>OX608075.1:45948143-47245063 GCA_951509635.1 Eupeodes luniger
ACACTGATCTACAGGTGTTCTGCCCGCCGCCACAAGTGATGAGAGCCGATAAATTGCACTGCTAGACACGCAAAATAAAATGGAGAACGCTTGTCTGCATATTCTTGTTCTAACAATATTTGACACCATTATGTTGTAACCAAAGGAATGTTGTCGTGTTACTGGGTTTTCGGTGCCTGACCGAGGCCGTCTTCGATCCACTGGCATGCATTCTATAAGTCCCATAAGATATGTGCCCTGCTCATTCTTTGGCCGACCATTGTAAACGTTCTGCAGTATTTATTTTCTTTGTTCTGTGTCTATGTTTCTCGTACAACTTAGCTGGCAAGAACAATGACGGCCCGTATTAGATTTTCCATCCATTACCCTTCCAGTTCTTATGCTTTTGTAGGGCTCACCGCATAAGCGGTGTAACCTTTGGGCTTCTTGCTTATATAAATGTTTTCTCCTTATTCCTCGCCTCCTCTTACTTGTAAATGGTATATCACTGTTGCTGGAGTCACTAGACATTTCTGGGAGAAATTAAAAAATTTTTTCCTAAAAGAAAATTTTGTTAGAAAAAATCCACGTCACCGCTTAAATGTTACACTTACATATCTTTAAAACCTTTAAAAACATATTTATTTAAAAAGCAAAAATTAATGTTTTTTTAAAAACTGTAAAACTCAATAGTTTACTCTCTAATATTAAAAACCAAACTAGATATTGATGAAAAATAACGTCACATTTATAGCACAAGTTTTTCGCGATCCGGACACTTTTTCGCACAGTTTGAAAAAACATACCTTTTTTTTATTTTCTTTCATAAAGTTCGTGGGTTTTCCTAATATTGGGGTCCAATATCTTTATGACTCCCTGTTTGCCAAATATTTACTTTTTGGTAAAAATAAACATTTCTCTGAAAAACAAAAAAAAATAGGTATCCAATAGAAGGGTTTTATTACCCTTCTAATAGGGCCCTTACAAGAAATGATTCCGAGAAAATCTTGAAGAAATCTACAACTCAAAAATGTACACGAAATTCCATAAGTTTTGAGAACAGAATAAGTCCGGGACTTATTCTGTTCTTCAAACTTATGAAATTTTTCACCCCCTGTAACTTCGACAACCAAAATAATTTGTTTGTTTTTTTCGACTTAGAAGATGTGTCTACGTCTAAAGATAACATCTGCATCAAAAAGTGAATTTCGAAAAAAGTGGACTTATTCCTTATTCTCACAACTGACGATTATTATGCAATTGTACTAGATTACGAATAATAACTATGCAGAAGAACGTGATGAAATTTTTTCCGGCTCAGCCCAAGATCAAGTTGTTTTCATTCCCATCAGGATAGCGATGATTACTAATAAATACCCGTTCGAATTTAAACGAGTACAATTTCCTATAAAGCTTTGTTTTGCTATGCGTATCAATAAGGCACAGGGACAGACACTGAAGGTTGCAGGCCTTGACATCACGAATCCCTGTTTTACCCACGGGCAATTTAATGTTGCTTGCTCCCGTGTCAGCTCGGCAAAGAATCTATATGTGTATGCGCCTCACCAAAGAGTAAAAAATATTGTTAACAAAAAAGTATTATAACCGTAATAGAAATATGTACGGAGATAATATATAAATTAATAAATAAAAAGGTACAATATGTATAAGAAAATAGTAGTTTTTTCACCCTCATTTTTTTTTTATATAAAATACTTAGTTGAATACCTCCCGGATGAAGCCGGGTAAATCAGCTAGTAATAATTTAATAATAAATAAAATATGAATTCCTGTCCTTTTATATAAATGTAGACACGTGCGTCGGTGAAACGATTAAAAGTAATCTAAAGGTTTTCATGTTTTAAGGTAGAAAAAAGGCGAATATGGTTAAGACATATTCTAGCTAATAAACTCGATACGATAAAAATAGAAAGCCAGACATTTTCTTCGTAGTATCCTGCTTCTAAATGAAAGCTGAATTATATGTTTACATTTAAGGAGTTAACCCTATGGATGAACTGAACATACATATAAACGGAATAATTTGTATGAAAAACAACTTCTGCAGATTTTAAAGCTTCGAAAGGCTTTCTTCCTTCAATAAAAAACGATCGGCAGTACGACCAACATCGAACTTAATAAATAGTACTGGAAAAAAAACTATTCACAAAGTTTTGATGGCAAGCATAATTTTTCGAATTCTAAAGAACCGAGAAGGAAACATGTACAGAAGCACTGCAAAAGCCAGACACATAAGCCGTTTGTTCACAATGTAGCTTTTATATGCGCTTTTATTGTGGTACTTTGAGCAAAGAAAATAAAACATTTTATAATTTTTACTTGCGACATCTAGGTTAGGTTATGTTAGGTTAAAGTGACTGTCCGTGATGGAATAGGACACACTTAGGCCAGTTTAATGGCCCATTGTGATACCACATGAATCTTGAGACTTTCTTCTAAGCTCAATGAAACCAGTTTGAGTCCCTTACGAAACGTGAGAAGCTGATTATGCTAAAATGATTTAGATCGTTATAGAAGAATTCTCCTAGGTTATTCTTGCGTTTTTGATCTAGTGCAGGGCATGTACTACAGAGAAGGTGTAGAACTGTTTCCTCCTCTTCCTCGTCCATACAGCTTCGGTAATAGTCATTTGAGAATACGCCTAGCCGCTTTGCGTGCGTTCCTATTAGAAAGTGCCCGGTTATGACACCCCTATTATCGAGCTTATATGCGATCTGCTTAGAGATAGAAAGCACCTTGATCGCTTTAAATCTAGTGTTAGCCAGATTTTTTTTGTGACCTGACACGTGGTGATGTTGTTCCAACTGGTGTTTGCCTTCTTCATAACGTCCTGCATTAATAATAGTTTACATGTAGCCATTGGTATGTATGCCAGCATTTGCCATATGTGGTAGAATTAGTTGTACTGTACCATTCCTGGCGAGTTCATCTGCCTTAAGCTTATACATACATAGGCAAGCTGAACGTTCTACTTTATTTATTTTGTAGCGGTTTATAGCTTTCTCTAAAGCAGTCCACCATACTGCCACACCGTACATTAAAATCGGTCTGATTACCGATGTGTATAGCCAATACGTGATTCTGGGTTTTAAGATCCATTTATTACCAATAGCTTTTTTGCAAGAAAAGAGAGCTACAGTAGCTTTTTCACTCTTTCTTATACATTGCGTTTCCAATTTTGTTTTTTGTCTACAATAAGACCCAGGTACTTAGCCTCGTCTGAAAATTTTAATTGGATTCCTTCAATATAAGGAGGGTTAACAGATGGAATTTTGTATTTCCTCGAAAAAAGGACTAATTCAGTTTTCTGGTGGGTTAACACCCAGTCCCCAGTCCGATCAGCTCAAAGTATTTGTCTGTCTAAGGCATTTTGTAAGAGTTCTTTTAAGGTGTTAAGATGCTTTCCTGAAACCGCTATTGCAACGTCATCCGCATAGGCTATCACTCTAAAACCCTCCGCATCCAGACTGGTTAGGATTTCATTCACCACTAGGTTCCAGAGGAGAGGGGATAGAACACCACCTTGCGGTGTCCCTCTACTAACGAATCGTCTGGCAGAAGGGTTGCCCAGTTTTGAGTTAGTTATTCTGCTAGTCAGCATTAAATGAATTAACTCCCCAAGCGAACTCTTTACGTTTAGAGATGTTAGTGCAGATGTGATTGCAAATGTGTCCAAGTTGTTAAAAGCACCTTCGATGTCAAGGAAAGCAACCATAGTGAACTCTCTATGATGGAGGGAATATTCGATGGTGCGTATTAAGGTGTGGAACGCCGTTTCCACCGATTTACCTTTACAGTAGGCATGTTGAGACGTAGACAGAAGTCTTGTATCAATACTTGCCCTTAAATTGATATCAATCAATCTTTCTAAGGTCTTACGAGTTACGAATGAATGATGATAGACTTATAGGTCGTAGATCTTTAGGATTGACTTGCGAGCATTACCAGTTGTTTTGATACCCAAAGCAGGTAAATGCTCGCGACATCTAGGAACTATGTATATGACAAACCAAGAGGACCGAGCTTAACTGGTACTTAAAAAACTCGAGTACGAAGGAATTGTACTCAAATACCAATGTACAAAACCAACATTACTTGTCTCGACATGAAAACTGGCATCGTGGCACAGTGGGACGGGCCATATTAATAAATACAAAAATCAACAGTTTTGGATTACTTTTTAGTGATTGGAAGAAATCATAAATATATAAAGGGTGGTTAAATTTTAAGGGCCGATGTTGATTGTAAATAAAACATAAATTATTTAGGAAATAATTGTCATTCCTTTTTATTATGATAATAATAAAAAGGCCGCCACACCGCCATCCGAGGGACCAAATTTTTGATAACGCTTGAAATGGTCAAGAAATTTTAGTTCTGGAGTCAATTGTACCTTGTAAGCGCGAAAAAATCGCGAAGTTTATGATATGCATTTTAATTTGAAATCCCATTTTCATAATAAGCCTGAATATCTTTAACGCGTTGTTTGATTGTGAATTTTTAAATGATTCAAATTGAGAAATGTCAAATGAAATGCAGGCAAAACCTGACGTTCACATTTAACATCGGCCCTTTAAATTCAACCGCCCTTAATGTATGTATAGTTTACAAATCCAAACAAATAATATGGATTTGTGATTTGGTACAAACAATTTTACATTTTTTTAACAAAATGACGACCATTTCCAAACTTGGATTGAGAGTGATAAGCCAGAGAAGATAATTGCTGTTGTTGAAAAATTAAGCGAAATACTGGGTCAAATGAAAATATTAAACCTGAATTTAAAAAAATTTCAAAGTTTTAGTTTGACATCGAAGAGAAAATGGAAAAATTGCCAAAGAAAGCTCAATACATTTATGAAAGTTAATGAAAACTTTACAAAGACTGTATTCCCATTTACTTTAAATTGAAAAACATAAATCTGTGATCTATTACCCGAAATTGCTGTTGTATTGAAACAATTGCTGAAGTTAACCTTCAATCGCTTTTAAACAAAATTGCAAAATGCATTGTCGATATAATCAAAGAAAATCATAAATCAACATAATTTTTACTATGCTTATCGGAATGCTTTATGGCAGTGCAATAAATATATTGAGTTGAACTAAATGCTGCTCAATAAAACTACCTTCTGTAGAAAATCGGACATCAAACACTGAAAATTATATATTTGGCTCAGATGTTGCGAATGCTATTAGCACATCTTCTACATATTGCCAAGAAAATAAAACTGTATTTGCAGGAAAAAAAGAGTTTCAAGAAAATTGTGATTTGATTAAAAATGGGATCACTTGTCGATATCCCTAAACCAGGAGTTTAGACATTACAAGAACGGACAAGGAACTCATAAGCAATTTCGAAGTAATATACAGAACGTTTGCATCTACTTCAAAATGATGCTGAAGCTCTTCCGCTATCAATAGACTTGGAACTAGTAAAACATCAATATCGGAGAACGATAGCAAATAATAATTACATAAAATATGCACATATTAATTATTTCAAATTATTTTAGTATACCTATACATAAATCTGTTATATTAATGCTTTGAAGTTTACCAACTATAAGTTTGGCATTTGGTGCGTGTGATCACAAGAGCAAGAAGTTGTGCAAAAACCCGGGATACAAGCCTAAAACACGGGTGTTTTACTTCAAGTGTAAATTGAATTTCTGCAATGTTACCTTAAAGTATAGTTTTTCTTTGACTTTCTGCAACTTTCAACGATAATGTAGATAATACAAAAAAATATAAAAGATGCTGGGATGCGACCCACACTGATAACTTTCCATCCCGTCTGTCGATTTGTCTTGCTTAAGAGTTTGTAGATTTTCGTGTTGTGTTAAAAAAGTTTTCAGTTGAATTATTCTTAAGAATTTCAAAACTACCATCAATATTTTGCATATACTGAAATACATAGTTTTATATCAAAATCTAGTTTTGTTAACGAAATTTTTAGTCGAAAACAAATGTTTACCAATTTTAGTAGCATTTCATAAAAGATTTTATTTCTTATATTAACAAATACAAATTGGATGAATGAAATTAATTTGAAGTCAATAACTTCTATTGTTCACGAGATATCGAGAACCGAACATCAATTTTTAGCAAATTATTTTTTGTAGATTTTTTTTGCGGACTGTTGGATTTTTATTAAAAAAGATTATTGAATATCGAAAACAATATTTTCTGTGAGATAAAAAAGATTAAAGCCAATATTTTTAATTTTTGAAAAGCTATTTGAGTCGAAAGTAAGTTTTTTTTTTAGGATTTTTTCCCAACATTTTTCCGAATGTTGAAAATAAGTTGGGAGCCATAATCTCAAATTTTTGAAAAGATATTTGAGTCGAAAATCAATTTTTACCAAGTTTTATTAAATTTGTTTTAGGTTTTTAAATTTTTTGTAAAAAAAACTGTCTATTCGATCTTTCTCAAAATTTTACTGAATGTTGACAACAATATTTGTTAAAAGATACAATTAATTTAAAGCCAATATCTCAAAATTTTGAAAAGATATTTAAGTCGAAAATCAATTTTTACCAACTTTTATTAATTTTTTTTGTAATTTTTTATTTTCTTGTAAGAAAACTGTCAATTCGATTTTTCTCAAAATTTTAATAGATGTTGAAAACGTTATTTTTCGTTTCATAAAATTGTTTGTTCTTTTGTACGTAAGACTTTCGAGGTGACAAATATTTTTTTTTCAGTTTTTTTTTATTTATAAAAAAACCGTTAATTGGATTTTTTTCCAAAAATACATTTGTTTGGTATGACGTTACAATATATAAAATAAAATTTAATTGAAGTCTCTAGAGTTATTTGTTCGTGAGATATTTAGGGTTAACCAAAATGTTCACTTTTTTTTCAAAATGCTGTGGTAAAAAAACTACCCACGCAATTTTCTTGAGAGTCCTTTCTGCATCTGTTTGCATTATTATCTGTATAACAAAATTTATTTAAAGTCGATATCTCTACTGGTTCTTCAGCTTACTTACTTACTTAAGGTGGCGCTACAGTCCTGTGTGAACTAGGGCCTCACCCAACAAACTTCTCCATCTAGTTCGGTCCCTAGCTAGATGTCTCCAGTTTCGCGCTCCAAGTTGGGTGAGGTCACTTTCCACTTGCGCGCGCTACCTGATTCGCGGCCTTCCTCTACTGCGCTGTCCTGTGGGTTTGGATTCGAAGACTTTCCGGGCCGGAGCATTGGTTTCCTTGCGCTCTACGTGACCCAGCCATCTTAGTCGTTGGACTTTTACCCTTCTGGCTAAGTCTTCGTCGCTGTACAGCCCGTACAGCTCGTCGTTCCATCTTCTCCTCCACTCCCCTTCGATGCATACGGGACCCTAGATCACACGAAGAACCTTTCTCTCGAAACGACCCAAGGTGCTTTCATCCGCTTTTGTCATAGTCCATGCTTCTGCACCGTATAGCAGGACGGGGATGATCAGGGTCTTATATAGCGACACTTTGGTCCTTCGAGAGAGGACTTTTCCACTCAATTGCTTTCTTAACCCAAAGAAACAGCGGTTAGCAAGAGTTATTCTTCGTTTGATCTCAGCGCTGGTGTTGTTTTCTGTGTTTGGTGATGTTCAAATGGTAGACATGTGCATTCAAGAGAACACAAGCGTCCACAGGTTTTTCTCAAAACCCACCTCTGTCTATCAACTCCTACTCTCACCTTCCCGTGGTGAACATCGGGTGCCTAGCACCTCAACTGGAGATTGGGTTCCGACCCCAGTGGAAAGTTGTTGGGGGCAGCAAACGAGAGAGGGGGGAGAGGTGTTTCCACTAAGGCACCTCTCATTATCCAGATGGCAGCGGACGAATTCTCGAGATGGAATCAACGGTGGCGTCTACAGTTCCAGTAAGGTTGAACTACTTAGTGAACACCTTATAGGGCTTCTACGACTTATTCGGAGCCCCGTCCTTGGAGTTATACTAAGGACCTGGCCCTCCAGGTTGGGGGTTGTGCCGTCGGGGTGACTTCCTGGCCACATAAAAACGTCATAGTTGCGAAGCACCAACAAGCCTCGGTTCTTCAGCTATGGACTACAAAAAAACGTCGCGAACGTACGGACTCACAGACGTACGGACGTACGAACGTACGTACACACTTACGCACAGACATCTCTTTAAAAATCTTTTAATTGAAAGATAATGTATTGACCAATGAATATTTATTTATGTGTATTGGAAAAATTAGGTTTTCCTTCGGCTTTTTTGGTCACTTTGATCGTTGCAATGAAACAAGGTTGTTACATTCGCTTTTCCCCGAATGTAACAACCTTGTTTCATTGCAACGATCAAAGTGATCAAAAAAGCCGAAGGAAAACCAAATTTTTCCAATACACATATTTAAAAATCTTTTATTTCTATATTTTTGTATTTTCAGTAACGATAACGACCCGAACCCTCCTAGAGGCAGTGTAAATATTTGTCTATGTAAAATCATCATTGTTTATATTAATTGTTTTCAGATTAGAGCTTTTTTAAAACTCTTAAATTAACCTATATTATCCAAATTTCTACATGAAACAAAATGTATGCAAATGAATTTGAACTCTGTTGATAATGCGTGCATAAAAACACTTCTCGATTATGAAAGTATTTTCTTCTAGTCTTTCACACGATAAGCTATCATTATTAATATTGTGTTGTCGAAAGCATATTTTATTTCAAACTTTCATGATGTTATAAAAGAAAAAATTAAACTTTAAAAAATGTGTTCCAAATCTTGAGAACTCAACTCTTTCTCAAACAATATATAGCTAATCTTTTTTTTTTAAGTGAAAACTTTTTCATTAAGTGTGTATTTTTCTCTTCAAGTAGAAATATTCAGTGAGTAGTATACCTGCCTACTTTGCCTAAAAAACAATAAAGCAATTAAAAGCAAATTTTCGCTAAGGACCCAAATATGCTTAGGTTAACGTAGGTATAGTAAACTTTTTATCCTTCGTCGAAAAACGAATTTTATGCTCATTTAGATAAAAGACTTGCGAGCGAGCGATACTTATAGAGATTTCAAAGTTTTGGGCCTGTTAAAAAGTTTTTTTTTTTTTTTAAGTTCCTTCTTTTTGTGTATCCTTCTACAAGGATCATTCATTGTAGGAATTATAAATTCAGTCAATTATAATTATTAAGAACCCTTCAAGGAACAAAATATAAAACATTGAATGAAATAATTATTAATTGGAAGTAGGGAAAATTTTATATATGAAGAGACTGTTCATTTTGTTTGAGAGCTATTTATACCAAACAGATTCAAAACTTTGATTTAAGAAACAAATTTAAATTAGTAGATTATGGATAAGTTCATAACAATTTTCTATTTATAAAGAAAGAACTTTTTTTAAATCGTATCATTGAACTTTTCAATTAGCTGTTGGAATTTTGTTAACATCTTTACACTTTTCATTCCAAATATGATAAAGACATTTATATTATTTTATTTGCACACACATACATTTGGTTTTGGGATAGCAATATTCTCAAAAAAAAAACGCATTTTTTTAATTTTATGGAAAAAAAAAATACTTTCAATTTTAATTTGATGACTCGGTTTAATAGCGTTTCGAAAGTGGTCTTGCTTAGTCAAAGGGAGATACGGATCAGAAATCCGATCCCAGTATGTGCTGAACTATATCTTTGATCATTTCCATTTTTCCAATGCAGCTGATCAGCACAGAATAAAATTTTCATCAGTTAATAATCGCAACACTCGCTTATATTCTAACAGTTATAAGGACTTCCGATCTCAAATCTATTGATATGCTCACATTGGTAGTTTAAGTTAGAAAGGAGATGTTTGCCTGTCGATTTTCATAAAACTTGGTACATACAAGTTTTTGGCCATTTGGACACAGAATTTTTCACATACGTTTTAAAAACGAATTGAAATTTTTAAAGTTTACTACAAAAAATATGTAAATTTGGCAATCACACATCACACATCACAAAAGTAGATCACTTATGGTATGGGTCATCGTGAACATCTTTATGGTCGGCAATAGTGAAGCTGGTTGAAAAATTGAATTGAAGCCCGGAGAATAGAATCCAGTTTTAAACCAATCATCAAACGTGGGCAAAAAAGAGCGATTAGTTTAATGAGCAAAGCGCTAACTGATTTTTCTCATCCTCTTCACATACTTTTACTAGAAACTTTATACGTACACACATATACAGGAACAAGCAAAACAGAAAAACATCAATATCCTCTCTAAACAAAATTCTTAACCTGATTTCCGCTCATGGATGTATTCCTTTAGTAACATCGGGAAACCTATACAAGTATACACCTCGTTCCCCCCTCCTTGGAAAAGACACTTACTATCCATCGACATAAGCCTCTCTACAAACAAGAACACACTTCCAAACTTGAAGGCAAACAACGAAGAGATCGTAATTTCCTAAGGTATCCTTTCTGACGAAGCTGGTAGTTATATAGCAGACGTTACAGCATTCTTAGAGGCACTTTCCATATTGCCTAAAGATGGGTGGTTAATCCTATCTGATAGCTTGAACTTACTTACCCCAATCAAGTTTTTATGGCAGAAACTTTTGGAACTTAGGACGCGTCCTAGACGCGTCTTCAAGCCATAGAAGGAGGAGGGTGATGCTGATCTTGTTGCTTGAACCATGCCACAAGATGTTTAAGGTGAAGTGGAGTTGTTTTGTAAAAGCGACAGTGGATAAAAGGTCGGAACTTGAAATTTTTGAAACTTTATTTGATGAAGAACTATTAAATTTGATTGTCGAACACTCTCGTGTTAATGCGGAACAGTCTAATGCCCGCAAATTTTCATTCACCGAAGACGATTTGAAAGTCTTTTTGCTTTATAGCGGTGAAGACACCAAGATTCAAGGAAATCAAAAAATATCTCCATCTTACTGACAAAAATAATTTGGTTCTCATCGACAAAATGGCAAAGATAAGGCCTTTAGCAACCCTCCTAAACGTTTGAATACGTATGTACATGATAAACTTTCGGTTAATAAGTCGATGGTAAAATACTACAGACGCCACTCTTTGATGCAATTCATCAGAATTGTTCTTAAAAAATTGCATGTTGACGAATAGTTGTGGTTAATTCAAAACCTATTGTGAAAGTAAAAACGTTACTATAGCAAAACAACAAATGCTGCTTGGATTTAGAGTTGTGGTTGATTATTTGGACAAAGTTACCCATCTTTCAGATCACATAGATCTACTTGTTTTGCTGAAACAAAAAGGTTTTCGAGCTATCGGTAATGTAAGCGAGTCTAGGTTGAAAAAATGTCCGGTAAAATCGAATGCACAGTTCAAAAAATAGGATTCAGTGATCACAGATATGAACTTCTAATTAATATAAATAGTTTTTGAGAAATGGAATAAGAACAGCGATATGAGTGTTGGCTTAAACTTTGAAGGTATCAAACCGATCCGTCAACCGATAGTGCTCAAAGAAAAAAGCAACAGTAAATGTAAAGCAGCCAATTCAGGAATGGTAGGCGTTGACCTTCTATATCGAGCCATTAACAATTAACGAATTAAATTTCGCTGGAAAAAGTGGTGGTGGCCACATTTTACGGTAATGATGAATTCTGCGATGGTCAATGCATGACTGTTGCATAAAATGGTCCTTAACAGACACATGGACTCATTGCAGTTTCATCGTGCTATTTTTCGTCTTTAATTACGAAATAATACAAAGTCTTCACCGCAATCCAAGGGATCAGTAGTTCTCTCTAGAGTATTTATTAGTGGAAATCATTGTCCGAAGGGAAAAGCTCAACAACTCCGCTGTCTTCAGTATCTTAACCGAATAAGTTAGACTTGCGAGCAATGCGACGTAGCTTTTTGCTTAGAGGAGTGTTTCAAAATGTTTCATTTTGCAAAACATTAGTATCTATGTATTGTTCCATTGCCATTGAAGGCATTAAAGGCATATCTACATTTCTCTATAAGACAAAATAAGTGAATGATTTCAACACAGGTAAGTTTCGGGAAGCAGAAGTCAACAACTATTCCGTTTTTACATTAAGTACATAAAATTAATAATTTCTTTAGTAAAACAACAAAAAATGTATCTACATCGTGTTCACCTCCTTCAAAGCTAACAGTTCATAGTAAGTTCCCAAAAATAATGTTCCATGTGGGTGTCATTATATCTCCCAAAACATTTCTAAACTGCCTATTCGAAAACGAAAAGCTTGATAGAAAACCTTTTCCTACGTTTTATTATGACACAAGCTCCAACGCCATCGAGTCAAAGTCAAAAGTCAATAATATTAATAAAAGATTTCATTGCTTTCTACATTCTATGTATGTACTACATAACCTTAGCTAACTTTCATAGAGCCATAACCATAATCTAAGGAACAGAATATGTAAACAGAAATCTCATCAAAAAGGCATTTTAGTTTCTGTTTTGTTTCCGCATTCCCAGCTCTGTCATTAAAGTTAACGACTATTATAGTAACATGTGGTTGGTTATTGTCATAAAATAGATTTTCTTTGTTAGCGTGTTATGAAGTGTTGTGTTTTCAATTGGAATACAAAAAATAAATGTTCATATCGGGTCCTTTGATAGTTTTTTGGTTTAAGGACAACAGAAAGTAATTCGTGACACCTTTAATGATGAGTTTTACACAACTTTGAATTGGGTTGTTTTCGAAAAAGGTTACCTACGCATTTTTATAGCATAAACCTAAGGCTGAAATTTGTTTTATTGATTTGTGATTTAGGATGTTTGATTTTGAAACAATGAAGTCATTCTAACACGAAGTTATGAACTCAAAGGCTTGTAAAACTTCGTCAACATTTATCGGTATAATTTATAGCCGGTTACAAACGATTTAAGTTTATGGAACACGTTACATACCCTGAGAAATGTTTATTTGCACTCAAATGACGAATATGTCATTTTCAAATATTTATATTAGGAGTGGCGTTACGCAGTCGTTTTCTGAGCGTGACGACATCCTTTTAGTGAACGTAAGTACCTACTTGTTTCACTTGTTTTATTCGATAACTTAGGAGCAAACTTTCACACACAACGATCACATATTTCTAAACGACTCGTTGAAAAATTGACTAAAAATTTGTCACGGTAAAATTAAGCGCAACAAAAATCACCCCTTGGATTACCCTATTTTTTTTTTCTTTCCTTTTTATTCCCTACAGGAGTTTCTTTCAATATACTGCGAGAGAGAAGGGCAGCCATTGCTCATCAGCTATAAGTTCTCTCTCTAATAATTTTGAGTTTGAGGTTGTCAAGGTTGAAACTTGTAAGTGGTTGGTAAATAAACCTTCCTGAAAACAACAGACGGGAGGTCTGCTCGAAATCAGACGACCAATTCACAATTGTCCAAAATAAGAACTGATACTGATGTTACTCATGGTGAGAATGACCGAGGGCCAAACCGAACATAGCTTTAACTTTAATATACTCTGTAAAATATCTGCTATTATCTTACCCCTTACTCCCTTTAATCTAGCTAGAGCCCACCGACGAATAGAAAATAAGTTGCCAACTTCTCCTTCAAATTGATACGCTAATGGATCACTAATTTACCGTTTTCAAGTCTTCTCTTTTTAACTTCCCATAGGAAGTTATTGTAATCGGTCTGATTTGTTAAATTAAATATTTCGACATTTCTCGACGTTTTAAAGTCTCTAGAATCTAAATCAAAGATTTTTAGAGAGCTGTCTGTATGTGCGTGTGTACGTACGTTCGGGAAGCTTTATTCGTCCCCATATCTCAAGAAAAAGTAGAGATATCGACTTCAAATAAATTTACCATAGCAATTTAAAAAAAGTGAACATTTAATTAATAACACTTGTTAATAAGAATAAGAATAGATTTTAAAATCAAACTATTTCATCATATGCAAAAAAGTGTTGGTAATTTTTAATTAATTTTTTTAGAAAAATTCAACTGAAAACTTTTTTAACAAAACACAAAAACCTACAACTTTTTTAAGCAAGACAAATCGACAGACGGAATGGGAAGTTATCAGTGCGGGTCGCATCCCAGCCTCTTTTTAACTTCCCATAGGAAGTTATTGTAATGGGTCCGATTTGTCAAATTGAAAATTTTGACATTTCTCGACGTTTCAAGGTCCCTAGAGTCGAAATAAAAGATTTTTAGAAAGATGTCTGTGCGTGCGTGTGTACGTACGTTCGTACGTCCGTATGTCCGTATGTCCATACGTCCGTACGTCCGTACGTTCGCGACGTTTTTTTCGTCGTCCATAGCTCAAGAACCAGAAGAGATATCGACTTCAAATAAATTTTGTTATACAGATAATAAGGCAGAAAGATGCAGAAAGGGCTCTCAAGAAAATTGCGTGGGTGGTTTTTTTACCATAGCAGTTTAAAAAAAAGTTGAAAATTTTGGTTAACCCTAAATATCTCATGAACCAATGACGCTAGAGACTTGAATTAAATTTTATATTATATATTTTAACGTGATATAAAACAATTATATTTTTGGAAAAAAATCCAATTAACGGTTTTTTTATAAATCAAAAAAACTGAAAAAAAAATTTGTCACCTCGAAAATTTAACGACTAAAATAGGATTTCATCTCCAAAACAATTTGGTGCAACGAAGAATAATGATTTTGACATCTGATAAAATTTTGAGAAAAATCGAATGGACAGTTTTTTTACAAAAAATAAAAACCTAAAAAAAAAATTAATAAAAGTTGGTAAAAATTGATTTTTGACTCAAATATCTTTTCAAGACTTTGAGATATTGGCTTTAAACTACTTTTATCTTTCAAAAAATATTGTTTTCAACATTCAGTAAGATTTTGAAAAAATAGAATTGACAGTTTTTTAATAAAAAATTAAAAACCTAAAAAAGAATTTAACAAAAGTTGGTAAAAATTTATTTTCGACTCAAATATTTTTTCAAAAATTTGAGATTATGGCTTCTAACTAATTTTAGCTTATAAGAAATATTGTTTTCAACATTAGGAAAAATTTTGAGAAAAATCGAATTGATAGTTTTTTTACAAAAAATAAAAACCTAAAAAAAATTAATAAAAGTTTATAAAAATTGATTTTCGACTCAAATATCTTTTCAAGACTTTGAGATATTGGCTTAAAACTGCTTTTATCTTTCAAAAAATATTGTTGTCAACATTCAGTAAAATTTTGAGAAAAATCGAATTGACAGTTTTTTTACAAAAAATTAAAAACTGAAAAAAAAATTTAACAAAAGTTGGTAAAAATTGGTTTTCGACTCAAATATCTTTTCAAAACTTTGAGATATTGGCTTCAAACTAATTTTATCTTATAAATAATATTGTTTTAACATTCGGTAAAATTTTGAGAAAACCTAAAAAAAACAATACTAAAACTTGGTAAAAATTTACTTTCGACTCAAATAGCTTTTCAAAAATTAAAAATATTGGCTTCAAACGTATTTTATTTCACAGAAAATATTGTTTTTGATATTCAGTAATTTTTTATAAAAATTGGTAAGAATTGATACATTTAGACAAACTTTTAAGGAAGACAAATCAATAGACGGGATGGGAAGTTATCAGTGTGTGTCGCATCCCAGCCTCTTTTTTAATTTGATTTAATTTGACCTAAGGAGAAATTAAACGAATACATCAATAATTGTACCGTTTTATTTATATTTAATTTAATTATTTTTCATTTTGTGATTTAAATAATTTAGATAATTTTGTATAGAAACAAACACAAATTGAACGAATTAAATTAGTTTGAAGTTAATAAATTCTTTTATTCACGAGATATCAATTTTTACCAATTATGCGTACAATTTTGTGTAGATTTTATTTTTTTATGAAAAAAATTGACTGTTGGATTTTTAATAAAAAGTTACTGAATGTTGAAAACAATATTTTCTGTGAGATAAAGTAAGTTTGAAGCCAATATTTTGAATTTTTGAAAAGATATTTGAGTCGAAAGTAAATTTTTACTAAGTTTTAGTAATGTTTTTTTAGGTTTTATTTTGTGTAAAAAAACTGTCAATTCGATTTTTCTCAAAACTTTACTGAGTGTTGAAAACAGTTTTTTTTATAAGGCAAAATTAGTTTAAAGCCATAATCTCAAATTTTTGAAAAATATTTGGGTAAAAAATCATTTTTACGAACTTTTAGTAATGTTTTTTTTAGGTTTTTATTTTTTGTACAAAAAATCTCAATTCGATTTTTCTCAAAATTTGACTGAATGTTAAAAACAATATTTTTAATAAAAAAAAAACCTTAATTTGAAGCCATAGTCTCGAATTTTTAAAAAGATATTTGAGTCGAAAATCAATTTTTACGAACTTTTAGTAATGTGTTTTTTAGGTTTTTATTTTTTATAAAAAAAAAACTGTCTATTCGATTTTTCTCAAAATTTTACCAGATGTTATTTTTTATTGCATAAAATTATTTTGGAGATAAAATCATTTTTTGCTCGTAAAATATTCGAGGTGACAAATATTTTTTTTTGTTTTTTTGATTTATAAAAAAAACCGTTAGTTGGAATTTTTTTCCAAAAATATACTGGTTTGGTATCACGTTATAATTTATAATATAAAATTGAATTCAACTCGCTAGCGTGGTTCGTGAGATATTTTGGGTAAACCAAAATTTTCATCTTTTTTTTTTAATTGCTATGGTAAAAACACCACCCACGGAATTTTTTGAGAGTCCTTTTTGCATCTTGCTGCTTTATTATCGACAAACATGGGTTTGAGTCAACACTAGGGTCTACATCAGCAGTAATATTTTGAGTTGTTCTTGAGCGGTGTAAACGGTTTAGATTCTTACTCGTAGCATCATTAATGTGTTACATCAAATGAAATTTGTACACGGCGGGCGGCGGCCGGCGTATCAAAAGTGTTTCAGTTTTGCGAGCTATGAATGTTGAAGCGTGTATCGTTCCATTTCAAATGTGTTAAGATGACAGCTGCCCAAACATTGGAATACTCACAATGTGAGATTTTATGGGAACTTAAGTATTTCGATAGCTGTATTTACGTTACGTAAGCTATAGCGTAAACTGCTATAAGAAAGTCTATAAGTTTAAGAAACTGTTCTTGCAAGCATTTAGGAGTGTTTCATATATCCGTAAACAACTGTATTGAGTATAATATACCTAAAAGA
This sequence comes from Eupeodes luniger, assembly GCA_951509635.1. Lineage (NCBI taxonomy): Eukaryota > Metazoa > Arthropoda > Insecta > Diptera > Syrphidae > Eupeodes > Eupeodes luniger. The sequence goes on from OX608075.1 coordinate 45,965,255, forward strand.
ATTTCCTTAAATATTTTGTTTTCTCCAAAAGTGGTCTTAGTTCTGTTTTGTTTTGATTCAGTCTATTTAACAACAAAATAACAATTCCTCTGAGAGAAATCTTTCGTGAGTTTTGTTTCCTGTGAGCTTTAACTTAGTAATTCTCTAAAACCCCAGACGTTAAACTTATTTATATGCGCATTTCCATCTATTTATTTATCCCAATAGAAGACAAATTCATAAAAAATTCAGTAGGTTTTTTTGAGAGAAAAAATTGAACTTTTTTTTGGAAAACAAATATTTCAAAGTAACTACCTACATAATATGGATAGAACTGGATTTAGGTTAAGATGAGTGAATCGTGTTTATACTCCCTATGGATTATATAGCCTGGTATATGATTTACATAATTATTCAGTAGGCGAATCTTAGAATTCCCTCATGCAATTGGATAGCTATCGAAACTTCACGATTTCCCTTTAAGAGCTCAATGTCTTGTCGATAAAATGTCTTGTGGATGCCTTGAAACAAAAGATAAGTATGTTGAATAGCAGGGTCAAGATTCTATAAAAAGCTGAACGAAAACGACCAGGACGTTTTTAAAAACGTGTTATTTTAGAAGTGTGGTTTTTAAAATAAAACACATATAATTAAATGATAATGACCAAAAATTTGCTTTTATTATAAAGATAAGGGTTTGCAATTATGTTTCGAAAGTGAGGACAAGTAGCTGCTGTGTCTGGCCAAGAGGCCCAATTTTTGACCATTTTTTGCAGTGATTGAGGCCCTATGTCAGTAATAGCAAGCAGAATCTTCTCTTTTAAGGCGTTAATCGTTTCGGGCTGGATACACAATGGACTTCACAAAATCATTCAAAAATATTTCAGCGGTGTTTTATCGCAAGAGCTTAGAGGCCGCGTCACTGGCTTACGAAAAGAGATAATGCGCCTACCAAAAGTTGTTTTCGATAAATTAAATGTTTTGTTGGTCGTCCACCAATTCAATCACGAATAGTTCATTAAATAGGGCTCTATAGCGTACCCTACTAACTATTCCATTATGTCCGGTTTCATTTTAGAAGAAATACGGACCAACGATATCCTTTGCCCATAGAGAACACCAATCAGTGACATGTTGAGAATGTAGTTCAACAGCTCGTAGAGAACTAGGTCCTATGGCCTACAATTCTCAATCATTCTTGTGTGCCAGTAATGTCTGGGATATAGGGATTAGGGGATCTACAGTTTTTATGCAGAATTCGAGTGGCTAATTTGAGCAAGCATATTTCATGACAAGAATTTCTCTTAGAAGATTTGCCAATTCTTCGCAGAGGTAGTGCTCGTGAAAATAGACTTTAGGTGAGACAGACAGAATCTGAACCCAAGACCTCTGGCATGACAGTTCTAACACTAACCATCAAGCTACTCGTATAACTCAACAAAAGGTTCTTGTAAAAATCGGAATATTTGGCCATCTCGTTTAGTGCCAAACCAAACTGAGCATAATTCAAGTGACAGCTGTCAAAATGAAAAACTCCGAAAAAAGTGTTGCCAAATTGAAGACCGTTAAGAAGATTTGTGATTCTTTCAAATATCTACAAACGTGCATTTAATATCTAAATCTTTCTTATAGGTTTTATCTTGATTTCTTGACGCCAAAATCGATGATTTGGACTTTGATATATACTCGAATGCGCTTAAAACCAAATTAGCCGTATCTATACGCCACACGATTAGCTATACATGTTTAATCTTCAAATTAGTGAGATTATTATGTTATGACAAACATCAATCTATAAATAAAACCCTAAGTTTCCAACCATAAAGCCTTCTTAACTTGTTGTCACATGTACAATATAAATATATGTATAAACAAAACATTGTATACCAACTTGTCAACCCCAAAATTCATTTCTTAAGCATCACCGGTATCCTTAAAGGTCTATATAATTTATACTTTAGCTTTGCCATACATAAACCATAAGTCTGGTACTGACGACAATTATTATACAATGAAGATGGTTGGGTGGTGCGGTCGGGCGGTGCCGCTGCCGATGAACGGCTTATTCAAATGAAGCTTACACTGCGTAACATTTTGGTTAATTGGATTAATATCAAAATGATATCATGTGATGAAGAGAATGGAAGTAGATTGATTGAGCTAATTAGTGAATAAAATATTATGCTTCATAATTACAACTCACTTAAAGATAGACAAACAAAATTGTCCTTTAATCAGGAGCGGATTATGTTTAGAGCTTTGGTTAGGGTATATAAACATTTTATTGAAGAAAGGATTTCCTTTAAAGGAATTTAAGTACTTGCACTTCTTTGTATACCCAAATCCCACCTCGCACCTCCAGGAAGCCTCCGTCAGTAGTACTATCAAGTACAGAGGTTCGTTCCTTGCCGTACTACACGAATATGTAATGCTTTACCACACTCTGTCTTTCCCAATCTAAAATCTGAATGTGCACCAACACCTATTTCCTATTTTCCTAAGGCTTTGGCATAATCAAGGTAACAAAAAGTCAAAAACCCTTGAGAGTGCGCTTATTATCAAAAAAAACACGTGTCATCTTAACTTCTATCATCGTCAGGACGGGGAAAGTGTTTTTCACGAAAATAAAAACACACAAAAAATAAGCTATGAATAATCCGCTACTGCGTGGAACAAATTTATATTTGCTATTTATTTTGTATTCCTAAAACTTCTTATGGCAAACATTTTTATGCTATTCAAGGCACCGTTACCATCACCGCTACCGCCACCTATCGCCCATTACCAACCCGTTCTAACAGCCAACCTTAATATTCAAATATTTACTTTTACCAAAGGTATTTCTCAGAACACAAAGTAAATACCCCGAAAGAGAATTTCAGTTAGAATTATCACCTTTTCGTTTTCAGTATTTCGCCTCCGGAAACGGAAATTTCATTAAAGCTTAATACTCAAGATTCAACCAACCGCACATGAAACCGAAAAAACCGCACCCAAGTAAAGGGGTTAGCCACAGATGTTTGTCGTATGTCGTGAGTCGTGACTGAAAATGTGGTCAAACCACTGACATTGCATGCAAGACTAAAAGCAAGCGAGAAAAGAATTAAGAAACGACACAAAACGACAGCATCCTTCTTGACAATGAAATATGCTTTCTAATTAACTCACCCTATAGCTAGGATCCTTTATGTATACTTTTGCAAGCTAACACAATTATTGATGTGGTAAGAATAAAAAAAGAATACAACTTTTAAGAACGGTGGGATGGGACCTTCCCTGACCAATATTGCCCCCATGGTGCAGTATACTGGTTGGAGGTTTGAAAGTTTTTTATTTGAAGGCTTGCGCTGACTTACAAACCACCGCATGACCTATGGATGGCTTGCCATACATGTACTCCGTGGAATTATTTACACACTACACAGAGCTTAAATTGGATTTAAGGGAGAAGATTTGTACGTTATAAACGTGTCTTTGTTCTGTTCTATAAGAAAAAGAAGAAGCAAACAAAAATCCTTAGGGTGATTGGTGAATAAGTTTCACACGCCCTTAACTATTTTGTGTTCGATCGTAAATTCTTCTGATGGGAAGAAACAAGAAAAATGGCGATACTTAAGTTATCCCCAGAGGGGTAATGATGTTGATGTTGGTATATTCCTAACGGTGCGGTATCGAGTATCGCATTCAATTCACACTTCAGGATAATATATTTGATGACATTTTTATGGGAAGAATGATGAACTTTGCCATATACAATATACATACCTACACTTTGTCCTTATTGGTATCCTCAGTCCTTATTTAAAAGGATATCGAATGCAGTTTTATGAGGCTAAATATGAGTATCAAAACTTTTCACTTTTGTTGATATCATATAAAAATACATTTTCCAGAATGAAAATATAGACAAGTAAATATACTTTACAACAGTTTTTTTTTCTGAAGATTTTTCCTGGAAATGTCCTACAGCAAGGACGTAAATCTGTTAGCAGTTTTGTATTTAGAGACTTAAAACAAAGAACACAAGAAAAGGGGTTGAGATGCAACCTTACCCGTCTGTGGATTTTTCTAAAAGTTAATGAAAATATTAATAACAACGTTTTGTGTAGGTAAGATAAAAAAAGTTTGACGTAAATATCTTTTCTTGGTTCTCAAAATACTTAAGTCGAAAACCAATTTTAATAAGTTCTTAGTTGTTGTTGTAGGTTATCGTTTTTTTGAAGCCAATATCTTTAATTGCTGCAAAGATATTCAAGGCAAAAATAATTGTTTACTAATTTTTAGTAATATTTGTTTAGACCTCACTTGTTCCAAAAAAAAAAATAAACGTGCCAAGGCTTGAATTCCTCCACCTTTCTTTCTTTGACCACACTATCCAAACCCTATCAACATGAAATATAAAAAGATCAAAAAGAAACCTATCGGCCGAGTTCCCTTGCTATGAGGACCATAGCAATTCATAACAATAATGGCTTCAAGCGGTAGTACCCGTAGCGTGAAGCAGGAGAACCAGTTTTGGTGGCTTCAATCGGCACTTGATAGTGGGTAGTCGGGATGGGGTTTAAAGCCTTGGCCGGCTTACATACTTGTTTTATAGTTTTAGGGTTTAGTTTTAAGTAGAATAGGCATGGTGGCACAAAAAAAAAATACAAAAAAAAAAATAAAAAAAATACAAAAAATAAAAAAAAAATAAAAAAAAAAAAACATGGAATAAAAAAAAAAAAGACAACAATATTTGAAAAACGTAAGATAGTTAGATTTGCTGCTGTGGTTATTCTAGTTTTAAGTAGTTTATAGGTAGAATAGGTAGTTTTAGTTAGCTTTAAGTTTTATATTATAAGGACCTTATTTTAAGTAGTTTTTAAGTAAAAATAAAAAAGGATATTGAAATTAGTTTTTTTTTGAAATTTTCTAATGAATAAAAAAATAAATAAAATGGAATTGAAGTTAAATAGATCTTAGGGCCGAAAGGCATTAGCATTAAGTATTATTGTTTAACTTAGAGTGTCCGTATGGGACCAGTGAGTTAGTTGTAAGTTATGGTTAATTAGGCTAGTTTTATGAATTTTTGTCTAGCTTTAAGATAGGTTTAAGATTGAATTAATACAAAAAAATGAGTTTACAAAAAAAAAAAAAAAAAAAAAGTGCGTTGGACTCCCATGCAAGGGGTCTTGGGTTCAATCCCTGCCTGTGCCACATTAGTTAAAAAAAAAAAAAAAATCACGGATACTGCCTCTTGCGAGGAATTGACAAATCCTCCAAGAGTAATTCTTGTCATGAAAAGTGCTTTCTCAAAATTAGCCGTTCGGATTCGGCATATAAACTGTAGGTCCCTTCCATCTCTGACAACATTACTCGCACACAGGAATGGTTGAGAGTTGTAAGTCACTAGGCCCTGGTTCTTCATGGACTGTTGCGCCACCTAATTTATTTTTATTTTAATGGCTTCAAGCATTGGAACTCAAAAGAAATACGCTCATAACTCTCCACTTGAGGGCGTTATTTACAACAATTTTATTTTTTAAGGCAAAGCTACGAATATTCAGATCGCTGTGATCGTTATGACAAAACTTACTATAATCTAGCTATAGCAGATAATATATTATGTATACATATAGTTTTAAACAAATAAATAATAAATTTGGATCCCTTAATTACTAAATTCTTAATTATTGAAATGACCAATGGAATTAACGATGAAATAAACGAGCTTTTAAAGGCTTCAGGTCAAGAAAAAAATACATGATCAAACCGTACAATCCAATAAGTGAAACCAAGAACCACATGCAAGTTTTTGGAAGCGATGGGTTCCAATTAATGGAAACGATTGATAACAATAGAATTTGTCTATTTCTCGGAACAACAAGCTTTTCCTCTCAGATCTGGTGCCATGCATGGTGAGAGGGTCGAGTATCGGACTCCGGAGGATCTACCTAAAGAGAGTTTTATCTATGTGGCTATCACAATGGGTAAAAGGTACGAAATTTTGTGTCGGCTGTCGCGGACAAATGGTTCTAAATGACAATTTATAAATTATACCTTAAAGGATATATTTTTAAGGTAAGATTTAAGCAATCTATGAAAAATGGTAGAAAACTTTAAGTATATGAATAAAATATTTCGTGGCTAAGTTAGTCAAAATCTTTAGAAAAGTCAGTGTATACACAGTTAACTTTATTAAATTGTTCTAAAGCGTTTGAAAATGTTTCGGACTACTACCTCGTTGTATCCAAGGTACGGCTACGGATATCCCGGTCCAAGCCAAAACAAGGAAGTACTGTGAGAAGTTTCGACGTTAGACGGCTACAATCGCAAGAGACTGCCATGTCCCTTTCCGATCAAGTCTCTAGTAACCTCTTAAGGAGTCCTATGCTGCCTGCATTAAGCATTGAAAACCAGTGGCAACAATGCCTTGCAGCCATCAGAGATGCCGCCTCTGAAGTGCTAGGTTTCACACGTCCACAACAGCAAAACCCCTGGTTTGACGACGAATGCCGGCAAGCGCACGCAGCGAAACAAGAGGCATACAAAACGGCGCTGCACAGAAGGACCAGAGCTGCTCGCGAGCTCTACGAGCAGAAGAGGAGAGAGGAACACCGGCTTCTTAGATGGAAAAAAGAGAGCACGAGAAGCGCGCGATCGAGGAGATAGAGGGATGTCACAACAGGAATGAGGTTCGTAAATTTTACCAAAAGGTAAAAAAAAACTCCCAAGGGTACCAGCCACGAACCGAAGCCTGTAAAGACGATCAGGGGAACATCGTAGTAGAACCGCAGTCTTTGTTGAGAATATGAAAAGACCACTTCTCCAAATTATATAACGGCGATGACGAACCGTATTGAGCTGTAAGGAAGATAGAACCACTCAACCTAGGCGACGCAGATCAACAATTCCGCCTACCCGACCTAGACAAGTGAAGATAGCTATGTATATCTAAACTTAAGTCAAACAAAGCTGCTGGAGCTGACGGCATCGCTGCCGAACTATTTAAAGCAGCAGGTGATGACTTGGTAGGGAGCATGCACCAACTCATCTGCAAAATATGGTCGGAAGAAAGCATGCCCGATGAGTGGAATCTCAGCATAGTTTGCCCGATACATAAAAAAGGAGACCCTTTAAATTGCGCCAACTACAGAGGGATCAGTCTCCTTAACATTGCATATAAGATCCTTTCTGCCGTATTATGTGAACGTCTGAAGCCGTTTGTCAACAACCTGATAGGTCGTTTCAGACAAGGCGATGCACTGTCATGCGACTTCTTCAATATCGTTCTGGAAAGAATTGTGCAAAACTCAACCGTCAACACTAGAGGCACAATTTTCCAAAGGTCCATCCAATTACTCGGATACGCAGATGATATTGACATAATTGGAAGATCAAAGCGTGATGTCAGTGGAGCGTTTTTGAGTATTGCGACGGAAGCGAAGAAGTATATGCTGTCATCAAAAAAGGACATCGAACAACGACGTCTTGGACAAAACGTCACCATGGACATTGGACAGCTATAACTTCGAGGTAGTTAAGGACTTTTTCTACCTAGGCACCGCTATAAACACAGACAACGACACCAGCGCTGAAATAAAACGAAGAATAACTCTTGCAAATCGCTGCTTCTTTGGACTTAGAAGTACATTGAGAAGTAAAGTCCTCTCTCGAGCATCTAAAATCACCATCTATAAGACACTCATCATCCCGGTTGTCATTTATGGCGCTGAGGCCTGGACCCTCTCAAAGAAAGATGAGAACGTCTTAGGATGCTTCGAGAGAAAAATTCTTCGGGTGATTTTTGGTCCCGTACGTACAGATGGAGAATGAAGGAGAAGATATAACTGTACGGGCTGTACAGCGACACTGACCTAGTTAGCAGAATTAAAGTCCAACGGCTTAGATGGCTGGGTCATGTAGAGCGAATGGACATCAACGCTCCAGTCCGGAAGGTCTTCGAATCCAATCCCGAGGGACGGCGCAGAAGAGGAAGACCGCGACTCAGGTGGCGCACTCAGGTGGGTGAAGACCTCAACCAACTTGGCGTGCGAAACTGGAGACAGCTAGCTAGGGACCGAGCTGGGTGGAGACGCATGTTGGTTGAGGCCCAGGTCCGCCCTGGACTGTAGCGCCACCTTAAGTAAGTAAGTAGGTCCAAATTGACTTAATTTTAAAAAGAGATGTCCTCTACACTAAAGTGTCCCCAACCCTGTAACCCTGCTTCAGTTCAACAGTTTTATCTAATGAGAGGTTCTTGTAAGTGTAGTTATCTGGAATGCCACCTGATTTGTTTCTTTAAGTTTCCAAAATTTGTAAGGGTTCTATGATTTGAATTACAAATAGTCTTAAATTCATTACTGAGTTCAATATTAAATGAAAAGTAATTAGAGACATAGTTTTGAGGCAAGTTTTCCATGCCTTATTTCTTTTCGCAGTTTTGAACACAGTTCTTTCCTATAACAAGTGTGGCTTAAGTTTGTACTTCTTGATTTCTTTATTAATACCTAGATTTTATTGCAAATAATTATTAAGGATCCCATAAAAATTTTAAACTGCTTCGTATCAGCAATGCCATGATCTTCCGACAACAACTTGAAAATAGCTGTTCTGAAATCAAAATTATATACGACTACTTAAGTAAAGAAAATGTCCAAAGGGGTTGATATTTATCAATATTGGTGATTCTTGATCTAGATTCTAGAACAACGATACTAATAGCGTTAGAAGAGAATACCAAATCGAGAATCCGAATTTTTGAGTGTTTAAACAGCTTGTTTGCTGTAGAAGGATTTTATTCAGAAAAGATAGTTCAAAGTGTAAAGAAGAAGCGAAGATTTAAAGCAGGATTCCTCTTAAGATGGATTCCAGTCAATATGTGGAAAATTAAAATCACCTTCAAGCATTATATTGGTGCCAGAGCAGTACAAATTGATAACAAAGTCTAATGCCAAAGAAAGTTCGCTATAAAAAGACTTTAAATTTTGGTGGAATGTAAATATTTAAAATGAAAATAGTCTAAGTCTGTGCTATTTTCTTAACACATACCAGTTGAATTGATAGTTGAAATGAAAAATATACAGACGAAGTGAAATGTTTATTTTTTACTGCTATGAGAACACTTCAACTGAAATCCTTTGCATTATCAACATGACAGCCATTTCTGTAAACTTCGAACTACTGATTAAAACGTTCTGTGTTGTAAAAGCTTGAATTAAGCCACGTTCCCGTCAAAATCAATCGTCGTCGTGTGGGAATAAGGGAATAATTGAGAGTTTAGAAAGTTGTCAGCAGTTTTACTACGAAGTCCCCTTACGTTTTTTCCTATGGGGAGTTACAAATATATTAATTTTGATAGATAAATCCTTCAAGGAACGCCATCAACTGCTATCAGTTCTATTCTTTAATATTTCATTTCTATAAAATAAGTTTTACTTAGTGTCATCTTTGACAAACTTTGAGTTCTGCAATCGATACAAACTATTACCTAAGGCCTTGTTACTTATCTGGAACTTAAATATTTCAATCTTAAATGCTTGATTAGCTCAAGTTACTTATCCCAAATTCATATATGTAGATTGCAATTTAATACGTGACTTGCATTTAAGTTGACATTCTGAAAAATAATAGACCAATTTCTCACCTGCACATTTTTTCTCAGAAATTATAAATACTGTACCTCTACAAATAATAAATCTATTTAAAAGCTTTCTTTTATTCAATTTGCGTGTTTCTCTATAAGACTTAAAATAAAGAAAACAAAAATAAAGTAAATTCAATTTATAAGAAAAATCCCACTCAATTAATACAAAAAGTCTCTTTTATCTTTCCGAAAAGGCTGAGTTCTATACTAAATACCTTTTGTTTGTAAATTAGGTAGAGATGCATATTAAGTGAATAAAATAATATAAGATCTTAAGCTCAGACATGTAAACGAAATTAAATTAAGTATGCATGCAGTGTGGGTTGAGGGAGGGTATGTGCGACGTGCGTTGCGTGTATTTTGAATAAGTTGCTGTCTTTTCATTAAGAACAATATAAGAGTATTTAAGGTTTGAGTAAAGGCATTTTCTGTCAGGATTTGTTTTAAGCTAACAACAAAAACAACAACGACAACAATAAAAGTACAAGTGGTAGAATTTTCGTTTTCCTTTTAAGGATGTGATGTGCTCATGAATATTCCAATAGAGACAACAGAAACAAAAGCAATTAAAATGGTAGCTTTTATTAATTTTTGCATTTAACAAAATTGTTTTGATGGGAAACACATTTGTTATTCTTTTCTTTGAAACGATAATACTCATCATAAAGATTGTTAAAACAAAATATGTGCATCAAAAATGATTTACAGAACGATAAATTTTAGGTTAGGATCAATGCCTTATTTATAATCGTCGATGCGCAGGGGTCATTTGTCCACACAGATAGGGCCGAGGCCTTTGAGACGCTTTGGAAGAGTATATTCGGTACGTTAATGCTCACATACGACCTCAATTGCTGCAAAAAGAAGTTAAAAGTTGAGACTCTCTGTTGGAATTTATTTGAGCTTGTCACAGCGGCGGCATGTTTTTGATTTAACATATCCATTACTAAACCGTTGACAACCATTTTTAAGCCGGGAAAATTGATTCCAGAAATGACAATGCGGCGGCTCCAGAACTAGGCTCTGACACTTAAGGCCTATAATTATGAAATCAATTACTGTCCTACATCCAAACATGGGCAAGCAGATGCGTTGTCTTGCCTTCGAGCGGGCGAAGATCTAGAATTCGATGATGAAGTGAATTCGGTTTTGGAAGATTTTGGTACCGGCCCGGCCCGAAAAAAGCTGAATTGATATAAGTCAATAATCTTAAAAGATAAAGCATTGAAAAAGGTTGTTGCTAACAAAAAGAATGGATGGTCCGGTCACCTTGGATAATAAATGACGTTTCAGATATCAAGCCTGCAAATTGTGATCGGGTTGCTATTGCGTAGGTGATGCAGGTTAGAGTAATGAGGTATACGTATACGAAGGCCACTTGGATCTCTCTAGAATGAAGCAACTAGCACGCCAATCTGTCTGGTTCCCAGGCTTGTACAGACAAATTGATTTGATGGTAGCGAATATATCAACTTGCCTCCCACGGATGTGGGCTGGGAAAGAATATACTTGAACTATGTAGACTTTTTTTTTGTCAAAATTCCCATTTGTGGTCTTAATTAGATCTATAACCGTCAAAGCTACAATCAAGGCCATCCAATGCATTTTTGCAATTGAAGGACTTCCAAAAGTGATATTTACGGACCAGCTTTTCCGTATGTTTTGAGTTTAATACTTTATAACAGCTTTTTTTCATACAGCATCAAACGGACAAGCAGAGAGGTTTGTCAGAAAATTCAAGGAGTCGTTGAAGAAGAACATGGCGGGAAAGAAGGACTCTGATATCGCTCTTTAGGCATTCCTCTCTACATATCGATCAACGTGTGGTGGAGCCAGCAGAGTTACTTCATTACCGAATATACCGCAACTTGTTTTCAGATTTTGTTCCAGAAAAAAAGTGAGGCAGAAATTTCATATCTCCCAAATTTCACCGTTCACAAGAGGTTTTGGTTTCCGAGTATCTGAAGTCAAAGGTGTTTATGAAAACAACTCTATGGAGTTCAAACAGAAGGTGTTTATTTAAGACCCCACAAGAATCAGATTCGTCCTTCGAGATATCAGTTGGATTCTAATACAACCTTAATAGGACAATTGAAGTCTGTTGACACTGGAGGTAGAAATTCGAGTGAAGGTAACTTCGAGTCCAATCCCAATACAAATTTCGAACATTATATAAACAGGTAGGCAAAAATTATTGCATTACTACCCCCAATACTTCAAATTCAGTAAGACAGCCGTGCTAGTCCCGGAAAGGTATTCAATCATCCTCCGATTTCTACTCGAAAAGATCAAACCGGATTAAGAAGAATTTTTTTTTTTTTTTTTCAATTTTTGAATTTCATTTTATTATAATTATTATAAACCTGAATGATTTCAACCCTAAAGAAGTTGAACTTTGTATTTTCGAATACAACTGTACTGCATAATAATTGTTATTATGCCTTTATTTTGAAATGTCAAATAATGAGTTATTAGTGACGTAAAGTTTTTTTTTTGGAATTTGGAATTTAGAGCGTTTACTTCAATTTTTAAAGCATAACGTTAAAGACTTATCTTTATAATAAAGCTACATTTTTCTCCATAACATACAATTACATGCGCTTTATTTCTTCTTGAAATCCACAGGTCTAAAAAAAAACACGCTCTGATTTTTTAATCAAATTTAAGACACATTGTCTGACAAAAAATGTGATGGCAATTTTTAACCTGCCATAGGAAGTTATTGTAATCCATCCGATTTGTCGAATTGAAAATGTTGATATTTCTCAACGTTTCAAGGTCCCAAAAGTCGAAATAAGAGATTTTTAGAGAGATGTCTGTGCGTGCGTGTGTACGTACGTTCGTATACGTCCGTACGTTCGCGACGTTTTTTTCGTCGTCCATAGCTCAAGAACCAGTAGAGATATCGACTTCAAATAAATGTTTTTATACAGATAATAATGCAGAAAGATGCAGAAAGGGCTCTCAAAAAAATTGAGTGGGTGGGTTTTTTACCACAACAATTTGAAAAAAAGGTGCCAATTTTGGTTAACCCTACATATCTCACGAACGCATAACGCTAGAGACTTGAATTGAATTTTATACTATATATTGTAACGTTGTACCAAATAAATATATTTTTGGAAAAAATTCCAATTAACGTTTTTTTTTATAAATCAAAAAAACTGAAAAAAAAATACTTGTCACGTCGAAAATTTTACGAACAAAAAATTATTTTATCTCTAAAACAGTTTTGTGCAACGAAGAATAACGTTTTCAACATCTGGTAAAATTTTGAGAAAAATCGAATCAACAGTTTTTTTTACAAAAAATTAAAAACCTAACAAAATTTAACAAAAGTTGGTAAAAATTGATTTTCGACTCAAATATCTTTTCAAACGTTGAGATAATGGCTTCAAACTAATTTTATCATATAAAAAATATTGTTTTCAACATTCGATACAATTTTGAGAAAAGTCGAATGGACAGTTTTTTTTTATAAAAAATAAAACCCTAAAAAAAAAAAAACAATACTAAAACTTTGTAAAAATTTACTTTCGACTCAAACAGCTTTTCAAAAATTGAAAATATTGGCTTCAAGCTTATTTTATCTCACAGAAAATATTGTTTTCGATACTCAATAATTTTTTTTTAAAAATCCGACAGTCCGTTTTTTCATAAAAAAATAAAATCTACAAAAAATAGTACGCAAATTTGTTAAAAAGTGATGTTCGGTTCTCGATATCTCTCAAATTAATTTCATTCATCCAATTTGTATTTGTTTGTACGAGTATGAGAAATAAAAGAAAAAAAAAAGAAATGCTACTATAAAATTGGTAAAAATTGGGTTTCGACTAAAAATCTCGTTAACAAAAATAGATTCTGAAATAAAATTATTTCATTATATGCAAAATATTTTTGGTAATTTTTAAATTTTTAAGAATAAATTAACTGACAACTTTTTTTAACACAACACGAAAACCTATACACACTTTTAAGCAAGACAAATCGACAGACGGGATGGGAAGTTATCAGCGTGGGTCGCATCCCAGCCTCTTTTTTTTTTTTCATTTTTATCGACCTCTGGTACAAATATTTTGATAACAGTTAATGAATATTTTAAAGTTATTTTTAGACTTGCTTAAATGAAGCCCATTTTTTTAAGTATGAATATCTTTGTAAGACTTAACTTTCAGATTATTAATATTTTAAATGAAAGTGCGAAGGCACGGTATTTTTAAGGACTTTGTTTTTCGGTTTTTGACAAAAGTCGTTTAAGTATATACTATACTCAAAAAGCTGATAAATTGTCAGCCATATACAGGAAGGATTGTGAGACCCTTATAATTTAAAACTTTTAGACTTTTTGCTTTGAGGCCATGTGAAAAAAAGGGGATCGAGGATCTTAAAACCGTAACTGTGTTGGTCATTGAAAATTTCTTAAAAAGAATATTCTAGAGCCATAGTTGCGAAGTTCACTTTACCATTGATGTCTCCAAAAAAATATTAATATGAAAACTCTTATTCGAAATCCTTTACATCCCAAAATGTCTGCCTTAAGTAATCCAAAGTTTCAAAACTGCTAGAGGAAAGCTGAATAAAACAAAATTAGTGTCTGAAAAAAGTACCTAAATAATCTTAAGTACAACTTTTCAAGAAAACTTCTCCTAGCGGTGTTAAAAACTATTGATTGAAATTATTGTAATAGCATTTTTAAGAACCAAAGATCACATCCAAAAAAAAGACTGTTCATTTTGGATTGGTTTTCCTGTTTTAAAGTCTAAGAAGATGTTATTTTTTAAAGCAGCTGAACTTGGCTAAATTAAAATCCTTCAACTATAAACTCACATCATTATCCTATTCTAAAGCAAACCGACTACAGTAACCATACGCAACATAATAAGCCAAATAAACAAATACACATTGTCATCATAATTGCAATATAGCTTTACTTTCTGATTTTATAATAAAGGTTTTCCTCACTCAAGGTAAAGATTATAAATTTTAATTAAAACATCTTCACTTCATGTTGCATTGGAATATTTACTTGATTAAACCTTAAGTGGCCTCAAACAATTTAAATCCTAACTAGCTTAAGTAACAATTTCAAGTAGACTTTGAGAGCACACAAAACTACATACTTCATTGAATGGCTCTTGAAAGTAGACATCATCCGCATTCTGTATAAAGCCGATTGTTAAATCTCTAGAAACTCATAGCAAAGTATATTATAGAATAAAACCCACACAAAATAACATCGTTACAGAATCCTATAAGCAAACTTAACATATCTCCGTTCAAGAATATTAGTATACCTATTCGTAGATACATACATACATATGTATGTATATTTTTGTAGCAGGCTACACAGAATAAATTGTATACTAAAGCCAATTAAGTTAATAAAGCTCAAGTTTATGTTTAATTTTTGGAAACGATAATTTAAAGATTATATGCATATAGCCAGACTTAAAATTTTTATTTTAAGCTTGAAAAATTTAATCAATTCATTCTAATTCTTGTCTACGATTTGATAGTTGAGTATGTCAAACTGTGTTGATATTTCTGTTCAATAAGATTTGGAATATCATCATTAATCATTTAATAAGAGAAAAACATTTTTAAATTGTTCGCGAAGTTAATCAAGCACTTTGTCCATTTTACGGTGTTTAATGATAAGCTAATTTTTTGGCAAAATTTGAGCAAAGACAATCCACAAGCCATTAACGATTCATCATATCATTACATTCATTTAAATCGACTGTTCGCTTTGGTTTACACTTGTTCGTGTGACTTTAAGTCTCTGGATTACTTTTTATAAGCCGTGTTTTTTTGGGATTCCTAATATAGTGCAGTGTTTGAACAACGATCCACAGTAGGTAGTCCTGATTTATTTTTAAATTTAAGACAAAATTTCAAAAAAGAAGGGAAATTATAATCAGAACTATTTTTAACCTAATAAAATTGTCAGTTTTAAAAGAGGATAAAATCAAAGCCAATTTTTCCTGTTTTACATTTCGCAAATTGAATCCGATGGTAGCGATATATTTTTTGGCACTAGTTTTCTGCATAATATGAGGGCTAATTTTGAAACCAGTGACACTACACTTAGTGGCCGCGTTTCTAAGAAAAAGTGCAACAAAGTACAACTTTTCCTAAAAATTGAAATAAGGAGGGAAACTACTTCAATGCATTGCATTTTGATGGCAACAACTAGCTGATCTTAAATAAATAAAGTATCAAATCACTGGAATATAAGAAGAAAAAGTCAAACCAAAAGCGTCAAATCACTGGAATATAGGAAGAACTATTTTCGCTTCGCCGCGAATCCGTTAATAATTAAATACGACGCTAGTAGAATTTAAAAGGTCGAATTGGAAACGATCCGCCGCGAACCTCATAATCAGGCCCCAGAGAATAATTATTTTTTACAAAAAATTAGATTGCAACCAACTGAACAGCTGGGGAGCACGATAAAAATTGCGATTGTTTTCAATTTAATGTTTAGAAATGGTATTTTGAAGAAAACCACTTCTTTTATATGTTAACAGAAAGATAAAATTTTAAAAATTGCAGCAGAAGTTGAAGTGGTGCTATATACTATTGAATACCACGATTTACTTAACTTAAGCATTGTTGGTGTTATTTAAAATGGTTTTTCAATAAGGGCGGGTAGATATTGAAATGGTATAATATTTTTAATGTTAATATTTTTTTATTTGAAAGGCGCATGCATGCCATTTAGTGCGGAAAATGATATCATTCAAATGGACGCCATGGCTTCTTGCCGTGGCCTAGTTCCGAGCGGTCCGAATTTTCAATGACTCTTCCGCATAGATACGCCTGAATTTGAGCGATGGCCTGTGTTATGTTCACCTTTAGGACATCGGTCGATTGTGGTTTATTTGCATAGACCTGCGACTTCAAGAAACCCCACGGGAAAAAGTCTAGAGGGTTCAAATCGCATGGCCAATTCACGAGAAATAACCTTACCCTCAAATCGTTCATGAAAAAAGTCAATCGTGGCGTTTGCTGTGTGGCACGTAGCGCGCCGCCGCCCGTCCTGCTGGAAACACATGTCGTTTAGGTCCATATGGTTCAATTTGGGCCATAAGAAATTAGTTATCATCGTTATGTAGCGCTCGCTGTTGACAGTGATCACCTCACTAACGTCGTTTTCAAAAAAGTACGAAACAATTACGCCACGGGCCCAAAGTCCACACCAAACGGTTACTTTTTGATGATGAATTATCACCTGATGAACATTGCGTTGGTTGGTGTCGTCACATTTACGGGAATTTTGCTTTTTAACACAGTCATTCATCCAAAAATGCGAATCGTCACTAAAGATGATTTTTCGGACAAAATTGGGGTCCTCTTCCAAAAGGGTGTTGTCTATAGTCATGAACTTTGAGCTCCTGGGTCAGTTGGATCTTGTACGGGTGTAGGCCCAAGTCCCGACGCAAAATTCGACAAATTGAAGTCTCCGAAAGACCGAGTTCTTGTGCACGGAGAGGAATAGGCGTCCTCGGGTTCTGCTGTACACTTTCACGGACCGCGGCGATGTTCTTGCGTTTCTTGAACGTACGGGTGTTGGCTGATTGTTTACTGAACCGGTCGTCTCAAATTTGGCCACCAAACTTTGAAGAGTCGACTGTGAAAAGGCCACCACGTAAAATGGGCGCAATATGCGCAACGTTTGCCTTAACGAACACTTATTTTGATAATAAAGTTTTATCATTTGAACGTGCTGTTCAATCGTGTAACTTGCCATGACCAACTGAATAATAAACAAAAGATTTAACAGATGTCACCAAATCAAAATGGCTGCCACGGGGTGCCAAAATTCACCCGCGCCAAGTGAAAAACCCTTTATATTAACTATGTCCATTTTTGTTTAGCTTACAAATAATTATATTAAAAAGAGTACATCGACGCGTAGAGATCTTAAAGATCAATTTTATGCTAAGCAATGTTGAAGACTTGCAAAGATATTCTTTAATGTCTATTCTGAAAGGTAAGGCTCTAAAAAAATTGAAAATATGCATTTACAAAAAAGATTGAATCATGAGTTCATTTTTGAAAAACAAACAATTAAATTACCAAAAATTAGTTGAGATTGAAATAAAAGAAATTCTGTAAAAATTTTAGAAAAATCTTGAGTTTTAAAATTAAGTCAAAATGTTTTGTATATTGGACACCACTTTATACGGACACATCCATCAAGTTAGTCTCAAGGAGATGTAAAAAGTGTCAATGTCTTAAAATGATAAATTCCGAAAATGATTTCGATACTCCAATAAAAGTCAAATCGCTATTAGAACTTCACTTCACCTTTTATCTGAAGTAGTTTTACTGCGAATGTTGTATTTTGTATTCATTATACGTTTCTACTTTTAGTTTTTATTCACTGGTGCTCATTACTAAAAATAGGCTGATAAGCTTAATCTATAATAATTAAACGTCTTAAACTATGGATTTCCTTAAATTTTTTGGTAAAGAAACGCGTTTAGGGATATAAATAAAATAAATTAGGTGGCTCTGCATCTCGTGGGGAACCAGGGCCTGGTGACTTACAAACCTCAACCATATCTCTTGGAGGAGTTGTAAATTTCTCGCAAGAGGAAGCACCCAAGAAAAAAAACTTGAAAGGATTTCTCTGGCCTTAGCTAAGCTTTTAAGAAGGCTAGTTCATGGGATAAGATGTGGAGTGTTCTTCCAAAAACAAGGATTTCTCTAAGCCCATATAAAGCTTCAGTTTATTAAGACTATTTAGATAGCAAAAAACATTTTTACAAATGAAAACAAATTTTTAATTTTTTTCAGTGTGGATCATCATGTGAGCGTAAAAGTTTGCTTCTAAAAAGAACTTTTTACACAATAAACTCCCGTTCGCTATGGCTGGAACAAGATTGTAATCAAGGTAACTAGGTCAAGGATGTGTGTGCTTGCTTTTTCATTTCCATTAACGCAATTTCATGATGATGATGATTGCATGCAAATAAAAGGAGCAAAATTACATGTATCCCTCTAAATGGTATACTGCTACATCAACCCACTTAAGGCTTCGTTTGTCGTCACGTCCGTCGTGTAATCAGTCGTCGGCGTCTACTTCTCTTATAGTCGACAACGATTACGACCGAACGACGAGCGACGTTCCTTTCATCTCAATGTGTTAAAAATGAGTTGTTGCGTGATGTGGAATCTTTTAGCTCTACTTATTATAAAAGAAACTCTCATGTTGACTATTTAACTCTGCTTTGAATAAGTATGCTTCATCAGATATTCGTAATGGAGTAGCATCGTATACCTATACCTACTAAATGACAGATGTAATCAAATAGAATAAATACCTACTTATACCTATCTACAAATATGTATGTACATATGTGCAGTGCATGTGAACTTTTCATCAGCTCATAAAATGGAATCCAAAGGAAAAATGTAAGAATTCCTTTGACATTTTATTTAAAGTCACACTCACACCCGCAGGGGGAAACTAAGGGTATTTGATGAACTTCGACTTTTGTCTACCGATGCGACAGGTTTTATAAGGAATTTCGACTTTTCTGTTAAATTCCAAAGGTTGTTTTCCGACGTCTTTGACTTTAAGGTTTTCTCTCCTCTTTTCGAATATCGCCTTTAAATTTTTCTATCACATCAGGTTTTTAAAATATGCTTAAATTAACTAAACAACGGGGTTTTCAATAAATTGTAAGATGGTTTTGCAAAGTACAAACATTTCTCTCCTAGAAACTATTTTAATCATTTAGTATCTTACTCAGTGTCTGGAAATTGTCATTAGTTATGTTCAAGGTTTTGAGAAAACCTTGAATTTAATACTTTTTTAATTGCTAGTCCTATTCTTAAATCCAAACTTAAATTTTAACTATTTGCTCAAGTTTTAAAAATGCCCGTTTTTAACATTATTTTTGTATTGTTTGATATATTTCAAAAACTTAATATAATGGAATTTTGTTAGACAATAGATTCGTTACAAGAACAAAAATTAATTTCAAACCGTTTTACCTTTTTGTGTTGGAAACCCGTTTAGCATAAATGTTTCAGCGTTTCTTTCAGATTTTTTTAAGACAGGTGCAATCTAACAACTTATTAAGAGTTTTCGAATATTCTATAAACAAATATTGAATAAAAGGATTATAGATTTAGAAAACCATCATTGATTTTATTGGAAAAAGGCTACTTATATTATTCCCAAGAATTGGGAAACGATCTAACCACATTATGGCATATTTGGCGTAAGTATATTGGTTTACTACCATACAAAATCAAATTGACTCAAGAATTAAGGCCGATGGACCATTTGAAACGACGCGACGCACGTACATACGTTGTTCGATAGGGCAAGTTTTTAAGTCTTTAAACAAATTTCAAAAATTTAAAAAAAATATATGTTAGAAGTAAGTAGTTTAAAGCCCAAAAAATTCGTTTTTTGAAAATAAATTTTTGGCGGGAAAACAATTTTTCCAAGTCATTCTTATGTGATCTTACCTAAAATTTTATTCGATAAATTATTTATGGAAAGTAATGGGTGATTTTTTTGAGGTTAGGATTTTCATGCATTAGTATTTGACAGATCACGCGGGATTTCAGACATGGTGTCAAAGAGAAAGATGCTCAGTATGCTTTGACATTTCATCATGAATAGACTTACTAACGAGCAACGCTTGCAAATCATTGAATTTTATTACCAAAATCAGTGTTCGGTTCGAAATGTGTTTTATCGACAAATTTTGTTCAGCGATGAGGCTCATTTGTGGTTGAATGGCTACGTAAATAAGCAAAATTGCCTCATTTGGAGTGAAGAGCAACCAGAAGCCGTTCAAGAACTGCCCATGCATCCCGAAAAATGCACTGTTTGGTGTGGTTTGTACGCTGGTGGAATCATTGGACCGTATTTTTTCAAAGATGCTGTTGGACGCAACGTTACGGTGAATGGCGATCGCTATCGTTCAATGCTAACAAACTTTTTGTTGCCAAAAATGGAAGAACTGAACTTGGTTGACATGTGGTTTCAACAAGATGGCGCTACGCGATTCTATGGCCATTTTGAGGGAAAACTTCGGAGAACAATTCATCTCAAGGAATGGACCGGTAAGTTGGCCACCAAGATCATGCGATTTGACGCCTTTAGACTATTTTTTGTGGGGCTACGTCAAGTCTAAAGTCTACACAAATAAGCCAGCAACTATTCCAGCTTTGGAAGACAACATTTCCGAAGAAATTCGGGCTATTCCGGCCGAAATGCTCGAAAAAGTTACCCAAAATTGGACTTTCCGAATGGACCACCTAAGACGCAGCCGCGGTCAACATTTAAATGAAATTATCTTCAAAAAGTAAATGTCATGGACCAATCTAACGTTTCAAATAAAGAATCGATGAGATTTTGCAAATTTTATGCGTTTTTTTTTTTTTTTTTAATTCTCAAGCTCTTAAAAAACACCCGATAGTTCATAAATTCGTTTTCGTCAAGAGCAGAGAAAACGTATGTTTTTGCAACTAGAAAAAACATAATTTATTGTTTTAATTAAAACTTAAACTTTGGGACTTTTTTTCAAAATTTATTTATGTAGCCGACATATTTGAGAAGATAATTGAGAAATTGGTTTGTGCCTGAACTTAATTAATAGCCTTTTAAAACAGCTTTTTAGCAGTGAATGTATTCTTAAATGAAATTTTAAAAACATTTTTGTTGGGACATACATAAACTTATCTCAATAAATGATCCAAATAAAGAACAAGAATTTGAAACTTTAAAATGTTTTTTAAACTTACCTTTTGACTTGTGGCATTATTATCTGCACAGTATGTTTGCAGGCTTCGATGCAAGATCTTCGTAATTTGCGAATTTTTTCACGTAATTCAGGACAGTCTTTTGATTGGCCAACGTGGATTAGCATGTCTCGAAATAATGCTACTTGACTGTTAATTTCAACGATAAGCTAGAAAAAGAAATAACAATAAAGAAATATTTAATTTTGGAAAACTAATACAAACATCCTGTTTTTCATATATAGTAGCGTGGAAAAATAAAATACCAACGAAAGCTTATGACGTTTATTAAGGGATAACTAAGCTATTTCACATTAAAAAAACATTAATACCTCTAAAATAATTTTATGCAACGAAGAATAACGTTTTTGGAATTTTTTTAATTTTAGAAAAATCGAATTGGGAGTTTTATTACAAAAATAAAAAGAGGCTGGGATGCGACCCACACTGATAACTTCCCATCCCGTCTGTCGATTTGTCTTGCTCAAGACTTGAACAAAATGTTCATAACCATGCTTTGTGCGAGATAAATAACTTTAAGTCAATATCTTTCTTCGTTTTCATAACACTCGAGTCGAAAAAAATGTCTTATCAGTTTTTTTGTTGATTTGTAGATTAATACAAATTGAATTATATTTTACGTTAACAACAAAATTTAGCATAAAATGAAACCATTTTGAAGTCACAACCTTCCTTTTTTTTACGAGATATCGAGAATTGAATATCAATTTTTACCAATTTTGCGTTCAATTTCTTGTGGATTTTAATTTGTAGAAAAAAAGTGACAGTTATATTTTAATGAAAGTTTTACTGATTATTGAAAACTATATTTCCTATTTCCAATAAGTTTAAAGCAATAATCTCAAATTTTTGAAAAGATATTTGAGCCGAAAATCAATTATTACTTTTAGTAATGTTCTTTTAGATTTTTATTTTTTGTAAAAAAAACTGTCAATTCGATTTTTCTTAAAATGTTACCAAAAATTGAAAGTAATATTTCTTATAAGATAAAATAAGGTTCAAGCCATAACCTCAAATTTTTGAAAAGATATTTAAGTCGAAAATCAATTTTTACCAACTTTTATTAATTTTGTTTGCTTTTTTATTTTTTGTAAAAAAAACTGTCAATTCTTTTTTGCTCAAAATTTTACCGAATGTTAAAAACAATATTTATTATAAGAGAAAACTAGTTTCAAGCCATATCTTCAATTATTAAAAAGATTTTCGAGTGGAAAATCAATTTTCCCCAACTTTTAGTAATGTTTTTTTTTAGGTTTTTATTTGTTACCTATATCGGGTGATTTTTTAAGAGCTTGAGAACTTTAAAAAAAAAAAAAAACTCATAAAATTTGCAAAATCTCATCGATTCTTTATTTGAAACGTTAGATTGGTCCATGACATTTACTTTTTGAAGATAATTTCATTTAAATGTTGACCGCGGATGCGTCTTAGGTGGTCCATACGGAAAGTCCAATTTTGGGTAACTTTTTCGAGCATTTCGGCCGGAATAGCCCGAATTTCTTCGGAAATGTTGTCTTCCAAAGCTGGAATAGTTGCTGGCTTATTTGTGTAGACTTTAGACTTGACGTACCCCACAAAAAATAGTCTAAAGGCGTCAAATCGCATGATCTTGGTGGCCAACTTACCGGTCCATTCCTTGAGATGAATTGTTCTCCGAAGTTTTCCCTCAAAATGGCCATAGAATCGCGAGCTGTGTGGCATGTAGCGCCATCTTGTTGAAACCACATGTCAACCAAGTTCAGTTCTTCCATTTTTGGCAACAAAAAGTTTGTTAGCATTGAACGATAGCGATCGCCATTCACCGTAACGTTGCGTCCAACAGCATCTTTGAAAAAATACGGTCCAAAAAAATACGTGATCTGTCAAATACTAATGCATGAAAATCCTAACCTCAAAAAAATCACCCATTACAAAAACTGTTTATTTGATTTTTCTCAAAATTCGAGGTGACAAATATTTTTTCTCAGTTTTTTTGATTGATAAAGAAAACCGTAAATTGGAATTTCTTCCAAAAATATTCTAGTTTGGTATCTCGTTACAATATATTATTTAAAATGTAATTCAAAATAATTTTATCTTTTAAGAAATATTGTTTTCAACATTCAGTAAAATCTTGAGAAAAATCGAATTGACAGTTTTTTTACAAAAAATAAAAACTAAAAACAACACTTAAACTTGGTAAAAATTTACTTTCGACTCAAATGTCTTTTCAAAATCTAAAAATATTAACTTCAAACTATTTTTATCTCACAGAAAATATTGTTTTCGGCATTTAGTAATTTTTTTTTATATACATAAGTCCAACAGTCCGTTTTTTCCTTAAAAAAAATATACAAAAATTATAACGAAAATTTGGTAAAAATTGATGTTCGGTTCTCGATATCTCGTGAACAACAGAAGATATTGACTTCAAATTAATTTCATTCATCAAATTTATAATCTATACTATTATATAAAAGCGAAACCATTTTAAAGTTTGTGACGCACGATCTCAGGAAGTAGTTAACCGATTTATTTGAAATATATTTTATTATTTTCTATATTGTTATGAGAGTGTTTATGGCTTTAATTTTTTTTTTCATAAATTATTTGTCAAACTTAAATATTATTAATTTTACATTTTTTGTACATTTTTTTCATTAGTTGACTTATACAACCACTCATATCTTAAAACCTATACAATAATCGACAAAGATTAGCATTGTTTCATAAAGTCAATATTGTTGTTCAAATTTTAAGCCTAAAATCACTTCTAAGTTAAACATACAACCTGAGAAATAAATAAAAACAAATTATAAAATTATAAACTTTTTGAATTTATTTTATTCATGAAATTAGATTCCATCACAATCGCGAGGTCGCTGCTTTGTTTCATTTCATTATCATTCCAACATTTTTAATTTTCTTTTCTTCCCATGCTCTTTCTCTCTTAATATGTGTTCCATTTAATATAGTTACGTTTTTTCTCTTACCTACCTACCTACATATTCAATTTTTCTGTATTGTATAGTTCATCAACTAACCTAAACACACACATTATTTTTTTGTTTCTCTAATTCTATCGTCACATCGCTGAGCAGTGTGGGCTCTTTTTTTTAAGTTACTATGGAGTATGGACATTTAATTATCTACAGTGCTGTGCACATGAAATGCCGATTTATCTAAAAAAAATTAGATCTTTTTTATTTTTCTGGTTCGAGGAAGTGAATAGATTATAATTCTTCCAATTTAAAAATAAAAAAAATTCTATTATAATAGCTTGAATTACCAATTTTGTATCACTTCCTCGAACAATAAAACTGAAATTAACTTAAAATTTTTGTTACAAATAACTCGAAGAAGGTACTTACAATGACGTCGATAAAAAGAGCACACAAATGTGGGTAGGTTAAGTCAGTTGCACTGCACTGAACATGAGCAGATGAATACAAAAATGTGTCTATGGATATTTACACACGCATACCTACCTATAGATGTATGAGAACATTAAAAACACAAATTTGTTTTTTTTTACCGCAAACTATATTTTTCGGTTGCAAAAAAACGTTT
Organism: Eupeodes luniger; assembly: GCA_951509635.1. Classification (NCBI taxonomy): domain Eukaryota; kingdom Metazoa; phylum Arthropoda; class Insecta; order Diptera; family Syrphidae; genus Eupeodes; species Eupeodes luniger. Next base: position 45,990,201 of record OX608075.1, read on the forward strand.
CTAGGTATGAATAAAAGTAAGAAAAGAAGAAAATAGACAAAAATTTCGTTCTGTTTTCAACTAAAAAATTGAAATGGTTTGGTTTGTTTTCACGTGCGCCTTGGCCTTTACTACGTAATATTTTACTTAAGTTTTTTTTCTAAAGTGTAAATTTCGGTAAGGAAGTGTTTTTTGATTTTTTTTATTAAATACGAGTACGAGCTTAAATTCGTTGTTTTTCTTTTATCGCATAGAAATATAAAATGGGTAAAAGAAAGGCTAACATCGGAAAAAAACCCATAAGCACAAAAAGAATGTGTTGGTTACAATTTGCGAAGCAAAGCGAGCACGGGTCGGCTAGTTGTTTATATAAGAAATAAAAACTTTTAAGATATGCTACTAAAATTGGTAAAAATTGGTTTTTGACTAAAAATCTCGTTAACAAAAATAGATTTCGAAATCAAACTAATTCTTTGTATGCAAAATATTGTTGGTAATTTTTAAACTTTTTTGAATAATTCAACTGACAACTTTTTTAACAAAACACGTTAACCTACAAACGTTTTAAGAAAGACAAATCGACAGACCATCAGTGTGGGTCGCATCCCACCCTCTTTTTTCAACATTCCATTCCTATTGAAAGTTATTACAATCGGTAAAATCGCAGACAAATCTTAACATTTAAAAAACTATAAAATTAACATCCATCGTTTATTGGGTTTTCCTTTATCTTCGAACAAAAATCCCAAGAACGGGGACAGCCGCTGACAGCTAATTAAATTTCAAAGTTTTTGAAAAACACTTCAAAAAAAATTTTGTTTTTATCAAAATGCTTCAAAAAGGATACGTTTTTATTTTCCTATTAAAATTTTGTACACATAAGAGAACTTTATAGAATTAAAAATAATATTCCAAAACATAATGAAAATGCTCACTTCATAAGCAGGACTCAAAATTTTGTTTATATTTCCGATAAAAGTTCTTGAAAAAAAATATATTCCCATGGCGAACCAAAAAACAAACAATGCAAGTTCAACAAGTCAAAGAGTTGAGTACCTTTTCAAACAAAAAATCAATTTGTTTTTCATTACTTAGATATTAACTATCCAGCTAAAAGGTGGAAAAAGGTACAAAAGCTGTGGAAAAGTTCGAATGCTTATACCCCCAAGGTTATACATTATTCCAAGAAACCTTTCAATTCAATTGATGTAAACACTTTCAAAAAATCGCTTTTATTATCTAACTAATTCGTATTATAATTTTTCTACCTTTATACCATAAATGTATACCAGAAGTACAAAGCATAAAAACAAACAAAGAGAAACAATTTTTAATATAATTTGTTCAGATTTGTATAACAAAATTACTTCCGCTGAATCTCTTCGATTGTATCACATAAAGAGAGAGCAAGAATAAAGCATAGGTAAGTATTTATGAAGGTCTAGAGAAGTACTACACAATAGGTAAGGTACACAATAATAAAGAACAAAAATTTTCCTCCTCAGGGACAGGCAATTCAATTTGATAAGTCGGTTATTTGCCAAAGAAATTAAAGTACATATTGAAAGGCAAATAACCCATATTTTCCGGCCAATTAACCTCGAGAAAGGACTTTATCCAAGATACAAATTGATGGCATCTACATTTCCACTACCACCTTATTCCTAGCTCTGCTCTATAGTGGCTGTTCGAACATTTATTTATTTTAGAAAAAAGAAATAGCTAAACACTGCAGAAATGAAGCAAGACGCAAAGAGGAAAGCCGCCTTTCTATAAAAAGACAAAAACAACATATACTTGCCGTAAACCAAGGTATCCTCAAGATTGCCCACAGAGGAATACAATTTTAAAAGGAGCGACGATGAACGAATAACCCTCTGCCCCAAACCCTTCTTCCTTCGAGTTTTTTTTTAACATTTTTTAAATAGAAACATTGAAAGGGCTGATATGTTGTTTATTTTTTCTTGTTTCTTCTAAGACCTGAACGAGGGAAGAACAAAAGCAAACAATTTTTTTCCTTCTTAGTTAAAAAAAGGATATTTTCAGTGCCGGACTTGGAGTCGAGAACAAATTGCGTTTGTTTTCCTAAAAACCAGAAAGTTAACAACATTTTTCTGAAATAATTTCAGCAAGTTTTAAATATCAGACGCTCTATAATCTCACTGATAATTCTTTACTTTGATTACTTCATCTAGGCCTTTTGCAAACTAAATCTACTCCTGTAAAACTTCAAAGTTTATTGGTTCGGTGAGATAAAAAAGGCCGTAAGCTCAGAGCCTAGATTAGAATGACAGGATTTGATATGAGATAGGAATTTTTTCCATTTCGATTATCTCATATTTCTTTTTCTTTGTATATTGTTGGTGTTTTCTTTTTTAGAAACAAAGAAATTGATAGTTGAATTTCGATGGAGGTCGAAGTGGATTAATGGGAGAGTGAGTGTGAGTAAGTGCGGTTTGCGTTTAAGATAAGGGAAACATTCTTGGAATTATGATATTTATCGGAGAATTCCTTCAATCAACATTTCAAGTTTGATTTTATTTTGTTATTTTTGGAATGCATTACATTTTCTAGATTTCAACCTTTTTCGAAAATTATAATGGGAAAGGACGTTCTTTGGTGTTGTTAGTTCTTCCTTGGCACTTAATTTGATTATGTATATGTGTAGAAAAAAATAAAGAAGGAATGCACCCTTTTGTTATGTCCTGACGGTTTTACAAACTGAGAAAATTTAGAACTTCTTAATATAATTTTGTTGTGTTACATTAATGCTACTATAGGTGGAAGTTAACCTTCGAATGCAGCCTTTTATCCAATACACATGTCCTTTAAAGGTGTGAACTGACTTAATTTGTATTTATGTTGTTATAAAATTCAAAAGTTGGTGTTTTAATTTCTTCAGGAATAAAACAGCTCATAAAAAATTGTTTTAAATAAAAAGGATAGAAGACAAAAGGAAAAATTATCAAGTTAATGTAATGGGACATTTATGTGAATCGCAAGATTCGATCAAATTGAATATCAAAATTCTTATGAAAACTTTTAAGAAGACATTCAAATATCACTTCATGATACCATATTAACTAAGAACAGCTTTCTATTGCAACTATTAGAAATTAGTCAAGTAAAATATGGCCAAGTGAACAAATGCTATTATTCAAATATTGAAACAAATGTTGTTTTCATTAGTTGGTCATATTGCAGTTTAACGAAAGTCAAATAAGGTATATGAGAATAACTTGGCTCTTTTTTTTAAATCTAAATATAACTTTTAAATTGTCCTTATTTTAACTTGGCTTTATTCCACGGTGTGGTTATGAAATAACGCTGACTTCCAAAATTAATATTCATAATGCAAAATTTCTATAGTGAGCCAAGCAGGGGAGGTACATAGCGGGTGTTTTTAACTTCCCATAGGAAGTTATTGTAATCGGTCCGATTTGTCGAATTAAAAATTTTGACATTTCTCGAAGTTTCAATGCCGTTTTAGAGAGATGTCTGTGCGTGCGTGTGTATGTACGTTCGTACTTCCGTACCTTCGCGACGTTTTTTTCGTCGTCCATAGCTCAAGACCCAGTAGAGATATCGACTTCAAATAAATTTTGTTATACAGATAATAATGCAGAAAGGGCTCTCAAGAAAATTGCGTGGGTGGTTTTTTACCATAGCAGTTTAAAAAAAAAGGTGAAAATTTTGGTTAACCCTAAATATCTCACGAACCAATAACGCTAGAGACTTGAATTAAATTTTATATAATATAATGTGATACCAAACAAGTATAATTTTTGGAAAAAAAATCCAATTAACGGTTTTTTTTAGAAATCAAAAAAATTGAACAAAAAAATTTGTCACCTCGAAAATTTTACGAATAAAAATGGTTTTATCCCCAAAACAATTTTGTACAACGAAAAATAACGAATCGAAAAATCGAATTGACAGTTTTTTTTATAAAAAATAAAAACCTAAAAAAAAAAACATTACTCAAAGTTGGTAAAAACTGAATTTCGACTCAAATATCTTTTAAAAAATTTGAGATTATGGCTTGCAACTTATTTTATCTTGTAAGAAAAAATAAGTAAAATTTTGAGAAAAATCGAATTGACAGTTTTTTTTACAAAAAATAAAAACCTAAAAAAACTATATAAAAGTTAGTAAAAATTTATTTTCGACTCAAATAACTTTTCAAAACTTTAAGAATTTGGCTTTAAATTAATTTTATTTTTTTTTTTAAATATTGTTGTCAACATTCATTAACATTTTGAGAAAAATCGAATTGACAGTTTTTTTTTACAAAAAATTAAAAAACAAAAATTAATAAAAGTTGGTAAAAATTGATTTTCGACGTTAACATGTTTTCAAAACTTTGAAATATTGGCTTTAAATTAATTTTATATTATAAAAAATATTGTTTTCAACATTCAGTAATTTTTTTTATAAAAATCTAACAGTCAGTTTTTTCATAAAAAAATTAAAATCTACAAAAAAAAGTACGCAAAATTGGTAAAAATTGATGTTTGGTTCTAGATATCTCGTGAATAATAGAAAACATTGGCTTCAAATTAATTTCATTCATCCAATTTGTGTTTGTTTTATTTGTCGACCAAAAATCTCGTCAACTAAAATAGATTTTGAAATCAAACTATGTATTTCATCATATGCAAAATATTGTTGGTAATTATTAAATGTTTTAGAATAATTTAACTGATAACTTTTTTAACAAAACACGAAAACCTACAAACGTTTTAAGCAAGACAAATCGACAGACGGGATGGCAAGTTATCAGTGTGGGTCGCATCCCATCCTCTATTTGATTAAATAAATTGCTTTTTAATTTTTGAATGCAAACTTATAATAAGAGTACATTTTAAAATATAAGTACTTCTTATGGACAGAGTACTTGGATACAAGAGCAAGTTCGTGCGAACCAGTCATGCACTTTATATTATACTAGCGGCTCGTCCCGGCTTCGCACGGGTAGACATAAATAGGTACAGATATTTAAGTTATAGGCATGCTAATTAAAACGACCATGAATCACTAAATTAGAAAACATTTTTTTGTCCTGTCATTAATACTCTTCGCAGCGTATGCGATGAAGGACATTTTTTTTACACCTTCGGTTGGTTTTAATAGGAATTTCTAAAGATTTCTATAGTAATCTAGTACTAAATATAGCCTATGTTACTCAGTGATAATATAGCTTTCTAATGAAAAAAGAATTATTAAAATCGGTCCAGTACTTTTTGAGGTTATTCATTACATATACAAAAATACAAATCTTTCCTCTTTAAATATTAGTGTAGATTGCAATAGTCAACAAAAGCAACCACTAATTTTTTTGAAATTTTTTTGATGTTATCTATACTATTATATAAAAGCGAAACCATTTTAAAGTTTGTAACGCACGATCTCATAAAGTAGTCAACCGATTTATTTGAAATATATTTTATTATTTTCTATATTGTTATGAGAGTGTTTATGGCTTTAATTTTGTTTCATTAATTATTTGTCAAACTTAAATATTATTAATTTTACATTTTTTGTCCATTTTTTTTTTCATTAGTTGACTTATACAACCACTCATATCTTAAAACCTATACAATAATCGACAAAGATTAGCATTGCTTCATAAAGTCAATATTGTTGTGCAAATTTTAAGCCTAAAATCACTTCTAAGTTAAACATACAACCTGAGAAATAAATAAAAACAAATTATAAAATTATAAACTTTTTGAATTTATTTTATCCAGGAAATTAGATTCCATCACAATCGCGAGGTCGCTGCTTTGTTTCATTTCATTATCATTCCAACATTTTTAATTTTCTTTTCTTCCCATGCTCTTTCTCTGTTAATATGTGTTCCATTTAATAGTTATGTTTTTTCTCTTACCTATGTACCTACCTACATATTCAATTTTTCTGTATTGTATTATTGTATAGTTCATCAACTAACCTACACACACACATTATTTTTTTGTTTCTCTAATTCTATCGTCACAACACTGAGCAGTGTGGGCTCTTTTTTTTTTAGTTACTATGGACATTTAATTAACTACAGTGCCGTGCACGTGAAATGCCGATTTATCTAAAGAAAAATTAGATCTGTTTTATTTTTCTGGTTCGAGGAAGTGAATAGATTATAATTCTTCCAATTTAGGTTAGGTTAGGTTATAGTGGCTGTCCAAGATGGAAACGGACACACTTAGGCCAGTTTAATGGCCCATTGTGATACCACATGAATCTTGAGGTTTCTTCCTAAGCTCAATGGAATTTCAATTTAAAAATAAAAAAAGTTCTATTATAATAGCTGGAATTACCAATTTTGTATCACTTCCTCGAACAATAAAACTGAAATTTAGTTAAAATTTTCTTTACAAATAACTCGAAGAAGGTACTTACAATGACGTCGATAAAAAGAGCACACAAATGTGGATAGGTTAAGTCAGTTGCACTGCACTGAACATGAGCAGATGAATAAAAAAATGTGTCTATGGATATTTACACACGCATACCTATAGATTTATGAGAACATTAAAAACACAAATTTGTTTTTTTTTTTACCGCAAACTATATTTTTCGGTTGCAAAAAAACGTTTCTAGGTATGAATAAAAGAAAGAAAAGAAAAAAATAGACAAAAATTTAATACTAATATTCAAAAAATGTTCGTGGTTACCATTTGCGAAGCAACGCGAGCACGGGTCGGCTAGTTATCTATACAACAAAATTAATTTTAAGTTCATATCTCTTCTGGTTCCGATGACGAAAAAAGGTATCCTTAAGGTATCGAACGTACAAACGGTATCAACACATTGACATCTCTCTTAAAACCTTCAATTTCGATTCTAGTGACCTGGAAACTTCGAGAAATGTCAAAACTTGCAATTCGACAAATGGAACCGATTACTTCCCGTGTGAAGTTGAAAATTTGGGCTCTCAAAGTTAGCCCAGTTTTGAAAAATTGTAAAACATTGTAAAAACATAAAGTAATGTAAATTTAATAGATTTTTGTATGCAAAAATCAATTTCAAAGGCATATGTTTTTAATCACTAAGAATGACGATATTCCGTCACTATTAAGTATATATGTATGTTAACAATTATTATAAAAAACATAAAAACAAAGTTATAAAATCGAAATGTTCGTCTACTGTTATCAAGAGGCCTCAATAAAAGATCTAATGAAGTTTTTAATTTTTGAATTGAAGCTAATCTATCTTGCAATTTTGTTAATTTAAACATGTATATGGAAGTGACACTCATGCTTTTATTTCATTAAGTCCTTTTTTTAAAATTCAAGACGTACTCGTAAATCTTGCCATTAAATTATAAAAATTCCAACATCTAGGCTATAAAGATGTTGTAAATAAACAAGCAACCACATATTCGCATTTAAAGAAATTCCATTAAAGAGTAATTCAAATTGTTCTATCTTATAAACAACACCTCCCACTCCCACCACCATCACATCCATCCCATTCTCCACATAATATATGTAAGTAAATGTAATCATTTTCGCAAGGTTTAATTTATTTTCTGGTAAAAGTAATGCATATCAATAAGGGTTCATATAATAGAAGAGCATTAAATTTAGATTTAACATCATAGGAGTGAGGTTAAAACAAAAACAAAAAACAACTAAACCAAACCTACACGCACAATATCCTTAACGCCTAAGGAGATTCCAATGAAATTTATAAACTTCTCGGCCTGGTGTGCATTTCGTCGTCGTCGTCATGGTTTGTTGGGGTAGGGGTGTGTGTGTTTATTGTCTTTGTACTGTCAATTTTTTATTTTTGTTTGTATTATTATTACACAAGGCAAAATTAAAACTTCGTATTTTGGTTTCAAAAATTCTTAAGGACAAAAATTGTATAATAAACATTTTGTTCTTAAAAAAAATTAAAATCTATAATTCAATATAGGGCAGAATATCTTGTATCTTTATGTTTGTAGGTCTGTGTGATGTCTATATTGGAAAGATTCGAAGGCTATAGCCTTTGGGGAGACAAAAGAATACTTGTGGTTTATATATTTTATGAGTTTGCAAGGTCGTAAACAGGAGATACATTGATGTAAAAGTTGGAATGGGATTCTTTCGTGTAATTTATGATTTGACGGAGAAAACAAGGATATTCAATCAGCTCTTTGTTCCACCTACGGCTTTCAGTTTTCTCGTTTAGGTTTACTTCGAATGTAACAAATAAACGAAATTCGAACTATATTTGAAAGGTTAATGTATTTCTGATACAAGCATTAACCTTCAGGCTATCGTATCCAATAATCCTAATCATATCAAATAAACAAAGTTTTTGATTTAGGAGAAATAACTAAACAAAATCAGAATATTACACAACATTCTAGACTTATGCAACACTACCTCATCATTTCAGAAGGAAACCGAAACCGAATAGGCTTTAATAGTAGATAGCAGCAATATAGTCTATTCAATTGTGAACTCTCAACACGTTTTTCAAGAAGTACTCTAATAAATTGGTTGTTAGAGGAAGGATTCCATTTCCACGGACAACGAATACGAAAGAACGTTTACTATTCATTCCCCACCAATAAGCTCTGGAGCTTTGCATACTAAATTCTCACGCTGGCTGCTCAGCTCGTTGCTGGTTTCTTTTCTGGCTGCTGTGTTGGCAGTTCTTTTCAGCTAATTGAGTGAAATTAGAATTGCTAATTGGGTACAAGTAAACGTTACAGAAAAATCATTGCCTTTAACCATCAAAACATAACGAACGATTCCTTTCAAAGAGGTCCTGCTTCCACCTTTCTTTTTTAATTTTATTTTGGAATGGACTATTAAAGAAATTCTGAATTGACTCGAAAGGAATTACAGATGTCTGAGCTCATTGATTAGAGAGTTTTTTCTTTTAATTATAAATTGAATTAAAATTAAAACAAGAAGAAAATAACGTAATTAGTAGAACAGTAACGAACCAATGGGCATGATGACAATAAAATAATAATAAATTTAGTGGCGCGACAGCTTGTTGAAAACCTGCGTCTTAGGGTGGAGGAAGGAACTTTGGAATATAGTAGTTATTCCTATGTGTGTCTTGGCGTAAAGAGGGTTGGAAGTGGGAGTATGATGCATTTTGTTTTACAAACTTCAAAGAACGAACTTTTCTATTTTGTAACCCTGTCAGTAACGAAAAATTTGTTTTTCATCTTTCTGACTGTTTCCCTCAGAAAATCATACACTTTATTGGTTTAGTAGAAAGGATTAAAAAATGGCAGTAGCAACACAGAATTATGATGTAATTATTTCAAAACTTGACATTTGTTGAATTTAGAATTATTAATAGAATTTTTAAGATATATTTGCTTATTATCATGAAATGATTTAAAAGGGTGCATTCAGACGAATTTAAGGAAAAGGAACTTTTAAACCTTTTTTCCCTTAAATTTGTTTTGTGCTTTTCAGAAGCAGTTTTTCGAAAGCTTTTGCCATGATTTGTCTATTGGTCTGTAAGATGTTTCTTCCGGTAGTGGCTTGTTAAGGTATAACATCTTAGTTTAGGGCATGCGTTTATTATAAATTGGAGATTTTGAAGGATATTGAGGGCATTTCTATCAAAATCTGAGAATTGATCGTACTCTGGTGATATTTTTATAAGTTGATACATGCTTCAAACTTCTTTGAGCTGGATAAAAGGAATTTTACATTCGTCGTTCATTAAATGTAAGGGATCTTTTGCGGCATTTGCTAGTAATAGTTTAAAGACATTCGCAAGGTGTTCAGCAAAAAGATCAGCTTTTTGTTTTGGGTGTCTGGGGTGTTTTTGAACGCTTTGCTAATTTCCATGATGAGTATTCAGTAGAATCATCTGTCATCAGGGTTTTCAGAAATCAACTTAGTTTTGAACTCACTGATTCTTTTTTAAAAACTGTCTTTTCATCGTTTTTTGTCCAAAATCAGCTTCTTTATTTCGACATGATATTTTATTTCTGTTTTTTTCGCAATTTGCGTTCCATTTGGAACAGCTGTTTAACCTGTGTCGTTATATACCTATATACCTATTGGGCGTATTTAGCATTGAAGCCCAATAAGGAAGTTATGTTCTAACAACTTTATAAGTTTTGAATATTTCCTCGGAGGCCAATAAATAGCTGCTTACCTAAAATCTTTCTTTTTTATACTAATACTAATTTATTTTTGATACTTTCTTGTTTTCATTTGTAAAGTTTTGCTCTTCATAGTTTGTTAAGAATATTTTTATATGTATTGCTGATCCTCCCTTAGCTTTATCATTTGGGTGAGGAGCGTGATAACACGTATAGTTTGCTTATTAATTATTAAGATTTTGTTCCATAGCGAAATTAGTTTGAAACACCAAATAAATTTCTCTAAGTCTAAAAACATGTTTAATTCTGATACATGTTGTAAAAGACCGTATTCATTCCATGTTGCTTCTTTAGGTATTCTGTTGTGTTTAAATAACTTTTGAGGTCGTTTTTTTAGCTATTTTTTGAGCACTAGTTTTTTTTTTGTAAAAAGCAGACATTCCACTATAATATTTTAAGAAATTGCAGCTGAGTTTGACAAGTGTCAAATCGCATCCACGTAATGTACTACCTAATACATAAAAGCAAACAAAGGCAATACTTGTTTTAAAGATAACCTATAACAGTTGTTTCATCACTGCTTCTGCTTAAAAATATAATCCATTTTGTTAAATATTTGATAAAATTTTATTCAAGTTATTTAATGAGAAAGGAGATGCCCCATTTTTCCGATAAATATTTTTGGATTTTGTCGTGGGAATTTGGAAATAATTGGACTTGAACGTCGGAAATGGTAAAAATCCGACACTTTTTCAAATAATTAGGTTTACTTCAAAAAGTATAGTACGTATAGGATAATGATTTTGTATCATACGATCATAGCAATCCCTGAAAAGTCGCCATATTTTGGACCGGAGGAAGAAATTTAAGAGATGCTGAAAGAGGATTGAATACACTTTTTAGAAATTATTCTTTCTACTCTCTTGAACTATTTTGCTGTTCAGTAATTTTTGAGCACTATCCAAAAAAAAACAAAGGCATTTGTGATACCAGAGAAAAAATTCCAAGTCCTCTACTTTCATCTTGAGGAAAAAAAAAGTTTGGGCAGCTATAGGTTAGAAAATAATTGACGCACACAAGTCATTAATACATCATTTCATAGATAATTGCTCATATCAGTTTGTGAAAAGTAAAGGTAAGGATGGTGGTGTTTCTATTGCTTTAAAAAAAAATATTTGTACAGTCATAACTCACCAAAAAAATTCCTCAACCAAAAATTTGATTTTAGTAAGTTTTTTAACTAAATTATCAAGAGGTTTTCTCCAAACTAGAAGAAAAACAGTGTTTATGAAATGGTTTTTGATAATGGTAGAGATTTTTTACGTGTACGTTATTTCCTTTTATATTAATATTACTGCTCTGGTCCAAAATAAGAGTATAATTGAGGCTCAAAAAACAGCTTTTTCTTTTTTTTTTCTTTTTGAAATAACGCCATTTTTCTTCCTAAACTAAAAGGAATTTTTGTCATTCATTGGAAATGTAGTTGTGAGCTTAAAATAAGTGTTTAAAAACATCAAACAATCTTAATTACTGAAGGGCGAAATTATATTGTATTTAAAACCAAATGTTCATTTAAAGACCTTTAAAAAGAATGCATTTAAAAATTTAAGGCTGGGTTATCTTAGGTAAAGATATTCGGAAAGTTCAATGAAATAGTATATATGTATGTAGGTTTTTATTTTTATTACAAAATCGTACCAAAATATGTTTGAAATAGGTATATTTCTTTGTTTTCAAGATATTTGAGTCTAAAATCAATTTTTACAAATTCTTATTAGTTTTTTTTTAAGGTTTTTTATTTTTTTTTTTTTAAATGTTTCGATTTTTTATATTAGTTTTTTGTTCGCAAAATATTCGGGCTTAAATTTTTTTCAATTTCAAAAATATAATTGTAAGGAAAATCGGTGCTGAATTTAGTTTTATTAATTACAATTGTGTGACTTCAAATTGTGTAGTATAAAATTTAAATTAAGTCGGAAGCATAATTAATTCTTGATATATTTGAGGTAAACCATAGTTCTTATTTTTTTGTTGTATTCATATTATAAAAAAAATCTTTTGATATTATTATCTGTAAGAAAAAAATTTATTTGAACCCGATATCTTGGCTAGTTCTTGAGATATGGAGGACGATTAAAGGTATCTTGAATGTACATATGTACGTACACTCGCACGCATAGAGATTATCTATCTAAAAACCGAGTATTTAGATTCCAAGGACCTTGAAACGGCGAGAAATGTCAACATTTTTAATTTGACAAATTGCACTGATTTACAACAACTGCATATGGGAAGTTAAAATTGACCGAGCGTCAATCATTGCACTTTCAAGAAATAAATTAAAAGAAAAAAAAAACAAGTATACGCCGTAGATAAAGAAATCAAACGTAATTTTTAAGATAGATATAAAACAAATAAAATTAAATTTTAAGTTCTCATTAATTTTATTCATTAAATGAACTTCATCCTTCAACTTAACTTATTTCCCGAAAACTTTTCCTAAGTGTTCAACTTTTCTTATGTGAAATGAGTGTTTATTATCTAACTATGCCTTGTTTTTTAGTGCTGAATAATACCATAATCAGTTCACTACATCTTCACAAAGATAATTGAAAGAAAATCCCAAGGACACTAAGAAAAGTCTAAAGATGTGTAACCACAAACTGCCTACACCCTTAAAAAAAAACAAACAGCAAAGTGAAATCTTTTTACTAAAATCTCTATTTTTACATCTTAACGATCCATTTCAAGAGAGTTATTGCTAAAAGGGTGAAATGTGAAGTCTTTTTTCGCCTTCCAAATACTTATATAAAGATAACAAGGAAAAAAAATATTATGAAAACTTTACTTTCTTAAAAGAAAACAAACAAAAAAAAACAAAATTCCTTAGATATTAAGACACATAAAGTTTATATCTAAAGATAAAATAAATTACCGTGCTTAAATTCGTAATTTTCTCCAATTCCAATGTTGTGGGAGCATGATGATGATGACTGTGCAAGTGATGAGTGGTCAACATTATTGTGATATCCTTAAACCGATAGTAATCCGCACATACACACAAGGGTATTTATGGTTTCTGCAGCTTTTTTTTATTCTCGAATTTATAAAATAAAACAAGGACAACGACGCAACAACAAAATATTTTCTTTCTTTTTCAAGGAAACAACAAAACCAAGACAAAATTATATAATAAGTTTACGCAGGATGTCTAGTGACTCTAGGGATCCTATTTATAGTTGTTGTTGTTGTTGACAACGACGACGATGATGACAAGGACGAGCACAAGAACGAGGACGACGACGACGATGACGATGACGACGATGTGGTTCCAGATTGTGTAGTACTCTTTTTTGTCGAATTCCTCACGTTTAGGTTTACGTTAACATTTACCACACTCCACGGTGTTGTTGGGACGAAAAATAATAGCAATAACGATCCAATACAATATGTTATCCTGTATTTTTTATCATAAATATTTAGCTGCTCCCTGAGTAGATGTTTCAGTTTCAGTTGCCTATCGCCATTGAAGTTGTCATAAGGAATTATTGCCGCTGGTAATATACGAAGCCATCGCATAATATTTGATTTGTATCTTAGTTTTGTGCTGCCGGAGTAATTTGTGATTTCGACGACGACGATTTTGTCACTTGTGTTCACTTTATTCATAAATATTATGTACGTGGATAAATATAAATTGATCTATATATATATTTTTTTTTTATTTATGAGCGACAGAGTGGATTTTCTATTTCTTTTTTTCTTTTCTTATTATTTTATTTTATCTATGTAAAAAAAATATATTTTTAGATATATGAACTTTATGTTGAGGACTTTTGGGATATTTCAGGACATTATATAAGCAAAAGTATATAACTTGGCCTTGTTTGAGTTTGTTTGTTTTATTTCTTTAATAATAAAATAAATAAAGACACATCTAAAATATCAGTAGCTCTTTTATGAAATTATAATTCACCACAACTCAGATTGCTTTATTAAATACAATTTTTTGAGATATTCACTATTAGAAAATAAAAACAATATTTGTAGATTTTTTTCGAAACTTATCCATCTACTTAAATATATTAACTAAAAATGAATTGAAAATAAACATCAAATGTATGAAGGTACTTAAAGCAACTAACTTGTCGCCTCCAACCCGGTTGGTTACCGTGGAGGTACATGACCAAAACCCAACTTCAAATGAATGTGGACTAAAAAACACATTCTAGCGAAAATAATATAAACAATAATGTCAAACGAAAGAAGCAGTCACATATTGCAACAATTTACATTAGAACTATAATATCCGAAGAAAAATGTATAGAACTCGAAAATTCGCTCAAATTCATTTCATCATTTCAAATTTGATATTCTCTTAACAATTAGTAACTTTAATGTACAAATTTGATTTAGGGAGAGAGGTAAAGAAAAAATCACGGTCAAATATTAGACACGGACAAAGAGATTCAAGAGTAAGTTGCCAAATCCAATATGTTTTGCAACGCAAGCTTACAATTGGCAACTCCCTGTTTAAAAAAAAAAACCTCAAAATTAGTGGAATTCTATATCGCTAGGCAGGAACTATACAAACCAATACGACTATACATCCTTTCAAATAAACGATCTATTCTAGAAGATTTCATCGTTATGAATAATTAACTTCCCATAGGAAGTTATTGTAATCGGTCCGATTTGTCGAATTGAAAATTTTGACATTTCTCGACGTTTCAAGGTCCCTAGAGTCGATATAAAAGATTTTTAGAAAGATGTCTGTGCGTGCGTGTGTACGTACGTTCGCGACGTTTTTTTCGTCGTCCATAGCTCACGAACCAGTAGAGATATCGACTTCAAATAAATTTTTTTATACAGATAATAAGGCAGAAAGATGCAGAAAGGGCTCTCAAGAAAATTGCGTGGGTGGTTTTTTTTATCATAGCAGTTTAAAAAAAAGGTGAAAATTTTGGTTAACCCTAAATATCTCACGAACCAATAACCCTAGAGACTTGAATTAAATTTTATATTATATATTGTAACGTGATACCAAACAAATATATTTTGGGAAAAAATCCAATTAACGGTTTTTTTATAAATCAAAAAGACTGAAAACAAATATTTGTCACCTCTAAAATCTTACGAACAAAAAATGATTTGTCTCCAAAATAGTTTTGGCAACGAAGAATAACGTTTTCAACATCTGGTAAAATATTGAGAAAAGTCGAATCAACAGTTTTCTTACAAAAAATTAAAAACATAAATAAATGAATAAAATAAATATATTTTCAAAAATTTGAGATTATGGCTTCCAACTTATCTTAACTTATAAGAAATATTGTTTTCAACATTCGTAAAAATTTTGAGAAAAATCGAATTGACAGTTTCTTACAAAAAATAAAAACCTAAAAAAGAAAAATAATAAAAGTTGGTAAAAACTGAAATTGATTTTGAAATCGAAATATTTCAATATAGGTACATGTAAAATATTGTTGGTAATTTTAAAATTTGTAAGAATAATTCAACTGACAACTTTTTTAACAAAACACGACAACCTACAAACTTTTAAGCAAGACAAATCAAAATAAAAGATTTTTGGATAGATGTCTGTGCTAGCGTGTGTACGTACGTTCGCGACGTTTATTTTCGTCTTGTTTATTTTTTCTTATTAGAAATATTGTTTTCAACATTCGGTAAAATTTTGAGAAAATCGAATTTATTGTTTTTTACAAAAAATTAAAAACCTACAAAAAATTAACTTAAGTTGGTAAAAATTGATTTTCGACCTAAATATCTTTTCAAAACTTTGAGATATTGGCTTCAAACTAATTTTATCTTATAAGAAATATTGTTTTGAACATTCTGTACAATTTTGAGAAAAATCGAATTGACAGTTTTTTTTGCAAAAAATAAAAACCTAACAAAAATTAATAAAAGTTCGTAAAAATTGATACTTGACTCAAATATCTTTTCAAAAATTTGAGATATAGGCTTCAAATTAATTTTATTTTATAAAAAATATTGTTTTTAACATTCAGTAATTTTTTAAATAAATAAAATCTACAAAAAAATAGTATACGCAATATTGGTAAAAATTGATGTTCGGTTCTCGATATCTTGTGAATAATAGAAAACATTGACTTCAAATTAATTTCATTCATCCAATTTGTATTTGTTTATATTAGAAAACTTTTAATAAATGCTACTAAAATTGGTAAGAATTGGTTAACAACTAAAAGTCTCGTTAACAAAAATAGATTTTGAAATCAAACTATTTAATCATTATGCCAGATTTTGTTGGTTATTTTTAATTTTTTTAGAATAATTTAACTGATAACTTTTTTAACAAAACACGAAAACCTACTAACCTTGCTTGCAAGACAAATCGACAGACAGGATGGGAAGTTTTCAGTGTGGGTCGCATCCCAGCCGCTTTTTTCTTTAGAGATAACTCAAGTTGTGCTAGGTTAGATTATTTAGCTTAAATGTAGATTTACATTTTTGTTTCTACTTCCATTGAAAAAATTCACTTTAAATTCGGTAAAGTTAAGAGTTTTTCAATAAGAGGTTTCATTTGAAACATTTCGCTTTTTGGGCAGCTGCGATTTTAAAGCTGTCATCTTTTGACATTTTACAAGTAGAATTTACGTCATTACTAAATGCGGAACGGTTCACTACAGCATTGAATTGTAGTATTTGCGGCTCGCAAAATCCAAACTGATTTTTAAAAAGTCTCTTAATCAAAAACGTGTCACATTTTGGTGCTTGTTTTTGGGACATCTTTTTAAAAACAGATACTAGTGCAACAGTGCATCGATTGCCATAATTTGCTATGATGATGATTGAAAAATTGGAAGAAGCAGCAAAATTATCGTAATTTTGGAAGAAACCGTGATTCTACCTACATTGATCTTGTGATTAAGCTATTTTAGATTTTTTGTTTAGGGCCACGTGAAATAAAGCATAGTCTATGAAAATGCCTCACAATCAATTCAAAATTGTAAAGATAAAATTCGTGAAGTTTAGGGGACATAAAGCAGCAAACGGAAAAACAAAAGGATGTTTTGCTGCTAACATGTAGTCATTGTGGCCATTTCGGTAATATCTTTCTCCATTGATAATGCAATAAACCTTCTTACTCTTTTTTAAATATACAAATAAAACTCCTTATTGGTAAATCAGTTGAATTTTATTTTATTTTGTTCGTTAGCGTATGTATAATTATGTACAAAATTAAAGTTAACCGCACTAGATTTTTCTAATCCAGAAAGTTCCTCAAGTTGATATCGACTTCGTTACTGAAAACTGTCCAAATTTCAACTAGATAAAAAGTATCAGAATTTCACTCAGGTAGGAGGTACCAACTTTTGTATACTATCATATCAACAATTTCCTTAAACCTATCTTCTTTCGGTAGCCAATTAAGATAAACCGGAAATTAAAAGCAAATTTTATACGAAACAACCAAATAGCTACGTACACCTTGCATTCCTATTCTTGTATTTTACCTTATCTTTTTCTAAATAAATGTCCGAAATTTTCCCAAGAAAGACTTTTGAAAACAGACACCTGTCTTATCTAAAAACTGATATGTTTAAAATCCCGCCTGCTTCCAAAAATCACCCAAACGTCATTTGCTTTCTTTCCATTATCATTACTTCTCCTTAAAAATGTGGATTCACTATTCGAGATTCGAATCAATTTAATCGGCAAAAGTTAGAAACAAGGTCTTTGTCCTATCTAAAGTCCCTTATTATATGGAATTGCCTTGTTTTGTAAAGTGTCAATCTAAATAAGAATTGATCTGCTTCTACTGGGGGCAAATGTTTTTCTATATCGCCCAAAAAATAATAATTGTTCGCTCACCATCACCATCACCATACCGCACCGTATCACAGCATGATGTTACCTTCACAAGAATAGGTAATAATAATAATAAAAGTTCATGACTTTAAAATGATTTTTGTTTTCACTTTTTTCAGAACACTTGCTCTCCCTCATACAAACTTTGACTTTTTCTGAGTCCAACACAGACTGAAGGTATTTTCATTTAATTTTTGTAATGAAATACAATTTAAATTAATTAACTTATTCATTAACTCCACGCGTGAATGTTATTTTTGTTTTTGTTAAAAATGTGTGTTTTAATGAAGTAAATGTGTAAAAAAAAGGATTAAAGTACCTTTAAGGATATTGATCCATTTTTTGTTACTGCGAGGCAACTCAAAGAAAAAAAATTAAAATATCCAAAATGAGTTGAATAGAAAATACTGAAAAGAGCCCGTTTTTGTAATTAGAAACATGTACATACATGTGGTATTTCTATGTGTGTATATGCATATTGGCACATGCGAGTATGTTTTGTTTAGGCATATGCTTTTAGGTAATTAACATTTTCTTTTGAACGTGAAAATATTAATTGGATATCTGCTGTGCATATAGTTTAAATCTCAAAAATAATACTTGAATTGATGCCAGAGCTCATTTTTGTAATTATCAAAAATATCAGAAGCACCAAGTAGGTGTTTTAGATCTCATTAAGAGCCTTTTTACAAGAATAAACTCATCAGACTTCAGATCTAAAAAGGGGAGAGCAAGTCGGGGTGCTAGAATTCCATATAAACTAATGAACTTTTTCAATCTTTAAGCAATGTACTGACAAGTGTTATAACAGCATTACGTACCAGGGCTTATGTTTTAGTTTAAAACTCGGAAAATTGAAAATTGAACTGTTAAGTGACAAGCTAAACTGAATATATGGAAATAAACCTAATTTTTCTGAGTCCTAAGGGAATTCAAGAACGGCCCCTGATGAGCTAAACTTTATAGACTCTATATGCGTTTTTGACAGTACACTGGCCAAGATTGAGGAACTTTGCTTTTCCTAAAAAAAATTGGTCAAAATCATAGCTGAAAGGAGAACCATACCAAAAACATACATTTTAAAAAAACGAGCCAAGTTCTGCTGCATACAGAAAAGCCCGTTGCCAATAATTAATTAGATCTAAGAATACGCTAGGTTATAAATTTACGGACGTTTAATTAATATCCCATAAAAATAAAAACCTAAATAAAACATTACTAAAAGTTGGTAAAAACTGAATTTCGACTCAAATATCTTTTCAAAAACTTGAGATTAAGACTTCAAACTTATTTTATCTTATAAGAAATATTGTTTTTGACATTAAGAAAAATTTTAAGAAAAATCGAATTGACAGTTTTTCTACAACAAATAAAAACCTAAAACAAAATTAATAAAAGTTGGTAAAAATTGACTTTCAACTCAAATATCTTTTCAAAACTTTGAGATATTGTCTCAAAACTACTTTTATCTTTCAAAAAATATTGTTATCGACATTCAGTAAAATTTTGAAAAAAATCGAATTGACAGTTTTCTTACAAAAAATTAAAAACCTAAACAAATTTAACAAAAGTTGGTAAAAATTGATTTCCGACTCAAATATCTTTTCAAAAATTTAAGATTATGGCTTCCAACTAATTTTAACTTATAAGAAATATTGTTTTCAACATTAGGACAAATTTTGAGAAAAATCGAATTGACAGTTTTTTTTACAAAAAGTAAAAACCTAAAAAAATTCATAAAAGTTGTTAAAAATTGATTTTCGACTCAAATATCTTTTCAAATAAATTTGAGATATTGGCTTTAAACTACTTTTATCTTTCAAAAAATATTGTTTTCAACATTCAACAAAATTAAAAAAAAAATCGAATTCACAGTTTTTTTACAAAAAATTAAAAATCTAAAAAAAATTTAACAAAAGTTGGTAAAAATTGTTTTTCGACGTAAATATCTTTTCAAAACTTTGAGACATTGGCTTCAAACTTATTTTATCTTATAAGAAATATTTTTTTCAACATTCGATAAAATTTTGAGAAAAATCGAATAGACAGTTTTTTTTACAAAAAATAAAACTTGGTAAAAATTTACTTTCGACTCAAATAGCTTTCCAAATATTAAATATATTGGCTTCAAACTTATTTTGTCTCACAGAAAATATTTTTTTCGATATTCAGTAATTTTTTTATAAGAATCCAACAGTTCGTTTTTTCATAAAAAAAAAATAAAATCTACAAAAAATAGTACGCAAATTTGGTAAAAATTGATGTTCGGTTCTCGATATCTCTCAAATTAAATGCATTCATCCAATTTGTATTTGTTTATAAGAAATGAAAAATTTTAAGAAATGCTACTAAAATATGTACAAATTGGTTTTCTACTAAAAATCTCGTTTACAAAAATAGATTTTGAAATGAAACTATTTCATAATATGCAAAATATTGTTGGTAATTTAAAATTTTTTAAGAATAATTATTCAACTGACAACTTTTTTAACACAACACGAAAACCTTTAAACTTTTAAGCAAGACAAATTGACAGACGGGATGGGAAGTTACCAGTGTGGGTCGCATCCCAGCCTCTTTTTTTACATTTTTTTTTCGAAAGGGTTTATCGGAGCAACTTTTAAATAATGACCAAAAATTGCTTTTGAATGATTAGTCTAAAATTGGATTTGTTAGTTCAATGGAAGTTTATATGTTTAAACCCAAATTTACGCAAGTGATGAGCTCCACCTCGGTTATTCAAACGTAAACAAGATAATACAAATAATGTGCATCAAATTTACCATATAGTCATAGTCAGTCACACGCCTTCGATGGAGAGATTATATTTGAAGAAGTTGAATACGATTTTTTAAGGAGACAGATCATAAGGATCCTCCCAAGGACAAAGAGAATTAAATTATGTTGAATTGATTCTACGCATTTTCTATGAATTTCTTAGAAAAGTAAATCGGCAAAAATTAAGAACCTCGTAATAAAAAAAATGAATAGATGGGTTCTCTGTGGAACACCAGATTGAGCAACAAATGGTTCAATTTTTACCTCATAGAGTTTATTTTCAAGGTAAGATTTAATCTGAACTAAGAAGGTGGTAGCTTTAATTTTGAACAAAATAATTCCTTGGCTAAGTTGGTCAAAAGCTTTAGAAAAGTCAGTGTAAGAAGAGTTTCTTGTAAATGATAAAATATACATTAAAAGTGGGCGGATACGATGCCTTCTTGATGTATAACCGTATATTTTGTATTTTTATCTTTGAATACACAATACACATTCATTTTTCTACAACACTTAGAAGTGGTAATTTTAAATTAAACTTTTTTAAGACAGTGGATATACAAATCCACTACACGTTTCCTGAGTGGGTGGTTACCACGCCCCCTGAGCGTGTGGTTACTACGCCCCCTTTTTCCCTTCCTTGCATCACAACATCTTCCTTTGTGTAAATTTTCAAGATCCTGCAATGTCGAGAAGTGTTTCATAATTTTGATGATCAGTCAGTCAGTTACGCTTTTTTTGCGATTGTTGAAGTGCTGTTTCCGTTTTAGCTAAGGAACAGAAATTTGACAGCATATATGTCCTTAACTAGCTTAGTAAGTGTTGCAAATTTGAAGTTCCAGGATTAATTTTTTTTGTAAGATCGTCAAAAATCGGCTGAGACTGTTTTTAAAAATAGGTTAGTAGTGCCAGAACTTCAGAACAAATTCAGTTATGAAATAAACGATATTCTATAGGCGCCTAAATCTTCCAAGCTTGTTTTTTTTGTTTTTTAAACGCTTTTAAATTTAAGGTTATTAAGAAATATATGTATACAAAAAAAAACTTCACAAGTTAACTCCTAACATTCAGTCAGGAAAACATTATATGTAATAATTATCTGTCGTAATATGATTGGTTCTTTCGATAACCCTTTACTTTAAAGATGATATTTATTAACATTATTAAATTATACATATATTAACATTATTAAATTTAAAGTTCGTGTTACATTTTATGGCTGACCTTTTATGTACGTTAAGGTGAGTAATCATCACCTTCCTGGAGAAAAGACAACTTCTACCGCCTCTACAACACATTTCATCATTCAAGAATTTGAAGTGCTCATATTAATTGATACCAATTTTAAGAAAATTAATGGAACTAAGGGCCAGTTATAGCTTAGCTAGCATTGGTTTTCATCATTGAAATCAATCATTTAATTTTTCTTTGATAGAATGATTTAAGTATTATTTATAATTTTTGACGTTCGACAAAAATTTCCTGATTGAAGTAAAGCATTTGAGGTTAGGTTAAAGTTGATTTTTGAAAGTAAAATCGACAGGTAAGAATACAAAGAAAATGAAACGCGTTCAGTTGAACGAATTTGTTTCCAATGAGCTCATCATTAAATAAAGTGCACAACTAGATCGCATGAACTTGCGAACTTATATTTTAAAATTTTTAAATTTTCCAATAAAAAAAATTTGTCTTCAAAAATTTAAATACATCTTAATGACTCAAAACAAAACTTGATTTATTATTTTTTTGAACTCAATCGACCCAATGGTTTGGGATGTAGTGATGAGGACAGACAGACAGACGAACGGAATCGGGACATTTGACACTTTTCGACGTTTCAAGGTCGCTACAATTAAAATCTAAAGTTTTAAGACGTCTTTTTATGCGTGTGTAGTACGTTCGTACGTCTGCACATTCGGGATACAGTTTTCATCGGCCATATTTTAAGAACCAGTTGAGATGTAATATAGATTTAAAATAAATTTTGTTTAACAGATAATACAATAGAAAGACACAGAAATGACTTTCAAAAACATAGAGTGAGTGGTTTATTTACTATAGCAATTTAAAAAAAGGAAACAATTTGGATTTTACCGCAAATATAATCTCGAACTAATAACGCTATCGACTTTAATAAAATTTTAAATTATACATTGTGACGTAACCAATTTAGTATGAATTCTAGAAAAAATCAAATAATGGTATTTTTATGAATCAAAAAAATTGTATGCGTCGCAGAATTACGTTATTGGCATCTGGTAAGATTTTTAGAAAAATTACAGTGACAGTTTTTTACAAAAAAATAAAACCTAAGAAAAATACTATTAAAAGTTGATAAAACGACTCTAATATCCTAGCAACAATTTATGATATTGTTCTTAACAATTAAAAAAATACAAATCTTCAAGGACTACTACACGAAATTGATATAAAAACGATAACTTTTTTACATAAAACTAAAACCTACAAGAACAACTAAAAACTGATCAAAAATGGGTTCCAACTCAAGTATTTTGAGAACAAAAAAGGATATTGACTTCAAACATTTTTAATCTCACACAAAATGTTGTTTTAAATATTTTTTTTTAAACTTTTAGAAATATGGGCAAACAAACATGAATGTGAAGTCATCAGTGTGGGTCGCATCCCAGCCTCATTTTATATTTGACTAGCCGACCCGTGTTCGCGTTGCTTCGCAAATTGGAACCACGAACATTTTTTGAATATTAGTATTAGCATAATTAACACTTTAGAAAAAAAAACTTAAGTAAAATATTACGTAGTAAAGGCCAAGCTGCACGTGAAAATAAACAAAACTATTTCAATTTTTTAGTTGAAAACAGAACGACATTTTTGTCTATTTTCTTCTTTTCTTTCTTTTATTCATACCTAGAAACGTTTTTTTGCAACCGAAAAATATATGTAGTTTGCGGTAAAAAAAAAAACAAATTTGTGTTTTTAATGTTCTCATACATCTAATAGGTATGCGTGTGTAAATATCCATAGACACTTTTTTGTATTCATCTGCTCATGTTCAGTGCAGTGCAACTGACTTAACCTACCCACATTTGTGTGCTCTTTTTATCGACGTCATTGTAAGTACCTTCTTCGAGTTATTTGTAACAAAAATTGTAAGTTAATTTCAGTTTTATTGTTCGAGGAAGTGATACAAAATTGGTAATTCAAGCTATTATAATAGAACTTTTTTATTTTTAAATTGGAAGAATTATAATCTATTCACTTCCTCGAACCAGAAAAATAAAAAAATTATAATTTTTCTTTAGATAAATCGGCATTTCATGTGCGCTGCACTGTAGTTAATTAAATGTCCATAGTAACTCAAAAAAAGAGCCCACACTGATCAGTGATGTGACGATAGAATTAGAGAGACAAAAAAATAATGTGTGTGTGTAGGTTAGTTGATGAACTATACAATAATACAATACAGAAAAATTGAATATGTAGGTAGGTACATAGGTAAGAGAAAAAACATAACTATTAAATGGAACACATATTAACAGAGAAAGAGCATGGGAAGAAAAGAAAATTAAGAATGTTGGAATGATAATGAAATGAAACAAAGCAGCGACCTCGCCATTGTGATGGAATCTAATTTCCTGGATAAAATAAATTCAAAAAGTTTATAATTTTATAATTTGTTTTTATTTATTTCTCAGGTTGTATGTTTAACTTAGAAGTGATTTAAGGCTTGAGATTTGCTCAACAATATTGACTTTATGAAGGAATGCTAATCTTTGTCGATTATTGTATCTATAGGTTTTAAGATATGAGTGGTTGTATAAGTCAACTGATGAAAAAAAATGGACAAAAAATGTAAAATTAATAATATTTAAGTTTGACAAATTATTAATGAAAAAAAATGAAGCCATAAACACTCTCAAAGCAATATAGAAAATAATAAAATATATTTCAAATAAATCGGTTGACTACTTTCTGAGATCGTGCGTTACAAACTTTAAAATGGTTTCGCTTTTATATAATAGTATAGATATAGATAGTATAGATATAGATTAAAAAAAAGATGCTTCTTTGATTTGGGACACCATTTATATACATTTTATACATTTGGTGAGATGCATGTACTTAAAAACGTTATCCAACGTTTCTGAATCTATATTGTTTTTTTTTTAAGTATAGAGAGTTAGTGAAAATCGGTAGAATTTTTTAATGCCAATAGAGGATTTAATTCAATTTAAGCACTAACTAAAACCATTTGTTTTAAACTTCTTCATTCAAATATCAAAAACTTTGATTATTGGTTTTGAAGCATTTAGAAAGCCAAGTACATAATTTATTACTTTGATACTTTTGTAGTTTTAAAAAAATCTTCAATATTCACGCTAAGCTTCAGGAGTTGAAATAAATATTGCAACAATATAGTAATTTATACGTATAGTAATTTTTTATCACTCAAATAAAAGTTTGATCCTGAGAAAGGTAAAACAGAGAAAAATAAGTTTATTGAGCTTGAATTTAAAAAAAGTAAGAATTGAACATTAACTTGCAAACCATGAACCACGGAATCAGGATTGATCCAAATCAATCAAAATCAACATCTAATAAAAGTTTCAATGAAACCTACCACAGACAGTGTTTTGATTCCAAATTATCGCCAAAAATAACACCTAAATATTCAAAACCATACTTTTACCATCGAATCTAAGATCCGCTACTTTTAATATGTGCACTTACTTTATAAAGAACTAGCGGCCCGTCCCGGCTTCGCACGGGTAGACATAAATAGGTACAGATAATGTAGCTTTCTAATTCGTTACATACAAAAATACAAATCTTTCCTCTTTATAATATTAGTGTAGACTAGTAAAACAAAATTGATTTTTATGATCTTATCACATCTTTGTAGGCTTCCAAAAGAACTTTCTCTATACTATTAATATTTGTTCACAATTATATTCTACCTTACAAACGCCCAAGTCATTGCAAAACCTCCACTTATCATCCGATTGTTTGGTGGCCGACATGTTTAAAGAATGTACTTTTTTAAAAGATACTAGTAGTATAAACGTTTTCTATAATATAGTCTAGAACCCTCCTCGGGCTAACTATTATTTTTATTTTGAAAACATAAAAATGAAAACAACACATCGTACACACACCATTCATATACCAACGAAACAACCAACATCACTTAAGTTTCATTGCAAACTTGAACCTTTTTTTTTGTTTTGAGGGAATTATTCATTCTGAATGCACAACACGAAAAGAATAAAGGATGAAATTTATATCTCAAACTCAAAAATGAACTAATTTTTCTTCTTTTTGTATTTTCTATCTACCAGAAGCAACCAACACCAACCCTCCAACATATCCAAAACTACCCTTAGAGATTTTGTGCTTTTGCTTCTTTGTGTATGAAAACGAGAATGTTTCTCATACTATTGGGATGTCCTTGAAACAGAAGAAAAAGTTTAATTAGCAAAAACAAAAATTTCAAAAACAAAAACACCAACAAAATGTACATAGGTATTCGGAAAAAGTTTCGGACAGATGCTTGTTAAGCTCTAAGAAAAATAGCTAAATTTAATTTTAATTACTATATGTATATAATTGTATATAATATATAGGAGTATTAACTATGGACATGAATTCGACGAACTTATGGATTTAATTTATACATTTTTGTATCTCATTTCGGATTTTTGTGGTGGGAATGGTGGATTCGATTGTTTTTCGTTGTTGAGAGTTAACTTGAATTATGATTTATGTGTTTTTGTTTTATTTATTTATTTACACTTGTTTCAGATTTCATAATTCGAGGAAAATAAAAATAAAATGACACAAAATTTCTTGTAGTTATTCAGAGTGAGTCCTTTGGGTATTTTATATGTCACTGGACATGAAAATGTCTACTTGTTGTCGTCAAGCGTGGGTGCTTTGTATATGAGTCTGTAATTCGTAGCTTAAATGAACAAGCTTTAGGTTTTTCGCCATCTCGCTTGACTTCATTTATAGCCGTTTTCTCAGTGAGGATGTGGGAGTTATGGAAATAATGTGCTATTATATAAATCAGTATGATTTTTGTTATAGCCATCAATTTAATATAAATTTGAGGGGAAGGAAATTATTATACCCGTATTTGGTGAATGTTTGCGCAGACATTTTTGTGACAAGAACATGCTTATAAATCATAGATGCTATAAAGTTTTTGTTGAGAGGTTGTAAAAAATGTAAACTTAAAACTCCTCTATTATAAGACTGGAAAATAAAATTTTATAAAGTTTGGTTTTTCGAATGTCTATGGAATTTAACATTGTTATAAAATTGTGAAGCTGAGTTTATCGAAGAGTTTATTAAATACTTTTTGTTTGGATGCTTCGTAAACACTTTGAAGTCGATTGCATCTTTACAGACTTAAGCGTTTAACAAATTAAGTCATGAAATTCTTCTTAATAAAGGAAGTGAAATTAGACTTATCTTAAATATATCGATAATAATATAGAGTCATGTTCAGGAGGTAATCCTTCATGTCAATTTAAAGCCAATTCTGGTGTACCCCAAGGGTTCCCATAGGAAGTTATTCTAATCGGTCTGATTTGTCACACTGAAAATTTTGACATTCCTCGAGGTTTCAAAACCCCTATCGTCTAAATAAAACATTTTTAGAAAGATGTATGTGTGTGCGTGTGTACGTAAGTTCGTAATTTTGTACGTGTCTGTACGTTCGGGAAGCTTTTTCGTCTACCATATATCAAGAACCAGTAGAAATGTTTTCTAATTTAGTGATTCATGGTCGTTTTAATTAGCATGCTTATAACTTAAATATCTGTACCTATTTATGTCTTCCCATGCAAAGCCGGGACGGAAAAATTCATTGCTAAAAAGGATGGGGCTAAATTTTGGACCAATTAATTGCTAGAAGGACGAGGCTAAATTTGGATTAATAGAGGTTTTTATAAACACGCAGAGTGACCTCTTTGACCATTTTGAAAACAATATTTATAAGAGTCTTAAGACTCCGTTCCAACCCGAAGAAAATAACTATTTGGTGCGGCTTACAATCCCAAAGTAATCGACGAACGCTACAGGAAAATGATTCAGGATTTTTTATATTTTATAAGTCATTGCAAATTACTTGGTGGTTGGTGGAGAAATTCTTCCAACACCACGACGAATTTTGTGAATTATTGGAAACCTTGATTGTGTGATTTGACAATTTTTGTGGTGGAACGTCAACTTTTGGTCTGTGTTGATAGACTAGGAACGATTGTTCTTTAAGAAGCCTCCCCACTAAGACGGGTTTTTGTCGAAAAAAATGGGTTGCAAAAATGGACCGAGAGGATAACGTTTGTTTCCCGCAGAAGACGGAAGTCATTTACTAGAAATTCTTTTAACGCTTTAGATACAATAAAATATATAAGCTATTTAAAGCCAACATTCTTTTATAAATGTCTTTATATAAGACAATAAAAAGCATCACTTTGGCAATGTGATAATTATGTTTGTTTTGTACATCATTGACAGAAATCTTTAAGTATTCGCAAATGACATTCAAAGTTCATTTTCATAAAAAAAAGAGGCTGGGATGCGACCCACACTGATAACTTCTTTGTTTGTCTATATGTATCAATTTTTACCAAATTTGAGTACTATTTTTTTGTAGATTTTATTTTTTTATGAAAAAACGGACAGTTGGATTTTTACAAAAAAAATACTGAATATCGAAAACAATATTTTCTGTGAAATAAAATAAGTTTGAAGCCAATATTTTTAATTTTTGAAAAGCTATTTGAGTCGAAAGTAAATTTTTACCAAGTTTTAGTATTGTTTTTTTTAGGTTTTTATTTTTTGTAAAAAAAATGTCAATTCGATTTTTCTCAAAATTTTATCGAATGTTGAAAACAATATTTCTTATAAGATAAAATTAGTTTGAAGCCAATGTCTCAAATTTTTGAAAAGATATTTACGTCGAAAAACAATTTTTACCAACTTTTATAAATTTTTTTTAAGGTTTTTATTTTTTGTAAAAAAACTGTCAATTAGATTTTTCTCAAAATTTGTTCTAATGTTAAAAACAATATTTTTTAGAAGTTAAAATTAGTTATAAGCCATTATCTCCAATTTTTGAAAAGATATTTGAGTCAAAAATCAATTTTTACCAACTTTTATTAATTTTTTGTTTAGGTTTTTATTTTTTGTAAAAACACTGTCAATTAGATTTTTCACAAAATTTTATCAGGTGTCAAAAACATTATTCTTCGTTGCACAAAATTGTTTTAGAGATGAAATCATATTTTAATCTGAAAATTTTCGAGGTGACAACATTTTTTTTTTCAGTTTTTTTGATTTATAAAAAAAACCGTTAATTGGATTTTTTTCCAAAAATATACTTGTTTTGTATCACGTTGCAATATACAATATAAAATTGAATTCAAGTCTCTAGCGTCAATGGTTCATGAGATATTTAGGGTTAACCAAAATGTTCACCTTTTTTTTAAACTGCTATGGTAAAAAAACCATACACGCAATTTTCTTGAAAGCCCTTTTTTTCTGCCTTATTGTCTGCATAATAAAATTTATTTGAAGTCGATATCTCTTCTGGTTCTTGAGCTATGGACAACGAAAAAAACGTCGCGGACATACGGACGTACGGACGTACGGACGTACGTACACACGCACGCACAGACATCTTTCTAAAAATCTTTTATTTCGACTCTAGGGACCTTGAAATGTCGAGAAATGTCAAAATTTTCAATTTGACAAATCGGACCCATTACAATAACTTCCTATGGGAAGTTAAAAAACATATGTAGGAACATCGGTAACGCTAAACTTCAAAATTTCATCAACACGGACGTAAGACACACAAACTAAATGTATCCACTCATTTGAAAACTTCGTATGGGCAGCTGAAATTTTAACATCTCCCCACATAAAACTTTTTGGTATCCTTAACAGTTAATTTGTGTTAAGTAGGTAAATGTATCAAATATCATATAAAATAATATCACATGGATATTATTTGATTTCACATTTAGAATTCCTACCCCTATAAACTCCAAGCTTAAAAACTCCTTCTCATATTCTGGTTCGTAAAGATTAAAATTGATCTCTTTAAGTAAGGAGATATTTTTTCAATATAGAGCGTCTTGAATTTAATTCACTTCAATATGAAAGAAGACACATTCGCCTTCTGTCCAATACATATACATAATAATAAACCCTTTTTGAGTGAAGGTATTTTTATGTTATATGTGTTTTTAAAAAAAACACCTTCACTTATACCGATGAAAATCCCTTTTCCATACTCTAGTTACGAGGACACCCAGCATAAATCGAAGAATATTATCCCTTTCATAAAAGTTACTCCAACGACGCAATAATGTCCTTGATCCTTATCCTTAATATTGTACATATGAGCGTTCGACATATTAAAGTTAATGGAATCTATAAATCCGTTTATATCCTTTCGTAAACCGTTATTGTGGTTGGTTATTTTCCGACATGATGTTAAAAGTTAAAATAACAAAAAAAAAAACAACAACTACATCATTTCTGATGTTCTCCAAAATGTTCAAATTATGTTCAGAAAATTTATATTATCCTGTCGTTCATATCAAACAAACTCAAACGAAGGCAAAAGGTATGGGTTGTAAATTGACCTTTAAACTTAAATTTATTTTTCTAGGAGAAATGCCTCCCTCAACTGAAGCTGCATATACCTTTTCATGAAAATGCATGTTGCATATTTTTTTTTTAATTGACGATACACAATTTTTCAATTATGGAAAACTGACTTCACCACTTTTTTTTTAAAGGGATTATTTTCTTTCACTAAACCTAAACACATCACCTATAAAAACTTTTCTCTTATGTTTGAACAAAAAGAAAACACAAATTGAATTAAGCCGTTAATTCAAATAATACCCGGATACGGAATACTATTAAGTCGCGTCGCGTACCGCCATTAGCGTGAATGTGAATGTTTTCATAAACTTAGTATTGTAATCAAAAAGGACGTGCGGACAGGACACGTTTTCAGGTTTTGTCAGGTATAAATGCTTTTATTGTCTCTCCGTCCTTTATTTTTGTTTAGTCTGATAAAAGCTTACGTTGAGAGTTGAACAACAAAATAAGAAAAACAAAGATGGTAGTTTGGATAAAAAGGACACGTTTTCTTTTTACTTTACAGAGCGCTATTGTTAGAAGATGCTGTTTCGAGTACGAGATCAAGTAAAGGACTACTTTTTCTAGTCGGTGACATTAAACGAATTACTCTCTCTGGATTCGGAGGACGAAATTGTTGATGTACAGAATTCGATACAGGGGGCAACATGCTGATACACATGAGTCTAGAGCTTTTTTTGTGTCTAGTACTAAAACATAAGGTATATAACCTTGAATATTCTTGGAGTAATAAAGCTTTTCCTCTCTTACAATTTTTACTCTATTTCTTTTACTTTACTTTATGGATTACTCTTAAAAAGGATGCAATGTGCAGCGTTGTTCCTAGGAAAAAAAATGTTGGGGCCATTTTTGGAGCCTTTTTGACTTTTTTGGGGCCACTTATTTTTGCCGTATTTATAGTATCGTGTCTGGTCGAAATTCGACCATCTGAGCGACAAAATGTGATTTCACATATGAATATTTTTACACCTACATATTAGGTATGTAGTCGACCGATTCAAATACTCTCTTCTTATAGGACTTCTAATTAATATTGACTTTCAAATGGTACAACTTTGTATTATCAGACGTTAGGTATAAGTAGATACATTAAAAAAGAAATACAAGAAAATTAAATGAAAATAATCGAATAAACATTAGGTTATATTTCATATTTTTGCATTCGTAGTTAGTATTTTTAATTATTTAATCAATTTTTATTTATAAAAAGCAACATAACAAGATTTTACGATTTTGGGGCCATTTCGTGATGGCCCGGGGCAGAGGGCCAACATAAAAATCTTGGGGCCAAATGGCCCGATTGGGCACTTTAGCACAACGCTGGCAATGTGTTTATACCTTATAAGCAATAAAAATCTACAAATCTGTTTATAAATTAAACTTCTTATTCAATGAATAAACAGAAGCCGATTGTTTGTCAATTTGAAATGGTCATCTATTTCTTAAACATTCACGTTCAATAGATTTAATGATTGAATTCTGTTGCAAGTTTAGAACGAAACTTAAAAAAGAGATTGACTTATTTTTTTTTTAAATAAGCCATAGCAAAACAAAGTGAAAAATTAGTTCTCTTTTTATTAGTGGACTTCCGTTCCTGAGGTAAGTACGCTCCAGAAGTGAAAGACAAATAAATATTTGCGAGTGGATTTCAGCGATAAAAAAATGTTATCCGAACAATTCGGAATTCTTCTAAAATAGCGAATAAGTAACAAATTGTTATTCCAAAAAGATGTGCTAAGGCCAAGTATACTCGTATATACAAAATTTGAAGTGCGAATTGCAGTGTGTGAATTGCGAATTGTGCATTGCCGGCGGCGCGGTGGTCGAGGTCGGGAACTTGTATTATTAATTAGGCCAATATCATAAACAAGTAACCAATAAATCAGAAATACTGGATTTAACGTAAGGTTTCCGTCTATATTTAAATAACAAAGTTACTGGACTATTAACAATCCAGTCAAATAGAGTATTGGTCTGTCTTTTTTCTTCAAGAAAAGGATTGCGGTTGTTTAATTTGATTTTTAAGCTTAACCAAAAATGTTTAACAATCTAGAAATAAAAAGCACGGCTGGGCACACACGAATTTGCTTCTGTATCTAAAGAGTCTGTTTTAAAATACTTTAATAACTTTAGATTTAAAAATATACAGTACTGTGCAAAACTTTTGCAACGTTTATTAATAACCTTATAGCTTTGATGCCCAGAAGGTATACAGCCGTTATAAAAAATAATTAATTAAATATTAACATTTCCTTGCCTTGAAGTAAAAAAACAGTTTGAAATTTAGTTGTGATATCTCAGTTGCAAATGTTTTGCAGAACAATTTTACCAACTATTAAAGTATTTACTATAGTTATTTATTTTTTTGTTTAAGTGAAAAGTGTTAATTTGTTTCCAACAATTATAACGTAATATCAAAAAACTTTAGACAAATCTAAACAATTTTTTTTTAATGGAAAATGTTGGAGGTTCTAGTTGCAAATGTTTTGCACAGTACTGTACCTGTAAAATAAGTTTGTCTTCAAAAATTAAAATGCCATTGGATTTCTTAACAAACATTTAATTTTTTTTTTTGAAAATCGTTAGAGCTGTTTTTTTTAATGAATACAAAATTAATATACAAAATTTTTCAATTTTTGTTAAAAAAAATTCTTAGTATACATTTTATATATATGTACATATTAATATACATTTATATTTGATTTTCGTAAACAAATACTTTCGAAGATATCGAATTTTGACAAAAAAATTAATATTTTTTTTTTAAATTAAGGAAAAAATATTTGCCAATTTTGATCATCAAATTATAGAAAGCGGTTAATGATTTCCTGAGAAAATTTAAATAAAATAAAGATTTACAAATGTGGGTACCCATTTGGAGCAATACAAAAATATATTTTTTTATCGAAAGAATCAAAGTTTAAAAAAAAAATTGTATGCTGTTATTTTTGATCTTAAAGAAACAAATGAAAAAACACCTAACGCAAATCTGCTTAAAAGCTTAACTTACAAGTTTGAATTCAATCGATCCAATGGGTTAGGCTGCTAGAGGGGCGGCGACAGACAGACAGTTAGGTGGAATCGCGGTACCTACTTTTTTCAACTTCTCTATAATCGTAATGTAAATTTTGACTACCACTTGGTTCGAATCCCAATGACGGTAAACACTAAGTACCACATATTAAGGAATCTAATGATCGGTTGGCATCCATGAAACATTAGTATTCAAACCCTACTAATGTTCTTGACACGTACGGTTGCCACTTGAAAAAAAATTGCATGACCAATCGTACCAAAAAAGGACCAAAATAATTTGTGTCCGCAATGGCTTTTAACTTCCCATAGAAAGTTATTGTAATCGTTCCGATTTCTTGAATTGAAAATTTTGACATTTCTCGACGTTTCAAGGTTCCTAAAGTCTAAATAAAAGATTTTTAGAGAGATGCCTGTGCGTGCGTGTGTAGGTACGTACGTTCGGGAAGAATAACGTTTTTGACATCTGGTAAAATTTTGAGAACATAAGCATTGACTTTTTTTTACAAAAAATATAAACCTTAAAAAAAATAGTAAAACTTGGTAAAAATTTACTCTCGACTCAAGTATCTCTTCAAAAATTAAAAAAAAAATTTGCTTTAACCTAATTTTATCTCACACAAAATATTGTTTCCGACATTCCATTGTGCATACAAATCCAACAGTTAGTTTTTTTTCATAAAAAAATAAAATCTAAAAAAAATAGTACGCAAATGGTACGAAAATTTGGTAAAAATTGGTTTTCGACTAAAAATCTTGTTAACAAAAAACAGATATTGAAATCATACTATTTCATCATACTCAAAATATTGTTGGTTAATTTTTTTTTAGAATAATTCAACTAACAACTGGCAAATCACGAAAGCCTACAAACCTTTTAAGCAAGACAAATCGGCAGACGGGATGGGAAGTTATCAGTGTGGGACGCACCCCAGCCTCTTATTTTTAATATCCCAATATGTTAACATTATGTCAGGAGATCGAATAAGTCAGGAGATCAAATACTATCGCTAAATGAAATTCATGTAAAATTAATTCAAAAAAATGTTTTTGCAGACCAAACGCTATGGTTATTTTTGTCATCTTCACGCTCTTTGGCCAGCATTATATTATTAATGGTACCCAAATTAAGCCTTTCTTTTCTATCAAAGTTAATTCAAAAAAATTCCTCTCAGCAGCAGCTGAGCTGTGAGGAAGTAACATCAAGTTATAAACGAACTGACTTAAATTTTGAAAACAATATTCATTTGAAGCGTTTTTATGATAATTGAATTTTTCCCAAAATTCTTTAGGTACATACATATGTATTTTATTTTTGAGATTATAAAAGGAATAGAGTCGAGTTATTTTTTTCAATTTCTTAAAAAAGGGGCCAAATGGAATAAAAAATGACCATGCGACCAAGTGAGAAAATAATGACCAAATTTGGTCTTAAATGACCAAACTGGCAACCGTAGACACGAGCCCAGTCATTGCTCACATGTTGTAAAGTTAAATTTGTATAAAAAGCAATATTGAAAGTAATATTTTTTATAAGATGTAATTAGTTTGCAGCCAATATTTTACCAAGATATGCGAGTTGAAAAATAAAGTTTTAAAAACTTTTAGAAATTATTTTTTAGGTTATTATTTTTTGTGAAAAAACTGTCACTTCGATGTTTCTTTCTAGATATTGCACAGTATTATTTTGGTGATAAAAACTCTTTTTGTTCGTAAAATAATTGAGGTGACAATATTTTGTCTGTTTTTTTGATTTATAAAATAAACTCTTAATTTTTTTTTTAATTATAATAGTTAATTGAAGTTGCTAGCCGGGTTGGCTACGAAATCCCGCATCACGAAATCCCGCGTAACGAAATCCCGCGTAACGAAATCCCGCATCACGAAATCCCGCAAAACGAAATCCCGCAGAACAGAATCCCGCATCACGAAATCCCGCGTAACGAAATCCCGCCGTTTCACTCCGTTTTCAAATTTTTTCGACACCGCTGTTTTCATAGGAAAGGAGACACTCTTCGATGAGAATCATGGATCATTTTTTACATTGTTTGGAAGACAGCACTGTATTATTGGAATTGGTTTTGGCCAATCAAATCGCGAGAATCTGTATAACGAAGGAAAAAAATTTGTCGTTTCAAAATAGTACTTAAGCAGGAATATTTTTGGAAATTATTTAGTAGACAGCGGGATTCTACCGATGGTGGTTGGTGGGACATGCTTTTCTTCCAGGTAGGTATGAAATGGAATGAGTTGTGATTGGTTGGTAAGCAGGGTTTATGGTATGGTAAGTAAAGCATTGCTTGGGATGTTCTCAGCATTCAGGAATAGCAAGATTCCTTGGATGCGTAAAGGACATTTTAAGCATGCCTAGGGGTTGGGTAAAGCGTTTGGGGCGATTGGGTTGGGGTGTAGGACGCTTAAAATGGTGTTTAAGCGTTAAAGAAATTCAAATTTTCTTTTGAGGTTGAAAACGCTTAAAATTTCGTTTAAGCGTTTAAGAACTTCAGAAATGGTTAAAATGTTCTTTTTAGGACTAAAAAAATTTTTAAAGAGTGAAACTAATTTCAAAAACATTTTCTTAAAAAAAACTTTCAAAAAGTGAAAATCTTTTTTGAACAAAAGCACCTGCGGGTGGCCCGCTTCGCGGGATCTCAGGATTTTAACTCCACTTTTCGGGGTACACACCCGCTCACGCAACTCCGTTGCTCCGCTTAGAGTATGTAAAGTCGCCAGGCAGGCGCCTATATCAACAACTTCTTTCAATAAAAGCACCTGTGGGTGGCCCGCTTCGCGGGATCTCAGGATTTAAACTCCACTTTTCGGGGTTCACACCCGCTCACGCAACTCCGTTGCTCCGCTTAGGGTATGTAAAGTCGCCAGGCAGGCGCCTATATAAACAACTTCTTTCAATAAAAGCACCTGTGGGTGGCCCGCTTCGCGGGATATCAGGATTTTAACTCCACTTTTCGGGGTACACACCCGCTCACGCAACTCCGTTGCTCCGCTTAGGGTATGTAAAGTCGCCAGGCAGGCGCCTATGTCAACAACTTTCTTAAACAAAAGTAATTGACTGTAATCCTATATGATTTCTATCGCAAAATTTCCTACCTCAGTCTCAATCATGAGAATCAACACGAACGAAGGAGGCGTATCCAAAGCCAATTGAAAAAACAGCCATTCATCCTTTGAAAAGAGTATAAAAGTAGTGCTCATTTCGCATTATTTTCAGTTCTTCTCAGAACTCCATCAGGTAAACACCTCACTCAGAGATATGAACTCTTGAAGTTCAACCAGCGCTCTATTGAGAGTGGCGAAGCGCTTGAAGTGCTTTTAGGCGTTTTGGTTGATTCGATATGTGATCTTCCTTTACGCTTAAAAAGCATTTTAAGCGTGTTGAGTTCGCTGCCCATTGATAGGCGTTTTTATTTTTAAGCGTTTTAGAACGTTCGTTATGGGAATGTTCTTAAGCGCTTGAAAATTGAAGCTAGACGTTTACTAGCTTAAAACGCTGTTTAAGCGTTTGAAAGTTCTTTTTAGAGCTCAAAAAATATTCAAAGAGATAAAAACAAGAATTCAAGCTTTTGGAGCGTTTTTTCCAAAAAAATCGGTTTTAGCTTAAATACGACTCTAAGCGTGCTAAAAATCAATTTTGTCCATATAAAATATTCAAACAAGATTTCTAGCTTTTGGAGCGTTTTTTCCAAAAAAATTAATTTTTTCCATACAAATACCCTGAAAAAGGCTAACTTAGCCAGAATAAGTTTGAAAATCAAATTTGCCATACAAATAGCCTAAGAAAAAAAATGACCAATCAAAATAATAAGCGAGAAGGAAAAAATATTTTTCACTACTTTTCAAAAAATATTTTTTCCAAAGTACTTTTTTATGCCGTACTAGAAATCCTGCCAAAAAGGAGTAGAAAAATCCCGCCGGTCATCGGCGGGATTTCGTTACTCGGACCATTTTCTGTGCGTGTGTCACACCAAAAATATCAAATTTAATCGGCGGGATTTCGTTACGCGGGATTTTGTGTTGCGGGATTTCGTAACGATCCCTGCTAGCCTTATTCGTGAAACATTTTAGGTCATCAAAAATGTTCACTTTTTTACTTGTGACGTATAGGAACTACTATATGGCAAGTTTTGTATTTGTAAATAAATTTAAACTAGAGATTTTAATCATACATCATGACATTACGATGGTAGAGAAGTTGAAAAAATGGGTCCCCCGATTCCGTCCCTCTATCTTTCCTGGCCCCTAAAGCCTAAAGCATTGGGTCGAGTGACTTTAAATTAAAAAAATGTTTGTTTTTCATTTTTTGTACACACAAAACATAATATGTATACAAATTTTTTGGTTAAAATCGAAAATTCGAATGTTCTCAAAAAACAAGCCGATTTTAACTTTCGGTAATATTTTCTTTTAATTTGGCTTCTTTCTATATACAAAAATATTTCAGTAATTCTCCAGAAGGGTACCCTCCATAGAACGGTTATTTTGTTTTTAAGTTTTTTTTAAGAACTAATGAACCCATTTCAATAACTTTTTTCTGCACAAGCTCTTATACTGTTTCAATAATATATAATGATCAAAAATGTCGTTGTTTTTATTCTTTAAAAAATAATAAACACTTTTTTTCGAAATTTGATATCTTAAAAATGGGTCAACATTTTTTTACGAAATTGAGAAGTTAATCGTATATTAATAAGGCTCTAAGTAATTACGTACGGAAAATAGTTTTAAACTTAAGTTGAAAAATTTGATATATACAAAATTAATTTTAAACAAAACGGCTCTAATGATTTTAAAATAAAAAAAATTAAAAAGTAGGGGAGAGGGAGGAAAGATGGGGTATTTAACGTTTGAATCTCAATAAAACTAACATTTTCGTGTCTTAATTTTTTTTTTCAGTAATCATCCTTGGTAATCAGTCTTTCATTACTAATTCTAATTAGGAACATACATATGTTAAATGATTAAATAGAAAATTGACAAAAAGTAGACAAGGTCAGATCTCCTCAACAACCCCCCCCCGTGGGGTATGATGGGGTACCCTGAGGGGCAAGATGGGGTTGAAAAAAATCAAATTTATTTTTGCTGACAAAATTAGCAAGTCATCATCTTCATCATCTATACCAGCAAAGCTACAGTTAGCTGCACGCAGAGCAGGCAGCCTAGGTTTCATTCGACTCCAAATAACAACCATTACAAAACAAACATGGTGCATTTTCAACTTCATTTAGATCCTGTTTTCTTTTTGGCCACTTTTTTTTATTAGCCGCAGATTTTTTTTTTGGTTTTCGTTAGTTCTTCTGCCAACTTCTTTTTTTTAATAGTCTCTTCCAATTCATTTTTATATGGCGATGAAGTTATAATTGCGGTTTTTCCTCGTTTTCTAACAACGCTAGAAGTTTTGCGTGTTGCTGGAAAGGTCGTTATTTGGTGAGGAGTTGTTATGGTAAATGTTGATTTTTGTGGAGTACCTACTTGGTGTCTTGTTTACTTCAGTGTCATCAAACCAACAAGAACAACCAGGCTTAGAGGATGATATTATTATAGTGGAGGTTGCAATGCAAATGGAATGACTTCATGACAGTTTGGTTCTCTTTCAATATTTGGCTGTGCTCCTGTGACAGTTGGAGCTAAAATCTAGGAATTAAACGCAACGGTGCTGCTGCAGCTGCTAATCCGTTATTAGATGTTGGAGTTGCAGTCGTCGCAGTTGCAATTAGTCTTTTACTGATATAGCAACTATTTTAGTTCGGGCAAAATGGGGTACCAAACCCGCCAATTTACTATTTTTTCTACTTAACAATGAAAAACAGTGGCGTCGTCGATCTGCCAATGCGTTGACTAAAAGCTATTATGGCGGCGCTGCGCAGAAACGATCCTGATTGGTTAAACGGTTCTCGATATAAGACGGGTAACCCGTCTTGCCAGCCACCCCTTCTTACCCCCTTCTTCCCTACGCTTTTTTAAGAAGTCAGATGGCGTTTAAATTTTTGAAAAAAAAAATGTTTGCAGCTACATTTGTAAACCTTTAAATACAGGAATTATTTTTAAGCAGGCTCTTTGGATACATGAGCAAGTTCTTACGACCCAGTCCTGCATTTTATTTTATGTAAATGCAATAGTAAAAAAACCACTCACTCAATTTTCTTGCAAGTCCTTTCTACATCACTCTGTGTTTTTATACTCGTATGTATAACACAATTTATTTCAAGCCGATATTTCTACTCGTTCTTGAAATTATGGACTAGAAAAATGGTCCCCGACCTTAAGGACTTAAGAACGTTCACTCGCACTCATGCATCTTTCTAAAAATATTTGATTTACTTTCTAGGGACCTTGGAATGTCGAGAAATGTCAAAATTTTGAATTCAAAACTTGGACCGATTACAATATCTTCCTATGGGAATTAATAACATTTTGCAAGGAGAAACTTAGTTATCAATAAATGTAAATTTTAAAATTAGATTGATTTAATTATAAATAATACAATCAGCTGTTCTATAGTAACATTACAATTCAAAAATATCGGTTCATGTAATATTCTTAAAATTTCAAGGCACATACAATTAAATAATTACTGCCTTGGGAGATCCAAAATTAATTTAAAATTTGTTTTATTATTTTGATTTTAAATCACTTACCTTGTGTGGATCTCTTGAATTCGTAAAAAAAATATTTGGCATATAAATTGACATCCTGTGGCCTACCATGGAGTGCCGAGTGCCAATCGAACTATTCCTTGATATGTTCGATCTTTCCACAATTATTGAACACCGACGCATTTTGGACGTTTTTTAATGTATGTATATATTTATTAACAAAATTTTATATTGTTAAACGGTAAAATTCAACTTTTTTTGTCTATATGAATAACATCAAACGTCTTAAGAATATTTATATCTTATTTTTAAATTAATATTTTTAACACAA
The DNA here is from genome assembly GCA_951509635.1 of Eupeodes luniger. Classification (NCBI taxonomy): domain Eukaryota; kingdom Metazoa; phylum Arthropoda; class Insecta; order Diptera; family Syrphidae; genus Eupeodes; species Eupeodes luniger. Next base: position 46,030,528 of record OX608075.1, read on the forward strand.
TTCATTTCTTCAAATATTAAATCAGCAACACTTTATTTATTTATTTAAAGACATTTTTTGGAAGTATCTTCAAACATGAACTGAAACACTTGAATTTTTATTTGATTTTTCTTACTCTAGAAATAAGGATATTTAAGTTTAACCGTCTGTTATGAAGGATGGATCTTAGTATACTGATGACACCACATTCTGTTGATGTGATAACTTAAAGGAAAGTGCATGCACCTTCAACCTGAAACTAATAAAAGGATTTTTATACACATAATTTTTTTCTTTCACTTCAAGTAATCTTGTGCATCTAATTTGAGTATATACTTCTTAGTCTTGCAGTATTGAATTTTAAAAAAATCATCAATTTAAGTATTTGTTCATTTTCATAGAAATAGTGCAAGCATATTTCAGCTATTTTGAGTCCATGTGTTGTTGTCTTAATTAAGTAATAGCTGCAGCTACATTAAAGGTAAACATAATTGTAATTATCTGTTTAAGAACCTTGCGTAAATTTTATTAAAAGTAATTTATTTAAAACCAGTGGAGCTATAGTACAATATTATACCTACTCCTGTTAGCTTTTTGATTAAAATCTTAAGAGAGTTTTGCTGGTAACTGTGCAGTTCTAATGCCATAAAATTAACTGCGAGAAAATTGAGACTTGATTATGCTAAAACAAATTATCCTTGAGTGTCCATAAATCTTCGTGTGAAGCTTTTGAATTTGGAAATTACTAAGGTACTTCATTTTAAATTAGTCTGGATATGAATCACAAGGGTATACCTACAATAGCTATGCTTTATGCAAATAACTATGCTCCTCTAAACTCTCTAAATGAACATTTAAAATTTAACATTTTTCAATAGAGACATAGAATTTTTAACAGACTTTTGCTTTGTATTAAATAATCTCAAAACTTCAAGGATAAAAGTGAGCGAATTTAGATTTGAGAAAATGAATGTTAAATTGTATGTGAGACTTACAAGTTTTAAGTAAAAGAATTTCACTTGAGCAAATTTAAGGAATCAATTAAGGTAATAAATTTGAAGATATTCTGGCAACCTCACAGATGTCTCAAAAGTCACAATAAGCTCATAATTCGAGGTGAACTCCATATAGTGACTTTTTCTTATTCTGGCAACAATCTCATAATTAGGGAATAGTGAATGATCCCAGTTGCCCTTCTGAGAGCTTATTCCACGAACCCCTGAAGCGGGTTTTGTTGGACAAGGTCTAGAAAAAGTTCGTACATTTTGTTTGTCAATAGATTCCATTATTATTATTATTTCTTGTACTTCCAACCGAAACCGGTTTTTGAACTTACCATAGTAAATTATTGTAATCGGTCCGATCTGTCGACTTGAACATTTTGAAGCTTTTTTTCGCCGTCCATATCTTTAGAACGAGTGGAGATATTGACTTCAAATAAATTTTTGTTGTACAGATAATAATCTAGAAAGATGCAGAAAGGACTCTCAAAAAATTGAGTGGTTGGTTTTTTTACCATATCAATTTATAAAAAAAAGGAAAAATTTTAGTTAACCCACAATATCTCACGAACCAATAACGCTAGTGACTTGAATTCAATCATTATGCTGTGGTGTGATACCAAACTGGTATTATGTAAAAAAAAAACAATTTACGGTTTTTAAACTTCCCATAGGAAGTTATTGTAATGGGTCCGATTTGTCAAATTGAAAATTTTGAAATTTCGCTACGTTTCAAGGCCCCTAGATTCGAAATAAAAGATTTTTAGAAAGATGCCTGTGTCCCGACAATTTTTTTTTGGATTTTTCGAACCAAAGACATCTCAAAACTTGCGTAATTTGACTTAGATTACAAAAATATATAAAAAAAAATATTAAAATTTGTCTAAGGGGTTGTACCGACCCTCAAAATTTTGACAAATTGATATTTTTATGCTTTTTTTCCCTTCCTTAATTTCGGTTCCTGAGCTACTATTTATTATAAAATATTAACTTTTTGATCTTATTAGGTTAAGAACATATTTGACGTTTTGATTTGCATGCAACAATACGTTTCCAGCGGTTTCAAATTTATAAGGTTTTAAGCTAAAAATACCCCCAATAGGTGACCAAAATTGAATTTTTTTAATTTTTGGCGCATATTGCTATTATCATCATTTTCCTGGAACTTAAAACCACTGCTCTATAAATCTGAAACAATTTGAATTAAAGTTTCTATACCTATCCGATTTTGAAGAAAAATTTGTTGTCCTTTAAGGATATGGGTTTTTACCTGTTTCCTACCTGTAAAATACACAACTTAATCTGGTAATAAAGTCGGACTTAAAACTGAAGGCTGTTTTCTACCTCACAAATATCTACACAATTCAATCAATAATTTGTAGACCTGATCTTATACAAAAGCCACTCTTTGAAGTCCTTAGTATTCATTCGAGATCCTCAACGGGTTGTGTAAAGTGCGTTGTAACAGTTTTAAAAGCAATTTTTGTGATTTTTTTTAAAATAATGAGTTCAAGACGTAGTGAGACTACTTGTGCTATATTGGGTGGGATCATACAAAAAACTTGACGATCGGCAGCTGCCAACTACAAGAGATGTCATTAAATTCATTTTGTTTGTAAGGAACGAACTTAAACTTAAATTCAACGGAAAGGATCCTTCCCATTCGGAAATATATGCGATTGTTTTTGAAGAAATCGACAATATTTGGGCTAAAGCTTCGATTCCAATTGTAACCAAGGAAAGAGTTATTCAATTATTTAAATCCTGTTTAAGAAAGTTCCCATCCATGAGAGAAGTTTTTTGTTGGATCAAAGAAATGAAAGGAAAATGGTTATAAGCGGGGTTGACAAGAAAGAAACAAATATCTTGAAGAAACGACAGCAGAGACAAATTGAAGAGTCAAAGAGGGAAGCAAAAAAATGGGCTACGCAGGAAACGGATATCAGGAAACTGCAATGAAGAGTTGGTGCGTGAATCTTCCCCAGAACACACATTCGGTAACAGAGGCATCCCCAACAAACCCCCCTTTGACAGAGGCACCATCGACTTCAAGAGCTTATCGCAATAGATTGATGTTGCCAACAGTTGCCAAGGTATATGATCGATACGGTTTATCGACGCGATCTGCTGCTGCAGTCGCTTCTGCTGTTTTGGCTGATGTCGGCTTGGTTTCTTACAAAGATTCAACTCTTGTTATAGACAAAAATAAGATCCACCGAGCTGTATCCAAATCACGTAACGAAGCTTTAGAAGATATTGGAGGTATTGCTATAAAAAGCGTTTACTTTGATGGAACAAAGGACTAGACCCTGATAAATGAGAAAATAGGGGCGCGTTATCACCGTAAAGAAATTTTTGAAGAACACATCTCAATTTTGGCAGAACCTGGATCAATTTACTTGGGACACACAACACCAGGTCGTGGCACCGCAAAAGGGATTTTTACTTCCATCACAACCTTTTTAGAGAGTCAAGGTTGGAATTAAGATGACGTGCTTTGCATTGGATGTGACGGAACTGCAACTAACACTGGTTGGAAGGGAGGCATCATTCAATATTTAGAGGAGTTCTTGAAGAGACTGCTGCAATGGTGTATTTGCATGTTGTTTCGTAGTTCCAATGTAGCATAGGTTGCATGGTTCTTGAAATTTACCCTTACAGTTTATTTTATAGATTACGTCTGATTGTTGGTCTTTTTCAGTTTCAATTTCAAGAACCATGCAAACTATGCTACATTGGAACTACGAAACAACTTCTACGACAACGTCTTTCAAATCACAAATCGGACATCAAAAGCAATAACCCAGCCAAAACAGCTCTTGCATTACACGCGATTGAAAATGGACATCATCCAGACTTTGACGGTGCCGAGGTTCTTCAAACCGAAAAACACATCTCCAAGAGATACACACTAGAAACTTTACACATCCTTAACAATAAAAATAACATGAATAGAAAACAAGACACACAAGATATCTCATCAATATATTGCTATCTCATTTCCTCTAAACCCTAACACACAAATTTTGTATTTTCAAATTAAAACAAATCTTCATTCGAAGAAGTTGCTACAGTTTTTATAATTGTAATTATATCCTATTTTGATTTAATGACATAACTTCAAACTTGAATGTAAGTTTAATATACTGTTTGTTATAATTGTTGTGCATACTTATAAGTTTATCTATTTCTGTTTTCATAAAATAAAGTTCCCCTGAAGAAGGCAACAATCCTTGCCGAAACGTCGGGATAAGTAAAAGAATTTGTTTTCTTTACCAAAATAAAGTGACCAAATAGCCGACGGAAAACTAAATTTTCCACCCTCTATATATGTCATTTATTCTTGACATTAGATGGTTGCACTGCGGGTCCTAGAGAATATTCTGGACCTATTGGGAAACAATTAGCTGATTGCGAAAGTAAAACCACCGTGAGCTCTTGTGCAGTGGCTGGTAATATGCCTAACTTGCCGAAAAATGTGGTTGATGAACTTAGCACGGATCAAAAATATCTTTATCAGATATGTCAAGCTATATCTTTATCAGATATGTCAAGCTGTATCTACTGGTTTCTGTTCTCCTGAGCTGGCAAACCGTCAACCTGGAAAAATGGCGCACTCGAGATGGCTTACTTCAGCTAATCACATACTGAGACTTTATCTACTTTACGTCGTCAAATTATACGCTCCAATTTGGTTCCGAATCAAGCGACAGGCGTCTTTTAAGGATGGAGCCAAACATATTTTCCAATTAATTATGTATTCTCGATATTTACCCGAAAATTTGAGATGTGTTGTGGATTCTGTTATAGAAAGAAATGCTTATTTTGCACATCCAGAAAACCTGCTTATCAGTATGTTGTTTGATGAAAGTGACCACATTCGGGAGCTGGCATTGCGAAGAATAAAAAAAGCTAGAGGAGCTGAAAATATCAACAAACGCAGGATATATAAACCACCAAAGATCAACTTCTCTGCTAAAGATTATACCGAAATTATTTTGTGGAACGAATGTCAGGTAACATCACCCCCGGTTCTTCGACACATTTCTTTTGAAGACCTTCACATCATGGCAAAAGATAAGAGCTTGGAAATTGTTGACTTTCCCTGTCACACCCAATCTGTGGAAAGATGTGTTAAACTGGTTACAGAGGCATCACAGAGTGTAACTGACCCTACTTCTAGAGATGGCTTTATTAAAAACAAGTTGAAATCTCGTGCAGAAATGCCAAATTTTTGACACAAAAATAAGTTTAAATTCTAAGGTTATGTCATTAATTAAAAATTATTTCTTGCTTATTTTGTTTTATGTGATTTGTTTAAATAATATTAATAATAAAATACGTTTAAAACTTAATTTTGTTATAGTTTTATTCAAACGGTTAAAGTATGTAAAAACATGAAATTTAAAAATCTTCAAAGCCCGGTACTACCCCCAAGATAACATGTTCTTTCAGTTTTTTTGACGTTTTCTTTATCTGTGTAAAATTACGCAAATTTTGATACCCCTTTTGATAGTGTAGCTCGTACATCCGTACGTTCGCGACGCTTTTTTCGTCGTCCATAGCTAAAGAACCAGAAGAGATATCGACTTCAAATAAATTTTGTTATACAGATAATAATGCAGAAAGATGCAGAAAGGGCTCTCAAGAAAACGGCGTGGGTGGTTGTTTTATAAATCAAAAAAAACTGAAAAAAAATATTTGTCACCTCGAAAATTTTACGAATAAAAAATGATTTTATCTCCAAAACAATTTTGTGCAACGAAGAATAACGTTTTCAATATCTGGTAAAATTTTGAGAAAAATAGAATTGACAGTTTTTTTATAAAAAATAAAAACCTAAAAAAAAACATTACTCAAAAGTTGGTTAAAATTGATTTTCGACTCAAATATCTTTTTTAAAATTAAAAATATTGGCTTCAAACTAATTTTACTACCAGAAAATATAATTTTCCACATGCAGCAAATTTTTTAATGAAATCCAACAGTCCGTTTTTTCATTAAAAACAATCTTCAAAAAACAGTACCCAAATTTGGTAAAAAATTATGTTCGGTTCTAGATATCTCGTAAACAATAGAAGATATTGGCTTCAAATTAATTTCATTCATCCAAATTGTATTTGATTATATAAAAAATAAAAATTTTAAAGAAATGCTACTAAAATTGGTAAAAATTGGTTTTCGACTAAAAATCTCCTTAACAAAAACTGATTTTGAAATAAAACTATTTCATTATAAGCAAACTATTGTTGGTAATTTTTAAGCAAGACAAATCGACAGAAGGGATGGGAAGTTATCAGTGTGGGTCGCATCCCAGCCTCTTTTTTTTCTAATAATTGTCACTTCAAATATTTTACAAAAAAAAAATGATTTTATCTCCAAAATAATTTTATGGAACCAACAATAACGTTTTTGACATCTGGTAAAATTTTGAGAAGTATCGAATTTGCAGTTTTTCTTAAAAAAAAATAAAAACCTAAAACAAAGCATTACTTAAAGTTGGTATAAACTGATTTTTGACTCAAGTATCTTTTTCAAAATTAAAGATATGTTTTCGACATTTAGTAATTTTTTTATAAAAATCCAACAATCGGTTTTTCATAAAAAATAAAATCTACAAAAAAAAGTATGCAAAATTGTTTAAAATCGATTCCTGAAATTTCGTGAATAAATTAATGTATTGACTTCAAAAATTAATTCACTCTCTGCTAAATTTTCTTAGAAAAATCCAATTTGTATTTGCTTATGTCAGAAATAAAGACTTTCAAATAATGCTACTAAAATTGGTAAAAATTGGTTTTCAACTAAAAATCTCGTTAACAAGAATAAATATTGAAATCAAACTATTTCATCATATGCAAAATATTGATGTTAATTTTTAAGAAAAATTCAACCGACAACTTTTTAATAAAACACGAAAATCTACAACGTCAACTTAAAACTGATAAGAAATGGTTTTCGATTCAAGTATTAGGAGAACAAGGAAAGATATTGACTTCAAATTATTTATCTCACACAAAATATTGTTATGAATATTTTGTTAAAATCTTAAGCAAGACAAATCGACAGACGGGATGGGAAGTTATCAGTGTGGGTTGCATCTCAGCCTCTTTTAACTAATTACCTTTTGGACCGTTCTATGCAAGTTGTATTGGATGACTTCAAGCCTGACACCAACAGATAAGCGGTGGTGTGCCAGAAGGTTCCTTCTTGTCTCCTTGTTTATTTTTTATTTTTATTAATAATCTGTTTTCATAAACATTCAATCTTTTCATATTTGTTTATTCACAACACTTCTCCTCGGATGTGGATTTTCAACAACAATATAATAGTATAAGATCAATTAATTTTGAACTTGAAATCACAATTTACCACCTTTACCACAATCCATGAGTTGCATAAACATGAAGGAAACTATATCAGAAAAAGTTGGGTTTAATATCACTAACCACTTCTTACAAAATGATTACACAACCGATGTTGCCAAGATGCTGCAAAGTATTTGGGTTTACTGAATTTTGTAGACCATTATCTATTAAACTAATGTACGTCCAAGTCTCATAGTCATAACATTCCTCCAGTAACTTATTTGAGTTTCTTCGGCATTATTTCCCAACTTTGATCATGCTGTCAAGTATATAAAATTCCTTTTTTAACCGGACTACAGGAATGTGGATTTCTTACACTGTGCCTTTGACTTTAAAAGTGTACCAAAAACACCACGATTTTCCTATTTTCGTTTTTATTGTTAGTTTCAGGCTTTAAATAAGTCCAGTTTGTGTTAAATATTAAAAAAAAATTTCAGTTTGATAAGCTTGGTAAATACCATTCCCACTACACTATACCCTCATTTTCAAAACCAATTAAAAAATGTTGGACGTTTTTAAATTACGTATTATGTAAATTACACTTTTTTTTTAAAGAAATATATTTTTTTTTCAGAAATATATAAGCTTTTAAATGAAACTCAGCTAAGCGGTATAGATCCTTCGCAAAAAATAGGGCAAAAAAGTATTCATCTTACATTTATCAACAACTACCTGTTTTTCTATCACCCCTTTTAACATTTTTTTTTATTCATTCTTCTTTTCTTTCATTTTTTTTATAACAACCTAACTAAACTACCCCCAGAGTTGCCCTTATTCCACCACCCATTTTTGCTATTCAGCAAGTTGACAGCATTTATAAATATGTTAACCACATACATTTCTATAGGTAAACATGTTTTCTGCTTCAATATAAGTCCACAATATACAAACTCCCATTTACAATTTAAAGAATTTTAATACTCTTTCTTTTGTAGGCTTTTTTTCCCTCAGCTTTAACGCATGTAAGTTAGTAGATGACAGTTGATGATATTACACTTAGAAAAAAAAACATGTTTTGTTTAATAAATTTACTTTATAAGTACATTCTATAGTTTACTTTAAGAGTTTAGTTAAGCTTAGTGTACACGATTGCCAGGTCTGGCAATCATTGTCAGATCTGCAAACGTCTGACAATGTGTGAAAATGAGCTGACAATGAGCTGAAAATTTAATTTGTGTGTACACGGTTTGTAGATATCTACAAACATCTGCAAATCTGTTGAAAAATATTTGTCTGACAATGTCGACAAACTAATTTGGCCAAATAGCTAGCAATAGATTTGCAAACATTTGTAGATTTTCTGCCAACCGTGTACACACCAAATCAAGTTTTGGATCTGCAAATTTATTTTCAGCTCATTGTCACACATCGCATCAGTCAGAAAATTTGTCTGCCAATGAATAAATTTGCAAATGTTCCTCAAACGGCATCTGCAAATTTATTCATTGTCAGGCGTTTCCAGAAATGTCAGAAAATGAAAAAAATTTGGTGATCTCCCAATGAATTTTGTGTACACACGTTTGCCACATCTGCAAATTCATTTGTCTTCAAAATGATTGATGAACAAATTTTTCTGCAAATCAATTTGGTGTGTACACGGTTGTCAGCTTGCGTGTACACGATTGCCAGATATCTACAAATTAATTGGCAGATATTTATCTGCAAATAAGAAGCCAAACCATTTGTCTGCAAACTAATTTGGTGTGTACACGATTGTCAGCCATTCGAGACAAATTTTTCAGTGACAGATCTGGCAATATTTGCAGAACTCAAGGGGATAATACTACCCTTGATTCAAAATAGCTTGCAGCCTTTAGTCGTTGAAAAAATTTTGGCGTTTCGTCCGGGTGGAACTCACATGGACTCATCAGTTGACTGAGTGAGGCACCTTGTCAAGACGCAATTTTTCCAAAATTTCAGTTCATCTAACATAAGTTTTTATGCAAAAACTTACTACGAACTATATTCAACCAAGTTAAAATTTCTTAACATTTGAAGTTGAAAATTAAAATCTAATAAAAAATTAAAATCTAATAAAAGATTATAGCTCAGGGCTTAGCTTAAGTTTTATAAAAGAGGTTTGTCATAATACAAATTCTATATACTGTTGAAAAAATTCAAGCAAAGTAGAAGACAATGCACTATATTTCGGACTTGTTAAATTATTGATTCAAAATAGCTTGCAGCCTTTAATACTACCCTTATTATTGTATACACAGTTTGAGCACTAGGAAAGGGAGAGAGGGGGTTGAAAGGAGATGTCGGTGCACATTGGTTTTGAATTCCTGAATATTGCAATGGCTGGGAAAGACAGAGTGTGGTAAGGCATTCCACATTCGCATAGTACGGCTAAAGAACGTACTTGACATTACGACCGACGTTGGGCTCCAGGGTATATTGATGAGCATTCCTAGAAGCGCGAGTATTAAGGTTGAACTGTTTAAGGGAAGGAATGCAACTGGCTATTTCTCTAGAGCATAAACCGTTAAAATAACGGTAAAAGAGGGTGAGACAGGAAACTTTACGACGATGTTCGACCGACTTGAATGATCCTATGATGGTATTATCACCAATCAATCTAAATGCTCTACGTTCAATACTGTCCAGGAGGCTTATGTAAGTTGCAAGAGCACCAGCCCATATATGGCAGTTATACTCAAGCTTTGGACGTATATAAGTCTTGTAGATAACAGCCAGATCAGAGGGGGAGAAAAACTTCTTGCATCGCCTTAGAAAACATAAACATCTTGCGGCATTTTTGGCGACATCGCGTATGTGATCGTTCCACAAAAGGTAGTTGTTGATACACATACCGAGAATATCGAGATGTAAAGTCTCCTCGATGCAAGTGCCATCTATGAATAATGGCAAGGGGGGTATATCACGCTTTAACGATACAAGACAGCATTGGGTTTTTGAAGCATTAAAGTCCACGCCGTTTTTTAATCCCCGTTGAACAATGCTGTTTAGGTCGGAATTTAATGAGCTTATCATATTTTGTCGTTGCAGTTCCACATCCGAAGAAGAGGAGTGTGAATCTGAAAACGAATATGAAAAGCTAAGAGTACTATCGTCAGCGAAACAAGGTATTGGATTAGAAGTTGCAGACAGGAGATCATTAATAAAAATGAGAAAGAGTGTTGGAGATAAAACAGAGCCCTGGGGCACACCAGCATTTATTTTGTGGTTTTCAGACTTAAATCCATCCAATACAACTTGTATTGAACGATTCGAAAGATAATTACTAATCCAATGAAGAAGGGATTCATGAAAAGTTGAAAACATCAAAAGAAATTTTAGTGCTCTATACTTGGTGGAACCCAAGCTAGATTTTTCCAGCATTTACCCCTAATCCAGTGCCTAAAATCCAGCTTGGGACACCACAAATTTGAGGCGGAAGAGATTTTTGTGCTCGGCCGGACTTAGAGCAATAAATGAACACGAGACGAGCCCCAAATTCCTGCACCATTATAATTTCGAATTTCGTTTACGATGTTTCTATCTTCATGTGCCCTAAAATGTATCATATTGTTTTCCGATTTCAAAATTACTCTATCACGAAAGGTGTTTGAGATATTACTCTTCAAAATTCGGAAAAAAGCACATACATATGTATGTACATAAAGTTTTTTAAGGCTATCCAAACTTAAAAGTAGCTTCCTTACTTGCGACATATAGAAACTATATGGCAAGTTTTGCATTCGTCAAAAATTTCGAACTCGGGATTTTTTTAATAAAAATGACATTAAGATGGTAAAGAAGTCGAAAATGTGGGTCCATGGATTCCGTTCGTTTGTCTGTTTTTCTGACTGTCGTAGCCCCTTCAGCCCAAATCATAGAGCCGATTGAGTTCAAACTTGTAAATTAAGGTTTTAAGACGATTCGTGTTTAGCTTTTTTTTAATTTTGTTTAAGACGAAATATAACAGGCAAACAAACCGATAGATTTTTATAAAATTTTCTGTAAATTTATAAAAATTTAAATTTTCACCAGAAGTTCTTATACAGTCTTAATAATATCACTGGTTGACAAAAATTACAAAGGAATACTGTTTAAAATGATTAAGATGTCCTAAATTCGAATCTAACCTTTAAATTTTTCTATCACATCAGGTTTTTAAAATATGCCCCTTTAAAAATGCTAAAAACAAACAAAAACGGGTTTTTTAAGCCTAAGTTCAAACTCAAAATATCTCTTAAAAATAATTGTATGATGATTTTGAAAAGTACAAACCTTTCTCTTTTGGATACAATTCAAAGGATTTTAGTATCTTACTTAGTTTCTGGAAATTCGCATTAGTTATGAGTCTTTATTTGAATCTATATGAAGTCTCGAAAAAAACTTGAATTTGATACTTTAATAGTTTTGTAAATTACGTTTTGGACTACATTTTTAGTGCTGATTTCGAATCCAAACTCATATTTTAACTATTTGCTCAAGTTTTAAAAATACCCGTTTTCAACATCATTTTTACAGTTCTTAATATATTTCAAAAACTTGCTATAATAGAATTATTTAGGCACAGATTCGTTACAAGAACTAAACTTACTTTCAAACCGTTTTGCCTTTTTCTGTTGAAAACTATTTTAGCAAAAGTGGTTAAGCGTTTCTTTTAGTTTTTTGTAAGACATGTGATATCTAACAAATTTTGAAGTTTTTTCGAATATTATATGAAATAATATAAATATTTCAATTTAATATTGAATAAAGGGATTTTAGATTTGGAAAACATTTACGGATTTGATTGAAAAAAAGCTGCTTAATAAATTTAGACAGCCTCAAAAAGCCGAATATACGTGTTTTTTCGCATTTTAAAAAGTAATATCTGAAAAACCTGGGGCCAGATTCTGTAATAAACGAAACGAAAACGAACGTTCGTTTTTCAAAAACGAAAGAAATTGTGCGAAAACGATATTTGCCATTCTGTATCGCATTTCGTTTTTGTGTCTTTGTTCGTTTTTGCTTCAAATCCAACAAAATTTGATTGCATACTTTCTGGATGTCAAATATCTTGAGAGATGGGATATTCATTTTAATCGATGAGTGAAACTTGAGCAAACCGATAATAAATAAGTAAGCGAGTAGGTGATTTAAGATAAAAAATCAGGAAAAACTAAGAAAAAAAGGCACTTAGGTTATTTTATAAGAATTTCAACTTTAATTTTGGTGGTTGTTAAGTAAAACAACATAAATATTAAGAAAACATACATTTCCGATAGAAGTAAAATTTGATAAATTAAAAAGACTCATCACTATTATTGTGACAGATTGTATTAAAATAATTATTTGTATTGAAAGAAATGTGTGTTTGTGTTTTTAATTTTACAAAATAATTTATTTTCTATTAAGTAGGTATTTCAAGCAAGCTTCAGACAGCCATACTCATCAAAAAAAGAAAACAATTTATTAGAGACCAGGAACTTAAAGTTGCTATAAAAAACAACGAGCCTTAAGAGGCAAAACTTAGTTCGTTTTTGTGATACAATACCAATGTGACTTTTATATGTATTTAAAATATAACGTATTATTTATTGTTATGAAGAGATTTAATTTTTCTTTTGTTTCGATGACCATTTGATCCATTTCGGGAAAATTTGGTTTTCCAACGTTGTTAAAAACTCTCCTTATAGTATTGAAAGAGTGCCTCCTGCAAGAGGTCACAAGAAATCGTTTCCAAATGACCATTTGTAGCTTCTTCCACCCAATACCTCTAAAGTAGAGCAAAGTCTCAAAATAAAAAGTGAATCTCGTCCCTGTTTTTATGCGTATATTCTCTAACACATATTTGAAGGCTGTTTTATTCAACCGAAATCGTTAGATAAATCTATAATTTTGAAGACTAATATTATAAAACAATAATTTGCAATAAAATTAAAATACACCATTGATCTGACAAAGTATAAATGAGTCAAAAATAACTATCTCTCAGATTTATGTTTAAACTCCGCACGTTCAATAACTCCAAATCATCATGTTCTTTAATATCGGTCAAAAGTGCAAAATATCCGCGTATCGTCTCCTTTTTTTAATGTATTAAAATCTTTTTTGAAGAAAAACAATTGAAACTTAACTACATATATAAGAAGAAGAGAAAAGTGAAAGAATAAGCTGTCGTTTATTTTGTTTCGCATGTGCGAACGAAAACTTTCGTTTTGTATGTTACATGAAGCAAATCGTTCGCACACGCGAAAACGTTTATTCGCTTGTGCGATACAGAATGTCACCCCTGATGTGATACATTAATTTTAACGTCGGATTTAAATTAAGGCCTCCAATACCCTTTGGAAAAGTGCAATTTCAATGCCAGTAGAAAAACCTTGTCGACCAGTGTATTTGATGATCCAAAATGTCAAAAAATTTGTTTTGGATTTTTAAAAAAGTTTTTTTTTCTCATATTTCGATCTTTCAAAAATGGGCTATCATTTTTTTATGAAAATCAAATGTAAAACGTACATTAATAAGTTTTAAAAAATATTTTTAAACTCAAGTTGAAAATTTGTACATGTATGTACAAAATTAATTTTAATTAGGTTTAAAAAAACCCGCCCCTTAAAGTCCTGCTTTTACTGTGCGTATCTTGAACGGCTGAACAGATTTCAATAAAATTCTAATAATCTTTTCGAATGAAGAGAAGTAGTAAAAATAGTTTTAATTGAACTGAGCCAATACCACCATTCTGTTTTTTTAACTTTCGAACATTAAAAACAATACAATGAAACATTTATTATTTCTACAATTCTACATATAACAATATGTAGAAATAATTTGACAGAAATGTCAAATTTTACAACAAATTAGTGGATCCGAAATGCAACGATTGACAGCTCGGTGAATTTAGAGAAAAAGAAACCGGTAATGAAATTGTTGAGAGAATTCTTCGAGTTATAAAACATTTATGTCTTAAAAAGAAGTGTATTTGAGGCAAACATTTTTTTTTCTTTGAACTCGGCAGTAAGATTTAACCAGAAAGCAGTCTCAAAAACTTTTTTAAAAGCTAATACATATAACAAGATATAACCTGCCTTTTATGTCTTTCCATTCTTCGCTATATTTTCTACTATCTAGCAGCTCAATTTTTTTTAGAAAAATTTTATATCTTAAAGTAGTAAAATCCAATCGTAGCTATGACAGAAATATCAAAAATCTTTAAACGACAGTGATTGTACTTCTGAAACAGTTTTACATTCCTCCTAGAAACGTTGATAGAACAGTTAAGGGTCTATTTTCAGCCAAGTTTTGTTGTCAAGACTTAAACGACTGTGAGTAAGTGATATAATTATTATTATAGACAACATTTTTGTTTGTCTTATTAAAAAAATAGAGTCCGATTTTGTCATTGTGTTTAATTTCTTTTGTAAAAGTCTGAACGACTTTTAAAGTTTTGAAACTGTGAACAATTTTTACATGAAATTAATACAATATTGAAAAACGGTATATTGACATTTTTGAGCACGCTTTGAATATATGTACTCTATGCGAACCCGTATTATTTTCGATTTGTATTGAACTGGAAATGGCAACACATTAAATTAGTACAAAATATTTTGTATAGAAGTACTTTTGCCCGATAATTAAAATAAATAAAGAAAAACACTTCACCCAAACTGTCATCGAATCAGAAAGTTAGTTAAAATTATATGAAGACTCTGGTTTGAATTCATATTTGGAGGTGCACACGCTGATCACGACTTAAGGGCCGGCAAGGACGGTATCAACGTAAGTATTTTCAGCCAAATTTCGTCAAGTCAATAAACACTTTGGCTTCAGGTCATCAGAAAAGTGGCATGCTTACTTTTACTCTTTCCAAGAAAGCGCTGCGACGAAATGCCCTAACCATCTTTACGGCTTCGAACTTGAGTCTTCATATTTCTTCAACTAACCCTTAACTCTTAAGTTTTGTGTGAAATGTATGCTTTCACATGAATAATTTATATTTAAGGATTTTACATAACCGTCTGAACGACTTTTGTTTGGAATTCTTCGCAAGAACCGAGTTTAATATGATTTCGTGTCTAGAAAACTCTGAACGAGTTTTGCATATTAAGGTTACAACGATTTAAGTTAAAAGCCTGAACGATTTCTTCGGTTTTTACAAATTTATTTAATTTTCTAGTGACCGTGAAACTATTAACGACAAATAAGAGAAAATTAAAATAAAATCTGTCGGTTTGTTTTTGAGAAAACTACAAAGTTTGTGTGGAGGACTACTGTTATTTTTAGTCTTAGAAAAATAAAAATAAAAACACCTCACGCGAATCGGCTTAAAACCTTAATTTCCTTTATTGGACGGATGTTATTTAAACAGATTTTTAAGTTATTTTTATTTATAAGAAAAATTTTAAAAATTTCATCAAAATGATTAACCTTTTTTCTAAAAAAATTCTGATTGCGTGAGTGAATGAATTTTGACTCCGTAAAAATAGAATTGTGCAAGAAAATCTGTCAATGGCTCATTTCGTGATTTTAAGTTGATAACGCTGGGGAGAGTACGATAACTTTGGCGACAAAGTTTAATGACGGATTTGTATAGAACAGTCAAAAACAAGCATTTTTTACTATGGGAGGGGGGGTCTATCTCCCCCCGTTTAGGCGGTAGGGGCAGTTTAAAAAAATATGTACATTAAATGGAAAAAAAAATAATTAAAAAATAACGGTAATACCCTCAATTAATTATTATACCTTTTTTTAAAGCCAACACTTTTGTCTATTAGCCTGTTTTTAAATCAAGTCAAAACTATGCATAGTTTTTGAAAAAAATTGTTTTAAAGTCAAAATTTGTGCAAAAAAAAGTTAAAAAAAGGTTTAAAGTGTAATTTTTCAAAACTTTCACATTATCTACTATTTTTTTTTTTAGAATTTATTGCTCTTATTTGTTTGTGATCAAAAACTGAAAACTAGATGACTTTATGTCTTCTAGTTCTTGATAAAATTGAAAATTACCAACAAAAATATTTTAATTAAATTACTTTTTCATTGCTTAAGTAATAACGTAGTCTTATTTTGATAGTAATAATCGAATATGGATTAAGATATACCTAGGGTAAATTAATTTTTCTTAAATCCAGCTTATTTAAATGCAAAAGAAACTTTGCATGCACACCATCTTGCACCCTCCCCACCTTGCACACACTCCAACTTGCACCCACCCCAAATCCTATAGTGTGCCCAAGCAGGGGGGTTGCAGATCCCACTGTTGCATACACCCAAACTCGCACACACCTTACTGTTGCATACACCCAAACTCGCGCCTACCATTGTTACTATCAAAATAAGACCACTCAAGCAAAAAAAAAAAAAAAATTAAATTAAAATAGTAGTTGTGGTTATTTTCAATTTTCTCAAAAACTAAAAGACATAAAATCATCTAGTTTTCAGTTTTTGATCAAAAACAAATAAGAGCAATAAATTCTGAAATAAAAACAATGGAAGATAATCTTGAAGTATTGAAAAAGTTACACTTTAAACCTTTTTTTAACTTTTCGTACTCAAATTTTGAGTTTAAAATTAAATTTTTATTTTCAATTTTCTCAAAAACTAAAAGACATAAAATCATCTAGTTTTCAGTTTTTGATCAAAAACAAATAAGAGCAATAAATTCTGAAATAAAAACAATGGTAGATAATCTTGAAGTATTGAAAAAGTTACACTTTAAACCTTTTTTTACTCAAATTTTGAGTTTAAAATTAAATTTTTATTTTCAATTTTCTCAAAAACTAAAAGACATAAAATCATCTAGTTTTCAGTTTTTGATCAAAAACAAATAAGAGCAATAAATTCTGAAATAAAAACAATGGTAGATAATCTTGAAGTATTGAAAAAGTTACACTTTAAACCTTTTTTTAACTTTTCTTACTCAAATTTTGAGTTTAAAATTAAATTTTTCAAAAATTACGCATAGTTTTGACTTGATTTAAAAACTGGCTAATAGAACAGAATGTTGGCTTTAAAAAAATATATACAACTTAATTGTAAGTATCACCGTTATTTTTTAATTATTTTTTTCCATTTTAAATAATAACTTTTTTAAATTGCCCCTCCCGCCTAAACGGGGGGAGATAGACCCCCCTCCTATAGTAAAAAATGCTTGTATTAAGCCCCTCTACCAAAAACCGTTATTATATCTTGGCGCCAAAGTTATCGTACTCGTGCCATAACGCTTGACATCTGTCAATCTTAACTGTCATTTGAAGTGTCATAATGGTTGAATGATGCCATTTATGGAACTGGATTGTTTAACAATTAAACAACGCTGTAAAATTATTTAAATTAACTAAAAAAGTGGTTATTCAAACGTAACCACACCTATGGTCGTCATACATATGTGTAAAATTATGTGCAAATTTGAAGATAGTGTAATTCCACGTTGTGGCGAAGTGAATATTCCACCGAGGTCATGCAACTTGACACATTTAGATTGTTTTCCACTGGGCTATGAAAGCTGTTCTTACGCGATTTATTTGGATTAACGACGTATTAAAAGCCAACTTCATTCATCTTATGACCGAGATAACGTTCGAAATAAACGAAAAATTGATTCAAAATAACCTAATACGAAGTGGCTTTTCGAATCGTATCACTTTGCGCACTCAACGACAAAGGCAAAGATTTATAGGTAAAGATTTAAAACATTTTTGTATCAAAGATGTATCACTATGTGTGTTTTTCTGTTTAAAAACCGACAAAAATTAATAAAAATTTTCCAATATCCAAAAATTATTTTTCCATTGTATAAAATTACTTCAAATAAAATACTATTTAAAGTGAGAAATAGTTTATTGATTTCATTTTCCTTCAAATGAATTCCCATTGTGTACAACGCCATTAATTTGTAAAATAAAATTGAAATAAATAATCTAAAATAATATTTAAAATGTATGTTTTGAAAATAAATATTTTTGAAACTGTTCTAAATATTTTATCGTTTTCAACTTAAAAATAAATCAAAATCACTTACCATTTTCAAAATTTTTTTAATGGATTTATTTTCTCCTTACCTTTAGTCACTGAAAGATTTATTTTGTTTTAGTTAAAATAAAATGTATTTTTATACTTTACATTAATGTTGTATAACAATTTTCAATTTTGTTTAATGTGTCTTCAATTCTTATTTCACTTCACTTTAAGTTTTCTTAAATGATTTAACTTCTATTTAATATATTTTTTCTTATTTTATTTTTATTTAACAGTTTTTTGCACCTCACTTTATTTTTTAACTATTTATTTTTTTTTATCTATTTTTACACATTAAATACGAGCGTTTCGCGGAGCAATTCTATAATTAGAACCGTACCAACAAGCGCGAAACACAAGACTGGCCAAAGAGGCAAAGACACTCCATATAGAGTGTCTTTGAGACTGGCACTGAAACTGGACTACGATCGCGCTGCTTTCTTTTTCTTTGCTCTCTTCTACTTATCTTGTCTCGGCTTGCTTAATCGTGTTGATTTTACTGAGAGATTAAATGAAAGAAGCTTAGAGGTTAGCGCAAGCGCATATGATGACTTAACACTCTATTTAGTATTGAGTTGAGAGAAATGTTTCGCAATGGGAGAAAATAAAATGGTTGCCGTTGGTGAAGGTGATGGAAATGGAAGTCTTTTGTTTCATAATAATAACTCGGGTTGTTAGAACTTAGAATTAGAACGTTCATAGAAGAAACGAAACAAATACATTAAGGGTAGTATGGGTGGTGAGAAAATCTTATATGAATTTGGTAGAAAAAACAAAAGAAATATATTAGCATGTATTGGTGGGTGTTGAGATAGTCAAATATAGATTTGAATAGTGAGGTTATTCATGTTTTATTTTTTCTCTTAGGATGAGTAACTTCTGTTTTGACTCAAGCTGTCAAGTCAAAAGATGACAAAATGAGTGAATGTAATACTTCATTGTTTTTGTTTTTATTTTTACATTGTTATTTTATTTTATGGAAATAAATTTTAAAATTATTAAGCTTTTTTAGAAATTAACGAATAAATAGCTTTTATTTTAACAAATAGGTATGTCTTATTTGTAATTCCTTTTTATAGGTAAATTGATGCTTTGGAGTTATTAAAAAAGAAAATATTGAAAAAATCAAAATTTTTAACATTTTAAGTGATTTTGCAAGGCCTGAAATTACTTAAACTTTTTTTTGTAATAGCTCAATGTTTTTATTATTATGCAGTTTTTTTTTTTTAAATGCAATTCATCATTGAATTCGAAATAAAAAGAAAAGGTATTTTCATTGTAAGGTCACATTTAAATAAAAATTAAAGATTTAAGGCCATTATGTGGCCTTAATCAGGATATCACCAAAGAATTTTTGGAAAGGTTTTAAATTTTATATTTGTCATAATGGGGCACATCAACTCAACTGAGAAAAACCCGTTTGGCCTTTATTTTGAAAAAAGTGTTTACATCAAAGAATGATTTTTTACTTTGGATATGGCAAAGTTTTGCATTCGTACAAAATTTCGACCTCGATTGAGAAGTCAAAAAAGTGCGTCCCGTAATTCTGTCTGTTTGTCCGTCTTTCTGCCTGTCGTGACCTCTACAGACCAAACCATTGGGTCGATTGAGTTAAAAATTTTTAACCCGAGTTAAGCGTTTTTTATTTTTTTTTAACAGTAGTTGTAAAATTTGTTTTCTTAATTTGACTTCTTTCAATAAAAAAAAAAATAATTTTGTATTGCTCTAGGAGGATACTTCTCATAGAACCGTTATTTTGTTTTTAAGTTTTTTCAAGAACTAATCAACCGATTTTAATAATTTTCTGCACAAGCCTTTATAATGTCTCAGTAATATTTGATTATCAAAAATTTCATTATTTTTATTTTGGATTTTTAAAAAAATATTAAACATTTTTTTTTCGAAATTCGATGTTTCGAAAACGGGTCATTATTTTTGTATGAAATTACAACGTAAAACATATATTAATAAGCTTTAAATACCTAACTGCATACTAAAAATATTTTTAAAGTAAAAATGAAAAATTTTATATATACACAAAATTAATCAATACAAATTTAGTATATACAAAATTAATTAATAAAAATTTTGAAAAATTAAGGGCTTTTTGATTAGTTAAATGACATTTAAATTTTTGGAAACAAACTTTTTTGCATGTACCTTTTTAAGCACAGGAAATATTTTGAAACAAATAGCAACTCGTGCATATTTTTTTCGATATCTCAAAAACGGGTCTTCAATTTTTTACGAAAGTTAAATATAAAACGTAGATATATTAATATATTTCAGATAAATGCATACCAAAAATATTTTTTTACAAAAATATAAATATTTTATACATACAAAATTAATAAAAAAAAAACCGCTCTAACGATTTTCAAAACAAAACTCTGAAAAATTAAGGCTTTTGTGCAAAATCAAATGACACTTAAATTTTTTGAAAGAAAACATATTTTGCCATTATATGTTTGAATGCAGGAGGAAGTTCGTGGGATCCAGTCGTGCATTTTATTTCAATGTTATTATAGTGTTGTTTTGAAATAGTTTGTAGTAGTTTATAAAATATTCTAAGAATCTTCATAAGTTGTTAGATTTCACCTGTCTTACAAAAAACTGAGAGAAGCGCTAAATCATTTGTGTTAAAACGGTTATAAAAAAGTCAAACTGCAGGAAAGTAAGTTTTATTCTTAAAACGAATCTATCGTCGTCTAAATCAAGTTTTAAGAATATTTTGAAAAATATAAAATAAAATTTGCGCATTTAGTCAAAATCGAAGCTTGGATTAAAAATAAGCACTTAAAATAAACTCCAAATGTACTTTTAAAAACAATGAGAGAATTAAAATTAAAGGTTTGCTCAAAACTTAATAAAGAGTCAAATTAAGGCTAATAACTAATGAGAAACTAAGTACAAAAGTAAAATGATTTAAACTGTATCTAGAAGAAAAAGCTTTGTAATTTGCAAAAATGATTAGATAATTTATTTTGAAGGGATATGTTGTGCTTTAACTTAACCTTAAAAACTCTGTTTTTTTTGTTGTTTTTAGAAAATTTCAGGACAACGTAAAAATATTGTTTTGTTTGTGGTAAATATGAGGAATTCTTCCTCTTCCTCGGTTCCTACGCTCGTTGTCAATGACACTCCATTTGTTAGCTCTTAAGAGAAAGCTAAAGTTCGCCTCCAATTCAACGCTGCCAGTGAGTGTTATGACTCCGCCTGTACTTGAGCGAGTTAGTGATTCTATGGGACCAATCATTTTTCGCACTCGTACTGTAGCAAGAGTTCTTAAAGATCTCAACATTTATAAGTCCGCTGGTCCGGATGGTATCCCCGGTATTGTTCTGAAGAGGTGTTCTTCAACGCTGGCAAAACCAGCTCCTCATGTCTCGTTCCGAGTGGATGGAAAACCGCAATTATCCAGCCCATCCCCAAAAAAGTCGAATCTTCCTCACCCTCTAATTACCGACCGATTACACTTACGTCCCTTCTTTCCAAGGTCATGGAAACGCTGATTAATTATCAGCTCAAGGAATATCTTGAAGATCGAAAGCTTCTTAATGACCGACAATGCGGCTTTCGCAGCAATAGGTCCACTGGTGATCTCATGGTTCATCTCACCGAACAGTGGAGCAAATCTTTTAATCGTTTTGTAGAAAGTAAGATTATTGCACTTGATATTTCAAAAGCATTTGATAGGGTTTGGCATCAGGCTCTTTTATCGAAAATGCGTGCTTTCGGTTTTCACGAATCCCTCCTTCATTGGATTATTAATTACCTTTCGGATCGTTCAATACAAGTAGTTTTGGATGGATTCAAGTCTGAAAACCACAAAATAA
This sequence comes from Eupeodes luniger, assembly GCA_951509635.1. Lineage (NCBI taxonomy): Eukaryota > Metazoa > Arthropoda > Insecta > Diptera > Syrphidae > Eupeodes > Eupeodes luniger. The sequence continues at coordinate 46,052,662 of OX608075.1, forward strand.
ATGCTGGTATGCCCCAGGGCTCCGTTTTATCTCCAACACTCTTTCTCATTTTTATTAATGATCTCCTGTCTGCAACATCTAATCCAATACATTGTTTAGCTGACGATAGCTTTTCATATTCGTTTTCAGAATCGCATCCCTCACCTTCGGAGGCTCATAAGCTCATTAAATTCTGACCTAAACAGCATTGTACAATGCTTCGAAAACCCAATGCTGTCTTGTATCGTTAAAGCGTGATATACCCCCCTTGCCATTATCCCTGGATGGCACTTGCATCGAGGAGACTGAACATCTCGATATTCTCGGTATGTGTATCACCAACCACCTCTTGGGAATGATCACATACGCGATGTTTCCAAAAATGCTGCAAGATGTTTGGGTTTTCTAAGGCGATGCAAGAAGTTTTTCTCTACCTCTGATCTGGCTGTTATTTACAAGATTTATATTCGTCTAAGGCTTGAGTATGATTGCCATATATGGGCTGGTGCTCCTGCAACTTACTTAAGCCTCTTGGACAGTATTGAACGTAGAGCATTTAGATTGATTGGTGATAATACCATCATAGGATCATTTAAGTCGCTCGAACATCGTCGTAAAGTTTCCTGTCTCAACCTCTTTTACCGTTATTTTAATGGTTTATGCTCTAGAGAAATAGCCAGTTGCATTCCTCCCCTTAAACAGTTCAACCGTAATACTCACGCTTCTAGGAATGCTCATCAATATACCCTCGAGCCCAACTTCGGTCGTAATGTTAAGTACAGAGATTCGTTCTTTAGCCGTACTATGCGAATGTGGAATGCCTTACCACACTCTGTCTTTCCCAGACATTGCAATATTCAGGAATTCAAAACCAATGTGCACCGACACCTCCTTTCAACTCCCTTTCCTAGTGCTCACACCGCGTTTTTACATAATAAGGGTAGTAATATCCCCTTAAGTGTGCGCTTATTATAAAAAAAAAAAAACTTAATTTTGCATACCAGTTTTATCTTCCTGCTTCAACAAAGTTAGGAGTTACCTTTGATGTTTAAAGCTTTTCGCTCAGTGTATTTTTGCTGACTGAAGTAGTTTTGTGCTATATTTATGCTTTGTTCCTCCTTTTTTCGCCATCCTATAGATCTTGAGTAAACTATGAATATTAAGTATTTCTGTGTAAATATAAAAGCAGAATACGTATAGGAATTTTTGAACTTGTTAAAAGTGACAAATGCTGTAACGTTTTTTAAAGAAGAAAAGAATAAACGGGAAATTGCACTTGTTGCAAACAGAAAAGGTATAAATCAAAAGATTTATGAAAATTAAATGGATAGTGTTACAATATAAAGAATAAAAAGGCAACGCGTATAAATAAAGTTTAAATTATTTATAGTTTCAAAATGTCTCTTGTGGTATCCCCATTTAAAGTAAAGGTTAATAGTTAAAATGGCGATTTGATATTATATTGTCATTCATTATTCGTTTTTGAAAGTAAGGCTATGTAAAAATACACTCAGATACATTTCTGACACAAATTATATATTATATATTAAGTGTGGAAAATAATATCATTCAAATGGATTGGCCACCTCAGGAAGATTCACATCATGCGATTTTTTAAAGGTAATTTTTAACCACCTTTTTCACAAATTTAGGGTACTATTAAGTGTGGCCATAACGTGAGTTTTATTGGTTTAAGTGCGTCTATAGAGTTCGTGGATTAATCGTTAAAGTGCGTTCGTCTTCTCCCGAACCACATATAGTATGAGTCATAATCTGCATTCGCCACCGGTCAAAGAGGAGGTGTACGCCACATTAAGTTGTTTCGACCGGTGCCATCCATTGGGAAGTCAATACATTAGGATCATCAGGAATTCTTGCAATTGCAGGAGCAACATTTTCGACTGAGCTCTTAATGCCATGCTGCAGAGGCCGGCCGTAAGATAAGTTAGGATTCCACTGTCTTCATTTTTAACGTCCCAAACTAAGTTATTGTGATTGGCAAGATTTGTTGAATTGAAAGTTTTGACATGTCTCAAGTCTCAACGTTTCTAAATCTACGAATGAATCTAAATCAATGATTTTTAGATAGATGTATGTCTGTGCGTGAACGTCCGTACGTTCGAGATACAACCATTTTTCGTCGCCCATATCTCAAGAACTAGTAGAGATATTGACAGAACACAGAAAGATGCAAAAAGGATTTTTTTTTGACGTGACAACGTCTTAAATAAGGTTGCGGCTGGGAGTCACTTATGAAAAAGTGTAACGCCCGGTAACGTTACGATGAGTCACCGAACGAGAGAGAGGCCCGCCGAATGCCTTGCGTCTCTCTCCCACTCAACTATGATCGGTCTGCCGCGCGCGCAGCACTAGAGAATTAGGCGCATTGAATCGGCGCATGCTTGTGTCTCTGTCTTTGTCTTTCTCGAACGTTCTTGGCGTTGGAAAAACAAGAAAGCGTCATAATACAAGTTCACACGTGTGGTTAAAGTATCGTCAGCTGTGTCTGTAGTGAAAATGTGGAGTGCTTAGATTCGTCATTTACAACAACTACAACAATAAAGGTAAATAATTGTACACTGATATTTCATTATCGTAAACTATGATTGATTGATTAATTGTTAGATTGACACAAAAGTTGAGAAACTGAGTTTTTTAGTAAACAAAATATATTTCTATAGTTAAAATTTGTGCAATTCTTATTTTCATTCAATTCCTTGTTCCTATTGTGCAATTTAATTATATTCATATCAATAAATATTCTACCGAGAAAAAGACGTTGTCACGTAAAATCTTCGCCCGTAAAACCGACTTTACAGGCAACCATTTTTAAATTGATTGGGTTGTTTTTTACTTTCAACACACACTTTATTGTTCTTAAGACGAAAAATAACAGTAGTCCCCAAACAAATTTTTCGGACAAAAATCGAAAGTTCTAATTTTCTCAAAAACAAACCGATAGATTTTTTTTTTAATTTTCGCTTAAATTTTTTTCTTAATTTGGCTTTTTTCAATTTACAAAATATTTTTGGATTAAAACTAATCAATCGATTTTAATAATTTTTCTCTGCCAAAGCATAAATATTTTGATCAAAAATGGCATTGTTTTTATTTTCGATGTTCAAAAAAATATTAATATTTTGATGAATCATCTTAAAAAAGGAAATTAATGAGCTCTAAATAACTGAACACAAAAATATTTTTAAACTTAAATTAAAAAATTTTACATAGAAAAATTAATGGAAAGAAAAAAACCGCTTTAACGATATTCAAATAACAATTTGAAAAATTAAGGTTTTTTTGAGAAATCAAATGGCATTTAAATTTTTTTAAAACAAATTTTGTTTGCAAGTACCTACATTTTTAAATGTTTAAATGTTTTTAAACAGACTCTTTGGATACATGAGCAAATTTATGCGACTCAGTCGTGCATTTTATTTATATCTCAAGAAACAATAACGCTTAGAGACTTGAATTAAATTTTTTATTATATATTATGACGTGATACCAAACTAGTATATTTTTGGGAAAAAAAATCCAATTAACGGTTTTTTTTTATAAATAAAAAAACTTAAAAAAAAATATTTGTCACCTCGAAAATTTTACGAAAAAAAATGATTTTATCTCCAAAACAATTTTGTGCAACGAAGAATAATGTTTTTGACAGCTGATAAAATTTTGAGAAAAATCTAATTGACAGTTTTTTTATAAAAAATAAAAATATTAAAAAAAACATTACTCAAAGTTTGTAAACATTGAATTTCGAATCAAATATCTTTTCAAAACCTTAAGATTAAGGCTTTAAACTAATTTTATCTTATAAGAAATGTTGTTTTCAACATTTTGAAAAATGTTGAGAAAAATCGAATTGACAGTTTCTTTACAAAAAATAAAAACCCAAAAAAAAAATTAACAAAAGTTGGTAAAAATTTATTTTCGACTCAAATATCTTTCCAAAACTTTGAGATATTGGCATAAAACTACATTTATCTTTCAAAAAATATTGTTGTCAACATTCAGTACAATTTTGAAAAAAATCGAATTGACTGTTTTTGTAAAAAAAATTAAAAACCTATAAAAAATTTAACAAAAGTTTGATTTTCGACTTAAATATATTTTCAAGACTTTGAGAAAACTTGGTAAAAATGTACTTTCAACTCAAATAACTTTTCCAAAATTAAAAACATTGGCTTCAAACTTATTTTATTATTTTTTATTATTATTTATAAGAATCCAACAGTTCGTTTTTAACTTCCCATAGGAAAGTTATTGTAATGGGTCCGATTTGTCGAATTAAAAATTTTGACATTTCTTGACGTTTCAAGGTCCCTAGAGTCGAAGTAAAAGATTTTTAGAAAGATGTCTGTACGTGCGTGTGTACGTACGTTGGTACGTCCGTACGTTCGCAACGTTTTTTCGTTGTCCATAGCTCAAGAACCAGAAGAGATATCGACTTCAAATAAATTTTGTTATACAGATAATAATGCAGAAAGATGCAAAAAGGGCTCTCAAGAAAATTGCGTGGGTGGTTTTTTGACTATAGCAGTTTAAAAAAAAGGTGAAAATTTTGGTTAAACCTAAATATCTCATGAACCAATGGCGCTAGAGACTTGAATTAAATTTTATATTATATATTGTAACGTGATACAAAACAATTATATTTTTGGAAAAAAAAAACAATTACATTTTTTTTATAAATCAAAAAAAAACTGGAAAAAAATTTGTCACCTCGAAAATTTTACGACTAAATTATGATTTCATCTCCAAAACAATTTTGTGCAACGAAGAATAATGTTTTTGACATCTGATTAAATGTTGAGAAAAATCAAATTGACAGTTTTTTTTACAAAAAATGAAAACCTAAAAAAAAAATTTAACAAAAGTTGGTAGAAATTGATTTTCGACTTAAATATCTTTTCAAAAATTTTAGATTATGGCTTCGAACTAATTTTAACTTATAAGAAATGTTGTTTTCAACATTCGATAAAATTTTGAGAAAAATCGAATTGAAAGTTTTTTTTTTTACAAAAAATAAAAACCTAAAAAAAAACAATACTTAAACTTCGTAAAAATTTACTTTCGACTTAAGTAACTTTAAAAAAATTACAAATATTGGCTTCAAACTTATTTTATTTCACAGAAAATATTGTTTTCGATATTCAGTAATTTTTTTTATAAAAATCCAACAGCCCGTTTTTTCATAAAAAAATAAAATCTACAAAAAATAGTACGCAAATTTGGTAAAAATTGATACATATAGACAAACTTTTAAGCAAGACAAATCGACAGACGGGATGGGCAGTTATCAGTGTGAGTCGCATCCCAGCCTATTTGTTTTATACAAATAATAATCCAGAAAAATTGCTATACGAAATTCTCAAAAACTGAAGTTTGATTTGTAGATCTCGAGAATAAATGAAGGTATTGGTTTAAAATTATTTCATTCTATACAAAATATTGTTGTAAACATCAAATTATTTTCATAAAAAAATCTTTTCGGATTTTTTTTTATAAAAAATTAAAAACTTTAAAAAAATGCTAAATAATATAAGTAAAAGCTGGTTTTTGACTTAAAAGCTCTTGATTAAAAACAGATATTGAAATCAAATTTATTTTATCATATGCAAAATACTGTTGTTAACTTCAAATTAATATTTTAGAAAACTTTTTTTACAACGAAAACCTACAAAAACAACTAAGAACTTAAAAATAATTATTTTCGACCATAGTGTTCTTATTAATATTTGTTAAACTTTTAGAAAAATCGATAGTAGGAGACTGATGAGAAGACCATCGCAGCCTCTTTTTGCAGGATAAAATTGAGTTTCTCGAATCAAGATTTTTGGGAGTTTGAAACTATAATAGATATACTTGACTTCGTTCCGTTTTTATAGAAATTATGATATCAATAAGAGAATTAAAAACCTTAATCCTGTTGGACTTATTTGCTTTTTGTAAACACAAAACTTTGTAAAATTTGTTGTACACAGTACTTCTGATTATATAAAAGAATAAACATAACCAAACAATAATTCATAAGACTTTTACAAATCTTTCAATTAACAAGCGATGAACAGGATAGTGACAAGGATACAACTTAAATTATTATAGACAATTTATCACAACATGACACTCTGTTATTTAAAGAAGTCCCTGCACACATATTCCGCATATGCTATATAAACATCGACACTCATTTTTGTTTGACAAACAAACTGAAATGAAATGAAATTATTAAAACACAATGCCATCATCATCAGTTATTGCAACATCCACACGTCGTCGTCGTCATGTCGTGTTTGAATTTCTAGATATGTGTCCACTGTCCTTATAAGGCTAGGAAAGGATCGAGGTATATGGCTAGTATGGTTATAGTGTTAACGAGGCTATGAAATTGGAGAAAAAAAAAGGAGGTAATCAACGCTATAAAAGTCTACAAACCGAGTGCGGTCTGTGGTTTGTCGTTGTCGTACGTATGTTCATCTATCAGATAAATCTGACCCGTTGAACGATAGTAGTTGTATTTTGTTGTCCTTTTTAATATAAACACTTCAAAATGTTGTCGTCCTTAATGTAGTACAAGAAGTAGTGCTTCAGTTTTAGAAGGAAGTATTTTTGATTGGTTTTATTCAAAACATTTTGCAATTATAAACATAAAGGTTTTTGTAGATGTTTTCATATTCAGGTCAGTCAAATTCCACATTTTTTAGGGGAAACAGTTTGGTAGCCTAGCCTTATGAAGACTGTTCCAAAATTAAGGTTGCAAGTTTTTATAACAGGTTATAATAAAAAGTTGTCCCAAAAACAATATTGCCTTATCATCCAGGACCTTAGCAATACCTGCTAATAAGCTGACAATAGCCAAGTAAGTTTCAATGAAAAGTTGTTTGTTCACATGGTTGGCAAATTTTGTCCACATTTGATAATTTCAAAAGTCATCCAAAAATGACTGACAAGAAGTCTTAAAGCTCTTTTATCTCTTAATATTATAAGTTCACATGGTAAAAGGAATTTAGGACAGTTTTCTTAATGCCAAATCTGACAACATTTAAGAATTATCAACTGTCTTTAATTTGCTGTAATAAAAATGCAACGTTACTCGAAAACGCCGTATTTTTTTGAGTGCAGAATATTTCAGAATTATGATGTTGAACTTGTACAAACAATAATGTGCACTGCTTCCACATTACCATTTAATCATATTTTTTTGGGACGTCTAAAAATGTTTGTTTTCCTTTTTAATTGCCAAAACTTTACCTCCAAAACTTTGTTTTTGAACACCTTTAAAGAAGAGTTTTTTTTTAGTAAACTTATACTCTTTTAACTCGACCCTAACAAGAACTAAATTGCAACCCTATCGCTCAGACTGTATTATTGCAAAATCAGGATTGTAATCACCTGAAATTAGTCTTGGTCTACAAGTGGTGGCCTCTACAAAACTCTATATCATAAAACTTGATAGACTTTTGCACTACCTATAAATTTGCGTGCATTTCATTTTATGAGACATTTTTGATTCAAAGGCATTTTGAGTAGCCCCCAGCCACAAGCCAGTTGAACTTTAAAACTACACAGCAATGGGACAATTTTGGAGAGTGTGTTTTTATTTATTGGCTTTTTTAAATCCAACTTGTTGTATGGAATTGGTTAGTTTAGAAAACAACTTGGCCGAATGTCTTGAAGAAATGGTTGTCCTTGAAAATTTAAATTACAAAAGAACAATTCGAATTAGTGTTGAATCGGAAGTGAATAAATCAATTAAATGGTATTTTGGAGATGCAGTCGATAGATTTTTACAAATAAATACCGTAAATAACATAACAGTAGAATTGCGTTTCAATTCGGAAAATCACTCACCATATGCCATACACACGAGGATACTTTTTGTGGATAGTTTTGAAACTTTGAGGTAAGTTAAACTTGTGAATGAATTGACAAAAAGCTGTTATTATTTTAAATTTGTATTTGAGAATTCAATTCAAAATAACAAACAAGCTGAGGGTTTTCAAAAGAATAATACTTATGTAAAATGTTAAAGATTTAAATAACTTAAAATTCATATAAAATGTTCCTTATTTATAATTTGTTCTTCAAAATTTATCAATAACAACAAAATCGATAAAACACCGGGTATACTTTTGTACGTATCTCAATTTTGTTTTGTTTAAACTTTTACGTTCTGCAGAACTTTTATTCATTCAAATTGTTAAGGAGGCATGATTTTTTGGAAGTAAATCACTCCATGAATTTATATATAATTTTTTCAAGTATCAGAGGTTAACAAAAATCTTCTCCATAGCGGTGATTGGCATTTCCTTAACAATAAACCTAAGATCTTCTTTAAGTATCACTAAAAGAATTACGTCGCTCGTTATGAAAAAAAAACAAGTCTGTTTTGTTTCCAATAAATTGATTGTGTTTTTAATGTCAAATTGAAGAATTTCATCCAATTAAAAATAGCCTATCATATTATCGTAGGGTAAATATATATTCAATAATACTTTATTTCAAATTTCAAGTCTTTCGGGTAATTGTTCTTTGAGTTACAATGTCATCAATTCTCATTTCTTGAAAAAACGTTTTTAAGGATTTAAATATTATGCAGATAAGGCATTTCTTAAACTGGAAGTGGAAGCTCTTTAGAAGGCTGCCATTGAAATCACTCGTTTATAGTACGTTAAGAAAAGACGGCGGCGCTGCGTTTACTGCGTCCGGTAGCCCTCTGTTTCAGTTTACAGGATAATCAGATTAATGGACGAAGTGGTATCAAGTCAACTGCGAGAGAAAGTTCGTGATTCATGATATATTATGGTCGTATCAAGCACATTTGAAGAGCACATGGAATTGTTGAAGATTTTCACCGTAGACTGGGATACACGGTTAGAGATGGTGGCTTTAAAATGGATGAAATGGATGGATAAGGCGACAGCCATATCAAATTTCCCACTCCCAAAAAGCAAACACTTCTTCGTTTTTGGCAGGTTGTCATACTTCCGCCGCGACTGTTTGTTAGAGACATCTCTTGAGCTACAATCACCAATATGTTAAGGAAAGGAAAGAAACTCGTCCTTAAAGACAAATCTGTTAAGGATTTAGACCAATCCAAGGCGACAAGTCTCTGGAAATACATATGTTTCACGGGTGCACACTGCACACCTATCATCAGATTCCTTTATTTGTGGCACTTTGTATTTGGTTCGTACAAAGAACCCGGATATTTGAAATGATGATTCCAACAATGGGATCTGTTAAATGCTGAGTCAATTGCAGAAAAGTTTCAACAAACCGATGTTTGTTTGGATCGTTTCTTTTGATGAATCTCATTCTTTATTTGTCTTCAGAATTTCTTAATGACGAAGAAAAATTTAAAATGGGAGATAAACAAAATCCCGAAATTCTGCGACCCACACTGATAACTTCCCATCCCACCCACTATTTATCCCACAAAATATGTATAACAATATTTTGTGTGAGATAAATAGTTTGAAGTCAATACTACATCTTACTGTAAAAATAAAATTTAGCACAGAATGAAATCATTTTGAATTCAATAACTTAATTTGTTTACGAGATACCAAGAATCGAATATCAATTTTTACCAATTTTGCCTACTATTTTTTGTAGATTTTTATTTTTTTGAAAAGAAACTGACCGTTGGATTCTTATAAAAATTTTTACTAAGTGTCGAACAAAATGTTTTCTATAAGATGAAATTAGTTCGAAGCTGGTACTTTTATATATTAAAAAGATATTTGAGTCGAAAATCAATTTTTACCAACTTTTAGCAATGTTTTATTCCGGTTTTTATTTTTTGGATAAAAAAAGTCGATTTTTCTCAAAATTGTATGTTATTTTTCGTTGCATTAAATGTTTTTTGAGATAAAATCATTTTTTTTTCGTAAAATATTCGATGTGACAATTATTTTTTTTCAGTTTTTTTTTATTTTCAAAATGTTTTTCAAATTGGTATCACGTCACAATATATAACAATGAATTTATTTCAAGTCGCTAGCGCTATTGGTTCATGCGATATTTTGGGTTAACCAAAATTTTCACTTTTTGTTTAAATCGCTATGGTAAAAAAAAAACACCCAATCAATTTTGTTGAGATTCCTTTCTGCAACATTCTGCATATCTGTATAACAATTTGTAGTCGGTATCTCCACTGGTTTCGAGATAAAGACAATGAACCCCAACGAACGGGTGTAAAAACGTACGCACAAACGCACGCACAGACATCTCTCTAAAATTTTGTATTTAGATTCTAGTAAAATTCTCAACTTTTTCCAAATTAAATAATAAAAAAGTATTAAAATCTGCAAAATTTCGTTTGAAAATTTTAAGCAAATCGAAATCTATTTTTTTTAATATTTTTGTTTGAAATTTTGTAAACACTTTTTCAAGATATCTCAATTTTTTTTTAGGAAAACGTAGTGTTTAAAGATTTAATTAATTTTAATATATATACATATGTATCTCATTTTCAGATCTTTAGTTCATCGACAGCGAAGTCATGCCAAAGACGTTACTGGAATATATCAATTCTACTACATAATTTTACCGTTAGAAGATTTATCGAATTACAGCTTACAAAGAACCCTCTATCAAATCATGGACTTTTGTTTAAGAAGTCTAATTGTTCACGTTAATGTGTTTGTCGAAAGTTCTAATGGCACTATCACAATCTACACTTATTATCCTTTTTCCGAGAAAAAATGTCGAGATCCAACTCCCGTAATTTATAATCGTTTCTCAAATGGAACCTTTGACTGGAATAAGCCCTCATTTCCTCTGAAAATTGATAATTTTTGGAAGTGCCCATTGATAGCTGTATTTTCTGACGAACCACCATTTGTAGTAATTGATGGTGACAATGTGTCAGGATTCGATAGATACTTCTTGAACGACTTGGCTGCCAGTTTGAATTTTACCTTTAGAATTGTGAGGGCCCCCGAAAATACTGGAAAGATTTTATCGAATGGAACCATTACCGGAGCTTTTAAACTTGTAAGTGATGAGAAAGTAAAGACGTTTTGAAAAACTTTCTATTTGCTTGTAGTTAAATGATGGTAATGGAGACCTGATGCTTGGTGGGTCAGTTTGCACTCAAGAGAGAAAAGCTAATTTTGCTGCAACAACTGATTACTTGTCAACTTACTTAGTTGTAATAGTTAGAAGACCGCAGGAGTTCAGTTCCCTAGAAATCTTGATGTTTCCATTTGATGCGTTCACTTGGTGCACACTAATGGGAGTTCTCGCTGCTAAATGGATTGGTCATGCTGTGTGGAAGAACGTGACTCACGAAGGAATAAGGATCGGCAGATATTCGCCTAAAATACATATTCTATCATGGCTATTTAGCATCATGATCTTACGTAGTTCCTATGAAGGTTCAATATTCAATTTCATACACTCCCGTCCTCGCAGATCAGTTCCTTATGATTTGGAAGGTACCATTGCTGCTGGCTATACATTCATAGCAAGAATGTCGTATTCAAGCGTATTGACGCCATTTGCCGAACTATTACCAATGAAGTTAGTGTTCGTCGATGTTTCATTTCTGGAGATTTTCGATGAGTTCGACAGTCGTGACAATCAGTTTGCTTTGGTCACTTTAGCTGAACACTTAATTGAGCACAAGGAGGACCCAACGCGGTATCAAAGATACACTTCCATCAAGAAGCCAATTCTGTACAATATTATTTGCGTTTATATGCCCAAGTTTTCCTATCTAACAGAAGTCCTTAATAAACGCATAAAACAAATGACCGATTATGGGCATTTGAAAAAGATCTACGACAAGGTTGTCGGAGATAATGTAAGGAAGAAGGATTCAGTGGAACGACAAAGACCAATCGAGATAGTTATGTCAATGCATCAGATTGCGGGCGCGTTTCAATTACTATTTGCATTGACGGCGGTAGCAGTGGGCTTGTTTCTGATGGAAATGATGACAGTGAATAGCAGAGGAATGAAAAAGTTCATGGATTTCTTTCATTAGAATTTTTGACATATTTTTATAACTTTAGTTTGTATGTCTTGTCTATTTATTGCAGTATGTACATTATCTTAATTAAAAGCACATTTAAAAATAACTGCTATAATTTTATGGTTTTTCAAATTGTGGTATTTTTTGTAAATGAAATGTTTCGGTTTATATGGATTTAAAATGTATAAATGTTATAAAACAAAAATTAAAAATTTAATTTAATAAGAATTTATTGTTCTGTACATGGAATTTATTAATTTGAAATACGTACTATTTTTCTAAATAAGGGAACAGAACAGTTTGCCTTAGAAGAAATAAATATCTTTTTTCAAAATGGTTTAATTGTTTTATTAACAATTTTTCAAAAAAGAAAAAATGAAAAACCAAATTATTACTATATTGTTGTTATGGAATGTTTATCAAGGAGCAGTTCCCGTGAGAAAACTTTAGATTGTACAGGCAGGGATTGAACCCAAGACCTCTAGCATTAATTTATACTAAAAACGGTGGGATGGTGTTAATCAAAGCAATCATTTTGGATTTTTGGTGGCATTCATATTAATTTACTTCACATAGGAAGTTATTGTAATGGGTCCGATTTGTCAAATTGAAAATTTTGACATTTCTCGACGTTTCAAGGTCCCTAGAGTCGAAATAAAAGATTTTTAGAAAGATGTCTGTGCGTGCGTGTCGCGTGTGTACGTACGTTCGTACGTCCGTACGTCCGTATGTCCGTACGTCCGTTCGTCCGTACGTTCGCGACGTTTTTTTCGTCGTCCATAGCTCAAGAACCAGAAGAGATATCAACTTTAAATAAATTTTATTATACAGATAAAAAGGCAGAAAGATGCAGAAAGGGCTCTCAAGAAAATTGCGTGGGCGGTTTTTTTACCATAGCAGTTTAAAAAAAAGGTGAACATTTTGGTTAACCCTTAATATCTTACGAACCAAAAACGCTAGAGAATTGAATTAAATTTTATATAATATATTGTAACGTGATACAAAACAAATATATTTTTTGAAAAAAATCCAATTAACGGTTTTTTTTATAAATAAAAAAAAATTGAAAAAAAAAAATTGTCATCTCGAAAATTTTACGACTAAAATATGATTTTATCTCCAAAACAATTTTGAGCCACGAACAATAAAGTTTTTAGCATCTGGTAAAATTTTGAGAAAAATCGAATTGACAGTTTTTTTAGAAAAAATAAAAATCTAAACAAAAAAAATTAATAAAAGTTGGTAAAAATTGATTTTCGACTCAAATATCTTTTTAAAACTTTGAGATATTAGCTTTAAACTACTTTTATCTTTAAAAAAATATAGTTTTCAACATTCAATACAATTTTGAGAAAATCGAATTGACAGTTTTAAAAAAAAAAAATAAAAACTTAAAACAAAATTTAACAAAAGTTGGTAAAAATTGATTTTCGACTCAAATATCTTTTCAAAAATTAAAGATTATGGCTTCCAACTAATTTTAACTTTTAAGAAATATTGTTTTCAACATTCTGAAAAATTTTGAGAAAAATCGAATTGACAGTTTTTTTAGATAAAATTAAAATCTAAACAAAAAAATTAATAAAAGTTGGTAAAAATTGATTTTCGACTCAAATATCTTTTTTAAGCTTTGCGATATTAGCTTTAAATTACTTTTATCTTTTAAAAAGTTATTTTTTCAACATTCAGTAAAATTTTGAGAAAAATCGAATTGACAGTTTTCTTACAAAACATAAAAACTTAAAAGAAAACAATACTTAAACTTGGTAAAAATTTACTTTCGACACCGTCCGTTTTTTTATAAAAAAAATAAATTCTAAAATAAATACATAGTACGCAAATTTGGTAAAAATTGATGTTGGGATCTCTTATCTCTCAAATTAATTTGATTCATCCAATTTGTATTTGTTTAAATAAGAAATAAAAACTTTTAAGGAATGCTACTAAAATTGGTAAAAATTTGTTTTCGACTAAAAATCTATTTAACAAAATAGATTTTCAAACTAAACTATTTCTTTATATGAAAAATATTGTTGGTAATTTTAAATTTTTTAAAAATAATTCAACTAACGACTTTCTTAATACAACACTAAAACCTACAAGCTTTTAAGCAAGACACATCTACAGACGGGATGGGAAGTTATCAGTGTGGGTCGCATCCCAGCCTCTTTTTAACTTCCCATAGGAAGTTATTGTAATGGGTCCGATTTGTCAAATTGAAAATTTTGACATTTCTCGACGTTTCAAGGTCCCTAGAGTCGAAATAAAAGATTTTTAGAAAGATGTCTGTGAGTGCGTGTGTACGTACGTCCGTACGTCCGTACGTCCGTAAGTCCGTATGTCCATACGTCCGTACGTTCGCGACGTTTTTTTCGTCGTCCATAGCTGAAGAACCAGAAGAGATATCGACTTCAAATAAATTTTGTTATACAGATAATAAGGCAGAAAGATGCAGAAAGGGCTCCCAAGAAAATTGCGTGGGTGGTTTTTTTACCATAGCAGTTTAAAAAAAAGGTGAACATTTTGGTTAACCCTTAATATCTTACGAACCAAAAACGCTAGAGAATTGAATTAAATTTTATATAATATATTGTAACGTGATACAAAACAAATATATTTTTTGAAAAAAATCCAATTAACGGTTTTTTTTATAAATAAAAAAAAATTGAAAAAAAAAAATTGTCATCTCGAAAATTTTACGACTAAAATATGATTTTATCTCCAAAACAATTTTGAGCCACGAACAATAAAGTTTTTAGCATCTGGTAAAATTTTGAGAAAAATCGAATTGACAGTTTTTTTAGAAAAAATAAAAATCTAAACAAAAAAAATTAATAAAAGTTGGTAAAAATTGATTTTCGACTCAAATATCTTTTTAAAACTTTGAGATATTAGCTTTAAACTACTTTTATCTTTAAAAAAATATAGTTTTCAACATTCAATACAATTTTGAGAAAATCGAATTGACAGTTTTAAAAAAAAAAAATAAAAACTTAAAACAAAATTTAACAAAAGTTGGTAAAAATTGATTTTCGACTCAAATATCTTTTCAAAAATTAAAGATTATGGCTTCCAACTAATTTTAACTTTTAAGAAATATTGTTTTCAACATTCTGAAAAATTTTGAGAAAAATCGAATTGACAGTTTTTTTAGATAAAATTAAAATCTAAACAAAAAAATTAATAAAAGTTGGTAAAAATTGATTTTCGACTCAAATATCTTTTTTAAGCTTTGCGATATTAGCTTTAAATTACTTTTATCTTTTAAAAAGTTATTTTTTCAACATTCAGTAAAATTTTGAGAAAAATCGAATTGACAGTTTTCTTACAAAACATAAAAACTTAAAAGAAAACAATACTTAAACTTGGTAAAAATTTACTTTCGACACCGTCCGTTTTTTTATAAAAAAAATAAATTCTAAAATAAATACATAGTACGCAAATTTGGTAAAAATTGATGTTGGGATCTCTTATCTCTCAAATTAATTTGATTCATCCAATTTGTATTTGTTTAAATAAGAAATAAAAACTTTTAAGGAATGCTACTAAAATTGGTAAAAATTTGTTTTCGACTAAAAATCTATTTAACAAAATAGATTTTCAAACTAAACTATTTCTTTATATGAAAAATATTGTTGGTAATTTTAAATTTTTTAAAAATAATTCAACTAACGACTTTCTTAATACAACACTAAAACCTACAAGCTTTTAAGCAAGACACATCTACAGACGGGATGGGAAGTTATCAGTGTGGGTCGCATCCCAGCCTCTTTTTAACTTCCCATAGGAAGTTATTGTAATGGGTCCGATTTGTCAAATTGAAAATTTTGACATTTCTCGACGTTTCAAGGTCCCTAGAGTCGAAATAAAAGATTTTTAGAAAGATGTCTGTGAGTGCGTGTGTACGTACGTCCGTACGTCCGTACGTCCGTACGTCCGTACGTCCGTAAGTCCGTATGTCCATACGTCCGTACGTTCGCGACGTTTTTTTCGTCGTCCATAGCTGAAGAACCAGAAGAGATATCGACTTCAAATAAATTTTGTTATACAGATAATAAGGCAGAAAGATGCAGAAAGGGCTCCCAAGAAAATTGCGTGGGTGGTTTTTTTACCATAGCAGTTCAAAAAAACGGTGAAAATTTTGGTTAACCCTAAATATCTCATGAACCAATGACGCTAGCGACTTGAATTAAATTTTATATTATATATTGTAACTTGACGCAAAACAATTATATTTTTGCAAAAAAATCCAAGTAACGGTTTTTTTTATAAATAAAAAAAAAACAGAAAAAAATGTGTCACTTCGAAAATTTTACGACTTAAATATGATTTCATCTCCAAAACAATTTTGTGCAACGAAGAATAATGTTTTTGACATCTGATAAAATTTTGAGAAAAATCGAATCGACAGTTTTTTTACAAAAAATTAAAAACCTAAAAAAAAACTTAATAAAAGTTGGTAAAAATTGATTTTTGACTCAAATAACTTTTCAAAACTTTGAGATATTGGCTTTAAACTACTTTTATCTTTCAAAAAATATTGGTTTCAACATTCAGTAAAATTTTGAAAAAAATCGAATGGACAGTTTTTTTACAAAAAATTAAAAACCGAAAAAAAAAATTAACAAAAGATGGTAAAAATTGATTTTCGACTCAAATATCTTTTCAAAAATTTGAGATTATGGCTTCTATTTAGTTTTAAATTATAAGAAATATTGTTTTCAACATTAGGAACAATTTTGAGAAAAATCGAATTGACAGTTTTTTTACAAAAAATAAAAACCTAAAAAAAAATGTATAAAAGTTTGTAAAAATTGATTTTCGACTCAAATATCTTTTCAAGACTTTGAGATATTGGCTTTAAACTACTTTTATCTTTCAAAAAATATTGTTTTCAACTTTCAGTAAAATTTTGAGAAAAATCGAATTGACAGTTTTTTTTACAAAAAATTTAACAAAAGTTGGTAAAAATTGGTTTTCGACTCAAATATCTTTTCAAAAATTTGAGATTATGTCTTCCAACTAATTTTAGCTTATAAGAAATATTGTTTTCAACATTAAAAAAAATTTAAAAAAAAATCGAATTTACAGTTTTTTTACAAAAAATAAAAACCTAAATAAAAAAATTAATAAAAGTTGGTAAAAATTGATTTTCGGCTCAAATATCTTTTCAAAACTTTGAGATATTGGTTTCAAACTAATTTTATCTTATAAATAATATTGTTTTCAACATTCGGTAAAATTTTGAGAAATGTTGGATTGACAGTTTTTTTTTTACAAAAAATAAAAACTAAAAAAAAAATAATACTAAAACTTGGTAAAAATTTAATTTCGAATCAAATAGCTTTTCAAAAATTAAAAATATTGGCTTCAAACTTATTTTATTTCACAGAAAATATTGTTTTTAATATTCAGTAATTTTTTTATAAAAATACAACAGTCCGTTTTTTCATAAAAAAATAAAATCTCCAAAAAATAGAACGCAAATTTGGTAAGAATTGATACATTTAGACAAACTTTTAAGCAAGACAAATCGATAGATGGGATGGGAAGTTATCAGTGTGGGTCGCCTTTTTTTTTTATTAAAATCCAACAGTCCGTTTTTTTCAAAATAAAATAAAATCTACAAAAAATAGTACGCAAAATTGGTAAAAATTGATGTTCAGTTCTCGATATCTCGTGAACAATAGAAGATATATGACTTCAAATTAAATTCGTTCATCCAATTTCTATTTGTATAAATAAGAAATAACAACTTTTAAGAAATGCTAATAACATTGGTTAAAATTGGTTTTCGACTGTTCGTAGTTTTTAATTTTTTAAGAGCAATTCTACCTTTTAAGCAAGACAAATCGGCAGAGGGGATGGGAAGTTATCAGTGTGGGTCGTATCCCAGCCTCTTTTTTAAATTGCTATGGTAAAAAAACCACCCACGCAATTTTTTTTAGAGTCCTTTCTGCATCTTTCTGCATTATTATCTATATAACAACAATTTTGTGAAGTCGATATCTCTACTGGTTCTTGAGCTATTTACGACGAAAAAAAAATTGCGAACGTACGGACGTGCGAACGTACGTACACACGCACGCACAGACATCTCTCTAAAAATCTTTTATATTTCCACTCTAGGGGCCTTAAAACGTCGAGAAATGTCAAAATTTCGGACAGATTACAATAGCTTCCTATGGGAAGTTAATAGTAGATACGCAAATGCTACTAAAATTGTTAAAATTGGTTTCGACTAAAAGCCTATTTTTACTTAAATTTCTAATTCTAATACACTTCAGCCCATTAATTAAATGTGTATATTCTGTACTTCAAGCTTTCTATATATTTCAAGTATTTTAAACTTGAAGATTGACTATATCCTTCCTAATTGAACGTGCGCAAAGACTCCGTAGTGCTGCGAGTATATTCTATCGCTGTTTAACATAATAATACAAATGGTTTATACATTTTGCTATATCTATGCTCAAATAATCACAGCACGTAATTTACGCTCTAAATAAATTTAAGCAAATGATCGTAAACAATATTATAATAACGCCGGTTGTATACTGTGTTGTTTTTCTTTGCATCCACAGCCATCAAACTTTCAATAATCCATAAACTTTTAGTGAGCCGTGATATATTAACATAGTTAAGTTCCTGTCACAACAGCGCAGCAACACCTTGTTTATGGAATCATAATTTTACAAAATACCCCCATGCTCTTTAACTCGTGCAGAACTTAGAACCCTTTCAAAAAACAAAATCCAACACATTTGCATACCAACTAGCAACCTAAATGTGAATTAAGTTCCTCATATTTTTCAATCTTAGCGCCCAAAATAATACCATCCTTATATATTTCACCCAGTTTTAACGCTTTAAAATCAAGGATAGCTCTAAAAATAGATTTTTGTACACCAATTTCCATCCGGACGTCGCGTCGTCGTCGCAGGGTGGCAGTTGTAGGTCGTTCTCGCTGCTGGTAGCTGAGATGTTAATGTGGGAATGTTGCACAGTGGACCAAAACACAGATCTGAGTGGACAAAATTGTTTGTTTTTTTTGAAGTAAAGTTTATTTTGTTTAATACTTTATTCTTTTTCATTCAATTTAAAAAAGGGGTGGCCATGAAGTTTTGAAGTGGGATTGGACCGTTTTTGAGTTAAACTAATAATTTATGTACAATTTTAAATATTTGCCAAAAATAAAATTTTTTATATTTTTATTTTTAATAGTAAATAAGTAATGAATCCATTTATTTCCAATTCTCTCATTTCTTGTGTTACAATAATATAATTTTTAAAGATATATATTTCCCGTCAGCTCGGTTAACAAAATTTATTTTAAATTTTTCTTTTTTAATATGATAGATTTCAAAAGATATTCACATACGTAAATTCTGTTATCAGTAACAAGTATGTGTTGAAATTTCTTTCAGGTAATTGCAAAAGTCTTTTCAAATTCAAAATTGCAATTGTTTCCTGCATCGACAAAGTTCGCTTTCAAAAGCATACAAGGCGCTGTGGTGGAAAAATTGGTCATATACTTAGAAAGTGAAAACAGTTTTCTTTAGCCCTAAGCTCATGGGTTTCCATTTAGACCGAGTATTTAACATCTTGATGTAAAAATTAGGGATACAAGTATTTCTCCGTAATTAAACAAGTCATGAAAGTAGTTTTTCTCCAACAAGTTGGTATTTAGGTGTGAATAAATAACTCTACTCTGTGATTCCCGAGCTCTTAATATACACTAATTTCGAACGATATTTTCATACTTCTGTATAAGAAAATATAGTTGATCCATAAAAAGATTTGGATTAATTGCGTCAATCGAAACAATTTAATCAGAAGTAATTCCTAGATATTTCCAATTTGACAACCTCCAATCCTTATTCGTCAACTCATATAACACCTTTTTTGGGAACGATGAAATTGACCTGTAACTTGAATGTGTATGTATATTATTTAGGAAGTCTTGTTTCAAAATGAAATGCGTAGGTTGGTGTTTTCAAAGGCAAGTTGAAAAGATTTTTTAAAAAGTTTCTATGAAATTTTTTGACGCATTCATCACTACCCTAAACTTGCCACGCGTAACATAAAGTCGATTTAACCTCGAATATTTTTTACTGCGCTGAGAAATCAATTCGATAATAAAAAAAGATGTTTTACCATGTTACATTTAATGGACTTTTTGAAGTATTTGACTTCTTTGAAAGGTACAATGTGCTGAATTCAAAAACTCTGTTCAGTTTTACACACAAATATTTGTACTGATCTACAATCTCCAAATTCACAGCATTGAAAACTCACCTATTTATGTTTAAGCTCTTTGCGTATTTACTAGTTTATTATTTCGGTAGGCGAAGATTTTTTGGAGGTTCAGAAAGTATCACAAGATCATCTGCCTACAAAAGAACATGGATGTATAAATCAGTAATACGTATTCTACCAGGAAGGTAGTCTTCCACATCATTTATATAGAGTGAAAACAGCAGTACACTTAGGAGGCAAGTTTGTTTTACCATTCTGAGTAATTAAATAAATAAATTAGGTGGCGCAACAGTCCATGGAGAACCAGGCCCAAATGACTTACAACTCCCAACCATTCCTGTGTGCGAGTTATGTTGTCAGAGATGGAAGGGACCTACAGTTTATATGCCAAATCCGAACGGCTAATTTGAGAAAGCACTTTTCATGACAAGAATTACTTTTGGAGGATTTGTCAATTCCTCGCAAGAGGCAGTACCTACCCGTGAAAAAAGTTAGGTGGGACAGGCAGGGATTGAACCCACGACCCCTTGCATGACGGTCCAACGCACTAACCATCACGCTACGGGTACTACAATACCGTAGAATACAATCTTTTTACAACATGTAAGCATTTTGCTAACAGTAGTAGATAATCTTAAAGTTTTGAAAAATTCCACTTTAAACCTTTTTTTTAACTTTTTTTTGCACAAATTTTGAGTTTAAAACAATTTTTTCAAAAACTATGCATAGTTTTGACTTGATTTGAGAACAAGCTAATAGACAAAAGTGTTGGCTTTAAAAAAATGTATAAAACTTAGTTGTAAGTATTACCAATATTTTTTAATTATTTTGTTTTAATTTAACGTAATATTTTTTTAAACTGTTCTATACAAATCCGTCATTAAACTTTGTCGACTGAGTTATCGTACTCTCCCCTAGAATAGTTTTACAAGAACATTCATAAAGGAGATGCCACGGCAATTTTTAACATTCTTCAGGCCTCCTTTTTTGTGGATAGGAAATATTACCGACCTCTTGAACGATGATGGAGCTTCGTTTGAAGAAAATATTCTGTTAAACAATAAAAGCAATTGCTTATAAAAAGCCTCAATCACATTCTTCAAAAATTCATACGAGATACCATCTTCTCCAGCTGCCTTTCCATTTTTTCCCTTACAAATTGTAGTTTTGAGTTCATCAAGAGTGTGGCTCCGCATACAAAAATTTTAAGTCAGATTTGCACTATAAAAGAGTTTTAAAGTATGCAGATAGATCATTAGCAGACACTCCTATGCAAATTGTAAAATTTACATATCTCTGACAGTCGACCAGAATTCCTTTGTACTTTTTATTTGGTCAAGATTACCAGCTTGGGTGCTTTCGAAATCAGTTTTATTTTTTAGACAGTTTTTGTATGCTGCATTCGATTCAAACAATACCACTTTTTCAGACTCTGGCGGTTTTACTTTCTCAGTACACTAAACAACGTTATTGATTTTTCGGGCTATTATATTATTTGTCAAACCGTTTTTGTCTCAATTATACAACTTTTTTCGTAACGACTTGTTGTTAATAATTGAATTCCTCATACAATCGACAGGTTTGTTTACACTTACTTCAGTGAACTATGCAAGCACATTTAAAGACTCTAAGGTTAGGTTTTCGCAGCTTATTTCTGTTGGTAAGTCTTTACGCTTTCCTGCTTCCATTTCAGTCGTGGTAAGAGTATAAGATTTCTTCGATTTGACATTGCATCATCAAAATAGCCTACAGTAATCGGCATAAGATCGAAAAAGTTCTTTGATTGGGGTTTTAGGCAATGTTACATGTGTTTAGCACCACTGAAGCGTATAAATTAGTTTTTCTGGCATTAAAATTTCAAAACGCTTTTATTTGCTGAAGCGTTTAAAATCATTGAATAATTACAAATAGAAGGGACACCGGGCAAATCCTGCTCTAGATGGCGACACTTATTTCTCAAATGCTCATAAGTCGCTAGTATCGCACGGCGAGTTATTGTATCTCATTCTATCAAATACAACACCCAATTTTTCAGATTTGGTCCTTATGGGAAATTTACTCACAATTTGTTGTCGAGAAAGATAACGGAATATTGTTATTTAGAATAAAAAACAACAATAACAACTGTGTAGGTACATAATGTCTGTAAAAGTGTGGCATTCAAGGCCAAATCACGTTCGCTACAGAAAGTGTATTTTGAAGGTTTGTTTTTCTTTTTTAAATTTCGTTCTCATTCATAAAACGAAAATGATTTTGGTGCTTTTCAGTGCATTCGACATGATGATGTTTTGTGAGTTTTTCTTCAATTTCGTTATTAGTTTGATATGGGTTGGGATAGGTTTATTTTTAAATTTCTTTTTTTTTTCTGAAAATAGGGACAGTGGACGAATCATACTTTACTACAAAGTATAGGTACATTGCCAAATGTACATTGTACATACATAAGCATAGGTAGATATATTGTTTAGGCTAATGTTAGGTAGGTACCTAATTAGTAATTACTTATAGGTATGTATGTAGGTAGGTATTCATATGCACAAATGGAGGTTAGTAGGTTAATATGAATATAGGTACATATATGTATATATATACACATATGTATAGTATAACATAATTTGGGGGCGTACCTACCTGTTAGATTTTTGAACTATTTTAGTACCGATTATATTTTTGGCAGATTTCTTTGCTTTAAACAAAACTGTCGGCTGAAGAAAAAAAGATACCTATAATCAAAGTGGAGTAAAAAAGGATTCTTAAAGCCTATACTGTTAAGATTTACCAGTGCACTGCGCGTACACAAATAACATACAATTTCTACTCGAGTTGTTGAATTTTTTTATATAGGTACATTTTGTGGTAGGTATACATAGGTATGTAACTTTAAGAATTATTTTCTTACTTTGTTTTTGCTTTTACGTATTTTTTTTTGAGATGTTGTTTTGCTTTAGGTTGCCGGTGGCATGGAAGTAGTTTCGACGTTTAGCAGTTTTTGTAGTCGCTTTAATTTTAGCTTCACATAGGAAGTTATTGGTCCGATTTGTCGAATTGAAAAATTTGACATTTCTCGACGTTTCAAGATCCCTAGAGTCGAAATAAAAGATTTTTAGAGAGATGTCTGTGCGTGCGTGTGTACGTACTATGTTCGTATGTCCGTACCATCACTAAGTTTTTTTTGTCGTCCATACCTCAAGAAACAGTAGAGATATCGACTTCAAATAAATTTTGTTATACAGACAAAAATACAGAAAGATGTGGAAAGGACTCTAAACAACCAAACCCAAAATATTTCACGAAACAATAACGCTAGATGCTTAAATTGAATTTTATATTGTAACGTGATACCAAACAAGCATATTTTTGAAAAAAAATCTGGTTAACGGTTTTTTATAAATCAAAAAACTGTAAACAAATATTTGTCACCTCGAATATTTTACGAAAAAAAATGATTTTATCTCCAAAATAATTTTTTACAAAGAAGAATAACGTTTTTGACATCTGGTAAAATTTTGAAAAAAAATGACCATAAGTTCGGAAAAATTGATTTTCGACTGTGAAATCAAATTTTTTCATTATATGCTAAATATTGTTGTAATTTTTTTAATTTTTAGAAATAATTCAACTGACAACTTTTTTAACAAAACACGAAAACCTACAAATATTTTAAGCAAGACAAATCGAGGTGACAATTTTTTTTTCAGTTTTTTTGATTTATAAAAAAAATTGTTAATTGGATTTTTTTCTAAAAATATATTTGTTTTGTATCACGTTACAATATATAATATAAAATTTAATTCAAGTCTCTAGCGTCATTGGTTCATGAGATATTTAGGTTTAACCAAAATTTTCACCTTTTTTTTAACTGCTATGGTAAAAAAACCACCCACGCAATTTTCTTGAGAGCCCTTCCTGCATCTTTCTGCCTTATAATCTGTATAACGAAATTTATTTGGAGTCGATATCTCTTCTGGTTCTTGAGCTATGGACGACGAAAAAAACGTCGCGAACGTACGGACGTACGGACATACGGACATACGGACGTACGGACATACGGACGTACGGACATACGGACGTACGAACGTACGTACACACGCACGCACATACATCTTTCTAAAAATCTTTTATTTCGACTCTAGGGACCTTGAAACGTCGAGAAATGTCAAAATTTTCAATTTGACAAATCGGACCCATTACAATAACTTCCTATGGGAAGTTAAAAATAATTTATTTGATTTAAGTTAGACATTGCAAATTGTAAAAAAAGTTTCAAGAAATACTAATGCATTATTTATGTGCATATATAAGTACTATGTACTAAATAAATTATATGTGTTTCAGTTTTTTTAAAAACCTTCAAATGGCTTTACCTACTGAAGAAATTTATTTTTTGAGTTAATATACAACATGCACTTGGCCATATCGTACTAACATTCACAAAACTATGTATATTCGTAAAATGGTATATCTGCCAGTACCGATAAAAAAATTCATGAAAAAGTAGTTGCAATTTTTTTTATTTTGAACAACAAACCTCCAAGTAAACGATTTGGTAAATCAATTTAACCAAATCTCCAAAACAAAATAAAAATAGTAAGAACAATTTTTTACACACGAAAATAGTATCTTTTCAAATATCTACCTAACATATTAAGATGTAGGTATACCTATTCCTTTTTTTATGGCGACACAAAAACATTATCCCTTTTAACGCGTACATAATATTATTGTCTTCATCTATAAATATTCATATAGTTCGTTTTCAAAAAAGATCCCAAAAGGACTTTTTTAATCCCTTTTGACTCTGTATACACAAACCTTTTGAGCATTTAAATTAGCATATACAAAAACCAATATCATGAAAATGATATTCAAGCTACTAATAGTACTCACTGGGTGCTCATAAGTCGCATGGTCGTTTGAGCAATGTTCGGTGTCCACTTCTATTTGTAATTATTCAATGGTTTAAAATCCTTGCTCAACTTATTGCAGTATAATTTATGTCCACCTAGATCGGCATTTTTGACCACTGTCTGTCCGCACACCTTTGCAACTTTCAAGGTGAGGCAGCACTTTACACTTTTCAAATCAGTAGCTTTAACACAATAAGCATATTCGTGTAATCTTGTTTTTGTTTTTTGTGTTTTTGCATTTTCTCTCAAGCAGGTGCTTGGACAAAACAAAACTACAAAAATAATTGAAATATTAGAATAAAATCATCTGCTCTTTCGATTTACCTTTTTGGAGAATTTCATCTAAGCAGACCTTTTTCCCATCCCATTCCATCGAACCAGGAGTAGGGCTAAAAGAAAGGGATACGATGAATTTATCCGTATATCCATTTGTGTTTCATGGATATATAATTTTAACGTGTGTGCGCTGATGGGGTTTATGATGTTATGATGGGAATTTTCATATAACAAACGGGGGTAACATTAAAACCTTAACCAGAAAAGTTGGGTCAGGTGTTAGGTGCTAAAGGATTTAAATTTAGCATAAGGAAAAACATGCTTGACAGAGTGTATATTCTTTTGTATATTATAATCGTTGTATGTAGAATGTACCTAACATTATGATATTTAATAAATTAGTCTTTTGGGAATCCTTTTTTGAAGAGAGTCCTAGAGATTTCAGACTTATTAAATTTTAAAGTTCAGGCAAAAGAAGGAGTTGTCTGAGATACCGACATATGAAAAGGCTTATAAAAGTTTTCCAAAAATTAAAAGTAGGTTTGAAATTGCGTGAATTTTTGTTGTAGGGTTTTGGAAAACGTGTTTTTAGTGTTGCAGAATATTTAAACCATCGGCATCGTCAAAGTATAAAGTTGTTATGTTTTAGAGAAAGAAAACCAAAGTAAATAGCAGAGTATTTTTTAAAAAAATATATAATTTTAAAATATCTGGTGTCGAAAATTCTTTCTTTATGGAAGGGTGACCAAATCTATCTAGCATATTCAAGGGGATGTGATGTGTGATATTTAAGGACTAAGTAACGTATGGATCGCTAAATTCCTTAGCCCAACGTTTGACAAGGTCAAGAGAAGAAATCGCTTTCGCAATTACGTGGTTTTAATGAGAGCGAAAATTTAGCTGTTTATCATATTGTAATGTGTATACACTCTTTCAATAATAAGGGGCAACATCTAGTGGTAGTAATAGGAGAACTCGCTTCTTTAAGCATCGAGAAACATCTAGTGGCTTAGAGGGGAACTCATTCAGCGCATACAAGAACCTCGAAAGGGGTAAGCATCTAGTGATAAAGTGGAGAACTTCGTTAAGCATCGAGAACAACCTCGTAGATTCTCGAACCGATTTGAGGTATATAAATAGGCGCTTGGAAGCGAAGCGGTTCATTATGGATTGTGAATTGCTATAAAGAAAAGACTGTGTTTGAAAAGTAAAGACTGTGTTTTAAAAGTAATAATTGAAAGTGTTGAATAAAGAATTTTTGTGAGTAATTTAAAAGAAAGTGAATTTGTGTTTTTATTTACGAAGTTTGAATAAGTTTTAACTGTCGGACCAAGCCGAATATTACATTGGTGTCAGAATAAGGGATTAAAACTTATTGAGAATAAAAACAGTGACTGAATTTTGTGTAAAGTAGTGAAGTTAAAAATAAAAAAAAAATAAAAAAAAAAAAATAAAAAAATGAGTAAAGTTTTGAAAGACTTAACTGTCCCTGAGCTAAAAGCCGAACTAAGCAAACGTGGCTTAAGCGGGACAGGAGTAAAAACCGAACTCGTTAAACGGCTGCAGGAATATCTGGAGCAGCAAAATGAAGACCCAGATACGTTTGCTTTCGAATTAGAAGCAAAAGTGGAAGAGGTAAATGCAAATGTTGCCTTATCTAACATGATGTCGGTTCTTTTAGCCAAATTTGAAGAAAATAAAAATGATGTCCTGAAACAACTAGAAGCCCAGCGAAGCGACCAAAAGCAAGAACAACAGAATGTTCTCAAACAACTAGAAACTCAAAGGAATGATGTCCTGAAACAACTAGAAGCCCAAAGAAGCGACCAAAAGCAAGAACAGCAGAATATTCTAGAGCGGTTCGACGAACAGAGAAACCTTTTAGAAGGCAGGTTTGCGGTCTTCGAAGGAAAAATCAACACTCTTGACGAGCGCGTCGAGCGTGTCGAAAAACAAAACGCACGTATCGAGAAAATGGACGAACGAATCGAAACCATTACAAATGAACTTGAAAAAGTGCGAAAGATGAAAGCTCGAGAACCTTCTGGTGAGTGCTCAAGGAAAAGAGAAGTAAATCCTCCAAGCTTTGATGGGCAGATTCCGTGGTCAATCTACAAGAAACAGTTTGAAGCAGCAGCGTTAACAAACGGCTGGGACGATCACGAAAAATACATTGCTCTTACGCTTGCTTTAAGAGGATCTGCTGCTGAACTGCTACAAACCATCCCAGCAGAGAAGAGTGGTGACTTCACAGTTCTGGTAAACGCAATCGAACAGCGGTTTGGGGATAGCCACATGACAGAAGTCTTCCGAGTTCAACTTAACAATAGGACACAGAAAAGAGGTGAAACTCTACAGCAGCTTCAGGCAGATATCGAGCGATTGGTTCACCTGGCATATCCAACAGCTGGTAACGAAATAATAAATCAACTTGCTGTTGAAGCCTTTGTGAGAGCTGTGGGCGATATAAATCTCCAAAGGGCTATCCGCACTGCCGGAAAGCGAACACTACCAGAAGCATTAGCTTTCGCTCTGACGATGGAAGCTGCAGAACAAGCTTCCCAAAACGTGCATCGCGTAAGAGAAATAGAAGTCCAAGAATGTTCTTGTCAGAAGGCTACTATGGAAAGGAGTCAGCGAGACGGACCAGCACGATGCTGGAACTGCAATAAGACTGGGCATCTACAGCGACAGTGCAGATTACCGCGAAGAGGAACCACATGCCAACACTGTGGAAACAGAAGTAATGCAACTGGTCAAAACAACACCAACAACGTTGCTTCCGAAGTTGTTTCCCACCCGGGAAACGAATAAGAACCAACTTCAAGGGGCAGAAGCTGGTTTCTGGTATCGATGGCCCCAGAAACAACATCCAGGTTTCTCAAACGAAACGTGACAACAAGAGCCTGACCGTGGAAGCAAGTATAAACGGCAACAAATGTGTGGCTACCATTGACACCGGTGCCACGGCGTCCATCGTACGGCAAGACCTCGTCAAGAAGGCATGGCTCCACAACACTAATAGCTATCGTCTAAGGACTGCAACTGGAGAGGCCGCAAAAGTTTATGGTGAGGTACGTCTTAAGATCCGGATGGCAGAGTTGGAATTCTCTCACCTGTTCCTGGTAGCAGATATATGCGACGAGTGCATTGTTGGCGTCGATTTCATGAAAGATCACGGAGTGATATTGGACATCGGGAACCAAGTCCTGAAATATGGAAACATCGAGATTCCGATGATCTATGGGACTAACTCGTATGAGACCTCGCCATCTGTGAAAGCCGTCATCAAAGAAGATCTCACTTTGCCTGCTTCTTCAGAGGTATTCGTGTGGACGAAATTGAAGGGTAAGCCTGGCAGCCATCGATACCTCATGGTCGAACCAGCATCTGTAAAGTCCTCCCAAAACGTCACCATTGGGAAGACTCTTGTGAGACCATTAAAGAACATGGTTCCGGTACGAATACTGAACATCAAGCCGTATGAAGTTAAGCTTAGAAAAGGTGAGATTGTCGGACAATGCGAATCTGTATCAGCGATAACAAGGATCAACGAAGAAGAGTCAAGGCAATCCTTGAAGTCCGAAGAGCTGAACTCCATAAAGACGAACATTCTCAAGTCATCTAATCTTGGCCACCAACAACGAAGAACTGCAGAAGGTCTCCTCGAAGAATTTGCAGACATCTTTTCGTCATCGAAAAGGAAATATGGCAGAACGCAACTGGTGCAACATCGAATCAATACCGGGGATGCAAGGCCGATTCGTCAACCTGCAAGACGCCTTCCACTAGCCAAACAAGGTGAGGTTGAAGAACTGATAACCACCATGAAGGAAGAAGGGCTGATCGAAAACTCTAAAAGCCCTTGGGCGTCTCCAGTGGTCCTGGTAAAGAAGAAAGACGGATCAACCCGCTTTTGCGTGGACTATCGAAGGTTGAATGATGTGACTAAGAAGGATAGCTACCCTCTGCCTAGGATCAGTGATACTCTGGACGCAATGGAAGGAGCACAATGGTTCTCAACTTTGGACTTAAAAAGTGGTTACTGGCAAGTCGAAATCCATCCTGAAGACAAAGAAAAGACAGCATTCTCAACAGGAAACGGATTGTGGCAGTTCAAAGTGATGCCTTTTGGACTTTGCAATGCTCCAGCGACTTTTGAGCGCCTAATGGAATGCGTCCTGCAAGGACTCACATGGAAATCTTGCCTGGTCTATTTAGATGACGTCATAGTATACGGGAAAACATTTGACGAACACTGTACAAATCTGAGAGCCGTGTTTCAAAGACTTCGAGAAGCCCACCTCAAGCTTAACCCAGAAAAGTGTTCACTCTTCAAGACCGAAGTGAAATATCTGGGACATATCATCTCATCCCAAGGAGTAAAAACGGATCCTGATAAGGTTGACACCGTGAAGAATTGGCCAACACCACAGGACAAACATCAACTCCGAAGCTTTCTGGGTCTAGCCACCTACTATAGGCGCTTTGTGAAGGACTTTGCTGGAATTGCCAAGAGTCTTCATCAGCTAACGGAAAAGGGAAAGCAGTTTAAATGGTCAGGTGAGTGCGAGCGCAGCTTTCAAGAGCTCAAGCAACGCTTGTGTAATGCACCAGTGCTGACCTACCCAACTCCAGGAAAGCCGTTCATAATTGATGCTGATGCCAGCAACGTCGGCATAGGTGCTGTACTATCGCAGGTGCATAATGGCGAAGAAAAGGTGATTGCCTATTACAGCAAGGTACTCTCGAAGTCGGAAAGAAATTATTGTGTGACCAGAAGAGAACTTCTTGCACTGATTTTGGCAACAAAGCACTTCCATAAGTATCTCTATGGACAGAAGTTTCTTCTCCGAACTGACCATGGAGCACTTAACTGGCTTTTGAATTTCAAGAATCCAGAGGGTCAAGTGGCAAGGTGGATTGAGAGGCTGCAGACGTACGATTACGAAATTCAACATCGGAAGGGGAAGCTTCACTCAAATGCAGATGCACTGTCTCGGAGACCATGCAAGCAAGACTGTAAGCATTGCAGACGACAAGAAGAAAAAGAAGTGGTTACTGTCCAACGAACCAGAGCCGATCCCATTGATGGCTGGAGCAACGACGAGTTGAGGAAGGCTCAACAAGAAGACTCAGATATCGAACCCATCCTCGCTTGGAAGGAACACCAGGAAAAACCAGAATGGGCTGATATCTCCGATAGAAGTCCGACTCTAAAGGCCTATTGGGCACAGTGGGACTCGTTTCATGTCCAAGAGGGTGTCCTCCAACGTAAATGGGAATCAGCAGATGGAAAGTCTTATGTAATGCAGCTAGTCTTACCGAGATCGAAGGTTATGGACGTTCTGCGAGAGATGCATGGTGGAGTTTCGGGAGGCCATCTAGGAGTGAACAAGACGCTAGAAAAGGTTCGACAACGATTTTACTGGCTACATGCAAGGGAAGATGTCGAGAAGTGGTGCAGAAAATGTGATACCTGTGCTGCCACCAAAGGCCCGAACAAAAAGAACCACAGCCAAATGCAGCAGTATAATGTCGGAGCACCCTTCGAAAGGATTGCTGTAGACGTGGCGGGTCCATTTCCGGAAACAAATAATGGAAATCGTTATATTCTGGTCGTCATGGATTACTTCAGCAAGTGGCCTGAAGCATACGCCATTCCAAACCAAGAAGCCAAAACAGTCACAGACCAAATTGTCTTCAACTGGGTGAGCAGATTCGGCGTTCCATTAGAACTGCATTCTGACCAGGGAAGGAATTTTGAATCAAAAATATTTCAGGAAGTTTGTGGGCTTCTTGACATCAAGAAGACAAGAACAACACCACTTCATCCACAATCTGATGGCATGGTCGAACGATTCAACCGAACTCTGAAGGAACATCTTTGCAAAGTTGTGGACGACAACCAGCGAGATTGGGATCGACACATTCCACTGTTTTTGATGGCGTATCGAAGTGCAAGGCATAGCTCAACTGGCCATACACCGTCTGAGATTTTGATGGGAAGGAACATCAGACTGCCGAGCGAAATAAAATTTGGATGCCCCACATCGGAACCGCAAGCCGAGGATGACTACATTGATGACCTCAGAGAAAGACTTCTTCAGATCCACGACAATACCAGGTTGAAAATAAAGACGTTCAGTGACCGAATGAAGACACGCTACGATATACGAGCGACAACCACAGAGTTCCAAGCAGGAGATCGGGTGTGGCTTTACAATCCCCATCGACAAAAAGGATTGTCACCGAAACTTCAACGGGACTGGGAAGGTCCATATACAGTCATTACAAAAATCAACGATGTCGTGTACCGGATACAAAAGGGAGTCAGAGGAAAACCTAAAGTTGTACATCGCGACCGGCTACATCGCTACAGTGGTGATGAGAACGATGGATTTGTTCGGGACGATCAATCCTAAGGAGGGGGCAATGTAATGTGTATACACTCTTTCAATAATAAGGGGCAACATCTAGTGGTAGTAATAGGAGAACTCGCTTCTTTAAGCATCGAGAAACATCTAGTGGCTTAGAGGGGAACTCATTCAGCGCATACAAGAACCTCGAAAGGGGTAAGCATCTAGTGATAAAGTGGAGAACTTCGTTAAGCATCGAGAACAACCTCGTAGATTCTCGAACCGATTTGAGGTATATAAATAGGCGCTTGGAAGCGAAGCGGTTCATTATGGATTGTGAATTGCTATAAAGAAAAGACTGTGTTTGAAAAGTAAAGACTGTGTTTTAAAAGTAATAATTGAAAGTGTTGAATAAAGAATTTTTGTGAGTAATTTAAAAGAAAGTGAATTTGTGTTTTTATTTACGAAGTTTGAATAAGTTTTAACTGTCGGACCAAGCCGAATATTACAATATATTACCCCAAGATGGGTAATAGAGGATATAATAGGGAGAGAAACATTACGGAAATCATAGGCTCGAGGAAATGAAGGTGAACGTTTACAGTGAAAGTTTTGATTGCACCAGGGCCTTATTTCATAAACATTGAAAGGTGAGAATTCTACAAATTTTTCACACTTATGTGACAAGTTTTCATTGCATAAAGTATTAATATAATTGTCAGTTAAATACAACGACAAGTTTGTCATTGTCAAAGCATGACAATTTTGTTGTTACCATTATCATCATCCATCATTTCAAATGGTGTATGTTCACTTCCCAAACGATTTTCCAAGTTATGCAGTACTGTACAAGTCAAAATAACCTTGCATGCAGTTGCTGGTGACAATCTCAAATAGTAAAGGCAAGAAAATTTTTCCTTTAGAAATGCCCAATGCATTTTCTACAAGCCTCCTTGATTTCTTATGAGCCTTCAAAAATCTTAATAATGCTTCCGATTGTTCAACTTGGTGTGGAATAACTGGTGTTATCAGCCAAGTTTTTCGTATTTTGCAGACACGATATTTTTCTTTAAATTGATAATCACTTAATGACGCGAAATCATTGATTAATCTGTGTCTAAAAATTCGAGGGTGGCATACTTCGCGTTCATCATAACTTTCACTTGAAAACAATATATCAAAATAAAATTGTCACCTCACGACCGAAACTCAATTTCCTGTCACAATTGTCAACTACATACTAACAAAATTGTAATTTGTACTATTTTTTCTGTTTCCTTAAAAAATTTGTCACTACAAATTTGTCGGAGAATTTGTGACAATTTTCAAAAAATCGCTGATAATTCATAATCATGACAATTTTTTTATGATCCGAAATCTTGACAACTATGGCAAATTCCCCAACAATTGTACAAAATTGCCAATTTTTTGATGGGACAAAATTTAGACAATTGTCAGGTTTGTCATTTACAAATTTTCACCTGTCGCACCTGACAATATTTATGAAATAGGGCCCAGGTAAAAAAAAGTGTCCAGGTCACCTTAAAGAAGCGATGTGTATTGGAAAGAAGCGATCGTTAACAATAGTTTCAAAGAGCTTCTTAGGCAATGCAGAAAGTTTAGTAACAAGACAGTAATAAGAGATATCTTTTTTACCAGCCCTTTTTGAAAATGGAGAAGATAAGGGATTGTTTCCAAACAAAGGGGAAGACAGCTTGTGAGAGTGATAGTTGGAAGAGTTTGGTAAAGGGTTTACAAAGTACATTAGAGTGAGTTTAACTTATCATAATATTAAGTTAGAGAAGAGACGTCTTTGGGAAATTGGATAGGGATCTGTGAAATTCCACATCGGGTTCATCTGAACTATTGCTATCGAACTGATTGGAAAAGGCAGCAAAATTATTAACAATTATTTTTGGATCAGATGAAGATGTGCCAAGGAAATTGAGCGTTGAGGGAAGACCTTTTGATTTTCGTTTGATGATAATGAATTGGTAAAAATGCTTTGGTTCAGTGATGAGATTGGTGTAAAGTTGAAAAGGAAGAAGGTACTTGTTCATATAGTAAAAGTAATTTAGAAGCATCTGGAATTTTGGATAGAAGTTTTTCCATACCCTATTTCTGACATTACAGATTCTGTGTAGTTCTTTTTTTAGACCAGAGAGGAGATGAAACACAGTTCTTTTGTTAGTAGGTACATTAAAATCAGAGGTAAATAGTTAATTATTTGTAAAATCAGAACAAAGGCAAGTTTCTTTAAAACCAAAGATGTTATATAGGAGATTTTGGGAGTTGAGATAAACGCTAGAAGTTTTGGATCGGAGGTCTCAAATATAATGTAGGGATTAAGTATTTGTACTTAAAGGATGCAAATCAGAATTGTTGTTAAAGGCAGTGTTCTGGATTGACACAAGCGAAAAGTAAGCGTTTTTAATTAAGAAACCGTAGAGGAGGAAAAATTTCAGGATTCATGGAAGTGGGTGTACATTTTAATGATTGTAAAATGATCAGTTGGAAAGCCTTCTTTCGGAATAAACACATTGACATAAATTAACTTCCCATACGAAGTTATTGTAATGGGTCCGATTTGTCAAATTGAAAATTTTGAAATTTCTCGACGTTAAAGGTCCCTAGAGTCGAAATAAAAGATTTTTAGAAAGATGTCTGTGCGTGCGTGTGTACGTACGTTCGTACGTCCGTACGTCCGTACGTCCGTACGTCCGTACGTCTGTACGTTCGCGACGTTTTTTTCGTCGTCCATAGCTCAAGAACCAGAAGAGATATCGACTTCAAATAGAAAATTGCGTGGGTGGTTTTTTACCATATCAGTTTAAAAAAAGGTGAACATTTTGGTTAAAACTAAATATCTCATGAACCAATGACGCTAGAGACTTGAATTAAATTTTATATTATATATTGTAACGTGATACAAAATAATTATATTTTTGGAAAAAAAAATCCAATTAAAAAAATTTGTCACATCGAAAATTTTACCACTAAAATAAGATTTTATCTCCAAAACAATTTTGTGCAACGAAGAAAAATGTTTTTGACATCTGATAAAATTTTGAAAAAAATCCAATTGACAGATTTTCTTATGAGAAATAAAATCCTAAAAAAAACATTACTCAAAGTTGGTAAAAATTGAATTTGGACTCAAATATCTCTTCAAAAACTTGAGATTTAGGCTTCAAACTATTTTTATCTTATAAGAAATATTGTTTTCAACATTCTGAAAAATGTTGAGAAAAATCGAATCGACGTTTAAAAAAAAAAAAACTTAAAACCTAAAAAAAATTAATAAAAGTTGGTAAAAATTGATTTTCGACTCAAATATCTTCTCAAAACTTTGAGATAATGGCTTCTATCTAATTTTAACTTATAAGAAATATTGTTTTCAACATAAGGACAAAGTTTGAGAAAAATCGAATAGACAGTTATTTTACAAAAAATAAAATCCTAACAAAAAATGTATAAAAGGTGGTAAAAATTGATTTTCGACTCAAATATCTTTTCAAAAATTTGAGGTAATGGCCTCTAACTAATTTTAACTTATAAGTTAAAGATCAAATTGACAGTTTTTTTTACAAAAAATTAAAACCTAAAAAAAAAACAATACCAAAACTTGGTAAAAATTTACTTTCGACTCAAATAGCTTATCAAAAATTACAAATATTGGCTTCAAACTTATTTTATTTCACAGAAAATATTGTTTTCGATATTCAGTAATTTTTTTATAAAAATCCAACAGTCTTTTTTTTCATAAAAAAATAAAACCTACAAAAAATAGTACGCAAATTTGGTAAAAATTGATACATATAGACA
Source organism: Eupeodes luniger (assembly GCA_951509635.1). Taxonomy (NCBI): domain Eukaryota; kingdom Metazoa; phylum Arthropoda; class Insecta; order Diptera; family Syrphidae; genus Eupeodes; species Eupeodes luniger. Next base: position 46,088,256 of record OX608075.1, read on the forward strand.
AACTGACAAATCGACAGACGGGATGGGAAGCTATCAGTATGGGTCGCATCCGAGCCTCTTTTTTAACTTCCCATAGGAAGTTATTGTAATGGGTCCGATTTGTCAAATTGAAAATTTTGACATTTCTCTACGTTTCAAGGTCCCTAGAGTCGAAATAAAAGATTTTTAGAAAGATGTCTGTGAGTGCGTGTGTACGTACGTCCGTACGTTCGCGACGTTTTTTTCGTCGTCCATAGCTCAAGAACCAGAAGAGATATCGACTTCAAATTAATTTTGTTATACAGATAATAAGGCAGAAAGATGCAGAAAGGGCTCTCAAGAAAATTGCGTGGGTGGTTTTTTTACCATATCAGTTTAAAAAAAAAGGTGAAAATTTTGGTTAACCCTAAATATCTCATGAACCAATATTGTAACTTGACGCAAAACAATTATATTTTTGGAAAAAAATCCAATTAACGGTTTTTTTTATAAATCAAAAAAACAGAAAAAAAAATTTGTCACTTCAAAAATTTTACGACTTAAATATGATTTCATCTCCAAAACAATTTTGTGCAACGAAGAATAATGTTTTTGACATCTGATAGAATTTTGAGGAAAATCGAATTGACAGTTTTTTTACAAAAAATTAAAAACCTAAAAAAAAACTTAATAAAAGTTGGTAAAAATTGATTTTTGACTCAAATAACTTTTCAAAACTTTGGGATATTGGCTTTAAACTACTTTTATCTTTCAAAAAATATTGTTTTCAACATTCAGTAAAATTTTGAAAAAAATCGAATGGACAGTTTTTTTACAAAAAATTAAAAACCGATAAAAAAATTTAACAAAAGTTGGTAAAAATTGAATTTGGACTCAAATATCGCTTCAAAAACTTGAGATTTAGGCTTCAAACTATTTTTATCTTATAAGAAATATTGTTTTCAACATTCTGAAAAATGTTGAGAAAAATCGAATCGACGTTTTAAAAAAAAAAAACTTAAAACCTAAAAAAAATTAATAAAAGTTGGTAAAAATTGATTTTCGACTCAAATATCTTCTCAAAACTTTGAGATAATGGCTTCTATCTAATTTTAACTTATAAGAAATATTGTTTTCAACATAAGGAAAAAGTTTGAGAAAAATCGAATAGACAGTTATTTTACAAAAAATAAAATCCTAACAAAAAATGTATAAAAGGTGGTAAAAATTGATTTTCGACTCAAATATCTTTTCAAGGCTTTGAGATATTGGCTTTAAACTACTTTTATCTTTCAAAAAATATTGTTTTCAACATTCAGTAAAATTTTGAGAAAAATCGAATTGACAGTTTTTTTACAAAAAATTAAAAACTGAAAAACAATTTAACAAAAGTTGGTAAAAATTGGTTTTCGACTCAAATATCTTTTCAAAAATTTTAGATTATGTCTTCCAACTAATTTTAGCTTATAAGAAATATTGTTTTCAACATTAAGAAAAATTTAAAAAAAAATCTAATTGACAGTTTTTTAAAAAAAATAAAAACCTAAATAAAAAAATTAATAAAAGTTGGTAAAAATTGATTTTCGGCTCAAATATCTTTTCAAAACTTTGAGATTTTGGCTTCAAACTAATTTTATCTTATAAATAATATTGTTTTCAACATTCGGTAAAATTTTGAGAAATGCTGGATTGACAGTTTTTTTTACAAAAAATAAAAACTAAAAAAAAAATAATACTAAAACTTGGTAAAAATTTAATTTCGAATCAAATAGCTTTTCAAAAATTAAAAATATTGGCTTCAAACTTATTTTATTTCACAGAAAATATTGTTTTTAATATTCAGTAATTTTTTTATAAAAATACAACAGTCCGTTTTTTCATAAAAAAATAAAATCTCCAAAAAATAGAACGCAAATTTGGTAAGAATTGATACATTTAGACAAACTTTTAAGCAAGACAAATCGATAGATGGGATGGGAAGTTATCAGTGTGGGTCGCATCCGAGCCTCTTTTTTTATTTTTGTCATTCACACAATCACTATCAGACTTATTATAAAGATAAGAGCTATAGAAGCGAACATTTTCGTAAAGTCTGCAATATGATTATATCGTGTCAAAGTTCTGAAAAATAAAGCTTTTGTTAAACGGAGTAATTGCGGTATATTTTTCAGAATACCTACATATATCAAATTTTGTTAATTAGCTTTGCGAAACCATTAAGTTGTTCTAAAATGACTTTTTCATTCTTCACATTGGTTCAAGACCGTCATTTTGACGTGACAACGTCTTAAATTAGATCTGGTTAGATCAGTATTTATATTTCGACAGACATATAAATGCTGCTCTGACCAGGGCTAGAGGAGCCTTCGCTCTGACGAAACGGCTGTTTTTTAGCAGTCGGCTTGACCCCAGAGTGAAGGTAATTTGCTACATGGCCCTCATACGGCCAATGATCGTTTATGGTTGTCCTGTGTGGTTCAACGTTGCCCCTTCCCAGATGGAGAAGTTTCGGGTGTTCGAGCGGCAGTGTTTACGACGCTGTACCGGCTTATATCGAACAGCAGAATCTTCTTACGTGCATTATTATTCCAACGAGGTCCTATACAACGGGGCTCGAATCAACAGAATTGACAATTTCGTGATAAAACTCGTTCGAGGTCACATTGCAAGAGCTATGTCTTCGACCAACAATTTAATTTTCGGGGCGTTCTATCCGAACGACGAGTATTTTGAAAGTGCACGCTTGAGCGGCTTTATTCCACCAGAGGCATTCCTCTTTTTAGATAGATGCGGTCTGATACAGGATAGATTGGCAGTTCCGCTAATCTACCACGTCAGACGACGAACCGTGGATAGGCGACTCCTGTACAATCGGGACGTCATGGCACAAGGCGGAGCAGAGCTCCTTCGGTTCAGTAGGGCTGTGTCCGAACGGGACCGAACTGATAGGGTGAAGCAGGAGAACCAGTTTTGGTGGCTTCAATCGGCACTTAATAGTGAGTAGTCGGGATGGGGTTTTAAGCCTTGGCCGGCTTACATACTTGTTTTATAGTTTTAGGGTTTAGTTTTAAGTAGAATAGGCATGGTGGCACAAAAAAAAAAAAACATAAAAAAAAAAAAAAAAAAAAAAAAAAATAATACAAAAAATACAAAAAAAAAAAAATAAATAAAAAAACATGGAATAATAAAAAAAAAAATAAAAAAAAAGACAAAATATGAAAAACAAAAAACGTTAGATAGTTAGATTTGCTGCTGTGGTTGTTCTAGTTTTAAGTAGGTTATAGGTAGAATAGGTAGTTTTAGTTAGCTTTAAGTTTTATATTAAGGACCTTATTTTAAGTAGTTTTTAAGTAAAAATAAAAAAGGATATTGACATTAGTTTTTTTAAATTTTCTAATGAATACAAAAATAAATAAAATTGAATTGAAGTTAAAATAGATCTTAGGGCCGAAAGGCATTAGCATTAAGTATTATTGTTTAACTTAGAGTGTCCGTATGGGACCAGTAAGTTAGTTGTAAGTTATGGATAATTAGGCTAGTTTTATGAATTTTTGTCTAGCTTTAAGATAGTCTTAAGAATGAATTAATAAAAATGAATTAAAAAAAAAAAAAAAAAAAAAAAAAAAAAACGTCTTAAATTAGGTTGGGCTGGGAGTCACTTATGAAAAAGTGTAACGCCCGGTAACGTTGCGATGAGTCACCGAACGAGAGAGAGGCCCGCCGAATGCCTTGCGTCTCTCTCCCACTCAACTATGATCGGTCTGCCGCGCGCGCAGCACTAGAGAATTAGGCGCATTGAATCGGCGCATGCTTGTGTCTCTGTCTTTGTCTTTCTCGAACGTTCTTGGCGTTGGAAAAACAAGAAAGCGTCATAATACAAGTTCACACGTGTGGTTAAAGTATCGTCAGCTGTGTCTGTAGTGAAAATGTGGAGTGCTTAGATTCGTCATTTACAACAATAAAGGTAAATAATTGTACACTGATATTTCATTATCGTAAACTATGATTGATTGATTAATTGTTAGATTGACACAAAAGTTGAGAAACTGAGTTTATAGGTTATGTCATACTATTGATAAATGTTGATAGTGTTAAGTAAATTATTAGTTTAACAATAAATATTCTACCGAGAAAAAGACGTTGTCACGTAAAATCTTCGCCCGTAAAACCGACTTTACAGGCAACCATTTTTTTAGACAGCGTTTTATAATTGGCATCCATTTAATGTTGCCTCTTTTAACATGGGAAAACGTCTCATTAACTGACATGTTTTAAATTTAAAAGATGGAGGAAAAAGTCTTGCAATGATCCTAAAACTTTCCGACACTTTTCATTAAATTATCATTTTGTTAATCAATTAAATAACTACATATATAATTTCTCACAAATCATTTTGAAACTCATTTCATAGAATATACCGCATGATGAATATTAATATCAAACTTTTCCAAATCATTCTTACATGACTAATTTTTTTTTTGTTAAATAATTTAAAGATAACACGCCTAACGGTCCTTGTCACATTTAGTTTTTTTTTTCTTTTTACTTTTCGTGGAGATGTTAAAACTTTAGATTTCTATTTCAAAACCAAAGGTCACGCTAAGTAAAGTCAGGGACATGACATTTTACGCATTCAAACTTCTCATGGCTGCAAAAATGTTATTCATGGTAAGGAAAATAAAACTTTGCTTTTTCTCTTATTGGTGACCTATTTAAATTTATAATGAAGTTAAATGCAAGAAGCAAAGAAAAAAGCACTAAACAAACAAACAAAAGAATTTAACATGAAATGGCTTAAATTTTGAGGTTAGATTCTAGAAAAATATTTTATGATTTTTTTGCTCTACACTGAGTAAAAATTAAATAATTTAAATTAATTAATTTAATTTAGATTACTTACTTACCTATAATTTCCACTTGTAAGAAATTTCTGAAAATGGCTCGTGGTAAATGAGTATTACGTAAATTATTTATCCTATACCTAAAATTATTAGAAGTAAAGTCAGTTTGTTTGTTTGTTTGCTTGTTTGTTTGCCAGTCCTTCACGTCGCAACGGAGCAATAGTTTGGCATGATTGTTTTGTGCAGACGCAGTTACAAAACTTTAGAATGTTTTAAGCTCATTCCCAGGTTATTCGAGCAGATCCGCCGGTAAGACTTATTTTTAGATATTCGATATATTCATTTTGCAGAACACTAAATAGCATATCTTGATTCTTTTGGAACTATCATCGTTGTCTATCATTAGGCGTTTCTTCTTTTATAATTAAAAATATGAGACGTTAAAAACCGGTGCTGAGGGTTATGTGACATAACTGGACATAATAGTTCTGAACTTATTCCAAGTGTTTACCCTGTTTACAAAATTATATACATGACGATCAATTTCTGTGTCAAAGGGCGATTCTAGTACAAAGAAACGATGTTGTCTTTATGGATCTATATCGGAACTCAGTGGCAAATGGTAGCTTATCTTATAAGTTATAACTCTGTATCTACTTAAGGATTTTAATTTTCTGGCTATGAGGAGTTGGTTTATTTTTATTGGTTAAATTTGATAGTTTCAAACAAAAATAAAAGGATTTTAAAATTTATATTTTCTGTGAATATGTTTCTGATGGAAGTGTTACTATAAACTTTTTCTCAGTGAAGGTGTGTGCCTTTCAATTCTATATTTGACTCATTCTGCTTCTGGACGGTTATGGTTAGCAGATAAAAATAATCGCAAATCAGATTAAGGAACCGGGTATACCTATGAGTAAAGCTATGAAGTTTGAAGATGTTAGTTTTGTTATATTGGAATTAGCATTTACATGAATATGATATTTTTTTAAGATATCCACTGCAGATAGATACAATATACAATTTCACTCTTCGAATTTTAAATACATATTTCACTTGTTCACATTTGGGTTTCTTTTGTGAGGAATTCTGAATTAATTTAACAAATATAATATAAAAGGTTTCTATAAATAAGGTTAACCTATCCTTGTTCGTTAATTTGAGATACAGTCATTTAGTATTCAATTATTCACGTAGTTGTATATTTTAACAAGGGCTTTTGTGAAATACGTGGGCTTGTTTTTGTCTGGACATACATATTTTGTATGATTTAGAAATGATAACTTTATAGTATGTTTGTCTATATACATATGTATTAAAAATTACAAACCATAATCTGTTAAATCCGTAGGCTGAAATTTTTGTAGCTTTATGTCTTTCAAAATGTGTCCACATAAAAAAAAAAAAAAACTGAAAGCTTAGGTCACATTTTTTAGTTTAAATGAATGAGAAAAAATGTTTTTAATAAGAAATTAAAGACTTAATGTGCTTTTAGCTGTTTTTTCACATTGAGTTTATGCAATTATTAACTTCCCATAGGAAATTATTGTAATCGGTCTGATTTGTCGAATTGAAAATTTTGACATTTCTTGACGTTTAAAGAACCCTAGAGTCGAAATAAAAGATTTTTAGAGAGATGTCTGTGCATGCGTGTGTACGTACGTTCGTACGTCCGTACGTTCGCGACGTTTTTTTCGTGGTCCAGTAGAGATATCGTCTTCAAATAAAATTTGTTATACAGATAATAATGTAAAAGGATGCAGAATAGACTCTCAAAAAAAATATTTGTCACCTGCTATAAAAAATATTTTTTTCAAGTTTCGGTTAAATTTTGAGTAAAATCAAAGTGACAGTTTAAAAAATAAATAAAATCCTTAAAAAGCAGTACTAAAAGTTCGTGAACATTGATTTTCAACTCAAATATCTTTTCAAAAATTTGAGATTATGACTTCAAACTAATTGTATCTTAAAAGAAATATTGTTTTCGACATTAAGTAATTTTTTTATAAAAATACAACAGTTGGTTTTTTCATAAAAAAAAATAAAATCTACAAAAATTAGCAAAATTGGTAAAAATTGGTTTTCGAATAAAAATCTCGTTAACCAAAATAGATTTTAAAATGAAACTCTTTTATCATATGCAAAATATTGTTGGTAATTTTGAAACTTTTTACAATAAATCAACTGACAATTTTTTTAACAAAACTCGAAAACCTACAAACCTTTTAAGCAAGACAAATTGACTGACGGGTTGGGAAGTTATCAGTGTGGGTCGCATCCCAGCCTCATTTTTATTTTTTTAATGATAAGAAATAGTTCAAGTTAGGATTTTTGTTTTTTGACCCAGTTTTCCTAAACAAATTTCTTCTAGAAAGGAATGGATGTGTCTTTTTTCAGTTGTTACGGGCGGTTCCAAAGCAAAGGAGGAGAATTAAGTTATTAGGTTTCTGCAGCTACTAAAGATTTTTCTTCCCACAGAGACAAGTTTATCGATAGCCAAGCAACAATCAATACCATCCTATATGTTGTCACAAAAGCAAATCTAAAACAATGCATCATAGGACAAAGTGACAACACGAATACAATTGCATACAAATTGGCTAAAAACGTACACTTTCTCGTACGAGTCAAATAGAACAACAATGTTTTCTATAGAATAGAATAATTTTGAAGTCCTTCAATTATTCTCGAGATTATCAATAAGAAAATCAGTAGTATTTTTTGTAGGTTTTTACTGTAATTTCGATTTTTCAAAATTTTTTAACGTGGGAACTTAAAAAAAATAGAAAATTGAAACTGCAAGCAACAGATAGTCAGCGTTTGAAGCTTGTTTGGCTTCGAAAAATTGCCGAGTTTTTGCAAAAAAAAAACAAACAAGCTCCCTCTTACAGCTATTATGCAGGTCTTGATTATCTGCTAGGTTCTTTTTCACTCGAATTGAAATTAGAATCGATTTAAAATAAAAGTTTAAATTTTTAAATTCACTTTTTTCGATATTACTTTTATTTTTGTTAGCGAAGTTAAAATTAAGTACATTTCTGTGTTGTACATTTCGATTTTTGCAATCTTTGAGTGATTTTATTTCGACTAGGTAACGTAATGTGCTTTAGATTCGACAGTAGTGAATTGTTTTCAAACAGAAGTAATTTCAATTGTAGAAAATAAATTTTAAATAAACTTTGTTCGTGGAAAGTTGCATCAGCTAGTACTTCATATTTGAGGGAACTATAACAGAGTATTTTTAACACAACAAATGTCTTCCATTTTCGAATGTGTTTCGAATAATAGTAAAATCGGAAAACAGTTCTCTGAAAACTGTCTTCCGCAAAACAATCTAAGTTCAGCTAAAAGAATATAAACCACACTTAAAAAATACTTTTTCGACAACCTTTGAGACGCTTTGTCCTTGCCACTGAAAAACGTTCTGAAATCATCCCAAGAATCAGGATGATTGAGGGAAGCACCTCCATACATAACCTAAAGATCTCACGCTCACGGTCAACAGGAATGGCTAATTTAGGAACTATAAGAACTCTAATTTTCAAATATAAAATCTGGCAACTTTATATCCTGATCAAGTTTTTCAATACATTAACACACATCACTAACTTCAAACCGTGGGGTGGGCTAATACTCTAATAGATGGTACCATGTCTCATCAATTTTGAACCACACTCCAAAAGCAACTATTATAATTTTTTTAAATAAAGCATTAACTCATATTTAACATACACAAGATGTTGTCTTTGTATCTCATCCTCCTCCAGCTCGAATGTTACTTCAAAGCCTTTTACACCATATAGGTATATAGATATGGATATTGGAAAGGTAAGGTTAACTTTAATCGCGACCCTAACGTGTAATTAAATTATATTGAAGGTATTAAGTAGGTAGGTTTTTAATTGAATTTATATGACCTTTCACCACAATTTGTGGCACAGTTAAAATTAATTTACCTACTCAATATTTTTACCTGGGCTCTTTTGAACATTATTAAATTAATAAAGTAAATTATGCAAAAAGCGTTGGTTTGATTCCAACTTTGCGTGAGTTTATTGAATTTTAAGGTCATCGTATAAGTTAAGTTCTTTTGTTATAGGTACACGCAGAATATTTAATTTTGATGCATATATTTGTGTTATAATAATTATGTACATACATATACTCAACTATAAAACTATTGAGGACTTTGTATGTTAATTTTAACTTTTATTTTTGTTTACAACTGTGAGTTTTTATTTTGCAAGTGAGGAAGAATGTTTTTTGTATGGTGAATATTTAACTATTTCAAATCGAAAGTTTCGCTAACTTATTTTTGAAGTATTTTTAAAGTAAAAATAATATTTTTCGTTATAAGATTATAGTGTTGATCAATATTATAATATTTTGTTTTTTACTTTAACTTTAAACTAATAGCCATTCTGTTTCAGCGGATGTACATACATACATCTATGTACATATGTACATATTGAGAGACTTTTGAACTTGATTTTTGTGTTTTGTTTTTTTTTTTCAAACTTTATAATAATAAATGTTATTAGTTTCTTTGAAAAAGAAAGGTTATTCAGGCCAAGAAAGAAGAAATAGCGTCTTCGAATTAATTTTAATTTTTTCCACCAAACCTACAAAAGGGCAAACATAGCTAAAGAGTTAAGAAAAAATGTGTTTCCAAAATTGAAAATAAAAAAGAGGCTGGGATGCGACCCACACTGATAACTTCCCATCCCGTATGTCGATTTGTCTTGCTTAAAAGTTTGTCTATATGTATCAATTTTTACCAAATTTGCGTACTATTTTTTTTAGATTTTATTTTTTTGTGAAAAAACGGACTGTTGGATTTAAAAAAAAAAATACTGAATATCGAAAACAATATTTTCTGTGAAATAAAATTTTAATTTTTGAAAAGCTATTTGAGTCGAAAGTAAATTTTTACTAAGTTTTAGTACCTATTGTTTTTTTTTTAGGTTTTAATTTTTTGTAAAAAAAACTGTCAATTCGATTTTTCTTGTCGAATGTTGAAAACAATATTTCTTATAAGTTAAAATTATTTAAAAGCCATTATCTCAAATTTTTGAAAAGATATTTGAGTCGAAAATCAATTTTTACAAACTTTTGTTAAATTTTTTTTTCGGTTTTTAAATATTTGTAAAAAAAACTGTCAGTTCGATTTTTTTCAAAATTTTCCTGAATGTTGACAACAATATTTTTTGAAAGATAGAAGTAGTTTTATGCCAATATCTCAAAGTTTTGAAAAGATATTTGAGTCGAAAATCAATTTTTACCAACTTTGAGTAATGTTTTTATTTTTAATAAAAAAAACTGTCAATTTGATTTTTTTCAAAATTTCACGACGTTTTTTTGTCGTCCATAGCTCAAGAACCAGAAGAGATATCGACTTCATATACATTTTGTTATACAGATAATAATGCAGAAAGATGCAGAAAGGACTCTCAAAAAATTCCGTGGGTGGTGTTTTTACATCTTGTAAAATTGTGAGGAAAATCGAATTAACAGTTTTTTTTTATAAAAAATAAAAACCTAAAAAAACATTACTAAAAGTTGGTAAGAATTGATTTTCGACTCAAATATCTTTTCAAAAATTTCAGGTATGACTTCATACTAATTTTGTTTTATAAAAAATATTGTTTTTAACATTCATTAACAGTTTGAAAAAATCCGATTGACAGTTTTTTAACAAAAATAAAAACCTAAAAAAAAACCATTACTAAAAGTTGGTAAAAATTAATTTATTTTTGTCAACTAGATTTTTAGTCGTAAACTAATTTTTACCAATTTTAGTAGCATTTCTTAAAAGTTTTTATTTCTTATATAAACAAATACAAATTGGATAAATGAAATAAATTTGAAGTCGATGTTTTCTATTATTCACGAGATATCGAGAACCGAACATCTATTTTTAACAATTTTGCGTACTATTTTTTGTAGATTTTTTATGAAAATCTGAATGTTGAAAACAATATTTTTTATACAATAAAATTAATTTGAAGCCTATATCTCATATTTTAAAAAGATATTTGAGTCAAAAATCAATTTTTACGAACTTTAAGTAATGCGTTTTTTAAGTATTTATTTTTTGTAAAAAAAACTGTCAATTGGGTTTTTCTCAAAATTTGACCAAATGTTAAAAACAATATTTCTAATAAGATAAAATAAGTCTGATTTGATTTTTCTCAAAATTTGACCGAATGTTAAAAACAATATTTCTAATAAGATAAAATTAGTTTGAAGCTAATATTTTTAATTTTTGAGAAGATATTTGAGTCGAAAATCCATTTTTGCCAACTTTTATTAGTTTTTTTTTAGGTTTTTATTTTGTGTAAAAAAAATTGTTAATTGGATTTTTCTCAAAATTTGACTGAATGTTTAAAACAATATTTCTCATAAGACAAAATTATGTTCAAGCTAATATCTCCAAGGTTTAAAAATATATTTTAGTAGAAAATCAATTTTTACCAACTTTTGTTATTTTTAATTTTTTTGTAAAAAAACTGTCATTTCGATTTTTCTCAAAATTGTACCGAATGTTGAAAACAATATTTCTTATAAGACAAAATTAGTTGGAAGCCATAATCTCAAATTTTTGAAAAGATATTTGAGTCGAAAATCAATTTTTACCAACCTTGAGTTATGTTTTTTTTAGGTTATTATTTTTTACTAGCTGACCCGGCAGACTTCGTACTGCCTCAATCGATAAATAAAAAACCTAAACTTTTGTATAAATTAATTTCAAAACAAACAAAACGTATTGAATAAAAAAGCATTTTTTTAATGAAGAATGAAGTTTTATTATTATTTTCGAAACATCATGTTGCTTACTTAAAAAAACAGAGTTTTCCTGAAATAATGGCTATTTATAAGGTTTAAATTTGTATTAACAGACACACATTGTTATGATACAGTTTGTTAATCAATTTAAAGCTTTCTCATAAACTATATTTTTTGATTTGTTTTGTGGTGCGTAAATAATTAATAAAGAAGACGGTTTTCCGACACGCGAACATGCGAACTATACTTGTCCATGCGCGAAATAGGGAAACTCCTAGTTGCCCTAGGGCATTTGTGCATGTGCTTGCGTATTCATTCCAAACAATTATTATAATTTAATATGAACTTTATTGAATAGCAAAAAAAAATGGTTTTTTCCAGGATCTGCCCTAAATGTGGACTTTCCTGGTCTAAAACCACACTGATAAGGAACTATCAGGTTGTTGACGATGGGCTTTAGACGTTCACATATAACGGTAGAGAAGATTTTGTAAACGATGGGAGACTGATTCCTCTATAGTTGGTGGATTTTAGAGGGTCTTCTTTTTTCAGTATCGGGTAAACATTACTGAGGTTCCATTCATCGGGCATGCTTTCTTCCAACCATATCTTATAGATAAGTTGGTGCATGCTCCTAACCAAATGATCTCCACCTTTTAATAAAGAGTTTGGCATTCAAGCCATCTGATCCATCGGATTTGTTAGACTTTTAGCTAAGATATGGCAATCTTCACTTCGCCTAAGTCGGGAAGACGGGATTGTTGGCTTGCGTTTGTCTATATTAAATGGATCATCGTGCTTGAAAGCGGAATTCGCTTCGTCGTCGACGTTATACAATCTGCAGAAGTGTACTTGTGAATTTCGTTTCACTTCTGATTCTGAGAAGTCGGTGTTCCTCTCGCCTCTTCTGCTCATAGAGCTCATGAGCAGCTCTCGTCCTTTTATGCAGCGCCGCTTTGCGTGCCTGTTGTTTGGCTGCATTTGCCTGCCGACATTCCTCATGAAACCAGGGGTTCCTTGTTGGTGGTTGCTTGAAACCCAGCACGTCAGAGGCGGCTTCTCTGAGTGCATCTTAGCAATGTTGCCACTGGTTTTCGATACATTGTGTTGGCGGCACAGAACTTCGAGAGAGGTTACTTGTAACTTGTAACTAGGTCGGAGAAGGATTTGGCGATCTCTTGCGATTGTAGCCGTTCGACGTTGTACCTTCTCCCAGCATCTCCCTGTTTTGCCTTGGGCCTGGAAACCCGAAGTGGCGTCGATCGCAATATAGTCAATCTGGTTGACGGTAGATTGATCTAGAGATCTCCAAGTTCCTTTGTGGATGTTGAAGTGTGGAAAACGCGTACTGGCTACCACGACGTTTCGCCCTGCAGCGAAATCTATGAGCCTGAATCCGTTGTCGGAAGTGTTGTCGTGCAGGCTGTTTTTCCCGATTATTCCACCAAAGATGTCTTCCCTTCCTAACTTGGCATTAAATCGCCCAGGACAATTTTAATTTCGTAGCTAGGACACTGCTCATATGTTTTGTCTAAGAGCTCGAAGAACATATCTTTGGTGTTGTCATCCTTCTCATCTGTGGGGCCGTGCGCGCATATCAGGGCGCGCATATCAGGCTAATGTTGCCGAATTCAGCCTTGATGCGGATGGTCATGAGGCGCTCGTTGATGCACCTATAGCTCAAGACTTCTTGCCTAAGTCTGGTTCCAATGTCAAAGCCGCAAAGCCGTTTTCTCGGCAGCAGTCACCATAGTAAATATCGCAGTATTTCATCCTCTTTTTGCCCGGCCTATCCCATCATATTTCCTGGATGGCGGTGATGTCTGCTTTATAGCAGTCTAGGGCCTCCGCTAATTCTTCGGATGCACGTGGTCTGTTAAGGGACCTAACATTCCACGTGCATATCCGAAGGTCGTTGTCCTTAATTCGTTTGCTTAGGTTGTCAACAGTTAATCCGTCTGTATCCGAGGCTTGTTGGTGCTTCGCAACTATGAGATTTTTAAGTGGTCAGGAAGTCACCCCGACGGCACAACCCCCAACCTGGACGGCCAGATCCTTAGTATAACTCCAAGCACGGGGAGCCGGATAAACCGCACCTTATAGGCCCGGGCTCCGAATAAGTCGTAGATGGAAAAAACGAACACAAAGTAAATATAATTTATTGCTGACATTTTCTTAACATATCGTCTCCAAAATTGTCTATTTCACTAAATTAAAATTAGTTCTGTTTTGAATTTTGCTTATTTTTTACAACTTTGTTGACAAATTTTCAATATTATCAACTTTCAAATACAAAAATCGGACTACTGTGGAAACTAAAAAAAAACACGTCTAATGTATGCATAAATAAGTGACTGTTATGTTAAATATACCATTTTAAAGAATAAAGTTCAACTCAAAGCCTGAAACCTTACAAGACTCGACTAAACTTTAATAATGTCAATCATAGTATATCATAATCAGACATTCGAACCTCAAACGTGTATATAAATTAGGATTAAAAGGTTTTGCCGCAAACACCTAAATAAAACATATAAACCATCAGTAAAGAGGCATTATATGTATTTTATCTGCATCATCATCTACTTTCTAATTAATTGAAGGGTCATAAATATATTAAAGCCAAATTATATCGTCCTAAATTTGTAAGCCTTGGCCCCCAACTTTTTCCAATACAACACAAAAAAAATACCTTTTTGGTCTTTAATGTAATGCAATCTAAAAAGTAAAGCTTTTATAAAAAGCTTTTTGTGTTTTTATATCCCTTTATCCATCTGCATAATATTATCGTCATGTTGATAGACAATAAAAATGTATCTAAGCATTTATGTCTGCGGATACGACTCTTATTCGACCATGACCTTCGGTAAAAATGATTTTTAGTACTTTTCAGTGCAATAAAGCTTTAAAAGTCAAGAGCTGTCCCATCTCATAGATTTTCCTCATTACTTAACTTCTGTAATATTAATTTGAGCATACTTAAACTTTGTCCAAGGTCACACGTGGTGGGTGGAGGCGGTATCGGTGCGACAGTGGCAGATTATTATTGATACACAAATTTGAGATTTTTGCTTTTCATATTTTGTGTTCCTTGAATAAACGCACATTTCATATGGGGAAGTACCTAAGGGATGATGATGGAATTCGAAGGAGGCAAATTATATACTACCCCCCTCCCCCGTAATTTAAGCACCATTTGCTATTCCAGGGATAAACATCACACTAATAGCACCCTAAAGCAAACACAAGAAGTTGTATTAATAGCGGGAAAACAATTTCTCCATGATGATAATGGAATCCTTTTTCTTTTAAGGGAGGTTTTTCTAGCTTATATTCCTGATATGTGTTGTTGTTGTTGTTGTTTGTTTTCTTTTATCTACATACATTTAGTTTTTTTTTTCTTGTATTTTGTTGTTGTTCTAATGATGATTGAGTGGTCTATATTTCATATCTTAGGTTAACACCTCTCTTTGGAAATTCTGAGCCCCCATCGACCCCCCCAAGAACCAAGAGTATTTCAAATTACATCACGTGTATAGGTATATCTTGTGTTGATGTAATTTATGCATATGGATGGATAAGGATATGCTGATATGGATATGAAAGTAATATGCGAAATGATAGATATGTGGAGATCCGTATCTGCTGTTGTTTTGGCAACTTCTTGTACGCCACCGTACTGATTATGTATGAGCGGTGTAGTAATTTTGAATGACTGATATTATTACATTAAAGTCCTTATCAAGATTTTCGTCTAAATTATGATGATGAGTAAGACTTCTTGGTTTAGCTAACAAGTGGGGTGGCTAAAGGTGATTTTATTTATGCGTAGGTATACATATGGATAAGGATGTTAATGTATGAATGTAAGAATACAGAAAAACATAATTGGATATATTTTGTAATTTCTTAAATGTGTGCTTGGCAAAATCCTCATTCAAACCCTCCAAGTGGGTGCCAGGCGGGCAATGATCACCACAGAAGTCCTGTGCGTTTTTGGAAGGATGGTGATTAGCTAAGGTTGAGTTGGATAGCCGAATTGTTGTAACTCCTCAATAGTGCAACGTTTGGAAACCCAATTCAATCATAGTTTAGAGGTTCCTAATTTCAGTGGTGGTGTGAGCGTACTTGTACGAAAACCGTGCCGAAGAATGAAAGGCTGGGGGATAAACCAGTCATTAACGAGCTCTTTCGGATGCTGTGGCAAGGTCCGTCATATTTCTGCCTTACCCCGGCAAGGCACCCCATCCGGAGAGACAAAATCTGCGACATGTGGAATTGACTCGAAAGGTGAGGGCGCACCCCGATTGGTATCGGTGGCGACGAATTCTGATGGTGGACCCACACCTGTGTCACACGGACATAGCTCTGGGCCCGCCAGCAAGAAGTCCAAGAAGTCACTGGCCAAACGAGACCAACGCAATGCTGAGAGGATTCTAGCCGCAGTCGGTGTCATACCGGCGGCGGAGAGAACCCCGGAGCAAACGCGAAAACTTGAGTGGGCCAGTGGCTTTCTTAGCAACAACACCAAACCGACCTGCAGCGACTCAACGTCAAAGCGCAATAGGTCCTTCGAGGGCGACAAGCCCGAACCAAAAAGGCAGAAGGTGCATACGAACAGCACATCAGCCCTCAATAAGGATCTTTCCTTTAGCGACGCGCTAAAAGGTAAGATCATAGCAGCGGTCATTGACAGGGGTCATGTGGATGGTAACATCTCTCATGATCAATGGGCAGACGTCAAGGCTCACCTCGGTTTCAGATTTTTATCTGTCATCGAGGAGAATCCGGGATCTCTCCCAGACACAGCCGATGCAGGATGGTACCAAAATCGTATCAAACTCATCGCCTGTGGAGATCAGAGATCTTTCGATCTATACAGGGCTGCTGTCAATGGCTTGCCAGAAGTCTGGCCGGGTGCCAAGCTCGAGGTTGTTACAAGGGAGAATATTCCTTGCCGGCCAAGAGCACGCATAATGGTCCCGGCTCTACACAACTGCCCGGATATGATCATGAAATTGATCAAAACAAGTAATCCGAACCTGCCTACGCACGACTGGAAAGTCCCAAAGGTTGAGAAGGAGACGGTGGGTCACTATAGATCAGCTCTCGTGTTGATCAATAGGGAATCACTGGCTCCACTGGCCGCGACCAAAGGCGTGATTAGGTATGGTTTCGATGAAATCGTGATCCGTATCTATAAAAAAGACGAAGATTCGCTTAGCACGCCCCCCACAGAAGCCCCTTCAGCGGAAGGAAACGCTTCACTACCACCAATAATGGAGGTCGATGCAATACCACAAGTGGAACCATCGACCTCCACAGCCCCAAACAAGCCATCCGACGTGGAGGCAAAACTTACAGTCGATAGTAACTCCGACATGGAGACTGAAGACGCCACCTTAGGCATCACTCTGAGTGAGGAAGACCTACTTCATTCCTCCTCAGACGATGAAAACGCCGATAATACAGTGGTGGAGGTTAATCTGACTAATAGTAGCAATGCTGCGATTAGTACAGATTAATCTCCATCATGCCATCATGGCCGCAAATAACCTCATACTCCGACTGCACGCGAACAAGGATGACATCGTCTTGATACAGGAGCCGTGGGTCTCAAACTCCATCATCAGAGGCCTCCGGACTCCTGGTTATAAGTTACTGCATGCATCGGAGAAAGGTGAACCAAGCTCATGTATGTTAGTAAAAAATGACTTAAATGTATTTTTACTCCCCAATTACAGCGACAAGGACACAACCACCGCTGTCTTAACAACGGATAAAGCCACCTACTGGCTCATATCCTCCTATCTTGGCCACGACAGCCCAATTCCAGGTGACACCTTGAGGAAGGCAATTGTGGACGCGCAGTCGAAAAAAGTTGGTCTCCTAATTGGATCGGACGCTAACGCTCATCACACGGTATGGGGTAGCTCGGACATAAATGAGAGAGGTGAGTCCTTATTTGATTACTTACTAAGCACTAACCTACTCATAAGTAATATTGGTAATGAACCCACTTTTGTAACCAAGAATAGGAAAGTACCTACTTGATATTACACTTACCTCTGACTCGATCCACAATCTGATTTCAAACTGGCATGTCTCAAAAGAGAATTCCTTCTCTGACCACAAATACATTCAGTTTGAGCTCAGAGATGTGGCAAACATATCTACGGGTTTTCGCAATTACCGTAACACAAACTGGGAACGATATAGGGAGGTACTAACACAATTACTTGATTACAACCTTCTTAAAAGCTCCTCCAGTAAAGATGAACTAGACCTTTCTGTGAATCATCTCACTGAAGCCTTCAATGAATCAATGAGAATTTCATGCCCTGTAACCATTTTAAAGGGAAAAAAGAAACCTCATTGGTGGCGTAAAGAACTAGAACCATTCAGAAAGAGTTGTCGCAAACTCTTCAATAGATCTAAGTACACTAGATCTCCTTCTGACTGGGACTTATACAAACAAGCTCTAAAGCAATACAAAAAAGAATTAAGGAAGAGTAAGAGGTCTTCTTGGAGAAACTTCTGTGGCAAAATAGAAAATACTTCAGAAGCCTCACGGCTCAGGAAAATTCTCTCAAAAAGTCCAACAATACCCAGTGCTTTAAAGACATATTCAGGCACATGGACTATCACAGATGAAGAATCTCTTAATCTGCTATTAGACACCCACTTTCCAGGTAGCTCTAACATACTTAACGACTTAACATCAGAGTCTCAAGCTTCTACAAGCGATTTAGTTGATCTAATAACGCGGGAAAAACTGCAATGGGCCATAGACAGCTTTGATCCATATAAATCTCCAGGACCAGACGGAATCATTCCGGCCGAACTACAAAAATGCTCAGACATGATCATTCCACCATTGGAAATCATTCTGACAAGCTGTTTAAGGCTGAGATATATTCCCAAAGCCTGGAGAATGGCAAAAGTAGTTTTCATTCCTAAAGCAGGGAAACCCTCCCACGTTAACCCTAAAGATCTACGACCAATCAGCCTATCATCCTTCCTTCTTAAAACCTTGGAAAGATTGATTGAAATTTACATCAGACATAACATAAAACCATGTCTCATTTCTACAGCTCAACATGCTTACTCTAAGGGAAAATCAGTAGAAACAGCACTTCATTCGCTGGTACGCAGTATTGAATATTCCCTCGAATACAAAGAATATAACCTAGTAGCTTTCCTAGATATTGAAGGAGCTTTCAACAACGTCAGTTACCAGGCGATCACGACAGCAATGGAAAAGCTGCAATTAAAGAAACCACTCATAGATTTTATTAGTCTCATGCTCAAAAGCAGGACAATAACTTCAAGCATGAGAAGTTTTACTACCACCAGATCGGTGAATCGAGGTACCCCCCAAGGAGGGGTCCTTTCGCCTCTCTTATGGAACATGGTAGTAAACGACCTTCTAACATCATTGGAAGCAGAGGGTTTCAGGGTGATTGCCTATGCTGACGACGTTGCAATATCAGTATCTGGAAAACACTCCCAAGTTCTCTCGGAACTCCTACAAAATGCCTTGAATAAGCTAACAAAATGGGCTAAGCAATGTGGCCTGGACGTCAATCCACATAAAACAGAACTAGTACTCTTTTCAAGAAGGTACAAAATTCCTCAGCTCAGCCCACCCAAGATTAAAGGAATACCATTAAGGTTTTCCGACCAAGCTAAATATTTAGGCCTCATTTTAGACAAAAAACTAAATTGGAAGGCAAATATCGATGAAAGAGTAAAAAAGGCCACTGTAGCGCTTTTTACTTGCAAAAAGGCCATAGGATCAAAATGGGGCTTTTCCCCAAAAATAACTCACTGGCTATACACTTCGGTAATTAGACCGATACTCACTTATGGAGTTGTCGTATGGTGGACCGCACTGGACAAGATGGTAAATCTAAATAAGTTCATCAAGGTCCAGCGGTCAGCAGGTATGTGCATCACAGGAGCACTTCGCTCAACACCAACTGCAGCCCTGGATGTGCTTTTAAACCTAACACCTCTTGACATCTTCTCCAAAATGGTGGCAGCCAACTCATGTGTGAGGCTTAGAGCCACCTCTCAATGGAACAGTAACAATACTGGACATACTACTATCCTAGACAATTTCAGATCTATCCCAGATCGCCTAGACTATACCACCCCTAAAATGGTATTCGGTAAAAGCTTCCATGTGTCCATCCCTTCAAGATCCTCCTGGGAAGAAGAGGGACCCATGGAAGACAATGCGGTACACTTCTATACAGACGGTTCAAAGACCGATTACGGAGTTGGAAGTGGTATCTATTCAGAACAACTTAATCTCAGTCTATCATACAGACTTCCCAATCAATGTAGTGTATTCCAGGCAGAAGTAATGGCGATTAAAGAGGCACTATCCTGGCTCAAAGAAAACGTTATATCTTGCAAGGATATACGAATTTTCTCGGACAGCCAAGCCGCTCTTAAATCTCTCGCGTCTGTCTCTACAAACTCTCAATTAGTCCACGACTGTCGATCATCTCTGAATGAGATGACAGAACAGTTTAATATTCACCTCATTTGGGTGCCGGGCCACAGAGACATTCCGGGAAATTGCAAAGCTGATGAGCTCGCCAAAAACGGAACACTTCTGCCTAATGTTAGACAAAAACATAACATAGGAACACCACTTGCTACATGCAAATATCTTCTCAAACAATATGCTCTAGAAGCAACAAATGCTAGATGGTCACAGAGCACCACCTGCCTAACAACCAAGCAAATATGGCCAAGCATAGACTTAAATCGGTCAAAAGGCTTGATATCCTTGAGCAGACAAAATATAAGCTCTACAATTGGAGTAATAACAGGACACTGCCTCATAGGAAGACATGCTCTGAGGCTAGGGGTCTACACAAATGACTTCTGTAGAAGTTGCATGGACGAGGAGGAAGAGGAAACAGTCCAACACCTGCTATGTACATGTCCAGCACTCTCCATTAGAAGGAATAACTTTCTCGGTAATCCCTTCTTCGACAATACCAGTGAACTGGCAATGACAGACACAAAGTGTCTCTCTAGCTTTATTAAAAGCACAAAATGGTTTGTTTAATTTTCATTACTCTCCCATGAGTAACCTTATTAGTGGTATCACAATGGACCCTTGAGGTCTAAGTGAGTCAATGACATCTAGACAGCCACTCCAACCTAACCTAAATGTGGCAAGTAAAAAGAACCGTATGATTTCTAAATGTGGCTTGTGGGAATTATCAAGCGAGTAGTGACAAAAGCTGAATACTCCAGACCAAATCATTAGTACTTTGTTTTCATGACTGTGGATTAATTTTGTTTGAAAATTTAAATAAATAAACATTAATTGAATTATGAACTATATAAATCAGTCAGTAGAATCTTTTCGAAATTAAAACAATAACTTGGTAAAAAAAGCGGCAACTATAAATATAGGTTTTTACCTAACGCCTTTTATTGTGAAATTATATATTATAAATACATGTAAAATAAAGTAATATATAAGATAGCGTAACAATACGTAAGGAACTGTGGCCTAGTGACTTACATACAACTCTCAACCACTCCTGTGTGCGAATAATGTTGTCTTGGATGGAAGGGACTAACAGTTTTAAGCGGAATCCGAACGTCTAATGAAAAAGACTTTAGAAGGCACAGGCAGGGATTGAACACAAGACCTTTGGCAAGACAGTCCCTTCCCTATGCACTAACCATTACTCATGGAGGGTTTGAAGAGTTTAATATAGATTTGCAAACATTTGTAGATTTTCTGCCAACCGTGTACACACAAAAAATTTACTTTGTAGTTTTCGCAAAATTTGTCTGCCAATGAATAAATTTGCAAATGTTCCTCAAACGGCATCTGCAAATTTATTCATTGTCAGACGTTCGCAGAAACGTCAGAAAATGAAAAAAAATTGGTGATCTCCCAATGAATTTTGTGTACACACGATTGCCACATCTGCAAATTCATTTGTCTTCAAAATGATTGATAACCAAATTTTTCTGCAAATCAATTTTGTGTGTCCACGGTTGTCAGCTTCCGTGTACACGATTGCCAGATATCTACAAATTAATTGGCAGATATTTGTCTGCAAATTAGGAGCCAAACCATTTGTCTGCAAATTAATTTGTTGTGTATACGATTGTCAGCCATTCGAGACAAATTTTTCAGTGACAGATCTGGCAATATTTGCAGATCTGGCAATCGTGTACACTTAGCTTTAGATAAGATAAGATATTGAAATGCAAAGAATAATCATGCTTAATCTGTTTCTTGAGGAAAAAAGAGCGATAATTCCAATCCGTTGGACTGTTTTTACCCAAACAATAAAAAATATCATTTTCAGCTTTATTTATTGACTAATTATAAATAATTTTCAGATTTCAAAAGCTTTATAGCCTTTGCTTATAGTATTTACTAATGGTCTTAACCACAGTATTACCCTTAAAACTATGATACTCTGGAATTCCACCCGTCGTTTAATATGCCAAATCATATTTTTGCTGAGAGTTGATTGATTTAAAATAAAACAAAAATAAAAAAGAGACTGGGATGCGACCCACACTCATAACTTCCCATCCTGTCTGTCGAATTGTCCTGCTGAAAACTCTAAAAAAATGTTCATAACAATATTTTCTGAGAGATAAATAATTTAAAGTCAATATTTTTCTTTGTTCTCTTAATACCTAATTGTGTCAGTATTTTATTGTTTTGAGAGTTTTCGTGTTTTGTTAAAAATTAAATTACCAGCAATATTTTGCATAAGTTGAAATAGTTTGATTTCAGAATCTATTCTTGCTAACGAGATTTTTAGTTGAAAAACAATTTTTACCAATTTTAGTAGAATTTCTCAGAAATTTTTACTTCTTATATTAGAGCAAGAGCCCGGGCCTGCCAGACATACCTCATTTTATAAAAGCTGAAAGTTTGTGTATGTGTGCCTCTAGTACAGGTAAGAACGATCCCCAACCATGGTATCTGGGTAGTGGTTCCTTTGGCAGATAACTGGTAGCAAAGGTGCATAAAATTCCATCTAACTTACCTTATTTTATAAAACTCAATTTTTTTATATTTCATTCGTAACAACACCAAAATTCGCTTTCCTCATTGCCAGACACCTGGCATGGTTCCAACCCCCTGCCAGACACCCCTAAACTATAATAGTTTGTAATTCAATTTACGTTATATTATAAAAGCTAAATTTAATATATGTATGTATGTTTTTTGGGGAGCTATTAAACGATGTTTCCTTAGCAGCCAGACAATTTCGAGGGTTCTATCATCCTGCCAGACACTTTGAATTGAGCAGAAGTTGCAAGAGCGCGGAGCATATGTAGTAGTCGGTGCAAGCGAAACAGAGCATTCAATCGCAATTTTATTGCGATATTTTACTGCACATCAGTTGTTTATGCTGTATTATTCGGTGAACAGTTATATACAGAATGTTGTCTGTAAAAAAATGTAATGTACTAATTGTAAGTGTTACCGATGTTTTTTTAATTATTTTTTTCCATTTAACGTACATATTTTTTAAATTGCCCCTATCGCCTAAACTGGGGGAGTTAGACCCCCCCTCCCATAGTAAAAAATGCTTGTTTTTAACTGTTCTATACGAATCCGTCATTAAACTTTGTCGCCTGAGTTATCGTACTCTCCCCAAAGATCGCAATAAACCGAATGCTCTGTTTCGCTTGCACCGACTACTACATATGCTCCGCGCTCTTGCAACTTCTGCTCAATTCAAAGTGTCTGGCAGGATGATAGAACCCTCGAAATTGTCTGGCTGCTAAGGAAACATCGTTTAATAGCTCCCCAAAAAACATACATACATATATTAAATTTAGCTTTTATAATATAACGTAAATTGAATTACAAACTATTATAGTTTAGGGGTGTCTGGCAGGGAGTTGGAACCATGCCAGGTGTCTGGCAATGAGGAAAGCGAATTTTGGTGTTGTTACGAATGAAATATAAAAAAATTGAGTTTTATAAAATAAGGTAAGTTAGATGGAATTTTATGCACCTTTGATACCAGTTATCTGCCAAAGGAACCACTACCCAGGTATCATGGTTGGGGATCGTTCTTACCTGTACTAGAGGCACACATACACAAACTTTCAGCTTTTATAAAATGAGGTATGTCTGGCAGGCCCGGGCTCTTGGACTATATTAACAAATACAAATTGGATGAATGAAATTAATTTTAAGTTTTTGTCAAAAAAACTGTAAATTCAGTTTTTTCAAAATTTTACTGAATGTTGAAAACAATATTTTTTAAAAACGAAATTATTTTGAAGCCAATATCTCAAATTTTTGAAAAGATATTTGAGTCGAAATTCAGTTTTTACCAACTTTTAACAATGTGACAGGTGACAATTATTTTTATTCAGTTTTTTTGATTTATAAAGAAAACCGTTAATTGGATTTTCTTCCAAAAATAAACTTTTTTGTAATTACGTTACAATATCTATCTATCTATCTATCTCTATCTATATATATAAAAATGAATTGCTGTTCGTTAGTCTCACTAAAACTCGAGAACGGCTGAACGGATTTATCTTATCTTAGGCTTGAAATATTCGTGGAGGTCTAGGGAAGGTTTAAAAGGCGAGAAAAAATCGAATAATTTCCGGGAAAACCCTAAAAACAACCCTTTTCTATTTCCCATACAAACGTTTTCTAGAGTCAATTTGAACTTTATTGCTATTCAATAAAGTTCATATTAAATTATAATCACTCACTGTTGTCTAAGCAATTTAGGTGTGTTCCTAACGTCAAAGAGTCAATTTGCCATTTATTACAGCTGCATAAAGTTCAAATTCAATCATATCTATGAAAATAGTCTTCGCGTGCGCTTTGGAGGATCTAATGTCGCGTTCCGAAAATAAACATAAGTGAATCGCGAACGCGACAAAAAATTTAATAAACTATTAGTAGTACTGACTTCCAATTTATTTGGTCGGCTTCGCGAAACTTAATTTTAGCTAACTTCAGTTGTAACTGTATCAGATTATTTTTTTAAGTTTGATAAATTTTAAGCTTTGTCACAAAAGTTTCTGAACAGAACCATAATATTTGACATTAGATTTGACAACCAACTAATATGTCAATCATTCTGTCTTACCTCAGAACACGGAGATTTATGGCTTAAATGTAAATTCCCAAAAAAAATAAAAAATACAAAAATCAGAACATGGAAAAAAGTATTACGATTGACGATATTGTCTTACGATCATGGTACGGTATTCTATGAGTGCATCCTTCTATCTTTGTGAGTGACGATTACCGCTACTTGAGCGAGAACTTTCTTTACTTTTGTGATCCTTTGTGATTCCAAGTAGTGTGCTCTTTTTTTGTTGATATTTTGTGATAGTGAAACTTTACTGTTAAGTTACTGTTAAGTGAGCGAGAAATTTTCTCACTTTGATTAATTACGTTACGATGCCGAGAAGAAGACGACCTGAAGCGTTGGCCGAAACAGTTCGTACAAATGTTCCACAATTTAATCAACAACAAAGAATTGCGTACGACACTTTGATAGAAGCTGTGAACAGTGGACCTGGTGGAATTTATTTCCTTGATGCTCCCGGAGGAACAGTAAAAACGTTCTTAATTTCATTGTTTTTGGCGAGGATCAGATCGCGAAATGATGTTGCTCTAGCGTTGGCTTCATTTGGAATAGCTGCGACTCTGATAGAAGGCGGACGAACTGCGTATTCTGCCTTGAAATTACCATTAAAGATGCAAATCACCGAAACACCAATTTGCAACATCGCCAAAAATAGCGCAATGGCCAAGATCCTACATGTATGCAAATTAATTGTTTAGGATGAATGCACAATGGCACATAGGAGGTCACTAGAGGCGCTGGACAGAACATTGAAAGATCTTCGTGACAACCAAAATATTTTTGGTGGGGCCATAATTCTGTTGTCAGGTGATTTTCGTCAGACTCTTCCAGTTATTCCCCGATCAACTGTTGCTGATGAACTAAATGCATGCCTAAAATCATCGAATTTGTGGCAGTACGTAAAGACACTCCAATTAACAACTAACATGCGAGTATTTTTGCAACATGATGAAACTGCAAATGTGTTGGGTGAACGAGCAATATTGGCAGCGAAAAATAAAGATGTCGAGGATCTCAATGCGACCATTCAGAATTTTCTTCCCGGACAGTTGGTTTCCTTCAAATCAGTCGACACCGATATGAACCAGGATGACGTCGTCAACTATCCTACGGAGTTTTTAAATTCACTGGAATTGCTAGGATCAGTTGTCATCATGCTGCGTAACATTAATCAACCTCGACTATGCAATGGAACAAGGCTGGCTGTGAAAAAGCTGATGAATAACGTCATTGAGGCAACAATCATAAAAAGAAAATACAAAGGAGAGGATGTCTTGATCCCGCGAATACCGATGATTCCAACGGATTTACCATTCGATTTTAAACGCTTACAATTTCCAGTAGGTACGTCTGGCCTTTGCGATGACAATAAATAAATCGCAAGGACAGTCTGTAGAAGTTTGCGGAATCAACTTGGAGTTTCCCTGTTTCGCGCATGGATAATTATACGTCGAGTGTTCGCGCTTCGGAAAACCGTCTTCTTTGTTTATTAACGCACCACAAAACAAAACAGAACAAAAAATACAGTTTATGAGAAAGCGTTTTAATTGATTAAACAAACTGTATCATAACAGTGTGTGTCTGTTAATAAAAATTTAAATCTTATTAATAGTCAGTATTTCAGGAAAACTCTGTTTTTTAAGTAAGCAACATGATGTGTCGAAAATAATAATAAAACTTCATGTTTCATTAAAAAAATGCTTTTTTATTCAATACGTTTTGTTTGTTTTGAAATTAATTTATACTAAAGTTTAGGTATTTTATCTATCGATTTAGGCAGTACGAAGTCTGCCGGGTCAGCTAGTAGTTTATTAAATTTTTTGTCGCGTTCGCGATTCACTTATGTTTATTTTCGGAACGCGACATTAGATCCTCCAAAGCGCACGCGAAGACTATTTTCATAGATATGATTGAATTTGAACTTTATGCAGCTGTAATAAATGGCAAATTGACTCTTTGACGTTAGGAACACACCTAAATTGCTTAGACAACAGTGAGTGATTATAATTTAATATGAACTTTATTGAATAGCAATAAAGTTCAAATTGACTCTAGAAAACGTTTGTATGGGAAATAGAAAATTGTTGTTTTTAGGGTTTTCCCGGAAATTATTCGATTTTTTCTCGCCTTTTAAACCTTCCCTAGACCTCCACGAATATTTCAAGCCTAAGATAAGATAAATCCGTTCAGCCGTTCTCGAGTTTTAGTGAGACTAACGAACAGCAATTCATTTTTATATATATAGATTAGTAGTACTGACTTCCAATTTATTTGGTCGGCTTCGCGAAACTTAATTTTAGCTAACTTCAGTTGTAACTGTATCAGATTATTTTTTTAAGTTTGATAAATTTTAAGCTTTGTCACAAAAGTTTCTGAACACAACCATAATATTTGACATTAGATTTGACAACCAACTAATATGTCAATCATTCTGTCTTACCTCAGAACACGGAGATTTATGGCTTAAATGTAAATTCCCAAAAAAAAAAAAAAATACAAAAATCAGAACATGGAAAAAAGTATTACGATTGACGATATTGTCTTACGATCATGGTACGGTATTCTATGAGTGCATCCTTCTATCTTTGTGAGTGACGATTACCGCTACTTGAGCGAGAACTTTCTTTACTTTTGTGATCCTTTGTGATTCCAAGTAGTGTGCTCTTTTTTTGTTGATATTTTGTGATAGTGAAACTTTACTGTTAAGTTACTGTTAAGTGAGCGAGAAATTTTCTCACTTTGATTAATTACGTTACGATGCCGAGAAGAAGACGACCTGAAGCGTTGGCCGAAACAGTTCGTACAAATGTTCCACAATTTAATCAACAACAAAGAATTGCGTACGACACTTTGATAGAAGCTGTGAACAGTGGACCTGGTGGAATTTATTTCCTTGATGCTCCCGGAGGAACAGTAAAAACGTTCTTAATTTCATTGTTTTTGGCGAGGATCAGATCGCGAAATGATGTTGCTCTAGCGTTGGCTTCATTTGGAATAGCTGCGACTCTGATAGAAGGCGGACGAACTGCGTATTCTGCCTTGAAATTACCATTAAAGATGCAAATCACCGAAACACCAATATGCAACATCGCCAAAAATAGCGCAATGGCCAAGATCCTACATGTATGCAAATTAATTGTTTAGGATGAATGCACAATGGCACATAGGAGGTCACTAGAGGCGCTGGACAGAACATTGAAAGATCTTCGTGACAACCAAAATATTTTTGGTGGGGCCATAATTCTGTTGTCAGGTGATTTTCGTCAGACTCTTCCAGTTATTCCCCGATCAACTGTTGCTGATGAACTAAATGCATGCCTAAAATCATCGAATTTGTGGCAGTACGTAAAGACACTCCAATTAACAACTAACATGCGAGTATTTTTGCAACATGATGAAACTGCAAATGTGTTGGGTGAACGAGCAATATTGGCAGCGAAAAATAAAGATGTCGAGGATCTCAATGCGACCATTCAGAATTTTCTTCCCGGACAGTTGGTTTCCTTCAAATCAGTCGACACCGATATGAACCAGGATGACGTCGTCAACTATCCTACGGAGTTTTTAAATTCACTGGAATTGCTAGGATCAGTTGTCATCATGCTGCGTAACATTAATCAACCTCGACTATGCAATGGAACAAGGCTGGCTGTGAAAAAGCTGATGAATAACGTCATTGAGGCAACAATCATAAAAGGAAAATACAAAGGAGAGGATGTCTTGATCCCGCGAATACCGATGATTCCAACGGATTTACCATTCGATTTTAAACGCTTACAATTTCCAGTAGGTACGTCTGGCCTTTGCGATGACAATAAATAAATCGCAAGGACAGTCTGTAGAAGTTTGCGGAATCAACTTGGAGTTTCCCTGTTTCGCGCATGGATAATTATACGTCGAGTGTTCGCGCTTCGGAAAACCGTCTTCTTTGTTTATTAACGCACCACAAAACAAAACAAAACAAAAAATACAGTTTATGAGAAAGCTTTAAATTGATTAAACAAACTGTATCATAACAGTGTGTGTCTGTTAATAAAAATTTAAATCTTATCAATAGTCAGTATTTCAGGAAAACTCTGTTTTTTAAGTAAGCAACATGATGTGTCGAAAATAATAATAAAACTTCATGTTTCATTAAAAAAATGCTTTTTTATTCAATACGTTTTGTTTGTTTTGAAATTAATTTATACTAAAGTTTAGGTATTTTATCTATCGATTTAGGCAGTACGAAGTCTGCCGGGTCAGCTAGTAGTTTATTAAATTTTTTGTCGCGTTCGCGATTCACTTATGTTTATTTTCGGAACGCGACATTAGATCCTCCAAAGCGCACGCGAAGACTATTTTCATAGATATGATTGAATTTGAACTTTATGCAGCTGTAATAAATGGCAAATTGACTCTTTGACGTTAGGAACACACCTAAATTGCTTAGACAACAGTGAGTGATTATAATTTAATATGAACTTTATTGAATAGCAATAAAGTTCAAATTGACTCTAGAAAACGTTTGTATGGGAAATAGAAAATTGTTGTTTTTAGGGTTTTCCCGGAAATTATTCGATTTTTTCTCGCCTTTTAAACCTTCCCTAGACCTCCACGAATATTTCAAGCCTAAGATAAGATAAATCCGTTCAGCCGTTCTCGAGTTTTAGTGAGACTAACGAACAGCAATTCATTTTTATATATATAGAAGATTAGTAGTACTGACTTCCAATTTATTTGGTCGGCTTCGCGAAACTTAATTTTAGCTAACTTCAGTTGTAACTGTATCAGATTATTTTTTTAAGTTTGATAAATTTTAAGCTTTGTCACAAAAGTTTCTGAACAGAACCATAATATTTGACATTAGATTTGACAACCAACTAATATGTCAATCATTCTGTCTTACCTCAGAACACGGAGATTTATGGCTTAAATGTAAATTCCCAAAAAAAATAAAAAATACAAAAATCAGAACATGGAAAAAAGTATTACGATTGACGATATTGTCTTACGATCATGGTACGGTATTCTATGAGTGCATCCTTCTATCTTTGTGAGTGACGATTACCGCTACTTGAGCGAGAACTTTCTTTACTTTTGTGATCCTTTGTGATTCCAAGTAGTGTGCTCTTTTTTTGTTGATATTTTGTGATAGTGAAACTTTACTGTTAAGTTACTGTTAAGTGAGCGAGAAATTTTCTCACTTTGATTAATTACGTTACGATGCCGAGAAGAAGACGACCTGAAGCGTTGGCCGAAACAGTTCGTACAAATGTTCCACAATTTAATCAACAACAAAGAATTGCGTACGACACTTTGATAGAAGCTGTGAACAGTGGACCTGGTGGAATTTATTTCCTTGATGCTCCCGGAGGAACAGTAAAAACGTTCTTAATTTCATTGTTTTTGGCGAGGATCAGATCGCGAAATGATGTTGCTCTAGCGTTGGCTTCATTTGGAATAGCTGCGACTCTGATAGAAGGCGGACGAACTGCGTATTCTGCCTTGAAATTACCATTAAAGATGCAAATCACCGAAACACCAATTTGCAACATCGCCAAAAATAGCGCAATGGCCAAGATCCTACATGTATGCAAATTAATTGTTTAGGATGAATGCACAATGGCACATAGGAGGTCACTAGAGGCGCTGGACAGAACATTGAAAGATCTTCGTGACAACCAAAATATTTTTGGTGGGGCCATAATTCTGTTGTCAGGTGATTTTCGTCAGACTCTTCCAGTTATTCCCCGATCAACTGTTGCTGATGAACTAAATGCATGCCTAAAATCATCGAATTTGTGGCAGTACGTAAAGACACTCCAATTAACAACTAACATGCGAGTATTTTTGCAACATGATGAAACTGCAAATGTGTTGGGTGAACGAGCAATATTGGCAGCGAAAAATAAAGATGTCGAGGATCTCAATGCGACCATTCAGAATTTTCTTCCCGGACAGTTGGTTTCCTTCAAATCAGTCGACACCGATATGAACCAGGATGACGTCGTCAACTATCCTACGGAGTTTTTAAATTCACTGGAATTGCTAGGATCAGTTGTCATCATGCTGCGTAACATTAATCAACCTCGACTATGCAATGGAACAAGGCTGGCTGTGAAAAAGCTGATGAATAACGTCATTGAGGCAACAATCATAAAAGGAAAATACAAAGGAGAGGATGTCTTGATCCCGCGAATACCGATGATTCCAACGGATTTACCATTCGATTTTAAACGCTTACAATTTCCAGTAGGTACGTCTGGCCTTTGCGATGACAATAAATAAATCGCAAGGACAGTCTGTAGAAGTTTGCGGAATCAACTTGGAGTTTCCCTGTTTCGCGCATGGATAATTATACGTCGAGTGTTCGCGCTTCGGAAAACCGTCTTCTTTGTTTATTAACGCACCACAAAACAAAACAAAACAAAAAATACAGTTTATGAGAAAGCTTTAAATTGATTAAACAAACTGTATCATAACAGTGTGTGTCTGTTAATAAAAATTTAAATCTTATCAATAGTCAGTATTTCAGGAAAACTCTGTTTTTTAAGTAAGCAACATGATGTGTCGAAAATAATAATAAAACTTCATGTTTCATTAAAAAAATGCTTTTTTATTCAATACGTTTTGTTTGTTTTGAAATTAATTTATACTAAAGTTTAGGTATTTTATCTATCGATTTAGGCAGTACGAAGTCTGCCGGGTCAGCTAGTAGTTTATTAAATTTTTTGTCGCGTTCGCGATTCACTTATGTTTATTTTCGGAACGCGACATTAGATCCTCCAAAGCGCACGCGAAGACTATTTTCATAGATATGATTGAATTTGAACTTTATGCAGCTGTAATAAATGGCAAATTGACTCTTTGACGTTAGGAACACACCTAAATTGCTTAGACAACAGTGAGTGATTATAATTTAATATGAACTTTATTGAATAGCAATAAAGTTCAAATTGACTCTAGAAAGCGTTTGTATGGGAAATAGAAAAGGGTTGTTTTTAGGGTTTTCCCGGAAATTATTCGATTTTTTCTCGCCTTTTAAACCTTCCCTAGACCTCCACGAATATTTCAAGCCTAAGATAAGATAAATCCGTTCAGCCGTTCTCGAGTTTTAGTGAGACTAACGAACAGCAATTCATTTTTATATATATAGATTAGTAGTACTGACTTCCAATTTATTTGGTCGGCTTCGCGAAACTTAATTTTAGCTAACTTCAGTTGTAACTGTATCAGATTATTTTTTTAAGTTTGATAAATTTTAAGCTTTGTCACAAAAGTTTCTGAACACAACCATAATATTTGACATTAGATTTGACAACCAACTAATATGTCAATCATTCTGTCTTACCTCAGAACACGGAGATTTATGGCTTAAATGTAAATTCCCAAAAAAAATAAAAAATACAAAAATCATAACATGGAAAAAAGTATTACGATTGACGATATTGTCTTACGATCATGGTACGGTATTCTATGAGTGCATCCTTCTATCTTTGTGAGTGACGATTACCGCTACTTGAGCGAGAACTTTCTTTACTTTTGTGATCCTTTGTGATTCCAAGTAGTGTGCTCTTTTTTTGTTGATATTTTGTGATAGTGAAACTTTACTGTTAAGTTACTGTTAAGTGAGCGAGAAATTTTCTCACTTTGATTAATTACGTTACGATGCCGAGAAGAAGACGACCTGAAGCGTTGGCCGAAACAGTTCGTACAAATGTTCCACAATTTAATCAACAACAAAGAATTGCGTACGACACTTTGATAGAAGCTGTGAACAGTGGACCTGGTGGAATTTATTTCCTTGATGCTCCCGGAGGAACAGTAAAAACGTTCTTAATTTCATTGTTTTTGGCGAGGATCAGATCGCGAAATGATGTTGCTCTAGCGTTGGCTTCATTTGGAATAGCTGCGACTCTGATAGAAGGCGGACGAACTGCGTATTCTGCCTTGAAATTACCATTAAAGATGCAAATCACCGAAACACCAATTTGCAACATCGCCAAAAATAGCGCAATGGCCAAGATCCTACATGTATGCAAATTAATTGTTTAGGATGAATGCACAATGGCACATAGGAGGTCACTAGAGGCGCTGGACAGAACATTGAAAGATCTTCGTGACAACCAAAATATTTTTGGTGGGGCCATAATTCTGTTGTCAGGTGATTTTCGTCAGACTCTTCCAGTTATTCCCCGATCAACTGTTGCTGATGAACTAAATGCATGCCTAAAATCATCGAATTTGTGGCAGTACGTAAAGACACTCCAATTAACAACTAACATGCGAGTATTTTTGCAACATGATGAAACTGCAAATGTGTTGGGTGAACGAGCAATATTGGAAGCGAAAAATAAAGATGTCGAGGATCTCTTCTTTTTTCTTCCCGGACAGTTGGTTTCCTTCAAATCAGTCGACACCGATATGAACCAGGATGACGTCGTCAACTATCCTACGGAGTTTTTAAATTCACTGGAATTGCTAGGATCAGTTGTCATCATGCTGCGTAACATTAATCAACCTCGACTATGCAATGGAACAAGGCTGGCTGTGAAAAAGCTGATGAATAACGTCATTGAGGCAACAATCATAAAAGGAAAATACAAAGGAGAGGATGTCTTGATCCCGCGAATACCGATGATTCCAACGGATTTACCATTCGATTTTAAACGCTTACAATTTCCAGTAGGTACGTCTGGCCTTTGCGATGACAATAAATAAATCGCAAGGACAGTCTGTAGAAGTTTGCGGAATCAACTTGGAGTTTCCCTGTTTCGCGCATGGATAATTATACGTCGAGTGTTCGCGCTTCGGAAAACCGTCTTCTTTGTTTATTAACGCACCACAAAACAAAACAAAACAAAAAATACAGTTTATGAGAAAGCTTTAAATTGATTAAACAAACTGTATCATAACAGTGTGTGTCTGTTAATAAAAATTTAAATCTTATCAATAGTCAGTATTTCAGGAAAACTCTGTTTTTTAAGTAAGCAACATGATGTGTCGAAAATAATAATAAAACTTCATGTTTCATTAAAAAAATGCTTTTTTATTCAATACGTTTTGTTTGTTTTGAAATTAATTTATACTAAAGTTTAGGTATTTTATCTATCGATTTAGGCAGTACGAAGTCTGCCGGGTCAGCTAGTAGAATATAAAATTAAAGTCTCTAGCGTTATTGGTTCGTGATATATTTTGGGTTAACCAAAATTTTCGCTTTTTTTTAAATTGCTATGGTAAAAAAAACCACCCACTCAATTTTTTAGAGAGTTCTTTCTGCATCTTTTTGCATTATTATCAGCATAACAAAATTTATTTTGAGTCGATATCTCTACTGGTTCTTGAGCTAAACTCAAAAAATTTTCCTGGTTGGTAAAATCTGGTAGAAAATACCAGCCAAAAAAACTGGTACAATAGTCCAGATTTCGTGGTAAATAACTCCAGATTTCATGGTAAAAATAAAAAAACCAGAGATTTGGTAGAATCTAACAAGTACCAGAAGAAGTTTTTTTTAACCAGATTTCCTGGTAGAAAAAAAAAACAAATGTGGTAAAATACTCCAGATTTCGCGGTAAATAACTCCAGATTTCCTGGTAAAAAGAAATCTGGTTTTATTTTAATTTCTGGTAAATATTACCAGCGTCCTGGTAGACATTTTTTTTTCCTGGTAAAATGAAGATTATCTGGAATCTGGTAAATAGAACCAGGAAATTTATTTTCCGGTATATTTTTTACTGGCAGATAAAACCAGTCCTCTGGTACTTATTACCAGAAATACTGGTAGTTTAAAAATTATCTTTTATCTGGTAAATAAAACCAGGAATTTTATTGTCTGGTATATTTTTTCTTGGTAGATAAAACCAGCCTTCTGGTACTTAATACCAGAAATTCTGGGAGTTTAAGAATATGTTTTTTCTGGTTAATAAAACCAGGAATTTTATTGCCTAGTATATATTATCCTCTTAGGTAAAAATCAAATTTTGGTACAGTATACCTATCAAGCCCTTCCCGCCAAATAATCGTTAACTACATGGCGTTTCCGATAATTTAGTTTAGAGAAAAATCTTTATTCCTTTTTTTCTTGGACATATTAGAGACGATGTTGATGTGAATGTTTTCTTTAGGAATATTACCTATATCTTATGCGTTCTTTTTAGTAGGAAGAATACAATTAAATATATGTATGCTATGCATGAATTCATAAGGCGCTTGCCATAATTTGGCGGGAAGAGCTTAATATTCTACAAGAATTCAGCTACCTGTTATATTTTACCAGAATTCTGGTACATTTTACTAGAAATAAATATATTCCTGGTATATTCTACAAGAACACTGGGTTTATTTCCGGTATTATTTTTCACCAGGAAACATTATTCTGCTGGTATATTCTACCAGAAATCTGGTGTTTTTTACCCGGAATTCTTCGAAAAATCTCCTGGTAGGAATCTAAAAACCACTTTTTCTGGATAAATTTAGCGGGAAATCTGGTCACCGGTACCAGTTTTTTTTTTTGAGTGTATGGACGGCGAAAAAAACTTCCCGAACGTACGTACAAACGCACGCACAGACATCTCTCAAAAAAATTTGTAAATACCATGTAATGAAGCTAATTAAGTTTAAAGGAAAAATAGAAGCACCACAATACTACCACCTGGTTTAACCAATAAAATTTATTTAAATTTACAATAATTTAATTGAATTAACATCATTGCCATAAACACCGTTTCAGCTTAATAGGTAAATTATTTTCAAATACATAAATATGCGCATTTTTGATTATATTGCCACTGCCAAAAACCTACTGTTTTAAAACCAACATTCTTTATGAATTAAAAAAATAAAACAATGCTATTTCAGAAACATACTTTCCCCAATGTAATTAAAATCCTCTTTTTTATGAAAACAAATCCAATTAGCATGTATTTACCACAAAATTTCAGCAGCATAGATTTTGTTTAGATTTTGGTCAGATTTTTACTGTCTATGTCCTACGAGCTGTACAAGTGGGGTAAAGTCCCCAATATACAATACTGTACTGGTTCATAGACATTCAGGTTAAATTCTCCATCTATTTAAATACATAAATCAAAGGCTGAAAGCTGAACAATGTTCGAAATGCCCACAGCTCACACCATCTTTGGAGCGTTGCGTTGGAGCTCCTGTTGTATATAGAGCAGAGCGAACCCTTTTGACCACCTCCTATTGTTTCCAATCTCACATTTTGGTATTTGCCATTCAGATATGTTTATAATAGGTTTTTGCTAAATATTATTTTAATGCGATTTTCCTTCTTTGCTTCCTACAAACCCGTAGTCTGTGTAGAAGTTCCTGCTCCATAATGTCCCGAACCAGATTGTTTTAGAATTTTAGTCTCCAAAGGAGGAGTGCTTTTATGGAAGTAAGATTATATTATATAGTGCAATTTGTATAAGCAAAAGCTTAGATATTTATTTTGATTTGATTCAATTTATTGAAATATATATGTTTAAACCTATGTGCATCCGAACACAGGTACCCTACATTTTGGCCTCTTTAAAAGCTTTTAAGATTCAAATTGTTTTTTTTATTAAATTTAGACAAAGGAACTACCTAGTATCTCTAATTTTAGCTAGGTTACATAAAAATGGTTGCTGGTTTAAAAGCCGTCATAATACCACATGGATCTAAGGCCCCCCCAGTCGATAAACTGTTCAGAGCTAACAATGAAGCGTTTGATGCAATAAATGACAGATATGATAATATCAGTGGTATCTTTTTAGAAGAAATTTCCTAAGTTGAGTAGTTAGAAAGTCAAGAACATAGAAGATGTCATTTGACTTATCACCTTACTGTAAGAGGTGAGAGAGATGCATTGCTATTATAAGGGGTAATTTTTTAAAGGTTTAGAACTTAATTCAAAACCCTGAAGAACAATGGACTTCTTGGTATATCTTTTCAAAATACTTAACCAGAAGCTGATACCCAAAATTCGCGTCTGGATACATTTAAACGTTCCTTAATAAATCTCACAGATAGAATTAATTTTATAAATATTGTAGAAGAAACGAACTTGTCTAAGTTTGAATTAGAGTTTTTGTGGCAAACTTTGGCTTGACATTGAAACGTAATCAATATATTTTATTTCTTGGTTTTGTTTGCTTTAATTCTATCAATAAAACAATATCACCGCATTGCTCCCCCATTTAACAGCCTTGAACCTTAAGACCAAGCACGTGTGACACAAAGTCACAAACTGGTGCATTTAATTGTTTATAAAGTCTCATAGCAAATTTTTATTATGTAGGTTTTGGTACTGACAATATCAAAACTCAAATTCAATGATGAAAAAATAAGGACCCGAGTTTTCTTTCGCTCGATTAACTTTCTCAAATAATCCCAATGCCTTCCACCGACCGTCATCCATAACAGAAAAATACAACAAAAACAAAACGACCTAGATTCACTTCTTTTTGAATGATGTCTTGAGAGTGTGGGTGAACAAAAATTCTTTGCTCCTTTAAGAAATGAATAAATAAGAGTAATCAATATTTTGCAGACTCCATCAGGGTTATAATATTATGTGGACTGAGGACTTTCCTGAGAAATTCTTATTGTTCTCTGGTTGAGAATGCTAACATTAATAAAACAACTGTTTAAATACCATACATAAATAAGTAAATCATTTTTAAGAATAAAAGTTTTTGGTTTTGAAAAATGCCAGGATAAATAAATATATGTGCATATTTAAAAGATATTTTATTCGAAACCATATTGAAATCTATTAAGTATTCCCTCAACCTTAAACCAAAAGGACAAAAGTTTTACTCTATTTCCTGAGGCTTGGCTGCAAAAAGATAACAGCTTTACATAATCAGTCCAACAAAAATAAAAATAAAGTTTATTGATGGAATATTGGATTCACCTTCTTACGAGTAAGTCCGTAACCCCAACGGCTAAGAATATAAATATTTTTACTTATGTATACGTTTAAGGTCAGGTCCTTGTAGCGATTATACCATATATAATCTTGTTCTTGGAACTCATAAGTCTGGTTTATGTACATTAAAGTATTCTAAGAAACCTGAGAGAGGTCAAGTTTCTTCAATTCTGTAGAAGTGGTCGTTTGTGACTTCCTGACGAGCGACTGGATCATAAAGTTGAATATGTTTATGAATATCAAGTTCTTTCTTCAACTCAGTTCATCTTTTGTGTTTTCAAAATATGTGAACTTAAACTTGAGAACAAAGTTACAGGAAAATGGTTTTACGAATGAAACAAAGGTTCAAGGAAAATATGTGAAGTTTTGGGTTACATTGTAAATATGGCAATAAGTTTTGGGTTACATCCCTGCCTGTGCCACCTAAAGTTTTTTTTTTCACGGGTACTGTTTCCTGTGAGGAATTGACAATTCCTCCAAGAGCAATTCTTGTCGTGGAAAGTGCTTTTCCAAATTAGCCGTTCGGATTTGGCACAAAAAATCTGGGACCCTGACATTACTGCACACAGAAATAGCTGATTGTTGTAAGGGTTCTCAACGAGCTCTGCCCGAGAAGTAGATACGGTGGAATCGCGACTTTGGCAGTATGTTTAAACCCGTTGTTGTATTGTTAAGCGATCCATTATCGTAAATGGCAAACATTCAACCAATATTGAGAAACTTTAAATGACAGTTTAGATTGACAGGACCTATGTATAAGAATTATTTGGATTTGCAACAATTCGGAGATCCAAATGTCTACAAATGACTTGACTTTATTTTAACTCGAACCCCCAAATGAAGTAAGTCTCGATTCTTCATAGATCCGCTGAAGAGAAAAGAGAAAAATATAATTGTAAAAATATAAATAAAAATATAATATGATTCGTACAAAAATGAGTATAACGGGTGTTTTGTTTAACGTGTGGTTTTCAATCAGGTAAGGCTTTGGCCTCCAAGTTTCTCCGTTTTAACACTGCTGTAAATGTAAAGTCACAGATAAACCTGACACGATTAACGCCTTGGAAGAGAATATATGAAGCGTTATTGGGGACTTACGGAGACAAAGTAGAAAATAAGACCTCTCGGTTGAAATGATTAGGCCCAGCTGCAGCTGCCACTTGACCAAAACCATTTTAAAACATAATAACAAACCTTTATATTTATAACTAAGCAAAAATCTTGACCATAACATTAAATCTGTTCTCAAAAGGTAAAAGCTCTTAAGTCGACTTAAGTAGTTTCAGCTGTTTATTTTATTAACTTCCCATAGGAAGTTATTGTAATGGGTCTGATTTGTCAAATTGAAAATTTTGACATTTCTCGACGTTTCAAGGTCCCTAGAGTCGAAATAAAAGAATTTTAGAAAGATGTCTGTGCGTTCGTGTGTACGTACGTTCGTACGTCCGCACGTCCGTACGTCTGTACGTTCGCGACGTTTTTTTGTCTTCAGAAGAGATATCGACTTCAAATAAATTGTGTTATACAGATAATAATGCAGAAAGATGCAGAAAAGGCTCTCAAGAAAATTGCGTGGGTAGTTTTTTACCATAGCAGTTAAAAAAAAAGGTGAACATTTTGGTTAACCCTAAATATCTCATGAACCAATGACGGTAGAGACTTGAATTAAATTTTATATTATGTATTGTAACGTGATACAAAAAAATTATATTTTTGGAAAAAAAATCCAATTAACGGTTTTTTTTTATAAATCAAAAAAACTGAAAAAAAAATTTGTCACCTCGAAAATATTTTTGACATCTGATAAAATTTTGAGAAAAATCCAATTGACAGTTTTTTTTTATAAAAAATAAAATCCTAAAAAAAACATTTCTCATAGTTGGTAAAAATTGAATTTCAAAAACTTGAGATTTATTCTTCAAACTTTTTTTATCTTATAAGAAATATTGTTTTCAACATTCTGAAAAATGTTGAGAAAAATCGAATCGACGTTTTAAAAAAAAAAAAAAAAAAAAACTTAAAATAATTAATAAAAGTTGGTAACAATTGATTTTCTACTCAAATATCTTCTCAAAACTTGAAGATATTGGCTTTAAACTACTTTAATCTTTCAAAAAATATTTTTGTCAACATTCAGTAAAATTTTGAAAAAAATCGAATTGACAGCTTTTGTACAAAAAATTAAAAACCTAAAAAAAATTTAACAAAAGTTGGTAAAAATTGATTTTCGACTCAAATATCTTTTCAAAAATTTGAGATAATGGCTTCTAACTAATTTTAAGTCATAAGTTAAAGATCAAATTGACAGTTTTTTTTTTCCAAAAAATAAAAATCTAAGAAAAACAATACTAAAACTTGGTAAAAATTTACTTTCGAATCAAATAGCTTTTCAAAAATTACAAATATTGGCTTCCAACTTATTTTATTTCACAGAAAATATTGTTTTCGACATTCATATATCATTCGATATAAAAATCCAACAGTCCGTTTTTTCATAAAAAAAATAAAATCTACAAAAAATAGTACGCAAATTTGGTAAAAATTGATACATATAAACAAACTTTTAAGCAAAACAAATCGAAAGACGGGATGGGAAGTTATCAGTGTCGCATCCCAGCCTCTTTTTTCTAAATATTTTCTCTACAAATAATTTGTCTCCTTCACCCTCGTTGATAAATCTTTTAATGCAAGACAGTTCTGACCTTTTGTAAAATAGCTTAAGTTTAATTCCTACGATTTTGCAAAAGGTAAAACAACTTAAGTATGAAGAAGATTCGTCTTATGTATCAATTTATTTCATTTTTTCGATTATAGGCAGAAATGATTTTGGTAAAATATCTAAGGTTGCTTTAATGTTTGATATTAATCAAAAAAGTGAACTCGCTCATGTCAACTTAAGATATTTTACCACAAAACTTTCCTAATATTATTTTACCAAACTTAATAAATAAAAAAGTATATGAAAAACTTAAAAAGTTGTTTTGGTTAAAGCACTTAAGTCAAAAAAACATTAATAAATACGTATATTAAACACTCCACTTATAAAAATCAAATTTTTATATTAATATAATGTACATATGTATAATGTATATGTATTTAAAGGCAAAATTACTGAAAACTGTACATTCATATCCTTCTTAATTTGTTACAAAGATTACAGGTTTATAATCCACTTTCTGAAAAAACTATAAAAATAGACTTACCTTTTGAACACAGAAATTGTATGCGTTTTATTTTTTTTTTAAAAACCACACGTCTTAAAAAAACACTCTTTAAAAGAACCTAAGGGTGGGAAATTAGGCCCATATTTCTTAATGTCTATAGCCGGTAAAAAAAAGAACGCAAAACACTAAAAAAACATATTTGAGTTCTGACGAAGAAAAGGAATTAGCGATGGTGTAGGAACTTGAAGGATAGTTCCCAGAAGATCTAATACTTTTTCTATACTTCCTTCTTCTGTCGAAATTCGTTAAAGTCTGGAGAAAAAAACTTGAACTAAATTTTAGCTCGAGCTGCGTACTACCGATAATTTAATGCTTGTACAAAGCTTATAATAAATAAGCAAGCTATTGTTTTTTATCCCATGACACTAATTCTGACAGTTTTTATATCAACTTATACAACAGTTAAATTGAAGTTTTTTATCATTTTCATACAAGTTTAAAACTTTCTCTTGACCTTTTCTTTCACAGAGTGTACTCCATGGAACATATGTAGGTACATACAATAAGTTCATGAAAATA
This sequence comes from Eupeodes luniger, assembly GCA_951509635.1. Taxonomy (NCBI): domain Eukaryota; kingdom Metazoa; phylum Arthropoda; class Insecta; order Diptera; family Syrphidae; genus Eupeodes; species Eupeodes luniger. The sequence continues at coordinate 46,129,621 of OX608075.1, forward strand.
TTTTCATTCCTTTACTAAAGTAGTCACAGGAGTGTGATACCATATATAATCTGATAACCTGATAACGCAGTTCAACTATCCTTTTAACTATAAACTTTTTGACCTCTGATTTTTTGTTTTATTTCTTCTTGTGTAGAACAGGATTGAAATATAACCCAAACTGGGAGCATTACATTTCGTCTTTCAGGGACCTACTGTATAATACGTATTTTTTAATGTTTTTCTTTTTTCTAGTTTACAATGGAAAAAAGAAAATTTATGATTGCACATTTTCATCGTTGCTTTTGAAAGGAAAACTATGAGAATAAACCTAAAAACACTATATAATTTTTTTTTTGTATCCAATTTAGGTCCTCTCGAGGTTGTCCTTATTCCGGTTTTTCTTTTTATATTGTGTTGAGATTTAATTTTTAAATTGAATTTTGTAAATAGAATCATTTGTTTTTTTTTCTCCTGAAAGTTTTTCTTTATCATTTTTGTAAAGCAATGTCTAGTTTTTACTTGGGAGAAAATACAAACAAATTGAAACAAAAGCTTGACAGTTGAAAGGTATTTAGCAAGAATTGAAAAGATGAAATACCAAAAAACTCAGGTATACATAGATTTAAGAATCAAGCTATATAATTCCGGAAGGCTATGTATGTTCAAACAATATATGTGAGAATATTTGAATATTGCTTACAAGACCATTTTTGTAAGTCACCTGTATTAAAGAAATATTTAAGTTGTTAAACTCTGAACTGTTAAGGACACCGAAAAAGTAAAATAAGTAATGAAATTGTTTAATAAAGGGTTTTTCAATAAGGGCGGATAGATGTTGAAATGGAATGGAATGGTGTTTGCTGTGTGGCACGTAGCGCCGTCCTGCTGGAACCACATGTCGTCTAGGTCCATATGGTTCAATTTGGGCCATAAGAAATAAGTTATCATCTTTATGTAGCGCTCACTGTTAACGGTGACCGCCTCACTAACGTCGTTTTCAAAAAAAGTACGGACCAATTACGCCGCTGCACAGTGGTCCATTCATGGTTATTAGCTGGACTTAATTCTGATTTGGTGTTTTTATATTAGTTTGTATATAAGAAATATTTACAATTTAATTAAAAGTCATTTTCATTACTTCAGGTGGTAGTATGTTATGAATTCGGATTAGAAGATGACGAAATTCATTTATTTTTTATTATCAGAGGGTATTAATATATTATGCAAAATATCGGTGTTGGTTGCGATGCGGGACATTTTTCTGGATACCCCATTTGAAAAATTTTGTAATCCTTTTGACGGGCTTCTAAGACATTTTCCCATAGCTGTTTGGCAAACTGTCTATTAAACCAGCTCCGTGCAACACAATTTTGTGAACACTTTATGGGCTTATAATACCAGATATATTTTGATTTTGAAACAGTCGAAAAACGTTCAACCAACTCCGTATCAAAGTCTATTACTCGAGCGGTTTTTGCTGGATCTCTGAAAAATGTTCGGGCTGTGTTGCCGTCATTGGTGTTTTCTCTACCTTGTTTTGGAAAATCAACTAAAATTCCAAGCTCAGTTCTTACTGCGTCGTCATCGTGCAAAAGTTCTTTCTTTTGTTTGACCGCCAATTTATCTTTACACCCTCTGGCCTGCCAGTTTTTGTTTTCAATTTTGTACAATACATGTAAAAGAGCTTCCATAAATCGTATTTGCATGTATTTTCGTGAAGGGTTTGCAATCCAAACGAATAAGATCAAGATTATTCATATCTTTAGGCGAAGCTTTGCATATATAGCAAACTGAGTTGGCCCTGTTTTCCACCAAAGCATTGCATCTACCATTGTTTAAAAAAAAAAATGGTGTACAAAAACCGTTTTATCATTTAAATTATGCTTGAAGTTTCAATGTTGTTAATTTCATCTTCCATTGAACTCTCTTTTTATCGTTTCAATATTTTCTTTTTCAAACTCGGAGAAGATGTTCTCGAGTAAGTCCATATATGACCGTTACTAGTTCTTTTTTTTATAATTCTAAGGGAACTATGCAAGTTAACACTATTTCGGTAGCACTCGCTTCTGGATTAACTAAAGAGTTTTGTTTATATCGCGGGTGCCCTCCACTTCTATCTGATCCCCATTTCCAGGAACACACCATCAAGGAATCGCCACTAGAATACGATAGAAAGGAATCTAAAACACTTTCTTAAGCCATGATTCTTCAGATTTTAAAAATTGTTCTGGAGACTTTTTTTACTTTAATTTTTTTAAAGAGTTGGCTTACAAATACCTTGCTGTATGCAAGACATGTAATGCGATCCTCTTGTTCAAGGTCAGAAATGGACATTCTTGACATTACGTATAGTAAAACAACTTCTTCAACAAGTTTTCATTCAATATAAATGAAAAAATGTCTTCACCTTACAAAGGCAAAGGTCGGCCTAAAAAGGGCGGATTGGTATCTATAAAGAGAAAAAAAGAAGGTTGCGCACTTAAATTTAGGTTTGTTTTAAAGCCAATATTCAAATCTTTCAATGACAACAATTTTGAGATTTACTCCCCATTACTTTTTTCACAAAGGTTTCAACACAATCATGGTAATTTTCACAGAAAAAACTCACTTTTTTTGTTTGAATAACTTGCTTAATATTGAAATACTTTCCTGTACTAGATTCTGACAACTTGTCTTCAACTAATTCCTCAACTTTTATTTCAATAAAATAACTCGTAAACGCTTGCTAACACTTGAAAGGTAAATTCGCATGTGAAGGAAATTTGAAAGCATTGCATTACAAAGCTCTGCATTGCCAACTAACGGAATAGGTTTAATGATTAACGGCTTTAAGTTGACATTAAAAGACAAACAAAATCTTACTTTTGACCACCTAGTGTTGTACTAAATAGACCACTGTGCGCCGCCGCCCGGTCCAAAATCCACACCAAACTGTAACTTTTTGAGGATGCATTATCACCTGATGAACCTTGCGTGGGTTGGTGTCGTGTTTGGCCACCAAACGTTGAAAAGTGGACTGTGAAGGGCTACCATGTCTACCGTAAAATGGGCCCAATGCGCGCAATGTTTGCGTTAACGAACACTCATTTTGATAGTAAAGTAAAACATATAACTTGCCATGATGATTTGGCATAAACAACTGAATAATAAACAAAAGATTTGACAGATGTCGCCAAAACAAAATGGCCGACACGGCGGCGGCGGTGCGCCAAAATCTACCCGCACCAAATGAAAAACCCTTTATTTATAAAATGTTCAAAAAGGACTTTGATTGAAATATTTTTTTTGAGGTTTCAAGTTGCACCTCTCTTCTATCAATTCTTTTAAAAACTAATTCAATGTATCCATTATCAAAAGTTTAAAAATTAGAAAGGATTATTTTACCTTTCACCAAAGCAGGTGTGATTACAAAAAATTAAAAATCAGTAGTGTGCATCTTATTATTTTTTTTTTTATTGAAGTAAGTAATTTATTACTAAAGGTTCGTGGAAGTGGGCGAATTTTTTTGTATGATCAAGATAATAAAGAAAGGTATTCTAGTTAAGAAAAGAAGAACATTTCATTCTTTTAAAACTTAAAATTTGTTTAATTTATAAGAAATTTAAGATTTTTCTTTTTATTTTTTTTATTCTAAAACAAAATTGGTTAACTTTGAAGAGCTCTACAATCAAAACTATCAGCGCACTATCTCGATTCTCGTGTCTTGGGCCTTAACACGACTTGACTATTCATTATGGGGTTATTTAAAGTCTACGCAAATAAGCCCGAGTGCTTTATTGCTGACATACGGTCCCAAACTGGCCCCATAGACAAAAAGCGGTTATATGACATTTAATTTAACTCATTTTCTACACAAACGCTTGTAATAACGAATTTGTAAGTTTACCATTATGAGTAGGTAGGTGTATTGTTAACAAAAGTGTTTAATATCGAAGAAAGTTGCTTTGCTATTAGATTTAAGTTTTTGACCAATCCTCTATGGTCGACTTGAATACCTTTTTGCGCTTTATTAACTACTAGCCGACCCGTGCTCGCGTTGCTTCGCAAATTGTAACCACGAACATTGTTTGAATATTCCTTACCGAAATTAACACTTTAGAAAAAAAACTTAAGTAAAATATTACGTAGTAAAGGCCAAGCTGCACGTGAAAACAAACAAAACCATTTTTTTTTTTTTTTTATATAATTCAAAAGCACTCAAGGGGTTATTAGTACCCTTTATATGTTTATATTTAAACACAGTGCGAGCGTTAGGAAAATAGGGAAGGATTTAAGAGGAGATACCGGTGCACTTTGGTCTTAAAGTTCTGAACATCGAAATGGGAGGGAAAAACAGAGTTGGCCAAAGCATTCCACATTCTCGATGTGCGATTTAAGAAAGAATCTCTATACTTGACAGTACGCCCGAAATTGAGCTCAAGGGTAAACTGATGAGCATTCCTAGAAGTGCGACTATTACGGCTGAATAGTTTAAGGGGTGGAATGCAACTGGCTAATTCGACAGAACATTGTTTGTAAAAATATCGATAAAACATTTCAATTTTTTAGTTGAAAACAGAACGAAATTTTTGTCTATTTTCTTCTTTTCTTTCTTTTATTCATACCTAGAAACGTTTTTTTGCAACCGAAAAATATAGTTTGCGGTTAAAAAAAAACAAATTTGTGTTTTTAATGTTCTCATACATCTATAGGTATGCGTGTGTAAATATCAATAGACACATTTTTTTATTCATCTGCTCATGTTTAGTGCAGTGCAACTGACTTAACCTACCCACATTTGTGTGCTCTTTTTATCGACGTCATTGTAAGTACCTTCTTCGAGTTATTTGTAAAGAAAATTTTAACTTAATTTCAGTTTTATTGTTCGAGGAAGTGATACAAAATTGGTAATTCAAGCTATTGTAATAGAACTTTTTTTATTTTTAAATTGGAAGAATTATAATCTATTCACTTCCTCGAACCAGAAAAATAAAAAAGATCTAATTTTTCTTTAGATAAATCGGCATTTCATGTGCACGGCACTGTAGTTAATTAAATGTCCATAGTAACTTAAAAAAAGAGCCCACACTGCTCAGCGATAGAATTAGAGAAACAAAAAAATAATGTGTGTGTACTGTGTTGTGTTGTGTAGGTTAGTTGATGAACTATACAATACAGAAAAATTGAATATGTAGGTAGGTAGGTAAGAGTAAAAACGTAACTATTAAATGGAACACATATTAAGAGAGAAAGAGCATGGGAAGAAAAGAAAATTAAAAATGTTGGAATGATAATGAAATGAAACAAAGCAGCGACCTCGCGATTGTGATGGAATCTAATTTCCTGGATAAAATAAATTCAAAAAGTTTATATTTTTATAATTTGTTTTTATTTATTTCTCAGGTTGTATGTTTAACTTAGAAGTGATTTTAGGCTTAAAATCTGCGCAACAATATTGACTTTATGAAGCAATGCTAATCTTTGTCGATTATTGTATAGGTTTTAAGATATGAGTGGTTGTATAAGTCAACTAATGAAAAAAAAATCGACAAAAAATGTAAAATTAATAATATTTAAGTTTGACAAATAATTAATGAAAAAAAATTAAAGCCATAAACACTCTCATAACAATATAGAAAATAATAAAATATATTTCAAATAAATCGGTTGACTACTTTCTGAGATCATGCGTTACTAACTTTAAAATGGTTTCGCTTTTATATAACAGTATAGAAGTATAGATATACATAGATATAAGCATAATGATCCATAACGCAATGGTGATCGGGAAATATCGTTTTTCAACCCGTTTCAATGAAGATTATTTGACAATAACGCAATAATTCTAACAGAAATGGGTTAATTTCCCTGTCAGTTTTGGAAGTAGAGTTGAGCCCTAAGATAAATAAAACTGAATTTAAAAATTTGCTTAAATGAAAGATATACTAAAGAATGGTCATTTGCAAATAAATGATTTTAACGTTTTAAAAACTGGAAAAAGATACATACATATTGCCTTTGTCCTTGCCTTCTAGATATTTGTATAAAATAAATCAGCTTTAAACATCAGCATCAGGCATCTTTTCTGTTGTAAGTCCTTGAAGCTTGCAGACCCAAGTTTGTGTATAAAATTAAAAGTTGACACAAGACTTCAAATTGTATAAGAAACAGCAATGAGTTTGAGTTGAGATCTCTTGCTGAAACATATACAAAGTTCTGAATCAACCACTCTCTCTCTTGTGCTTTGTGTCTTGTTTCTTGTACCACCAGTTCTTACAACTTGCCTTAAGTGTTTTTACAAATCAACACACAAAGACAAAAACAAAAAATATTATAATATCTTAAAAAATGTCATCACGAGCATACCTATACCTTCATCGTTCTTCGTCGTCGTTAAATTTGTAAATAAACAAACAAACACTTCCTTTTTGGAAGGATAATTTTGAAAATAGCAAGTAAGCAAATCCCTTAGTTGTTTGCAAGGCATGTGGAACAACGCCGCCGCCGCCGACGACGACGACGACGCGACGGACTGAATAGCGAGGACGCGAACGAGTCCCTGGTGTGTATTTTCATTTCAAGTAATCATCATGCTGTGAATGTGTGTTTATGGGAAAAATTGTTGTGACTTTCATCTCACACTTGACTGGCTGCCATTTTCAGTTTTCTGAACAACTGATAGGAAAAACGAAGAAAAACGTTTCGAACGACGCATATAAGATTGCAAGAAAATAAAAAATATATTATATAAATTTAATTAGGGTGGTCTTTAAAAATAAGGAGTTCATATTTATCGAGTCTCAAACGCTAGTAGTAGATTATAAATCTGTGTCTTCCTTTTATTATTTTAATTCATTTCAAGCAGTAAAAATCCAATCTAATTGTGTTGTGCTTTTATATAAGTCAATACAGTTTTAAACTAGATCCATTAAACAAGTGAAGGTAAAACGCACCTTAGAAAAACCGTGCTGATTTGGAGCGATCAAAGACGATAATCGACTCAAAGAGTTTAGGGATAATAGATAATCTAGCAATAGGTCAGTAATTATTAACTTCGTCTTTTTTAGTTATACATAAAGGAAATTTGTCCAAATAGATGGAAACACACAAGAAGATATTTAGAATTTAAAATGAATCGACAAAGGAAATGACTTACACAATTTTTAAGAATAGTAGATGATCAATAGTAGATCAAGACCTGGTATACAAGTATCGTCAAGATTAGATATAAACTTTGCAATTTTATTGGCATTAATATTTAAGTTCATATACATAAGTCAAGTAAGTAGATGATGAACAAACAATAGAAAAAACTTTGTTATCAAATCCAGCTTCAAAATTCATTCTTTATTTAGGATTCGAAATCTTTTTGCAAAACTGCTCGCTTCTTAAATTACCAGAATAGTACTAGCAATCTTACTTCAGATGTAAATAGTCTCGGGACCTATTTTAAAGAACTTTTATTATCTAGACCAACTTAAAACTCATTTAGCTTTGCCACTCCTCACATTATGATACCAGAATTAGATTCCTCATTTACAATGATGAAATTAGAATTTTTTTTTTTTAAATGAAATGCAACTAAAAATCGGGTCCTGATGGTTTTCCAGTAGAATTCTATAAGCACGCAACACCCGAGTTTTTAGAATGTATCCTTCGTTTCGTCAATAGATTATATAATGAAGAGACAGTTCGAGAAAATATTAGGTGTTCCAACATTTCGGTTATTTGAAATCTAATACTCGTATAAAAGCTTTCAATAATCGGTTTATCAACCAAATTCAGAAGGTTTTACGAGAAGATGCTTGAGGACAATAGTGCAGCTGTTCATAACGGTCCAACAAAATCAAGAAACTTTAAATGCCTGACTGGTGTTCCTCAAGGTTGTGGCTTAAGTCCTTAGCTTTTTTCGCCGTCTTTAAATGATGTAGAAAGTCACATCACAGGGTGTGGTACGCAGACCATTTAGTTATCTTGTTCGACCACCCACCTATTCTTCAGCTACATTACAATTAACAAGCTTCGACAGTATTGTTATACGTGGGACCTACAAACTAACGGCTCGAAATCAAAAATTATGGTTTTCAGATCGCGTAACAGGTCAATAATAGGTTATAGTCGTAAAGGGACCCTCGGAGACGATGCTATAGAAGAAGTTGACGAAATCAAATACCTTGGTTATTTATTAACATATAACTTAAACGTAGGTCGTACATGCACTGCACATGTTAAAGAAAAATTAAAGCGGCGAAAATGGCTTTAAACAGCATGAGGTCTAATTTTTTCAATAACAATTCCGTTGATTCAGCTTCAAAATCTTAAGTGTTTAACGCTACAATAAATAGTTGCCTTTGCCATAGCAATGAAGCATATGAATACGAGAAATTGGAAGAACTGCCAAATTTTCAGAGGAATTTTTTGAAAAGAATTTTAAGACTGCTAAGGAACACCACAAACTATGCCATATACATACAAAAACGTGAAAAACCGGCCTTCCATTAATTATTAAAATCTCCAAAAACGTGTCCTCTAGATCTGTTTTGACAAGGGTTACAAAGTTTTTTCAAAAACTGGTACGGTCTATCGTTAACGCACAATTTTGCAACTTCACAATCCGGTAGGATTAAAAACGTCGTTTTACGACTGCATGGCCTGCATAGATGACGTGTTATTTCAGCAATTTTTAACACGATGCTCCGTATCATCGTCTCAAAAGGATCTATCGACAACCATCTTTTAATCTGGGGGAGAAAAACTACTATAGAAATCAGATCTCAGTTCGGGGAATGAGCCTTATCTTCAAAGTAAGAACAGAAAGAAGTATTAGAATTAAATAATTATAGACCTAATAGATCTGACATAAAATCAAATCTGAGGACGAAAATATTTTACACTTTGTATCGCTATGTCCGATCTTACAGGAGATCTGAAGACTCAATGTTTGAAAAAGTTTCTTATCATTAGATGAATGTATCAATATTTTGAACGGTCGCCAAGGTTGGGAGTCTCGAAAAAATGTCAAGACCAGTATTTTTACATGTTTTGAATCAAGAAGTTCTGCACCTTATTTTTAAAGACCATAAAAGCTACCTTTTGAAAACATTGAAAGTCACAAAAGTTAATATAGTATTTAAATTTTAGTTTTTTTATAAGCATAGCACAAACTGTAAAAGACGGCATATTGCTATGATATGATAATATCTTTTTATAATAATAATTGTATAGGTACACTGATTTGAAAAAATAATGAAGAATTGAATTGAATCGATTCTAAATGATTTCAATAGTTTAAAGTCTTGATCTATTACGTAAGATTTATCACAGGTTGAAGTATCACAGTTAAAAGTAGGTATCACTATTGAAGGCACTTTAAAAGATGTCCGAAAAAAGTTAAGTGTGTCCAGTAGTTCGTGTGACTTGAAACGTCATTGAGCTTGAGAAAAGATGGTTAAGGACAAGATTTTCATTTATTGTTTATATAGGTAAACTTCCAAAAATACCTTAGATTCATTTCTAGATCTCTTTGCAACTTCTGAATTTTATTACTTCTTTGCATAGTTATTCTGAAAGGAGTACGCGCTCTACATTGTTGGCGTCGTCGTAGGAAGTAGGATATTTTGAAATTTGTAGTTTTTATTTTTTTTTTTAAATGATGACTTAACTTTTCACAACCACCCAAACATATAGTACGCACAATGGGTATGTATCTCCTCGTACAGTTCATAATACGTGTGTTTTTAATAGAATATTTTTACCTGAACGTGTATCTTTTCCCAGTTAAGTACCTTAGAGAAGCTGAATGAAATTTAAAGATGTTTTAATCGATTTTTCTTATAAAAATTCACTTAATTCATCGTCTGTTTAAAGTTTTAAGAGTTTTCATTTGTATGTAGTTGGAGGTTTAGATTGCCATAATGATATATCATAAGTGCTTTGATTACTTTGAAGTAAATTCAAAAAACTCCCTAAACGATGATCCGAAATATTAAAAAAAAAAATAAACTGTCATCACCGAAATGAGATGAAAGAAGATTGTATTCCTTTGGTAGGGTTCTCGATTCGCATCTTTTTTTTTTTTTAATTTCAAATTGATCATGTTGGATTACTTTTTTGATTTTATTTTTAATTTCTAAAATAATTGTATATCCAATTTGAAGAAGTGCCCACAGGCCTTTCCGGCTCTGAGTTTCTTGGAGTTTCAAATTCCCTAGAATCAGGTTCCAAGTTTATTTGAGGGGTTTTCATAAACAATTTAAATAACTTAATATATTTGCGAGATTGAATATTTAAATAACAAGAAATAATATTACCTTCAAAATAATTACAAGGAGAATGAAGATATTCGATAACATTTTTAAAAGAATCCAGTTGAGATTTATTTCCTAAAAATACTATAGTAAATTGGTTTAAGGTTTTAAATATCTCCAGGAAAACCGTTAAGACTTCAATTGCACTGGTAGACAAGGCTTTCTTACTGGCAATAAAATTGCACATATCCATGCGGGTTTTGATGGACTTACCTCGAATCCGACTTCAAAATTTATTTATCACGACAGGTTTTTAAGATATTATTTTTTTCAAAACTATGAAAGTATCAAATTCAAGGTTGGCTCAAAACATCATAAAAGAATTTTCAAAAACTAAGTAAGATACTAAAATTATTTAAATTGAATCTAGAAGAGAAAGATTTAAACTTTGCAAAACCATCAAACAATTTATTATTCAAACATATCATGCGTTTTTACTAGCAGTAAAAACCATGTTTTTGATTGTATATAGCGTTTTTAAATAGGCATATTTTAAAAAAATGATGTGATAGAAAAATGTATAAATTCAAATTTAAATTTAGGACATCTTAATTCCTTAAAAAAGTATTGTGTTGTTTGTGCTCCCGAAAAAAAAATCGTAATTTTGTCGATCAGTGTATTGCCGTAATGTTTGCCCTAAATGTGTGCGTCTACAGCTTATATTAAACAACCTTATCAGTGTAGCTTTAGACCAGAAAAGTGTCGATCAAGTAATAACATTAAGACAGATCCTAAATAAGTGTAGAGAAGACCTCTCCTTAGCAACTAAATGACGGTAATGAACTGATTAATTTTCGTCCTGCTATGCGGTTCAGACATCATGGCCATGGTACCTTAGGTCGTTTTAAAAGAAAAGTTCTTCGCGTGATCTACGGCCCCGTATTTATATAAGGTGATTGATTTTGGGAGCATGTACTTTAATTTTAAGGAAAAAGGTGTTTTCGTGATGGGTTTTTCTGCTTAAATTAGTTTCTACTTTCAGAGTTGATATAATTTAAGTGCCATGATTTTCTGTTTATTTAAATTAAAAAGAGGCTGGGATGCGACCCATACACTGATAACTTCCCATCCCGTCTGTCGATTTGTCTTGCTTAAAAGTTTGTCTATATGAATCAATTTTCACCAAATTTGCGTACTATTTTTTGTAGGTTTTATTTTTTTATGAAAAAAAGGACTGTTGGATTTTTATAAAAAATTACTGAATATCGAAAACAATATTTTCTGTGAAATAAAATAAGTTTGAAGCCAATATTTTTAATTTTTGAAAAGCTATTTGAGTCGAAAGTAATTTTTTACCAAGTTTTAGTATTGTTTTTTTTTAGGTTTTTATTTTTTGTAAAAAAAACTGTCAATTCGATTTTTCTCAAAATTTTATAGAATGTTGAAAACAATATTTCTTATAGATAAAATTGAAGCCAATGTCTCAAATTTTTGAAAAACGTCGAAAAACAATTTTTACCAACTTTTATAAAGTTTTTTTTTCGGTTTTTAATTTTTTGTAAGAAAACTGTCAATTCAATTTTTTTCAAAATTTTACTGGATGTTAACATCAATATTTTTTGAAAGATAAATGCAGTTTAAAGCCAATATCTCAAAGTTTTGAAAAGTTATTTGAGCCGAAAATCAATTTTTACCAACTTTTATAAATTTTCATTTTAGGTTTTTATTTGTTTGTAAAAAAATTGTCATTTCGATTTTTCTCCAAATTTTTCCTAATGTTAAAAACAATATTTGTTATAAGTTTAAAGTAGTTAGAAGCTACTATCTCAAATTTTTAAAAAGATATTTGAGTCAAAAATCAATTTTTACCAACTTTTGTTAAATTTTTTTTCGGTTTTTAATTTTTTGTAAAAAAAACTGTCAATTAGATGTTTTTCAAAATTTTACTGAATGTTGACAACAATATTTTTTGAAAGATAAAACTAGTTTAAAGCCAATATCTCAAAGTTTTAAAAAGATATTTGAGTCGAAATTCAATTTTTACCAACTTTGAGTAATGTTTTTTTTAGGTTTTTATTTTTTATAAAAAAAACTGTCAATTAGATTTTTTTTTAAAATTTTATCGGATGTCAAAAACATTATTCCTCGTTGCACAAAATTGTTTTGGAGATGAAATTATATTTTAGTCGTAAAAATTTCAAGGTGACAATTTTTTTTTCATTTTTTTTTTTGATTTATAAAAAAAACCGTTAATTGGATTTTTTTCTAAAAATATACTTGTTTTGTATCACGTTACAATATATAATATAAAATTCAATTCAAGTCTCTAGGGTCATTGGTTCATGAGATATTTAGGGTTAACCAAAATGTTCACCTTTTTTTAAACTGCTATGGTAAAAAATCCACCCACGCAATTTTCTTGAGAGCCCTTTCTGCATCTTTCTGCCTTATTATCTTGCTTGCTTGCTTAAGGTGGCGCTACAGTCCTGTGTGAACTAGGGCCTCACCCAACAAACTTCTCCATCTAGCCTTATTATCTGTATAACAAAATTTATTTGAAGTCGATATCTCTTCTGGTTCTTGAGCTATGGACGACGAAAAAAACGTCGCGAACGTACGGACGTACGGACATACGGACATACGGACATACGGACATACGGACATACTGACATACGGACATACGGACATACGGACATACGGACATACGGACATACGGACATACGGACATACGGACATACGGACTTACGGACGTACGAACGTACGTACACACGTACGCACAGACATCTTTCTAAAAATCTTTTATTTCGACTCTAGGAACCTTGAAACGTCGAGAAATGTCAAAATTTTCAATTTGACAAATCGGACCCATTACAATAACTTCCTATGGCAAGTTCAAAATGGCTTACACACACAATTGTAAAAAGAAGCAGTTTATAAAGAATAGAAAATCTAGGGCCATTGCTCACCACCAAAAAAGAAAGTTAAAATATGGTAAGAGCAAAGTCGACGACTTTCAAAAAAAAAAAAATTGTACGTTAAAAGGAATTAAGCCTCCTGGGGAACTCTTACTTTTACTTAGAGTCGGTTATTGCTAACGACCGAACTAATATGCTCCGTGAAATCGAGATTAGAATTAGTTCATAGTTTTAAGATCTTTAAAACTATGAACGCAATGTATCGAGTGCTGTGATATTTTATAATCAAATTAGGAGTACGTTTTTTAGATAGTCATTGCCTTTAATTGGGATAAGGTTTAGCCCATTCTTTTCGCGCCAAATAAAAAAATGTTAAAATCCTCTTTTAGTTGTTTTAAAGATCGTTTAGAGATTTTATGCTTTTCAAAATTTTCATTTCATCCTCATAGATTAAAATGTAACTGTATCGTACATAAAGGTGTTCATCATTGATAGCTAAGATAAAGAAAAGAAGTCCTAAATGACTACCCTGGGGAACACCTGATTTAGCAATAAAAAGTTTGTAGAAAGAAGTTCTGAATTTAACTTGATGAGACTTATTTTGAAGATAAGAAGAAGACCATATTAAGCAAAAGCTTTAGAATAACAAGTGTAAATATATTCGAGCTCTTGACCGATTCCTAGGTGATTTGAACAGAATTTTAGTAATTGTCGAACGTTTTCGCATAAAACCATGTTGTAGATTACATATTATATTCTTACAGTTAAAATTTAAACTATCACAAACAATTTGTTCAAAAAGCTTGGGAATACATGGCAGGTTTAGATAATGGTCTGTAATTACTAATGTCAGAATTATTACCTTTTTTAAAGGTTGGTGTCAAAAACACCTTCTTCCATATGGTTAAGAAGAAGGGGAGATGATGCTTCTACTGATTTACATTTTTTTCAAGACAATTGGAGGGATTCCACCTGGTCCAAAAGAATAATCATCTTTAAGCAAGTCCAAGTAACTTTAGATTTTTTCTAACGTAATTTCAACATTATTATAAGTAGTCTGGGGATAATCTGGAAGGTATAGAAAGAAATTCTCATCATGGAAAAGTTTGTTGGCTGAGGCCCTATTTCACACAATAGATAATTTGGTTTTACAACTGCAAAGTTATATTATAGTTTAGAGGCCACCTAGTTATCATTGCGGTTCGCATCCCACACACTTCTTTTGTGTCTATTTTTAAGATCATAAAATAAAATATCAGTTTCTGACATTAAATTTAAGTGTTAAGATTCAACTGCCATTATTCAATTTTGAAGTGGCCCTGAAGAAATCCACAAAAATCTCATTCTCATCGCCAATACGACTTAAATATAATGTACCACTGTTTCAGTTTTTTATTTTTAAAGCTTGTAGCTTTTTTTATTTCTTTCCTTTGTGAAGCCTAGTACGCTGCTGATGCGAAACGAAATTTCCCATACAAAAATGACATGACGAAATCATAAACGAAAAATTTCGCTGTGCTTTTCGTTTTTCAGTACGCTGCTGAACGACGAAATGTGACATTTTAGTGGAGAGCTGTACTAGATTTCTTAGTACAATTCTCCACTCTTTTCGTTCTCAATTTAATTGTCCAGCACATTAATTGCTTGCGAAATTTTGACGTTTAATTTTTTTATTGAAAAAAAAAATTGTTTACTCGTGACTTTGGGTGTTTTGACTTTGATTTATACTTGATTTAAAATTTAAAATAAAATGGATTTGTCTAATGTGTTCCAACATTGCATTTCTGAATCGGAAACTCAGGATGTTATTGGTGATGTGCAACATGTGATGAAGACAAGCAGTGAAATTCAACTTCCAGACAGAACTCTCCACAAATATTTTTCCGCTGCGGTTTTCGTTTTTATTTCGCTCTGCACTTGGAGACCACCGACAAATTTCGTTTCGCATCAGCAGCGTACTAGGCTTGATAGAAAATATTTTGAGCTTAAATAATCATAAATCAAAAATAGATTTCCGAGTTGTGTGTACGAGTATTTTATAGGTATTTAACTATAGCTGTAAGAAACATCATGTATGAAACATTAAATAAAATAAGCTTCCTTCTAAACTTATCCTTTCACACTAGAAGAAACTTATGAGAATTGGAATAAGTACAACATATTTTACGACATAATAGAGACATCATATAGAATGATAAAAAGTCTCGTGTATTTTTTTACGACCTAACTCGTTTAACACAGAACAAAAAATAATAATAAAACCCTTGTACAGAAAATAGAGTCATGGTTCTTGAATTTCCTGATAGCAGAAGATTTCAATGGTACACTCAAAAATCAGTCATGAAATACTGTTAAAAGAATAAGAACAACTATAGCAATAAAAAAGTAGGAATAAAAGGTATAAATGTTCGCTTCTAAAAGGACATATAATTAAAACTGCTGAAAAAAATCTAAAAATTTAAACAATCATACAAATTTTGACATTGAACATAATTGATCAGATGTCCTTGCTGGTTTTAGCTGAATGCCTTTTCATTTTCATTAACTAATGGTTGATTAAAGTCAACACAATAAACAAAGATTGTAAGGAATAGCCGCCCATTCCTACAGCCGCAATTATTATATAGGACGACAGCGAATGACAGATTGGTTAAATGTTCATTCATTATAGAAACTTTTCTCCATTATCAACTTAAAGCTATGTATATTTAGGTTCTGGATGCAACGACACGACGCGACGGGGTAATGGAAAGAATAAGAATTATGAGATTCGTTGACTGTGGACGGCGGGCAGGTCTTTTTTCGCAGGATGGTGGATGCTTGAGTAATTGCTTGGCCATTGATTTTTCAATAGAAACAAAACAAACAAAAATTAATTAAATATATGCAATTTATACTTAACCTAGAAAAAAAATGAATGTTAATAACATAAACCATTGCTGTTTGATTATTATGTTTTGAAGCTGACAAGAGCTTGTTAAGGTTATTAACTGAAAATAAAAGGCAATAGAACTTTTTGATCCTTTTTAGAAGAAATTTTGAATATGATTACTGTGTTACTACACAAGAATTCGTTTTTAATCATGCATGTATACAAGGAAGAAAGAAAAATGATAAAACATTTTCATTTCTGCATCGGAATTGATTCTGAATCTGGTAAGACAAAAAAGATATCTGACCAGAAATGTAACTTTCAAAATGTTATTGCTTAAAACAACGAATTGAAAAATAACAACATTTTATTACATACAAATAATACGGCTTTTTCTGCTTAATTTGAAGTCAATATCTTCTATTGTTCACGAAATATCAAGAACCAAACATCAATTTTCACCAAATTTGCGTGAAAGATATTTGAGTCAAAAATCAATTTTTACCAACTTTTAGTAATGTTTTTTTTAGGTTTGTATTTTTTTGTAAAAAAAACTATCAATTCGATTTTTCTCAAAGTTTTACAGAATGTTGAAAACAATATTTCTTATAAAACAAAATTAGTTTTGAAGCCATAATCTTAAATTTTTGAAAAGATATTTAAGTCAAAAATCAATTTTTACCAACTTTTAAAAAATCTATTTTTAGGTTTTTGTTTTTTTTATAGAAAAAACTGTCAATTCGATTTTTCTCAAAATTTTACCAGATGTCAAAAACTTTATTCTTTATTGCACAAAATTATTTTGGAGATAAAATCATTTTTAGTTCGTAAAATATTCGAGGTGACAAATATTTTTTTCAGTTTTTTGATTTATATAAAAAAACGTTTATTTGGATTTTTTTTTTCAAAAATATACTTGTTTTGTATCACGTTACAATATATAATTTAAAATTTAATTCAAGTCTCTAGCGTTATTCGTTCGTGGGTTAACCAAAATGTTCACTTTTTTTTTAAATTATGGTAAAAAAAACCACCCACGCAATTTTTTTGAGAGTCCTTTCTGCATTATTATCAGTATAACAAAATTTATTTGAAGTCGATATCTCTACTGGGAATTGAGCTATGGACGAAAAAAAAACTTTGCGAACGAAATTTATTTTGAGGTATCTGCAGTTTTTACATTTTGCACATTTTCCGAATGTTTCGCAACCATAGAAAAGAATTGCTTAAAAACTCACTTTATATTAATTATAATTTTGTTGCTGTTACTAAAACCTGAATTTCTGTTATTTGACGTCTTTAACTTTTTTTCAACATGTCCACTGTAGATAAGATTTTGGACTAAGTAAAGCCCTAGTTAACTTAAACTCATTTCCCAGTTTATGTTTACACCATTAACTTTCGTTTTCTACTAAAAAAGATAGCTTGTACCTAACAGAATAATACTGAACAATACTGAGAATAGAATAATTCTGAATTAAGAATAATACTGAGATATTAGTTCAATTACATGGGTTAAATTTATCTCTATATTAAGACTAAATTCACATGCTGTTAAAAATTCCAGTATCCTCAGCAAATAAATCAATTTGGCAATTACCATTCAGGAAGTTTAGGAATATCGAACAAATATATTATAAAGAAACGGGCGTAATACAGATCCTTTCGGAACACCATGTTCGACTTGGTAACAATTTGACAAACTGTTATTAACATAAACACTAAAACACCTATAAAACATAAGACTTTAATTTGTCATCCATTCCATAGTGCCTCACAGTATCAAAAGCTTTTTCTTAATTATATCTATAGTAGAATGGGTCCAGTTGATTTGACAAGCCAACGATTCTGTTTCACATATACTTGCATACTCTCAACACTTGACGTTTGACGTTTGTAAAAAGTGGTAGCAAAAAAAAACAAGAGCTCAATAAAAATAAAGTTAAAAATATACTGAACAAACTATAAATTTCTTAAGTTATCTTATTTTGTTTATCTAAAGCAACTTAATACGAAATTGAACAAAAATCAAGTAAGTCCTAGTCATATCACCTTTAAAACTGAGAAATAGTCCATGAAACATAGATAACCTCAATAAATGAATATACGAGGATTAGGAGAAACATCCCCTGAACATCCACAAAGTGAAAAGCGCTACTCTTGCTTGGCAAACACTTCAATTGTTGATAACAACATGACTCAATCTGGAATAATCGTCGAAGAGATAATGAAGAAGTTACTAAAAGAAAACAATGATGAGCTTTACAAGAATTTGGCAACTAAGTTCGACTTACAATGCCTACACGAAGATCTTACCAGTCTTAAAGTTCATCATGAAGAACTGACACAACGAGTAATCCAATTAGAATCCCAAAATACATTTTTGGAAGCGCAGATCGACAGGATTATGCAAAAATCCACCGAAACAAACCTTGTCGTGCGGCTACAAAAAAACCATCCCGAAGCCTGTGAAAATGCTAAAGCTATCTGTGCTGGCCTTCTAAATGAACCCAACGCTGAAGCATTAGTTGATTCAGCTTACAGCGTTCGCACTCGTAACTCACAATCTGCAATGATTATTGTAAAAATGAAGTCTAGGGAATCAGCATTCAATGTTCTAAAGAAAGCTGGTACTCTAAAAGGAAAAGATATAAGCATCCAAAAGGATCTACCACGCAATGTACGACAAAGGCGAGCTAAACTCTTGCGCATTAGAAAAGTGCTCCTTGAAAGAGCCCCGCATACAAAAATTGCTGTTCGAGACGACAAAATGGTTATCCAAGACAGAACATTTACCTGGGACTCCTCGCTGGGGCTGAAATGTGGGGAATATGATGGCCTTAACATTTTAAAATCTATTTTTGGAGACATTTCTTTTCTAAATTTATTAATGAATGATCTACTAAAAAAAAACAATGTGTACCAAATGTCAAACATCCCTAAAAGCAATGAAGCTGTCAAAAATTTCGAACCAAGTGTCAGGCAAAACGTTAAGGTGGGAACGCAAAATCGATCTTTAACTTCGAATGCAAGTACAAGCAGCTGCAGCGGTTGTGTTCACGAAGCATGAGAACTCGCTGTCTACCAGAACAAAACAAAATGTAACGAAATTAGTATTTTAAGTTATAACGTAGCAGGTTTAAAAAATAAGTTATTGTTTGTAAATTTTTTCAACTATATACGAAAATTTGATATATTTTTCTTGTCTGAAACACATTTATTAGAAAATCAGGAAGTACAATTTAAGAACATTTTTAATAACTACGAATTGAAATATGTACCGGCAGTAAAATCAGCAATATATGGTCGAGGAAGTGGAGGTATATTATTTGCCTATCGTAAAAATCTAACTGATATAATAAGATTTAAAAGAGTGTCCGAATCATACCTATTTGATATAAGACTCGGTAAAGATATGTTGTACTTGGTTCCTGTTTACATAAATTGTAGCAACTGGCAGTCTGACTTTTGTAAATTAAGCGAAACGCTGCAGGAAGTTGATTCATCAAACTTAATGCTTATTGGAGATTTCAATGGATTTTTTAACTACCAGTTGCCCTTCTTTAATACTGTTCGCAAATGAAAAGATGCTGTATGTGACAAGAAAGGTGAACAAATTTTGGATCTTGCCGATGCATACAACTGCCACATACTGAATGGCAGCTGCACAGGTGATTCTGAGGGTGAATTTACGTTCATAAGAGGTACAGCTAACTCAACAATAGACCTTTGTTTTATATCTGGTCTGTGGAACAATGCCGTGAAAGATTTTAGAGTAGGTACTGAAACATTTTCAGACCATATGCCGTTAGAAGTTATGTTTGAATCTTCCCAAAATCTAACCCCAGCCGGAACTAAACGTCTTAACCTCATTCCAAAATTATTCTGGAACGAAAGAAATAAACAACAGTTCCAAACCAGCTTAAATAACGAAATACGTAAGCTTCATGAACTTAATGTAAGCTTTGAGTCTAAGGTTCTTATAACAATTATGAAAGATTCTAACCCCCAAATTCAACAAACAGAAAAGAAAATCATTTTTAAACAGAAGTGGTTCGACTCGGAGTGCACAAAAGCTAGGGAGACGTCTTTCAGTTTCCTGAAGCTCTTCCGATCTCACAACCTACCGATCTTCAGAAAACTCTATGCTGATGCAAACACCCAATACAAAAGAATTTGTCGCGCCAAAAAATCATCTTTTGAACAAAAGACAGTAATGGCTATAAATAAAGCTAGCAACTCTGTTCAGTTCTGGAAAGCTGTTAAAACATTAAATGAATCAACGAATATCATCTCTCTTAATTTGGATGCACAAAGTCTTCAGGATCACTTTAAGTCCCTCCTTAACACAACATTATTTTCTCCTCTGTTCCTGTACGCGGCCCCACTTGTGATAGACGACTTCCTTGATGCACCTTTCTCGATAGCTGAAGTTAAAAATATCATTGAAAACTGCAAATCAAACAAAGCACCAGGAGATGACCGAATTCCGTATGAATTCTACAAAAATGCCACTGATGAGTACATTGCCCTACTAACAAGTGAATTTAACCGAATCTTCCAAAGCTCAATAATTCCTGATGAATTCAAGAAGTCCATTATTTTCCCACTCTTCAAGAAAGGAAACGCTGAATATCCAGCTAATTATAGGGGAATTGCTTTCTTAAACACCATCGCAAAACTGTTTGCTGGGATTATTGAAAATAGATTGTCGGATTGGGTTCGAAGAAAAAGAATTTTGTCAGAATTCCAGGCCGGCTTCAGGAGGAGCTACTCAACGATCGACTATATATTTTCATTATACAACATAGTTGACTATTATCTTCAGAACAAGAAAAAACTGTATGTGTTTTTCGTAGATTTCCGTGCAGCCTTTGACTCCGTCACCCGTGATCACCTCTTCTATAAGTTATCCACGATTGGTTTGTCAAGCAAAATAATAAATACGCTAAGAGCACTGTACACCAACAACACAGCTTATGTTTGGGACGGAAAATCTATCTCCGATGAATTTAGAACAGAAATGGGACTCAAACAAGGATGTATCCTAAGTGCTTTGCTTTTTGTCTTATATATAAACGACATAACAGATGCTGTTGGCGGTGGTATCTCGTTTGGAGGAATCAAAATACCAGCCCTAATGTATGCAGATGATATAGTTTTCTTCTCGGAAAGAGTAGAAGGCTTGCAACTTATGATGAACAAATTGAAGGACTATTGCAAATGTTGGAACCTACAAGTCAACTTATCGAAATCGAAGGTAATGATATTCAGAGGTGGTGGTGGCAGAAATGCTAGAAATGAAAAGTGGTCTTATAATGGAGAAACGGTAGAAATAGTGCGAGAATATAAATACCTCGGGATTTTATTTACTTCGAATCTTAACATGAAAAAATATCTAGAAGGAAAGTTGAAAGAAGCAAAGCGTGGATTTTCAGCAGTTTGGGAACGCTGTTTCAAAAATAGATGTATTGAGCATAGTGCTAAGCAAAAACTTTTTCGATCTACAGCGTCAGCTATCCTTCTGTATGGCTCCCAGGTATGGGGATACAACTCTTTCGAACCAGTTGAAAAATGCCTCCGATACTTCATCAAAAGAATATTTTGTCTTCCAAATAATACACCAAACTACATGCTGTATCTTGAGACAGGATTCGCTCCAATGTTTATGGAAACATTATACCTACATTTTAACTACATCGTTAAAAACACCATTAGAACATCAGGAAGTATGCCAACAGAGTGGAGAAATCTTGCGGCTTTCTGTAACTCAACGCTAACGGTAAATCAAAATGAACAACTCGTTTTGCTCCAGGAAAAGTTCAAAGCATTATTAGAACGATTTGGAAAAGCGCTCTATGACAGATACTTATCCGAGGCACGAAAGTCAACCTTTAGAAGCTACTACAGTCGGTTGATTTTTGACAATAGACTCAATACATATTTTCTCAACTCGAACCAATTACATAAGATTAGTATTATCTTCAAAACACGAGGAGAACTTCTCCCTCTCAATTTTATTCCCCACCGTCCTGACCTGCCAATACTCTGCAGTCTGTGCAATCGCAACGAACGTGAAGACATAAAGCATTTCATCGCAATTTGTCCAATTTTAAATGAGTTTAGGATCAGACACTTCGGTAAACAAAGTCTGAATGATACTGAGCTGCTTGACATACTAAACGGATCCGTTGGATGGGATGCACTTTACTCGTATGTTGTTGCTGCGCTTCGATATAGAAATTGTATAGTAAACAAAGATTTCTAGATCCCTAAAATTGTTATTTGCTATAATTTTGTTTTAACCATTGCCACTATAAATATTATTTGTATATTTCAAAATGTCAGTCTGGTAGACGGCCATAGGCCAAACCATTGTGACTTAAGATAAGCTTTTGTTGAATATATAACAAATTGTTACTTTGTACTTAAAATGAAATAAAGAGTCAATTAAAACTAAAAAACTAACTACTCTCAACACTTGGTGATATTTTTTGAACCCAAATTATTTATTAGGAAGGATGTTTAATTAATTAGTAATTTCTAATATGTTTTCTTTTAAAATCTTTTCCAAAATGTTGCTAAAAATACTCAACAAATCAAACGGTCAATAGCTATCTGGAAGTTTAAAATTTTTGTCAAGATTTTGAATACTTAGGTATAAAATTCGGGATTTTCCAAGGCTAAGGAAAATATTTGTATAAATACATTGGCCAATAAGGCTTAAAATGTAGGTCCAGCTTGGAGAAGTATTTTAATATAGATGTTTTTAAATTTGTCAGGTCAGGTCAGGTCAGTTTTGAATTGAATTAACGGATCATTCCTAAATTTTCTTTTTTTCCCGTTTGCTTTACCCAATGAAGTCAATATTACCAAAAAAGAAAAGACCCAGAAAACTTTCATTATCACCCTAACAATAATTTAATCAAACTTCATTTTCTTAGTCATTCCATTGAAAAATTATACCTTAAGATCTAAATAAATTATTTATCTCTATATAGAATTATTTTTATTTAAATTATTTAGATAGTCTTTAAGTATTACGTATAACGAATGTCCGCCCTAAGCACCAATGTAATATGTAAATATAATAAAACAAAATAATTTTTAACAAAAAAAAAAGAAATCTCAGCATGCCACAAGCATTTTATCTGAATCTGAAAAGGATTTATTGCTGCGAGCATCTCCTTTTGCCCATCTTTTCAATGAATCCTTTTCCAATTACATCAGATTTTTATCCTCACCAAAACAGTAAGCACAAACGACGTGTAATAAATCTCCATTAAAATTGATTCCACACACATATTTTTATAAGAAAATAAGTTAAAGTGGAGAATCCACTTCAATATGTCCTTGGAATTTAAAAACCCATTTATTAATTTCAGTCTCTCTAAAGCTAAAACTTTTTTCTTTTGCCAAACAAATCTTGTTCCTGTGATTCTTACTTCACAATGACTCTCCGTGGCAATAAAAAAAATTACACTCATTCAGAATTCTCATGCTTCATCTGTTTTCAATGCCAGAGCAACTTAAAGCCAAAGGTCTTCTCGAATTGAGGGTTGTTATTTTTTTTTGTTCAACAGAGGGAGCCACGGAAAGGATAAAAACAACCCTGCTGCATTTAGCAGATATGTTAGATATAGAAGGCAGAAGAAGCTACTTCCTGGTGTTTGTTTTTGTTTGTGCGTTTTAAAATACCCCTCGATCTGGAGGGTTACTTTCATCTGAAATGTGAATAGAATTTATTAGTGCAGCACATTTTATCTCTCATTTTTTGGCCTGACTGCATATTTACTTTGTTGTCCTGAATATCATGGCTATAGAGCAAAAGAAGGAATAGTTTCATATCTCCACATTCGGATGTAGCTTTACTTTTAGCTTTAAGTCGCGAGATTCTTTGTTTGGCGTTTGACAGTTAGCAGCGAAAATGGGGTTGAATTCAGTGAAAATGTTTTGAGATTGTTCAAAATGGATAAACTTACAGCGAAGTTACTCGCTATGTGAACTCTGGCATTTCTGTTTGATGTTTTGAACTTCTTAATATCAACAAATTGTTTTACTTGAGTGGTTACGAGTTTTTGAAAAGTTTTTACTTCTACTACTACACTCCAAGAAATTATAAAAAAAGTTTTGGCATCCAGGAAAAGCACTAAAGTTAACATTTTCGGACTAACAATATATCTCATCATGTGAAGCGTATCTCATATGTATACCTATACATTATCCAGTATAATTTTTGTCATTGCGTCGAAACCGAAACGCTTTTCATATTTAAAATTTCATTAAGGCGCCATCGTAGAATGGTCGTTTTCCAATACGTCCTTGAATCTATCATCTATAATAAATCTGGGAATCATATGTCTGTGGTATCGTAGAAATTCTTCCTGTAGTATTTGATGTATCCTTTAGGATTCTTCAGAAATTTGCTGGTAAGGGCTAACTATGCAGGTATGTAATTTCGAAGAGCATATTATCGGGTGATTTTTTCAGAGCTTGAGAACTTTTTTTAAAAAAAAAACGCATAAAATTTGCAAAATCTCATCGATTCTTTATTTGAAACGTTAGATTGGTCCATGACATTTACTTTTTGAAGATAATTTCATTTAAATGTTGACCGCGGCTGCGTCTTAGGTGGTCCATTCGGAAAGTCCAATTTTGGGTAACTTTTTCGAGCATTTCGGACGGAATAGCCCGAATTTCTTCGGAAATGTTGTCTTCCAAAGCTGGAATAGTTGCTGGCTTATTTGTGTAGACTTTAGACTTGACGTAGCCCCACAAAAAATAGTCTAAAGGCGTCAAATCGCATGATATTGGTGGCCAACTTACCGGTCCATTCCTTGAGATGAATTGTTTTTCGAAGTTTTCCCTTAAAATGGCCATAGAATCGCGAGATGTGTGGCATGTAGCGCCATCTTGTTGAAACCACATGTCAACCAAGTTCAGTTCTTCCATTTTTGGCAACAAAAAGTTTGTTAGCATTGAACGATAGCGATCGCCATTCACCGTAACGTTGCGTCCAACAGCATCTTTGAAAAAATACGGTCCAATGATTCCACCAGCGTACAAACCACACCAAACAGTGCATTTTTCGGGATGCATGGGCAGTTCTTGAACGGCTTCTGGTTGCTCTTCACTCCAAATGCGGCAATTTTGCTTATTTACGTAGCCATTAAACCAGAAATGAGCCTCATCGCTGAACAAAATTTGTCGATAAAAATACATTTCGAACCGAACACTGATTTTGGTAATAAAATTCAATGATTTGCAAGCGTTGCTCGTTAGTAAGTCTATTCATGATGAAATGTCAAAGCATACTGAGCATCTTTCTCTTTGACACCATGTCTGAAATCCCGCGTGATCTGTCAAATACTAATGCATGAAAATCCTAACCTCAAAAAAATCACCCATTAGTTAAGGGTAATGCTGCGGTATCGATTCCTCAAAATCTGTAGAAGCCTTCATGGAAACTTAACTAACCATACTGTTTTTGTTTCAAATGAAAGAGCATTCAATTATTGGTCCAGCATAGGGTTACATAACTGAAAGTTGGCCCGAACCAATTTTGTGATAATTTGAGATGTTAAGGCTTTCATTAAGTATTTAGTTGGTATTGCTGTCAAACGGAATGGTATTTTATTTTATTTTCAGCAATAAAGGGTTTTCGAAACAAAAGTCATCCAGGAAATATTTGAGTCAGTAATCCAGTAGATCTTTCAATTAATGAGTAGACATTAACATCTCAAATTAGAGCTACCCTGGTTTGGGCAAACTTTTTATGGGGCAACCCTATTCTATTCTTTTTTATTTACTTAAGGTGGCGCAACAGTCCGGGATGGAGAGGCTGGGATGCGACCCACACTGATAACTTCCCATCCCGCCTGTCGATTTGTATTGCTTAAAAAGTTTGTAGGTTCTCGTGTTTTGTTAAAAAAGAAGTCATTTGAATTAGTTAAATAAAAATTTTAAAATAACAATAATATTTTGCATATGATGAAATAGTTTGATTTTAAAACCTATTCTAATTAAAGAGATTTTTAGTCGAAAACCAATTTTAACCAATTTTAGTAGCATTTCTTAAAAGTTTTTATTTCTTATATAAACAAATACAAATTGGATGAATTAAATTAATTTGAAGTCAATGTCTTCTATTATTCATGAGATATCGAAAACCGAACATCAATTTTTACCAATTTTGCGTACTATTTTTTGTAGATTTTGTTTTTTTATGAAAAAACGGACTTGTTCGATTTTTATAAAAGATTAATTGAATGTCGAAAACAATATTTTCTGTGAGGTAAAAATAGTTTGAAGCCAATATTTTTAAATTTTGATAAGATATTTGAATCGAAAGTAAATTTTTACCAACTTTTATTAATTTGTCTGCAGGTTATTATTTTTTGTAAAAAAAACTGTCAATTATTTTTTTCTCAAAATTTTACTGAATGTTGACAACAACATTTTTTTATAAATTTAATTAGCCAATATCTTAAGGTTTTGAAAAGATATTTGAGTCGAAAATTAAGTTTTTCTAACTTTTAGTAATGTTTTTTTAGGTTTTTATTTTTTGTAAAAAATTGTCAATTCGATTTTGCTCACAATTTTACAGAATATTAACAACAATATTTTTTGTAACATAAAATTAGTTTCTGCAGGTTATTATTTTTTGTAAAAAACTGTCAATTATTTTTTTCTCAAAATTTTACTGAATGTTGACAACAATATTTTTTTATAGATTTAATTAGCCAATATCTCAAAGTTTTAAAAAGATATTTGAGTTTAAAATCTATTTTTGCCAACATTTATACATTTTTTTTAAATTTTTTATTTTTTGTACAAAAAACTATTAAATCGATTTTTCTCAAAATTTTACCAAACATTGAAAACAATATTTATTATAAGGTAAAATTAGTTAAAAGCCATACTCTCAAATTTTTGAAGAGATCAAGTCGAAAATCTATTTTTACCAACTTCGAGTTATATTTTTTTAGGTTTTTAATTTTTTGTAAAAAAATTGTCAATTCGATTTTTCTCAAAATTTTACCAGATGTTGATAACGTTATTTTTCGTTGCAAAAAATTATTTTGGAGATAAAATCGTTTTTTCGTTCGTAAATTTTTCGAGGTGACAAATATTTTTTTTCAGTTTTTTTTGGTTTATAAAAAAAAACAATTAGTTAGAATTTTTTCCAAAAATATATTTGTTTGGTATCACGTTACAAAATATAGTATAAAATTTAATTCAAGTCTCTAGCGTTATTGGTTCGTGAGATATTTTGTGTTAACCAAAATTGGTAATTGCTATGGTAAAAAAACACCCTATCAAATTTTTTCAGAGTCCTTTCTGCATCTTTCTGCATTATTATCTGTAGAACAAAATTTATTTGAAGTCGATACCTCTACTGGTTCTTGAGCTATGGACAACGGAAAAAAACGTCGCAAACGTACGGACGTACAAACGTACACGCACGCACAGACATCTCTGTAAAAATCTTTTATTTCGACTCTAGGGACCTTGAAACGTCAAGATATGTCAAAATTTTCAATTTGACAAATCGGACCGATTACAATAACTTCCTATGGAAAGTTAATAAATAAATCTGGTGGCGCAACAGTCCGTTGAGAACTTGGGCCTAGTGACTTACAACTCTCAACCATTCCTGTGTGCGAGTAATGTTGTCAGAAATGGAGGGGACCTACAGTTTTAAGTTTAATTCCTCGCAAGTGGCAGTACCCGGGAAAAAGACTTTTAGATGGCACAGGCAGGGATCGAACCCAAGACCACTGGCATGACAGTCCAACGCACTAAAAAATGTGTTAAACCTTTTTTGACATCAAAAGCATCGGTGAGATCTTTTCGCACCTTGATAGAGCAGCGTGCATTCTCCATCGTCATTCTACATAAACGGACAAGTTTAACAGGGATGGTCAAACTAGACATTGCTATTTAAAGTTCTTCCCTATAGATGCTGCCATACTGCATCGTTTAGTTTGAATTAAAGGGTTGAACATTAAACTACCAATAATCTGAATTATGAATATTAAAGTTACTCTCCCTTTTTATGCCTGATGTTAAAAAAATTATATCCAAACAAAAAACCCTACAGAAAAATTAAAATAAAAATAAATTTCTTCATTCTTTGAGATTGTTTTTATTGTTAGATATAGTGAAGCAGTCCAATGCCAACTTGGTATTTAGTATTTTGTAAAAATATTAAATTAATTCTTGGGTTTCTCTTTCCGATTTCAATTTACATTATATCAATAAAAATGTTCCCTTTGAAATTAGAATAGTGATGAATACAAAACGAAAAGGAATACAGAAAATTTAAATTCATTACTCAAAATATTGATTTGTTTGCGAACGAATTCATTCAATTTTTACTGACATGCATTTGAAACTGTCGGAAGCTTCAACTTTGATGGATGACTAGAAAAGAGAATAATACTTCAATGAATGAATTATTTATTTTCACTTTCGATAAAGGGTGGTGTAATATTTTATTTGATTGATATAATGGTTTTGTTGACAGTTTTGAAATATACCAAATGAACAATATATTTAGTGAAACGGCGAAACATTTGTTATGCCAATGAAGTATATGTCCTTGTGATTTTATGGAACTTTAAAATGTTAAAAATTTAACAAATAAATATAATTGAACACTAATTTTACGTATACAAATCCAAAACTTATTTTCTAAAGTCTTTTTTATTGTCACTATACGACCGTGAAAGCCGATATTAATTTTTCTAAAACTCTCAATACTCATTTCATATATGTATTACAAATTATAAAAGAAGCTTAATTTCATAAATTTCATTCAAATCTTCAAATGGGATTACCTTAAATAAAGTTGAGAGTAGATTTTATAGCTTGGGGTTTATTCCCTAATAAAGAAAGTGATATAAAAGTATAATTCTACATTCCCGAGGCATTTAATCTACTTTAGGACGACTACCGACGCCGCCGACGGAGCGTTTACCTTTTTTTACCTTTGGTTAGATACTGTGGAAAGAAAAGTTTTAACTAACTAAATAAACATTATTTATACTTCCTACTTCTGTTTTCTTTTTCTTGACACTATATTAAATTTAAAAGAAAAGTCAAATAGAATTGTTACCGACTTACTTTTGATAATTTAAAAGTTACAAGTGTTTTTAAAGGAAGAAGTAGCTTTTCCTTGTGTCAGCTGGATTTAATAAAAACTTAGAACGGTTATTGAATAAATTCAAGAAAAACGTTTGCAACTTTATTACAGACAAAAAATAAACAAGAAAATATTTTATTTCAAAATCGGAGAGGTAAAAGATGCTTTAAAAAAGTGTTTGTCACACTTTCGTTCCACAGAAGTTTTGCGACCATAAAAAATTCTGAGGTATTAAAAAAATATATGAAGACACTAAATAAATTAAATAATTTAGTAATAAATAAAGTTCGTCCTAGTACTGAGATAGTGCCGGTGTCGTGATGGTTGGTGCCATTCGAATTCGACATAAAAACTGTAAGTCCCTTCCACCCCTGACATGACTCGCCACAGGAATGGTTGAGAGTTGTAAGTCACTAGGCCATGGTTATATCTCTACGGACTATTTCGCCACCTAATTTATTAACTTCCCATAAGAAGTTATTGTAATGGGTCCGTTTTGTCATATATAAAATTTTGACATTTCTCGACGTTTCAAGGTTCCTAGAGTCGAAATAAAAATTTTTTAGAAAGATGTATGTGCGTGCGTGTGTGTGTACGTACGTTCGTACGTCCGTACGTCCGGTCCGTACGTTCGCGACGTTTTTTTCGTCGTCCATAGCTCAAGAACCAGAAGAGATATCGACTTCAAATAATTTTTTTTATACAGATAATAAGGCAGAAAGATGCAGAAAGGGCTCTCAAGAAAATTGCGTTGGTGGTTTTTTTACCATAGCAATTTAAAAAAAGATGAAAATTTTGGTTAACCGTAAATAATGTAATGAATCATATTCTGCCGGCGGTATAGTAGTTTTTGTGAAAAATGATCTTTTGTGTGATTGCAACAAAATTGAATCTACGAGTGCTGATATTTTAAGTATACATTTACTCTTTAATAATAATTGGTTTACTTTAATTTGCATTTACCGATTGCAATTTATAACTAAAAATATTTTTCTCGATGAACTTGAAAACATACTTAAAGTAAAAAAAGATAAAAACCTTATAGTACTAGGAGATATTAATATTGATCTTTTGGATAAATGTGATAAATATGCGGAAAATTATTCACTCTTAATGGCGTCATTTGGTCTCAAAAGTGTTATAAATGAACCTACCCGTATAACAGATACTAGTGCTAGTTGTATTGACCATATGTTTGTGCGTTTCCATAAAAATAATAAATCAGTTTTTAAATGTTATGTATCCGATTACAAAATAACGGACCACCATTTTTGTGCTTTATATATGTGCAAACATAGCTCGGATAATCAAATCCTTATAACAAGAAAAGAAAAAGTTCGGACGGACTTTTGTATACTTCGGGAAAAGTTAAGGTATGAATTTTGGGAAGAAGTTTACTTTGAATGTGATCCTACTAAAGCTTTTTATTTATTTAACTCAGTTTTAGATAAACACATCAAAGATTCTTCTCAATTTGTTTCTTTTAGACACACGAGAAAAATGTTAAAAGTCTGGATGACACCTCATTTATTAAAATTAATAGATAAGAAGAAAAAACTTGCTATCAAATGTAGTAAGCATCCACAAAATATAGGCTTAAAAAAATATTATAAAAAACTATGCAAACACACTAAAAGAATGGTAGATGATGTCCGTAATTCCTACTTTACTAACCGTTTTAATCGTTTCAAAGGTAACGTCAAGATGGAATGGGAAGTTGTCAATAACTTACTAGGAAAACAACCAAAAAGCAATGAAATCAACAATGTTTCAATAAACAACAACATAGTTAATGATAACAGCGAAATAGCTAATAGTTTTAACGATTTTTTTGTTAACATTTCGGATAGCTTAAAACCATCTTTTCCAACTAACAACAGTTGCAATTGTAATATTTTTTCAAACTTAAAAGAAGATAGAATGCAAGTAAATAGCTTCTGCTTCCAAGCTATCACGCCCGCAGAGGTTTTTAAAATGATAAGTCGCCTGAAAAATACAAATTCTTGCACCAGTGATGGTATTTCTGGAAAATTTTTAAAAGAAATTGCATGGGAAATTGTTGATGTTTTGAGTTTCATTTTTAATATTAGCGTTGAGAGTGGTATATTTCCGAAGTTGTTAAAATGTGCTGAAGTAATTCCACTATTTAAAAAAGGTAATAGAAAAAATATTAGTGACTACAGACCAATCTCGTTATTTCCTACTTTTTCAAAGCTTTTTGAAAAATTAATAAAAGTGCGAATGCTTTCATTTTTAGAAAAAAATTGCCATTTATCATCCGACCAGTTTGGTTTTAGATCCGGTAAATCCACTGAAGATGCTATTCTAAAAGTATGCTGTAACTTATACAATGGTATTGAACAAAATCAATCAAATATGGCACTTTTCATTGATATGACCAAAGCGTTTGACATGGTAGACCATGATTTGCTATTAGTCAAACTTTATAATGCGGGTTTTAGGGGTTCCTTTTATGAGTGGTTTAAATCTTATTTGGTAGGCAGAGAGCAAAAGGTTCGTGTAAATGGAGTTTTTAGTACATCGGTTCTTATAAAGAATGGAGTTCCACAAGGATCTGTTCTTGGGCCATTATTATTTCTTATTTATATGAACTCCCTATTTCAACAAAGGTTTAATGGTAATCCAATAGCTTTTGCTGATGATATCGCTTTCACTTATGCGGAAAAAACACCTTTCGAATGTATAGTTAGGATGAATGAGGACCTTCAAATGCTCAGAATCTGGTTTGCAGCACACAAACTAATAATGAGTGAAAAAACTAAAATGATGCATTTTGAGACATCAGGATACACTTTTGATGACTACGAAGTTTCCTATCATTCATACGATTGTAAAAAATTTAGTTTACCGCTACATATTTGTGGAAGAGATAATTTCAAAGGTTCTAATCTTTGCTCGAAAACCTGTTTTAAAATTAATTCTGTTGATTCATTTAAATATTTAGGGGTACACATCGACAAAAAACTGAACTGGAAGTGTCATATTGAAACAGTAAGAACCTACTTGACTTTAGTAACTCGAAAGATGTATCTTTTAAAACCTTACTGTTCACGTAGTGTTTTGTCAATGATTTATTACGGACTTGTTAACTCAAAACTGCAATACGGTATAGTAAATTGGGGAGGCGTTTACATGAACACTTTTGAGTCCCTCTTGGTTGCTCAAAAACATATCGTACGAATCATATGCGGTAGAAATCGACTCACACATAGCTGGCCTCTTTTTTGTGATCTGCGCATCTTGCCTCTTAGACATCTTTATGTTTTCAAAGTTTTGAGAGAATTCTTTATACAAAGCGGCAATATACCATCTAGAAATTCGTCCGTATATAACTTACGAGTAAATAATTTAGCACTCTTCAATGTTCCGTTTGCACGTAGATCACTTTTCACAAACTTTTATCTAACCACCTCCGCCAAACTGTTCAATAAGCTTCCCTTATCTATCAGAACTAATAGTAATTTTAACTTATTTCTTAAAAACGTCAGATCATGGCTTTTTACTATTGACCTAAATGATGTTGAGTTACTGTTTAGAGTTACTTCCTAGAACCTATTAATATACATATACATATAAATACACACACAACAAAGATTCTTCTCGGTTCCTACAAATTACTAAATTATAATAAAATAATAAATTATTTTTCATTACTGAATAAAAATTAAATTAAAAAAAAAAAAACTTAAGAAAAGCTGATAGTACCCCATGTCAGTTATTCTCAGATAAAAATTATATGTTAGATCAATCAACACTAACTTTATAGTTATAGATTGACTTTATTGTATTCTGTTTCCATCATTTAATTATATATTTTGTATTTGTTAATTAGATATAAGTGAAATGAATGCAAAATAAATTGAAATTGAAATTGAAAAAATTGAAAATATCTCACGAAGCAAAAGAAGCTAGAGACTTGAATTAAATTTTGTATTATATATTGTAACGTGATACCAAAAAAGTATATTTTTTGAAAAAAAATCCAATTAACGGTTTTTTTATAAATCAAAAAAAACTGAAAAAAAAAATTTGTCACCTCGAAAATTTTACGACTAAAATATGATTTCATCTCCATAGTGATGAATACAAAAAATTGTTTTTCGACTCAAATATCTTTTCAAAACTTTGAGATATTGGCTTTAAACTACTTTTATCTTTCAAAAAATACTGTGCCAACATTCAGTAAAATTTTGAAAAAAATTTTTTTACAAAAAATAAAAACCTAAAAAAAACAATACTAAAACTTGGTAAAAATTTACTTTCGATTCAAATAGCTTTTCAAAAATTAAAAATATTGGCTTCAAACTTATTTTATTTCACAGAAAATATTGTTTTCTATATTCAGTAATTGTTTTATTAAAATCAAACAGTCCGTTTTTTTCATAAAAAAATAAAATTTTCAGAAAATAGTACGCAAATTTGGTAAAAATTGATACATATAGACAAACTTTTAAGCAAGACAAATCGACAGACGGGATGGGAAGTTATCAGTTTGGGTCGCATCCCAGCCTCTTTTTTATTTTAGAAAAAAGCTTTCTAACCCGGAATCCATTACAGCACAAATCTTTTTTATATCATTAAAATGGTTGCTCAATTACATACGAGTATGTTTATGTTTGAGCGTCCTTATGTGTTCAAGGTCAATAAATACAAACATTTGTTTTTTGAGAATATCGTTGTTGAGCAGATTGCGTTAAGGTTAATATTGTAGTATATGTAAATATGTATACCTATGTAACGATCCAACTTGTTTTGTTATTATTAAATTAGTTCAATAATTATGTTGGAATTTATTAAGGATAATCTTATCATCGGGCGCACACTCCGCAGCGAGACATTTATTAGCTCTGCCATTGTAAATTGTGTGAATCGTTATGATCTTCTATGTACTAGTAAATTTGAACAACAGTTAAAGCTATCTCCCTTCAAGGATTACTTCGTTCTTCAGCTCATTTCAGTACCTATATATCATTTGTTAAGAGTTTGCATATAGAAGAACGCTTAGACGTCGACATATGCTACTTTAGAAATTTGTGATGTCAAAAAAGGTTTGTACAAAAATTTATCTTCTTTTGTAAAATTCTGAGGTTGATCCTGACTAGAATCACAGATAATAATTATTATCTGTGCTAGAATGTTATAGATTATAGGTTTGACAGGGTGATGCAACGATAAAGGCTGAAATGATCTCACTTGGATCTCATTGTATCCATTTTTTTCTTCAGGAAAGGGAAAGAATTGGCTAAGGTATAGGAAAGTTGGTGAGGATTTATTTTCAGGGTGATTTTTGCACAAGGACTAGAAGTAGCGTCACATAGATTGTCAAACAAATATTTTCCTAATATTGTTATTCATCTTTTAGCTATAGGCTTGGCCATACGCATAGAATACATAAATCGGATGAGCTAATACCTATTATATTCATGTGGGGTGCCTATAATGAGCTGTGATCCGTTAGGACACATACATACATACCTATCAATAAGGACAAAGGAATTTTATTTTACCTTTGGAAATATTCGGAAAGGAAGTTCTTATCCACTTATCACACTGTATTAGACGTAATGCGCTTTTGGCCGCTAGTCCTTTCACGAATATATCGCGAGGGGCTAGGCTAGTGAGAGTAATATATCTAGGGCTGCAGTTGTGGCTGTCCTTATGGTCATTTTTGACATATTTTTGAAATAAGTAACCCTTTTAAGGGCTAGCCAACACACTTAACATTAGAATGTTAATATTGGCCTAACAATATCAATGCACACCCACAGAATGGTTTTGGGGCTTTGAACCAATCTTCTTTTAAAAATGTTGTTGCTTAAACAGGTATAGAAGGCAACTGACCCTTTTTTTTCTCTTTCTTTGATGTTTTCTTTTTAGTTTAATTTACGATCAAGAACCAGTCCAAGATATATTTCCATTCCAGTAATGTTTAGGGAAATACCATTAATAGTATAGGGCAGTCTACAATTGGAATGTTTGTTTTCCTCATGAATAAAAACAGTTCTGTATTGTCTAATTAATAATACCTAATTGTAGAAGTTTACAAATTTTAGGTAAACATTTACAATTCTTGTTACAAGCAAAGAATCAATCGAATGTTACAACACTGGTTCTATGTTGACGGAATTTAGGGATTGTCAAATAGCACTGTTAGTGATGTTATTAAAGGCCCCTTCAATGACTGATTTTTCAATTGTACCGACCACTTCATGAAGTGCTATTTCAACAGATTTGCCTTTCATATAAGAATGTTGGACATGTTTTTGTGGAATGTAGTTTTTGCTAGTCTTTTTAAAGTCTTAAGAAGAAAGGAAGACAGGCGTATAGGCCCAGTGGTGGATCTAGGGTTGTAGG
The DNA here is from genome assembly GCA_951509635.1 of Eupeodes luniger. Taxonomy (NCBI): domain Eukaryota; kingdom Metazoa; phylum Arthropoda; class Insecta; order Diptera; family Syrphidae; genus Eupeodes; species Eupeodes luniger. The sequence goes on from OX608075.1 coordinate 46,165,138, forward strand.
GATTATGACCTCCCCCCCCCCCCCCCTTGAAGAATATTTCATCGAATTTTCATAGGAATTTCTTTCAATCACAACTAATCGTACTACATTATTGGATATAACCCCCTCATGTTATGAATTATTTATTTATTATGTCGACTTCTTTTTGATGAAAACATTTGCAAAAGGTTCATGTAAAACAATAATTTTTAGAATAAGTCTTCTAGCATCAGTTCTAATCTACGGGCAAGCAGACTGAAAATGGTAGAAAAAAATGGCTGGGATGTGACCCACTCTGATAACTTCCCATCCCGTCTGTCGATTGGTCTTGCTTAACCCTAGTTTACGGCACGAAAAATAATGCTATAACAAAACTTGGGGTTCGCGCGAACCCCAAAATTTTCATGCACATCTAATTGGTCATTATTTACAAGATAATGCACTGCCTCTATTTGCTATTGATTAAGTTGACAGTTGTGGTGTCCTATTATAACAAAACACGTGTCTTGTTTCAAAAATATAAAACAATTTGCTGAAAATAGTGAGAACAAAATTTGTAGTTACCAAAAAGTGAGTTGTAAAATTATAATTATTCAAAGTTTTATTAAAAAAATTTGTAAACCTTTATATTTATTTTATATTTCAGTGTCTAATTTAGATAGATTATTGAGAACATACAATTGACAATGAACGAACTGCAGGCATATTTTGGGGTTTTGTTGTACATTGGAGCATTAAGAGATAGTCACCGTCGTGTACGTACACTATAGGATCCCATCAAGGGGTTCACACGAACCCCAAGTTTGGTTTGTGGCTTTTTTTCAGAAAAAAATTCCAAAAAAATTATCTTTAATCGCTTTGATGAAAAAACGATCAAAAACGTAAAGAAAAAAGAAATTTGTTCACTGATTTTTTATCCCTGGTCAATTATATGATAAAAAAAAAAGTTTTAAGCATTCAAATTTGCGTTGGGGTTCGCTCGAACCCCAATACGTAAACTAGGGTTAAAACTTTAACAAAATAGTCAAGATATTTCTTTGTTCTCTTAATGCTTGAGTCGAAAACCATTTCTTATCAGTTTTTTGTTGTTTTTTTTTTTTAAAGTTGTCTGTTGCTTAACTACTAAAAATTAAGAACAATGTTTTGAATAATTATGATGAAATAGTTTGATTTCAAAATCTATTTTGTCCAAAACCAGTTTTTAAAAATTTAAGTAGCATTTCTTGAAAATTTTTATTTTTTATGTAAACAAATACAGATTGTATTTTTACCGTAAATCACAAAATTTAGCACAGATGAAATCATCTTGACGTCAATAGCTTCATTTATTCACGAGATATCGAGAACCGATTATCAATGTTGACCAATTTTGCGCAATATTTATTGTAGATTTTCATTTTTATGAAAAAACTGACTGTTGGATTTTTATAAAATTTTTACTTAATCTCGAAAACTATAAAATAAAATTAGTTTAAAGCTAATATTTTTAATTTTTGAAAAGATATTTGAGTCGTTATAAATTTTCACCAACTTCTAGTACCTAATGTTTTCTTAGGTTTTTATTTTTTGTAAGAAAAACTGTTCAAAATCTTACTAGATGTCAAAAACGTCATTCTTCGTTGTATTAAATTATTTTGGAGATAAAGTCAGTTTTAAAAATATTTGAGGTGACAATTACTTTTTTTCAGTTTTCTTTTAGTTATAAAAAAATCGTTATTGAATTGTTTTCCAAAAATATATTAGATTTGTATCACATCATGTTACGTATTTCCAAACGCGCCCCACTGTTTGAAGAGAAGTTAGCTGCGAGCCTGTCGGAAACAATGCGAGACGTCAAAGTCTTAACTTGTGTCAAATAGCCAACGAGGTTTTATCTTTCTTCTGCTGCCGACTTCCAACCTATCTGGTCATAAACTTATGTGTTTCTTAAGACTTAAATAAACTTGAATTCTTTTATACTTAATTAACTATTTCTTTTATTTTATTGGAAGAACGTATAAGTACCCACGCAACATACACAACACATCACAATATATAATAAATAACTTAATTCAAGTCGCTATCGTTATTGGTTCGTGAGATATGTTGGGTTAACCAAAATGTTCACTTTTTTTTTAAATTGCTTTAGGTAGTTAAATTAAATTTGTTCGGAGTCCTTTCTGCATCATTATCTGTATAACAACATTTATTTGAAGTCAATATCTTTTGAGACATGGACGACGAAAAAAGCTTTCCAAATGTGCGAACGTACGTACACGTACACACGCATGCACAAACATCCCTCTACAAATATTTTATTTAAACTCTAGGGACCTTAAAACGTGGAGAAATGTCAAAATTTTCAAATCGACAAATCAGACAGATTGCAATTACTCTCTATGGGACGTCTTTTTGCATAAATGGTTTTTTTTTGTGTTAGTTTTTGCTGATTAGGATACTTAGTTAATTTGACCACCATCATTAGGGGCTGATCTTTCGTTTTGATTTCGATACAGGGCAAGAGCTGTCATAAACGGTCGAATAGGATGACAGTATTCCCATGTCTCAGACTGTTGTCATGCTATGGACATTTTTTGACATAAAGTTCTGATTTGGTCAAACATTAGTTAATACCTGTTTTAATAAGATATGTACGTTATGCTAAAATAAAAAGTTGTTAAAAAACTCAAATCTTTAGAAAAAGATTTCTTTTTTATTTTCATAATTCATTCAGGTAAGAAAATTTGATCGCATATCATGACAATAAAAGAACTATATCTCGATATCTATATCTATATCTATACTATTATATAAAAGCGAAACCATTTTAAAGTTTGTAACGCACGTTCTCAGAAAGTAGTCAATCGATTTATTTGAAATATATTTTATTATTTTCTATATTGTTATGAGAGTGTTTATGGCTTTAATTTTGTTGCATTAATTATTTGTCAAACTTAAATATTATCAATTTTACATTTTTTGTCCATTTTTTTTTCATAAGTTGACTTATACAACCACTCATATCTTAAAACCTATACAATAATCGACAAAGATTAGCATTGATTCATAATGTCAATATTGTTGCGCAAATTTTAAGCCTAAAACCACTTCTAAGTTAAACATACAACCTGATAAATAAATAAAAACAAATTATAAAATTATAAACTTTTTGAATTTATTTTATCCAGGAAATTAGATTCCATCACAATCGCGAGGTCGCTGTTTTGTTTCATTTCATTATCATTCCAAAATTTGTAATTTTCTTTTCTTCCCATGCTCTTTCTCTCTTAATATGTGTTCCATTTAATAGTTACGTTTTTTCTCTTACCTACCTACCTACATATTCAATTTTTCTGTATTGTATTGTATATTCATCAACTAACCTACACGCACACATTATTTTTTTGTTTCTCTAATTATATCGTCACATCGCTGAGCAGTGTGGGCTCTTTTTTTTAAGTTATTATGGAATGGAGTATGGACATTTAATTAACTACAGTGCCGTGCACATGAAATGCCGATTTATCTAAAGAAAAATTAGATCTTTTTTTATTTTTCTGGTTTGAGGAAGTGAATAGATTATAATTCTTCCAATTTAAAAATAAAAAAAGTTTTATTATAATAGCTCGAATTACCAATTTTGTATCACTTCCTCGAACAATAAAACTGAAATTAAGTTAAAATTTTCTTAACAAATAACTCGAAGAAGGTACTTACAATGACGTCGATAAAAAGAGCACACAAATGTGGGTAGGTTAAGTCAGTTGCACTGCACTTAACATGAGCAGATGAATAAAAAAATGTGTCTATGGATATTTACACACGCATACCTATAGATGTACATATGAGAACATTAAAAACACAAATTTGTTTTTTTTTAAGGCAAACTATATTTTTCGGTTGCAAAAAAACGTTTCTAGCTATGAATAAAAGAAGGAAAAGAAGAAAATAGACAAAAATTTAATACTAATATTCAAAAAATGTTCGTGGTTACAATTTGCGAAGCAACGCGAGCACGGGTCGGCTAGTATATTATATTCAAGCCCAATTCCCGTCAGGGATGACAAGGAAAACATAGGTATAGGTTATTGTATTGCTAGCGATTAACAATTCAATGATTTTGCGTGCTGACACGAATATAGAATATTAATTGATTTAAGTATGTTATTGTTGTGATACTAACTAATTAAATTTATAATGTTAGACAGGTGGAAAAAAATATAAACAATGATGTGCAGGATAAGAACTAAATTTAAGGTGGAAGTTAATGACAGTGAAACAAAAAATAGTAACATCCAATTTATTTAAAGTAAATTAATTCATGAGTTGCTGAAAAACAATTTCTGTTTCTTTTACTATTGTTAATTTTCAATAATGAAATTATTGAAAAACGTAACTGCTTAAAAGCTAAAACCAAAATGTCTTGAACTCACATTTTTGTCTAATTAGGAGTTTTTACTGATTTTTTGTATATAAACTTTGGTCATAAGTTCACAATTCATCAAGCAAATTTAGCTTTGAATACCTTTAACTCAACATGTTAACAAAAATATATCTGTCTTGCTGGCAGCTGAATTTTTACTATCAATTCAATTCCCAGAAAAAAATGGAGTTCAAAAAATTCAAAAAGGATAACATACCCCAAACCTTAGAGCACTTTAAAACATGATATTCCACTTAGGGAAAACTTTCGACTTTGCTTTAACAATTTTGATATTTTAACAACTACTTTATAATACCAACATATTCCTTCCATGGCAATGCACATCAGAGAATTCTCAAATCTTTTGTACCAGATTAAACCCAATTTGAGCATGGCATCGCATTGAAAAGGTTTTTTAGAGATATCCACCTATACCTTATACCTACATGATGCAAGCATCATACTTATATCTACTAGGAACGACAACGACCTTGATGTAAAGGAAAATTGATTCTTTTCCGCCGGGAGCCATCAAATGGAAATTGACTTGAAATTTTACGTAAAAAGCCAGTATAGCTTTTTTCGATATGGTATGTTAACGTTTTCCATCAAAGTACGATCTTCGAAAGTAACGACATTTCATTTATTAGCCTTCTAATATTCCCTAATCAAATGATAAGTACACAAAGTAGGTACCTGTGTTTATATGAGTATGTCATTAACAAGCACTCCAAAGGAAAATGCATTTAAAATACAGTTTCCTTTTTATATGGAGTGGATATTTCTTATTTTTTCTTTTTTTTATCTTACCAAACGATAGACTTTTGGGTTTAAATTTTCTAAACTTTTCGCGGGATACAAAAGTAGTTTTGCTTTAGGACTGCACTTAGTTGGTATTCATTACCATGAGTTTTTGGGGAAAACTTTTGCCTCAACTACCTACATTCTTGGTATAAGGAACATAAATTTATTATGAAGTTCGCGCAATCATCTAACGACAATGTCAAAAAATGTTCGTACCTAGTTATTGCCTCATTGAAGTTACCATTTTTTAAAAGTCAATTAAAACTGTTCTATTTCAAACTTTCCGAAAATCTTTGCTGGTTTGCACTGCTTAGTATAGCTAAAGAGAAAGAGTTTATAAAAATTCTTGAAATATGAAGAACAAAATCAAAGTGTAAGGTACTTAGAGGTTTCAACTTTTCTTCGATGCTTATTATAACAGGATTAAATTTTTTACAATTTTTTCATGAAAATACATCAATTTTAAGACCCTTGAAATCAAGATAGAGGCAGAAGAATACGAGTATTAAGGTTTTACGCTGGGAATGACCCCAAGCTATTTGGGCATTAGTCACTTTTCAAGCTCTCATCTTTTAACATGCTTTAACAATTTCATTTTTGCGCTTCAACAATTCATTGAAATTGTTTAGTTTCCCTACGAAAATGTTGAGAATTTTGAAGTCACAATTCGGAACACTGAAGCAAAAATGCATCAAGGCCCACTTTATGGTCGGGGATATGTTAAAAAGAAGAATTATCGCGTTCGGGGTTTGGACAATTAAAGAATGATTGTTGCGAATTCTCTCCATCCTCAACACTGTTTCGATTTGTGGGATGGACCTAACTTATTCGACATTAGCGAAGCTGTGGCAATTACTGTGAAACCTACAAAAAATTTTACCTCCTAATGTAAGAAATTAATTAAATAATTTTTTTTTATTTTTTTATAAAAGCTTAATAAAATAATTTAAAACACCATTTCACTTCACTTGAAATAGTATTTATTGATACAGAAAATATTTGTATTATTTGAAAATTTTCGACCATTGCCAAAAATAATATGTCATTGAATCTAGATTCCACAAGAAATGGTCACATTACACAACACAAAGCCAGTGGTTAAGTTTAAAAAGTTGCACTATTTTAATACGACAGACGAGCGTCTTTGTGAAACCATTGTTCGTTGCGAGACAGACAGAATTTATTTAAATTAACTTTGAAACTACTTTTAAATTGAAGTCTAGAATTATAATTTTTTCGATTTTACATCTACATAATGTACGTACGTGGTAGAAATCTTCTGTGAAAAAGTTTTTTCGAAAAAAAAAAACAAAAGATGAATGAAATTAAAAGCGCAGCATTTCATTTTTTTAAAAGTTTTGACTACTGTTCAGATAGTAAGAAAGTTAGCCTATAAAAGATGTATAATTTTCCTTTAATCTTTATGAAAATTATTGCAGTTTTATTGTTTCGTTATTTTTTTGACTAATATGCAGTTTTAAGATTTTGAAAAGTGTGAAATTCTGGTGCGGAACTTACAGAAACAAATTTTGTTCAAAAGTAAAGTTATTTAGAATTAATCATGTGTCTCAAACATTCTTCTATGTTTTTCTTGCTTTGCAGATCATGATCAAGAACTGCGGCAACCGAACCGAATTTTTGACGCGGGGGTTTTCTCTTTGGAAATTTCTATGGTTGATTTCGATAACCTACATCTACAATGTGTGCCGATAATTTTGTTAAAAGTTTTGATTATTTTTTGAACAATTCGGATGAATCACCACTTCAACTTAAATCATATAGGTATCATCCCTTAATTAATTTACTTTATTCTAATTTTATGTATGTTTTAAGGAAGTGTTGAGGACAAATCAAGCTTTCCGCATTTTTTGGGAATTTTTTCCGAAATGAATGCTTAATTTTCCTTGACTAATATGAGATTAACAAAATTTAAATATTTGAATATAAGAAACATAGGTATAAGAAGACAAGAATTCAATTGTAGGAAATAAACAAACATGGATTAGAAAATCGAAATCTGCACAGTCTAAACTGTGCAATCTAATCCTTGTGATGTTTTATGGTACATGTAAATAGTAGTGTTTCGGAAATAATACACTTTGATTTTGGTGTCCCTCAAAGATCTCTCCTTGGACCGACCTTGTATAACCTGTATACCTCTGACTTTCTCAAATTACAATCCTGTGAAGCAGCAATTTTTGCTGACGACACTGCAATACTTTCTTCGCATACGTTTGGTCTCAACATTGAGACGAACTTAAATAATGCTATGAGAATATTATACCAATATTACAATCGATGGAAAATCAAACTTAATGCTGACAAGTTACAAGCCATCTTTTTCACGAGAAAAAGAAAAGCTTGTTATCCCAAGCAATAATTTGCAAATTTTAGGTAGAGCGGTTTCTTGGGACAATCAAGTGAAATATCTCGGTATTTTTCTTGATTCTAAATTAACATTCAATCACCATAATATTTCACAATCACTAAAAAAGTCAAGATAGCAACCAAACTGCTGTTCCCTTTTATCAATAGGAAGTCTTTACTTTCAGTCGAGAATAAAACGATAATTTGTAAGGTTATATTTCAGGCAATACTTTTGTACGGTTGTCCAGTATGGAAAAACACGGCTAAAACTCATATAGAAAAACTACAAGTTGCTCAAAATAAAGTTTTAAAAATGATGCTCAATCTACCCTGGCATCATTCCACCTTAGATCTCCACGTAAAGGCGAATGTCGAAATGATCGAAGATAGAATAATTAAACTCACAACAAAATTCTTTGATCGACTTGATCTTGCTGAGAACAATTTGGTTAGTGAACTAAATAATCAAAATTAAAAATTTACCTGTGATATCTATGTATTAATGTAAACTGATTTATAAATTCATGTATTTATTAATTTAATTATTTATTTACTTGTTTCTTTGTTTATTTGATTATTTGTTTATTTAGTTATTAATTTATTTATTTATGAATTTATTTATTTATTTATTTGTTTATTTATTTATTTATGTATTTTTTATTTGTTTATTTATTTATTTATTCATTTTTTTTTTGTTTATTTATTTATTTATTTACTTGTTATTATTTTTGTTTAAATTATTTATTTATTTATTTTATTTTATTCTATTTATTCAATTATTTACATATTTATGTAACTTATTTCATATTTACGCATACTTATTGTTCAAAAATTATCATTTATTCATTTAACCTGTTACACTTCATACCCTCACTAGTCATTAGCTTTAAGATTTTATTATATTCTTACATTAAATGAAGGTTTTTATTGCTTTTTCCTCCGGTCAAAATTATATAAACCTTATTGATAAATTATAAAACTTATATATACATACTATTTTAGTTAAAAAATACATTGTATCAAATCACTATATTGTAAAATGTGCGGTAACAAACCATTGTAAAATTTAAACAAAATCAATAAACTATCATCTATCTAATCCTTGTGCCCTTAAAAACGGAACTGAATGTATTAGAGTATTTTTTTTTTATTTCCGTAGGAATTCCCTCGAGTTAAAATGTAATCGTTTTGCGTTCATAGATATGAAGTCCCATCATATTTTAAATCATTTATTTACGATATAAACCATAAAGCTCATACGGATAAGATATTAAGCAAAGATTTCATCTACAGATTTGTTAGTAATTTAGCAATATTTACCAAAAATGTGGAGTGTGTGTTAAGAACAACTTAAATCTTCTTCTGTATTGAAAGTTTTCGTCAAATTATAAATTTGCAAAAATAAAAACTTTAGTCCATACAAATTGTTTGGCCAAAAATCAAAATTTTAAATTTTCTCAAGAACGAACCGATAGATTTCTACTTAATTTTGTCTAAAAATTTGTTTCTTAATTTAACTGCTTTCAATAAAATAAAATTGTTTTGCTCCAGAAGGGTACCCCCATGGAACTGTTATTTTGTTTTCAAAGTTTCCTAAAGAATTTTCAAGTTTTCTAAAGAACCAATGAACCGATTTTAATTACTTTTTTGCACAAGCACTTTTCACTTAGAAAATTGTTGGAATCTTGGAATGCTTTTATATGTATGTATAAAGCCATCCAAATTAATTATTAAGACCATGACTTGCTGGACAACAGTGTTCTAAAAGAATCTAATAACAAAAAGTGTCACTTTAAGCCTTAACAGAACATTCAAAAATTTTCAAGCGGTTCCCTTTTCGCCCACCTCATTAATAGTCTTGATCCGCCCTTGATCATATGTATTACAATTGAGAAGCTACTTAAAGGTTTTTTTTTTAATTTCTGTACAAGAGTACATAACTACATTGATTGCAAAAGTATGTTATGATATATTTACTTCGGGCATTCTTATATTTTCAGTGGAAAAGACAAAATTTTCATCAAATCCATACACATATTATATAAATCTCTTCAAAAATCTCGGGTATGAAATAAATATTTAACTTTGCATTTATCCCTTCAGGGATTTTTTTCAAAAGCTTCAAAAAGTTTTAGATTTATTTAAAATAGATTAGTATTTTTCATATAAAAGATATCATAGGAAGTTATTGTAATCGGTCCGAATTGTCGAATTGAAAATGTTGACATTTCTCAACGTTTCAAGATCCCTAGAGTCAAAATAAAAGATTTTTAGAGAGATGTCTGTGCGTGCGTGTGTACTTACGTCCGTATGTCCGACGTCCGTATACGCCCGTACGTTGGGGAATTTTTTTTCGTCGTCCCTAGCTCAAGAACCAGTAGAGATATCGACTTCAAATAAATTTTCTTATACACATAATAATGCAGAAATATTCAGAAAGGACTCTCAACAAAATTGCGTGGGTGGTATTTTACCATAGCAATTTAAAAAACAGGTGCAAATTTCGGTTAACCCTAAATATCTCACGAACCAATAAGCTAGAGACTTCAATTAAATTGTATGTTATATATTGTACCGTGATACAAAACAAATACATTCTTGAAAAATTAATCCAAGTAACGGTTTTTTATAAATCAAAAAAACTGAAAAAATATAATATTTGCCACCTCGAAAACCTTAACAACAAAAAATGATTTTATCTTCAAAATAATTTTGTGCAACGAAAAATAACGTTTTTAACATTTTGTAAAATGTTGAAAAAATCGAATTTACAGTTTTTTTTTATAAAAAATTAAAAAATTTAAAACAAAATTACTCAAAGTTGGTTAAAATTCGATTTTCGACTCAAATATCTTTTCAAAATTTTGAAATATTGGCTCTAAGCTACTTTTATCTCTTAAAAAATATTGTTGTCAAAATTCAGTAAAATTTTGAGAAAAATCGAATTGACAGTTTTTTTTACTAAAAATAAAAACCTAAAATAAAATTAATAAAAGTTGGTAAAAATTGGTTTTTGACTCAAATATCTTTTCAAAACATTGAGATATTGGCTTTAAACTAATTTTATCTTTTAAAAAATAATGTTTTCAACATTCAATTCAATTTTGAGAAAAATTAAATTGATAGTTTTTTTTTATAAAAAATAAAAACTTAAACAAAACGTTACTAAAAGTTGTTAAAAATAGAGGCTTAAGTAATTTTCGACTCTAATATCTTTTCCAAAAATTTGAGATTATAGATTCAAACTAATTTTATCTGATAAGAAATATTGTTTTAAATATTGGGTAAAATTTTGAGAAAAATTAAATTAACAGTTTTGGAACAAAAAATAAAAACTTAAAAAAAAAACAATACTAAAACTTGGTAAAAATTTACTTTGGACTCAAATATTTTTCAAAATTTAAAAATATTGCCTTAAAACTATTTTTATAAATCAGAAAATATTGTTTTCGACATTCAGTAAATTTTTTATAAATAACCAACAGTCAGTTTTTTCATAAAAAATTAGAATCTACAAAACATAGTACGCAAAAATGGTAAAAATTGATGTTCGGTTCTCGATATCTCGTGAATCATAGAAGGTATTGACTTCAAATTTGTATTTGTTTATATAAGAAATAAAAACTTTTAAGAAATGCTGTACTAAAATTGGTATAATTGGTATAAATACTTTACTGTTGTAAATAATATCTATAATGAGATTATCATTTAACATGACATTTTAGTACATTGACGTTTGGGCTGCTGGCGCTGTTGATTATATCCCATTTTCAACTCTAAAAGAATAAGTTCATTGATGGCTGCCCAAATTTTGCTTTAATCGTTCATTTCAATTAGAGTTCTCTAGAAAGTATTTGTACAATGGTTTTATGCACTTCTTTTTCTTAACTTATTGTTTTATGGAAAATCATTTATAGTACAATAAATTTTTCATTTAAATAGAAGGATTTCTTGCCAATCCGGTATTTTTGATTTTTTAGTTACTTGTTTATGATGTTGGCTGAAATAATAATCCAAGTTTCCGACTTCGAGTGCCGAACGTAACATGTCCAATAATCAGATAACCCGCACAAATATTTTTTAATGCAATCATGTTCTACAATTTTGAGGTAAATAGATTAACTTCAATTTGAGTCTCAAGTTGTGCCTGTAAATCTAATGGTTTTCAGAATACAGTTTTTCAAAAATTTGCTAAAAAACACCAGCTTTCAAAATAGTTTTCTTTGTTTTTATTCAATTTCATTTTACTAATAGGTTTTGAATCCTACAAAAACAACTCGATTGTGTTAGCACTAATTTTCTAGATATGAGCCCGGTCATTGCTCACATGTTAAATTCAGTTGTATTATGTTTATAATGTTGATATTAAAAATATCTATTTGTTATACATTTATTAAGGGTATATTTCGTAGAGCATTGAATATAGAGAGACGTGATAGGGCTTAAAATGAAGAAAATTCAGTTATCTTGAGATTGTAGAGGGAATTCATAGGGAAACAGCTAGTACATCAGGGTTAAAATCGGCAATACCTGGAAAAAACTAACGTTTTTCGCGGTATAGTATACGTAATTGTTTCCAATTTTCTCAAAAACTTTTTTGGTGTTTAATCATAAATCGACAAGGACATTGATTACTGAAAAAAAATAGTTTTCAATTATATACAAAATTTTAAAAGCAATATTTTTAGGTAAAATAATTTTTCTGCAAAAGCAACGTATTTTTAAAAACTTACTGCAAGAGCTACATCTACAGACACAGCTTAGAGCTAAAATTGTAGTTAATTTGTTTGCCTTATCGTAGGACATGATTGTATTAAAAAATTGTCAAAATATTAATAAGCGAAAATAGCGCGAAATTGCGTTTGCGCTCGAGGTCGAAAACTTGGATTATTAATTAGACCAACATCATAAACAACTGACCATACAATTAGAACTACCGGATTTTAGACATGGTCTGATGTACATATATAATTATTTGACAATTAATTAAGCTTTACATGTTAATCCATGAGTCTTCCTAAATTTTAAAATGCTCTCTTAAATTTAACGAATTCAAATTTACTCTTGAGCTTGTTTTGAATTTTCTAAGTTTGGCCTGCCTGTTATTGCTTATCAAATAAACAAGATTCAGAGACCAGCTGTCAAATTGTTTTAAACTTTTTTTTTTTTTTGGGCACACTGTAGTTTTAATAGATTTCAATTCTAGAAGGATTATATTATGTATATACATATATATATTATATATATATAAACTTGATATTATTTGAAAACACATACTATCCCTTTAATTACATTTACAACTTACAAATTTCAATATTTCATCAAAATAGTATAATACTAATACTTTAATACTATCCATCTTCGGTTTTGTAAATATCTCTTTTTCGTTTCTCCTTCATATCGTCGTAATGTCCAACTTAATCAAATCCCGAGTTTGTTTTTTTTTTAATTTAAAACTTACCCTTAAATACCTTCTTAATATAATAAGGTACAAAAAATGTTACAAGAAAATTTAATAACCGACCTTAAACCAATGTTAAGTCTCCAAGATAAGCCAATACACAAAGAAACATTACAATGACAAAATAATTAAAAAGGGTTCATGCGGTTACAAAAGGTTTTCTCAATTGCAAAAAAAATTAATATTTTTGGAATTAATTCAGTATATGAGAATTTTAAAACACCAGATTAAATATTAGGTTTTACCGTATATTATTATATTATATTAGCCTTATTTGGTGAAATTAAGTTTGAAAAAGAAAGCTTATAATTTGATTTGAATTGTTGGTAATGGCAACATCAAAAAAATTAAGGATAATCTACGTACGAGTTCATTTAAGTGAACTCAAATCTTATTAAAGAATTAATAAAATATTGAGATTAACGCTCAACTAATTTAAAAGTGAAGAAATAAATGATTAAATTTAAATCAAAGCGCAAGTTTGTAAAAAAACAAATCCGAAAAACAGTATGACTGATTCCAAAATGGTTAAGTGAAAAAATAAATAAGTAAGGGTTTCAAGTTTAGGAAAATATATCAGTCAAATATGTTTGTCAGTCAGTCAGGCTTCAATTAAAATAAAAATCAAGAAATATACCAAATGGCTATAAATTTGTATAAGACCACTGTTGCTCAATAAGGGTGGTTAATAAACATGTTGAGAGAAATCACAATGACAATAAGCTTTCAGCATGTTCTTAAAAAACATTTGCAACCCTCTTTTTTTACAAAAACACTACAAAAGCGACCTTGAACATGAAAACATTGCAGAATTTTTTTTAGAGTATTAGGTACATGTTTTCTTAAACTTCAGTTTCCATTGAATCTAAAAAAATTCTCTTAAGGTTTTTCTTAAAGAGAAAAAATTAAATTCGGTTTTACTCTTAAAAATTCCATCTAATTAAAAAATAGGACACAACTATAGAATTTAATTGAACCCAGTTTGGTATTTCTTAATAACAATATGGACTATGGTACTTTAATCTCAATCAATAAACTTATTGTAATATATAAGATGAATGTAACAATGGGTCAACTATTTTATTTAGGTAAATGTAACTCAAAGTGTATACGAGTATAATAAAATTGAAGCACACAAGAACCGCTATTTATTTTTCAGTTTTTTTGATTTATAAAAAAAAACGTTAATTGGATTTTTTTCAAAAAATATACTTGTCTGGTATCACGTTTAAATTTACATAATTCAAGTCTCTAGAATTATTGGTTCGTGCGATATGTTGGGTTACCCAAAATGTTCTCCTTTTTTAAATTGTTATGGAAAAAAAACCACCCACTCAATTTTTTTGAGAGTCCTTTCTGCATTATTATCTGTACAACAAAATTAATTTGAAGTCGATATCTTTACTATTTCTTGAGCTATGGACGACGAAAAAAACTTCCCGAACGTATGTACGTACACACGCACGCACAGACATCTCCCTAAAAATCTTTTATTTCGACTCTAGGGACCTTGAAACGTCGAGAACTGTCAAAATGTTCAATTCGACAAATCGGACCTATTACAATAACTTCTTATGGGAAGTTAAAAAGTACGTCACTAGGATGAAAAGAAAAACGAAAAAATGAATGAAATATTTACATTTTATGGTTGAACAACATTAATTTATCGCTTTTTTACATTAGTAGATATTGACTTTGTCCGCCATTTTTAGATATAACCTATATAAGATGGTTTGGAATAGAAACATTTAGTTTTTTTTAATTATCACAGGAAATTTGGATCCAGGAATCACGAAAAGCTTCGATTAAGGTGTCCTTGTCTTCAAATTGTCTGCCACCTTTAAAATTTGTTAAATTACGGTGAATATGGGGGCAATGGCAAAAGTTCCTCGTCTTCTGATTAAATTCTTAAATCCAACAACCCTCGAAGTGTGAATGGGGACATTGTTTTTTTTTTTTGGAAAATCCAAGGCAGAGGTTCAAAAATGCTTTCCAGCAAAACATGTTACGTGGGCATATATTTGTATACAGATATACCTATAGCCGGCGCGGCAGCGCGGCTGCTCGACGGCGACGACACCGTTCACCATTCCACCGATGACGATTTGTTATTTGGTTGAGGTGGCCTAATCCATCCCTAATCCATGGCTGGTCACCGACAGAAGAAGTCGATAGACTTCCGAATGAATGATATTCTGAAAAGAAAAGATAAATTTAGTATAAAAATAATAATAATATATTATCAATGCAAAGTGATGAATTTGTTTTGTTGGGATTCGATTGCTTTCGCAGTCGAATCTTTGCAACACAAATTCACCACTCTGCATCAGGGGCGATTCCTCATAGTTAGCTGGTTTAGCGGCGCTAAACCAAGAATCTTAGAATAAATATAATTTTTTAATATGTATATTATTTGGTAATTCAATTACTCAACAGCTGACTATAATGTTAAAAAATTCAGTTGTAGTTACATTATATGCAACTTTTCTACAAATCTTCATTTTATGAAATAAAACTCGCATACAATAATTTATCCTAAAGCATTGGGCTTTGGGCAGCGCAAAAATTTGCGCTACCAAATTTCATACATTCCACACACACAGATTTATGCACACATTCGAAAAAAACGCTATAAAAATAAACAGAAGGGTGAGCGCAAATAAAAGCGATAACCCGGCGAAGTATACGACACATTAAAGGCACACAACTGACACAAAAGACAAGTTGCACGAGTCGCAACCATGAGTTTGATGTTTCCTTTCTTTATACATCGTATGGACTATGTGAGGAAAAACAAGACCGACGACGAATCGAACATGATCGTCGAAATTCATATCATATCATATTCGTTTTTAAAAGGAGAAAATTGTGCTATCTATTTTCATTTGTGTGAAAATGAGGTTTGCTAGCGAACTTGACCCAGTACTACGACAGGAATTATGTTCGTTGTTTAGCGCTCTTTTTAGAGATAATACTGATTTTTTGGTGTCGATGTATTAGTCCGGGAGCTAGCAACGTTTGGAAAACAAGAATTTTAGGTCGGCCAATTTTTTGATATGTTGTCTTACTTGCTTTTACGGTTAGAGTCTGGGCAGTCTGGCTGGCGGTAGTGGTTGCGTTTAGGGGGGAGGGGCAATTTAAAAAAATTATTACTTAAAATGGGGAAAAAATAGTTAAAAAATAACGGTAATACTTACAATTAAGTATTATACCTTTTTTTAAAGCCAACACTTTTGTCTATTAGCCTGTTTTTAAATCAAGTCAAAACTATGCATAGTTTTTGAAAAAAATTGTTTTAAACTCAAAATTTGGTAAAAAAAAAGTTAAAAATATGGTTTAAAGTGTAATTTTTCAAAACCTTAAGATTATTTATTATTTTTTTTTCTAGAATTCATTGCTCTTATTTGTTTGTGATCAAAAACTGAAAACTAGATGATTTTATTTCTACTAGTTCTCGAGAAAATTGAAGATTACTAAAAATCGAATATGGATTAGGATATACCTAGGCTAAATTAATTTTTCAATTTTCTCAAAAACTAAAAGACATAAAATCATCTAGTTTTCAGTTTTTGATTAATAATTAATAAGAGCAACAAATTATTTAAAAAAAAACATATTTATAAACAAATGGTTTTGAAATACCTATTGAAGTTGAAATTTTTTTTTCAACTTTTTTTTACTTAAATTTTGAGTTTAAAATTATGTTTTTCAAAAACTGTGCATAGATTTGACTTGATTTAATAGAACAGAATGTTGGCTTTAAAACAACGTATAAAACTTAACTGTAAGTATTACCGTTATTTTGTAACTATTTTTTTTCCATTTTAAGTAATAATTTTCTTAAATTGCCCCTCCCGCCTAAACGCATAGTAAAAAATGCTGATTTTTAACTGTTCTATACAAATCCGTCATTAAACTTTGTCGCCTAAGTTATCGTACTCTCCCCAAACTTTTTTTACTCAATTAATTTTTTGTTCAAAAAATTAAAAAAATCGCCTATGACACATAATAAACAATCATAAAAATGTCTGGCAATAATAAATGCATATATAGGAGACCTATTTAAAGGTGGAAAATTGGAAATTAAGCTTTAAAAAAATCTTTTAAAATTCAAAATTATCACCTGTACAGGTAGGTTGTGCACTAACAAACGGAACCGCTACCGCCAGCCAGACTCTAACCGAAAAAGCAAGTAAGACAACATATCAAAAAATTGACTGACCTAAAATTCTCGCTCGAAAACGTTAAAAAAGTTTAAAAAAAATTTCAACTTCAATATTTCAAAACCATTTGTTTAGGTTAGGTTAGGTAATAAGGGGTGTGCACAGCATGAAGCTGTTGCGTACACGGGGGCCTGCTGGTCCATTGTGATCCCCTGTAAAAGTAAAAGTAAGCATCGATGCTCCTCAATCATTGCCGATTAGCGTAGACTGGCTCGTTAACGAACCAGCCTGTGCTATCTATAAATTTCCTCATGTTTGCCATAGAGACCTGTGCTAGATCATCCAGTTCTTCAACAAACCTGTTTCCGAAATGACGGAGTCGGCTGGTTTGGAGGTTCGGACAGTCACAGAGCAGGTGTTTAATGGTTTCTATTTCCTCCTCATCCTGACAGCTCCTACAGAAATCGGGTGCAAATGCCCCTATCCTATTAGCCATTACGCCAATGGCGCAATGACCTGTTAGTACACCTATCAAGATTTTAATGTTCTTTTTACTCAGCGATAGAATGTACCGAGTTTCCTTTTCATTTATGTTAGGCCATAAACTTCTAGAGATTACGCAATCGTCTCTGGATTTCCAGGAGTTATTGATTTTCTCTTTTAGTTTAAGGTCTATCTTCCTTTTGAGTACCCCAATCGGGACGAGTGGTCCCCTACCCGAATGGTCGCTACTAATTATATCTGCTTCTGACCCTTTCCTGGCTAGTTCATCTGCTTTATCATTACCTTCTATATCGCTATGTCCAGGAACCCAACACAGCTTTACCTGGTTAGTGTGGCAACCATTTGTTTATAAATATGTTTTTTTTAAAATAATTTGTTGCTCTTATTAATTATTAATCAAAAACTGAAAACTAGATGATTTTATGTCTTTTAGTTTTTGAGAAAATTGAAAAATTAATTTAGCCTAGGTATATCCTAATCCATATTCGATTTTTAGTAATCTTCAATTTTCTCGAGAACTAGTAGAAATAAAATCATCTAGTTTTCAATTTTTGATCACAAACAAATAAGAGCAATGAATTCTAGAAAAAAAAAATAATAAATAATCTTAAGGTTTTGAAAAATTACACTTTAAACCATATTTTTAACTTTTTTTTTACCAAATTTTGAGTTTAAAACAATTTTTTTCAAAAACTATGCATAGTTTTGACTTGATTTAAAAACAGGCTAATAGACAAAAGTGTTGGCTTTAAAAAAAGGTATAATACTTAATTGTAAGTATTACCGTTATTTTTTAACTATTTTTTCCCCATTTTAAGTAATAATTTTTTTAAATTGCCCCTCCCCCCTAAACGCAACCACTACCGCCAGCCAGACTGCCCAGACTCTAACCGTAAAAGCAAGTAAGACAACATATCAAAAAATTGGCCGACCTAAAATTCTCGCTCGAAAACGTTGCGAGCTCCTATACTATATGGGGAAGGAGAAAATGGAACACAGGTGGTGTTTGAGTTTAATAGGCGGATTTTTCAAATGTTAATTAAGAAATAGTTTTTGTGTGAAAGCGTTTTTTATCTTGAAAGGAAAGTGACTTAAGCAAGTGCATTTTATTATAAATAGTGTTTTATTAGTTGAATATTGGATGTGTTATGATCGGTATGATTTTTATGTTTATATTTCTTATTGCAATTATTATTAACATAATTCCATACCAATTCATACATGCTAGAAGAGGGTAGGCTACTTGATTTTTTTAGAACAGCTCAAATCAAAACAAGCATTTAATTTTTAATGGAAGACATTTTTTTAAATAACAGTAGTACCTACTTACAACTAAGAATTATAAGCGGGCTCAAGTCAAACTATTAAGTCAAAATTTGGAAACAAATGAATAAAAATCAGTTTGAAGTCTAATTTTTCAAAGTTTTAATTAAGTATCTACAATACATACATACATACATTTTTACTTGCGACATATAAGAACTATGTATATGGCGAGTATTGGTTCCGTAAAAAAATTGGAACTCGGAATTTTAATCAAACAAGGCATTAGAATGGTAGAAATTTTAATCAAACAAGGCATTAGAATGGTAGAGGGTGGGTCCCCCACTTGCGTCCATCTGTCTGTCTGCCCTCATCTCTACATTCCAAACTATTGGGTCGATTGAGTTCAAAAAGGAAAATTAAGGTTTTAAGTAGATTCGCTTTAGGCGTTTTTTTATTTTTTTTTTCTAAGAGTAAAAATAACAGTAGTTCCATACAAATGCCAAAAATCGAATAACCAACCGAAAGATTTTTACTAAATTTTGCCTTAATTTTTTTCTTAACTTAATTTCTTTCTATAGAAAAATAATTGCTTGGTATTGTTTCAGAAGGGTACTCAAGAACTAATGAACCAATATCAATAATTTTTTTCTTCACAAGCTCTTATAATGTCTTTATAATATTTGATGATCAATAATGTCAACATTTTTTTGGATTTTTATGAAAATTTAATTCGTTGCTTATTTATTCTTTAAGAAACACTGAAAACTATATGATAAATTTAACATTACCAGAACGAAAAAATAACAAAGTAAGAGAACATAACGACTTACATATGTACCTGCATAGGATCAAA
Source organism: Eupeodes luniger (assembly GCA_951509635.1). NCBI lineage: Eukaryota > Metazoa > Arthropoda > Insecta > Diptera > Syrphidae > Eupeodes > Eupeodes luniger. The sequence goes on from OX608075.1 coordinate 46,184,937, forward strand.
TTCAATTCTTTTTCAATTAAAAAGTATAATAAAAATTGTATGAAGTTTAATTTGCAAATAATTATATTCTATACAAATTTCTATTTCACTTTGAAGCCATGGAATTGTAATTCTTTGGCCATCTAGCTGGTTGGAATTATTAACCACTGTAAGTATAAAGAGCAGTGAATTCCAATCGACTGTTTTACTTTTAGCATGTATGAATTGGTACACTGTACGACTTAAGGACGATGATTCAGATTATTTTTTGTTATTTTTTTTTTTGGATTTTGGATATTTTCGATTTAAATAATTATATATTAAAAAACAATTATTTAAACAATTTTGGGCATTTATAAAATAATGTATCAATCAATATACGTAACTATACCATCATAATTTCCAATTTTTATAACTTGTGTATGGACACATTATATCCAGTTTTAGGCTATACTAAGTAGTTTTAAAAAGATTCTTCTTTGTATGTTTAAAAATAGATACTTTATTTTAATGATGTTGGTTTAACAATAGGAACTTTTATTTTGATAGGAATTGAAATGGAATCCAATACTTATCAAGCAAAGACCATAATTGAACAATTACTAGAAAACCATTTAGAACAAGATCGTTTTCGGAGAAGCTAATAGTAGTCAATAATGGGCGTCCATGTCCAAAGCTTATAGCCCGGGAGCCAGCGTCACTCATTTTTGAAAGATTTGATAATGGATGAATTTATTTTTTTCGGGCAGTTTTTACATTAGAAAAACATAAAATCGATGCCTGCAGGCGCACCCGTGGTGCATTAATTTACAGTTAATTTTCAAAGTTGTAAAAAAACCGAGGTCACATGTCTAACATGATAAGACTTGAAACCGGTCTAGAACGTTAGTTGGCACTGCCTTGAGAAAGAAAAACCATGCCTGCCACCTGGACAGTGGGGCGAAGTTATCCTGCCGCTGACCTAAAGTTGTAAAAAAAACCGTCAAATTGTTATATGTGATAAGGGCTGAAGTATGTTAAGATAGTTAGTTTGACATTTAAAATAGAGGAAAAACCATGCCTGCCGCTTGCGTCCCGGGGAGAAGTCGCCGGCAGGATCGAAAATAGTCGCACTGTCGCATACTGTATACAATCCAAAAATATTTTGTTTTTGGGTAGAAATCTAGGAGAGAAACAATGTTTTGATGAATTTTGTAGACCTTTTAATAAAGAACACCGAAAAAATAATATCAGCTCTAAAAGTCTTTTATAACTCCAAAGCAAAGGGGTAAAAGGGGGAAAAATACCCATTTTAATCTATTTTATCAAAACGTCTAAAAAAGTAAAAGTATATTAAAATATACCTATACTTTGCATTAATATATACCTCATAACAATTATACCAGAAAAAGGGTAAGGAGGGAGGGGGGGGAATCACCTTTTGCTGTTACATGGCATAAGATCTTTACAAAACAAATAAGTTTCAAAACATTTTTGTGTGTGCTTTTAGTTTTGGTTTTAATTTGTTTTCAAAACGTTATAAGCAAAAACACTCCATTACCAAGACCGGAATCTTTCGTACGTTTCACTCTCCAAAACCCGTTTGTTTACATTGTTGTATTTGTAATTTTGACAATTAGTCCATGAATAGATGTGAGCACAAACAAAAAAAAAACGATGCCGTGGGCTAGCGGCACTTTGCACAGCAAAAACAAAATGGGGTGATTAATAAGTTTTTTTCATGTTTTTCTTTTTACTTTTTTTCGATGAAAAAGTCAGTTTTAAGCTTTAATTTTGCAGGCATTTTGTGGATAGTGAACCAATGTACCTTTTTGTCTTGAAAAAAGCATGTTCAACATCAGTTTATTATAATTAATTCACTAATTTAGAGTAATCACTACAAAATTCTTTAAATTTCATAATAAACCTCAGATTTTTGTATCAAAGATGCGTTCGAAGAACCATCAAGTTAAGGGTGCGAGCGCAATTTTTTATTGAATTCTAATACATTTTCGTTAACGAACGGCCCAAATATTTTTTTTGCAAGTAATTGAAATCTGTAGCAATTTAACTAATCCAAATATATTTATAGTTTGTTTTTAATGATTTAAGCTTGCAACTGTTTTTCAATGCCATTTTGATTAATAAATAATACATTTAAAAAAAAAAAGTTATAATCGAAAAATACCTTATCCATAACATTCTTGATTGATGGAAGCATACATGTATTTGCTATCAAAAAAAACTATGCATCAAAGGAACACCAATGTTTTAAAAAAATAATCAGAACCATTATAACGAACCTGTTGAATAAATGCAGAGCAAAAAAAATTAAAATTTTGACATACATACATATATCACAAAATGAAAACGTCTTAAAATCGTTCTGAATTCATGCACAACTCATTCAATAGATCATGCAATGGACATTAATGTTTATTGTTGACGTACAGAAGTTTTTTTTAGTGAATTCCCACAGTTTAACGCAAAATATAATTTTCATTCATTCCTTAAAAATGTTTAGTTACCAAAGTTCAAGTTTACTTATTATTGTTTGAAGGTATGTTTAGTAAAAGTGCTGCTAATAATGAAACAAATTAATGAGTTTTACGTACATGTTTTTGTTTTTCTTAATATAGTAAATACTTCCATAGATTACATTTTATAAATGCAGAACATAGAAGAAAATATACATAAACAATAGTTTTCAGGTATAAAGCAGAGGTTAGTGTAGACAAATATTTTTGAGAATTAAAGAAATTTCCGCTCCGGCTAACCTTCATCAACTTTTTAGAAAAAAAACTAGCATTAATAGCAGCCAATTATTTCATAGCATACTTAATTTTTCAGATTGTTAAATGTCTAGAAATTTTCATACGCTACAAAATTCGTAATTTTATGCGTAAACATAGAAGATAACATTATTTAGTCAAGAAGTATGGATTTTGGAGCGTATATCGGTTTTTTTCTATTGGGTGTTCGGTTTCCCCATACTAGAATAAAAAAACTTACTTAAATCTATTTATTGCACTCATTTAGTTGGTATTGTGTGTAACCATATTGCCTATTTTTCTATTCCTTAAAGATGCTTTACACAAAGCAAATTTTTTTTCCAAAAAACTACAAACAAAATTCTAACTCTAACATAATCCCTCAAAAAGAAATTTTCAGGTATATTTCCGCAACAAACAAAACTAAAATTTGGTCTTGCAATTACCGAACTGCTTAAATAATGAAAATACTAATCTAATTGAGGAATCTGAACTAGCTAAAGTTGGCAATGGAACTTCACAAGTATGCTACTCGTAGCATTGTCTGTACAAAAAAAAACGGAGGTACCCGCCTATTGTTTCCACCTGAACTTATAACGTCAACAAAAAAATGCTCTAAGGAAACTACAGCTGAAAAAATTGTCTGTTTTGTTGTTTTACAAAGTATTGAGTTACACTTTTGTCCATTTCCAATAATTATACTTAACCAGTTGCAGCGCATGTTGCGTTCGCAAATAATTTAAGTAAACAAAATAAATAATAATAAACTAATAAATAATTAAATAATATGTATTTGGTCAATTTGATTTAATTTAATATACATTTACAACATTTATTTTGGATTGAAATTAAAAAGCTATACAAATCTTCCAATTTAAGACCATGTCAGCACTTCAGATTCTGTTGGTTAGGATTAGGATTGTTTAGTTCTTGAACGAGGCCATGAAACATTCAAAATGAAGCATTTAGATGGGGCTGATTACTATAATGAAGCATTTTGATGGGCCTGAGGACTAAATGTGAGAATGTGTTTGGTTTTTTGCATCATTTCACGCACACTTTCTCACATTTAGTCCTCAGTAGCTTGTAGGCAAACCGAAATGTCAGTCTGAGATTCCGGTCTTGGTAATGGAGTGTTTTTGGTTATAAGATTATAATTTAGTCAAAAATGCTGGACAGCACATCTTCGCCACTTCTGAATGACTCCATTAAACATGAAATATCTTCTTCATCAGAATCTTCGCTAGTGCTGACTTGGTTGTGGGTAGGTTCTTCATCATCTTCTTCGTTGTCAATTTGGATATTTGCGTCTGTTTAAAGGAACATAGATTAAAAACTGTATGAATTGTCAAAGGAAGATGGAAAGTTGATGTATTTACCTGAATCATTAATGTTTGAATGATCCTTAATCAAAACTTCGCTGACCGAAGTTGGTAGTTGGTCACCTTCAAACCACCTAAACTCCAGTTTGTCCCTTATTTCTTGCCATCCACAGTTAGAAGGAGAGAGGACGGTGGGATTTTGGCGGTATGCATTACTCCATATACTTGAGATGTAAGCACATCTCAAAATTTGCTGGCGCAGCTCCGACTTGCAGGGTGGCAAAATTGACCCATAACTTCCAAAAATTTGTAACAATTTTTATAGTTAACATAAACTGTTTTATTTTTGAAGAATGTCACCATTTCTTGATTTTTCCAGTCTTCGATCAAAAAAGACACCAAGCTCTCCTTAAAATTAATATTTCTCAGCTCGGATAGAAAGTCTGCAGGCCGGACTTGATCGGGACCCTTTATTTGATACATTTGACTTCGGTTTGTACCTCGCAACGTGTGTTCATTGTCCTTGATTGAGGGTGAGAAATACTCGTCAAAGGTTACTATCACCGTTCCGGCTGTACATCTCGTAAACATCTGCAGTATCTTTTTTGAAATATTTTCAAAAGAAGCTGGGATCTCTCTCATCAGATGAAGAATGAAAAATCCATCGAAAATTTGGACATCTACATGCGATGGTGGTTCTTTGTTTTCCTTTGTTTCCAAAATGTTCAATAGGCAGATAGTTCCATCAATGGATAGGTCAATATTTTTGCAATGTCCAGAGAATTTTCCAGAGAGATTCCTAGCAGTCTTCCAAAAAGGTCACGTTGCAAGCGAACTTCAACAATTTTCCCAGAGACCGTCATTTTTTTCTTCTGTGAATCTGCAAAACTAAAGATTTTGTTTCTTTTAATCGGCTTTTCAAACCTACTTTGACTGTCCGAACATTCTGTAATAAACATTTCTCTTTGCTTGTTGCCAAGATCCTCAACGTTTAAAAGATAGTCCGCGGTATTTTCACCAGCTGCCTGCCCAGTTGATATGTTATACAAATTCAGCTTATCCAGGGAATTTGAAAAAGGATTAATGTTCTGCTCGATGTTGGCGATCAATGTGGTTAATTGGTTGGTTGACTTTTCAATGTAACTTTTCTGCAGGTCAGCTGTAATATCCTGACTAATTCGTATTCCTGTAGTACCCGTGGCATGATGGTTAGTGCTATGGACTGTCATGCGAGAGGTCTTGGGTTCGATCCCTGCCTGTGCCACCTTAATTTAAAAAAAAAACGGGTACTGCCTCTTGCGAGGAATTGACAAATTCTCCAAGAGTAATGCTTGTCATGAAAAAGTGCTTTCTCAAATTAGCCGTTCGGATTCGGCATTAAACTGTAGGTCCCCTCCATCCCTGACAACAGTACTCGCACACAGGAATGGTTGAGAGTTGTAAGTCACTAGGCCCTGGTTCTCTACGGACTGTTGCGCCACCTAATTTATTTTTTTAATTCGTATTCCTGAAGTTTCCATTACATGAGTGATGATTTTCGCCCGTATGCTATGACTTTTACACCAGCGCTGTCGAGCAGAGATCGAGTTAGTCATATGGATAACACCAGTCAGTTTATTAGCAGCGTCAGCATTTATGGTCTGTTCCAACGTCAGATCGATCGGTTGTCGGGAGAATGGCTTATTTGTTCTCTTAATTCCAAATGATCCTTTTTCGAACTCTTCTTTCAATCCTGGATGAGTAACATCAACTTTCTGAAGATTGTCGCTATATTTCACGAGGTATCTTGAATAATTCTGTTGATTAAAAGTGAAGCAAAGATTAGTAATTTTCGGAAGTGCAAATTTAAACATTTCAAAATCTCCAGTAAGTATGCTCCTATTCAGCAAAAGGTAGTATTTCACCAGATTTGTATATATCAGGAAATACTTTGGAGTTTTTTCATGATCTCCAGAAAGTGTTTTTGCTTCATATTCTTCATACTTCGTTAGTAACTCCATTAAAGTATCGTTCAGAACTAGCGGATAAGACTGGCATTCTTTTTTAAATTCTTCAAGGAATTTTCTTGTCTCACTTGTTATTTCGGCATCTTTAGAACTCAGAAAACTATTGAAATGCAAGATTTGTATTGCTAGGCACTTTAAGGGATGAAGTCTTTTACATCGATTGAAATGCTTGCCGGTAATATAACCACTCACAGAACCATTAGCCAAAAGCCCGGAGTCGACCATAATGTTTGTTATACCGCAGTTGTCAAGAAATTTTCCTATTGCCTTGAAATAAGCCATCATTATGTGGAATGGTCCAATGTGAATGAATAGGTTGTTGAAGCGGGGTGCTTCGGTGGACTGTAGCTGAAGTGCTGTTTTAGCAATGCCTAAGTCATATGTATGTAACTTGCATTTACATTTGACCACATTCTTGAATTACTTTTTGGCACTGTGTCATTGTTTCAAGAATAACATTGGCACATGTTGGAGAGTTATTAATGGTTGTCAGATATGAAATTTTTTGTTTGACGGAAGTGTCATGGCATATCAAACTATTGAAACCAACCCACATCAGCGTGTCTTGTATTTGAAGGGCATGAGACAGCATCCACAATGTGTCGATTTGGTTGGCGAATTTTATATTATCTGACTTTGGAATATTAGACGTAATAATAAGTGGCAATAGGGTTTCTGATATTTTTGGTTTTTTTGTATATGATTCTAATTCATGTGTTATAGCATCAAACTTACGTCGCCTTTTCGTTTTACTTATATTTTTGGAGGTCCCGGGATTTCCATCATTCTCATGATCACTTTCTTCCAAATCTTGTTCTTCAATATTTTTCTCTTGAATGTTGTTGTCTTCAATGTTTTGGAAAATGATTCCAACGGTGTCGTGAAGAGTATCCTTTCCACTAGCTGTGTCAACAAATCGGTCAAAGTTATTGAATGCCAGGCCTGTGCATAAATTCGGTGATCTAATTATGTCTTCTGGGCAAATATCAGATTGATTGGAGCATGAAAAAGTTGCTTCAGTTTCTAATCCTTGTAGTGTTGAATAACTGCAACAATGACCATATCTGTTGATAATGTTGACAATTTTTTTGCTATTTGTCAAGCCTTTCAATGCTTATCCTAGTACTATATGTTTTGACGGCATAATTGTTCCATTGGGAACGGCTTGGATAGAGTCTTCTGAGAACGAGTCAGCAAGTCTTTGGCAATTTGGACTTTTTTTTCTACGATATTCACCTCCGCTTAGTAAAGTAGTGTAAAAGTCCATAAGAATGTCTGGAACTGTGCACTCCCCTTTTATTAAATCAGAAACGGTCAGTTTCTCCGGTAAAGCACATTTTTTAATTGCTCGAATAGACCTCTTCAAGATACATAAGTGCTGCCTTTTGTACGACGGATTTTTCCTTGAGAATTTGTATGTTGTTGTCTTCTAGTGCAACTCCTGCATATGGTTTCATTATTTTCTTATTGTTACGATGTATGATGGTTAGTTTTTTCGCATATTTCTTCAACAACCTGCTTTCTAAATACCGGGTACTGATATAAAGTGGTGATGCCAATTCAACGCCTTCGTATTCTTGAGTTAGAAATTCACCATACATGGTTCGGATAAAGTCGAGAAAGTACATGTTGTTGTTCTGAATTATTGTTTCTTCCACAAAAAAACAAACTTTTTCAAACGCTGAATTACTTTTGTCCCTTATCTTCTTCCAATCCGAGGCATCTTTCTGTTCATTTTGCATCGCTCTTACTCTGTTTTGTACTTGAACACAACAAATAATAATAATTTTTCTCCATTACTTTTTCTTGGCACCAATTAGGAAATCAGGTATAAAAAAATTTACTATGAAAATCAGCCAATAAATGGTTTTTCCAATTATATTTTTTTTGCACAAGTATGAACTCAGGTATAAAAATAGGAAAAGGAAAGTATTCATTTGAAAATAAATTGATAATTTAAAAAAAAGTAACATTTTTATCCATGAATTAAATAAAAACAACTTCATCATTGACAAACAAAATGTTTTTGAAAAAAAAAAAAAAAAATAGACATTTAAATTGAAAAAATTTACATTTTTGATTGCAAAAAATGTTTCATTTAAAAATAAATATATTACCAGTGGCAATTCTAGTAAGGATCTCACAAATAAAAAATGTGAAATTAAGATTGCAATAATCTTATCAATTTGTGCCAGTTACGACTTTTGCAAAAAAATACACATTACGTTTCGTTATGAAACAAAAAAAAAATTAAGGGAGTTTTAGACCCATAACCACCCCCACCGCACCACTCTCAAATTTTTATGGTTTGATTTATATTAGTGCCAGAAATAAAATTAATTATTTTAAAAGAATTTCGTTTTGAATATATGGGTATCAAGAAACCATATAAAAATGTGTTTGTATCCCATTTGCCCTTCTTTGTGCCCCTTTTTCTTATATTATTGTTAAAAGATATAAAATTATGCAAAAAATATGCATATTTCTTGTATACATTTAGTTTCATAGCTGTTTAGATAAAATTAAATAATTAATAGATTAAAAAGGGTGTTTTTCCCCTCTTTGCCCCTTTTTTGGAGTGATATTAGACTTTTAGAGCTGATATTATTTTTTCAGTGTTCTTTATTAAAAGGTCTACAAAATTCATCAAAACATCGTTTCTCTCCTTGATTTCTACCCAAAAACAAAATATTTTTGGATTGTATACAGTATGCGACAGTGCGACTATTTTCGATCCTGCCGGCGACTTCTCCCCGGGACGCAAGCGGCAGGCATGGTTTTTCCTCTATTTTAAATGTCAAACTAACTATCTTAACATACTTCAGCCCTTATCACATATAACAATTTGACGGTTTTTTTTACAACTTTAGGTCAGCGGCAGGATAACTTCGCCCCACTGTCCAGGTGGCAGGCATGGTTTTTTTTTCCCGAGGCAGTGCCAACTAACGTTCTAGACCGGTTTCAAGTCTTATCATGTTAGACATGTGACCTCGTTTTTTTTACAACTTTGAACATTTTTTGCCACTTATTGCCCCACTGTTGAGGTGGCAGGCATCGATTTTGTTGATTACATTTGCCTAAACTACAGATAAAAAAATAATTTAAGCGTTATAATCATTAACATTGAATAATGACGCTGGCTCCCGGGCTATTACAGATTTAAAATCAACACATAAGGAAAGACACAGAGAGTATACTCGAACCTTTAGCGAAAATCAATATTTATTGAACTATCGTTTTGAATAAAATGAATTATTATTCTTGAAAAAGTATTTTGATTTTCTAGAAGACCAGTAGCTAACCCTAAAATTATGACCAGGAATCGCCACTGCTCTGCATAGCTATCACTTACCTTAATTATATAGAAAAGTATTGAGCAACACCTGAAAAAGAAATGAGAATAATAAAAATATCATTATTATTACTAGGAATCAGTTTAATTTAATAAATAATACTTACCAAAATAATTTATGTGCCTCTAGACTCGTCCATGTTTGTTTTGATTTTGTTTTGACAATTACCACATAGGTATCCTATCTAGTCGTTTCGTTCTGCGCATGCAATATTAGCTTTGTCTTGTTTTCACCCAAGGGATAAGGGGGTAGAACAATTACTACTAGCGCATGCGCAGGAATGTATTATACACGATTGTTCATCCAACGGATGAACGTAAATGAATTGTTCAAGGGTTTAAGTATAAGATATATACAGGATGAGATGAAAATTTATTTAAATTAATAATGTACGAGATTAGAAAGATACGATAAAGATTGGAATAGATAGTTAAAATAAATAATAGGATTAGTTAGGAATTTAGAAAATAGATAGATATTAGAGTAATAGAAGAGGAAATAGACTGATAGATATAAGACTGTATTAGTTGTATATATGTGTGGGTAAGGTTTCTTGAACTTGGATAAGGGGGGTAATTATCTGTGATAGGGATGCAAAACGATTGTGGGTGGAAAAATAGTTATCTCACTCAGAGGTAGTGGTAACTATTTACTTAGTTAATAGGATAAGGCTAGGAACTAGCCTAAGGGATTTTATGGTCATTCTTACGTTTGATAAACTGAGAATTAGAAGTGTTAACGGCGAGTGATTTTTACCAACAGTTTTTTTTTGAATTTAAAATAGAATTTGAAATAGAAAAGCGTTGTGAAAAAAATAAGAAGTTTTCTTTTTAAAATAAATTAAGTAAATTTAAACAATTAAATATACAAGGTAAATTTAATTACATTATAAAAAGGTTTCAGATAATAACTCCATATATATATAGATTTCTTTGTTTTTCGCTGAGTTAGACAGAGGATCTAGAAGCAAAAGTTCTAGAGAGTTGGTGGTGATATATATATATATATTTAGCAAGCAGAGGTATGTGACCATAAATTTGAATTGTTAAAGTTTGTGTCTGATGTGTGATTCGCTTTTTTCTACTCTTATAAGGTTCAGGTCAGGTTCTCCAAAGAGCAGCAAAATTAGTAGTAGAAGCCTGAGCCTCTGCGAAGTTTTTTTGTTACCTCCTTCGATTCTTCAAATCTGGACTTTGAAGAAGGACATTCCACACAATAGAAGTATTCCTTTGTCCAGGACAAAGGAAACAGCTTCTAAGGCACATAGGGTCCAGAGTCCAAGAGGGTACTTGATATCTACGAACATTAGATATATATAGATATCCCTCGAAGGAAGCAAAAACAAGGATTTGTGCAAGACCAAAAGAAAGGGTGTCCAGTAGGAAAGTTAAGAAAATAAAGAAGTGATTAAAGTGAAGAAATAAGAAGAACTTAGAATTTTTTTTTTACCTCAAAATAATTAAATATATATACATTTCGATTTTAATTACAGTAGAGTCAAATCAAAGTAGTGTAAAATCCAGTTCTCTAAACATTTTTTTTTTGGACTAATTAAATTTTTTTAAAGTTAAAGTCAGTTTAAATTTACATTAGTGAAAAAGTGATTTTACAGGCTTGTATAATAATATTCAACATAGTAAATTCAGTGGTGGCGAAAGTGCTACCCCTGGTTCTCTGCGTGCTGCCGGCAGAACGACGAGGGACTAAGGTAACCGTGAGTAAAAACATATTTTTTTTGGATAAAGGATCCATAATAAAAGCCTATAAGGTCAATTTTTTTTATGAATTTGAATTTAAACCTTTTTTAGTTTTTTTATATATTTTGATTATTTTAAATTTTTATAAGATAAGAAGAGTAAGAGAACTCGATTGAGTTTTTTTTTGTTTTAATGAAGTCAGAATCGAACAATAAAATTATAACTTGAATTGTGTTTGAAATTTTAAAAAAATGGTTTTCTAATTTAAAAAGCTAGTGGTGTGTGGAGGCTTGGTAAGGCCGTCCAGATGTGATTCTGAGTTTTGGACATGACCGACTAACTTTTCTCAACGGACTAATTTGTGACTGGTTGAGTCATTTCAGGGGCTATTTCCACTATATTCGGCCATGGAAATAGCGAAGGAAGTATCTTCATGATACTTGGGCGGGTTGGCCAGACTTTCGTCAATAACATCAGACGAACGTTTGGGATTCAGTGTGACGATATTTAGGGGGGTAAGAAAGAGGTGCTTTAGGAAGAATAAGTTTACGTTATTAGTTTTTATTTAGTTTTAGTTAGGGTTTAGTTTTCTTTTATTTTTTTTTTACTTACATTTTTCTTATAATTTCATTTTTTTTATTAATTATTTTATTAGTATTATTTTTTTTGGTGAAGGGTTTTATTTTTGTTATTATTTTATTAGGTTAGTTAGATTATTCTTTTTTTTTGATTTTTTTTAAACTTAATTCCGAAGCACCGATTTAGAGTTTCCCTTAGATATCGTCAAAGTTCACAGGTTTGTGTCATTCTACATCTTGTAGTTACCTTAGTAAAAATTATGTTTAGTCGAGCAGGAGGTGTACTGGGAGGTGGCAAGAACCACCCCACGCGACGAGCTAAGCCGTGCAACCACAAGCGTGCTGTAGCCTCTTCCAGTACACCAAAGCATTCCCCGTGGAGACCTGACTCCTAACAATGGCGCCCAACGAGACCTAACGGTTTTAATTTTTTTTACGATTACACAAACCTGGAACTGGTAACTTTTGATTTTGTCACAGATTGAAAATTTCTGTCCAAATCTACAGACCATGAGTCATAGATTTTTGTGAGGAAGTTAGAAATCTGGGACAACATCAAAAGTTTGAACAAGGTCGTACCATTTCGAATCTCAGCTGTCCGTAGAATTAGGTACAGCCAGATTCTTTATGAGGTAGAGATTCGAAGTTCGAAAACCTTGTTCATGTGGAAGTTCATTTTAAACTCACAGCCAGCCATTGACTAGGCTATATGCCAGGAACTATGTAGTGGTTGTGGGGGAGAGATGAACTGAAGCAACCACTGAATTTCAAACGCACCAGTCACAAGACATACATAAGTACTTAAGGACATAACTAACGAACACCAAGTTGCAGATGGATAGGAAAACTTTGCCAAACTTCACACACCTAGCGTTTGCTTATATACATACAAAGTAAATACAAACAATACCTTTTTACAAATAACATTTTTTTTTATTGATAATTTTTTTTTCACTCATATACTACATTTAATTTTTTTTTACTTAAGTTCTTTTTTACATTGAAATTTTATTCTATAATTATTATTCTTGTTTTTATTGCTTATTTTTTTTATTATTTATACATCAATTTTCCTTTTTATAATCTTTATTTTTGAATTTTTTTTTTAAACAATAATTTTTTTTACTTTAATTTTTGCATTTTTTTATAATCTTTATTTTTGAATTTTTTTTTTTACAATAAGTTCTTCTTTTTATACTTTAATTTTTAAATTCTTTTTTTATAATATTTTTTTTTTTTACAATACGTTTCACTTTAAATTTAGTTTTTGTTAGATAGGAGTTTAACAGTTTTAAATTCAGAAGGAAATCAGAAGGAAAATAGTTAGAAAAAATGTCCGAAGGAAAGAAGAAAGCTACAGGGACAGTTCCAAAAATAACTGGGAAAAAGAGGGTCACACGTCAGACGGAAACTATAGACGAGGAAAGCGAAGTAGTTGAGACCCCAATACTTTCAACTATACCACCGACAGTGACAGAAAACGACGACTTAGACAAGACATATCATGAAATAACAAACATTATACGCAACATAGACTTACTTGGAACAAACAATAAAAACAACAACTTACAAAATACGAACATACAAAACACGACAGTAAGACGTGAAGAGGCCGCAATGGGTCTTGAAGATGATGAAGACAATGAGAACGAACAAGAACGTATGCGGACAGAACTAGAACAATTGACCCAACAAAATTTAGAACTCGAACGATTACGAATGGAACAAGAACAACTAACTTTACGAAATTACGAATTTGAACAAGAACGCCTACGAATAGAACAAGAACAAAAACGATTACGTTTAGAACAAGACCAAATTACGGAACTAAATCGAAAACTAGAAGTAGAACGTGCAAGACTTGCTAAACAAAACTACGAACTTGAACAAGAACGATTACAAACAGAACAAATAAGACAAAATCAAAACCGAACTAGTACGAATACAACTACTAACACACCAAATATAAACGTACTGACAGAACTCGACTTGTACGAAAGAATGCAAAAAATTGCAACTCTAGCTGCCAAGGAAAGTCAGACCAAAACAATGAGTGTTCTTGCAGATGGCTTGTCAGAAATGTACAAGTTGTTTGATAAGAACATGAAAGAGGTCAACTCAAAGTTATTGAGTTTAGAACAGTCCTTGACAGTTCAGAGAGACATGACGAATGTACAAGACTCAGAACAGAACACCACAAGTACTAAAAGGACCAACAGACAGACAAACCACTCGATAAATAGCCAATCGACATCGCATCCGTCAAATGGAAGCTCTTCATTTAGGGATACCATTCGAAGGATTGATGTTCATAAGTGGGGAGTTAAATTTGACGGTTCGTCAAAGGGCATGTCGGTTGGAAGTTTTATTTTTCGAGTGGAGAAATTACAAAAGGAAAGCGGACTGTCTGACGATCAGCTCTTCGCTAATTTCCACCATTTGGTCACGGGCTCTGCTGAACGTTGGTATTGGGATATTTGTGAGGAAAACCAGAACGATGAATTATTCAACTATTATGATTTGAAGACCGAATTACTTCGGCAATTCCAACACAATAAGCGTGACCATGAAATCCAAGAGGCAATCATAAATCGAAAACAACAACCCCATGAAACATTCGATGATTTCTATGCTGATATTAGAGGTCTGACTTTGCAAATGCAAATCAGACCTAAAGAAGATGATTTGGTTTCCATGGTAAGGAAAAACTTAAAGGAAAGAATCAGCACCTTAGTTTTTGGTTGTGCAATAAGTAATATTCGCGAATTGAGAGAGGAATGCAAAAGAGCAGAAGAGCATTTAGCATTAAGGGATGCCAAGATAAAGCGTTTTACTCACGAAATAGATGTTAGAGATAGAGAAAGTGATTAAGAAGAGGAAGAATATGAGTTAGCAGCTTTTCAAGCTAAGAGACCGGAAAGGAAGGGTTTTAGGGAACAAGAGAGGTATAGAGGCCAAGAAAAGAAAAGAGATGAACTGAAGGACAAACAAAAGCCTGTTGGCGATTGTCCGTCCTCTTTTCATACCTTAACGTGTTTTTGTTGTGGACAGGGTAGTGTGTCCTTCCGATGTGCTGCATGTCAGGAAAACCCGAAAGTCGGCAGTACATCCGGGAGTCAACCGCCGGCGACAAAACCCCTCCCGGAGAAGTCGAACAACCTAAAAGAATAGAAATTTTGAAAAGAAAAACTGAAAATAAAAATAATAACGAAGGTACTCACCGGATTGAAGAAAAGAACCATCATAAAAGTCTTCACCAGAGAATGATAGAATATGAAGATGCTAGAAAGAGAATTTTTGGTGAAGAAATAGATGTTATAAAAGAGAAGAGTAGGAACTATTTGAAGATTAGGAGGCTAAGGGAGAAAAGTGCAATTAAAAGACTGACTAAAAATAAAATTGAAGCGACAATACTGACCATGACAAATGACAATAGGCCATACGCAAAAGTGCAATTAGAAGGAGAGGATTTTAAAGGACTGTTAGATAGTGGAGCGTCCGTTACATGTTTAGGGAAAGGAGCAATGGATTTTGTAAATAGGAAAAATATCAAAATTAAAAAAATGAACAATGATATTAGAACAGCTGATGGAAATCAACAGAAGATAGTAGGATGTTTTAGAGCGAATGTTTCATGGGATGGTAGAACACAAGAGTTGGAGATTCTGGTTGTTCCTAGTCTTTTGCAACCACTATATCTGGGTGTAGATTTCTGGAGTTCTTTTAATGTTGCTCCAAATATAATTAGTGAGCTTAACGCTCCAGTAATGACGAAAGAACAGCCAAATTTTCGCGATCTCTCACCCTCCTTTGCCATACTCGGATTGGGTAAAACCAATCTTGAAGAACATGTTATAGAAGTGGATGACGAACAAATTCCCATAAAACAGAGGCACTATCCCATTTCTCCAGTAGTACAGAAACTGATGTACGCTGAACTCGACAGAATGCTGGAGATGGGAGTGATAGAGGAGAGTAACAGTGCTTGGAGTTCTCCGGTTGTTTTAGTGAGAAAAAGTGGGAAAAATAGGCTGTGTCTGGATTCTAGAAAAGTTAATGCGAAAACGAAGAAGTTTGCTTATCCTCTTCCACATATAGAGGGGATTATAAGTAGACTTCAAGATACGAAGTTTATCTCCAGTATCGACTTGAAAGATGCCTTTTGGCAAATTCCTCTGGAGATCAAGTCAAGGGAGAAGACAGCTTTTACAGTCCCTGGGCGACCGTTATACCAATTTACGGTTATGCCATTCGGATTGTGTAACGCCGCCCAGAGAATGTCTAAGCTAATGGACAAAGTCATTCCTGGTCGTCTTCGACAGAATGTCTTTGTCTATCTCGATGACCTCTTGATTTGTTCTCTAGATTTTAAAACACATATGAAGGTACTGGAGGAAGTTGCTATAGCTTTACGCCAAGCAGGATTAACAATAAATGTGGAGAAAAGTAAATTTTGTTTCAAGGAGATAAAATACTTAGGGTATGTAGTTGGTGACGGATGTATAAGAACTGACAAGGACACAGTATCGGCGGTCGAGGACTTTCCGATACCGAAAACCCCCAAGCAACTCCGTAGGTTCCTAGGTATGACCGGATGGTATAGACGTTTCATACCAAACTACGCAACTATAGCAGCACCAATGACAGACTGTTTGAAGAAAGGACAAACTTTTAAGATGACCGACGAAGCAACAACAGCATTTCAATTACTCAAAACGAGTTTAATTACCGCTCCCATACTTACGAATCCAGACTTTTCAAAACATTTCTACATACAATGCGACGCTTCAACCTCTGGAGTAGGAAGTGTGATTCTCCAGATGGATGAGGAGAAAAATGAACGACCGATAGCATTCATGTCCCAGAAGCTGAATTCCGCTCAAAGGAATTACAGCGTTACAGAACTTGAATGCTATGCGGCCATATTGTCGGTGAAAAAGTTCAGGGCCTACGTGGAGGGTTTACCCTTTACTATAATAACCGATCACGCAAGTCTGAAATGGTTGATGACGCAAAAAGACCTAACTGGACGATTGGCCAGATGAAGTTTCAAACTCCAAGGTTTCGACTTCGTGATCGAACATAGGAAGGGTGTCCAAAATGTAGTCCCTGATACTCTCTCACGAGTCCATATGGAGGAGATCACAACCGAAAATTTAGCACCAGAGGTTGACTTTAGTTCACCATATTTTTCGTCAGAAGAATATGTTGAACTAAAGAAGACAATAGAACAAGAAAAGAACAAATTACCAGACATTTGCGTATCAGACGGATTCGTTTATAAACGAACTGACATTAGAACGGGTGACGCAGTACAGGACGACCGAGCGTGGAAACTCTGGGTTCCGAAAGAGTTGTGCGAGGTTCTTTTAAAAGCTGCACACGATTCCCCAGTGTCTGGACACGGTGGCATAAACAAAACGCTATCCAAATTGAGACAAAAATATTTTTGGCCTGGAATGGCTGATGTTCAGAACTGGGTGAGATCGTGTGATATTTGCAAATGTAGTAAGTCGATCAATATTACTACTCGACCGCCGATGGGACAACAAAGACTGACTGAACGACCTTTTCAACGGTTATTTATAGACTTTTTGGGCCCTTATCCAAGAACAAGAAACGGAAACACACACATATTCATCGTCCTAGACCATTTTAGTAAATATGTGTTTCTGAAGGCAATACGAAAAGCAACATCATCTGAGGTAGTTAAATTCCTAGAAGAAAGTGTTTTCCATGTGTTTGGCGTTCCAGAGTTTGTCCATTCAGACAACGGAAAACAATTCGTTTCGGAATTGTTTTCCAGCTTCTTGACGAGATATGGTGTCAAACATATACGAACTGCAATTTATTCACCACAAGCTAACGCGTCTGAAAGGGTAAACCAATCTGTTTTATCGAAGATTCGGTCCTATCTCGGTAGTGACCAAAAACATTGGGATCAGCACGTTAGCAATGTGGCGTTCTCATTGCGAAGCGTTGTACATGATGCTATTAATGTTGAACCATACTACGCCATATTTGGAACACCAATGGTTCAGAACGGAAAAACATATGAACTACTCCGAAAGTTAGGAGTAGTAAAAGAATCAAAGATCGAGATTTTAAACAAAGACGACCGACTAGCGTTAATTAGAACGAAGATTTTTGAAAATCTGAAATTAGCACATCAAAAAGCTACCAAAGTATATAATACTCGAAGTCGAGAAGTCCAGTATAAAACTGGACAAATAGTTTACAGACGAAATTTTAAACAAAGCAATGCAATTGAAAATTATAACGCGAAACTCGGTCCAAAATTCATAAAATCCATAATTCTAAAACCGGTAGGAAATTCACTTTATGAAATAGGAAATTTAAAAGGTGATAAAGTAGGAGTTTATCATGCGAAAGACTTGCATGTTTAAAAATATAAATCAAATTGACGCACTCAGATGATGTGGCCCACTGTGATATTAGAGTTAGGTAAAGGTACTTCAGTTTTTTTTTTTTGTAGTTTATTTTTATATGTTATTTTATATTTACATTGATAGCCTGTGATATTTTTTTTTAGTTAGGTAGCTTAGCTTTTTATAATCTGTGATATTTTTTTAGTAAGCTAATTTTTTTTATAATCTGTGATTTTTTTTAATAGTTTAGTTAGTTTAGCTTTTTATAATCTGTGATATTTTTTTTTTTTAGTTTAGTAAGTTAGTTTAGCTTTTTATAATCTGTGATATTTTTTTTTATTTAGTTAGCTTAACTTTGTGATATTTTTTTTTAGTTAGTAAGCGGAAGTACCGGATTTTTTTTTAGTAGAATAAAGACTGATTTTTTTACCTGTGATATTAGATATGTAGTTAGTTCAAATGAGTAATTAATTATTTTAATAGAAGATGTGATCAAGTTTCCTTTGTATACGTTATAAAGTAGGCTGCTACCAATGAGTACATGTAGGTGTTGTCTAAGGGAAAACAAACAAAAATAATAGAACTGCTCGACAATAATATAATAATAGAGCATGGGATCTCAGGTAATGGGCTCAGCCACACGACGAGACCATTCAAATAAAAAGATACTAACCCATTATGACCACTTTTTTTTTACGATGTAAGTGGCCTCACGACCACTCAGCCACTTCCATCGAGCCTGTTACGTGGGCGTATATTTGTATACAGATATACCTATAGCCGGCGCGGCAGCGCGGCTGCTCGACGGCGACGACACCGTTCACCATTCCACCGATGACGATTTGTTATTTGGTTGAGGTGGCCTAATCCATCCCTAATCCATGGCTGGTCACCGACAGAAGAAGTCGATAGACTTCCGAATGAATGATATTCTGAAAAGAAAAGATAAATTTAGTATAAAAATAATAATAATACATATATTATCAATGCAAAGTGATGAATTTGTTTTGTTGGGATTCGATTGCTTTCGCAGTCGAATCTTTGCAACACAAATTCACCACTCTGCACAGCTATCACTTACCTTAATTATATAGAAAAGTATTGAGCAACACCTGAAAAAGAAATGAGAATAATAAAAATATCATTATTATTACTAGGAATCAGTTTAATTTAATAAATAATACTTACCAAAATAATTTATGTGCCTCTAGACTCGTCCATGTTTGTTTTGATTTTGTTTTGACAATTACCACATAGGTATCTTATCTAGTCGTTTCGTTCTGCGCATGCAATAGTAGCTTTGTCTTGTTTTCACCCAAGGGATAAGGGGGTAGAACAATTACTACTAGCGCATGCGCAGGAATGTATTATACACGATTGTTCATCCAACGGATGAACGTAAATGAATTGTTCAAGGGTTTAAGTATAAGATATATACAGGATGAGATGAAAATTTATTTAAATTAATAATGTACGAGATTAGAAAGATACGATAAAGATTGGAATAGATAGTTAAAATAAATAATAGGATTAGTTAGGAATTTAGAAAATAGATAGATATTAGAGTAATAGAAGAGGAAATAGACTGATAGATATAAGACTGTATTAGTTGTATATATGTGTGGGTAAGGTTTCTTGAACTTGGATAAGGGGGGTAATTATCTGTGATAGGGATGCAAAACGATTGTGGGTGGAAAAATAGTTATCTCACTCAGAGGTAGTGGTAACTATTTACTTAGTTAATAGGATAAGGCTAGGAACTAGCCTAAGGGATTTTATGGTCATTCTTACGTTTGATATACTGAGAATTAGAAGTGTTAACGGCGAGTGATTTTTACCAACAGTTTTTTTTTGAATTTAAAATAGAATTTGAAATAGAAAAGCGTTGTGAAAAAAATAAGAAGTTTTCTTTTTAAAATAAATTAAGTAAATTTAAACAATTAAATATACAAGGTAAATTTAATTACATTATAAAAAGGTTTCAGATAATAACTCCATATATATATAGATTTCTTTGTTTTTCGCTGAGTTAGACAGAGGATCTAGAAGCAAAAGTTCTAGAGAGTTGGTGGTGATATATATATATATATTTAGCAAGCAGAGGTATGTGACCATAAATTTGAATTGTTAAAGTTTGTGTCTGATGTGTGATTCGCTTTTTTCTACTCTTATAAGGTTCAGGTCAGGTTCTCCAAAGAGCAGCAAAATTAGTAGTAGAAGCCTGAGCCTCTGCGAAGTTTTTTTGTTACCTCCTTCGATTCTTCAAATCTGGACTTTGAAGAAGGACATTCCACACAATAGAAGTATTCCTTTGTCCAGGACAAAGGAAACAGCTTCTAAGGCACATAGGGTCCAGAGTCCAAGAGGGTACTTGATATCTACGAACATTAGATATATATAGATATCCCTCGAAGGAAGCAAAAACAAGGATTTGTGCAAGACCAAAAGAAAGGGTGTCCAGTAGGAAAGTTAAGAAAATAAAGAAGTGATTAAAGTGAAGAAATAAGAAGAACTTAGAATTTTTTTTTTACCTCAAAATAATTAAATATATATACATTTCGATTTTAATTACAGTAGAGTCAAATCAAAGTAGTGTAAAATCCAGTTCTCTAAACATTTTTTTTTTGGACTAATTAAATTTTTTTAAAGTTAAAGTCAGTTTAAATTTACATTAGTGAAAAAGTGATTTTACAGGCTTGTATAATAATATTCAACATAGTAAATTCAGTGGTGGCGAAAGTGCTACCCCTGGTTCTCTGCGTGCTGCCGGCAGAACGACGAGGGACTAAGGTAACCGTGAGTAAAAACATATTTTTTTTGGATAAAGGATCCATAATAAAAGCCTATAAGGTCAATTTTTTTTATGAATTTGAATTTAAACCTTTTTTAGTTTTTTTATATATTTTGATTATTTTAAATTTTTATAAGATAAGAAGAGTAAGAGAACTCGATTGAGTTTTTTTTTGTTTTAATGAAGTCAGAATCGAACAATAAAATTATAACTTGAATTGTGTTTGAAATTTTAAAAAAATGGTTTTCTAATTTAAAAAGCTAGTGGTGTGTGGAGGCTTGGTAAGGCCGTCCAGATGTGATTCTGAGTTTTGGACATGACCGACTAACTTTTCTCAACGGACTAATTTGTGACTGGTTGAGTCATTTCAGGGGCTATTTCCACTATATTCGGCCATGGAAATAGCGAAGGAAGTATCTTCATGATACTTGGGCGGGTTGGCCAGACTTTCGTCAATAACATCAGACGAACGTTTGGGATTCAGTGTGACGATATTTAGGGGGGGTAAGAAAGAGGTGCTTTAGGAAGAATAAGTTTACGTTATTAGTTTTTATTTAGTTTTAGTTAGGGTTTAGTTTTCTTTTATTTTTTTTTTACTTACATTTTTCTTATAATTTCATTTTTTTTATTAATTATTTTATTAGTATTATTTTTTTTGGTGAAGGGTTTTATTTTTGTTATTATTTTATTAGGTTAGTTAGATTATTCTTTTTTTTTGATTTTTTTTAAACTTAATTCCGAAGCACCGATTTAGAGTTTCCCTTAGATATCGTCAAAGTTCACAGGTTTGTGTCATTCTACATCTTGTAGTTACCTTAGGCACGAGTAAAAATTATGTTTAGTCGAGCAGGAGGTGTACTGGGAGGTGGCAAGAACCACCCCACGCGACGAGCTAAGCCGTGCAACCACAAGCGTGCTGTAGCCTCTTCCAGTACACCAAAGCATTCCTCCGTGGAGACCTGACTCCTAACAAACATTTAAAGTTCTTCTCGTTCATTATGGTGGACAAAAACTAAAAGTAGATTATGCCATAATAGGTTATAGCTCCCCACACCATTACACCTGATTTACGGCTGGTTCTGACTTTGCCGGTATTATATTCCAAAATTCCAAATAAAAAGAAAGGATTAAATTTACGTTAAAAGTATTTATTGTTAACTCTTAATACCTTGAATATTCTCGAACGAAAAATGAATATGAAAAAAAATGACCTTTTAAATCAATCAAGGTTAAGAATGAAGAATTTGACATTTGTGTACTAAATTTATAATTGACATGAATGTCATATTGGGCTACAAATTATGTTAATTCACAATAGCAATTTATAATAGTATTTTTAGTATGTAATTTAAAAATAAAAAATATATAGGTACATTTATTGTAAAATAAATGATGTCATAAACATTCTCCCCCGCCGCCGGTGTTCTCGTAGCATAGGTTCATTGAGAGAGCTTTTGATACTGTTATCAATTCTTCCATATGTAATGTTCGTGTTGTTGTTAACAATTGGAACTCATTGATGATCGCGTTAATTGTTTCGCAGATTTCATTGCTGTCGGTTCGCGGTCGTAACTCGTAATGTGATTCGGTGGTGCTTTTTTTTTTATTTCGGGCGAGTGTTTTAATTTGTTTCTTTTAATTAAATTCCTTTTACAAAATTGGTTGTGCGGTTATCAATTAAATGATAATATTTAATAAAAAATTAAAAATAATTTTGAATTGTGTTTTAACCAGTGTTGTGTTTGTGTAGTGTGTGTGTTTTGTTGTTGCTGATGGGGCTGCTGTGGCTGTTGGTGTTGCCGCTGACGCTGCCGATGATGCTGCCGACGATGCTACTGTTGATCCCGTAGACTAAATCGCGGAGCCGGATTTGGTTTGGTTGTTTTGTTTTATTGAATTTAATTTTTAAATATATTATTTATTCTTTATTTATTTTAAATTTTACATTTTGATTCTTTTTTTATTTTTGTTAATTGATTAATTTTTTTGCATTTGTGTATGTGTGGGTGTGCTTGTGCTTATTGATTTTCGGTTCGGTTTCGCGTTTTTACGAATCGATTTATGTATGAATGTGTGTGTGATTGTAGCTCTTTGCAAATATGTAAATGCAAATGGCTGCCATTATTTTCGTTCGACATTTATTGAGTTATTTTTTTGAGTTCTTTTTCGTATCGAGTTTTTATTGAGTTATTTCGGACTTGATTCAATAATTACTTAACAATTTTAATAATGGAGTGGTTTCTGTTTTTAAATTCTGTGAAAATTGAAAAGTGGTATAAATTATATTTACGATGTGTTGTATAACAGTGTGGAATTTATACATTTGTGAAATATGATTTGCCGACGGCAATTTGATGCAGTGGACAAATTGTGTTTTACCGTCGGGATTTGCAATACTGAAAACAGAAACAAAAATTAATCATTTCATAATTTAATCCTTTTTTTTAATTTTATTTGAATACTAGCGGACCCGACAGACATCGTCCTGTCATAAAGATTTGTAAAGTGGCAGTTTTTGTTCCTACGTATTTTATAGTCGTGGCTAAACATTCCCCTGAACAGAACCGTCACCCTGGTGATAGGGCGTTGTGAATAAAAAATAATTAAATAAAACATATATAACGATAGCTTTATTGTTAATCATGTGAATTATAATTATTAACAGAAATCAGTTTTATTATCATTGTTGTGCTTTGTGATATACGATGTTTTTTGTTTGATTACTTGGCGCATAGACAAACAAATCTGATGGTTTTCCAACACGGGAACTGGCAACATACAATTGACCATGTGAGAAACATGGATTTTCTAGTTTAATACCAAAAACACTTAATGATTTCCCCTGGAACTTGTTTATGGTCATAGCAAAAGCAAGCCGCACTGGAAACTGTAGTCGTTTAAACTCAAATGGCACATCAGTCGTAGCTGTATAAGAACATCTTCTCCTTTTTACTTTCCTTTGAGTATAGTTGCTTCTATCACGTTGTTTAGTAATTTTTGTATCGCTAACCGTGTACCGTTGCAAAGACGTGGTTGGTGGATAGTCCGCAACATTATAACTATTGATCCAACCTTTAATTGAAGATTGTGAGGTGGCAATCCTGGCAAATCCAGCGAGTTTAAAAATTCCGGTGGATAGTTGACTACATCATCTTGGTTAGTAGCCGAATCAACTGATTTATATACATATATTCTCGATTCGCCTGTAATTTGTTCTTGAATGTTGAAATTTAATTCATTTACATCTATGTTTTTTGCAGCCAATATAGCTCGTTCGCTCAACCAATCATGGTTTCTGTAATTTTGAGAAACATCTGGAAACACCTTCTGAATAAGTTCGTCTATTGATTGCGTTAACTGACAAAAACTTTGAGGAAAGTTAATGCAACCAGTCAACATGTCTATAGGAAATTTGCCATTACCAATGTCAATCAGTTGTTCAGCGAATATTTTTCCAGATTGGTCATTTCCAAATTGGAGGACTTTAGACATGCATTGATTTCATCAGCTGGCGTTGATCGTGGAATCACTGGCAATGTTTGACGAAAATTTCCTGCTAATAAAATCATTGCACCACCAAATCTGTTATTATTGCTTCGTAGATCTTTTAAAGTTCTGTCTAAAGCCTCCAAAGATTTTTTATGTGCCATCGTACATTCATCCCAAACAATCAATTTACATTGCTGCAAAATTTTTGCCATTGCAGAGTTCTTGGAAATGTTGCAAGTTAGAGCTTCATTGTTTTTCATATTTAATTTTAGTGCTGAATGGGCTGTTCGACCACCTTCAAGCAAAGTTGCTGCGATACCCGACGAAGCGAGTGCAAGTGCAATTTTATTTTGTGAGCGAATTGTTGCTAATATTATTGAAATCAAAAAAGTTTTTCCTGTACCACCAGGTGCATCTAAGAAGCAAATCCCTCCAGTTTCAACATTTGTTACTTTCATAAAAGTACCAAATACATACTTCTGTTGTTCATTCAACAGTGGAAGATTTGTTTGAATTCATTCTTTCAAAGTGTTGAGATCATACAGTTTTTCTCGATGTAACTCTTGGTTAAAAGCATCATGCATTGGACGATTGGACGATTGGGCGCGGTCAGGCCTAATTGAATTAATAGTTTGTTTGACATCATCAAGCACATGTCCTCAATTGAAATCAATGCTTTATTGTAAATTTCTTCACTGATTAGTGATTTGTATATTTGGATTTCCCATTCTATTTCGTATTTGATGCAAAATATCATCACACATATAATCCACAAATCAATTGGGTTTGATGGGAAGCATGTCGATATGATTACAGAAAACAATGTTCGTATTTGATGAGCGTGTGTTCATAAAACCATCCTTGAACTTCAACGAACATTTTAAAAAAAGAATTGGCCAAATTGGTCCAGGCGTTGTTGAGTTATGCGGTAACCAACACATTTTGCGATTCATTTTTATATATAAGATATTGTGAAGTGATTATAAATTAATATGAATAAAATTAAATTTTAAATATATCGATTATTATTACATATTTTGTATGTATATTGTGTTTATATATTTTTTTTTTTGAATTGTGTTGTAATTAAGAATTAGTTTGAATAAACTATCAAATATTTCAATTATATTCTGATTTTATTATTTTATATAATTTTTATTTAACTATTACTCGATTTTATTTATCTTAATATATATAATTCTTCTGTGAGTGTGTATGTCACTGAACTTCTCTTAAACGACTGGACCGATTTTGATGAAATTTTGTGTGTGTGTTCAAGGGGACCTGAGAATGGTTTAGATTCACAATTTTGTCCGCTGGACAATGTTTTTTTAATTAATTTTTAATTTATTAGTAGTTGTTAATTTTGGAATGTTTTACATTGGATCCGACAGACGGCGCTACCATCGCAGTGTCAAATATTAAATAATATTCAATTTTAAAAAAACGATTTTACGCCCCTAGCTCCATCTAGCGGCAAAGTGCTATTGGGAACGCACACCGTTGCACCTTAAGGGTCTATGGCGCGATGTAAGCTTTCTATAAAAGCGCCATCTAGCAGTTATATGTAACAAGCATCTCAACAACTGCGTGACCAAATTTTATCAAGCCTGTCCCGACAGTTAGCGCTGCGATCAAATAAAAAAAATGTCTACCCATGCGAAGGCGGGACGGGCCGCTAGTTTCTATATAAATTTATCATTTAATTATTATTCGATTTTATGTATTTCTATATACATTTTTTATTTAATTATATTTCGATTTGTTGTGGGGTGTTGTGTTGTGTAGGGTTGAAGCTGTATGCTATGTTATAGGGTGCATTCAATTCTCTGTTTTTTTTTACATTTTATTTTCTTTTGTTTATATTTTAAATAAGTGTTTCAACATCGGTGGATTTATAACTTGGAAGAAAACATATTTTGGAAATAGGATGTTTTATTATTCCACTCTTTATTTTTAGTGTTACGACTCGGATTAACCCATCAGATCCGGGATGTGTTTCGGTGATTCTGGCTAGTAACCATTGGGATGGTGGTAGCCTTTCACCAGGCCTTCAATTTTAGGTACGGCTTCTTTTCTGGTCCATTTGGGTCGTTGTTGTAACCGAGAAAGATATTCTCCGTTCCATTTCTGCCAGAAAGAGTCGACGAATGCTTGAGTTCTTGCCCACCTGTCGAGGTAACTCATCTTCTCTGGGTTCGATATGTGCCCTTGCGGAATGCTGAGCAGGCGTTCTCCAATCAGAAAATGTCCTGGAGTTAACACATCAAGGTCATCTATGTTATCCGATAGAGGACATAGAGGTCTGGAATTCAAACAGGCTTCTATCTGCGTAAGAAGTGTGTAGAGTTCCTCAAATGTTAACCTCTCATCTCTCACGGTCCGTTTCAAATTATGTTTTACAGATTTCACTCCAGCTTCCCAGAGGCCACCAAAGTGAGGAGAAGCTGGAGGAATAAAATTCCAGTTCGTTCCTGTATTGGCTACAACGCTTGCGATTTCCTTCCAGTCGTGTTTAGTCTTTTCAAGCATGTTAGCTAATTCTTTATTAGCTCCCACGAAGTTTGTGCCGCAGTCACTATAAATTTGAGTACAAAGTCCTCGTCTTGCAGTGAAGCGACGAAGAGCTGCCAAAAATCCTTGGGTTGTAAGGTCTGATACCTTACGTTAGTGACGCTAACGCCCACCATACAGTATGGGGTAGCACGGATATAAACGACAGAGGTGAGTCTCTTTTCGACTATATTCTTAACACTAACCTACTCGTAAGTAACGTTGGTAATGAGCCAACCTTTATTACTAAAAATCGACAAGAAGTTTTAGATATAACTCTTGTCTCCGAATTCATTAATAATAATATTTTGAACTGGAAGGTATCTAAAGATCACTCCTTTTCTGATCATAGATACATCCAGTTTGACTTTATAAATGAACCACCTTGCCAACCGATCTTTCGAAATCTGAAAAGAACAAATTGGCCAAAATATAAGAGAACGTTAAATAGTTTAATAAAACCTGAACTTTTTAATACTCCCTCCAACATCGAAGATCTTGACGACAAAGTCAATAATCTAACATTAGCCCTAAACAAAGCTCTAGATACTGCATGCCCTCTTATACAAGTAAGAGGTAAAAAGAAGCCACACTGGTGGAACTCAGGGCTGGATCCACTTCGAAAAGAATGCAGAAAACTCTTTAACAGAGCCAAAGCTTCTAGAGACATGTCTGACTAGGATTCATATAAAGAATCACTGAAGATTTATAAAAAAGAACTGAGGAAAACCAAACGATCGTCTTGGAGAAACTTCTGTAGTAACGTTGAAGATTGCTCCGAAGCATCCAGGCTGCGCAAAATCCTCTCCAAAAGTCCAATCATGCCAAGTTGCTTGAAAAACGCCTCTGGCCTCTGGACCAATTCAAGCGAAGAATCGCTCAACTTGCTACTAGACGTCCACTTTCCTGGTAGCTCTAACATTATTAATAACATTGCACTTAATAATGGTGACAATACTTTACAACCCCCACAAGGTCTAGTCACTAGGGAAAAACTCAATTGGGCTATTAACAGCTTTAAACCATACAAATCTGCTGGTCCGGATGGTGTAATTCCAGCCGAACTGCAAGAAAATGCAAGTTTTCTAATACCCATCCTAGAAAACATCTTCAAGGGTTGCCTTAATTTGGCATACATCCCGATGTCTTGGAGACAAGTTAAAGTTGTCTTTATTCCAAAAGCTGGAAAATCCAGTCATGTAAACCCTAAAGACTTAAGACCTATTAGCTTATCATCATTCCTTCTCAAAACTTTTGAGCGTTTGATCGATATTCACTTAAGGGCAAGTATTGATAAGTCCCTCCTTTCAAAGGCTCAACATGCCTACAACAAAGGGAAATCAGTTGAAACGGCTCTACACAGTATAGTACGTACAATCGAATATTCCCTCCATCATAAAGAGTACACCTTAGTTGCCTTCTTAGACATAGAAGGTGCATTTAACAATGTCGACACATCTGCAATTGCACGTGTATTGACATCTCTGAAGGTAGATAAGTCGATCAGCGAATTGATTAATCGGATGCTGATAAGCAGGATTATCAATTCAAAACTGGGCGATTTTACTACACAAAGGGGTGTCAGCAGAGGTACGCCACAAGGTGGTGTCTCTGGAATTTAGTAATAAATGAATTACTAACTACTCTAGAAAGAGAGGGATACAGAGTGTTTGCCTATGCGGACGATGTTGCTATTGCAGTAACGGGTAAACATCCCAATATACTAAAAGAACTCTTACAAAACGCTTTAAATAAGCTCACCAGATGGGCTAATCGGTGTGGACTAGGCGTTAACCCACAAAAAACCGACCTTGTCCTCTTCACAAGGAAATACAAAGTCCCACACATTGACCCTCCCCTCATAAATGGTGTACCACTTAAATTCTCTGATCAAGCAAAATACTTGGGTCTCATTTTAGATAAGAAATTAAGTTGGAAACCTAATATTCAAGAGAGAATAAACAAGGCCACAGTAGCCCTGTTCTCCTGTAAAAAGGCCATTGGTAATAAATGGGGCCTACAGCCCCGCATTACACACTGGCTATACATCTCGGTCATAAGACCGATCCTTACTTATGGAGTAGTGGTATGGTGGACGGCGCTAGATACAGCGACAAATCGCGATAAACTCAGCAAAGTCCAACGAACAGCCTGCCTGTGCATGGGAGGAGCACTTCGCTCCACCCCCTCCGCCTCACTAGATGTTCTGTTCCATCTAATACCGCTGGACTTTTTCAGCAAGCAAACGGCCGCTAATACTGCCATACGGCTTCAGGCCTCCTCTCTGTGGATCAATAATGGAATTGGCCACACCACTATTTTGAACTCGTTCAGAACTATAAATAGTAATATTGACTACACCATACCCCATCCTCAGTTTAACAACTATAGCTTCAAAGTGACTATACCTCCCAGGTCTTCTTGGGAGAATACATCATTTTTGAACGATGGTCCTATAAACTTTTATACAGACGGATCAAAAACGGAGGATGGGGTTGGTGGTGGCGTATACTCAGATAGACTTAACTTAAGTCTCTCCTTTCGTCTACCCGATCATTGTAGCGTGTTCCAAGCTGAAATTCTGGCTATAATAGAAGTCCTATCCTGGCTTAGAGAAAACGTTATATCAACAAATGATATACGCATCTTCTCGGATAGCCAAGCTGCGTTAAAATCCTTAGACTCTGTCTCTACAAATTCACTAACAGCCCTAAATTGTCGATCATCTCTTACGGAGATGGCTACACAGTTCAACATTCACCTTTTCTGGGTGCCGGGCCATAGAGACATTCCAGGAAATTGCAAAGCAGACGAACTTGCAAAAAGCGGAACAACTTTACCTCTGCTGGCTCACAATGCTAGCATAGGTATCCCCTTAGCTACATGTAAACTCATGCTAAAGCGAGATACCATAGAGAAAACAAACCTCAGGTGGAATAACACCACCACCTGTGTAGCGACTAAACGAATTTGGCCTAATCTTAGCGCCAAGCGCTCAAAACAATTAATCTCTCTGAGTAGATTGCACATTAGCTACGTTATAGGTGTCCTGACTGGGCACTGCTTAATAGGAAGGCATGCTATTCGACTTGGAGCCCCTGCAAATGATTTTTGTAGGAGTTGCATGGACGAAGAAGAAGAGGAGACAATCTCTCATCTTCTGTGCACATGCCCTGCCTTATCACAAAGACGTAGAATCCATCTTGGAGACTACTACTTTAACGATACCAGTGATCTAAAAAATTCAGACATTACCTGTCTCCTACGCTTCATTCGAAGCTCCAATTGGTTCAACGAGTTAAGCTGATTAACTGATCCATGTGGTATCACAACGGACCATACTTTGGTCTAAGTGTGTTGGACGTCCCAAACCAACAGCCACCTTAACCTAACCTAACCTAAGGTCTGATACCGTTTCCAGGTGAATGGCCTTTGTGGATAGGCAAATGAAAATTGCAAAGTATCCCTTGAAGGTCTTGGCTCCCCGTCCTTTCCACGCCTTAATTTCAATTGGACCTGCATAGTCCACTCCAGTGTGGGAGAATGGTCTCGACATTCGTACTCTAGGTGCTGGAAGGCTTCCCATGAGTTTCTGTAAATTTTTTCTGGTGTGTCTGAAGCATATTGGGCATTCGTGGATATAGCTTTTAACTCTTTGTTTAATACTTATGATCCAATAGGTCATACGGATATATGTAAACTATAGTCTGATGGTTTCCACCGTGTAATGTTTTTTAGTGAGCATTTTTTATCACAAGTTCAGTAAAATGGTAACTGGGTTTCAGAATGATGGGATGCTGTTGGTTCTATGACAAAAGAGTATTTTGCAGTCGACCACCAACTCGAAGAATCCCATTACCATCGACGAAGGCATTAAGTGATAATAATGATTTAGGTATTGTGTTTTTTGTGTCGTATTCGTCGAGTTCTTGACTAAACATAAGTCGCTGTACAGCTTTGTTCACCAATATGGTTGCATTTTCTAGCTCCTCACAGTTAAGGTCTCCTGATACCTTAGATGTTTTCCTCCTTTTTGCGAGGCAGTTAAATCTAAAACGGCAACAGAAGGCAATTGCTCTAATGGTCTTCGATAATCTTGAACATCTTAGTATACTTAAATTGATGTCGTCACTTGTTGGATCGGAGCTCGTGTGAGTGCACTGTTTTTTCAAAGGCCGTTTCTCTTGGTCAGTGTCAAAAGAAGATGGTTGTTGAGGAATTTCGAAATTCCATTTGTCTCGCAAAAACGAAGGTCCTGTCCACCAAAGATCTTGTGCTGCCAACTCCGTATGATCTGGCTACAATCTACAAAACTTATATACGTCCGAAACTTGAATATAACTCTCATCTCTGGGCTGGTGCTCCTGCAACTTATTTAAGCCTCTTGGACAGTATTCAAAGTAGAGCTTTTAAAATGATTGGTGACATTAACATCATCAACTCGTTTACGTCACTCAAACATCGACGCAAGGTTTCTTGTCTAACCCTTTTTTACCGCTATTTTAACGGACTATGCTCTTGTGAAATAGCCAGTTGCATTCCTCCCCTTAAACAATTTAACCGTAATACTCGCGCTCCTAGGAATGCCCATAAGTTTACCCTTGAGCCCAACTTCGGCCGTACTATGAAGTACAGAGATTCATTTTTTAGCCGTACTACGCGAATGTGGAACGCCTTGCCACGCTCTATCTTTCCCTATCATTGCAATGTTCTGGAGTTCAAAATCAATGTACACCGACACCCCCTATCCAACCCTTCCCTCTTTTCCTAATGGTCACAATGTGTCTTTGGCATATTAAAGGTATTAAAAAACCCTTTTTAGTGTTCGCTAATTATAAAAAAAGCTGATATCGCCAGATCAGCTGGATTGTGATCTGTTGGTATGTGTTTCCACATGTCGCAGCTTGTAAGTCTTTGGATTTCTGCGACTCTATTGCTGACAAATGTTGTCATTTGTATGGTTGTTCTCTAATCCATGCCAACGTGATCGATGAGTCTGACCAGGCATACAGTTTTGCATCGGTGTTGTCAAGTACTCCTTTGGTGTAGTGTAGCAGAGATGCTAGAAGTATGGATCCACACATTTTAAGTCGCGGCAGACTGACCGTTCTCAATGGAGCAACTTTTGTTTTAGATATAAGTAAATGCATGTGGATATTTCCAGAGCTGTCAAGGACACGCATGAAAACTGCTGCACCATAAGCTTTTTCAGACGCGTCACTGAAGCCATGCAATTCCAATGATTTTTGCGTATTGTTTGTTTTAATCCATCTTGGGATTTTTATGTATTGTATGGCAGGTAATTCTTTTTAAAAAACTTGCCATTCTTTTCTGAGATCTGATGGAACTGGATCGTCCCAATCAGTTCCTCTGCACCAAAATTTTTGCATCATAATTTTGGCCTTGATTACACATGGTGCAATCCAGCCGAGTGTATCAAACAGTTTGGCGATCGCTGATAGCAGTGTCCGCTTGGTTACTTCTTCAAAATCATCGTGAATGTTTTTGAAGCAAAAATTATCTTCGTCTGGCTGCCATCTTATGCCTAAAGTTTTGACATGATCGATGGGTTCAAAATTCATCTTGAGATTCATCTCGTTTGGTTCTAGTTTCGTCGATGGAATCGCTTCCACTTATGAGATCATCCACATACATCTCCTCCTTGATTGCACGAGCTCCATTTGGGTAATTTTGAAGTCCATCTTCAGCGATTTTGTGCAAAACCCGGATGGCTAAGTAGGGTGCACAGGCTGTTCCAAAAGTAACCGTATTGAGTTTAAATATCTTGAGCGGTTTATCAGGGCTATCTCTCCAAAGTATCAGTTGAAAATACCTATCCAAGTCTTGTACAAAAACTTGGCGATACATCTTTTCAATGTCAGCTGTGATAGTGTATTGATACATTCGCCATTTTAAAATTATATCCACTATGTTTTTTTGTAGTTTAGGACCCGTCATTAAATGTTCATTCAATGATGTCCCATCAAGCGTTTTTGTGGCTGCGTCAAAGACCACTCTTAGCTTCGTGGTTGTACTTGACTCTTTGAATACTGCGTGATGCGGAAGAAAAAAGTGTGAATTTAGCACTGGATCCCTTTCTTTCACTTCTATTATGTGTTGTAAGATGAGGTACTCCATAATGCATTTGCTGTAACTCTATTGCAGAGTTGGTTCCTTTTCAAATCGTCGTTCCAGAGACAAAAATCGCCTTACTGCAATGTCTTTGCTGGGTCCGAGTTCGGGATGAGATCCTTCTTTGAACGGAAGGCTGACTTCGTACCGTCCATCTGACAGCCGTATAGTCGTCTCTGAAAAATACTTTTCACATGCGATGTCTTCTTCCGATGGTTCAGTTACGAAGGGAGTTTCTTCAATCTCCCAAAATGTTCGGATTTGCGTGTCGATATTTATGTGCTGAAAAAAACTTTTAACGTTGTTTGGAATTACCTCAGGACTTTTGCCTAAAATAATCCATCCCAGCTGTGTATTTTGAGCTATGGGTGCAGTTTCATGCTCAATGCGGATAATTTCTGGAGGTACAATGTCGGGATATACATCGCAACCAAAAAGAATGTCGATCAAGGCTGGAACGTGGAACTTAGGGTCTGCTAATGGTAAATCCGTGAGGTGGTCCCAAGTGTTTTGTATCATTTTGTGGGCCGGAAGGAGGCCAGTCAACGACTTGAGGACGAATGCCTTGGTAACACCTTTAAACTCCGAATGTTTTGAAGAGAACATTAAGTCAACGTAGCTTTGACTAGTGCCGTTGCTGACCTTTCCCAACCCTGATACGTTTATTTGTCTTGGTTGTTTAACAAGGTTTAGAGACCTAGCTGCAGATTCTGAAATGAAAGTTGCTTCTGAGCCTGGATCAATGAGCGCTCGTAAATCTAAAAACTTCTCATCTCTAGACTTTACTCTTACAATTGCAGTTGCTAATAAAATTTGCGATTCTTGGGTTTGTGATGCATAAAAATTGTGTCGGGTACTGCTAATTGCAGTGTTGTCACCCTGTGGCTGGAAAACAGGAGCATTTAGGTTTACCGCTGCCTGTTGATTTCCGGTGTGGGCGACTTGTTTATAAGAATGTGTTGTAGCATTCAAAGATGAATTTTGTGTAGTGTTGGGATTGGAATTTGTATTGTATGTGTGTGAATTATCATGCAAGAGTGAGTGATGTTTTTGGTTGCAGAAGTAGAAGTGCAGTGGCTGTATGCACGACAGTTTGCACAATGCACATATCCCAATTTATTAAATTGGATTCCAGCTGCGAGGCCTCAGGTATACGGAAGAGCGAGCGAAGGATGTCTGTTCGGAATAAAAAAATCGTTTCAAAAAAGCACAAGTTGCCGATTTGTTAGCGAGATGAATAGAACGGTTGTTGAAATAACCGCGATTAATGAAAAATTTTATATCGTACTTGTTTATATAAATTGTAACAAGTGGATGGATGATTTTGCTGAGTTGTATAACTTCCTGTTGGAGCTGGGTAGAGAAAATATTATGTTAATAGGTGACTGTAACGCAAGGGTGGGCTCTTCGCAGCTGCTTCAGGTGGAACCAGAATTTATGCCAGCATCAATATGTGATGAGAGATCAGCGTGTGACACAACGGTAGACAGCAAAGGGAGAAAGTTTATAGAAATGTGTGAAACAATCGGACTAACACTACTGAACGGGAGAATGCCGAGCGACAAAAATGGTAACTTCACCTTTATAAGAGGAACTTCCTGTTCCACAATAGATTACTGTCTCATTCGTGGAAGGTGGCTTGATTGTGTAGATGATCTAAGCGTTGAGGAACTAGTATATTCTGATCACCTTCCATTAAATGTTAAGTGTAAATTCAGTGAATTACAAGGAGAAAGAAATGAAGGTCTGAAATTACTACCTAAACTTAAGTGGAAAGGAACTCTGTTGGCGTCATATCAAATGAACCTTGACTTGTGTATAAATACTCTAAGCGATGACCAAATTAAGTCCACTCGAGGTATTGATCTGCTAGTTTCAAGCATATCTCAAACAGCACAAACTTTTCAATCACGCCGCATGCAAAACTGGAAGGATCCATGGTTTGATGCAGAATGCGAGGCAGCAAGGAAAAAGTCTTTCGGCTTTCTGAAACTTCTCAGAGCAACAAATTCAATGTCAGCTAAATCAAGGTATCAAGAGGCAAATAAGGCTTTCAAAACAATTTGTAAAGAAAAGAAAAACCAATACTCTCGCTCTCTCATGCAAAGATTATCGGAAGTAAGAGACAGCCGAGCTTTTTGGAAGCTTGTTCGGGAATTAAATGGCATACCGTTTGCAAGGAAAACTGAAATAAGCTTAACTATATTAGCGGAACATTTCGAACGGTTACTTTCTGTCTCGGGAAGCCCAAATCAAATGCAGTTTGCCTACCCATGGGTGGGAAACGATTATCTCGACCGTGCTTTTACAACACAAGAGATAACAGATGTCCTTAACAGATGCAGTATAAATAAGGCTCCAGGGGAGGATCGTGTCCCTTACGAATTCTACAAGTACGCATCGGAAAATTTCATAACAAAGCTTACGGATGCCTTCAACTACATCTTTGATAGCGGTGAAATTCCACAAAACTTTCGAAAGAATATCATCTTTCCCCTATTTAAAAAAGGTGATGTAAACGACCCTAAAAACTATAGAGGTATATCTTTCTTGAACGCAGTTATGAAAATTTTTACCGGAGTCATTTTAGACAGGCTGACACTCTGGACACAAGAACACAACCTCCTAAGTGAGTTTCAAGCTGGGTTCAGGAAGGAATATTCAACAGTAGACAATATTTTTTCCTTAACAAGTATCGCTAATTCTTACATTAGCAAAGGAAAGAAATTATATGCTTTCTTCATTGATTTTAAGGCAGCCTTCGACTCAATCAACCGGATCGCTCTCTTCTACAAACTCAGTTGTCTCGGTTTGTCATCAAAAATGCTAACGATAATACGCCGGCTGTATGAAGATAATTTATCAGCAGTATGGGACGGAGCTGAAAGATCAGACTGGTTTCAAACGGCATCAGGAGTCAAACAAGGTTGCCTTTTGAGTCCACTTCTCTTCTCACTCTTCTTAGATGACCTGACATCGTTTCTACCAGGAGGTATTTCTTTTGCGGGTACCGACATAAAAGCATTGCTTTATGCAGACGATATTGTCATTTTTGCAGAGACTCCAAATATGTTGCAAATCATGATAAACAAATTGCAATTGTACTGCCAGCTGTGGAGTCTCACAGTTAATACCAGAAAGTCTAAAGTGATGATATTTCGAAATGGAACAGGACGGTATGCAAGGGATGAGAAATGGAAATGGGAATGTGAGGAACTCGATGTGGTAAGGGAGTATAAATACCTCGGAATTATCATAACCCCGCAGCTCTCTTTTAAAAAGCATCTTCAGGAAAAGTTGAAGGAAGCAAAAAAAGCAATCAACTGCAATTGGAACGGAGTACTTGGGAAAAAACACATTGCTCCGAGTGCTAAGTACAAGCTTTTTGAAGCGGTCATGCGATCAGTTATGTGTTATGCGGGGCAAGTATGGGGTATAAATCAGCATGAGGAAGTTGAAAAACTTTTGAGGTATTTTATAAAAAAGATATTCTGGCTCCCGGAAAATACCCCGACATAATGCTGCACTTAGAGACCGGTGTCGCGCCGCTCTACGTCTTCACCCTCAAGATGCATCTGTACTATATCTCCAAAATAATAGCGCTCCCAAATCATCGACTGCCAAACAAGATAGTAAGACATCTTCTATCCCAAAAGGCTCAATTCTTTGAAGAATGGACAAGACTCGGCACCCAGCATGAGGTCCAGTTATTAGAAAACAACCTAGAATCTTGGAAAGAGAGCTTCCCTACACTGTTGGAAAAAATTGAAGTTTCAATGTTTGCTGAATTTGAAGAATCGGCCCATAGGAGTGAATCCCGAAATATGTATAAGCTGCTGCAGTACAACCTTGGCGAAAACAACTATTTCAATGACCGCTTTTCAATTAGTTTAATATCATCGATTTTCAAAACCAGGGGGGAATTGCTTCGCCTAAACTATCAGCCTTATGGACCTGAAGGGAGCATAGAGTGCAGTCTTTGCAACATGCGAGCGACCGAAAATGTCCTTCACTTCTTGGGAACATGCCCAATATTGAAAACGATTCGACGTGCACACTGGGGAAAATGGTTACTGACTTTAGAAGAAACCAAGGACATACTCAACGGCCAAAATTGGACGAACTTATACTCATTCGTCAAGGCAGCATATAATTATAGAATGCGAATTATAAATGAAGCTTTTTAAAAATACAGGCGTGAATCCATATTAATTATGTAACTCTAATTTGGTACTTCAAAAATTTGTCTTGTAAACAAAAAACAAACATAAAGATACTATAAGTATTATAATTATTCAATTTATGTAATGTTAACTAAATAATACTCTTTTTTTTCTGGCTGACGGCAAAAGCCAATGCTATATTTTGTGTTTAAGTATGCATAATGTATTTCAATATTTTGTTTTAAATAAAATCACACTACTACACACTACACACATATCCCAGCCTTAAGCACAGCTTGTTGTTTTTATGCCGCATCCATGCCCAAGAAGCTTTGACACCTCGCCAAAGAATGTTGTACTTGGCGGCATACTTGACACTGGTATTGCTGTACAGCCTTGAACGGTTTAAACGACTGTTTTTGTTGCGTTTTTGCATGAAATGCCTTAGCTGTAGGTTGCGGTTTTATAACTGGCTTTGGCTCTGTGGTTGAACTACTCTGCTCTACAATGGATTCTAGTGTCCTTAAACGCACCTTTAAAAAAGTAGTAAACGGGAGACATCTTTCATTACCGAGCTTTTCTTCCCATAATTATTGGGTTCTAGAGGGTAATTTTTGAAACATAATATAAATTAACATTGTATCCCAATGTTCTACTGGCAATTCTAAATTTTTTAGGCCATGAACAACTTCGGTTGTTGTGTCCAACAAACTTTTCAGATTCTCTGACGACTCCTTACTCTGAACAGTTTGACTGAAAAGAACCTTTAAATACGAATTGACCAATACTCTCTTATGGTCGTACCTTTCAATAAGTAATTCCCATGCCTTTTCATAATTCCCGATGCTCAAGTCTAAATGATGCAACACACGTTCAGCATCTCCAGTTGAACTCTCCTTCAAAATATGCATTTTTTGAATGTCATTTAGCCCTAGGTTATTATGCACCAAAGAAATTAAAATGTCATGGTATGACCGCCATTTTGTGTAAGACCCCGAAAATGTTGGAGGTTTTATGGGAGGAAGCTTAAGCAAATTTGATGGTGTTGCTTGTGATGACGGTGGAAGTGTAGGAGCGGTTGCAATAGTAGGTGTATGAGGAGTAGTTGGAGTGACACGATCTAACGCATCCAGCAATTCGCACCTATATTCCAGATAAGTGTCGTTTATCTGATCAAACACGGATATCATCTTTTCCTTTTTCAAACCCTCTTCCAGCTTCCCCTCGCTAACGATTTCCTGGTGATATCTTTTAGCGTTATTTAAATGGCCCTCTAATAACTCTAAACGAGTTTTTAAGTAATTACTTGTTCTACGACCTTGCCCCGTTTTCTTAAAATTTGTATAATCGCGTTCTAATTGCGATAAAACCTGCTTCTGAAGCTCCCCGAACGACATGTGGTTTTTTGTTTATAAAATGTAATAAAAAAAAGAACCAAAAAAATACTTTAAAAAATGAGGACTTACTTTGTATGCCTTTGTTAATGTAGTGTTGTGTGGAGTTTGATTGCCCGTCGCGGGAGCCCGATTAGCACAGCACAAAAATGTTTTTAGTTAATTAATTGTTCAATTGTTTCTCCAACAAAAATTATTTTATTTTGTTTTAAAGAGTTTATTTTAAAAAACTGTTTATTAATATATGATATTTATTATATTATATATGTCTATATGTACATATATTTGTACTTGAAGTGACTTTCAAATGCACTTGAATTCACACACAATTGTTTTTGTAATGGCTCGAAGGACCAATGGTTCTGACTTTGCCGGTATTATATTCCAAAATTCCAAATAAAAAGAAAGGATTAAATTTGTATTGTTAACTCTTAATACCTTGAATATTCTCGAACGAAAAATGAATATGAAAAAAAAATGACCTTTTAAATCAATCAAGGTTAAGAATGAAGAATTTGACATTTGTGTACTAAATTTATAATTGACATGAATGTCATATTGGGCTACAAATTATGTTAATTCACAATGGCAATTTATAATAGTATTTTTAGTATGTAATTTAAAAATAAAAATTATATAGGTACATTTATTGATAAATAAATGATGTCATAAACAACGGATATGATGTCTTTTCAAAATAAGCTCATTCTTTCATAGATCATGGAAACACAAGTTGTAACCAAACGGGCCGTCAAGGTTAAACTTTTTTTTCACCCGAAAAGACAACGCGTTTCCATTCACTGTTCCAGGTAACATGCTCTCTTTCCAAATTCATCCGATGCTCCTTTTGTACTTGCTTCAAAAAAAATATTTATTTTTTAGTTTTCTTCTCTAGATAGTATCACTTTTTTCAAGCCCTACAATTTTTCATGATGTTATATTTGTGGATTAGCAATATGATTGCTTACAACTTTCTTGCTTCTGTTACGTCTAATTGCTATTTCACGCCCTGAGAGTCCTAAATCCTTGAGACCAACTATTTTTACTCTTTCTATATATGTGTCAAAGTCTTATTAAAGCCCATGTGTGTTTCAAATTAAATTAAA
This sequence comes from Eupeodes luniger, assembly GCA_951509635.1. NCBI lineage: Eukaryota > Metazoa > Arthropoda > Insecta > Diptera > Syrphidae > Eupeodes > Eupeodes luniger. The sequence continues at coordinate 46,224,639 of OX608075.1, forward strand.
ACAGTTGTTTTTAACACTCTTTTGGATAGTCTATACATTTTTTTCAATAAGATCGCACTACTAAACTCCCTCAAGGAAATGGCCTCAATGGCCTTATCCAAGTGGATCACCTTTTTACACGCTTTTTTAGAAGTTCATTGTTTGATAGATATTATTAAATTCCAGTGCCTGTTTATAATTCGACCTTTAATTTTATGAATTTGTTATGAGGAAATACGTACCTATTCACAGATAATAAACCTTTCCGGGTACAAAACGTCCACCTAGCCATTAAAAAACGAAAATTTCAAAGTTTCAAAGTAATTGGCAGTGTATAATAAAAATAAGCCGAAATCTATCGGATCGGCTACAACAAAATGGGCGGTAGTTTCAAAACCGTTTCTTCCATTAAAATATTGAAAATTATTTTAGTATAAGTTTTCGTTTCCATATTGGGGGAGAGTACGATAACTTTGGCGACAAAGTTTAATGACGGATTTGTATAGAACAGTTAAAAACAAGTATTTTTTACTATGGGAGGGGGGGGGTCTATCTCCCCCCGTTTAGGCGGTAGGGGCAATTAAAAAAAATATGTACATTAAATGGAAAAAAATAATTAAAAAATAACGGTAATACTTACAATTAAGTATTATACCTTTTTTTAAAGCCAACATTTTTGTCTATTAGCTTGTTTTTAAATCAAGTCAACACTATGCATAGTTTTTGAAAAAAATTGTTTTAAACTAAAAATACATGCAAAAAAAATTAAAAAAAAAGGTTTAAAGTGTAGTTTTTCAAAACTTTCAAATTATCTACTGTTTTTTTTTTTTTTAAATTCATTGCTCTTATTTGTTTTTGATCAAAAACTGAAAACTAGATGACTTTATGTCTTCTAGTTCTTGAGAAAATTGAAAATTACCAAAAAAAATATTTTAATTAAATTTCTTTTTCCTTGCTTAAGTATTAATGTAGTCTTATTTTGATAGTAATAATCGAATATGGATTAAGATACACCTAGGGTAAATTTATTTTTCTTAAATCCAGCTTATTTAAATGCAAAAGAAACTTTGCATGCACCCCATCTTGCACCCACCGAACCTTGCCCCCTCCCCACCTTGCACGCACTCCAACTTGCACCCACTCCAAATCTTATAGTGTTCCCAAGCAGGGGGGTTGCAGGGGGGGCACCATGCCCCCCTTACAGATCCCACTGTTGCATACACCCAAACTCGCACACACCTTACTGTTGCATACACCCAAACTCGCACCTACCATTGTTACTATCAAAATAAGACCACTCAAGCAAAAAAAAAAAAGAATAAAATTAAAATAGTAGTTGTGGTTATTTTCAATTTTCTCAAAAACTAAAAGACATAAAATCATCTAGTTTTCAGTTTTTGATCAAAAACAAACAAGAGCAATAAATTCTTAAACAATGGTAGATAATCTTGAAGTATTGAAAAATTACACTTTAAATCTTTTTTTTAACTTTTTTTACTCAAATTTTGAGTTTAAAATTAAATTTTTCAAAAACTACGCATAGTTTTGACTTAAATTAAAAACTGGCTAATAAAACACAATGTTGGCTTTAAAAAAATGTATAAAACTTAATTGTAAGTATCACCGTTATTTTTTAATTATTTTTTTCCATTTTAAATAATAATTTTTTTTAAATTGCCCCTACCGCCTAAACTGGGGGAGATAGACCCCCTCCCATAGTAAAAAATGCTTGTATTAAGCCCCTCTACCAAAAACCGTTATTATATCTTGGCGCCAAAGTTATCGTACTCGTGCCCCATATTGGGTTTTATATAAAACTAGCTGACCCGACAAACGTTGTTTTGTCATATAAATAATTTATAGAGAATATTTTGATAGAAATAATAATAAATAACTTATTGTAAGTGTGTAAGGATGTGGTATATAAGTGGGATAGGTATAGAGCACTGTAAACGGTGGCAAATAACAAATCACCAAAATTTTTTTTTAATTTATTAAAATTGATTCTTTAAAATTATATACATATCGCTAATTATGACTATACTTTAAAAAAAAACAATTTCAATCACTTAATGCAACAGAGTGTATAATATTTTTTGTGAACCTGTTTTTCGCCAATACAAACAAACTGGATAGATTGGCCACTAGAGAGCACGCCACGTATAATTGTCCGTGTGAAAAACATGAAGTGAGTGCTTAAATCTAAGCCGCAGACAGGCATCGTTTGGTTTTGAGACTTATTGATAGTCATTGCAAATGCCAATCTTATTGGAAATTAAACTGAATTGGCACATCTGTAGGTGTAATAGGGATTCGCAGTAATAATATATTTTCACCTCGGAATTTGTCATTTAGAATTATGGACAATTACGACACAAAATTACCGGAGATGCAACCTACAGTTGTAAATTATGCGGTGGCATGCCTGGTAAATCCAATGAGTTCAAAAACTCATTTTAATAATTTACAGCTTCGGCAGCATCACAAACTGTATCAATAGATTTGTATGACACCAAGCCTCCTGGTAACAAATATTGTGTCTTGAGATTTAATTCGTTGACATCCACATTTCTTGCTGCTAAAATTGCTCCTTCAGCCAGCCACTCATGATTTGTATATTGTCACTGTACATCGGGAAATATCTCGTCAATGAGAGAATCTTGAATCAATAATCTTGCAGAAATCGACGACCGATAATTTTATGCATCCAGTTTCATCTTTAGTAAATTTTCCGTCGCCTATATCTAACAGTTGTTTTGAGCGGATGGATCTTGAAGCATTTGAACACGCATATTTACTTTCAGTTGTACTTTTTCAACATGACGCCACAATGGCGACCATTTTAAGCACTCGTTGATCTCATCAGCGTACGTTTAACGCGGAATAACGAGAAGTGTTTGTCTGAAATCACCTGAAAGGAGTAACAGAGTGCCACCAAATAGTCTGTCGTTGTTTTTTATATCCTTCAATGTATGTACTGTTCAACGCCTTTTACACTGTGGCCATGGATGATTGTTTTTTTATATTGCTCACAGCGTCTGAGTTATTTTGAATGTTTTGTGACAGTTTTAATACTGAATGAGCTGTTCTGTCTGCAACCAATAAAGTTGCCGCAATACCAGAAGATGCAACAGCCAATGCGATACCATTATTTAATCGTATTTAAGCAAGAATTAGCGAAATAAGGAATGCTTTGCCAGTTCCACCTGGTGAATCCAAAAAAAAAGAATCCACCTTGTCGTGCCGAAACTGCGAGCATGATGCGGTCAAAAATGGTTCTTTGTTCTTCATTCATTAATGGGACATTGCGAGCAACAATCGCTGCCATTTCTACAATATTGTATTGTAGTTCACGATTCAATTTAGTGTCTATTAAATTAGATGCATTTCGATTTGGTGAATGCATACCGAAATGACTGAGTGGTAAGTTGGCAATGATAACGCAAAGATCCTCAATAGCAATCAATGCTTCATTGTACATAGCGTCACTGAATACCATCGTAAAACCGTTGCACCGTGTACGATGTTGATGCAATTAAACAATAGCACTAAGGAATATACAAAATAGATAAAAACCTATTCTCAGACCTACCGAATGTAAATGCACAATTCATTGAAATTGGTTAAGCCGTTTCGGAGGAGTATGGCAACTAACACTGCGAAAGGAGAATTCTATATATTGGATTAATTTTAAGGTAGTAAAGAGTAAACTTTTGAAAAGCACTGCAGTTCGTAATACCAGTATCCAGTATATATTTTCAAATAAAAAAAACACACGCGGATCAAAATTTTAAACACATATTGTAAGGATAATTCCTTAAAACTTCTGTAAAAATATCAATTAATCTTCCTAAATTATTGCACGAAACTGACTGCCTCTCAGTCACGCTGCAGTGAAAACACCCTCAAAACGTGTAGGTACCAAGTCTTGTCTAAGTCTTTAATTCATTTCATTCATGGAAGAAAATAGATTTCCTACAAATCAACCCTACAAAATGCCAAGCACAGTTTTTATTACAAACCATAAATTTGTAATAAAAAATAAGACAATATACGAAAAAAGAAAAACAAATCTAGGAATGTCAACTGACACAATATCCGAAAAGTGATTGCTTACATCAGCTGATAGCTTCACATAAACTACTCAACTGCTCAAAGAGGGAAATATGCGTTAAATAAAATGCGAAGATATATGAAGCTCTACAAAAACGAGAGAAAAGAAAACCCCAAGCTTTCGAAAGTGCAATACAAATGAATTCCCATAAACTTTAACATCAGAGAAAGAGTTCTGCTTGGGAGAGTAATAAATGTTTAACAACGGAAGCGATGCATGCAGCACATTGTATAGATGCACAACATTACTGTACTTGGGTTTGGGTATTTCTCTAAAATGCAAATGGTTTTAACGTTTTAAGGGGGGACTGGGATTGTGATGATGTGGTGTAGGTTTCAGGATATCTTAGTATAAAAATTAAATTCAAACTATATAAATTGGATTGTGAGTGTAGGGATATAAAAAACGTAATAAATTAACAAAATCTGAGGACAATAATGTTTGAGTGATGATAAATTTGATGTCTTGTCAGATTTATTACAATATTCCCTGGCATCCTGATAAGTGGAACTACGATTTATTTGAATATACAGTACTAACCTCAAAAGGGATATATTAATTTTAGATTTGTTTTATGTTCGAGGGTGAATAGAAGCATTTTTTATATCTCCTCCGGCAAAGGTCTTGGATGCATAATCTAATTTATCAATGCTATATTGTGCGGAAATAATTTAAGTTCTTGTTTTTGGCAATTAAAGTCAGTGTTAAGGTCTTAATATAAAGAGCTTCAACAAAATAAATAACTATAATAAATTCAATCACTTGAACATTTTATTCCCGCCCTTTTTTTACTTGCGACATATAGGAACTATATGGCAAGTTTTGCATTCGTGCAAAATTTTGTCTGTCTGTCCACGCTCCTACAGCCTAAACCATTGGGTCGATTGAGTTCAAACTTGGAAGTTAAGGTTTTGAGCAGATTCGCGTTAGGCGTTTTTTTCATTTTTTTTTTAAGATCAAAACTAACAGTGGCCCCCATACAATTTTTTTGGTCAAAAAACGATAATTCGAATTTTCTCAAAAACAAACCGATAGATTTTTTTTTAATTTTCTCTAAAATTTCATTTTTTAACTTGGCTTCTTTTAATAAGAAAAACATATTTTTGTATTGCTCAGGAAAGGTACCGCTCATAGAACCGTTATTTTGTTTTTTAATTTTCTCAGCAACTTATGTACTGATTTCAATAATTTTTTTTGTGAATAAGCTCTTATATTGCTTTAACAATATTTGATTATCAGAAGTGCAATTTTTTTTTTTTTGGATTTTTAAAAAAATATTGAATTTTTTTTTTTCAAAATTCTATATCTCAAAAACGGGTTAATATTTTTTTACGAAATTCAAATGTAGAGCGTATATTTACAATCACTAAACAACTGCATACCAAAAATATTTTAAGATTAAAATTGAAAAATTTTATATATAAAAAATTAATTAAAAAAAAAACAGCTCTAACGATTTTCGGAAAAAAATTTTGAAAAATCAAGGGCTTTTTTATTTATAAAATGGCATTTAAATTTTTGAAGACAAACTTTTTTTTCAGGTAAAATTTTGAATCTTAAATTAGTTTTTTTTAAAATTATTTTAACTGTATTGAATGTAACCCCCTCCCAAACAAATTGAAAAATGGAGGTTTTTTCGACAAATCAAATGCATTTATATCTTTGAAGACAAACTTATTTTACAGGTATATTTTTAAATCTTATATACATACATAGATACTTTTTTAAACAGACTCTCTGAATACAGGAGCAAGTTCGTGCGACCCAGTCGTGCATTTTATTTTACTATACATACATACATTGCATGATGTCATACTTGGATCGCGAGCAATAGCAACTTCCAGCATCAACCAAAACACATGTTGATAAGAAGCAAAAGTCGAAGAAAAAGTCTGAAACGTCTGCACCTCAACCACCACCGATTCCGAATTCGCCGAAAACTAGCACTTCTGACGCACAAATGAGTCTCTCTCGTTACAACTCAGCCGACGCGACGGTAGACAAAATAAAAACGGCACTGATTCTATTGCTGTCTCACATGTTCCACATCTTAGACAACAGATTACTCCCGTTAATTCATGGCTCTCCCAGGAATTTTTTGATACTGAACTAGCAAAACAAACCGAAAATATAATTGCGACCATCAGGGAAGAAATTCACAAAATTCGCAATGAACTGTTTAGTAAAGTCAACGAGCTTGAAGATCAATTAAATAAACACGTCAACAATGTCAACCTGGCAATATCAAACTTGACACAGAGGACCGAGTGTATTGAGAAGAATGAAAACAAACTAGCGAAGGAGGAACTGGCTGTGTTAAAGAAGCGATGTGATACACTGGAGAAGAAAGAATATCTCAAAAACACTCTATATGAAGATATAAATCTTTCGTACGTATCACCCTCCAAAACCCATTTGTTTACATTGTTGTATTTGTAATGTGGACGAATTCAACGAGAAAAATTGACGTGTTTTCACGCATACATAGACACAATTCCGGAGTTTTTAGGAGAAATTTCATGAATTAGAGGAGAAATTACACGCATACTAAGAAATACTTTATGAGGCCAGTTTCCGGTTTAGCTTGTAGGCAAACCAATATGGCTACCGAGCATTTATATCTTTTCTAGAGTGTTTTTGGAATATCTGACTGATGCTGTTATATCTTTGGTATTCCTAAGCTCATGAATGAAAACCTGCATGACATGCTCAATAAGCTTTGCAACACGATCGAGTTCAAACCGCCTGTTTTGAAAAGCCTATATTTCGCACCGCACATCGTAATAAAACTGACGAGCCCCCCGTAATAATTCAGTTTAGTAATGTAGGTGAAAGAGCTGCAATGTTAAAAGCACTCTCCAAATATCGTAAGAAATCTAAGCGACCCCGCTTTCGTTATGCGATCTTGGGCTCGATTCAAACAGCAATATGAAAAAGCAAAGGCGATTTTTCTCTGCCTACTCCCACCTTGGTACTGTGTTTGTCAAATTCACTGAGAACGGGAAATCTTTAGCTGTTGATGATATTGACAGTTTAAATACTGCTGCCATGAGATGCCAACTCAGAGAAAACGAAACAACACTCATTTAAAGTAAACTTATCACAATAATTACAGCAATTTATATAATTTATATTAAATTTACAATAAGAACCGTAATTTCTCTTTAAACATTTCTTTATTATTATTTATATTTTCTCTTTATAGTTTATAGTTATCTATTTCTCTTTTTACTTGCGACATATAGGAACTATATGGCAAGTTTTGCATTCGTGCAAAATTTCGAACTCGAGATTTTAATCAAACATGATATTACGATGGTTTGAGCAGATTTGTGTTGGGCGTTTTTTTCATTTTTTTTTTTAAGATCAAAACTAACAGTGGCCCCCATACAATTTTTTTGGTCAAAAAACGAACATTTGAATTTTCTCTAAAACAAACCGATAGATTTTTTTTAAATTTTCTCTAAAATTTTATTTTTTAACTTGGCTTCTTTTAATAAGAAAAACATATTTTTGTATTGCTCAGGAAAGGTACCGCTCATAGAACCGTTTTTTTGTTTTTTAATTTTCTCAGCAATTTTTGAACCGATTTCAATTTTTTTTCTGAACGTGCTCTTATATTGCCTTAACAATATTTGATTATCAAAAAAGCAATTTTTTATTGTTTGGATTTTTAAAAAAATATTGAAATTTTTTTTTTCAAAATTCTATATCTCAAAAACGGGCCAACATTTTTTTACGAAATTGAAATATAGAGCGTTTATTTACAATCACTAAACAACTGCATACCAAAAATATTTTTAGAACAAAATTGAACAATTTTATATATAAAAAATTAATTTAAAAAAAAACCGCTCTAACGATTTTCAAAAAAAAATTTGAAAAATCAAAGGTTTTTTGATTTATAAAATGGTATTTAAATTTTTGAAGACAAACTTATTTTTCAGGTAAAATTTTGATTCTTAAATTAGTTTTTTTAAATTATTTTAACTGTATTAAATGTAACCCCCTCCCAAAAAATTGAAAAATGGAGGTTTTTTCGACAAATCAAATGGCATATATATCTTTGAAGACAAACTTATTTTACAGGTATATTTTTAAATATTATATAGATACTTTTTTAAACAGACTCTTTGCATACAGGAGCAAGTTCGTGCGACCCAGTCGTGCACTTTATTAATATTTGTTAATCGCTTCTGTTATTCAAATTATATTATTAGTGTTGATACAATTTGATTCCTATTTATTTCAGTTATGATATCAGCTGGTGGTGGGTTTGGTTTGAGTGATATGGATGAAAATTTATTTCGAATGATTCTGGTATTGCGTTCGCGAGAAAAGGTTTTCATATTGTACGCCTTAATGCTCAAAGTTTGAGTCCAAAATTGGACGAATTTCGGTGGTTGTTTATTAACTCACAGGTTGATGTGAAATGTATCTCAGAAACTTGGTTCAACTGTAAGTTTCCTAGTTCGGTGTATGATATTGAGGGCTACAAACTCTTCCGTAGTGACAGAATCGGTCGAGTAGGTGGGGTGTTGCTGTTTACTTGCGTAATGGAATAGGATATCAAGAAATTTGCCGATCAGGTGAAAACACTGCTACACTGCTAATGATTATTTGCTTCTTAAAGTTAATTGTGGAGTAGAGAGTATTATGCTAGGGGTGATTTATAGACCTAACAAAAACACTGAATTCGATACAGTAATTAATACATTAGAAATATTTTCTTTCTATGCTCCTAATATAGTTTTGTGCGGAGATTTAAATTGCAATTTGTTAGATACTCGTTCGTCAGCTACTATGACTGATTATCTTAAAAGTTTAAATCTTCTACCTGGCTAATGTTACATCTGCAACTCACTTCGCTAAAAATCTTACCCCTACTCTCCTCGACGTATTCTTTGTTGGTGATATCAAGAAAACTCTTTTCTATAACCAACTAACTGCCCGGGTTTCTCATGTCATGATATGATATTCTTAACCTATGATATTCAATTTATGATGTCCAAAGTACGCAATGGGAATATATCTATCAAATGCAATCTGTGCACCAACAGGCAGAGTTTTTGCAAGAAAATCTAAACAACCTTTATGATCGTCATGTAGCCTTGAAATATAAGGTGGTTAAGAGTAATTCTTTGCCATGGTTAAACGCTTTTGAATTAGATTTGATTAAAAAATGAAACAATGCGTTTATTCGTTGGAAGCGTTATAAACTAGCAATTTTTCATGATATCTTTCGTTATTTCCGAAACTTAGTAGTTTCTCGCATTAAAACGGCTAAGATACGCTACTATGAAAATTTATTGAACCCAGATAACCAATCTGGAAAAACCTTTGGAAAAACTTGCGTAAATTGGGCAATGGTAAACGAATTTCAGAACCTAATGCTAACATAGACTGCCAACTCAATGCCCAGTTTGTGTCTTTATCTGTTCCCAAAACACCTAGTTCAATTGACCCTCATGGCTCTGCATATGATGTTTCGAGTAATGAAATTGACGACCCTGAACAAAGTTTTAACTTTACTCGTTCCACAGACGAAGATATCGTCGAGGCAATGCTGTCCATTAAATCAGGCGCGGTAGGCATAGATGGGATCAATCCGAAGTTCTTGAAAATTGTACTTCCTCATATTCTAAAATACATAACTCATTTATTTAATTCTACATTAACTAGTTCTTAGTATCCGAGAATATGTAAATATACTAAGATACTTCCTATCCCTAAGACTTTAAACTGTGCTAACCCAGAATATAGGCCTATTGCTATCCTGCCATTCCTATCTAAAGTCTTTGAAAAACTATTTTTAAAACAGATGCAAGGACACCTAACATACAATACCTATAGCTTGCTTGATACAAACCAATCCGGGTTTCGTGCAAAAAGAAGCTGTAAAACGGCGCTTTTACTTGTTGTTGATGATATACGGAGAGCGATGGACATAAATTGTGCTACATTCTTAACGTGTTGCTAGATTTTTCAAAAGCCTTCGACACAGTCGATCACTTTGTGCTGTGCCAAAAACTTAAGTATGATTTCAAATTCTCTCGTTTTGCGGTGAAATTTCTGCACTCATACTTATCTAATCGACAACAATGCGTAGCTGTAGCAAATCAGACATCTTCATTTCTGACAGTCCCAGCAGGGGCCCCTCAGGGTTCTATCCTTGGACCTCTATTATTTTCACTTTACGTTAATGAGCTTCCTCGACTGGTTAAATCTGGTTATTTGCCTTCACAAATAATAAGGTTGTAATCTTAATGTGAATTATGAATTAATAAATATGAAATATGAAATATGTATGAACCAATTTTGAAAAACTATATAAAAAGTTTATCAAAACACAATGATCTTTAGTTTGTTCTGAACAAACGATCACGCCAACTTAATCAGGAAGCTTCCTCGGCCCAAATCATTGGATGAGATTCCAATTCAATGATCCTGGCCAAGATATGTTGGTTAGGCAACATAACTAGGACATTTAGTAAATCCGAAATTTAAATGTGGGATGCGATCCACACTGATAACTTCCCATCCCGTTTGTCGGATAGTAAAAGTATAGTAGTATAAAACCTTTGTATATGAAAATATATATACAAACACCAAACTAATAATTTTTAAAACAAATTCAACTAACGGTTCTTTTTATAAATCAAAAAAACTAAAAAAAATAATATTTGTCACCTCGAAAATAAATAAAAATAAAAAAAAAAAACATTAATAAAAGTTCACAAAAATTGATTTTCGACTCAAATATCTTTTCAAAAAGAACTACTCTCTTATTGCTTATCCAATAATAAAATACCTTAAAAAGTATTCTAAAATAAATATAACAGATCCGGATTATATAGAGGCATTCCAAAAAATCAAAAGACTTATAACAACTTTCCCAATTTTAGCGTACCCCGATTTTAATAAAAAATGTATCCTTACAACGGATGCAAGCAATGTTGCTTTTGGAGCAGTCCTTCAACAAGACGGAAAACCAGTTTGTTTTGCGAGACGGTCGCTTAACAATCATGAGAAAAATTATAGTACTCTGGAAAAGGAGCTTTTAGCTATCGTTTGGAGTATTAAATGCCTTAGGTTATATTTATATGGTAGAAAGTTCCTGGTGCAAACAGATCACCAACCTTTAAAATGGCTCTATTATTTAAAAGAACCCAATTCACGCATTATTCGTTGGAAAATAATGTTAGGTGAATACGAATTCGATGTTGACTACTTAAAGGGAAAGGAAAATAAAGTGACAGATTTCCTCAGTAGAATTGAAGAAAAGAATAATAAAAAAGTAGAAAAAGAAGAAGAAGTATTTGATATAAAATCGAATTTTGAAGCTTCAGGATAAAGCATGGATATAGATTCTGTTCATAGCGAACAAGAGAATTTAGATGATCATTTAATAATAATTGAAGGTATAGTTAACAAACATAGGAACCAAATTAGAATTGTGGAGTCTTAAAATATTGAAAAAGAAATTCTATTCAAGAAGTATAAAATAATATACATAGACGACAATGATCTAACAAATGATCACTACTTAAATGACATTTTTAGGAGAACTCTTCGGAAAGGAACAATTGGAATTTATTCTAACCTTGACGATTCTAAATATAATATAATTCAACAAAAGTTAATTCTATTATCTAGCAATGACAAGAACTTAAGATTTTTTTTTATTTTTGTTTCGTTTTGATAACAATTATGAGCAGCTTCCAATCAATGATACCTTATCAATATTAATTGCAATAGGTCAAAACGAATTGAAATTCAAATTTTGTCTCAGTTCACTTAAAAGTATTTAGCAATGAAGTTTATTTTCACAATTATTTTATTTCTTAGTGTATTGGTGGAATTTTCTTTTAATATTACTTATGTCGATCGAATTAGGGAAAGAGACTTTCTTATGAGGAATCCGGAACCAAGACTTAATTTTAAATTAAGTGATGTCCATCGAATTAGTCCAAAAGGCTTTCGTATAAGGGATTACTCAAACAGAAGTAAGTTTACAATCGGATTTTATAAAATAACTAGCGGACCCGACAGACTTCGTCCTGTTTTAAAGATTTGTAATGTGGCAGTTTTTTGTTCCTACGTATTTTATAGTCGTGGCTAAAAATTCTCCTGAACAGAACTATCACCCTGGTGATAGGGCGTTGTGAATAAAAAATAATTAAATGAAACATATATAAGGGTTTAAAAGTAAGTAATCGCTTTATTGTTAATCATGTGAATCATAATTATTAACAGAAATCAGTTTTATTATAATTGAAGTGCTTTGTGATATACGATGTTCTTTGTTTGATTACTTGGCGCATAGACAAACAAATCTGATGGTTTTCCAACACAGGAACAGGCAACATACAATTTACCATGTAAGAAACATGGGTTTTCTAGTTTAATACCAAAAACACTTAATGATTTCCCCTGGAACTTGTTTATGGTCATAGCAAAAGCAAGCCGCACTGGAAACTGTAGTCGTTTAAACTCAAATGGCACATCAGTCGTAGCTGTATAAGAACATCTTCTCCTTTTTACTTTCCTTTGAGTATAGTTGCTTCTATCACGTTGTTTAGTAATTTTTGTATCGCTAACCGTGTACCGTTGCAAAGACGTGGTTGGTGGATAGTCCGCAACATTATAACTATTGATCCAACCTTTAATTGAAGATTGTGAGGTGGCAATCCTGGCAAATCCAGCGAGTTTAAAAATTCCGGTGGATAGTTGACTACATCATCTTGGTTAGTAGCCGAATCAACTGATTTATATACATATATTCTCGATTCGCCTGTAATTTGTTCTTGAATTTTGAAATTTAATTCATTTACGTCTATGTTTTTGCAGCCAATATAGCTCGTTCGCTCAACCAATCATGGTTTCTGTAATTTTGCGAAACATCTGGAAACACCTTCTGAATAAGTTCATCTTTTAATTGCGTTAACTGACAAAAACTTTGAGGAAAGTGAATGCAGCCACTCAACATGTCTATAGGAAATTTGCCATTACCAATGTCAATGAGTTGTTTAGAGAATATGTTTCCAGATTGGTCATTTTGCAACTCGACACGCATATTCTTGCTTAAATGAAGTACTTTGATATGTTTCCACAAATTGGAGGACTTTAGACATGCATTGATTTCATCAACCGGCGTTGATCGTGGAATCACTGCTAATAAAATCATTGCACCACCAAATCTGTTATTATTGCTTCGTAGATCTTTTAAGGTTCCGTCTAAAGCCTCCAAAGATTTTGTATGTGCCATCGTACATTCATCCCAAACAATCAATTTACATTGCTGCAAAACCTTTGCCATTACAGAGTTGTTCGAAATGTTGCAGGTCGGAGTTTCATTGCTTTGCATATTTAATGGCAATTTTAGTGCTGCATGGGCTGTTCTACCACCTTCAAGCAAAGTTGCTGCGATTCCCGATGAAGCGAGTGCAAGTGCAATTTTATTTTGTGAGCGAATTGTTGCTAATACTCAATTGTTTCTCGGTTCAAACTTGAGCGATTATTAGTTGAATGTCGCGCTCGCGCTTCACGCGTTTGTGATATCCGAATTCTTTCACGTTTAATTCGGTTGTCACGTTCTTGTGCGATTAGATCGGTAATTAGCTTGGTTTGTAGCATTTCGGGTTCTTCTACCTAAATTGTTTCGTCTTATAGGAGGCATATCAAATATAAATTATTTTGTCACTAAACACTAACTAAACAAACACTAACTAACTAATCACTCTGCACAAAACACGATATAAGAAGTTGTTTCAGTCGTTGAGTTGATCAGTTGACAAAAGCAAGCTCAGTAGATTGGGTAACAGAAAATCCAAAAAAAACAACACTTGCACACCGGTAAATCGACATCAACACTTTTTTTTTTTTTTTTTTTTTTTTAATTTGACATGACTTGAAGTCAAATCCTTTAAGCCGACTACGTTTTAGTTAGAAAACATTTGTATGGGAAAAAGAAAAGGGCTGTTCTTATGGTTTTTTCGGCAATTATTCGAATTTTTCTCGCCGTAAAAACCATCCTTGAACTGCAACGAACATTTAAAAAAAAGAATTGGCCAAATTGGTCCAGGCGTTGTTGAGTTATGCGGTAACCAACACATTTTGCGATTCATTTTTATATACATATAAGACTAGCGGCCCGGTACGTGCTTCGCTACGTATAAGGCATAGTAATAAAAATAAAAAGCACTATCCAGTCGACTCTTTGTATGCAAAGAGTCCATTTAAAAAAGTACCTACGAGTATATAAGATTATACCTGTAAAATAAGTTTGTCTTCAAAGATATAAATGCCATTTGATTTGTCAAAAAACGTGTGATTTATCCCAAGACACAACTCATCCTAGGACAACTCATCAGGGAAATGAAAAATACTTGTAAGCATAACGAAAACAATTGTTTGTGTATTCAACTTGTTCGTTCAAAGCTTTTTCCTTTAGATAGCTTTATTTTAATTTGATATTGGACGTTTAGGATGGAAAATAAATTATCTGAAGATAAGAAAGAGGAAGAACATGTATGTTTAAATTGTAAAGCGATTGCCTATTGGTTGTGTAGTTAGGTAGGTGTCTAAAACGAATAAAAAATAAAGTGCACGACTGGGTCGCACGAACTTGCTCCTGTATGCAAAGAGTCTGTTTAAAAAAGTATCTATATAATATTTAAAAATATACCTGTAAAATAAGTTTGTCTTCAAAGATATACATATATGCCATTTGATTTGTCGAAAAAACCTCCATTTTTCAATTTTTTGGGAGGGGGTTACATTTAATACAGTTAAAATAATTTAAAAAAAACTAAATTAAGATTCAAAATTTTACCTGAAAAATAAGTTTGTCTTCAAAAATTTAAATGCCATTTTATAAATCAAAAAACCCTTGTTTTTCCAATTTTTTTTTTTGAAAATCGTTAGAGCGGTTTTTTTTTTAAATTAATTTTTTATATATAAAATTTTTCAATTTTCTTCTAAAAAAATTTTTGGTATGCAGTTGTTTAGTGATTGTAAATATACGCTCTATATTTCAATTTCGTAAAAAAATGTTCACCCGTTTTTGAGATATAGAATTTTGAAAAAAAAAATTTCAATATTTTTTTAAAAATCCAAACAATAAAAAATTGCACTTTTGATAATCAAATATTGTCAAGGCAATATAAGAGCTCGTTCAAAAAAAAAAAATTATTGAAATCGGTTAAAAAGTGGCTGAGAAAATTAAAAAACAAAAAAACGGTTCTATGAGCGGTACCTTTCCTGAGCAATACAAAAATATATTTTTGTTATTAAAAGAAGCCAAGTTAAAAAATAAAATTTTTGAGAAAATTAAAAAAAAAATCTATCGGTTTGTTTTTGAGAAAATTCGAATTTTCGTTTTTTGACCAAAAAAATTTTACGGGGGCCACTGTTAGTTTTGATCTTAAAAAAAAAATGAAAAGAACGCCTAACGCAAATCTGCTCAAAACCTTAACTTCCAAGTTTGAACTCAATCGACCCAATGGTTTAGGCTGTAGGAGCGTGGACAGACAGACAAAATTGACCGGACGGAATCGCGGGACCCACTTTTTTCGACTTCTCTACCATCGTAATATCATGTTTGATTAAAATCTCGAGTTCGAAATTTTGCACGAATGCAAAACTTGCCATATAGTTCCTATATGTCGCAAGTAAAAATAGGTAGTTCATTAGCGTGCTCAGCTTTATGCAGATAGATATAAGTTAATCAAACACCAATTTAATTTATTAAAAAAATATTTTTTTGGAGAGCAGATTGCTCTGACCTTTATTTATCGGATTGTATTCTACAACTAAACTTAAGAATAAATTTACAATTTATTGTTGCTTACTATTTAAATGAATAAATGCAACTTTGCAATATTCGTTAACACTTGCATTCCCACAGTACCTGGTTGTTTTTCTGTTGAATTGACCCAGATGATTTGTCAGCACTTCCGTTTGTGTTAACTCTTCCCCTCTTAGAAACGATCGTCATCGGTCGTCAGAAGTATGGCAGGTTATTGAACTTAGGCTTGTTTAGATTTTGGATAGAGTTCATTTGAAGCATAGGAAATTTATCCACAATTGCTACTGGTCCATTGGTTTCTGGTGTTGGCGGTTTTATAACGATTTTCGTGTTGTGACGTTTTGTCAAGATTTTCCATAGGAACAATATTATGAACAGGAATCCAAGAATGGAAATGAAGGAATATGTAGTTATTTGATTATAATTATTTTCTTCTTGTAGGAGATGAATTTTTTTTGTGTTGTTAATATGAAGATCCTTCATCATTTCAAGCGATAGTAATTCCCGGTATTCTTTTTCCTTAGGATTTGTTTGGAATATTGCTGGAAGGGGTTTTATTATAGAACTTTCTTTGGAGATATGTGGGATTCCATTCAGATTGATGGTCATGTTCCGAAATTTGACTAAAAATGTTCCGTTTAAGTTGTGGGTTGTGTTGTCGAATTCAAGAGTTCCGCTAAACTGATTTAGCAATATTACATCTGGTGATATTTCGTCTATGGTTGGAATGTGGTGATTATTAACTGTATTGCAGGTGGCTGGTAGACTTTTTAACAAATTGGGAATGCAAGAGTCGTTTGTAATATTTACAATATTTTTAAAGTCACAAATTGATAGATTATTAAATGTTTTACATTTTTTTGTTGTTCCATACAATTGCTCATTATTTCTTAAAACTACATCATATAAAATTTCGGTTACAATATTTTTGTTTTTTATTGGTTTAATTAATAGATTTTCGTATATTTCTTTGTTTGTTAAGGGAATATTAATTATATAAAGGATTGATAAACTGTTACTTATAACTTTAATTTCTGCGAAATCTAAAGCTTCTTCTATTGTTGTGTAGGGTAATTGTTGTTCATTAAATATTTTGGTGGCTAGATCTATTTCGTTTTTTGACAATATAAATGAGTTAATTGTACCTAGTTTAGCCCAATGAATAGCGTAAATTATATTTTCTAGTTCTTCTTTTACAATTTTTATTTTATACTTAAGATCTGTAATGATTTCGTTATTGATTTTATTGTTGTGTTTAAGTAAATTTTGAATTTCATTCTGAATTTTTGTAATGTTATTTATTCGTTCATTATATAACTCGTTAATAATGACTTGTTTATTATTATTTTTCAAAACATCTGTAATTTTTTCTTTTATTGTTACAAAATCATCATGATCTGGATTGCCAGCAATCCATTTCCAGCCTTTACCTATGAAATTTAAAGAGCGTTTACTTTTAGTTTTGAGGTTATGTAGAAAGTTACGGATTTGTTGGATTTCATGTGATAGCAAGGGGAAAATTGTTTGGTTATGGGTTATTTCGAGATTTAGGATTGGTGATATGTCGGAGAGAAATTGCTCGTATTGTTCAAGATTAATAATGTGGATTAGCTTAAAATGTCCGTTCTGTATTCTGGTTTGTCCTATATGTAATGAAACAATTTGGGAATTCGAAAAGTCCATTATTTGGATTTCGGCTTGGCAAACGTATAAGGTACATCTGGAAAAAAATAATTAATTTCTTATGTTACTTTTGTGGACTACTTTTCCAGATTCAGTTAATATTGTGGAGTTCTTATTTTCCTTAACAATTTCTTGTCTATATCTACTTGTCAGTTTGGAGCCTATACGTTTGTTGTTTTTGACATAAATAACCTGTCCTATTTCATAGTCTTTAATTGGTTCTTTCTTTTGGTTGTGGTATTTAGTGTCTTTTTCCTGTTTAGTTTTGAGTTTTTCAATGTTGATTTGTCTTGTTTTTTCAAATTCTTCAGGGTTTAGCCTAGGTATTCGTCCATAGAATAGTTCTATAGGTTTTCTGTTTGTGGTTGAATGAATGGTAAAATTGTATTCGTTGACGGCTCGTTCTAAGAGTTCTTCAAAGGACCGTGAAGGTCCATCCGATTTCAAACATCTCATAATTTCTGTTAGAGTAGAGTGAAAACGTTCGACTTGTCCGTTCACTTCACTTTTATATGGCGGAGTTTTGAAGATTTTGATTTGAAGATCATCTTCTAACATTGAAGTTATTGAAGCTGAATTGAGAGCTTTTTCATTGTCTATTACAACAACTTCGGGTACGCAGAAGAAAAATAGTATGTCTCGTAACGGTCGTCTTATGTCTTCTATTGCTCTTGATGAAATTATTTTAGCCTGGGCAAATTTAGTAAATTTGTCTACTGCAGTAAGGACGAGGCATTTTTCTGTGGAAAAAATGTCGATATGCACGGTGTGTCCAGGGTAGTTAGGAATTGGTGTCGGATTTAAAAATGGTTTGTTAGGACGCCTATCATATTTATTTTCTTTGCAAGTTATACAGCGGTTAACTAGAGCTTTGATTTTTGAAGCCATTTTAGGAAAATAGAAGTTTTCTAACATTTGAATTCGGTTCTCATCAGCATTGCGGTGAACACGCCGGTGTATCTTTAGGATTTTCTCTTCTTGTTCGATTTGGTTGGGTATGTCTTCGACAATTTTTTGTGTGAATCTGATGCGATAGTCTCTAAAATGTAAAGGGTATATTTCTTGTACACGTCCCATTGTCATTTCGTCTGTAAGAAGTCCGTTTATAGTATTTGGGTTAAGGTACCTTTTAAAGATATCAATTATGTCATTTTTTGAGTAGTCTGGTCGAATTAGGATATGTCGAGTGTAATTGTCAAATGGGTTCTTTACTTGATAGCTATTTTCGTTTCCTATTTTTAGCAGAAGTTGATTTCGGAAGATGTTTATAGGGATTTCGACGGAGGGAATTAAATTTTGCGCTGAGCTGTCAGCACTGTGTTCGGTTGGGGTCATTGAGTTAATTTCTATTTTCGGAGGTCTAGAGAGGGAGTCAGCAACGACATTCTCTTTCCCTGGTTTGTATTTGAGTTCGTAATTATATTCTTCCAAAATAGCTTTCCACCTCTTCATTTTGGAGTTCGTATTTTTGTTGCTAAGGGCATAAGTTAAAGGTTGGTGGTCTGTAAAAATGTTAACTTTGCGGGATCCATATAGAAAATTTCTTAGGGAATTGAGTGACCAAATTATTGCCAACATTTCCTTCTCGTTGGTAGCATAATTTTCTTCCGATTTGCTCAACGTTCTAGACAGGAAAGTTATTGGCTTGTCATCTTGGGAAAGGACTGCGCCGATGGCGTAGTCGGAGGCGTCTGTTGTTAGTTGAAAACTTTTTTCGAAATCTGGGTATTGGAGAATGACCTCTGCAGAAACAAGAGATTTTTTTAATTTATTGAAAGCTTCAATGGCTTCTTGATTTAAATTAATGAGTTTTTTCTTTGACATATTTTTGGATACATGTCCGTCTTCCCCTCTTAAAAGGGATGTCAGGGGTTTCGCCAATTTTGCATAATCTTTGACGAAGCGGCGATAATATCCTGACATTCCGAGGAAGGATCGAAGCTCTTTTAGGTTTTGGGGAATGGGTCGGTCAACTATTGCTTGAACTTTTTTAGGATTGGTTTTTATACCATCCCTACCGATAACAAAACCTAAAAATTCAATTTCTTTTTGGAAAAATTCGCATTTATCTAATTGAATTTTCATATTTGCTTTCTCTAATGTGTTAAAGACTTTTTTAAGATTTGTGAAATGCTCGTCTTCGTCTTTACCAAAGATGACAATGTCATCAATGTAGACATAACAACATTTTCCGATAAGGTCTCTTAGGATGTCGTCTAAGGCTCTCTGAAAAATAGATGGAGCGTTTTTGAGACCAAATGGAAGGCGGGTGAATTCAAATTTGCCGTTGTTCACCGAAAAGGCAGTTTTTTCTATATCAGATTCTTTTAGTGGGATCTGATGAAAGCCACTTTTTAAGTCTACTATAGAGAACCATTGGTTTTTACTAAGGTTTGCAAGAATTTCATAAATTTCGGGAATCGGGTATTTGTCGGCTATAGTTAATGTGTTGAGTTTACGGTAATCAATTACCATTCTGAATTTTTTTTCTCCTGAAGCGTCCATTTTTTTGGGGACTACCCAAACAGGAGAATTATAAGGTGATTTTGATGGCCTTATAATACCATCTTCTAATAATTTTTGAATCTCTTTTTCGACTTCGTTCTTGAGTGCCATGGGATAAGGATAGGACTTCGAATACACAGGATCTCGGGTTGTTGTTCGAATTTCTCCTTTGACAGTGGTTGTGTAGGTCAATTTTTCGTTTGGTTCAGAAAATAGATTAGGACATTTACGAATGATATTAATAAGTTGGGTACATTGATTTTTATTCATGTGATCGGTTCTAATATTTATATTGTTAACAAATTGTGACATATGCTGTTTAAGAGGAATTGAAATTCTTGGGTGAGTGGAACTAGGGTGAAGGGACATATGATTCTTTTTTGTATGGATGATTGCATTTAGTTGTTTAAGAGTGTCGTGTCCTATAATACCATCGAATGAGATAAGACTGGGGAGGATGAAGAATTTTATTTTATCGGTCTGTGGGCCAAAAAGTTGAATAAGTGAGTGGTGTGTTATTTTGATGCTACCTCCAACAGAGTTAGCATAAAAATGACGTTCATTAAGAATAGGATTTTTTATATGTCGAGGCTGAATGTAATTTTTATTCGAGCCAGTGTCGACAAGGAATTTCAGGATCTCTCCGCTTCTGGAAATGTGTTCAAAAAAAGGAAGCGAAGAGGACTTCAATCTAAAAAATAAATGTCGTCTAATTCTTCTGATTGGTCTTGCTCTAGGACATTGTTTTCTTCCGATTCAACGTATTCTTCTAGCGATTCGTCGTAGTTTTGGTCTTCATTTTTGATTTCTGCTTCATACTCTTCCATAGGTTTTTCATCATCTGATTGAGTATGGTAGATTCGTTGCATCTTTTGCGGTGGGTGCGTTTGCTGCGAATGTTGACGTTTTTGATTGAACTGTTGGTTCTTTGGCCTATTTTGGTAGTTCACCTTTTGAGTTTTTAAGGAGTAATCAATAGACATCGGTTTTGGTGGAAGGGGTCGTTGATTTGGTGGAACCCTTGTTTGTTGTTGCTGTTGATACCTAGGTTGGTATTGCACGTCCCTATTAAATTGTGGTGCTTGAGGAGTCCTGGGGTTATTAACTAATTGAGGATAAAATTCACGTCTGGGAGCTGGTATTGGTGTTGGTTTTTGAAAGTTTTCTCGTCTAGGAGGAACTGGAGGTGCTTGTTGGTAACTTCTTCTGCTAGAACTTTGTGAATTGTTAGCATGTTGTGCTCTAAAGTCTACATTTTGTAGCTTTAAGCATAAGTGTAAGGCCTGGGGAAGATCTACTGGTTCTCTTATACTGAGTAACCGAGGTAAATCTCCTTTAAGGCCCCTGACAAAGGTATCTAGAGCTTTGTCACGGTAGCATTGAGTCATATTGTTCATAGAGTCTTGACTCATTTCGATAGATCCTAATTTATTGAGGATCAAAGATAAGTGGTGATAGACGACCTGATAAAATTCAGGGATCGTACTATTACCTTGGATCAGAGTAGTCAACTGATATTCCAGGGTGCCTAAATCTCTCTTATCTGCATAATGCAGAGTAAGGCATTTTGAGATTTTTTCCCAATTAAGGGGCGTATTATAGGACTCTAATACCACGTCGGCGTGTCCTGTAATTTTATTACGGATAACAGATAAGATACCGTAGTATCTTGGAGTACCCTTAAGGTGCTCATAGATTTTTAAAATTCTATCGATGCTTTTTTTCCACGAATTAAATTCGTGCAATTTCGTTTCCGATTCTTTATTTCAATAAAAAAATATATTTTTGTGATCGCAGAAGATCACAATCAACAATTAAATAAAACGCATTCAATGTATTTTAAACTTAATATTATTTATTAAATCAAAGCTTCAGATCCCTTACCACTGGTGGGGGGAAATCTTAGGCTATACGTAGAATGACAACTGTGAACTGAACTCTCATTGATCGATGAAACCCTTTTTATACTTGTAAAATGTTTACTTAAGCAAATCTATCTTCGGCTGAAGATCGTTTGCTTTCCTTTGTCTTTTATTATTGCTGACACAAGAATTCTTTTAGAATTATTTAAGATGCTTTGGGCACACAAGTTACTGAAGGCAAAAAGTGCTGATATGGTATTTATAATATCGGATATCATCATCCGCTTATGAAATGAAATTATGAATCAATGTGTGAGCATTACATTTTGTTTATATAAAGATACTTTGTTATGATAGGGTGCTTAATATTATTACAAAGTTATGTGAGGGTGTTCTGATAATGTAACCCCTCCCCCCTTAAGTTTGATGCTCTCCTGAGTATCTATAATTCTATTTTCAATTTTAAATTTATGGGTTTCTCGACGTTTAAAATATAATAATAAAATTGCAATTATAATAATTATGATTGCTATACTAGTATATGATATAACATGTTTTATATTGTTTTGGTATCTTATTGCTTGCAATTCTTTCAAATTTTCAATTTGATTTATATGTATATCTTCTAATGTAACATTAATTTTTGTAATGTTTAATGTTTTATATAATGGAATTATAATATTTTGTTTAAAAGTTTCTTTTCGATTTATATATAAAGTTGCATTTATTTTAATGTCACAATCTTTAAAATGTAAAAGGTTATTCTTAATAATTTTATATTCAATATTGTTACAATATTCATTTAGACTTGTTTCTACTAAGTTTTTTGTTAATACAAGTCCATCTTCTAATTCTATTAATTCTTGATCTTTATTTGATCTTATCTTACAGTTTTCATATTTTGTTTTATATAGGTTTTGAATACATATTGGACTTTTCTTTAAATGTTTAAGATATTTAATTTCATTGTTTTCATATAATGTTTTGTTACAAATTATATAGTTGTATTTTGATATTTCGACTTCAAGTCCTTGATCGTTTGGTATAGGTAGAATCATTATATTTTCACATTTATTTGTAAATACTGGTATTTTTAAAGCAAAAACTAATTTGTTATTTCTAGTTAATAGGCTGCTCTCAATATATTTTAATTTATTAATGGTTATATTGAATCGTTCATTTTCTTCTTTAGTTAGGATATTTCTCCCTAGAATTCCTAATCTTGAAAAGACTACATTGTCTTGTAATTTTTCTATTTCATTGTTTAACAGCATTATATCTGTATTTATTTGTAATGATAATATGTTCTTAGCTAGATTTTCTTGTTTTATTTCTGTGGAATTAATAAAGTTTCTTAATATATACTGGTGTTTGTTTATACGGTCTGCCATTGTTTCTAATTCTGTTTGGAATTGCGTATTTATACCTATTTGTTTATTTAATTCTGTCATAGCATTCATATTGTTTTCTTCAATTATTTTTAAATGATTCTCAATCTCTAATCTTTCATCATTATCCATCACTCCAAAAAGAAAATGGAGTGCGTTACCTCCCATGTTTATTAATCCTCTCCTTTGTCTTGAATAAGGAAGTATGCTGTGTAATTTGGATTTAGAATCTCCTAAAGCTTCTGTCATTAATCTTTTTAATCTTAAGTCTTGAAAATTGTTATAGCCTGTTTCTATAGAAAATTCAATTTGTTTATTAATTTCATTGTAAGTTTCTAAATTAATAATATGGAGTATTTTATCATATTTTTCGATTAATTCAATGGGTTCTTGTTTTATAATTATATATCCTGCTTGATTATGAATTTCTTGTAATAAAAATTCTGATTTCACTATTGTAAAAGTGAATAATACAATTATAATTATGGTTTTCATTTTGGCTGTAAAGAGATTAAATTATTATTATCACTACTTTGATATTTATATTTTCTTTTGAAATGGGTTTTATGTAATTTTTTATTATTTGCATAATATTTATTATCAATTTTTTCTACCTTGGTCTTCTTATATTTTGCAGCTATCTTCTTTGCTGTTCTTACTACGTCAGCTTTTACGTAAACGTCTTTTTTTAAATCTGGTTCAA
The DNA here is from genome assembly GCA_951509635.1 of Eupeodes luniger. Lineage (NCBI taxonomy): Eukaryota > Metazoa > Arthropoda > Insecta > Diptera > Syrphidae > Eupeodes > Eupeodes luniger. Next base: position 46,248,682 of record OX608075.1, read on the forward strand.
TAAAATCTGCTTTATTTTGATTTCTTTTATTAATATTATTTTCTTTAACTGTTTGGATCCTTTTTCCTATCTCTTCTAAATCTTCTACTTTTATTTTGTTTTGAATAAAATCTATAGGTTTTCTTAATATTGTTGAATGGATTGTACAATTATATATACTAACTGCTTTTATTACTTTTTCTCTTAGGTTTAATATGTTCTTTTTCTCTTCTTGTGCATTATATATTCTTATATGTTCATTAAGTGTACCATGCACTCTTTCTACATCTGAATTTCCTGTCTTATGATTTGGGGTTATGAGTTCTATTTTAATTCCTTCTTCATTGCAATATTCTTTAAATGCTAGGCTATTAAACTCATTGTCGCAAACTATTTCTTGGGGTTTGGCTAATATAGAATTTCTAAGTTTAAGTTGCTCGATAATTTTATGAGTGTTTCTACTAGCTATGGGAAAGGCTGTCAAATGCTTAGTAAATTTGTCTATAATTGTTAAAAAGTAAATATCTTTACTTGGAATATAAATGTCCATGTGTATTAGCTCGTTTGGCTTAAGTGCAGTTTTGCTCATTTCAAATTTTATTTTTTCTGGACTTCTATCATGTTTTGCTGTTTGACATATAATACAATTGTTAATGTATCTTCTTATTATTTCTCTTAATTTTGGAAAATAATATTCATTTTTAATTTCAAGATATGTTTCTTGTATTCCTCTGTGATTAAATTGTTCATGAATCCTTTGAATGAGATTCAACGCATCGTCTGTATTACTTAAATCTTTTAAAAGAGTAATGCATCTCAGTAATTTTAGCTTACTTTGATTGCTGTAAAGCTCAACATATTTTTCCTGAATTTTGCAAAATAAAGTATCACTTGGACAATATACTGCCACATTTCCGTGATCAGGTAAAAATTCCTTTAATGCTTCAGTAAAATATTCACCTATATCTTTTGATTTAATAGTGAGTCTTCTTATACCTTTATATATATATTTTATATCTTTACCTTCATTGTCTGACTCTATAATTTCTATTTGATGCTTAAACATATTTGTAGGTAATTCTGAAATTCCTATGTGATCATTTCTTTCCTCTGTTCCACTATGAATTGTGGCTAATGTTGAATCTTCATTTCTATTGACTGCGTTTACTTCGAGTCTACTAAGATAATCTGCTACGCGATTTTCTTTTCCTTTTAAATATTCAATATCAAAATCATATTCATTTAAACTTATTTTCCATCTTTGGAGTTTTGAGTTTGGTTCTTTAAGGTTACTTAACCAAATTAAAGGTCTATGATCAGTTTGTATTTTAAATTTGCGACCGTAAAGGTATGGTCTAAAATATTTTGTTGACCAAACAATACTTAATAATTCTTTTTCAATAGTGCTATATCTGCGTTCATGTTCATTGAGGGTGCGAGATGCATAGCATAATGGGTGATTTGATTGTGAAAGGACTGATCCGATCGCATAATTTGATGCATCAGTTGTTAACACGAATTCCTTTGTATAATCAGGATATTTTAAAACGGGGTCATTAGATATGAGCAATTTAAGTTCTTCAAAAGCTGTTATATATTCTGGGTCTTTAATATTTATCTTTGCTCCTTTCTTAAGATATTTGGTCATAGGTACTGCTACCTTTGAATAATCTTTAATAAATTTCCTGTAATAACCTGTTAGACCTAGAAAAGATTTTATTTGTTTTGTTGTACCAGGAATAGGTATTTTTTCAATTGTTCTTATTTTTTCTGGATTTGGCTTAATTCCGTTTGTAGTAATAACGTGCCCTAAATATTCGGTTTCCTTGCTAAAAAATTTACATTTATCTATTTGTATTTTTAAATTGTGATTGTTAAGTTTTTTAAATACTTTGTTAATTGAGCAAATATGTTCCTCTAATGATGTACTAAATATGAGAATGTCGTCTAAATAGACCACACATATTTTTCCTACAAGTCCTTCTAATACGTGATTAATCATTCGTTGAAAAGTTGCGGGGGCATTTTTTAATCCAAATGGCATCCGATTAAATTCGTAATGACCGTTTGCTGTTGAGAAAGCTGTTTTATACCTATCTTTAGGATTCACCAATATCTGATGGAAACCTTTCGCTAAATCTAATGTGGTAAAATATTGGGATCTTCCCAATTTACTAAAAATGTCTTCAATGTTTGGAATAGGAAACTTGTCTTCCACGGTTACTTCGTTAAGTTTTCTATAATCTATAACAATTCGCCATTTCTTAAGTCCTGAATTGTCTATCTTTTTGGGTACAACCCAGATAGGAGCATTATATGGACTGTTGCTTTCTTTTATTATGCCTTGATCTAACATTTCGATTATTTGTTTATCGACTTCTTTTGTATGTACTTCTGGATATCTATATAGTCGTGAATATATTGGTTTATCACTTTTAGTTTCAATGTTGTGTGTTACTTCTTTTACGTTAGTTAAGATATCTCCTTCGCTATAGAATAATTGTTTATTATTTTTTAATATTTGATTCAGAGCTTTCTTTTCTTCTTTGTTCATATAATGTTCAGTTAGTTTATCAGTTAAATCTTGTAAAACTACATCAATACCACATAAATCTATTTGTGTATTTGATAATTCCTGAATGTATCTATCTAAAGGGTATTCCTTTGGTTTTGTCATTAATGGGATAATAGTATTTTTTATTTTCAAAGTATGTGTATAATATGATATTTCAGCTTCTAATGGTATAAGGACATTATTTCCTAAAATTCCGTCAAACGAACTGTTTGTAATTGGTGTAATTAAAAATTCCATGGTTGATTCTTTTTTATTAAATTCGATTGGTAATGGTAAAATTATTTTTGAATTTATTTGATTTTCATTATATAATGCTTTAATTATAACTGGTTTGTCTAATTTACTTTCATAATGTCTTGGAAATATATTTTCTTTTAAAATAGATGTAGCTGCTCCTGTGTCTACTAAAAATCTAAATTTTTTATTAAGAATATGAACATCTATGCAGGGTAATGGTCTGTTGAGGCGGGTGTTTGAAAATTTGCTGTATTTTGAGTAAGGTGATCTATTTCCATTGGTTCTAGATCATTTTTTTTATTTTGTGTAGCAAATGGATTACGATTATTATTAGAATAATTTCCACTTCTATTTGGTTGCCTATAATTTCGTTCATTTTGGTTTCTATAGTTTTGATTATTGTTTCTATAAAAGTTTTGACCTTTATTATTGAAATTCCTATAGTTATTTGAATTTCCTGATTCGTTTTTGTAATTTCTATCAAGTCTTTGATTTGTATTGTAATTATTATATTTTTTATAGTTTTTGTCGTTAAAATTATTATTGTTATTTCCAGTTCTATAGTTTCGAGTATTTCTATCATTATAATTATTTTCTTCTTTTGTCCAATGACAAGATTCTAATTTATAAAAAGCTTCACTAAGGGTTGTTATGTTATGATTGATTATTATTGAACTTGCGTTAGGGGGTATTCTTTCACAAAATTTAGATAATAATGACGCTTCATTATTGAAAGGATTGTATTCTTCCGGTTTATTTTCAGATAAATAATATTTATTATTTAGTCTACAGAGGATTTCTGAGAATGTATTATATAGTTGAGAAATGTTTTTTGAATAAACTTTATCTGCTAGTTCTTTTAATTTTAGAAAAGATTCTTTCTCACCAAAATTCTTTACTAGAATATTTTTTATATCTTGCCAATTATTAGGGTCGCCACTCCTTAATACTACCTCTAGGGCGAAATCTGTTATTTTTGATTTTATTTCACTCAATATAAATTCTTGTGAACCTTCGTTATACAAACTACATGAATTTATTACAAATTCTGCTTTTTTAATAAATATAATAATATTACATGATTTACCATTAAAATTTGGTAAATTCTTTACTAATTTTAAGGGGTCGATATTTATTGTAGCCATTTTTACCTTATTTTCAATTTTTTCTTCTGCTTGCTCAATTTCTTTTGATTGCTGGATTGCTGCAGGATCTGTTGATTTTGAAGTTTTTTCTTCCTCGGTATTATATGTTAACGCAGCTGGTTTGTTGTATGGTGTATATTTCTTCATTTATCGAACACGTTGGGGCTTTCGACTTGGATAATTTTGCCACGTACAGTTGTTCTTCCTTCTTTTTATTAATTTACACTTTTTAAAGTAATGTCATATATATATTTTTTTTTTTTTTTTTTTAGTAACACTTTTAACTTTTTATTTGTCTTTAATTTTATTTTGTTGAAGTTGTTTTCTTCTCAACTTTTGCTGAATTGATCTGATATGTTCCTGGAAATCAGCTGTTGCTTCGTCGTCTATCCAACTTTGTGAATTTACTTCTATATGTGGTTCCTTTACTTGCGGGGCCTCTGCTCCTTTTTGAAGATTTATTTTTTCTGGTTGCATTTAGTAGCACTTTTTGTTAATTTTAATTTAACACTGAGTTCACTTTCTGTATGCTTCCTTTTGAAGATTTCCTTCTGGTTGCATTTAGTAGCACTTTTTGTTAATTTTAATTTAACACTGAGTTCACTTTCTGTATGCTTCCTTTTGAAGATTTCCTTCTGGTTGCATTTAGTAGCACTTTTTGTTAATTTTAATTTAACACTGAGTTCACTTTCTGTATGCTTCCTTTTGAAGATTTCCTTCTGGTTGCATTTAGTAGCACTTTTTGTTAATTTTAATTTAACACTGAGTTCACTTTCTGTATGCTTCCTTTTGAAGATTTCCTTCTGGTTGCATTTAATGTTTTATTTAATTGTTTTATTAGTCAAGCACTCTCTCTACGAGACTTTGTAAAATTGTCCTTTCGGATCTTGATTTACGATGCTTTTCACTGAACAAAATATATATTTTTATTTTTCACTGTCCTATAGCACCATTTAGTAATTTTACTTTACCGGTACTAACTATTTTATTTAGTTTTAGGACGATCCCGAATTAAACTTTTAATAAAGTAAGATTCAATATATTTCGATCTTTCGAGATCCTACCGACTGCGCCAATTTCGTTTCCGATTCTTTATTTCAATAAAAAAATATATTTTTGTGATCGCAGAAGATCACAATCAACAATTAAATAAAACGCATTCAATGTATTTTAAACTTAATATTATTTATTAAATCAAAGCTTCAGATCCCTTACCACTGGTGGGGGGAAATCTTAGGCTATACGTAGAATGACAACTGTGAACTGAACTCTCATTGATCGATGAAACCCTTTTTATACTTGTAAAATGTTTACTTAAGCAAATCTATCTTCGGCTGAAGATCGTTTGCTTTCCTTTGTCTTTTATTATTGCTGACACAAGAATTCTTTTAGAATTATTTAAGATGCTTTGGGCACACAAGTTACTGAAGGCAAAAAGTGCTGATATGGTATTTATAATATCGGATATCATCATCCGCTTATGAAATGAAATTATGAATCAATGTGTGAGCATTACATTTTGTTTATATAAAGATACTTTGTTATGATAGGGTGCTTAATATTATTACAAAGTTATGTGAGGGTGTTCTGATAATGTAACCGTGCGTCTGACCAGAAAATTCCCTGAGACTTTTTACAACATCCGGTATTTTGTCTAAGTCATTTAAGTTATTGTCAGCTAAATTTATTGGTTGGTCTATCTCATTATTGATGTCCGCTGCGGGATTCATAATTGAGTTGAATATTTGTCGTCCTTGAATATGTAGGGTGTCGGCCACTAGTCTAGTGATAAGCTGTACTAATTCATTTTGGTTAATATTAAAAGCTTGACCTGCTTGAACAGGGGGAGCGGGAGCAGGAGGAGCTTGATTTTGCATTTGTGGTCTTATTAAATTGTTTGGATTAGCCATTTTTATAAAATGTGTTTTACCTTTTAATAAGTTTATATCAATATATTTTTTTCTTTTTTGACTAAATTTATCAAAAACAGGAATAGGCGTGGAAATGAACGAAGGTTCACAATCAATTTATCTAAATTCCTAATTTATTTAAATGGTCAGATAGGTCTATTATTTTTGATTTATTTATTTTTTGTGTATTTCATTAGGTTAACTATTTTATAAAATTTTTTTTTTTGTTTAAAACTTTGATTTGAATTTGATTGGTTCAATTTTTATAATGTTCAATATATTTTTTTTATTTTATAAATGTGATTTCAATAAACTTACATTAAAAGTATGAAGTATTGCTGCATATTTGTTGATTAACGAATTTCTTAGTTTTCTGGTGGTTCAACTCCTTATCCAAGCGGCTGCAGTTGATTACTGCTCCTTTTTGTCCTTATGGTTATCGGGTTACTGGGGGGCCTCTTTTCTTGGATTTGCTTTAGTTACTTGTTTACGACTTGTTGCGATTTTTTGCACAGATATAGAGTCATACGCGGTTAGCCGGCAATGGTTAGCACAATTCAAACACGTATTTTTCTGCACAGGATAAAAATAACACGCAAAATAATGGCAATGGTTAGCACAGATTAGACGCGTATTGTTTTTTTTTTTTTGCACAGGAATTAAATGACACGTAAGTTAATGGCAATGGTTAGCACAAATTTAACGCGTATTGTTTTTTTGCACAGGAATTAAATGACACGTAAATTAATGGCAATGGTTAGCACAAATTAAACGCGTATAGTTCGAAGCCACACAGGTTGGGCGCCAGTTAATCAAACACCAATTTAATTTATTAAAAAAATATTTTTTTGGAGAGCAGATTGCTCTGACCTTTATTTATCGGATTGTATTCTACAACTAAACTTAAGAATAAATTTACAATTTATTGTTGCTTACTATTTAAATGAATAAATGCAACTTTGCAATATTCGTTAACACTTGCATTCCCACAGTACCTGGTTGTTTTTCTGTTGAATTGACCCAGATGATTTGTCAGCACTTCCGTTTGTGTTAACTTATATAAAGACATGTTTATGATGACAATGAAGGAATGTTATTGGTAGGTAGAAGGTACTTACTACAATCCAATCAAACATGGAGTTATTACGTTCAGTTTATTTTTTTTTTGTTAAAGTTTAAAAAAACAAGCATTCGATTAGGTACAAGAAATTGCTATTCATGTGTTGTTTCTGGCCCGTTTCTTTAACTTGTACTAAGTATTTATTATGATTTGTTGTAAATTTTCCACCCTCAATATATACTAAGTATTTATTCTTTTATATAGGCAAAGTCTTCTTGATAGACACTTTAAAATATATTGTTGATTAAACATATCATATTTGTTAATCCGATGCAGTGCAGCACACGGTCATCGTTTATATTTACAATAGTTATAGTTATAAAAATACATAAATATGTACCAAATGCATTAATTTCGATAAAAGATAGGAATGTAATTAAAATGTTGTCAAAATAATGCACTCTTTCGGACTCATGCACAGTTAAAATAATTAAAAAAAAAAGACGTGTGGCACTCGGTGACTGCCGCGGTAAAGCTATTGCATTTTTATTATTTTTTCTTCATTTTTCTTCAAAACTTTCTGACGCTGATAATATGCCCTTTGACGTGCACTATTTTTTTTCCTTTTAGCTCTTTACGCTAAATATCTAGGTATAAATAATAGGTATAAATAATTAGGTATAAATAGTGTAATGACACACCAAAACAATTATTCATTTTAAAAATTTGAACAAAAATAACTATATTAAGAAGTGATACTCGAATTTCACTCGATTTGCATTTATACAGATATAATATCATATATACTTTCTCTGCGCGGCATTCATGTGCATTATCTATACAAAAAAAAACAAAGGCACTGAATAGTACACGTGCTTGGTTTGATGGTTTCTGTTGTATACAAATTAAATTATTTATTGTTAAAAGATTATAAAAAAAACATCTTTATTTGTTCGCAGTTCACTTAAGACTAAATTACAATTTTAAAACTAAACTTAACATAACTTATTCTATCCTCCTACTGCAGCATATCAGCAACTGGCGTGTGTTATTTCCAGACGCTGTGTCAGCAAATGCAGCGCTCGTGTTCACTGCTTACCCAATAATGTTCCCACGGGAACGGAAGTATAGCCGATTCAGCTTTTTGCTGGTTTTAGCTTGTTTGGTTTGGCGTTAACTTACATAATAAAGAATGAATTTATATGTATGTATGTATAGTGTATATAATATTTAAGAATTCGACTCTGAGATCTTAAGCTGATTAAATCAACCTGAAGTCATCGAACGATGACTAAATTAAAATAAGGATAGTAAAGGTCACTTGTTTAAAAAGGGGCAGAACTGTCAACTGGTTGTCTAGCCACTAAGGGTGTTGAAAGATTATTGTGTGTTACAGATATTTCAATATTTATAATTGTTGACAGACTATAACTGGGAAGAAATGTTTAGAAAAATAGTTTCAGCTTTTAATTTCCAAACAAAAATTATTGAGTACCATTTTGATTCCACAAAAACTACTTTATAAATCTCAAATTTAACTTTTATTTAACAACCAGCTGACCCGGCAGACTTCTTACTGCCTCAATCGATCAATAAAAGACCTAAACTTTTGTATAAATTAATTTCAAAACAAACAAAACGTATTGAATAAAAAAGCATTTCTTTAATGAAGCATGGAGTTTTATTATTATTTTCGACACATCATGTTGCTTTCTAAAAAAACAGAGTTTTCCTGAAATACTGGCTATTTATAAGGTTTAAATTTTTATTAACAGACACACACTGTTATAATAAAGTTTGTTAATCAATTTAAATCTTTCTCATAAACTATAGTTTTTGTTTGTTTTGTGGTGCGTAAATAAAAAAAGAAGACGGTTTTCCGACGCGCGAACACGCGACGTATAATTGTCCATGCGCGAAACAGGGAAACTCCAAGTTGATTCCGCAAACTTCTAAAGACTGTCCTTGCAATTTATTTATTGTCATCGCAAAGGCCAGACGTACGGGATATTGTAAGCGTTTAAAATCGAATGGTAAATCCGTTGGAATCATCGGTATTCGCGGGATCAAGACATCCTCTCCTTTGTATTTTCCTTTTATGATTGTTGCCTCAATGACGTTATTCATCACCTTTTTCACAGCCAGTCTTGTTCCATTGCATAGTCGAGGTTGATTAATGTTACGCAGCATGATGACAACTGATCCTACTTTTAACTGCAAATGGTGAGGTGGTAATCCAGGCAATTCCAGTGAATTTAAAAACTCCGTGGGATAGTTGACTTCGTCACCCTGGTTTATAACGGTGTCGACTTATTTGAAGGAAACCAACTATCCTGGAAGAAAATTCTGAATGGTCGCATTAAGATCCTCGTCATCTCTATTTTTCGCTGCCAATATTGCTCGTTCACCCAGCCAATTATGGTTATTGAACTTTTGCGCTATATCTGGGAAAACACGCTGAATAAGCTCCTCTTTTGAATCTGTGATGTGACAGAAATCTGTGGGTAATGTGATGAATCCGGTCGAGGTGTCCATTGCAACTTTATTATTTCCAATATCACATTTGCAGTTTCATCATGTTGCAAAAATACTCGCATGTTAGTTGTTAATTGGAGTGTCTTTACGTTCTGCCACAAAATCGATGATTTTAGGCATGCATTTAGTTCATCAGCAACCGTTGATCGGGGAATAACTGGAAGAGTCTGACGAAAATCACCTGACAACAGAATCATGGCCCCACCAAAAATATTTTGTTTGCCACGACGATCTTTCAATGTTCTGTCCAGCGACTCCAGTGACCTCTTATGGGCCATTGTGCATTCATCCCAAACAATAAATTTGCATACCTGTAGGATCTTGGCCATTGCGCTATTTTTGGCGATGTTGCAAATTGGTGTTTCGGTGAGTTGCATGTTTAATGGTAATTTCAAGGCGGAATGCGCAGTTCGTCCGCCTTCTAGTTCTAGCAGAGTCGCAGCTATTCCAGATGAAGCCAACGCTAGAGCAACATCATTTCGTGATCTGATCCTCGCCAAAAGCAATGAAATTAAGAACGTTTTCCGGTTCCTCCGGGAGCATCAAGCATCCACCAGATCCACTGTTCACAGCTTCTATCAATTCTTTGTTGTTGATTTAATTGTGAAACATTTGTACGAATTGTTTCGGCCAATGCTTCAATGTCGTACTGTTGTTCCCTTTGCAACTCGTGGTTTAATGCATCGTGCATATGACGATTATGTGCTGTCATTCCCAAACACGACAATACTTTATTTGCTATCAATAAACACATATCTTCTATCATGATCAATGTCTCATTGTAAATTTCTTCAGTCATTTGTAGTGTAGGATTCAAAATTTAACGGCGCACACGATGCAAAACATCCTCAGACATGTCATCTCTATACTTAACCCACAAATCTTTTGGATTCGAGGGGAAACATGTCGATATGATAATCGCAAACAATGTACGAATTTGATGCGTCGTCTTCTCCTCGGCATCGTAACGTAATTAATCAAAGTGAGAAAATGTCTCCCTCACTTAACAGTAAAGTGTCACTATCACAAAATAGCAACAAAAAAGAGCACACTATACTTGGAATGTCACTATCGCAAAGGAGTGATCCTCTAAAGAAAGTTCTCGCGCACGTAGCGGTAATCTTCACTCACAAAGATAGAAGGATGCACTCATAGAATATCGTAACCATGATCGTAACACAATATCGTCAATCGTAATACTTTTTTCCGTGTTCTGATTTTTGAATGATTGACATAATAGTTGGTTGTCAAATCTAATGTCAAATATTATGGTTGTGTTCAGAAACTTAATTTGTGACAAAACTTAAGATTTATCAAACTTAAAAAAAATAATCTGTTACAGTTACAACTGAAGTTAGCTAAAATTAAGTTTCGCGAAGCCGACCAAATTAATTGGAAATCAGTACTACCAATAGTTTATTACATTTTTTGCAGCGTTCGCGATTCACTTTTGTTTATTTTCGGAACGCGACATTAGATCCTCCAAAGCGCACGCGAAGACTATTTTCATAGATATGATTGAATTTGAACTTTATGTATCGGTAAAATTGACTCAGACAACAGTGAGTGATTATAATTTAATATGAACTTTATAGAATAGCAATAAAGTTCAAATTGACTCTAGAAATCGTTTGTATGGGAAATAGAAAAGGGTTGTTTTTAGGGTTTTCCCGGAAATTATTCGATTTTTTCTCGCCTTTTAAACCTTCCCTAGACCTCCACGAACATTTCAAGACTAAGATAAGATAAATCCGTTCAGCCGTTCTCGAGTTTTAGTGAGACTAACGAACAGCAATTCATTTTTATATATATATATATAATATATACATAGACATAGATATTGTAACATGATACAAAACAATTATATTTTTGGAAAAAAATCAAATTAACGGTTTTTTTTTATAAATCAAGAAAACTGAAGAAAAAAAATTTGTCACCTCGAAAATTTTACGATTAAAATATGATTTCATCTCCAAAACAATTTTGTATAAGGAACAATAATGTTTTTGACATCTGACAAAATTTTGAGAAAAATCTAATTGAAAGTTTTTTTTATAAAAAATAAAAACCTAAAAAACAACTTTATTCAAAGTTGGTAAAAATTGAATTTCGACTCAAATATCTTTTCAAAACTTTGCGATATTGGCTTTAAACTACTTTAATCTTTCATAAAATATTGTTGTCAACATTCAGTAAAATTCTAAATTGCGAAATATTGGTACAAATTGATACATATAGACAAACTTTTAAGCAAGACAAATCGACAGACGGGATGGGAAGTTATCAGTGTGGGTCGCATCCCAGCCTCTTTTTTTGTTTATTTTTATCTTCCAAGTTCCAATCCAATCTGAGTAAACAATTGACAAAAATAGCGTATAGTTTAAATTCTCAATATCTATATATATATACATATATATGTATATATATAAATTCATTCTTCATCTATATCTATATCTATACTATTATATAAAAGCGAAATCATTTTAAAGTTTGTAACGCATGATCTCAGAAAGTAGTCAACCGATTTATTTGAAATATATTTTATTATTTTCTATATTGTTATGAGAGTATTTATGGCTTTAATTTTTTTTCATTAATTATTTGTCAAACTTAAATATTATTAATTTTAAATTTTTTGTCCATTTTTTTTTCATTAGTTGACTTATACAACCACTCATATCTTAAAACCTATACAATAATCGACAGAGATTATTGCATTGCTTCACAAAGTCAATATTGTTGCGCAAATTTTAAGCCTAAAATCACTTCTAAGTTAAATTCAATATTCAATTTTTCTGTATTGTATAGGTCATCAACTAACCTACACACACACATTATTTTTTTGTTTCTCTGATTCTATCGTCACATCGCTGAGCAGTGTGGGCTCTTTTTTTTAAGTTACTATGGAGTATGGACATTTAATTAACTACAGTGCCGTGCACATGAAATGCCGATTTATCTAAAGAAAAATTAGATCTTTTTTATTTTTCTGGTTCGAGGAAGTGAATAGATTATAATTCTTCCAATTTAAAAATAAAAAAGTTCTATTATAATAGCTTGAATTACCAATTTTGTATAAAACTGAAATTTAGTTAAAATTTTCCTTACAAATAACTCGAAGAAGGTATACTTACAATGACGTCGATAAAAAGAGCACACAAATGTGGGTAGGTTAAGTCAGTTGCACTGCACTGAACATGAGCAGATGAATAAAAAAATGTGTCTTTGGATATTTACACACGCATACCTATAGATGTATGAGAACATTAAAAACACAAATTTTTTTTTTTTTACCGCAAACTATATTTTTCGGTTGCAATAAAACGTCTCTAGGTATGAATAAAAGAAAGAAAAGAAGAAAATAGACAAAAATTTCGTTCTGTTTTCAACAAAAAAATTGAATTGGTTTTGTTTGTTTTCACGTGCGGCTTGGCCTTTACTACGTAATATTTTACTTAAGTGTTAATTTCGGTAAGGAAGTGTTTTTTGATTGATTTTTTTTATTAAACACGAGTACATAACAAGCTTAAATTCGTTGTTTTTCTTTTATCGCATAAAAATATAAAATGGGTAAAAGAAAGGCTAACATCGGAAGAAAATCCATAAGCACAAAAAGAATGTGTTGGTTACTATTTGCGAAGCAACGCGAGCACGGGTCGGCTAGTTATGTATACAACAGAAACCATTTTTTTTTTTTTTTTCCAAATTCATTTTTATTAATTCATTCTTAAGACTATCTTAAAGCTAGACAAAAATTCATAAAACTAGCCTAGTTATCCATAACTTATTACTAACTTACTGGTCCCATACGGACACTCTAAGTTAAACTATAATACTTAATACTAATGCCTTTCGGCCCTAAGATCTATTTTACTTCAGTTAAATTTTATTTATTTTGTATTTATTAGAAAAATTGAAAAAACTAATATTAATATCCTTTTTTATTTTTACTTAAAACTACTTAAAATAAGGTCCTTAAAATAAAACTTAAACTACCTATTCTACCTATAAACTACTTAAAACTAGAACAACCACAGCAGCAAATCTAACTAACATATTTTGTTTTTCATATTTTGGTCTTTTTTTTTTCTTTTTTTTCTTATTCCATGTTTTTTTTTAATTTTTTTTAAATTGTTTTTTGTATTTTTTTTGTGCATATTTTTTTGTATTTTTTTTTGGTGCCACCATGCCTGCTCTACTTAAAACTAAACCCTAAAACTATAAAACAAGTATGTAAGCCGGCCAAGGCTTAAAACCCCATCCCGACTACCCACTATCAAGTGCCGATTGAAGCCACCAAAACTGGTTCTCCTGCTTCACCCTATCAGTTCGGTCCCGTTCGGACACAGCCCTACTGAACCGAAGGAGCTCTGCTCCGCCTTGTGCCATGACGTCCCGATTGTACAGGAGTCGCCTATCCACGGTTCGTCGTCTGACGTGGTAGATTAACGGAACTGCCAATCTATCCTGTATCAGACCGCATCTATCTAAAAAGAGGAATGCCTCTGGTGGAATGAAGCCGCTCAAGCGTGCACTTTCAAAATACTCGTCGTTCGGATAGAACGCCCCGAAAATTAAATTGTTGGTCGAAGACATAGCCCTTGCAATGTGACCTCGAACGAGTTTTATCACGAAATTGTCAATTCTGTTGATTCGAGCCCCGTTGTATAGGACCTCGTTGGAATAGTAATGCACGTAAGAAGATTCGGCTGTTCGATATAAGCCGGTACAGCGTCGTAAACACTGCCGCTCGAACACCCGAAACTTCTCCATCTGGGAAGGGGCAACGTTGAACCACACAGGACAACCATAAACGATCATCGGCCGTATGAGGGCCATGTAGCAAATTAAATTAAATACTGATCTAACCAGATACCGAGGTACTTAACTACACTTTTGCTCGTTAAACGCTGCCCGTGATGATCAACGATGACCATCTTGCACCAATCTTGCACGTATCCCTCGTGGCCCTAGCGAACGGAGTCCGGAACAGAATTGTCTCCGACTTCTGGACATTTATTTTCAGTTTCCAGTCGTCGTAATATCGCTGAATCTTGTCGAAATCACGCTGCAAGAGAATTCTAATAACCCCAACCTTTCGGGCCGTTCTGTACGCAATTAGATCGTCGGCGTACGCAATTGCCTTTGTAAAACTACCTATCAGATCGATGGTGTAAATGCTGAAGAGAATCGGCGAATTCACCGCTCCCTGTTGAAGACCATTTTTAATTAAGAATGTTGTGGTAGAAGTTACATTGCCACTTTTGACAACAAACTTTCTACCGTTAAGCATATCATAAAGTATATACAACAATGGTTTGCTTATGCCAAGCCTGCTCAGTTTTAGGTAAAGACCCTCTAACCATACGGTGTCAAAGGCCTTTTCCAAATCAACCAGAACAGCACCTGTGTATTGTTGTTTTGATTTATTCCATTGGATATCAGAAACGAGTTTAGACGCACCATGAATTGTGTCATGACCCGCCTTGAACCCGAACTGTTTATCCGGAATTATTTTGTTGCCCGCAGCCCACTTAGTCAGAGCCTTATTGATGATCTTTTCGAAAACTTTACTGATGCTCGGAAGAAGACTTATCGACTGAAGATTTGACGTGCATTTTTCAGTGCATTATTGAAGAGTGTGGTGTAAATGTCAAAAGCCTCCATCAGTAAATGTCTTAGTACAACGTTGGATATACCATCGACACCTGCTGACTTTTTGTTTTTTATTGAGTTGAAGATGAGCTGAAGCTCAACCTTCGTCACTAACAAGGGACTTGGTCCCGTTTGCTCGGTGATTATGGCATTTGCCAAGGAATCGTCATTGAATCGCATGAAACCGCGGTTCTTAGATCGCCATTGTGTTATATCATTTCGAAGGTAAAAGTGATTAAGTAGGGCTCTGCTTCCCAGGTCGTGGTTGGGGCGAATGCTAACATTCACTTTGTACACTTGCTGGAAAGCAGCTCCCACCGTCTCCACTTTTTTCTTCGGATCTTCAATTATAAAAAAGTCATCGTCAAAGATGGCTTCTTCTGGATCAATTTGCGCTGTCATGAGTACGTCTCTGTTCTCTTCAGTTCTTTGGAGTTTCAGACACGGAAGGTCATTATCGTTCTTTTTCCTGAATATCTTGTTGATTTTAGGGAACATATTAGGGTCACTGGAATTAACTGACCGGATCTTGCGGTCCGAGTACTTGTTAATTGATAACCTGTAGTTCTCCTTAATCAACAGATTGACATTTTTTATTGACGACTTCAGTGTCCTAACCTCCAAGTCGTGTGGGTCTGTAAGTCGTCTGTACAAGTTTTTGAGTCTTGTCAGTAAGCCACTCTTGTGCCTACGTAGTGCGTCAATAGTCGCGTTTCTGTAAGCGTCCATTTGGTCCCGTTCTTTGTACTTTGGTATTGTCCGTTCCATCGTTCGTTTTATTGTTTCGTCCATCTGTTGTAAATGTTGGTCAATTTCTGTATTTGTCAGGTTTCTGTTGTTTGGTGGGGCTATGTCACTCGAACGAAGTTCTCTCGCTAGGGCGTTGGTGAAACGAGGCCAGCGCATCTTACTGTAATTGTAAGAATGCGTTGCAACGTATTCCTCCAACTCCACGAGTTCGTTCGGAATCTGCATTACAGCAGCCAGTCCGCAGTGATCACTGTCGTACTCGACTGTCTGTAAGCAGTTTCTAGGGTGATTACCCACTTTGTCTGTAACTGTCAGTCTTGTGTCGTACAGCAAAAGATCCAGAAAGGAGCCGGTTCTTGGATACGATGGCTTTTCAGTAGCCAGCAGGTCGACTCCATATTCAACGCTGTAAAGATTTATCAAATTAAAAAGATGGTTACCTCTGGGATTACTATGTTGATTTCCCCAATCTTCATGTTTTGCGTTCAAATCACCGGCCAAGATGAAATAGTTTTCTTCCAAGCTCAGTTTAAGTTCCCTAAAAAGAATCTCGAGTTCTGAAGCAAAGTAAGTAAGCCGCAATCATATACATCCACTTCCCTTGAGTGAGAGATATGCATACAACGCAAACTTCTAGCGTCTTGAGCTTTCGCAATTCATTGTTCTATACGACCTTATGCCTTTTCGTATAAAGAGAGCGACACCACCCTCTTGAGTGGAGTCGGGCCGGTCTTTTCTTACAATATTGTAATTTTTATGAGTCAATTTGTGTTTGTGGTTTAGCTTGGTTTCGCTAGCCATAAACACATCGGGACTGTAGTCTTTCAACAATTGGAACATGTTGGCTCTTCGTTCAATCCTAATCAGTGAATTAACATTCACAGCTAGGACTTTTAGGCTCGTCTCCGGCAGCGCGCCCATTATGGTCTAAATTGCGCCAGGCCAGGCAACAAAGAGTAGAGATGATCTACCCTTTTGCCCTGCTCCTTTATCTGACTTTGCAGCCCTGTTAGTTGATATTGAATTTAAACAAAAAAAATATTTGCTATTATTATAAAAATCTAATGTGGCATCACTGATTAAAATAAAATACTTTTTCATTGTTCAATTCAGATAACACAGTATCATAAGAATTTGAATTGAATCCCTTCTTAAGTACTATATGTTTTTGTATCCTACTTTTCTATCATTCTGAATCAAAACGTTGTAGAAGCAACATTAAAAGAGTTTAAAAAGTGTTTGTGTTTTAACTTAAAATCTAATAGTTGACCTTGAATGCTCAACAACAAGGCTAAAATGTCAGGCTGCACCTCTGGTGCCTTAGGCACAGGGGCCTTTGGGGCAACAGTTGGTGGAGCCTGTCTCGTGTTCCCATTCCCTGACACCATTTGGGAGTAGCAAAAGTTGGGATTCACGAATTTTTGTGTTGGAGCCTGTCGAACTGTTCGACTTTCTTCTGCTTTTTTACTAGCCTGTTTTTGTTTCATTTGTTGAACTTTAGGGCAACCCCTATAATTAGCCGGGTGCCCTTGGTTTCCACAAAGGACACACTTGAGCTGGGTTAAATCCTCAACCCTCTCATTCCCCAGCTTGCATTCTCCCTTTGATGTGGGTTTCGGAGCACCTGACGCAGAGCAACTGCATATTGCAGTTGGCTCCGGCATGGCCAAACCTCTGGCACTTCGTACATTGTAAAATGTCGTCGTGCCTTTTTAATGTATCCCAGTGTACGGATTGATAGTCGAGGGAATTGATTTCCTTCAGACTCTCGAAACTACTTTGGGGCGATAATGTTGCGAGGAACATTGACAGCCTATAACCCCCTCGCCTGGACTTCACCGTAGTGACAGGCTTGACCCCTGTGGTTGTTGTTGCTGTTGTTTTTGCTGCTGTTGTTTTTGTTGCCGTTGAGCTGCCTCTTGTTGTCGGTGCGTCTCTTGGTTTAGCTTTAGCTGACTGAGGAGGGGCTCTATTTCCTCCTTGAGCTTTATGAGGTTTTCCTCGAATTGGCTGATGGTTGCTTGTTTGGCTTGCAGGGCCTTTACAAGTTTTGTCTCATCTTGGAGGTCCGCTTCTACCTCCAAAGCCGTCCTCGTAGGCGGGACTGGCTCTGGCTCCGATAGGATTAAATCCCTATTCGGAGACCTGAAGAGCCCTTCTCCACCTTCGGACACACTCTGTTTTCTCAGGCTCGGCGTAGTCTGAGAATTCACTTTCAGTGGTAATTTCTCCCTTACCCTTCTTCATGTCTTTCCGCATATCGCACCGCTTAGCGGAGTTGACTCTCTCCACTTTATTTGGGCTATGCTTCTTCAGCTTCCTCTTCTTGTTAGTTGTTGCTGCTATCCACTGGTCAGATGCTTGACCAGATGTTGTTGCTGTTATTTTCGGTACCGCTGCTGGCACAACCGTAACATCACCCAATGTGTTGGTATCTTTCGATACCCCTGCTTTTCTCCATCTGCTTTTCTTCCCATTCAATAAAATCTGCTATTTCTCGATTGTGGAAAAAAGCAAGTATATTTTTAGTACACTCAGCCCGGGACTCGAACCCACGACCTCTGGCCTCGTCTCCACCTCCACTGGGCTACCGATTACTTGTTTGACACTGTGGCTTACTGTCTTCTTAATTTTAAAGCCCTACAAATGCACTTTTTAATTATTTTTTTTTTTAAATTAACTAGCAATCACTTGTACACACTTCTTCTCTCTACGAAAGTCAAAGAACGACTGATGGGAACCCATGCACACTCTCAAGAACAAATCAACTGATTTCAATTGTTTTTATGTTTGGCTTTATTTTTGGATTTTTTAGAAAATAGTACACTTTTTTCAAAATTCGATATATCCAAAACGAGTCATCAGTTTTTTACGAAACTATATATTAACTGCATACCAAATTAACTGCATACCAAAAATATATATTTTAACTAAAAATGAAAAATTGTGTGTGTACAAAATTATTTTAAATTAATTTAAAATTTGAAACATTAAGGTTTTTTTGAGAAATCAACATTTTTAAATTTAAAAATGCAGGAAATATTTTAAATAGTTTTGGTTTGTCCATTGAAAAGATTCGTTCTAAAATTGCCTAAAATCGGACCGATTACAATAACTTCCTATGTGGAAGTTAAAAATACCTACTTCGACACTACATTTACGAAACTATACTTACTAAAAGTTAATACCTAAGTAAAAAAAAATTTCAGCAGCTGTTTCATCAAACCGAGGGAATCCTCTTGAAATTAAATAAGAAAAGTAAGTTAGAGCAAAATATTATATATAACCCAGAAAATAACGAAAATATAGTAATGAATAAGTTTTTAAATAATCTAAATGCCAATCAAGCTTCTGTTATTATTGCGCAGAATATTCAAAATATAAGAGCGGCTTATACTTTGTTAATGCGCCATAAGAATCTTAATAGACAGGGAAATTTAAACAATTTTAAAACCCAACCACAACAAAATAACAATAATAATAGAGGAATAAATTATAGTCCGAATTCAAGCAATTATAGACCACCACCTCCAAATAATTCCAGAAATAATTATTATCAAAGACACCAGAATTCAGGACAGTTTAGAAATAATAATAATAATCAGGGAAATTTCAGGAATTTTAGTAATAATCAAAGACCTTTCAATTCGGGGCAATATAGGAACAATTATAATAATAATAATTATAATAATACTAATACTAATAATAATAATAATAGGTATCCAAGGCCAGAACCTATGGATGTTAATAATACAGAGTTAAAATATCAAGAGGTAAATTTTACCATGGCCGGGAAGAAGAATCACTTCCCATAATCAAAATCACAATAAATAATAAAAAATTTAACATTCTAATAGATACTGGCTCAACAACAAGTATACTTGATGAGTCACAACTATTAGAAATCCCGAGAACTTTAATGAAAGTTCCAATCAAAGTAAAATCACTTAACCATGAAAACATGATTAAATTTGAAATCATAACTGAAGTACCGGTAGAATTCAACGAAGATGAATCTACTATGGCATGGAAGTTAATGAGAATATCGAACAATAAATTTGTAGGAATCATAGGACAAAATTTATTAAAACCTATTGGAGCTAAATTAAACCTAAAAGAAGGATATATCGAAATAAATAATAGAAAAACATATTTTTAAAATTATGATAGTAAGAGTATATATGGATATGAAGAAATTCACACTCTTGAATATTGCAACTCAACGCAAATGAGCCAATTGATAGATGTGAATTTAAATTTTGAAGAAAAAAAAGAATTAAGAAAATTTATTGATGAAAATAAAAGTATTTTCTATAAAGAAGGTGATAAACTCACATCAACAACACAAACTATGCATAGCATTAGGACTGAGCATGAAAGTCCTATATTTAGCAAAATTTACAGATATCCTAAAATTCATGAAAAAGAAATTGAACGCCAAGTTAAAGATTTATTGCAACAAGGCATAATAAGAAAAAGTGTTTCCCCGTATAATGCACCTATCTGGGTAGTCCCAAAGAAGATGCTACGGTTATAATAATCTGGTTACCTAAGAGCCTTACTTGGCATGCTCGCATGCGCACGGCTAGGTGACGTCGGATTGGGGAGTGGTTCTTGCTCCTAGGTAGCCAGTCGCACCAAAGGAAAACTTTCTTCATGCCAAGGTTTACGGAAACTTCATGACTGCGGACGGACATCTTCTTTTACCTTACCAATTTACCAGGCGACAGGTGTTGGAGTCGCTCAAGGTCTCTGTCTCCCTCCCTACCTGCTTTCGCAGACGCCTTGACAGCTCATGTACCTTTGTGAAATTCTATTGAACTGTCCCTCAACTTGCTCCTAGATTGCTCTACACAGCTCTTAATTTGGCACCATAATCTCCCTCACTCACCCACATAATTTCTTTAATTTAAAACATTATGATTCAAAACATACCAATTTTATTCAATATTTAAAAATTTTGTAGGTTTTTATGACCATTCTAATCTCATAGATGAACGTGAGTGCATGTAAATATAGTATGGTAGATTTTTGCAAAATTTCGTAGTTCAATTTTTGTTTTAAGTAGACTTAGCATAATATGTAGTTTTAGGTAGGTAGTTCAAATTTGAATTAATTAATTTAGAAAGTAGTTTAGGTTAAATAGCAAAATAAATCAATGTACATAAATAGTAAATAATATATAAAGATAATCTGTCAAAAATATAGTGGTAGTTTGGCCTGTGGAAAAGAGAAAATCAACTGTTTTATTAGTCTGAGACTTACCGCTTACGGGGATCCTGTGCACAGATTCCAATGGGTTCCAATAGAGAGAAGATTACAAGTGGGTAAATTCCAGCTCACCGCCAAACCACAACTATCACAATCACTTTCCTTTTAGAATATTTTAACTTTTTTTGTATTGGAAATTTTAAATCAAAAAAAATGCTAATAAAAAAATTATATTTTTTTTTTAAACACAATTATCTAGCTTACTTTTTTTTTGTTGTAATTATTATGCACTCACTCTCTATTCTTATTTTTTTTCTTATTCTACTTTTATATTTTTTTTTCTAATTATTTTTTTTCTTATCTCAATTTTGATTAAATTTTTTTTGGGTTTTTGAATTCCCTTTTATAATTTTTTGTCCATCTGACAGCTAATCCACATTCGGGTTATATAAATTCGACGCTTCCCCCTCCTTTCCACCGCACTTCCCTGCACCACGCCGCCGTAGCTCGATCGGAGCTTCTGCCAGCCGATTGGTTTCGCGACTTTCACTTAACTGAGCTGTAGAATGGATCTTGGCTTTCTTGTTCGGGTGTCTATGCCTTCGATTCAGTGATTCGTTCAGGGAAGGAAGCCGTTACTGAGCTAGAAGCTGAGAGGAAACGGCAAGTGCTCCAGTTATCGGATTTAAAGCGAAGAGCTTGGTCTTGGCCTTGAACTTGAAATTGATTTTTTTGTTCGCTTTCTCTCCTACGATTCCTTTTTTGCACTTGACAAAAAAAATGACCACGAGACAGGTGCCCGTGGTGCAAACGTCAAAAGGCGGATAATTCGGTGTTCTGCACAGAGGCGTCCTCGTGAGGTTCACAGTCTCGATTTGGTTGTGATAAGCAAGTAAAGGCGTCTTGCGGTTTAAAGATATTTTCCTTTTTTGTATGACCAGTTAATTTTATATTTTTCTTTAAAAGATTTAAAGTACTCCACAATTCTATTAGAACTTATTCTGAGGAGGAGATCCTACTCGCTTGGTGGTCAAAATGAAAAGACCTATACTCAGAATTTTGGCGGGAAGCTGCCTTATTCAATGCGGTTGGTACCCACTGTTTCCTGAGTGAACTGAGCAACTTAAGCGCGCTAGTTCGAACTTAGAATTCCATAGGTGATTTCCAGAAAACAGGGTGCAACAAAATATTTCTTTTTTTGGAGTTTAGGAAGATAGTATAGATTCGTAACAAACCTCTTTCGTTTCTAGAATTTTGAAAGAAACGAAAAGGAAATCGAGTCTTATCTTTCGTTATTGTCTAATGTCTTTTGCATGAAATCGCCCTACTAATTTCCCCTTTAAATCTTCCAAATCATATAAGCAGTTTCCTATCCTTTTTCTCACTCTACACTTAAGAAATGTTGGCATAAATTTAGCCGTCTTTTCTTTTGAAAATGATCTTTGTCCAAAATTCCTCCTAAAAACCTCTTGTCCTTCAACGAATCGAACATTTGTCGCTCGACGATTATATGTTCTTTCAGCTTTCAGATGAGCCTTATTCAAATTTTCTTTAACTTGAGTTCTAATCAGATGCATTCTATCCGCAGATGGAATCGTTTTAATTCCAGGGTCAGCCAAAGCTTTCAGTTTTTTCAAAATCGGGTATTCACCCCCGCTTAAGATCATATTCTGACCAAACAACGCATAATAGGGTGAGCTATTAATTGAGGAATGGTAATCACTTCTTAGAGTCGAGGCTATTGTTGAGACATATTTGTCCCAATCTGTATGTTTTTCTCCCACGAATACTCTTTCGAGACAAACTGTTTGCCGTTATCGCTATGTATAAACTCTGGGGTTCCAAATAGATGAAAGATATCCTCCTCCAGATACTTACAAATAGCCTTTGAGCTTGCTTTACGCAGTGGCTTCAAGAATATAAATTTCGAAAGATGATCGATCGCAATGAAAATTGTAGTATTCCCTTGTTAAGTTCTGGGGTATGGTCCAAGTAGATCAATGTATAACCTTTGCATTACTCTTTCTGTGACGATTTGGTTACCCATTTTTGGTCGAAGGGTTGAATTGGCAGGTTTCACTGCTTTACAAATATCACACGCTGCAATGAAGGTTTTAACTTGCTTTACCATTTCTGGCCAATAATATTTTTGCCTAACTCGAAAAAGGGTCTTTTCAAGGCCACCATGACATCCAGGTGCCTCAC
The DNA here is from genome assembly GCA_951509635.1 of Eupeodes luniger. Taxonomy (NCBI): domain Eukaryota; kingdom Metazoa; phylum Arthropoda; class Insecta; order Diptera; family Syrphidae; genus Eupeodes; species Eupeodes luniger. The sequence continues at coordinate 46,271,944 of OX608075.1, forward strand.
AATGCTCATTTGCAATAGCCACTTCGGTCAACTCTTTTGGTAACCATAACCGCCACAGACTTTCTTCCTCATTGAATGAACCTGTCCTAAATTTTACTCGTTTGTAAACATAGCCATCTGAAATGCAGATGTCTGGCAAACAAGCTTGATTTTTATCTACATCTGCTTTTAGTCTTATGTATTCTTGTGAATTGAAGAATTCGGATTTTAGATCTATTTCTGACCGCCTGAGGGTTGTACTTAATTCGCACATGTCGAGTCTGGAGAGTGCGTCTGGTACGACGTTTAATGAACCTTTGCGATGTTCCATCACAAAGTCAAACGATTGAAGCTTCAAGCTCCACCTAGCAAGCTGTCCACTCAAGTCCTTTTGTGACATAAGCCATTTGAGACTTGAGTGGTCGGTAATAATTTTGAAGGGAAGTCCTTCAATGTATGGTCTAAACTTATTGACGCAAACAATTGCTGCCATGCACTCTTGTTTGTAGGAAACGGCTCATGGTACTTTTCGCGTTTACTTACTCGAATAAATAAAAACACAATTTTTGGCTTCATGAGAAAGTTCCTCACCAAAAAGAATGATATATTTATTTATTATTTTATAAAGCTCTTATAACAATTCATATAGTAAAAGGAAAACTCGACTAGTCCGAGTTAAATATGGCCAATATCTTTCGCCGATACACCTACGCCTTAACATCGCGAGCTTGTGCATTAAACTTAAAACCATTGTGGTAATGGTTCAAAGTTTCGGTGATCGACGAGTTCAAGAATGCGAACCTTAAATTTCAGACCGTACTGTACCAATTTAACATTGGTATCCGTTTTTGTTTCCATTCCTCCCGTTCCACTGCAATAGAAATTAATTGCAAGTCCTCGTGGAGAAGAATTGCAAGTAGCCATTTCTTTTACCATCAAGTCGTCCACCGATGAGATTCTCGAGCTGGCTATACATAAGTGCTGGAATAAAAGAAAAAGAAAGTAAAGAGATAGGAAAATTAAATAGAAGTAAATTAAAAAGGAAAGAAAGTTTAAATAAATTAAAAGACAACCTAAAACAATAAAAGAACAAAGAAGAGGACATCAGGATTCAGAAAGGGATAAATCAATCCCCAAATCCAGAAAAGTAGGTATCTATTACGCGATGTTTAGTAATAGAAATCGAACCTTTTTTTATACCTATTAATTTCATTTGATACAGAAAACTCGATTCGAGCTCTCAACAAAACTCTGAGACAAAACCCCGTGGTCTGGTACGTCAGACACACGAATTTTCCTATAATAAATAATTTATTAGAGCCAATTCCTCTTCGAAATTCGGAAGAAAGATTCGAGTGTCCGTCAGACACTGAAAGATTAGTTGTGGATATAAATTCCTCGGGAATTGGACATCTTATCCCATGGTGTCAAAAAGGTCCACTTAGAACAAGGCTGCGAAGCAAGAAAAGTTTCCCAATTAGGACAAGGAAAATCTCTTCCGAAAGCGAGACCGATTTTCTTCTCTTTTTTTTTTTGGAACTCTGAAGGCTTCTGGAGACAAAATCCTTTTATTCGAAAAAAATACAATCTTCGGAGGTTCTGTACATAAAATTTCCCTCCAAAGCGAGTTCCAGAACACAAAATCGAGCTGTTCAAAATTCGAGGAAATTATTGTCTTAAGAGACAATTCGATCGATGAATCTCCGGAGAAAGAAAACGAGAAATTCATTCCTTCACGATTCCAAATAGGAAAAATTAATTTTCGGTCAAAAGAGATCCTGATCTGTTCATCTCACATAGGAATTTGCTTAACAGGAGAGTCATCGATTGTATATAGAAGTAGCATATCTGATTGCTCTTCGAGCCATCAAGTGGCGTCATCAGTATCTCGTCGGGGGAGTAATTTCATCGATAGCCGCTGTGAAAAAGAAAAAGAAAAAAAAAGGATATCAATGGTTAGTGCATAAAAAGAAAATAAGAGAGTTTAAAATTAAAAGACATAATTCGGTGCTAAAAATAAAAGGAAAAATAAGTGCAAACAAAAATATTTATTAGGAATCTGAAAGAAAAAAGTGAGGAAAGTTAGGATACCTACCTAGATACGAGAAAAGATATTGAATTTAAACAAAAAAAATATTTGCTATTATATAAATCTAATGTGGCATCACTGATTAAAATAAAATACTTTTTCATTGTTCAATTCAGAAAACATAGTAACATAAGAATTCGAATTTTAAACGGGGAAATCCCTTCTTAAGTACTGTATGTTTTTGTATCCTATTTTTCTATCATTCTGAATTAAAACGTTGTAGAAGCAACATTAAAAGAGTTTGAAAAGTGTTTGTGTTTTAACTTAAAATCTAATAGGTTATGGGCCCAGTTCACGAAAGAATTGAAAATAAAGTGACTGTGGAATAAATTGAATTTAAGAACAATATTAAAAAGTAAATTAAAAACAAAAAGCATTAAATCACAATAAAATGGCTCATGAAATTAAAACCAAATCCAAACGAAATATTGAACAGCTCAACGGTGAGAAATATAGCATTTGGAAGTTTCGCGTGCGTGCATTAATAGCGGAAGAAGACGCACTAGAAGTATTGGACGAATTAACACCATTGGAACCAAATGATGAATGGAATAAGAAAGAAAGAATTGCCAAAGGTATAATCATTGCACATTTAGGTGACTCCATGCTTAGTTTTGCACAAGGGCGAACAAGCGCAATTGGCATCATGATCAAACTTGATGAAACTTATGCAAGACAAAGTCTTGCAACTCGTTTAATCATGGAAAAAAAGCTGCTAAGCTTAAAATACAAAAATGACGCACCGCTAACAAGCCATATAGTGATTTTTGATAATATGATAATAGAATTTGAATCAGCCGGTGAAAAAATGAAGGAAATGAATAAAATTGCCCGATTGTTATTAACTTTGCCGAGCAGCTACGATCCAGTTGTTACAGCAATACAAACAATTTCAGATGACACACTCACATTGCAACTTGTTAAAAATCGAATCTTGGACTATGAAATAAAATTGCGAAGCGAGGAGACTGATACAAGCGCAAAGGTTTTGACTGCGCAAACAATCGAACAACAAAAGGTCAAACTACGGGGTCCAAAGAAAAGTGGAAAACCTTTCAAACCGAAACCCAATAATAACAATCACCAACCATACAACAACTTTAAATGGAATAAAAATCACAAACACAGCAAACCAGAAAATATTAAATGTGATTTCTGTGGACGCAAAAATCATGACAAGAAGAATTGTTTCTTTTACAAGCGTTATAGCCAAGCCACCCATGAAAAGGATAGAATGGCCCAAACTGCTATATTCAAAACAAACGAAAGCATCAGTTTCATGTGCTCTACGGATGATGAAAGCAAAAATAATATTCGCAACATAGACACATTTGAATTTTTGCTTGACTCGGGCTCCACCGACCATTTAGTAAACACCAAAGATTATTTTTCATCGATTGAAGATTTGGAAACACCCAGCAAAATTTCAATAGCAAAACGTGGCGAATACATTACGGCATCGAAACGAGGAACAGTTGATATTATTTCAAATCTTGGCGTAGCAATCACACTCGAAGACGTACTATACTCACCAGACATCCCACAAAACCTGCTTTCGGTGAAGCGCATCCAGAACAAAGGAATGACCGTGATTTTTGAGAGCAACAAACACGTTACAATTAAAAAGGGCAGTATCCCAATAATTACAGGTATTTCTAAGCATAATTTAATATCTATAGTTTTTAGGAAAAACATAAATAGATATATGCATAGTAATGTAGCACAAACTACATCAGATATAGATAGACTATGGCACAGGCGTTTAGGTCATATTCATGGATTAAAATTGCTACAACTAAAAAGAAATCAATTGAGTAATGATATTGACATATTAGAATCAGTAAATCCTATAAATGAGTTTTGTGAAGCTTGTGTTTACGCAAAACAAGCCAGACTCCCTTTTTCAAAGAACCGAGACAGGAGTCATGTAAATAGACCACTGTTTGCTGTTCATACAGACGTTTGTGGTCCAATCACACCATCTACAATTGACAATAAAAATTATTTTGTAACTTTTATTGATGAGTATACTCATTACACTACGGTCTATTTGTTAAGTAAGAAATCAGATGTCATTATATTCCTTAAAGACTTTGTCGCAAAGAGCGAAAATCATTTCGATTTAAAAATTGCATATCTATACTGTGACAATGGTAAAGAATATTTATCAAATGAAGCAAAAGCATATTGCTTTGAAAAAGGCATTCAATATCACCTAACGGTACCACACACTCCTCAACAAAATTCTATAGCAGAACGTATGAATCGTACGCTAATCGAAATGGCTAGAAGTATGATATTTGACGCTCAACTAAATAAAGAATTATGGGGAGAAGCAGTTTTAACTGCAACATATCTGTTGAATATAATTCCAACCAAAGCCATATCATTAAAGAAAACACCATTTGAACTTTGGCATAATAAACGGCCAGACATTAAACAATGAAAAATATTCGGCTGCACCGCTTATGTTTTGATAAAAAATGGTAGAAGTAAATTTGATAAAAAATCACTCAAAGGCATTTTGGTTGGATATAATTACAATGGGTATAAAGTACTCGATGTTGAAAAACATAAATTCATTGTAGCTCGCGATGTAGTGTTCGATGAAGTAAATTTCAGAAATTCAAGGCCTTTTTCAACTGTGTATAAAAACACAGATGGAGGTGACATAAGTGTCGGTGAACAAAACTCCACGAACTCAACAATGGCTAAAAACTTTGATAAAATAAAAATTAATAGCATGGAACAAAATTTTATAAATCCTGAATCAATCCAAATGGAAAAATCAGGTCAAAATGAAAACGAGCAAAATCGCAGAAAAAGTAAACGAATTGAAAATATGCCACAAGCTTCATACAAAGAAATCGATGATGATGAATCGATAGAAAATTGTCATTTAACTTCAAACGAAGGATCATTCTATACTATCGAAGAAGAGTGTTATTACACATTTGCACAGCCAATGGAAAATGATATTCCTCAATGCTATAATGATATTAAGACAAATAGTGATCGAATTCAGTGGGAGAATGCAATAAGTGAAGAATTAAATTCACTGTATAAGAACTCCACCTGGAATATAGTTCCTATGCCAAATAATAAAAATATTGTTGATTGCAAATGGATATTTCAATTAAACATGATTCCGATGGTAACTTTACTAAACATAAAGCTAGATTGGTTGCAAGAGGTTTCAGTCAAAAATATTTATCAGACTATGATGAAACTTTTGCACCAGTCGCACGAATTGCTACTTTCAGATTGTTGTTGGCATTCACAATTCAAAATGATTTGTTAGTGCATCAAATGGATGTAAAAACAGCTTTCCTTAACGGAGATTTAAACGAAGAAATTTTCATGAAAATTCCTGAAGGAATAAATAAAAACAAAAATCATGTTTGTAAACTAAACAAAGCCTTATATGGTTTAAAACAATCTGCAAGATGTTGGTTTGAAAAATTCGAAAGAATTCTAAAACAACACGAATTTCAAAGCTCAAATGCCGACAAATGTTTGTTTATTTTGGATAACAATCACATTAAAGAAAATATATACGTAGTACTTTACGTTGACGACGTCATTATTGTTACCCATGATATTGACAGAATGAACAAATTTAAGCAGTATCTAAACAAACAATTTGAAATGAAAGACATGGGTGACGCTCAATTTTTCTTAGGAATTAAAATTGAACGTGATAACAATAAAATTAAATTAAACCAAACTGCATATTTACAATCAGTGCTCAAAAGATTTGGAATGAATGAGTGCAACCAAATCAGTACTCCGTTGCCTGAAAAATTAAACTATGGCGAATTAAATTCAGATTTGCATTATGTTTCGCCATGTAGAAATTTAATTGGTTGTCTAATGTATGCAATGCTATGCACACGCCCTGACTTATGTGTTGCTTTGAACATATTAAGTCGTTTCCAAAATAAAAACAATAAAGAATTGTGGCAAAATCTCAAAAGAATGTTAAGATACGTAAAAGGGACATTGAATTTATGTTTGATTTATGAGAAAAATGATTCTCAACAAATACTGACCGGCTATGTGGATGCTGATTGGGGCGGAGATGAAGTTGATCGCAAAAGTACAACAGGTTATTTATTTAAATTGTATAGCAATACAATAAGTTGGAATTCAAAACGACAGCACTCCGTTGCCACATCATCCACTGAAGCTGAATACATGGCATTGTTTGAAGGTGCTAAGGAAGCATGCTGGATCAGATCAATTTTAACTAATATGAAATTAATGTTAGAACCCACAATAATTTATGAAGATAACAACGGTTGTATAGCAATTGCAAATAATCCGACTGACCATAAACGTACAAAGCACATAGATATCAAATATCATTTTATAAGAGAAAAGATTCAACAAAAGATAATTACAGTGAAATATCTTCCAACAGGTGAACAACAAGCAGACATGTTGACAAAACCACTATCAGCTGTAAAGTTTGGACTTAACAGAGACAAAGTTGGGCTTGTACCAAAATGAATCATCAATGGTTTGATTAGGTTTTCTTGGGGTTTTCCTAATCCAAAGCAACAAATGTTGAACCATCAAATTCCCCATGAACAAACAAATAATAATAATAAAAAAAAAAAAAAACAAAACATCAAAGCAAAACTATATTATTATAATACGAATTTTTTTTTGAGTGGGAGTATTGAATTTAAACAAAAAAAATATTTGCTATTATATAAATCTAATGTGGCATCACTGATTAAAATAAAATACTTTTTCATTGTTCAATTCAGAAAACATAGTAACATAAGAATTCGAATTTTAAACGGGGAAATCCCTTCTTAAGTACTGTATGTTTTTGTATCCTATTTTTCTATCATTCTGAATTAAAACGTTGTAGAAGCAACATTAAAAGAGTTTGAAAAGTGTTTGTGTTTTAACTTAAAGTCTAATAAAAGATTTAGGGAAAATTAAAGAAAAAAAAACAAAATATATAGAACTGAGATAAAATAATAACAAAGCGACACTATAGCTTCGCTTAAAATTATTTTTGAATGACAGGGAAGGAAGAAAATAAATAAACAATTAATTTTGATTTACAAGGAAAAATTAGATGGAAATTTTTTTTGTGAATGCAAAGTAAATTTTATAGTTTTTTTTTGAATTTGAGAAACCAACAAGTGAAAACAAAAGAGGAAAGAAAAGTTAGATTAGAGTTAGATTCAAAAAAAAGCAAGAGGTAGTCCGCTAGATTTAGTCTAGGATATTGGTTTTTTTTTGAAAATAATTTAAGTTTAAAAGAAAACAGATAGTGAATTAAGGATAATAACATTAAGTACAGGGTAGGATTGATAATACAGTGTAACATCCCATCCATCGCGATCGTTATAATTATTTGAAACCGTTTTACCTATATAAATAAGAAAAAAAAAAGAACAAATCAAATTAAAAGTGAAATAAGTTAGTGTTGCAATCACGACTTACCCTCGTTTTCGGTCCTTATCAAAAAAAAAAACAAAAAAAATAATAATTTAAATTTAATTTCCCAAACACCAACATCATTCAGGTCATCAAGCTGCTGTGCACATCAACTTTGATCACCTACCGGTAAGTGGTTTGTTTGTTTTTACATGTCTCTTTAATACTCTTTAAATAAATTTATTTTACATTATATTAAAAAACATTTACAAGTTAATATTAGTAATCCAAAAAAAAATGGATTAAATTAAAGAGGAAAAAAAAAGTTGAATCAAGCCAATCAGAATTAAATTTTTTTTTTGGGAAGTAATTAAAAATATCACAAAAACGATTTTGGATCAGATTTTAAAGTTTTTTTTTTGATTTAGTAAGGATACTGAAGAGATCGAAATAGGGATGGTTGACTACAAAAAAAGAAAACAAAATTAAAAGTAAATACATACATAGATAGTTTTTGCTATCGATAATTTTTTTTGTTTAAAAGAAATTCCCGGTTAAACTTACCTGATCTTACCGATGTATGGGAATGAGATTAGATAGAGATTAGATTATTTTTTTTTATTAATGTACATAATTTTAAGAAACACTCATTGATGCTTTTATAAAATAAAGTTGAATTACCCATGAAAATTCTAATGAGAATTAAAAACAATTCTTTTATACTTTCGTGGGTTCGCGGTTCAATTGAAGGGAGGATTTCGATTTCCGTATTTCCATAAAGAGATGTGTTGGCATGTCGAATTTCATTTTTATAAGTAAATTGAAAACTTAAATATGGAAACTTAAGCAAGAAATTTGGGGAAGTGGATCGGTGGAAGTGAAAGGGTAGGCTGAAGTTGATGAAGATGATCTGAGGGGAAGTTAATGACTTTCCCTTTTTCAATTGAGGGCCGTTACCAAAATTCATAGGGCACGTAACGGCATAGGAGTGTTTCACTGAAAACTTTGGTTGGTGGTGATAACACTAAAGGGTGGGTTAAGAAGCTCAAGGGGACACGAACACCTATGTTCCCCCAACTTCCAAGTATGAAAGTCGAATGAACAAATAAAAATATATAAACAACTCAAATTCGGGCCCTACCTACTGTTAAAGATGGTAAAGGAAAATATTTTTTTTAGTCAAATTCCAACTATGACTCAGGCCTGTAAAAAGGTAACAAAGTCCTACTCGCTGTGTAGCAAGAACTCCCCCCATCGACGAGCTGAGCATGGCAACTAGCAGGCCTACAGCTACTTAAGCGGTTGGACACCCCTTTCGACTTCTGCCTGGACGGGCCGATGGGTCTGAAGACATCGGTCCTAGAGGTAGGAAGGGTCGTTAGGGGAAAAATGTTTGGGAAAAAGGTAGTGTCAACACTCTCATTTTATTTGTAGGATCTTTTCTGATCCAAGGCTGTGTTAAAATATAGTCGGTTTCTTTTGTTGGGTTGAGTAGTTGAAAAGAGATTCGAATTCCCAAATTTAGATAAATGTATTTCGTTACAGATGGCGCCCAACGTGGGGCCCGAATTGAGTGACCGATATATTTTTTTTTTTAAGCTCAGAATGAGAAAGTTAATTAAAATTTTTGGAATCTTTCAAAAAAAAAAAAAAAATTTGTGAATTTTTTTTTTGAAGTTTCTTCCTGGTGTTATTGTCATCTATGCGAAAAAAGTAGCTATTGTTGTCCGAAGGGTTAGGATGTTAATAAATTCAGACTCCTGTCTGTTGCAACATAGTTGGCTATTATGCTGAACACCTAGACCTTGCGTTTTTTCAGTGTCCGTGCTTAGAATTAAAGTTTTTTTTTGAGTAGCTGATAGCGCTGAATCAAAACAAGTTCCGAAGGAAAAAATTTTAGTGAGAAATTTTCTGTTGTTTTTGGTGAGGATCAAGATTTTTGTCCGGTAGATTAAGGAAAAGTAACCTGGTCTATGCTTCTACCTGAGCGTCGAACTTGTCGAGTTGTAGAAGCTGAGTAAGGTCAATGATTCTCGGGAATTATTTCTCCAGAAGAGTCCTGAAACCAAAGGTCGCTCACCCCTACCCCTCCCAATCCCTACCCCCTCCTCCGTCGGCTTTGTGTTACTATGCTGGCTGATGTCTCCTTATCTCCCGAATATATGGTGTATCACTATATGTCAACCTAGTTCCCTTCTGGGACGCTTATGGCGTAATTGCTGTTCGTCTCTCCTGCTCCAAAACATATCCTTCCCTTCAACTTCCCAATTGGGCTGGATCTAAGGTGTTATACGACCCGTGCCGATGATCAGCCAGGCTGAGGGCCCAATTTCTAAAAATAGCTCAGTCGTTAACGGAGTATCCGGATACCAGGCGACCTCCGGATTAGCTAGCCTTATCTGTGTAAGCGAATCTCTGCACAGATGGACCCCCCCTTTACTTCGCTACTCGTGGGAATCCTAATGAATAATTCAAATCAAAAACAAAACCAAAAACAAAAACAAAAACAGTACTGGAAGCAAAAGCGTCAAACCGGCACCGGTATTCCAGCTACACCGGGCGGCAGCTCGGCGGCAACGTCGGCTGTCGTTACTCCTGTGCCGAGCACCGGAAAAGGGTATGTGCCAAGTCGCTGCCCTTCTTCTAGTGCGGTGCAGGATGTACAATTGGCGAAAACGCTTCCTCATGTCGGTAGTGGAAAGTTCGTGAAAAATGATCTTTCCACTACTAAAGAGAGTAAACCTCTCCAGTATGCTCCTAGGAGCTCGTATAAACAACGACGGAATGCGATGAGGATTATAAAATCCTCTGGTTCAACACTGGGGGATGGAAGTAATCCCATCCTTAGCAAAAAGCTGGAGTGGGCTAAATCCATTCTAGACAATACTAGTCGCCACGACTCCACGTCAAAGCGACAAAGGTCTTTGGAGGAGTCCACTCCCGTCTCGAAAAAACCCAAAGTGCAAAACACCAGCACTCCCAATATTCCTCGAGTACCTCTCACTAAACCCTTTAGTGATGTACTTAAGGATTCAAATAAGATCGTAATTGCGGTCATCGATAGGAGCAATATTGATGGCACGATTACTTCTGACCGTTGGCAGATGGTGAATCTGAAGCTCTCGGCTGGCTTTCTAAAAGTCATGCGGGATCATCCGGGTCCACCGCCTGTAACAAGCGATGAGGGTTGGCATCAAGGTCATGTCAAGCTCATCGCTTGTAACGATCAGAGGTCGCGCGATCTCTATACGCTTGCTGTCGGCATGCTGGGCGAAGTTTGGCCAGGTGCAAAACTCGAGGTCGTTGCAAAGGAAGACATTCAATGCAGGCCGAGAGCTCGCGCTTGGGTCCCTAAAGAACCCTCATGTCCGGATGACATACGCGAGATCATTAAGATTAGCAACCCGGACCTTCCTTGTCACGACTGGAAGATCGCGAAACTGGAGGAGCCAAAGGGTCTTTATCGAAGTGCGATTATCGTAATCAATAAAGACTCTGTGGCTTCTCTGGCGAAAGATAAGGGAGTGATAAGATACGGTTTCGGGACAATCACGCTACGTATCTATAAAAAAGATGAGGTAGACGCTTCATGCGAGCCTCCACAACCCTTTTTGGAAGCTGTGTCGCAAGACGTTGGGGGTTCCAGTGCTACAATCACCTTCCCTTCCTTGGATGTGGATGATGTTGTACCTGGGCCCTCTTCTGTCGCAGCACGGGCTTCCTCTGAACCCTCTTCAGAAGCTGTGCCGCAAGACGTAGGGGGTCCCAGTGCTAACATCACCTTCCCATCCTTGGGTGTGGATGAGAATGTGGCAGGGCCCTCTTCTGTCGCAGCACAGTCTTCTTCTAAAAACGTCGAAGGTTTATCCCTAATGGAGACCGACGACTCAAACGACAAAGTTCTCCCCAGTGAGGAGGAAGATGAACTATTAGGTTCTTCTTCGTCTGATCTGGATGAGCTGGATTCAACAGTGGTGGAGGATGATCTGCCAATTTGTAGCCAAAATGCTGCAAATACTACAGATTAACCTCCAACACTCTAAAACGGCTTCGGCCTCCCTTCTTCTCCGCCTGACAAAAACTGGAGAAGATGTCGTTCTCATCCAAGAACCCTGGATTGTGAAATCCCTGGTTCGAGGATTGAGAACTCCTGGCTACTACGTGCTATATGTAACAGGAAAAGGTAACCCAAGGTCCTGCATACTAGTAAAACGTAATCTAAATGTATTTTTACTCCCTAATTTCAGTGATAAAGACGTCACCACAGCCAGTATGGTAATAGACAACCATACCTACTGGCTGGTATCAGCGTATTTGGGCCACGACCACCAGGGCCCACTACCTGGTACCACTCTGGAGTGGACGGTCGCTGAATCAACAAGATGTAAAACCAGCATAATTATCGGTTGTGACGCCAATGCGCACCATACTACGTGGGGTAGTACCGATATAAATGACAGAGGTGAGTCTCTTTTTGATTATATTTTAACAACTAATCTAGTAGTAAGTAATGTAGGTAGTGAACCACCCTTCGTCACTAAAAGTCGACAAGAAGTTTTAGATATGACTCTTGTCTCGTTACATCTCTCAAATAAGATATTGAATTGGAGAGTATCGTTACATCTCTCAAATAAGATATTGAATTGGAGAGTATCAAAGGAGCACTCGTTCTCCGATCATAGATACATCCAATTCACACTTATTGAAGAGTCCCCAAAACCGATCCAATTCCGTAACTATAGGAAAACAGATTGGCCTAAATATAGGGCGACTCTGAAGAATCTGATTAAACCAGAACTTTCTGATCCGCCCTTGTGTGCTCTTGAACTCGATCAAAAAGTCGACGAGCTTACGGCAGCCCTTAATAAAGCCATGGAAACTGCCTGCCCCCTCACTACAGTGCGGGGAAAGAAGAAACCATATTGGTGGGCTGCTGAACTGGAAATACTCCGGAAAGGCTGTAGAAGACTTTTTAATCGTGCAAAAAAGACTAGACATCCCCAAGACTGGGACTCCTATAAGGAATCCCTCAAAAAATATAAAAAGGAATTGAGAATAGCCAAAAGATCCTCTTGGAGATCCTTCTGTAGCTCAATAGAAGAATCCTCGGAGGCATCAAGGATAAGGAAGATTCTCTCGACAAATCCAACCATGCCCAGTTGTCTTAAAAACTTGGATGGTACTTGGACTAACTCTTGCGAAGAAACGCTAAACCTGCTACTGGACACCCACTTCCCTGATAGCTCCAAATACGTTAATACAACAAACCATTCTGGGTTGGGTATTAACTTAACATTTCCTCAAGGTCTTGTTACAAAAGAGAAGTTGACTTGGGCTCTGAATAGCTTCAAACCTTACAAATCTCCAGGGCCAGATCACATCATACCAGCTGAACTGCAATTTACGACTGACATAACTTTGCCCATCATAGAGATGATATTTAAAAGTTGTCTAGATATGGTCCATATACCTCAGCGATGGAGAGAAGTAAAGGTAGTATTCATTCCCAAGGCGGGCAAATGTTCGCATGTCAACCCTAAAGATCTAAGACCTATTAGCCTATCATCATTCATTCTCAAAACTCTGGAACGTTTGATTGATATCCATATACATACGTAACAGCATTGATAAGGGACTATCGATGTCTCAGCATGCTTACTGCAAAGGGAAATCGGTAGAAACAGCCTTGCACACCTTGGTAAGAACTATCGAAAACTCCCTAGAACAAAAAGAATACACTATGGTGGCCTTCCTGGATATTGAAGGCGCTTTCAACAACGTTGACACATCCGCTATCACTTCTGCTATGACGACCCTAAACGTCGAATACTCACTCTGTGAATTGATAAATCTAATGCTAAAAAGCAGGATCATCACCTCTAAGATGGGGGATTTTTGTACGAAAAGGTCTGTCAGTAGAGGCACTCCGCAAGGTGGTGTTCTGTCCCCTCTCCTGTGGAACATAGTGGTTAACGAGCTACTAATATCCCTTGAGAGAGAAGGCTACAGAGTGATTGCGTATGCCGATGATGTTGCTATCGCCGTCATAGGAGAACAACCAAATACACTGAGAGACCTCCTCCAAAACGCACTCAATATGCTCACTAGATGGGCAGATAACTGTGGACTTAGTATTAATCCTCAAAAAACAGACCTCGTCCTTTTTACGCGGAAATACAAGATCCCAGAAATTGTACCTCCCTCAATAAAAGGTGTACCACTAATTTTCACCAATGAGGCCAAATATCTTGGTCTGATATTGGACAAAAAATTAAGTTGGAAACCTAATATTCAGGAAAGAGTTAAAAAAGCTACAGCAGCTCTTTTCCTTTGCAAGAAAGCCATAGGAAACAAATGGGGTTTTCAACCTCGCATAACTTATTGGCTATACACATCGGTCATCCGACCAATACTTATGTACGGGGTTGCAGTGTGGTGGACCGCACTGGAGAAAGTCACATATTACGACAAACCCCTTCGGGTAGGGGTTAAGAATTTACCCGAAGTAAGGTATGCTTGTCGTAAAAGGCGACTAAAATCCAATCTCCGTATACTGAGAACTACATAAGTATACAAAATATGCAATGGAAAAAACAAATAGATTAATTACCCCAGGTGGAAAGCCAGTTTCTCTGGCAAATCCATCCTTTTCGGAGGCAGGCTCTACGGATTCTGGGGAGAGCCATTTATTGCATTTGATAAATCCTTTCGCGAAAGCGCATAAGGTCCCTCGATCACCTCCATCTGTACCGAGAGTTACCGGCAGAAAGAGTCCACCGGTTGTGCCAAAAGGCACTAAAAGCGACTCACCGAAAACAAACAGTTTTGAGCAGGACAATTGTGAACTGCAAAAGAAGCTGAACGAAATGATAAGACTCTACGAAGAGCTTAAAAAAGAAGTCGAAAGTCTTCGTGAAGAGAACAAGATGTTAAAAACTTCTGAAAACATGAAAGTAAATACTCTAAGTCCACAACATCGAGATCGGCACGAATATGAAACTGATGAAGATGAACTTGCTCGGGAAACTGAAAAAAGTAGACCTTGTAAAAAACGGAAGGCTGAACATTCGCCTAAGTCTCAAAATCAGCCAAAACCAAATAAAATTACACGGAAAGATCAGTTTTTTGCGAATAAGAAACTTCCTCCACCGATAAACATCGTTGGTCAAGCGGATTATAACAAAATTCTTCCTATTCTGAAAGAAACGGCGCAAAAGAATTTCAAAGCTACATCCACTCACAATAATACGTGGAAAATTAACGTAAATGATTCAGATTCTTATAGAAAACTGTCGAAAAAACTCAGCGATGAAAAAATTGAATGGTATAGTTATTCAATTAAAGAAGAAAGACCTCTACGTGTAGTTGCTAGAGGACTTCATCCCTCTTGTTCAAAAGAAGACATCCTTTCGGACTTAAAAACCAAAGGATTTAAGATTCTTGACGCAACAAATCTTTTGAAGCGAGAAAAAGGAATCGAAACCGCTTATATAAAACGCGCTCTTCCGCTTTTTATTCTAAGCTTCGATAAAAATGAAAATGTAGACAATGTTTATAATATTAAAACTATAATGAATATTGTTGTAAAAATCGAACCACTAAGAAAGAACAAACGCCTTATTCCTCAGTGCAAGCGATGTCAAGGTTTTAACCATACAGCAGCTTATTGTCAGAAGGACTTCGTTTGCGTTAAATGCGCGGGAAAGCACATGACTGATGTATGCCGTCTTAAAAAAGAAACTCCGGCTACATGCGCGAATTGCAAAGGTAATCATCCACCAAATTACCGTGGCTGTGAGGTCGCAAAGGAAATGTTAAAGAGGCGCGAAGAATTTAGTAAGAAAACTAAAAAAAATACCTCAAAGCAAAACAAAGAATTAAAATTAAAAACCAAGACTAATACTCAAGCGTCGAGTAAAACGGACGGGAAAAATAATGAAAACGTTTTACCCTCAGAAAACATAAAAACAAAAAAGACGAACACGTACGCTCAAGTCACGGCGCCCGAAAAACCTAAAACTATTAAACCTGACTCCGTTCAAAATGTATTTTCCCTTATACTTGAACGATTAGAAGAACAAGGGAGAATTTACACAATTATTCTTGAGAAATTGGACAAATTTGAGTCGGCGGCTCTTAAAAAACCAAATTTACCGTAAACATGGATCAGTTGTCCCAACAACTCAAAATAATAACATGGAACGCGAACGGACTTACCGCAAAAATCGAAGAACTAGAAACGGTTCTACTTAACGAAAAAATAGATATTTGTTTGATCTCTGAAACTCATTTGAAAAAAGACTCAAATTTAAGTATTAAAGGTTATTCGGCTTACCACGCATGCCATTCATGCGAAAGAGCAAGGGGTGGTTCTTCCGTATTTATCAGAGAAAATATCAATCATTCGTTTGAGATAAATATCGAGCTCGATACATTGCAAGTTACTTCCGTTAGCATAAAAGTTAGACACGTATTTTTTAATATTGCGTCTATTTACTGTCCTCCTCGGTCCAAGATAGACAAAAACGATTTTAAAGATCTTTTCAACGCTTTAGGTCCAAAATTTATTATTGGCGGCGACTTCAATTCGAAACATTCATTTTGGGGATCACGTTGCATTTCGACGAAGGGTAGACAACTCTACAAAGCGGGTATTGAATGTAACGTTGAATTTTTCTCATCAGGAAAACCAACGTATTGGCCAACCGATACAGCGAAAACACCCGATCTTGTTGACTTTTTCATCGCAAGAGGAATGAACAGAAAATATATGACAGTAGATGATAACTTCGATTTTTCTACGGATCACTCGGCCGTTATCTTAACAATAAACAGTAATGTAATCGAAAAAGAAAAGCCCCTAATTTTAACAAATAATAACACAAATTGGGATAAATTCAAAGAAGATTGCGAAAATAGAATTATACTGAACGTCTCTTTGCAAACTCCGTTTGAGTTAGAAGATGAAACAGAAAAATTTATAAATATTATTCAAGAAGCAGCTTGGAATAATACTCCGATCTGTAGTAAAAAGTCAAGGCAATACGAAGAAAAAATTCCAGAAGATATAAAAGAATTGATACGCGAAAAACGAAAAGCTCGAAAAGTATGGCAGCAATCACGTGCTCCTCAGCATAAAAGTGTCGTCAACTTTTTATCAAACAAGATTAAAAATTTGTTACGAGATTTTAAAAACAGCGAGAATTCTGCCTATCTTGAAAGCCTAACAGCAGACAAAAAAACGAATTATTCTCTTTGGAAGACGATAAAAGGTATTAAAAAGCCTCAAATAATGTCGGCACCTATTCGAAAAAATAATTCTGAATGGGCAAAAACTGATAAGGAAAAGGCGGATTTATTTGCTAAGCACCTTGAGGAAACGTTCAAACCTTTCGATGGTCAAGAGCTTCTGACTAATGACGGAGAGCTCCAACCAGCGCCGGACAATTTTTCTATCAGGAATATTACTTTCACTGAACTTGTCCAGGAAATAAAACGGCAGAAAAATAATAAAGCTCCTGGCTACGACCTGATTAACGGTCGTGTCCTCAAAGAGTTGCCTAAAAAAGCAATGGTTAAGCTCTTACAGCTCACTAACGCTGCTTTAAGACTTGCTTACGTACCCACGCAATGAAAAAGTCGCCGAAGTAATAATGATCCCCAAACCGGGTAAGCCACCGAACGAGAAAAAATCGTATAGACCAATTTCTCTCTTACCAATTATATCTAAAATATTTGAAAAATTGCTTCTTAAACGAATGCTACCAATTATTGAAGAAAAACGTTTAATTCCCGACCACCAATTCGGTTTCCGGAATAATCACTCGACAATTGATCAGGTTTACCGAATAACTAACGAAATTGAAAAAGCATTTGAAGAAAAAAAGATTTGCTCAACTGCATTTCTTGACGTTTCTCAAGCTTTTGACAAAGTTTGGCATGACGGGCTAAAATATAAATTAAAAGTCTTTCCAGAGCAAATATATAACATTCTTGAATCGTACCTAGAAAATAGATTCTTTCGAGTTAAGCAAGGAACGGAGTATTCGGAGTTTAAAGAAATAAACGCTGGGGTTCCCCAGGGTAGCGTCCTTGGACCGATTTTGTTTGTTCTTTATACCCGAGATATACCCAAAACAGAAGGCACAACATTAGGCACTTTTGCCGATGATACAGCTGTACTCGCAATATCGGATTCAATAGAAACGGCAACCTCTAAGCTTCAAAAGGCATTAAATAGCATTTCAGATTGGACAAAGAAATGGCGAATTGCTCTTAATGAAACGAAATCGACGCACACAAATTTTACGTATAAAAAAGTATATAACTTACCTATTTATATAAATTCTGTGCAAATTCCATACGCTAATGAAGCGAAGTATCTAGGCATGACTCTAGACGCGAAACTTAAATGGAAAGTTCATGTAAAAAAGAAACGCGATGAACTCGAAAATAAACTCCGCGAATTGACATGGCTTATTGGAAGATATTCCAATCTAAGCGTTTATAACAAGCTTCTTATTTATAAGCAAGTACTGAAACCAGTTTGGACGTACGGTATACAACTTTGGGGTTGTACCAACGAAAGAAATAAACAAATTTTGCAAAAATACCAAAACAAAGTACTTAAAATAATAGTAAATGCTCCATGGTATGTAAGAAATAGCGACTTACATAGAGATTTAAATATAAAATATGTAGAAAACGAAATTAAAAAATTTGCTACAGAGCTAAGATCACGACTTAGAAATCATAGTAATAACTTAATCCAACAATCTGTTAGCGAGGCGTTCGTTTTTCGGCGTCTGCACCGAACAAGACCTTCTGATCTAGCGCAAACAAATTAATCTTTCCACTCGAATTTTGTGGAATCTTCAGGTCCTCTCGTTGGGGAGCTTCCTGACAAAACGCGAACAAAATGACGCTAAAACTACTTGTTAAGCTGGACTTAGTTGTAGTAATAATATAGAAGATAAGGGAGGTGAGTTTTAGTCAGTAAAAATCTGACACTACTATAAGCATCGGGCTTATAGTGTCTGAAGATTTCTCACCTTCCTGCGAAAAAAAAAAAAAAAAAAAAAAAAAAAAATATTACGACAAACTCAGCAGAGTCCAACGTACTGCATGTCTCTGCACTAGCGGGGCTTTGAGAACCACACCCTCAGCAGCGTTGGACACTCTCCTCCATCTGATACCCCTCGACATTTTCAGCAAACAAGTGATGGCAGCGAGTACAGCCATAAGACTCAACGCCTCATCTCAATGGACCAACAACAATGTTGGGCACTCCATCATTCTGAACCTCTTTGGTTCTATACCAAAGTACATAGACTACACTATCCCAAAACCCGAATTTGGAAAAAACTTCCAGGTATCTATTCCATCCAGAGATGAATGGGAAGACAAAAAACTCCTGGATGACAAAAGCATCCACTTTTACACAGATGGATCCAAGACAAATGAGGGAGTTGGTAGTGGTGTGTACTCAGAAAAGCTTAATCTAAGCATCTCATTCCGCCTCCCTAATCATTGTAGCGTCTTCCAAGCGGACATTTTAGCGATCAAAGAGGTTCTCTCCTGGCTAAGAGAAAACGTGATATCAACTTCTGATATCCGCATCTTCTCTGACAGTCAGGCTGCTATCAAATCTCTTGACGGTGTCTCAACCAAATCTCTAACGGCCCTCGATTGTCGATCGTCTCTTATGGAGATGGCACAGCAATTTAACATTCACCTATGCTGGGTGCCGGGCCACAGAGACATCGCAGGAAATTGTAGAGCCGATGAACTCGCTAAAAATGGAACTGTCATACCTATTTCACCTGAAAGGGAGAAGATAGGTATACCAATAGCTACATGTAAACTTCTGCTAAAAGAAAAAGCTTTCGAGACAGCAAACTCTAGGTGGTACAATTTACCAACATGCGCAGCCACAAAACTAATATGGCCTTCATTGGACCTTAAGCGCTCTAAAGATTTGTTATCCCAAAGCAGACTTCATATTAGCTCCCTAATAGGTGTCCTTACGGGACACTGTCTTATAGGCAGACACGCAATACGACTTGGTGTAGCCTCAAATGACTTCTGCAGGAGCTGTATGGACGAGGAAGAAGAGGAAACAATCTCTCACCTCCTCTGCACCTGCCCTGCTCTTTCACGAAGACGCAAACTTCATCTGGGAAAATACTCTTTTGATGATCCCAGTGAACTAGCTAAAAAGGATATCAGATATCTCCTTCGCTTTATAAAAAGCTCAAAATGGTTCGACTAGTGGGAAGTAATTCTCTAGATTCATGTGGTATCACAATGGGCCTTTTCTTCTGGCCTAAGTGTGTGGTTTTTGTATCCGCAGCCACTTTAACCTAACCTAACCTAACCTGGTCTATGACTGTTGCGGAAACTTAGAACTACACCGAAGGTGGAAAACGTTTTCACATGTTATTTTTTTTTTAACAAATCATGAAGAGCTAACAATCTTTCAATCTCATCTCAATGACGCATATCGGTAGACTAAACGATTTAAACGATATCCGGTAGACTAAGGCCATAAAAGGTTCACCAGTTGTATTGTTTAGAGGTGTTAAAATTTTTTTTTGGATGATTTTTTTTTGACGACGTACATACTTTTAGAGTAATAAAACATTTCTTTTTGTAAGCAATTTTTCTTTTTGGATTCTCAATTTGCTCTTAAGTGAGGGAATTGAAGATCCAAATTTTTCTTTAAGGCCTCTTTCACGCCCCGAGTTCACTTCTCCGTTTAGTATATGAAACAAGTAATAGAAAAATTTTCAGTATTATTTGTGGTTGAAGTAAAGTTTTTATGATATTTTAAATTTTTGAGAAAAGTTTTTTTTTGAGTAAGTCGTTGATATAATAGTTTTTTTTTTTAAATAGTTCTTTTGTGAAAAGAGGATCGAGTTAGCTCATTCGTAAACAAAAAAAAAAAATCACACGTATTAAAGGTTATTACCTTTTTGCATAGAATAAAGCTTAAAGCGACTTTCCTTGGTAGGAGAAATTTTTTTTTTGGAAGATACAAATTTTTTTCTGGAAGATATAAAATTTTCTTTGGTGAAAATCCAAATCTTTCGGGAACATCTAATTTTTTTTTGGAGATAATTTTTTTTTTTGAAGATCAAGAAATTTGTTATTCAAAGAATATCGAATTTTTTTTTACGAGTCATTTGTAAAACAGTTTATTTTCGGATTGGAGAATCCAAGAAAGAAACTTAAAGATAGAAACAAGAATAATTAGGAATAGGTTTAGATAATTTATTTTCGTGTTACGCTTGGAAAACTAAAAGTTTAAAAAGTTCACACGATGACTGGAAGAGGGCGTCCTAAAAATCTAAAAGAGAAAGGAAGTAGTGATGGGCAGCGGTCTACTTCAAGAAACGGCGGTGAAGGAGATGAAACTTTGCCGCTGGGAACCCAACCTATTGACAATAGTGGGGATAAAGGGGCGAATGAGCAACATAAAGAAGGTAATAATTCTAAAGACGCCGAGCAGTTTGAGGCGTATATTCAAGAAGTTGTCACAGCGACAGTAGGTCTTAAACGAACTGAAGACCAACGGTTCATGCGGGAGGAGTTAGGACGCAGTCATACAGAGTTGTTAGATCAAGTTAGATCTATAGTGAGAGAAACTCTTGCTAACGTTACTCCGGCTCTGCCTGTAAATACTCATGATAGTCAAGCTTTGCACAACGCAACCACTCCCGTGGTACAACACACTGGTTACCACTTGCAAGAACGTAATGTTAACGTTAATAATCATGCTTCGAATGGGGTTACAACGCATGAACAAGAAGTTCATCCAGTTGACATGGCTCGGGGTTCAAATGTTGACAATTTTTTTTCTCAATTGGGTAATATGCACTTGAATGTTTCACCGCTGACAAACCAAAACGATCCAGCTCCAACTTCAGCTCCATCTCCGTCTTCCTCAACATATCGCTTCCCGCATTACCACAAATGGGGAATAAAATATGATCGTAATAATATGACTATCGACGATTTTCTGTTTCGCCTTGAACGGGTGAAAGATAGTTATAATGTAAGCTGGGTCAAGGTGGTCCAGAATTTTCATCATTTTGTCAGTGGCAGTGTAGAAAAGTGGTATTGGATGTACTCAAAAGCAAATCCGCGTGCTTCCTGGTCAACTTTGCGTCTAGCTCTGATCGGGCAATACAGAAGTCTCGAGACCGATAGCGAGTTATATCGAAAAATGATTGACCGGAAACAAATGCCGAATGAGAGTTTCGATGATTTTTACGATGACATTATAAAGTTTAATTCTCGGTTGCGGGTACCGAAACCGACAAAGGAACTTGTAGAGCTTATCAAGCAAAACGTGCGACGTAGAACTGGAGAGTTGCTTGTTACTTTCAGTACCCATAGTTTGGCAGAGATGGTCTACGTATGCCGTACAATTGAAAAGTTTCTAAACGGAAACGAACCTCTCAAGTCCAAATATTCTCTAAACCAAGCTTCCACACAGCCATCGCGTTGCCAGGTTAGCGAATTAGTTAACTTACCTGAAGACTCTGACTTTGCAATTCCCGCGAAAGTTGAGGCCTACCAAAGGGAAGCCAATATACTTAAATGTTGGAATTGTAAAGCAGAGGGGCACTCCGGAGTGCGATAGTCCTAAACGGAATCTTTTTTGTTTCAGGTGTGGTCGCGACAACGTGATAACACCTAATTGCGAGAGATGTTTGGGAAACCGGTCATCGAGCAGTCCTTCGACCGGGGGGAATCGCTCGAAGACGGCAAACCCGGACAATTAGAAAAATCCGAACCTAATATAGTTAAATTTACCCTGCTAAAACATACACCTGAAGAGTTAAAACTGAGAAAAGAATCTCAGAGTAATGATGAGAGAACAAATGAATTGAAAACTTACCTTCTAAGAAAACCTATCCACCAACGAATTAAAGAATACTACGAAGCACGAAAAAGAATAGTTACGTTCCCGTCTACTTCAGAAAAAATTAAAAAGTTAAGACAGCGAATGAGTAAGAAGAAAGAACTTTATAAATCTGTAGCAGCTACCACTTTGAATGTGTCAGCTGACGATCCTCGACCTTACATAACAGTTGAAGTTTTCGGTAAAAAGCTTCTGGGTTTACTAGATTCTGGGGCAAGTGTTAGTTGTTTAGGGGCTGGAGCACTGGAATTTTTAAAGCAAAACCAAATCCCGGTTAAAAAGTTTTCTTCTGCTATATCTACCGCAGACGGTCAAAAACAGTCTATAGTCGGCATGGTATCGGCGCAAATTCAATACCGAGGCAAAACCAACGTCATGAGTTTGTTTGTCGTCCCATCGCTGACCCAACTTTTATATTTGGGAGTAGATTTCTGGAGGATTTTCCAACTAGCACCTCACATCATCTCGGAAATATCTTGCAACAACGAGATTGCACAAAAAGTAGATGGGGCCATTGAATGCGATCTAAATGATCACCAGCGTAGTTCACTTATTGAAATAATCAAGCAATTTCCGTCTTTCAAGATGAAAGGCTTAGGAAAGACTCATTTGGTAGAGCACATTATTGATACGGGAGAGGCACAACCCATAAAGCAACGTCATTATCCCATTTCTCCAGCGATACAAGCCCTGGTGTATGAGGAATTGGATCGCATGCTTTCTTTGGGGGTCATCGAAGAAAGTTCCAGCGCATGGTCTTCCCCGGTCGTACTTGTACTAAAACCCGGGAAAAATCGCCTGTGCTTGGACTTTCGGAAGGTGAACCAAGTGACAAAGAAGAATGCGAACCCAATTGCTAATATAGAGGGATTGTTAGCACGCCTCCAGGAGACTCACTTTATTTCAAGTGTAGATCTCAAGGATGCGTACTGGCAGATACCGCTGGAGAAAGGTTCACGGGAGAAGACGGCTTTTACGGTCCCTGGTAGACCACTCTACCATTTTAAAATAATGCCGTTTGGTCTTTCCAATTCCGCTCAAAGTCTGACATATTTAATGAATCTTGTAGTACCTTCAGAATTACGCGACCAGGTTTTCGTTTACCTTGACGATCTTTTAGTTGTATCTAAAACTTTCGAGGAACATTTAAAAGTTCTGGCTATTATAGGGAAAAGGTTACTTGGAGCAGGCTTGACAAAAAACGTCGAGAAGTCGAAGTTCTGCTTCAAGGAACTCCAGTACCTCGGTTACGTTGTGGGTCAGGGCTGTTTGAAACCGGATCCGGCGAAAGTCGCCGCTATTCTTGGCTTTCCGGTACCTAAAACACCCAAACAAGTCCGGAGATTTCTCGGTATGGCGGGATGGTACCGCAGATTCGTTAGTAATTTCTCGACACTTGCAGCCCCAATGACAGATACATTAAAAAAAGGAAAAAAGTTTGATTTTGGCGATGAAGCACAAAAAGCATTTGAAACAATTAAGACAGCTTTGACCTCAGATCTAGTTCTTACTCATCCAGACTTTACCAAAGAGTTTTTTATTTTGTGTGATGCGTCAGCCTCGGGTATCGGGTGCGTGTTATGTCAAAAGGACGAAAATGGAGATGAGCGCCCCATTTATTATTTTTCACAAAAATTGAATTCGGCTCAGCGCAACTATACGGTGACAGAACGCGAATGCTTAGCAGCCGTAAGGGGGGTTCAGAAATTTCGACCCTATGTCGAAGGGTATAGATTCACCATAGTAACAGATCACTCGAGCCTGAAGTGGCTGATGAGTTTGCGAGATCCAACGGGGAGATTAGCGCGCTGGAGTCTCAAATTACAAGGGTTCGATTTTGGCATCGAACACCGGAAGGGTACTTTGAATGTAGTGCCAGATGCTCTGTCTCGAGTTTATGAGGTAGAGGCGCTGCATTCAGCGGTATATCCACCGGAGTCGATGTCAAAGAATCCCGATGTGCTTCACGTAGATTTGGAGGATCCGAGTTTTAAGTCGGACGAATATCTCCAAATTATCGAACATATCGGACAAAATAAAGACCAGCTTCCTGACCTTCAAGTTTCTGAAGGTTTCGTATACAAGAAGGTCAGGCATTGCACAGGAAATCCACTCCAAGACGATTTAGTCTGGAAATTGTGGATTCCAGCTGCGCTGACAAACCGTTTGATCTCGTTGGCTCATTGCCCACCCAGAGCTTCACACGGAGGCATTGCGAAAACTCTATATAAACTACGTCAACAATTTTTCTGGCCAAATATGGCATCCCATGTCAAATCGTATATCGAAGACTGTGAAATTTGTAAAACGACAAAACCCGCTAACAGTATTCTTAGAGCGGAAATGGGCGAATCCTTTTCAGTTGACAGACCATTTCAACACATATATATTGACTTTCTGGGCCCTTACCCTCGGTCAAAAGGTGGAAACACCCAAAAAGTCATAGCGCTGGATCAGTTGACGAAATTCGTCCTGATAAAACCACTTCGAAAAGCCACGGCACAAACGGTAATCCAATTTTTGCAAGAAGATGTTTTCTTTATTTTTGGGGTACCGGAAAGTATCTTATCCGATAACGGTAGCCAATTTATAGGGCACGAATTCCAAAAAATGACAAAAAACTTTGGAATTACTCATTATCGGACCGCAGTATACTCCCCTCAAGCTAACGCGAGTGAGCGTGTGAACCGTTCCGTCCTCGCAGCGGTCCGAGCGTATATTGACCCTAAACAGACTAATTGGGATCTTCACTTACCTTCAATCGGAAGCGCATTGCGCTGAACAGTGCATTCCGTAATTGGTATGTCCCCTTTCGAAGCTCTATTCGGGCATCGAATCATGGAGCATGGGGCAGATTATAAGTTACTGCGTGGTCTGAATGGATTAAATCATTCTGAGATAGATTTTCTGCCTAAAACTGCTAAAATGAATGTGTTGCATACCTACTTAAAGTCAGCTTTAGAGCGAACTCACGATTCGTATCAACGAACTTATAACCTAAGAAGTAGGATAGTATCATATCAAGTCGGTGACGTTTTGTTCAAACGTAATTTTGTTTTAAGTGATGCGGCTAAACATCTTAACGCTAAGCTGTGCCCAAAATTTATAAAAGTAACGTCAGTAAAAAGATAGGTAATAATCTATATGAAGCCGTAGACGCTAAAGGTCACAAAACAGTCACCCACTCGAAGGATTTAAAGACCTGATAAAACCAAGTTCTTAATTTACACTATATTGCCCGGCTTGTTCAGCTGTACATGAGACTCTTCAATATGCGAAAAAAATTCGAACTAAAAAGAAAAAAAAAAGGTTCTTTTCATATCCTTTTTGGGCAGAAAATCTGTGACAAAAAGGATATGTTTTGTAGGAAACGGCTCATGGTACTTTTCGCGTTTACTTACTCGAATAAATAAAAACACAATTTTTGGCTTCATGAGAAAGTTCCTCACCAAAAAGAATGATATATTTATTTATTATTTTATAAAGCTCTTATAACAATTCATATAGTAAAAGGAAAACTCGACTAGTCCGAGTTAAATATGGCCAATATCTTTCGCCGATACACCTACGCCTTAACATCGCGAGCTTGTGCATTAAACTTAAAACCATTGTGGTAATGGTTCAAAGTTTCGGTGATCGACGAGTTCAAGAATGCGAACCTTAAATTTCAGACCGTACTGTACCAATTTAACATTGGTATCCGTTTTTGTTTCCATTCCTCCCGTTCCACTGCAATAGAAATTAATTGCAAGTCCTCGTGGAGAAGAATTGCAAGTAGCCATTTCTTTTACCATCAAGTCGTCCACCGATGAGATTCTCGAGCTGGCTATACATAAGTGCTGGAATAAAAGAAAAAGAAAGTAAAGAGATAGGAAAATTAAATAGAAGTAAATTAAAAAGGAAAGAAAGTTTAAATAAATTAAAAGACAACCTAAAACAATAAAAGAACAAAGAAGAGGACATCAGGATTCAGAAAGGGATAAATCAATCCCCAAATCCAGAAAAGTAGGTGTCTATTACGCGATGTTTAGTAATAGAAATCGAATTAAACCTTTTTTTATACCTATTAATTTCATTTGATACAGAAAACTCGATTCGAGCTCTCAACAAAACTCTGAGACAAAACCCCGTGGTCTGGTACGTCAGACACACGAATTTTCCTATCCCAGAGGGAATAAATAATTTATTAGAGCCAATTCCTCTTCGAAATTCGGAAGAAAGATTCGAGTGTCCGTCAGACACTGAAAGATTAGTTGTGGATATAAATTCCTCGGGAATTGGACATCTTATCCCATGGTGTCAAAAAGATCCACTTAGAACAAGGCTGCGAAGCAAGAAAAGTTTCCCAATTAGGACAAGGAAAATCTTTTCCAAAAGCGAGACCGATTTTCTTCTCTTTTTTTTTTTGGAACTCTGAAGGCTTCTGGCGACAAAATCCTTTTATCCGAAAGAAATACAATCTTCGGAGGTTCTGTACACAAAATTTCCCTCCAAAGCGAGTTCCAGAACACAAAATCGGGCTGTTCAAAATTCGAGGAAATTATTGTCTTAAGAGACAATTCGATCGATGAATCTCCGAAGAAAGAAAACGAGAAATTCATTCCTTCACGATTCCAAATAGGAAAAATTAATTTTCGGTCAAAAGAGATCCTGATCTGTTCATCTCACATAGGAATTTGCTTAACAGGAGAGTCATCGATTGTATATAGAAGTAGCATATCTGATTGCTCTTCGAGCCATCAAGTGGCGTCATCAGTATCTCGTCGGGGGAGTAATTTCATCGATAGCCGCTGTGAAAAAGAAAAAGAAAAAAAAAGGATATCAATGGTTTTAGTGCATAAAAAGAAAATAAGAGAGTTTAAAATTAAAAGAAATAATTCGGTGCTAAAAATAAAAGGAAAAATAAGTGCAAACAAAAATATTTATTAGGAATCTGAAAGAAGAAAAAAGTGAGGAAAGTTAGGATACCTACCTATAGATACGAGAAAAGATTTAGGGAAAATTAAAGAAAAAAAAAACAAAATATATAGAACTGAGATAAAATAATAACAAAGCGACACTATAGCTTCGCTTAAAATTATTTTTGAATGACAGGGAAGGAAAAAAATAAATAAACAATTAATTTTGATTTACAAGGAAAAATTAGATGGACATTTTTTTTGTGAATGCAAAGTAAATTTTATAGTTTTTTTTTGAATTTGAGAAACTAACAAGTGAAAACAAAAGAGGAAAGAAAAGTTAGATTAGAGTTAGATTCAAAAAAAAGCAAGAGGTAGTCCGCTAGATTTAGTCTAGGATATTGGTTTTTTTTTGAAAATAATTTAAGTTTAAAAGAAAACAGATAGTGAATTAAGGATAATAACATTAAGTACAGGGTAGGATTGATAATACAGTGTAACATCCCATCCATCGCGATCGTTATAATTATTTGAAACCGTTTTACCTATATAAATAAGAAAAAAAAAGAACAAATCAAATTAAAAGTGAAATAAGTTAGTGTTGCAATCACTACTTACCCTCGTTTTCGGTCCTTATCAAAAAAAAAAAACAAAAAAAATAATAATTTAAATTTAATTTCCCAAACACCAACATCATTCAGGTCATCAAGCTGCTGTGCACATCAACTTTGATCACCTACCGGTAAGTGGTTTGTTTGTTTTTACATGTCTCTTTAATACTCTTTAAATAAATTTATTTTACATTATATTAAAAAACATTTACAAGTTAATATTAGTAATCAAAAAAAAAAAAAAAAAAAAAAAATGGATTAAATTAAAGAGGAAAAAAAAAGTTGAATCAAGCCAATCAGAATTAAATTTTTTTTTTGGGAAGTAATTAAAAATATCACAAAAACGATTTTGGATCAGATTTTAAAGTTTTTTTTTTGATTTAGTAAGGATACTGAAGAGATCGAAATAGGGATGGTTGACTACAAAAAAAGAAAACAAAATTAAAAGTAAATACATACATAGATAGTTTTTGCTATCGATAATTTTTTTTGTTTAAAAGAAATTCCCGGTTAAACTTACCTGATCTTACCGATGTATGGGAATGAGATTAGATAGAGATTAGATTATTTTTTTTTATTAATGTACATAATTTTAAGAAACACTCATTGATGCTTTTATAAAATAAAGTTGAATTACCCATGAAAATTCTAATGAGAATTAAAAACAATTCTTTTATACTTTCGTGGGTTCGCGGTTCAATTGAAGGGAGGATTTCGATTTCCGTATTTCCATAAAGAGATGTGTTGGCATGTCGAATTTCATTTTTATAAGTAAATTGAAAACTTAAATATGGAAACTTAAGCAAGAAATTTGGGGAAGTGGATCGGTGGAAGTGAAAGGGTAGGCTGAAGTTGATGAAGATGATCTGAGGGGAAGTTAATGACTTTCCCTTTTTCAATTGAGGGCCGTTACCAAAATTCATAGGGCACGTAACGGCATAGGAGTGTTTCACTGAAAACTTTGGTTGGTGGTGATAACACTAAAGGGTGGGTTAAAAAGCTCAAGGGGACACGAACACCTATGTTCCCCCAACTTCCAAGTATGAAAGTCGAATGAACAAATAAAAATATATAAACAACTCAAATTCGGGCCCTACCTACTGTTAAAGATGGTAAAGGAAAATATTTTTTTTAGTCAAATTCCAACTATGACTCAGGCCTGTAAAAAGGTAACAAAGTCCTACTCGCTGTGTAGCAAGAACCCCCCCCATCGACGAGCTGAGCATGGCAACTAGCAGGCCTACAGCTACTTAAGCGGTTGGACACCCCTTTCGACTTCTGCCTGGACGGGCCGATGGGTCTGAAGACATCGGTCCTAGAGGTAGGAAGGGTCGTTAGGGGAAAAATGTTTGGGAAAAAGGTAGTGTCAACACTCTCATTTTATTTGTAGGATCTTTTCTGATCCAAGGCTGTGTTAAAATATAGTCGGTTTCTTTTGTTGGGTTGAGTAGTTGAAAAGAGATTCGAATTCCCAAATTTAGATAAATGTAATTTCGTTACATGTTCCGAAACGGTATAATTTCTTTGCGCTTTATTCAGTTTCTGAGATACGTATGCAATCGGGTGCTCATGTCCCTCATTATCTAACTGGAACAAAACTCCACCTACACCTAAGCTTGACGCATCGCACTGAATCACAAAAGGTTTAGTAAAATCGGGCTGTGCGAGAACTGGAGCAGTGGTTAGAGCTTCTTTTAATTTTTGAAACGCATCCTCAGCTTCTTTGGTTAGAGCAAATTCTTTGCCTTTCCGAAGGCAATCTGTTAGGGGTGCTGACAAGGTCGCAAAGCTTGGTATAAACTGGCGATACCAGCCTGTCATTCCAATGAATCTGCGAACTTGGCGAGCAGTTTTGGGCAGTGGAAAGTCCGTTATAGCTTCCAACTTTGAAGGATCTGTCTTCAAGCATCCCTGGCCTATGATGTAGCCTAAATACTGTATCTCCTTCTGGCAAAATTTACTTTTGTCCATATTAATGCTCAATTTCGCGTATTTAAGACACTTTGCTAGTTCAAGAAGAATCGAAATATGTTAATCGAAGGTTTCGGTGCACACTAGCAAGTCATCCAAATAGATGAAAACATTGTCGCGAAATTTGGTTGGGATAACTTTATCCAATAGACGAACTAGTCTTTGGGAGGCGTTGCAGAGCCAGTGTCTATATAGTGCTCCTCCAAGTGAGTTTTCCCAAGCCCTGACTTGGCAAACGAAGGGAACTCATCAATTGTCTTAAGCAACTCAACTATCTGATCATCTGTTAATGGAATGGTATTCGAATCTAAGAAGTTTTTATCAATGGAAGAAATCGTAGGAATCATAAATTGTGGACGGATGTTGAAGCTGTTCCAGAAATTAATTCCAAGATAAGCTGGTTGTTGCAGAGTCGGAACGACATAGAATTCGATTACTTTCGTAACTTTACCAAGTTGAATAGGTATTTTACAAAAGCTATGTATTTTTTGTTCAGTGCCATCAGCTGTGCTTATTGAATATCTACACGGTTTAATTGGGATTGAGTTACGCTTAAGAAGATCCAAACTGTTTTTCCCAAGAACACTGACTGATGCACCTGAATCTAGTAAAGCCTTCACTATGTCATTGCCTATTTTAATATCTAAGTACGGTCTTGAGTCATTAGCATCAACTATTATTGTTGACTCTAAGATCTTCTTTCGAGATTTTCTAGCTTGATATCGCTTCCTACAATTCATTATTTTTTTAGGTACTGTCTGGTTATTTGTGGTTCCAAAAATTTTTTCCTTCGCATCCTGGTAGCGTAAAATCCGCTCGTGAAGAGAGAGCTTAGAAAAGTGTTTTGGAATGACGGAATCATTTGGCTTGTCTATTGTTTTAATGAGATTACTTTCTTGTTTGATTTCAATTGTGGATTGATTTGAATCATTACACTGTCTATGGCTGGGTAAAGATTCGTTGGATTTTTTTATTGGCTCGGGGTTAGAGGTGTGGAACGAGAGTCCCCGGCTATCATCTCGCTCACCTTGAGGTTTAACGAATGTTTGCGACATTTAGGTGTCGAAACATTTTTTTCTCCGCAACGAAAGCAGAATAGATTTCGTTTCTCAGAAGGACACTCATAAAAAGAATGACCTACCTGGTCACAGTTCCAGCATTTAAATTTACTCGTGTCAAGTGGTTCTCGAGCACCACCGAATCTATTTGAGATAGCTGCAACTTCCGGATCTGAGAACTTCTCAATATTTTCCCCTAGGAATGCTTCCTCTATCTCATTTACCCGCTTATAACTCTGATACCTATGTGCCATCTGATGGCTAAGAAATTTCTCGGCTTGTCTTGCCGCATCTCGTAAATTGTCTAAGTTACTAACTTGGTGTGAGAATAAAAGAGATCCTATGCTTTCTTTGGAAATTTTCTTTAACATGTCTATCATTTTGGTATCACTAAGTGGTTCCTTCATGCGAGCATTCAAACGCACTAAATCAGAGTAGAAATCATCGAATGATTCTTTATAGCCTTGCTTCCTGGACAACATTTGAAGAATTTTCTCGTGGTCGTTTTCAACCTTGCTATATTCTTTTATAATGGCATGTTTTAAATTCTCGTAGGTAGCCTGAGGATTTTTCTTTAAATAAAACCAGAACCAGGTCTCCACTTTCCCTTTCAAAAGGACATGAAAATTGGAGAGCACATGATCCCAACTGCAACGAAAGCGTTCTTTGAGTGTTTCTACCTTGAATAAAAAATCATGGACGTGATCAGAACCGTCAAAAGAAATTTGCCAATTTTCAATCTTGCAGTTTGAATTTGACGAAGTGGCATAGGTTTGCGAAGTTTGCGTGCCTACAGGTGGAGCTACTCTTTCTTGCGTTGAGACCGACACATTATTTAGAAACTGTTCGAAAGCACTTGAAGGTCGAACTTCTTGCTGACTTACGTTCGGGTCGCTCATGGCATCTAAGCGTTGAACTAGGGTCGTTTTAATTTCCTTCATCTCTTTAATGAATTCTTTTTGGTTCGCTTCAAGTATAAGTTTAAACGCGTTAGTTAATGCTTCGATACCTGCATTGCTTGCCTGAAGAGTGGGTCTTTGCATATTGCTGTTTTCAGCTTCTTGTCTTAATGGAAATTGAATATTTTGAGCCTCTGCTCCCTGCAAATTTTGTTCGTTGGCGTTACCATTAACATTATTTTGAAGAGGAATATTATCTAAATGTATATCGAGATTCTGAGGATTAGGAGGAATGATATCACGAGAACCTTGAGGATCATTAAGTTGTTCTCTATCATTATTCCCGGGAGGTGTTCTGTTAACTAATGGGCGAGAAGCCATCCCATTGGAAGCGTTCTGAGAATTATTCTGAGAAACATTATTGTTTCTGTTCAAATTTGAAGCACCACGGCCTCTAGAATTATTTAACCTACCTCTTTGTCGAGTAGTACGTGCATTCGTGTCGGCCATTTTTTTAATTCGGTTGCAATTTTCGATTTCTTATTGGAAAATATTATTTAGGATTTTTATATTTAGTGGGTTTGATTCATTCATTTATTTGGGGTGAGTTTGGTTGATTATGTCTGGGCCTGTGGTTGATTTTTTTGTGTAACTTAATCGGACGGACTATGCTAGAAGCCTAAATTTGGAAGTTGGACTTGGTAAAAGAAGATATGATAGTAGCAACATTGACCAACCAGTATATGTAGCCAGTCAATGGATCATACTATTTAAAAAATGTAGTTAGATACGCATTCACAGGCAATAACTTTTCCTCCGGAAAGAGTCAGACACTGTGAACTAAAAATATAGCTTAGGTTTTCAGGAGATCGATCAGTCGCAACGCGGAAAACCATAATCACGTTAATGCCGGGACTATACTGATGAAAACTAGAAAAACCAAAACTACTATGAGGCTTTCAAAAAGCCAAACGTTGGGCGCAATTTCTTTGCTACGGTTATAATAATCTGGTGACCTAAGAGCCTTACTTGGCATGCTCGCATGCGCACGGCTAGGTGACGTCGGATTGGGGAGTGGTTCTTGCTCCTAGGTAGCCAGTCGCACCAAAGGAAAACTTTCTTCATGCCAAGGTTTACGGAAACTTCATGACTGCGGACGGACATCTTCTTTTACCTTACCAATTTACCAGGCGACAGGTGTTGGAGTCGCTCAAGGTCTCTGTCTCCCTCCCTACCTGCTTTCGCAGACGCCTTGACAGCTCATGTACCTTTGTGAAATTCTATTGAACTGTCCCTCAACTTGCTCCTAGATTGCTCTACACAGCTCTTAATTTGGCACCATAATCTCCCTCACTCACCCACATAATTTCTTTAATTTAAAACATTATGATTCAAAACATACCAATTTTATTCAATATTTAAAAATTTTGTAGGTTTTTATGACCATTCTAATCTCATAGATGAACGTGAGTGCATGTAAATATAGTATGGTAGATTTTTGCAAAATTTCGTAGTTCAATTTTTGTTTTAAGTAGACTTAGCATAATATGTAGTTTTAGGTAGGTAGTTCAAATTTGAATTAATTAATTTAGAAAGTAGTTTAGGTTAAATAGCAAAATAAATCAATGTACATAAATAGTAAATAATATATAAAGATAATCTGTCAAAAATATAGTGGTAGTTTGGCCTGTGGAAAAGAGAAAATCAACTGTTTTATTAGTCTGAGACTTACCGCTTACGGGGATCCTGTGCACAGATTCCAATGGGTTCCAATAGAGAGAAGATTACAAGTGGGTAAATTCCAGCTCACCGCCAAACCACAACTATCACAATCACTTTCCTTTTAGAATATTTTAACTTTTTTTGTATTGGAAATTTTAAATCAAAAAAAATGCTAATAAAAAAATTATATTTTTTTTTTAAACACAATTATCTAGCTTACTTTTTTTTTGTTGTAATTATTATGCACTCACTCTCTATTCTTATTTTTTTTCTTATTCTACTTTTATATTTTTTTTTCTAATTATTTTTTTTCTTATCTCAATTTTGATTAAATTTTTTTTGGGTTTTTGAATTCCCTTTTATAATTTTTTGTCCATCTGACAGCTAATCCACATTCGGGTTATATAAATTCGACGCTTCCCCCTCCTTTCCACCGCACTTCCCTGCACCACGCCGCCGTAGCTCGATCGGAGCTTCTGCCAGCCGATTGGTTTCGCGACTTTCACTTAACTGAGCTGTAGAATGGATCTTGGCTTTCTTGTTCGGGTGTCTATGCCTTCGATTCAGTGATTCGTTCAGGGAAGGAAGCCGTTACTGAGCTAGAAGCTGAGAGGAAACGGCAAGTGCTCCAGTTATCGGATTTAAAGCGAAGAGCTTGGTCTTGGCCTTGAACTTGAAATTGATTTTTTTGTTCGCTTTCTCTCCTACGATTCCTTTTTTGCACTTGACAAAAAAAATGACCACGAGACAGGTGCCCGTGGTGCAAACGTCAAAAGGCGGATAATTCGGTGTTCTGCAGAGAGGCGTCCTCGTGAGGTTCAACGTCTCGATTTGGTTGTGATAAGCAAGTAAAGGCGTCTTGCGGTTTAAAGATATTTTCCTTTTTTGTATGACCAGTTAATTTTATATTTTTCTTTAAAAGATTTAAAGTACTCCACAATTCTATTAGAACTTATTCTGAGGAGGAGATCCTACTCGCTTGGTGGTCAAAATGAAAAGACCTATACTCAGAATTTTGGCGGGAAGCTACCT
Source organism: Eupeodes luniger (assembly GCA_951509635.1). NCBI lineage: Eukaryota > Metazoa > Arthropoda > Insecta > Diptera > Syrphidae > Eupeodes > Eupeodes luniger. The sequence goes on from OX608075.1 coordinate 46,306,532, forward strand.
TATTCAATGCGGTTGGTACCCACTGTTTCCTGAGTGAACTGAGCAACTTAAGCGCGCTAGTTCGAACTTAGAATTCCATAGGTGATTTCCAGAAAACAGGGTGCAACAAAATATTTCTTTTTTTGGAGTTTAGGAAGATAGTATAGATTCGTAACAAAGATAGATAATTCAGGTGAACAAAAATGGAGAATGGTAGTGGATTACAGAAAATTGAATGAAAACACTATTGAATTTAAGCATCCTATACCTAATATGGACGAGATATTAGATAAATTAGGAAGAGCACAATATTTTTCAACCCTCGACCTTGCTAAAGGCTTTCATCAAATTAAAATGAATCCTGCTGATTCCGAAAAAACATCCTTTTCGACTCCATATGGACATTACGAATGGTTAAGAATGCCATTTGGTCTAAAGAATGCACCAGCAACTTTTCAAAGAATGATGAATGAGGTTTTAGAAGGTTTGATAAACAAAATCTGTGTAGTATATCTTGATGATATACTAATTTTTAGTACTTCATTACAGGAACATTTAATTAATCTTCGTTTAGTTTTTCAACGTTTAAAAAAATATAACCTTAAAGTACAAGTAGATAAATGTAATTTTCTTAAAAGAGAAACAAAGTTTTTAGGACATACAATTACAGACAAGGGCGTGAAACCTAATTTAGAAAAGAGGCTGGGATGCGACCCACACTGATAACTTCCCATCCCGTCAGTCGATTTGTCTTGCTTAAAAGTCTGTCTATATGTATTAATTTTTACCAAATTTGCGTACTATTTTTGTAGATTTCATTTTTTTTATGAAAAAACGGACTGCTTGATTTTTATAAAAAATTACTGAAGTAAGTTTGAAGCCAATATTTGTAATTTTTGAAAAGCATTTGAGTCGAAAGTAAATTTTTACCAAGTTTTAGTATTGTTTTTTTAGGTTTTTATTTTTTGTAAAAAAAAACTGTCAATTCGATTTTTCTCAAAATTTTATCGAATATCGAAAACAATACTTCTTGTAAGTTAAAATTAATTAAAAGCCACTATCTCAAATTTTTGAAAAGATATTTGAGTCGAAAATCAATTTTTACCAACTTTTGTTAAATTTTTTTTAGGTTTTTAATTTTTTGCACAAAAACTATCAATTCGATTTTTTTCAAAATTTTACTAAATGTTGACAACAATATTTTTTGGAAGATAAAAGTAGTTTAAAGCCAATATCTCAAAGTTTTGAAAAGATATTTGAGTCGAAAATCAATTTTTACCACCTTTTATAAATTTTTGTTTTGGTTTTTATTTTTTGTAAAAAAAACTGTCAATTCGATTTTTCTCAAAATTTTTCCTAATGTTGAAAACAATATTTTTTATAAGTTAAAATTAGTAAGAAGCCATTATCTTTAATTTTTGAAAAGATATTTGAGTCAAAAATCAATTTTTACCAACTTTTGTTAATTTTTTTTTTCGGTTTTTAATTTTTTGTAAAAAAACTGTCAATTCGATTTTTTTCAAAATTTTACTGAATGTTGACAACAATATTTTTTGAATGATAAAAGTACTTTAAAGCCAATATCTCAAAGTTTTGAAAAGATATTTGAGTCGAAAATCTATTTTTACCAACTTTGATACATTTTTTTTTTAGGTTTTTATTTTTTGTCAAAAAACTGTCAATTCGATTTTTCTCAAAATTTTATCAGATGTCAAAAACATTATTCTTCGTTGCACAAAATTGTTTTGGAGATAAAATCATATTTAAGTCGTATAATTTTCGAGGTGACAAATTTTTTTTTTCAGTTTTTTTGATTTATAAAAAAAACCGTTAATTGGAATTTTTTCCAAAAATATACTTGTTTTGTATCACGTTACAATATATAATTTAAAATTTAATTCAAGTCTCTAGCGTCATTGGTTCAGGAGATATTTAGGTTTAACCAAAATTTTCACCTTTTTTTTAAACTGCTATGGTAAAAAAACCACCCACGCAATTTTATTGAGAGCCCTTTCTGCATCTTTCTGCCTTATTATCTGTATAACAAAATTTATTTGAAGTCGATATCTCTTCTGGTTCTTGAGCTATGGACGACGAAAAAAACGTCGTGAACGTACGGACGTACGGACATACGGACGTACGGACATACGGACGTACGGACGTACGAACGTACGGACGTACGAACGTACGTACACACGCACGCACAGACATCTTTCTAAAAATCTTTTATTTCGACTCTAGGGACCTTGAAACGTCGAGAAATGCCAAAATTTTCAATTTGACAAATCGGACCCATTACAATAACTTCCTATGGGAAGTTAATAAAATAGAAGCCATAGGAAAAATACAACTCCCATGTACAACGAAAGAAATTAAATCATTCCTAGGAATAACAGGGTATTATAGGAAATTCATTCAAGATTACTCAAAAATTGCTCAATCCATTACCAAGTATTTAAAGAAAGACAAGAAAATTAGTAGAAATGATATAAATTATATTAAAGCACATCAACAATTAAAAAATGCACTTCAAACAGAACCAGTACTTGCATATCCTGATTTTAATGAAACATTTTTGTTAACAACAGATGCATCCAATTATGCCATTGGAGCAGTGCTATCGCAGAAAGGGCATCCAATAACGTTTATAAGTAGAACTCTCAATGAACATGAAATAAACTACAGTACTACGGAAAAAGAATTACTCGCAATAGTTTGGTCAGTAAAATATTTACGACCCTATTTATATGGTAGACGATTTGATCTCAAAACAGGTCACCAACCATTAAAATGGTTACAAACAAAGAATTTAGGCAGAGATATTTCACCCAGATTACAAAGATAGATACTCCAGTTAGGAGAATATGATATGCAAATAGAATATTTGAAAGGTACAAGTAACACTGTAGCGGATTTTTTGAGTAGAGAAATTAAAGATGTACAAGAAATAAACATGCTAGAACAAGAATCTCTTAAGGCTACAATACATTCACAACATGAAGAGTTGAATGATCACTTCCCAATTAAAGATAGTGCAGTGAACATATTCAAACAACAAATAATAATGCAAACAGGAAACGGAATTAAGAAATCAGACAATAAAAGAATACATATAGGAATAAATGAAATACATAAAGATAATTTTAATGATTCAATAATACCATTAATAGAAAAAACTAATACAGGAATTTATACTGAATTGACAGACAACGAATACAATATACTTCAACAAAAATTAATAGACCTATTTGGAACAAGAATTAAATTTTATAAATGTGTATACTTTGCTAAACAGACACAGACACAGAAGAAGAAGCCATTAAAAATATAAAATTGTACCATGAAAAAGAGACAGGTCATTCAGGTATCGAAGAAAATTATAGAGGACTTAGAACAAAAGTCTATTTTAAACAATTAAAAAATTTAATACAGGATGTTATTAACAGTTGTAATACATGTAAGCAATCTAAATATGATAGACGACCAATTAAAGAAAAATTTCGTTTTACAGAAACTCCAAAAGACATTAACGAAATAGTTCATTTAGATATTTATTGTATTAATAAAACGAAACTTCCATCGATAAATTTAGTAAGTTAACTACAGCTACATACGTTCCAAATGTTTCTCATGAAACCTTAGAAGAAACAATTTTACAATTTTTAGCAACAATTGGTAAACCAAAAAGACTTGTGATGGATAATGAATTCAACTTTCCAAGAATTATAAAATTGTTAGAAGATCTTGATATAGAAGTACATTTTACTAAGCCAAACAGTCATACAGGAAATTCAGACATTGAAGTATTTCACAGAACATTAGCTGAAAAAATTAGAGCAATCTTAAACGGAAAAATGAACCCTAGCATTCATGAAATTCGAGTAGCTGTTCATAAAGCTAATCTTTTCTATAACACGTCAATACATTCTACTACTAGGCAAAAACCATATGATATACAGAAAGGCAATATAGATAAAAATAATCTTTATGACCTAATGATAAGAAACAAAAAAAAAATAATCGATAAACTGAACATTAACAGAGAAGAGTATACGGAAAACAGATCGGAAGGGTTTGTCAAAAACTCCAGAACAGACCGTAATAAAATAGCACCAAGATACAAATACAATAAACTTAACGATCAACACACGAAGAATATTCAAAGGGAAAGAAAAAGTAAACAGATAAACCAAGACAATTTAATCAAAGCAAGTCAAATGAATAGGAAAACTCAAAGAAGAGTTTTAGTTTAAGAGCAAATTCCGATAGAAGAGGACGTAAAGATGAATACTCTAATAATTTTAATTACCATTTTCAACTTAGTTAATAGTAAATCATTAATAACTGAAGAAATTATAAATAATAATGGTTACGTTTTAATTAAATATGATGAAGTGAATATCGTGAACAAGTACAATTCAGTTTTGCACATAATTAACTTAACAGAAATAAATGTGTTACTAAGTAAAACAACCAATCGATGGTTAGAACAAAAGAATTTCAAAGTGAACTCAACAGAAGACATAGCTAGAACGATGTATATAGACAATGAATTAGATTTGATTCAAGAAGAAATTAAAAGTATTAAAGGTCATAAACCCAATACACGAAAACCAAGAAGTCTAATTAACATTGGAGGAAGAGTTTTAATCTTCCTATTCGGAACTATGGATGATGAAGATAAAACAGAAATCGAAAACAAATTAGAAACACTAACTATAAATAATCACGAATTAATAATGAACACAAACAGACAGGTAGATATTAATCATCAACTTCAAAAAGAGATAGAAATATTGAAAAAAATGATTGATACAAAAACAAAAAATAGTTATGGTTTAATGAAAGAATTTAAAAAATTGGAAAAAAGAATTATAACCCTAGAATATGTTCGAACAGTTGATAAACTAAAAGCAATTATTGAAAAAATTCAAAACATTATATTGGCAAGTAGATTGCAAATAATGACAGAAAGTTTGTTAACGGCAGAGGAAATTGATTACTATGAAATTGATTTATTCAAACTCAAAAATATTAAACTATCAGTAAGTGAATACGATAACGATCTATTAATATTTATAATTCAAATACCAGATAAGATTTATAATTTGGATAAATATGTATTATATAACTTCCATACCCAATGAGGAAAATATGGAATTAGATATAGAAGATGAAAATATCGTAAAAATAAATGAAACATTTTATAAATACTGTGAAAACAAAGAATTAAAAAATCTAAAACCATAATGTTAACTGTATAAATAAAAATAATTGTAAAAAGAAAAAATTAAGAAATAAATATTGTAAAAGAACTGAAGAAAGGTACATTAATTGTTAAAAATAGTGATTAGAAAGTAAAAAATTATTGTGACGAAAGAAAAATTATTCAAATAAAAAGGAATGTGTTAATTAATTTTGAAAAATGTAATATTAAAATAGGTGACACAGAATATGTAAACAAAAATCAAATTGTAAAGCAACCAATAAATATTTATATGGAAGATACATTTAATTCGACTAAATTTGACTTAAAAATTGAAGATTATAATTTGACAAGAATTGAAAATATTAAAGAAATTATAGAAAGAATATCAGACCAATCATATATCCACTTTGGACTTAATGGATTTGTAACTATCATAATTTGTGCTATACTTTTAGTTTTATATAAAAAATTGTTTCAGGAGAAACAAAAGTCAAAGGGGGGAGGAGTTATAGTATTACCTCCCAACACACAAAAGAACATACCAAGCATATTCACTTGAGTATGCGACATATGTCAACGATCGAATTTCTAATATAAACAAAAATTGTCAACGATCGAATTCTTCCACCGACATAAAAGATAATCACAAAGTCACCCCTAATAAAAATACAGATAATTTACGATTCAACTTCTTTGAATCGTTATCAAATATACTTATGCATATGTAAACCTAAATATATCTTTCTGACAAAGCAGCATCACTGCATATACAAATATTTTAAGATAAAAAGGCCCGGGATGACCAGCCAAAAAGACAGTTGTAAATCAGAGTTCAGTTCGAATTGTTTTAACTAAAGATTTCCCCCCACCAGTGGTAAGGGATCTGAAGTTATAAATAATTTAAAATAAAAATTAAGATACAAATGTAAATTGTGTTTTTTTTATTTTTTAAAAATTGATCCCGGAGGATCAAATACAAAATTTGCTCGCGTTGCTTCGCAAATTGTAACCAACACATTCTTTTTGTGCTTATGGATTTTCTTCCGATATGTTAGCCTTTCTTTTACCCATTTTATATTTCTATGCGATGAAAGAAAAACAACGAAAAAAACACTTCCTTACCGAAATTAACACTTTAGAAAAAAAACTTAAGTAAAATATTACGTAGTAAAGGCCAAGCCGCACGTGAAAACAAACAAAACCATTTAAATTTTTTAGTTGAAAACAGAACGAAATTTTTGTCTATTTTCTTCTTTTCTTTCTTTTATTCATACCTTAAAACGTTTTTTTGCGCTCAGCGATGTGACGATAGAATTAGAGAAACAAAAAAATAATGTGTGTGTGTAGGTTAGTTGATGAACTATACAATACAGGAAAATTGAATATGTAGCGCAGGTAGGTAGGTAAGAGAAAAAACGTAACTATTAAATAGAACACATATTAAGAGAGAAAGAGCATGGGAAGAAAAGAAAATTAAAAATGTTGGAATGATAATGAAATGAAACAAAGCAGCGACCTCGCGACTGTGATGGAATCTAATTTCCTGGATAAAATAAATTCAAAAAGTTTATAATTTTATAATTTGTTTTTATTTATTTCTCAGGTTGTATGTTTAACTTAGATATGATTTTAGGCTTCAAATTTGCGCAACAATATTGACTTTATGAAGCAATACTGATCTTTGTCAATTATTGTATAGGTTTTAAGATATGAGTGCTTGTATAAGTCAACTAATGAAAAAAAATGGACAAAAAATGTAAAATTAGTAATATTTAAGTTTGACAAATAATAATTGAAAAAAAATTAGAGCCATAAACACTTTCATAACAATATAGAAAATAATAAAATATATTTCAAATAAATCGGTTGACTACTTTCTGAGATCATGCGTTACAAACTTTAAAATGGTTTCGCTTTTATATAATAGTATAGATATAGATATACAAGGATAGATTCAAATAGAATGAAGAAAATTGTGTCGACTTTTTGGCTGCAAAATTAACTTTCTCCCTTATTCTGCTGGCTGCTTATGGGAATGGAAATAATATTTTTCTCTCGCTCCCCCGAAATGTATCCCTTTTTCGATACTACCGCCAACGGAGGCATCCGGTCGCCCTAAAAATTTCTGCACATTAGAGTACTATAGTTTTCATATACAAAGGCATTACACAGTGATTATAAACTTATATAATATCCTAGAAACAGGAAGTTGGTAATGTTCTTTTTATCAGCCTATTACATCAGTAGATTAGACGATCGGGATTTAAGCACACACTCGATGTAAAGAAGCCATAAAAGTCAGTTGAACTACTAATCAACTACACTTTAACCATAGCTATACAAAAGAGGAGTTCTCAATAAAATTTAGCTTACGGGGAGCGTTTTTACACACCAAACCGACTTTATTCACCTATTAAAGGATTTTGTTTTTGAGAGGTGTGGCTTTTAAAAAGAAATAAAAAACATATAATTAAATGTTATGGATAAGAATTTAGTTTTATTATAAAGATAAGGGTTTTTAATTATGTTTTAAAAATGATTTCAGGTTAGATCACAGGCCCACGAGACGCGGGGTAATGCGGTCACATAATGTTTCCTTCAATAAATTGATTAATTCGCTGCGTTGCGTGCACCGAACCATTATTTTTGTAATAAATTTGCAAACGTTGTTCAATCAAAAGTCTTTTATATTCATTATTAAATAGCAAACCCAACTACGAAAAAATGAAGTGACAGCTGTGAGAAAGAGATACTCCGAAAAAAGGATTGCCAGACTGAAAACCTCTAAAAAACACCCTTTATATGAACGAGATACTTTGCAAATATTGTTAGAAAAAAGTTAAAATCTTTCAGAACTTATATAAATATTAAATAATATTGTTGTAAATCCGAAAACAAACCTTATCTATATTTTCAAAGCATTGGTGATTTGTTACAAAGCTTTAATTTTTACAGATTTACCATTTTCAATTTCATATGTGATCTTCCATGTAAACATCAACAGGGATCTGACACCGGACTTACCCACTGATTTCGTTGCTCTTATAACAGAACCTACTCTAGGCGAATGGGTCTATATCAATTTAAATGCGCGGGTTAAAGGCGGAAGCAAAATTTACTACCGCATGGATATCTTTCTACACACATACGATATCAAAAGTCGTCCTTTTACCTATATGAGAAGAAAAGCTGTACTTCCTAATAACACGATTGACATAAACCCACCAATAGAAGAAAGGTGTGCTGCGCTCTATACAATCAGTGAAAAATGTCAACTTTCGGTAACAACAGTTAGCGGGCAAAGAGTTTGTAAAGACAAATTAATTTTCCAAGAGCATTTTGAGAATTTAGATCCAAAGATATGGAAAATAGATGCTCGGATGCCAATTGACACAGAAGACTCTCCATTTGTGTCTTTTCAAAATGATCCCGAAGTTGTGTACATTAAGAATGGCTGGTTAAATATTAAGCCGAAATTTCAATCCAAAGCATCGGGTTTCAATGAATCTTCTTTGATGACTGGAACTTTACAAATTGCAGGGTACAATCGATAAGTCAAATCACCTCTTTAACCTAATTAAGTTTGTTAGTTGTTTAGGGAGAGAACAGGAGTGCATAAGAAAAGCGAAATTTTCACAGATCCTGCCTCCAATAATTTCTGCAAAAATTCGGACAAAGCACTCGTTCAACTTTCGCTATGGAAAAATTGTTATAGGAGCTACTATGCCTAAAGGTGACTGGGTAATGCCAAGTAAGTCTGTGACGGTGAAACTTCAAAAGTTTGACACACTAGCTACTAGAAAAGTTTCTTTTTGTTATGTTTGCAGTGTTGCTATTGGAACCTTTGGAAAACTTCTATGGTCCATCAAACTATGCATCTGGCCAAATTAGACTTGCAAGTTTGCGAGGAAATCACTTTCTTCGAACTGCTGAAGGCAAGGTCATTTCTAGTCGGTATTTATCGGGTGGAGTTGTACTTGAAGATCGAGGACCTTTGCATGATGCTTGTCTTCGACATTATGATGCAGAAGAACGTGTATCAGATGAATTTCATAATTTCACACTTACTTGGACCGAAGAGGATATTAGAGTGGGAATTGATGATTATGAATATGGAAAGATCGAAGGCGGCTTTTCGCAATTATTTGCAAACAAAAATTCCCCTCCTTATGATAGCGATCATAAAATGGCACCTTTTGATAGAGAAGTGAGTATTGTGGTTATGGTTTCATTAAATTCATTATAAATTATAATTTTTCGATAATTTTAGTTCTATATAAGTATTGGATTATCTGTTGGTGGCCATACAGATTTTCCAGACTATTGTAGGAGTGGAGAAGATCGGGTAATAAAACCATGGATAAATAATGATCCGAAAGCGATGTTGAACTTTTGGAAAGATCGACAAAATTGGATGAGGTCATGGGAAAAATATGATACGAAACTTCAAGTGAATTTTATTTTAGTTTATGCTTTGTAGATTTTATTTTAATTAGAAGATACTTCAGAGGAGGAAATAAATCCGTTTAAATATTTAAATATGCTTGAAAGCCTTAATTTACTTGTATTGTAGTGCTAAACATAAAGTATTTGCATTCGGTCACCCCATCTATCCGCTCATTATTGAGGTTCATGATTTTCGTTTTTAATATATTTAATATGAAGATTCCATGTCTTGTAATAATGTTTATAATAATATGATATCATGTGTCGTAGAGCGCGACCTAAGAATTTGCAAAACTTAATGTAGTTTAAAACACCAAGCGTTGAGAAGAAAGCTTACTTAAGTTTACTTACTTTACTTTACTTTGTCAAAGTGCGACAAAATAAAAAATAGATCTTTTCAGGTGTTGAGCTCGAATTTACGATATTTACGATCTAAAGCGAGCCCAAAGTTTTAAGTGACATTTCAGATTGTATCATAAGAGTCCATTGTTTCTATTCAATGTGTCAAAGTTAGTACGACCGAACGCTTGGTTGTGGTTAAGGAGGAGAGTACGATAACTTTGGCGACAAAGTTTAATGACGGATTTGTATAGAACAGTTAAAAACAAGCATTTTTTTACTATGGGAGGGGGGGGTGTCTATCTCCCCCCGTTTAGGCGGTAGGGGCAATTTAAAAAAATATGTACATTAAATGGAAAAAAAATAATTAAAAAATAACGGTAATACTTAGAATTAAGTATTATACCTTTTTTTAAAGCCAACATTTTTGTCTATTAGCTTGTTTTTAAATCAAGTCAAAACTATGCATAGTTTTTGAAAAAAATTGTTTTAAACTAAAAATGTATGCAAATCTCTCTATTTCTTAGAGCGCCCGATTAGGGCCAGTAAGTTATATTTAAGTAGAATTAATTAGGCTAGTTTCCCATTTTGTCTAGCATGTAAGTAGAGTTAAGTTTAAATGAATAAAAAAATGAATTTAAAAAAAAAAAAAAAAAAAAAAAAAATGTATGCAAAAAAAATTTAAAAAAAGGTTTAAAGTGTAGTTTCAAATTATCTACTGTTTTTTTTTAGAATTCATTGCTCTTATTTGTTTTTGATCAAAAACTGAAAACAAGATGACTTTATGTCTTTATATAGAATTAAAAACTGGCTAATAAAACAGAATGTTGGCTTTAAAAAAATGTATAAAACTTAATTGTAAGTATCACCGTTATTTTTTAATTATTCTTTTCCATTTTAAATAATAATTTTTTTAAATTGCCTTTACCGCCTAAATGGGGGTAGATAAACCCCCCCTCCCATAATAAAAAATGCTTGTATTAAGCCCCTCTACCAGAAACCGTTATTATATCTTGGCGCCAAAGTTATCGTACTCGGGCCTGGTTAAGCTATTACGCCACCTGGTAGAATATCAGCTACATCATCAATGTACAAGGTGAACATAATAGGACTCACAATGCAATCCTGTGGTACACCTACAGATGTATCAAACAGTTCTGAAAACTTAGAACCATCTCAAGTGATATAATCTTACTTCAAAAGTCTGAACAGATTTATTCTATAGTGCTCGAAAAAAACGAACCATGAGTTCAGCAGCGCACTTATTCATATTAAAGCTGTACTGTCGTACTCTTGTTCCTCAAGACATTTCTTAAACTAACTTAAGCCTTACTTAACTGCCAATATTTCTTAAATGTGCTGGATTCCTTATTATTACTTGGCGATGCAATCCCTTTACTGGTCCGCTTCTCAAATTAGTATTGCTACGCCTATTTTAAACAGTATTCCTTCAGTATTTCATGGTAAAATTTATTGACCGCATAAGATTTGGTTAAAGTAGCCTATCCAATTTACAGGTTTGTTATTACTGAATATAAAAATCCTTCCCAATAGCAATTGAACATGTCCAATTCGACTTTGAAATTGACACATAGAGGACAGCAGAGGTAGACAGTTTCAAATTTTATTGAGCATCATAATAAGGTAAATTCATACTGTCAACTTGAAACTTAAATAGGTTGGGTCTTCTTTGGGTGGTTTAGTTCTTGTTAAACCAAGAAATAATATGGTTAGCGATAGTGTGTGGTGGTGTCAGGATGAATAGAACACTTGTGTATAAATTAACAAATTGAACTTCCATGATCATCAATTACTTAGCTTTAGTCCTTGGCATGAACTATTGCACATGTTGCAATTTTTATTTGCGATAATTATTATTAGGTATATTAAACAAAATTAAAACGAAAACACTAAAAAAACTTCAACCGCGATATACATAAGAAATGTGCACGAATTGTGCTAAAACCCGAACTTTCAAACAACAGCGGCGAAGAGGCGACGAGGCAAAATTGCAACAAGCAGCAATTAAGTGCTGCCACCACGACGAGCTTTAATTGGATGCCACAGGGGCGTTCTTACGTTTAGTAAGAAGAGGGGCGCCAGCAATTTTTTTTTCTGAAATAAATAAAAGGAATTTGCAAACCTTTATAGCTAAAAGGAAATAAAGAAAAGAAACAATGCCACCACTATAAAAGATAAATAAAAACAGAATGGATATATTTTCTGAAAAAATGATTTATTCAAGTATGTCTGAGAAACCTTACAAAAGTAGGATAAAAACTCAGGATCTTTTCGGAGGTCTAAGTTCCCACAAACAAAATTGGGATTAAAAAAAAAAAGAACTAATACGATTCAACACAGAAGAAAATGTCTACTTATCTTTTTTTTTGTTTCCATGTGCAATACCCGACTTGCTCCTTTTTCCTTTCCTTTTTCTTTTTTTCCTTCCTTCTTTTTTTTTGTATAACGACTCTTACTAAACTTTTATGTTTTCTCAATTTTTATTGCACTCAGTCAAAGTACGAAATCACAAATTTTAGTCTTATCACTCTCAATGCTTGGAAAGAATTGAAGTCCAGATCCCAAGATCTGTCCTATCTCTTCTTTTCCAATTCCCGCCATTTTAGCTTTCAGCCAATCTGGAGTGGCGGATCTCAATCACTTCATCAACAACCAATCGGAGATCGGCTTGTTGATATCAACTTGTGATGAGATGCTAGCGGTCCTGCTTACTCGCTCTTTCTCTCACATCTAAATGCAAGTCATCCTGGAATTCGCCGCCCGCTGGATTCACTTCCAATTCCAAGTTAGGACGATTCCAGGAGCTGCATTCAGCCACCCCTACTGAGAAACATAAAATCGAGAAAAACGTATTTTTTTTCCTTAAACTTTGTAATAACCGCTCGAAAGGAAAGGAAATAGTTGTAATTCGGGATCTGTACATTACGTTTCGTTAACTTAACACAGAACTAAGTTGCCCGAAACTTAACAGCCCATACGCCCATAAAATTAGTTTAAAGTTGTACAATTAGTTAATAATTAATACAATCCACGTTAAGAATTAACAATTTAACCAATAGAAGTACAAAAGAATATGACTTAACAATTATTAAACTTTATGTTGGGCCTTAGGCCATTCTGCATTTGGAGTGACTTCACGCGATCGTTCAGACCTCAAGTTCACCTTCACCAGACCGTCCATCTGGTTTGGTTTCACTTACATGGAAACCATCCTTCTATTGTGACCTGAAACGAAACTTGGTTCTTTTTCCTTCACGAAAATGACAGAGAGAACCATGGTCAGAAGGACTATGGCCGTCCCGCTCTCTCTTATTCTCGTGTAGAAGGTTTGTGACATTTGTCAAATCAAATATATTAAATAAAACATAAGTGGATGCAAAATGCATTGTCTTTATTAGAAATGTAAATTAAAGAAAAGAATTATAAGGCTATATGGTACCTGTACCAGAGAGAAAAAAACTAATCGAGAGAGTCAAATTTCCTCGTCTCCGTCCCTTCGAAATCTTTTACTCACATTTTTTATAGCGTGTTGAATTCGTATCGGTGTATACATGTTTTCACCTCGGAGAAGAGTAGACAAAAAACATCAGTTCTGGGATTGCGACATTTCTCATTTTTGTTTTTTTTTTTTAAAGTCTCATTATAATATTTGTAATTCTCATAAATTTCTTTCTTTAATTTCACTAACATCTTGTCGTTTTTATATCTAGAAAAATACTAAATATAATTCAAATTAATTCTAGCAAAACATTTTTGTTTGTCAATAAATAACGGGAGAAGTTATAACGGTAGATCGTGGTGAATTTGTTTTTCTCTTCTTTTTCTCTAAGTTACAGATAGATGGCATTAACAACCAAAACAGGAAAGGATGTGTGCAGAAAGAGTGTAACTTTATCTTTAAATGATTTGAAATCCACATCTTTCTTTTTTCTCTTAATACTTGAGTTATCGTGATTTTAAAAAACGTTGTCAGTTGAATTTTCCTAAAAATAAACTAAAAATTACCAATAAAATGTTGTACATGATGAAATAATTTGATTTCGAAATCTATTTTGGTAAACGAGATTTTTATTCGAAAACCATTTTTCACGAATTTTAGTAGCAATTCTTGATAAATTTGTGTTTCTTATGTAAACAAATACAGCACAGCTTGGATTTTTCTTAGAACAATATCGTTAACAACAAAATTTAGCACATAATGAAATCATTTTGAAGTCAATGCCTTCATTTATTCACGATATATCGAGAATCGAATATCAATTTTTACCAATTTTGCGTAATATTTTTTATAATTTAATTTGTATAAAAAAAATTGACTTTTGGATTCTTATAACAATTTCACTGAATATCGAACAATATTTTCTATAAGATGAAATTAGTTTGAAGCAAATATTAAATATTAAATAAATATAAATAATAAAAACCGTTATTTGCATTTTTTACACATATAAAGCTAAGTTCAAGTCGATAGCTTTATTGGCTCTGAGAAATGTTGGGTTAACCAAAATTTTCACTTTTTTTTAAATTAAAATAAATAAATTAGGTGGCGCAACAGTCCGTAAAGAACCAGAGCCTATTGACTTACAACCAGAGTTGTAAATAATGCATTGAATTTTATAATGCATTTTGAATAAATTAGAAAATATTTTTCATTTTATAATTCTATTTTTTTTTTAATTATTTATTAAATTTTATTTTTCAATGTTACCGATGGCATTAATTATTTAATGTTATTCTTTAATTGTGTTCTATCAAATTAAAATATTATTTTCCAATGCAAAACTTTTAAAATAAAAATACGTATTTTTATTTTATTTGGCAGACTTTCGCAATTATTAATTAAAATACTTTAAGTTTTTATTTCCAAAATTTTTAAGCTGATTATTGTTATGACTTACGGTTATCACGCAATTATAACACAAAAAACAACAATTATTCAAATATTATAATTTGTTATTATTATTGTTCGACCGAAAAACGATTTTTTTCAAAATTTATTTGTTAGTATCAGTCAATCTTCAACCTGGGACATTTTTACGTCAAGATTTCGAATATTAACTGAAATAAATGGAAATAATTGAATAAATTCCCACTAGGCATTGAAATTGAATTATAAAATTGTAGCTCGTTTTGAATGGAAGCTATTTTTTAATTTTAATTCAATTAATAATAAAATAACATTTATTTACTAATTCAATAAAACTTGCAATAAAATAATTTTAATTTTTAGTTTAATTGATGGCAATAAATTAAATTTTTAATGGGTAATTCATAGATGTACAATTAGTATTATATATTTTATTTCAGTCAAGAACAATATCCATTAAACAAATTTTGAGTAATGCATTGAATTGAATATGCAATTTCGAAAAGGGCACATCTCTGAAAATTTAAAAAGTTTAGAAATTGAAAAAAACTGGTTATTTTTCCAACTAGTGCATACAATTTATTTTTGTTATGTGCAGGAGTTGAAGTTTATAGTATAATTAATACCAGAGATGTGCTGTTTTCGATCTTAATGGGTGTTATCAAGCATTTACGTCACATTGCTATAAAAAAACGTATTTGACAAAAAATCCGAGATGTGCCCTTTTCGAAATTGCATATTCAATTGATATTGAAATTTTTGCAACTCTGCTTACAACTCTCAACCATTCCTGTGTGCGAGTGATTGCAGGGATGGAGGGGACCTACAGTTTATATGCCGAATCCGAACGGCTAATTTGAAAAGGCACTTTTCCTGACAAGAATTACTCTTGGAGAATTTGTCAATTCTTCGCAAGAGGCAATACCCGTGAAAAAACTTTACGTGGCACAGGCAGGGATCGAACCCATGACAGTCCAGAGCACTTACCATCATGCCACGGGTACCACCTTTTAAATTGCTATGGTAAAAAACTGCACACTCAATTGTCCTTTCGGCATCTTTCTGCATTATTATATCTTGAGATATGAACGACGAAAAAGGCTTCCCGACAGTATACGAACGTACGTACACACCCACGAATATTTAGAATCTAGGGACCTTGAAACGTGGAGAAATGTCAAATTTTTCAATTCGACAAATCTGACCGATTACAATAACTTCCTATGGGAAGTTAATAAGACACAACTATAGAATTCAATTGAATCCAATTTGGTATTTCTTAATAATAACATGGACCATGGTACTTTAATCTTAATCAATGAACTATGAAGGGATTCATTAAACGCTTTTTATTTCATATTATTGTAATTATAAGATGGGTATAACAATGGGTCACGTATTTTAATTAGGTAAATGTAAGTATGTCTTGAATTCAAAATATATAACTAAATTGAAGCAAACAAAAACCACTCTTTGTACCAAATTTGAATAAAGATTGATTGATTGTTGCAACCATTCGGATTTTATTCAAGAAGTAATAAAATGAAAAAAGATTTTTTCAAGTACAGCATGAGTTAGAAAATTGATTCTTAATCTTTGAATGAAAATACTAATTAATTTTTAGTTTGAAAGGTCTATTTTTTAAAGTAAAGTCAAAACTTGGATGTTATAAAACGTCAAAAATTGAAGGAAGCTCCAACAAATTTAAATAAAACTATAGTTCAAAATTAAAATGTACAACAAAAAATCAACTTGCAAAAGGTCAGTCAAAATTCTTAAGCAAGCGTCTATAGCTTAGAATAAATGATTGGGAAAGAACATATTAATGTTTAAAGGATTATTTTTGAGATAAAGAGATTCAATTTTTGAAGTTAACCATTTTATAATTTGAAAACCTTACGCCACGTATTTTCAAAGGAATATTGATCGT
Organism: Eupeodes luniger; assembly: GCA_951509635.1. Taxonomy (NCBI): domain Eukaryota; kingdom Metazoa; phylum Arthropoda; class Insecta; order Diptera; family Syrphidae; genus Eupeodes; species Eupeodes luniger. The sequence goes on from OX608075.1 coordinate 46,323,323, forward strand.
ATCTAATCATGGATGTCCGTTCATGGTTGCGGCTTTTGGAGCTCTATAATTGGGAAAGAGTTTATATAACAACAATTGATGTTAACAGTAGGTATCATTAAAATAACCTTTCTTGTAGTAGGGGAGCCCAGGGTGCTAAATCGGGATTAACTCGAGCGTCAAAGAGACCTATTGGATTGCGAAGCTTAGATGATAAAAAGAAAAAAATGTCATATCATATATACACTTTCAGCGGTGGGGGGAGCGGCTATAAATTTTCAAAAATGTAAAAAAACAGTTGCATGGACATACTCGAGCGCGTCAGATATTAATAGCATCCATGTCCTACGTATTTTTGAAAATATACGTATGTATCTGATTGTTTCCATGATGGGTGGTCTGGTCGTACGTATAAGGGTTGAAAACGAAAAAAAAAAAATTTATCGAGCGCGTCAGATTTTCAAAGGGGATGTTAAGTGAACCTAAAAGAAGGCTCTTATGTAATAATCTTACGATTTGGATGTGACCCAAACTCACGGCCATTATTAGAATATGGAAAAAAAATCGCCATTTTGAAATACTCGAGCGCGTCAGATTAAGATATACATATATGGTTCATTTATATACCCAAAACGTGCTGTCTCATAATTGGACGATTATCTGGAGGGATTCGCCTAATCTGACAATGGCAAGAATTGTTTCATCACAAAGCACACACTTTACATTAATTTCACTCATAGTAACTTTTTTTTAAATTTTAATTCTCATAAAATCGCAAAATAATTTCAGGCGTTACAAATATGTACATACGTTGTAAACGAAAAAACAACTGCGCGATCAGCTGTCATGGCGTCATGGCAACAGAACCCACAGTGGGGACTGAGTGATTATTTTTCCTTACTTCGGCTTACGGAAATCGTCAGATTATTATTCGTGAACGTTGAATTATTGCCTTCAAAATAAAAAAAAATTAGCCACGCTAGAGAAAGTCAAGATGACGTTTGTTTTTTACAAGTTTGTAACTCACCTACTTCTTATCGTCAATCGAAAATTGTCAGATTAGTGGAATATACACTTTTTAGCATATAACTAACTTACCCTACCTTAATCTGACGCGCTCGAGAACTTCAGATAATCAATTTTTTTTACTAATCTGATCCTTTATCCTTGGGTCGCGGCCACATATACGGGGCTAATACTTGGTGGAGGTATTCAATGCCTCAATGGGGTACTAGCTACCTCCCTGTATATTAATCTGCCGCGCTTTAGTAAATCCCAAAATCCCTTCTTGGGCTCCCCTACTATTGTATGTTATGTTATGGATAGGCTATCAATATACCTTATTGAACGAGTTGGATACCTAAATTGAGATAGCTGATAAAAAAATAAAAACAACTCTCAGCTGTTCACAAAAAGCAGATACAAATTTAGATTTTGAATACCAAAATTATTGTAAAACAAAATTTTCAATGGATAATTTTAATAATTCACCGGAATTTTATTTTTCCGGATGTACAGAGTAATTACTTGAATCATAACGGGCTCAGTCATCGGGCTTTATTGACAGCCAAAAATGTTGACGAAATTAACTTCCAGATACAACAGTTTTTACCAGGCGAGCTAATATCTTTTAAAATTTAAATCAATCAATATTGTTGTTAATATAAATGATAGTGTACATTTTCCAATTGAATTTTTAAATTCACTAGATATACCTACCTGGAATGCCACCACATAATCTTCGATCAAAGATTGGTTCACCTATTAGGTTCGGTTAGGTTAAAGTGGCTGTCCGTAATGGAATCGGACACACTTAGGCCAGTTTAATGGCCCATTGTGATACCACATGAATTTTGAGGCTTCTTCCTAAGCTTAATGGAACCAGTTTGAGTCCCTTATGAAACATGAGATGCTGATTATGCTGATATGATTTAGATCGTTAAAGAAGAATTCTCCTAGGAAATTCTTGCGTTTTTGAGCTAGAGCAGGGCATGTACAGAGAAGGTGAAGAACTGTTTCCACCTCTTTCTCGTCCATACAGATTCTGCAAAAGTCATTTGAGAATACGCCTAGCCGCGTGGCGTGCTTTCCTATTAGACAGTGTCCGGTTATGACACCTATTATCGAGCTTATATGCGATCTGCTTAGAGTTAGCAAACACCTTGATCGCTTTAAATCTAGCGTTGGCCAGATGTTTTTTGTGACGTGACACGTGGTGATGTTGTTTCACCTGGTGTTTTCCTTCTTCATAGCGTCTTGCATTAGCAACAGTTTACAAGTAGCGATTGGTATGCCAGCATTTGCCAAACGTGGTAGAATGGGTTGTACTATACCGTTCCTGGCGAGTTCATCTGCCTTACAGTTACCTGGAATGTCTCTATGGCCCGGCACCCAGCAAAGGTGAATATTAAACTGTTGTGCCATCTCCATTAAAAATTATCGACAGTTATGGACTGTTATAGAGTTTGTAGAGACAGAGTCCAGAGATTTGATAGCGGCCTGACTATCTGAGAAAATACGGATATCAGATGTTGATATCACGTTTTCTTTAAGCCAGGACAAGACTTCTTTTATCGCCAAAAGTTCCGCCTGGAACACGCTACAATGATTGGGAAGGCGAAATGAGAGACTTAATTTCAGTCGTTCAGAGTACACACCTCCACCAACCCCCTCCTTTGTTTATGAACCATCAGTATAAAAATGTATTGACTCGTCTTCCAGGAATGCCCTATCCTCCCAGAAAGATCTGGAAGGTATAGAAATTTGGAAGATTCTGTCGAATTGCAGTTGGGGGATGGTGTAGTCTGTGTGCTTTGAAATTGATTCTAAATACCTAAGAATTACGGAGTTGCCAATGTTGTTGTTAGTCCACTGCGACGAAGCTTTGAGGCGAATAGCAGAGCTTGCAGCTATTTGCTTGCTAAAATATCAAGAGGTGTTAGGTAGAGTAAGGTGTCCAGTGCCGCAGATGGGGTCGTACAAAGAGATCCGCTTATACATAGGCAAGCTGAACGTTGGACTTTATTTGTCGCAATTTATAGCTTTCTCCAAAGCAGTCCACCATGCTGCCACACCGTAAAATTTTTCAATTGTGTTCTAAGAATATTTTTGGTATGTAGTTGTTTAGACATTGTAAATATACGCTCTGCATTTGAATTTTGACCCGTTTTTGAAAAATAAAAAAATTGAAAAAAAAATTCAATATTTTTTTAAAAATCCAAGCAAAAAAAACTTGCACTTTTGATAATCAAATATTGTTAAGGCAATATAAGAGCTCGTTCAAAAAAAATTATTGAAATCGGTTCATAAGTTGCTGAGAAAATTAAAAAACAAAATAACGGTTCTATTGAGCGGTACCTTTCCTGAGCAATACAAAAATATGTTTTTTTTATTAAAAGAAGCCAAGTTAAAAAATAAAATTTTAGAGAAATCGGTTTGTTTTTGAGAAAATTCGAATTTTCGTTTTTTGAACAACAAAATTGTATGGGTGCCACTGTTAATTTTGATCTTAAAAAAATGAAAAAATAACGCCTAACGCGAATCTGCTCGAAATCTTAACTTCCAAGTTTGAACTTAATCGACCCAATGGTTTAATCTGTAAGAGCGTGGACAGACAGACAGGACAGACGGACGGAATCGCGGGACCCACTTTTTCCGACTTTTCTACCATCGTAATAATCATTTTTGATTAAAATCTCGAGTTCGAAATTTTTTAAGAATGCAAAACTTGCCATATACATACATACATACATACATACATAGTTCCTATATGTCGCAAGTAAAAAACACACAGTAAAAATACCCTCAAAACGTGTCGGTATTAAGTCTTGTCTAAGTCTTTAATTCATTTCATTCATGGAAGAAAATAGATTTCCTACAAATCAACCCTACAAAATACCAAGCACAGTTTTTATTACAAACCATACATTTGTATTAAAAAATAAGACAATATACGAAAAAGGAAAAACAAATCTAGGAATGTCAACTGACACAATATCCGAAAAGTGATTGCTTGCATCAGCTGATAGCTAGCTTCACATAAACTACTCAACTGCTCAAAGAGGGAAATATGCGTTAAATAAAATGCGAAGATATGTATATGAAGCTCTACAAAAACGAGAGAAAAGAAAACCCCAAGCTTTCGAAAGTGCAATACAAATGAATTCCCATAAACTTTAACATCAGAGAAAGAGTTCTGCTTGGGAGAGTAATAAATGTTTAACAACGAAAGCGATGCATGCAGCACATTGTATAGATGCACAACATTACTGTACTTGGGTTTGGGTATTTCTCTAAAATGCAAATGGAATTAACGTTTTAAGGGGGGGATTGGGATTGTGATGATGTGGTGTTGGTTGCAGGATATCTTAGTACAAAAATTAAATTCAAACTATATAAATTGGATTGTGAGTGTAGGGATATAAAAAACGTAATAAATTAACAAAATCTGAGGACAATAATGTTTGAGTGATAATAAATTTGATGTCTTGTCAGATTTATTACAATATTCTGAAAATACAGTACTGACCTCAGAAGGGATAATATCAATTTAAGAACCAATTTTGGAAAACTATAAAAAGTTTATGAAAACACAATAATTATATATTTATTGTGAACAAAAAATCACGTCTGTCGATTTGTGTTGCTTAAAACCCAGTTAAACCAAAATAACACTCGATACCAAACTAATAATTTCTTGAAACAAATTCAACTAACGGTTCTTTTTATAAATCCTAAAAATACTTGTCACCTGGAATATTTTACGAACAAAAAATCTTTTTATCTCCAAAATAATTTTGTGCAACGGAGAATGACGTTTTTGACATCTGGTAAAATTTTGAGAAAAATCGAATTGACAGTTTTCTAACAAAAAATTAAACCTAACAAAACCAAAAGCAAATTTACTTTCGACTCAAATATCTTTTCAAAAATTAAAAATATTGGCTTCAAACTTATTTTATCTCACAGAAAATATTGTCTTCGACATTTGGAAAATTGTTTAATAAAACTCCAACAGTCCGTTTTTTTTATAAAAAAAATAAAATCTACAGAAAATAGTACTCAAATTTGGTAAAAATTGATATTCGGTTTTCAATGCCTCGCGGGTAATAGAAGATTTTGACTTCAAATTAATTTCATTCATCCGATTTGTATTTGTTTATATAAGAAATAAAAACTTTTAAGAAATGCTACTAAAATTGGTAAAAATCGGTTAACGACTAAAAATCTCGTAAACAAAAATAGATTTTGAAACTAAACAATTTCATTATATGCAAAATATTGTTGGTACTTTAAAATTTTTTCAGAATAATTCAAATGACAACTTTTTTAACAAAACACGAAAACCTACAAACTTTTAAGCAAGACAAATAGACAGACGGGATGAGAAGTTATTTTTGTGGACCTCAGCCCCTTTTATTAAACTGGTATAGTAAAATAACCATCCACCAGAAAGTCCTTTTTCATTATTCGATGTTTTTTATCTGTAAAACAAAATTTATTCGAAGCCAATATCTTCACTAATTCTTGAGATATGGACGACCAAAAATGGTATCTCAAACGTATAGCCGTACGAACGTAAGACGTGCACAAAGAGATCTCTCTAAAAATCTTTGATTTAGATTCTTGGAACGTCGAGAAATGTAAAAATTTTCAATTCGAGCAATCGGACTAATTACAATAACTTCATGTAGGAAGTTAACTCGCCACATAAAAAATTAGTTTTGTAGCGAGGTGAGGTCTGGTTTAGGAGCAGAATCCCCCATATTTTCACGCGAGCTTACCCAACTTGATAATGCTCCCCATCACCCGCAACATCAACACTTTCTTCCTTTCTCTTCCTTTCCGAAATCCCTTTCCTTTTTTTGTTTGTCTTAGGTCAAATCACCGTGTTTTCCTAAATCCTTTTCGATTAAACCTATGCCAAAAATTAACCCCTTGCCTCCGTTACACTGTTAATGTCAAAAAGTTATACAAAAGAAACATTTAAGAAACTAAAATGTATGAAATTGTTCGTAAGTATTTTTTAAGTCTGAAGTCTAAATTTCATATTTCATATTCATTTATTAAATGTTTCTTATTTTCTTAGTTTCTCATTTTAAATAATGATTTTTATCAATTATTAAAAGTTATTGAAAGATCTACTCTAAATGTACTTAATAGTGGGGCCAATCATGTATGTCATTTAATAATTCATTAATATTTTTACCTTACTTATATTCATTCCATTCGTTATACCTTAAAATATTTCTCATGACGTCCTTGGTCCTTGTCAAATTTAACATCTATACTACCAACTACTAAAGTATTCAAGACCTTCAAAATGAGTTACAGCTATATATTGTGAAGGATTTAAAAAGAAACCCTTGGGCCATCACAATATTATTATATCACACATATGTAGCTAGTGCTTTATTTTCGGTTCTTAATTTTATTGTTTATTGTTACAAAAGCACTCCCTTTCCGGTGTTAATAAAACCCCTTCTAGCGAGTTATCCTTTGTTAGTTTATTTCTACCCCGCACATACTCAAGTCCATTGACATACTATACATGGACTGCTAGTGGTGTGAATTTTCCATACAAAATTTGAATAAAAATGGTTCCACTTCAAATTAGCTACACTAGCCCTTTCAGGCACAGTGGCAAAAAAAGTTATGAAATATTTAGCGACATCTGTTTTTATTTAGTTGAGATAAGCTTTTTCTGACATAGAAAGTATTGACATCTAGCATAATTTGTTGAAGACAAACGATGCCATGTTTTTTGTTTATGTTATTGAAGAATTTTGACAGTTCGTGCAAAATGAAGCAGAAGCTGGCTGTGCGCTGTGAGTATTTTGTTTAATTTATGTATATTTTTCAAAATAAAACATTTTAAATTTCACAGTGAATACTTCAAAACGCCACACAACTTCTAACCACCTCTAATTACCGCAACGGAACTGCCGGGTATGGGTATGTATATCTGCGAAACTACCAGTCGAGGCTAATGTACATATCATGGATTTCGATGGTCTTATTGCTGGCCAAACTTCTTTGGGAACAGCTGCTATCATCGTTATGGATAAATCAACCGATATCAAAGCTATTGCCCGCTTGATATCTTTCTACAAACATGAAAGTTGTGGACAGTGTACTCCATGTCGCGAGGGTATTGGTTGGATGAACAAAATTATGGCTCGGTACTAAATAATTTGATAAAATTAAGATTTAATGGAAAAAATAATAATATGATAATTTCTTAGTTTCGTCGCTGGAAATGCTCAGCCATCCGAGATTGATATATTGTGGGAAATTTCTAAACAAATTGAAGGACACACTATTTGTGCCCTTGGTGATGGTGCAGCTTGGCCAGTACAAGGTTTGTTAAGTTATATATTTTTGTTTCTATTTCTCAACCCTTGCTTTTTGTAATTTAGGTCTCATAAGGCATTTTAGACCCGAAATCGAGGCAAGAATGAAGCAACATGCAGGAAAATCTGCTGCTAAAGTTTAAGATATTGACATTATATTAAAGAAAATAAATTGCTGTTGTTTTTGCTTAAAGTCTTAATAATTCATTAATTAATTGTGTCTTGTAAGCAATGCCATGATTTGATTATAATGCGTATTGTTAATATTAAAACTTAAGGTATTTAGATATCAGAGAAAGAGATAGGAAAAGGGAATCTAATTCCTGTGCATGTGCAGTTGGTTGAGAAGTTCTTAAACAATTTATATTTTGTGGTTTTAAATGGTGGCTATCACAAATAAAATTATGCTCTGGATCTTTTCCAGCTTTGAAAAATAGGAATTTGAATAGTGTCCCATTTTCTTAAGGGAGAACTCTACATTTTTTTTAATTTCTCTTAAACTCTTGAATCTTGAGATCGTGTTAGGCGGCAAGATGGTGCAGTCGGGTGGCTCACCGTGCATCACCCATCCCCTCCTCATGCGAAACAGGCTATTTTTTTTTTCACTACAAATAATACAAAGCATTTTCAGACTAGGCAAACATTTAAAAACACCTAGCCTTCCTTTATATTTGTCATCATATTTTTTTCTATGAAAGTGTAATTTTTAGAAGAATGAAATAACTCCTAATAAGGACTTAATTTATTTCTCTACTGGTTTGTATATTTTATATCATGTGATATCTACTTACAATAACAAATTCAAGCAAACTTAACATTGATAAGAAACCTAAGAATTAGAACTTCTTTCCCGTGAATCTAATTCTAACATTGTATGGAAAATATTAGGTTTTATTTCATCTTTTTTGGAAGGAGTTATTACGTTAGGATTTATTGTATATAGCCGTATTTTAAAACCCAGATTATTTTATAACTCAGGCTATTTTGTTACACAGTTTATTTTATACACCCATGTTATTTTTAAACCCAGGTTAACCCTGGGTATTTTAAAACCAATTTTATTTTGTAGTCTAGGCTACTTTGTAATTCAGGTTATTTAATAGCAGAACCTGGTTATTTTTTAACCTGGATTATTTTATAACCTTGGTTTGATTATTTTATTACCCTAATTGTTTTACAACCCACTTTTATTGTAGTACCCAGTTTATATTATAACCCAGGTTAATTTTAATTAGGAAGGTCATTTTGTAGTCTAAGTTATTTTCTAACCTTCGTTATTTTAAAATCCAGGTTACCTATTTTTAATCCTGGTTATTTTATAACCCATATTTAGTCTTTAAATTGGGTTAATACCTTCCTACTTACTTTAATTATGTTAATATAATGTTAATATAATGTTAATGTTACATTTTTCTTTGGATGAGTTTCCGGTATAATGTGTCCCTGAGGTATGGGTTAAGATGAACTGCGTTCACATTGCCCACAAAAGCATTCCGTACTAGAAAAATATGTTCAAATAAAATACAATTCGCATACCTAGTCTTAAGAAAATCATTTTTCTTTTGACACCTTATTTATTAAAATTGGTTTAGTGTGAAAGCCGGAAAAGGGAAATGAAATAATATGTACATATGTATGTATATGATTAATAGAAATAGCAGTTTATATGTATCTATATGTATATATTTTTCTTCAAGTCCGATTGAATCTTTAGGACAAACAAAATAAAACTTATTTTCTGTTTACATTTATCAAACTTAATCCTTACCAAAACTTAGTGATATCGGGTAGAAATGTTCTTCTGGTCTTTGAATAGAATTAAAGAGTGAAATTGTATTCGGGTCGAAATACATATCCAAACAGGAAAAACCTGGCAGCACAAATGATGCCAAATAGGTAGGTAGGTTTGTACCATTGATTTATGTCGAAGAGTAGTATCTCAGTTTGGAGTTCTTTTTCCTGTTTCCAAACAAGGGCACATAGAGATATTGTTTCTTCGTTTCCATTTGATGGTGCTTTGGTAATCGATTGGCACTCAAGGACGTGGATCATCTGGTGGTTCCATGGAGCTTATTTTAACAAGCGGCGATGATCGTTCTTGCGGCGGGGCAACATAAAACACTTGCATTTCTGTTAAGTCATACAGCACAAGACGTCCATCGGCTAAGCCTACAGCTAAACCCAATACAAGAATGTTTAGAAAATTAGTTCGTTCTTCAATACAAATAAATATTGTTTGTTACCTTCAAGTTGAATGCCAAAATGAACTCCTTCCTGTTGGCAATGTTGAAAGTGTCGATGCAGATGCAGCAAGGTCATGCAATAATCCACAATGTGACAAGGTACAACTAAAATGTCTGCATCCTTCTTCGAAGCCGGTACATCGACGATGTTGCGTAAACTAAGATCCACAAGCAATACACTGCCTCCATCAGTGCCCACAGCCAAACACCCATCCATATTTTGCAAAATAGTATGCTGAGAGGCCTCATGACTTATAAACCGGCAACAAGTTATTTAAACACGACAAGATCTCATGGACTGTCGGCATATTGGATTCCAATTGCAATCAGTGTATCCTTCATGTATGGCATTTGGATTTCCGAAACGCATGTTATGATGCAAACACCAAACCTACATAAAACGAGTCGTATACCAAAAATTAAATATTTATTTATATATGCTTAAATTATGACACTATACCCATTGCTGGCATCAAAATCGAATTTAGATATGGACTGACCGGTTCGCAGTGAGGTAATGCAGAGGCGCGAGCCGTTGGTAAGCCATCCCCATTGTCGATTTTATTATTCCACCAAATATATCACCTTGTTTTATTGATAAATAATAACTACATATTAATGCGTATATAACAATTTAAAAGGCAAGTTATTTTCTTCAGGGCTTGAGGGTTCTTGGACGAGACATTCAGAAAATCGAACTTCTTCTTTGTAATCAAATGAGGTTCAAATAGATCCATAATTTGCGTCTTTTTCTATCAAAACAATAACATAAACTCTTGTTAATTTTTAAAAATAATCTAATAACGATAGTATTTTATTATTTTATACGAAAATAAAATTCAAACGCGCGAATATCATTCGGTTTTCGGTCTTTGACCAAAAATTTTCTCGAATATTTGTTTCGTTGTTGTGTTTGTGTCAAGTGTCATAAATGTTACACAATTTTTCCGCATAGCCCTCTTTGCGCTAGTGTTTTGTCCGTTAAAAGTGGAACCATCGTGAAGTTGGCTACTAGCAGTCCATGTATAGTATGTCAATGCTCAAGTCGATTACAAATTTTTATCACTATCAAACAGTGGAATTATTCACTACATTTTTCTTGCCAAAATGTATATTGTAAGAAAACATGAAAATATTCTTTTTCTTTCCTTATCTCCCATTTTTTTTTGTTTCTATCCTTCACTCTAACTATAAACTACTTTTCCTTTCCTAGTCATAGCTGCGCGATTCTTTTCTCCCAGTTGTAGTGTAATTTTTTTTTTGTACGAAACTTTATGTTGAAAATACTGATTTTCTTCTCCTATCCATTCTTACTGAACGTATGTATGGTCTGGGCCACTATTGGTATTCGAGAGGTATACTCTCACACACATCTGTGTATATACTTTTGAGGATTTTTCTCCTCACTCGAAATCCGTAGGTATACATTATACAATACACAGAAATTGGCAAAGAAATCAAATATCAAAACTTCAATTCATCAATTCAATTATCTCAATCTCAGTTAGTAGCAAACTATTCATTGTGCCAGTTGTGTTTATTTTACTTTTCTTTACTTTTAAAACAACAAACGACAACTTAGTTGACCTAGGTGAGTAAAATGAATTTTTCTTTTTACCACTGAGCTAAACCTCTTCGGTTTTGTTTTTATATTTAAATTATTAAATTCCAACTTTTGTGTAGTTGCATTATTTGAATTTTCTTTTCTAATTCTATGTCACGCAAACGAAATTTCATAACGATTGTTTTTGACTGCGACGACTTTCAGCGTCGTCGGTTTACAGTTATTTTTTTGAGTGTTTTTCTCCTCCTCGGCTTTAGTTTTCTTTTGCGTGACCAACTTATTTCTCTATTATGTAGTATAGCATAGCAATAAGAGAGTATAGTTGTTTATTTCTCCTTTCCTATGGATTTTATTTGGAATTATGAGATGCGTCGTGTGTGAGTGAGTGAGCACCGCGTTATTATTTCCACACGGAGATGTGCGATCTCCTGCTCCGTGTCTGTTGTAGTGCTGTGACGGAATAGAATAGGAAGACCTTTGGAGAATCGGTTCGGGGTGTGTGTGCTCCTACCCCGTTCGCAGCCAGTGAGTTGGGTCGTTCTATCTGTTCACAATTATTTAGTTTTTCGGAGGATTTGTCGTGGTTTCCGCTTATCCTCCAACTCGGAGATGTGAGTTCTCCTGCTCCGAGTGATGATAGTATTGCAACAGAGTGAGAGGAATCAGCCACTGGAGAATCGGTTCGGGGTGCGTGCTTTCCCTCCCCGTTCGCATGCCAGTGCGTTGATCGGTGCCCTCCGTATGCGGTACTTTATTATCGAATATTTCCAAATGTAAATATTTACTTATTTGTATGTGTTTTACTGTTCCGTACGAATAATGTTTTGTTTCTAGCTCAGCACTCGCAACCGGCGCAGCGTTATTATTTAATTTAAATAACTTTCTTCTTCTGTTCTGTCACTCTCTATGTAAATAGTTTTTTTTTTATTTATTATTTGATTCAAATGTTAAAAGGCTTTTGAGTGCTCATGAGTTGTTATTATTTTTTTTACAGATTGCTGCCACGACCAGATGAACTCTAATTTTTGTTTCCCTTTATTTACAATTAACTTGAAGTATTTATAATTTTTTTTTGTTCGTTATGTTTTTTTTTGAGAATTTTATTGTTTTAATAAAGAGGAAAAAAAAAAAGTCAATAAAAGTAAATTAATTGTTTCTTGGTTTTTGATAGTGAATTGTCCTTTTATAATTCAGAAGTGGGATACCTGGTCGTGGAGAGTAAAAAAAAAATTTTATACAAAAGAAGGAGCACTGCTCCTGTGAAAAGGAGCAATGTTAAGATAAAATCTTTTGTTTTGTTCTTCCATTTTTTTTTAACAAATCACTTAATATATTTTATATTTTTTTCCTTCTCCTCTCAATTTTAACACATTTTTAATAGAATTTTGAGTTATTGTTGGTCACTTGAATAGATATATCAGAAAAAAATAATTCCTTTAAAAAAACAATGGGTAAACACAGAAAGAAAAAGAATATTTACCTATAACAATAGACATGCTGTCCATTGGTCCTGTGGACGAAACTCAAAAAGGAGAGTTAGTAAAAATGTTGAATGAATTTCGTGACTGTGTCGCCTTAGATGTCAGTGAATTAGGATGCACAAATTCAGCAAAGATAAAAATCAAGCTTGACGATGACAAACCTTTTTCGTTTCGACCGTATCGGATGGCAGTTAAGGAGCAGGAAATTGCTCAAGACATAGTAAAAGAATTACTAGATAATAATATTGTAAGAGAATCGCAATCGGACTATGCTTCACCAATTTTACTAGTGACAAAAAAGAATGGAGAACAGAGGTTATGTGTAGATTTCAGAAAGCTTAATTCGAAGACGGTTAAAGACTGCCACCCGTTACCACATATCGACGATCAGGTTGATAAATTACATGGAGTAATATGGTTTACGAGTTTGGATTTAAGATCAGGTTACTATCAGATACCAGTAGAGGAAAACTCGAAGCGATTTACGGCTTTCGTTACTTCAAGTGGCCAGTACGAGTTTCAACGGATGCCTTTTGGGCTCTGTAACGCTCCTAGAGTTTTCCAACGGTTTATTAATCGCATTCTAAATCCATTGAAAGACATAGCTGCTTTCTACCTCGATGACATTCTCTTGCATTCCAAAACAGTTGCCGAATCTTTACTAGGATTAAGACGGGCATTAGAGATATTACGATCAGAAGGACTGACTCCAACTTAAAAAAATGTTCTTTTCTCATGGATAGAACGGATTTTCTAGGTTTTGAAGTGACACAGGGTAAGGTGAAACCGGGAAGTGTAAAATCTATTGCCATTAGTGACTTTCCGACACCAAAAACTATTCATCAGGTGAGACAGTTCCTCGGACTAACAGGATATTTCCGACATTTTGTTGAAAAATTTTCCATCATCACAAAACCACTAACACGTCTTTTGAAAAAAACGACTCAGTGGAGCTGGACTAAAAGAGAAGAAAACGCATTCTGTGAACTGAAGAAAAAGCTTAGCGAACGACCGATACTTGCTATTTATGAACCAGGCGCCAAAACTGAGGTACACACCGATGCAAGTTCTATTGGATTGGCAGGTATACTCCTGCAGTATCAACCAGATGGCCGACTTCATCCCGTGATGTATTATAGTCGCCAAACACGAAATACTAAGTAAAAATACCATTCATATGAGCTGGAGACTCTAGCAGCAGTAGAGTCAATAAAGAAATTTCGGACTTACCTTCTGGGACAAACTTTTACGTTGGTAACAGATTGCAATGCCCTTAAGGCAACCAAAGATAAGAAAGAGTTGATACCTCGAATTGCGCGCTGGTGGCTTCAACTTATGGAATACGATTTTTAAGTAAAATATCGACCCGGGGAACGAATGAAGCATGTTGATGCACTCAGTCGAAATCCATGTTCTGCAGAAAAGATGGAGACAGTAATGAGAATAGAACAAGCAGATTGGGTGTTGGCGGGCCAATTAACAGATCGGAATCTTCAGCGAATACGCGATCTTTTGCGAAAGACACCAAGTAGTGAAGAGGAAAAGGACATACACAAAAACTATTTACTTAACGAAGGACGAATATATAGAAAGACTTCAAATGGCACACAATGGGTAGTACCAGTTGGTATGCGACATCAAGTGGTGCATGCAGCACACGATGAATTGGGACATTTCGCAGTAGAGAAAACTTTAACAAGACTTTGTTCCCATTATTGGTTCCCAAATATGCGGCAGTACGTAGAAAAGTACATAGCCTGTTGCATTCAATGTTTATTCAACAAAAAGGCGGCAGGTCGTCGTGAAGGTTATCTACATCCCATACATAAAGGCAATACACCAATGAAAACAGTTCATGCTGATCACTTGGGTCCTTTTCCTAAAAGTAAACGTGGAAATCTTTATATAATAGCTGCTGTTGATTCTTTTACGAAATTTACATTCATCCGAGCGGTTAAAAATACCACAACTAAACTGGCCATCGAATTTTTTAAAGATATTTTTAGTGTCCATGGGGTTCCATTAATCCTGATTACAGATCAGGGCAGCTCATTCACATCAAAAGAATTTAAACGTTTCTGTGAGTCCAATAACATCAAACATGTTTTAAACGCTGTAGCGACACCAAGAGCGAATGGGCAAGTCGAACGTTTGAATCGATCTATACTCAGTGCACTTTTGACCACCACATTGGAAGATAATTTATGGGACTCAAATGTTCGGCAAGTACAGTTTGCAATAAACAACGTAACAAATAAAAGTATTGGAAAAACACCGAGTCAATTGTTGTTAGGGATCGAGCCACGGAGTGGAACTGATGCGATACTGAAAGACGAAGTACAGAAAGTAGTAGAAATAATTTCAGATCTAGAGGATGAGAGAAAGAAGGCATCGGAAAGAATTGAGAAGGCTCAACAGGTACAGAAGAGATATTTTGATAAGAGGCGCAAGCCACCGAAAGTGTACAAGGAAGGGGATTTAGTTGTTATTAACAAACAAGAAGTGATAACAGGGACGAGTCGCAAGATGGATCCACCATTTAAAGGACCATTTGTCGTCAAAAAGGTGTATCCAAATGACCGATATCTCGTTACAGACATAGATGGTACATATCGTAAAACAAGAAGTATGAGTTACGAGAACATTATTGCTGTGGACCGTATGAAACCTTGGGGTGAATTCGAATGTCTATCAGATTATTCAGAAGATGACGAAGAAGGAAGAGATGCTGAGACTCGAGACGAGTTTCTGTCAGGATAGGCGAATGTAAGAAAACATGAAAATATTCTTTTTCTTTCCTTATCTCCCATTTTTTTTTGTTTCTATCCTTCACTCTAACTATAAACTACTTTTCCTTTCCTAGTCATAGCTGCGCGATTCTTTTCTCCCAGTTGTAGTGTAATTTTTTTTTTGTACGAAACTTTATGTTGAAAATACTGATTTTCTTCTCCTATCCATTCTTACTGAACGTATGTATGGTCTGGGCCACTATTGGTATTCGAGAGGTATACTCTCACACACATCTGTGTATATACTTTTGAGGATTTTTCTCCTCACTCGAAATCCGTAGGTATACAATACACAGAAATTGGCAAAGAAATCAAATATCAAAACTTCAATTCATCAATTCAATTATCTCAATCTCAGTTAGTAGCAAACTATTCATTGTGCCAGTTGTGTTTATTTTACTTTTCTTTACTTTTAAAACAACAAACGACAACTTAGTTGACCTAGGTGAGTAAAATGAATTTTTCTTTTTACCACTGAGCTAAACCTCCTCGGTTTTGTTTTTATATTTAAATTATTAAATTCCAACTTTTGTGTAGTTGCATTATTTGAATTTTCTTTTCTAATTCTATGTCACGCAAACGAAATTTCATAACGATTGTTTTTGATTGCGACGACTTTCAGCGTCGTCGGTTTACAGTTATTTTTTTGAGTGTTTTTCTCCTCCTCGGCTTTAGTTTTCTTTTGCGTGACCAACTTATTTCTCTATTATGTAGTATAGCATAGCAATAAGAGAGTATAGTTGTTTATTTCTCCTTTCCTATGGATTTTATTTGGAATTATGAGATGCGTCGTGTGTGAGTGAGTGAGCACCGCGTTATTATTTCCACACGGAGATGTGCGATCTCCTGCTCCGTGTCTGTTGTAGTGCTGTGACGGAATAGAATAGGAAGACCTTTGGAGAATCGGTTCGGGGTGTGTGTGCTCCTACCCCGTTCGCAGCCAGTGAGTTGGGTCGTTCTATCTGTTCACAATTATTTAGTTTTTCGGAGGATTTGTCGTGGTTTCCGCTTATCCTCCAACTCGGAGATGTGAGTTCTCCTGCTCCGAGTGATGATAGTATTGCAGCAGAGTGAGAGGAATCAGCCACTGGAGAATCGGTTCGGGGTGCGTGCTTTCCCTCCCCGTTCGCATGCCAGTGCGTTGATCGGTGCCCTCCGTATGCGGTACTTTATTATCGAATATTTCCAAATGTAAATATGTACTTATTTGTATGTGTTTTACTGTTCCGTACGAATAATGTTTTGTTTCTAGCTCAGCACTCGCAACCGGCGCAGCGTTATTATTTAATTTAAATAACTTTCTTCTTCTGTTCTGTCACTCTCTATGTAAATAGTTTTTTTTTTATTTATTATTTGATTCAAATGTTAAAAGGCTTTTGAGTGCTCATGAGTTGTTATTATTTTTTTTACAGATTGCTGCCACGACCAGATGAACTCTAATTTTTTTTTCCCTTTATTTACAATTAACTTGAAGTATTTATAATTTTTTTTTGTTCGTTATGTTTTTTTTTGAGAATTTTATTGTTTTAATAAAGAGGAAAAAAAAAAAGTCAATAAAAGTAAATTAATTGTTTCTTGGTTTTTGATAATGAATTGTCCTTTTATAATATTAAGCTTAAATTTTGTAAGTATCTGTAAAAGAACTTAATATGTCGGAGAAGAATTTAAGTTAGTTGATAAAATTGAGCATCTACTAGAATTATCGTATATAAATTGTAAAATGACTTAACACCTTTTAACTTAGGTTGTATTGTTAGAATTGCTAACTAGTAATTCTTGGCTATTGTGAGACCTGTTTACTTTTAGCCCTGTCTATGATATTTTTGTGAAATTATTTGTTTATTTTATTTCATTTCAAATTGTGTTTACTTTTGTCACACTGTATACTGTAGTAGTCTTTCGACTTGAGAAATTGAATGTGTTCTCATAAAACATGCACTTATCATCACTACATAGTATAAAACAAAGTCGCTTTTTCTGTCATGTGTCATGTTGTATGTCCCTATGAACGCTTAAATCTTTAAAACTACGCAACGGATTTTGATGCGGTTTTTTTTTAATAGATAGAGTAACTCATGAGGAAGGTTTTTATGTATAATATCATCCATTAAATAGTGGACAAATACTGTTATTTTTGAGGTTTCTAATGTGATGTCGCAAATAATTACATTTTTTCCGCTTACATTGCAAACGCAGGCTGAATCCTACGAGATTTATCAAAATAATAATGTACTAAGTATTGTATTGTGTATAAAAGATATTCCAAAGATAAGGAAAGGGGAATTGTTTTAAGTACTCCAAAAACGCGTGCGGGCTACGGCCAGTAAATGAATAAATCAAATCTACTGGATTGATTTTATCATTTTTTCAGTGAGTTACATATTTTAAACCCGTGCAAAGCCGGAGCGGGCCGCTATGTTTTTTTATAAACAACGTTCACAGTTTTTCTGTAGCGTATTTAGTATATCAGCATTGCACCCGTGCGAAGCCGGGGCGGGTCGCTAGTTGTGTAATAAAGATGAGATTTTAACATTAGTTTCACATGAATCGCTTTCAAAAAAAAGGTATGAATTCCGCCTTGGGTCACATACAAAATGATTATCGTAAAACTTCGCTAAGTAAATATCGATAAATGTTACACACATGTCATGCTGTATACAATCTTATTTTTTAAGCAAATAGAGAAAGACTTCAGCTCCCAAGGGGAGTCATTGATTTCGGTGTGTTTTTAATTTTAAGACTTTGAAAATAGTTCCATGTTGATATTTCTCTCTTTATAGATTTGAAAATAAGCCGTTTGATATAGTTAATTGTTTTTTAATAATTATTATTTATTGGTATAGCGGACTTATTGTGATTAATTACACACAAATACCTATTATATTATGTTAAGTCCAACCCTGGAAGTTATCTGAGTAAGTCTTTATTTAAAAGTTTTTTTTTTTTTTATTTTTATTTTTTATTTTTCATTTTCGCATTAACTTAAAGTAAATATTTACAATGATTTTAATAATGAATGTAAATTTAAATATAAAAAGAGGCTGAGATGCGACCCACACTGATAACTTCTCATCCCGTCTGTCGATTTGTCTTGCTTAAAAGTTTGTGTATATGTATCAATTTTTACCAAATTTGGGTACTATTTTTTGTAGATTTTATTTTATTGAATATCGAAAACAATATTTTCTGTGATATAAAATAATTTTGAAGCCAATATTTTTAATTTTTGAAAAGCTATTTGAGTCGAAAGTGAATTTTTACCAAGTTTTAGTAGTTTTTTAATTTTTTGTAAAAAAAAACTGTCAATTCGGTTTTTTTCAAAATTTTACTGAATGTTGAAAGATTAAAGTAGTTTAAAGCCAATATCTCAAAGTTTTGAAAAGATATTTGAGTCGAAAATCAATTGTTACCAACTTTTATAAATTTTTTTTTAGGTTTTTACTTTTTATAAAAAAACCGTCAATTTGATTTTTCTCAAAATTTGTCCTAATGTTGAAAACAGTATTTCTTATAAGTTAAAATTAGTTGGAAGGCATAATCTCAAATTTTTGAAAAGATATTTGAGTCGAAATTCGATTTTTACCAACTTTGAGTAATGTATTTTTAAGGTTTTTATTTTTTATAAAAAAAAAACTGTCAATTAGATTTTTCTCAAAATTTTATCAGCTGTCAAAAACATTATTCTTCGTTGCAAAAAATTGTTTTGGAGATGAAATCATATTTTAGTCGTAAAATTTTCGAAATGACACATTTTTTTCATTTTTTTTTTGATTTATAAAAAAACGGTTAATCGGATTTTTTCCCAAAAATATATTTGTTTTGTATCACGTTACAATATATAATAAGGGTATTCATGTAACGATATAATTTTCTACTTTGTAGAAAAATATAAACTTCCGCAAAGGGTTTACATGAACACCCCATTAGAAATATTTGCGGAAACGTTAGAAACAAACACAAAATTTATCTGTTCTTTTTTTTCCACGATTTCTGCTTCAAATTTGAGAGATAAAAGTCTATATTTTGCAGAATATTTTTCCCATACAAATTTTGACAGTTGATTTCTTACTTACTTACTTACTTACTTACAGTTGATTTCTACCGATAGAAAATTCTACAGTTTTTAAGGTTTCTATGGGTTTTCTGTGTTTGCATGAATACCCTTAATATAATATTTAATTCAAGTCTCTAGAGTCATTGGTTCATGAGATATTTAGGGTTAACCAAAATTTTCACCTTTTTTTTCACATCACAAACGCAATTTTCTTGAGAGTCCTTTCTGCATCTTTCTGTATTATTATCTGTATAACAAAATTTATTTGAAGTTGATATCTCTTCTGGTTCTTGAGCTATGGACGACGAAAAAATTTTCAATTTGACAAATCGGACCCATTACAATAACTTCCTATGGGAAGTTAATAAAATGAAAAAATGAAAAAAATAGTGACATTCTATATTCAATTTACAAAGAAATTAAAATAGTGTTGAATGCCACTTCAATTAATATACTTATTTAAAATTAATGGGTTTAGAGTTTAGAAAATGAATAATGAAAATAAAATTACTTTGTTACACAAAATCAAATACATTTCATAGAGAAAATAAAGAACACATCATGAAACTAAACCAGAGTACCAGAAACAATTAATTCCAAGTTTGAATAATCAAAATCTAAAACCCATAGTTTTAAATGACTTGCAAACATACCAGGAGCTGTAACTGTTCTTAAAGAAAGTGGAAGCTTGTTAAATAACAGAAACGATGAAATAGAATACAAATTTCGAAACGCAGTTGTACGGAATGTGGGTAAGGTAAAGATTTTTGAAGAGTTTCCACGTAAACTATAATTTGAAATTAAACGGAAATTACGATTACCAGACTTCATAAAAAGGATTTAAGCACTTTAAAACAATACAAATGACGCACTGGAAGAATTTTTAGGTCAGAAAAAAGGAAAACTCGGATATCTACTTGGTTTACGGCAAATTTTTCTAATAACATATTTTTGCAAAACTAACAAAGGCTGAATTTTGTTTAAGTAGATACCACCCCAACAAACAATTCCATATTTTAGCTTAGACTGGAAAATGCCATTGTAAATGGTTTTTAAAAGCTCAGTTGAAACTAAATTTTGCAAAAAGTAAAAGTGCCTCATTGTACACCTAAAGTACTTTCCCAAGTTATTCGTGTGAATTGAGAATTTCATTTTGGAATCAATTACAAGGCCTGAGTATTTAAAATCATTCACTTTTTCTATTGAAAAACAATTGGACGCACAGTTTTGGTTAATATAAGTTAGATAAGTCTTGGTCCCGGTTAAAAAGTTACAGGTAAGAAGCTTGAACTTTTGACATTCTGGGGCTTGGTACTGAAAATCAACTTCAAAGTTTTGGAAGGATGATAAGCTGTACAACATTAGCTTCGTTTTCAAACTAATAACCAAATTATGAACCGAAAACCATATTCTCAATAACTCAAGGTCCCAATTTATATCTGAGACCAAATCCAATTGAATATTAGTGCCATAAGAAAAACCAACATCATCTGCAAACGAAGTTGGTTTACCTCTGAAATCAAGAGCAAACAGAGAGTTTCTGTACACTAGGAATAAAATTGGGATACACCAAGGTTGAGAAACATAAATTCGCTTCAGATCTCATCCAACTTCACTCTCTGACACCTATTTTCAAGAAAAGATCCAAACCACTTTAACATAGAACCACAGAATCCAGCTTTTTCTAATTTTTGCAGTAATATTTTATGGTTAACCATATCAAAAACCTTTGTTATATCAATAAATAAACCACATGTGTACTTATTTTGATCTAAATTGAACATTATTTGGTCACAAAACTGTAATAACGCTTCTCCAGTTGATTTTCCCTGCTGAAACCCAAATTGAACAGAATTTAAAAAAAATTGTTTAGCACTGCAATACAAATTATATACCCCTTGCAAGCATATTCGAATATTAAAATGGATTTATTTTCTTCCCCGAATTGCCTTCTTAGTAAAATAAAAATTAAATCTACAAAGCATAAACTAAAATAAAATTCACTTGAAGTTTCGTATCATATTTTTCCCATGACCTCATCCAATTTTGTCGATCTTTCCAAAAGTCCAACATCGCTTTCGGATCATTATTTATCCATGGTTTTATTACCCGATCTTCTCCACTCCTACAATAGTCTGGAAAATCTGTATGGCCACCAACAGATAATCCAATACTTATATAGAACTAAAATTATCGAAAAATTATAATTTATAATGAATTTAATGAAACCATAACCACAATACTCACTTCTCTATCAAAAGGTGCCATTTTATGATCGCTATCATAAGGAGGGGAATTTTTGTTTGCAAATAATTGCGAAAAGCCGCCTTCGATCTTTCCATATTCATAATCATCAATTCCCACTCTAATATCCTCTTCGGTCCAAGTAAGTGTGAAATTATGAAATTCATCTGATACACGTTCTTCTGCATCATAATGTCGAAGACAAGCATCATGCAAAGGTCCTCGATCTTCAAGTACAACTCCACCCGATAAATACCGACTAGAAATGACCTTGCCTTCAGCAGTTCGAAGAAAATGATTTCCTCGCAAACTTGCAATTCTAATTTGGCCAGATGCATAGTTTGATGGACCATAGAAGTTTTCCAAAGGTTCCAATAGCAACACTGCAACACAAAATAACAAAAAGAAACTTTTCTAGTAGCTAGTGTGTCAAACTTTTGAAGTTTCACCGTCACAGACTTACTTGGAATTACCCAGTCACCTTTAGGCATAGTAGCTCCTATAACAATTTTTCCATAGCGAAAGTTGAACGAGTGCTTTGTCCGAATTCTTGCAGAAATTATTGGAGGCAGGATCTGTGAAAATTTCGCTTTTCTCATGCACTCCTGTTCTCTCCCTAAACAACTAACAATCTTAATTAGGTTAAAGAGGTGATTTGACTTATCAATTGTACCCTGCAATTTTTAAAGTTCCAGTCATCAAAGAAGATTCATTGAAGCCCGATGCTTTGGATTGAAATTTCGGCTTAATATTTAACCAGCCATTCTTAATGTACACAACTTCGGGATCATTTTGAAAAGACACAAATGGAGAGTCTTCTGTGTCAGTTGGCATACGAGCATCTATTTTCCATATCTTTGGATCTAAATTGTCAAAATGCTCTTGGAAAATTAATTTGTCTTTACAAACTCTTTGCCCGCTAACTGTTGTTACCGAAAGTTGACATCTTTCACTGATTGTATAGAGCGCAGCACACCTTTCTTCTATTGGTTCGCTTATGTCAATCGTGTAATAAGGAAGTTCAGCTTCTTTTTCTAAACTGCTTACAGGCTTATTTTTCGCATTGGGATCGTATGGATCATGAAAGATATCCATGCGGTAGTAAATTTTGCTCCCGCCTTCAACCCGCGCATTTAAATTGATATAGACCCAATAGTCTAGAGTACTTTCTGTTATAATAGCAACGAAATCAGTGGGCAAGTCCTGTGACAGAGTCCTGTTGATGTTTACATTGTAGATCACATATGTAATTCGGTCATCGACGATGTCTGTAAAAATGAGAGTTTGTAACAGATCACCAATGTTTTCAAAATATAAAAAAGTTTTATTTCCGGAATTACACCAATATAATTTGACAATATTTTTGTAAAGTATCTCGTTCATATAAAGGGTCTTTTTTAGATGTGTGGTTTTCAATCTGGCAATACTTTTTTCGGAGTTGGTCTTTCTGACAGCTGTCACTTGATTTTTTCGCAGTTGGGCTAGCTATTTATTAATGAATAGAAAAGACTTATGATTGAACAACGTTTGCAAATTCATTACAAAAATAATGATTCGGTGCACGCAACGCAGCGAATTAATCAATTTATTGAAGAAACAATTTTGTGACCGCATTACCCCGCGTCGTGGGCCTGTGATCTAACCGGGATGGCCTCTTACCTGAAATAATTTTTTAAACATAATTAAAAACCCTTATCTTTATAATAAAACTAAATTCTTATCCATAACATTAAATTATATGTTTTTTATTTCTTTTTAAAAACCACACGTCTCAAAAACAAACTCCTTTAATAGGTGAATAAAGTCGGTTTGGTGTGTAAAAACGCTCCCCGTAAGCTAAACTCTAATCCTCTTTTGTATAGCTATGCTTAAAGTGTAGTTGATTAGTTGTTCAACTGACTTTCACTGTTTCTATCATGTTATAAGTTTATAATCACTGTGTAATGCCAATAATTCCATCTATTCCTTATAAAGCAAATTTTGGAAAGTTTCAAACGTCACTTTTTCGGAAACCAGAATTGACAAAAGACCGGTTTCCAACATAAGCTTGTAATGTGGGGAATAATATTAGAAGGCAGGTAGGGAAGTCTTTTTGATGTTAAATCGAAGAAATTCCCCACGTTATCATATGCATTTCCACTCCAGACTTGTGCTTCGTATAAAAATACTGTTTCCGCGACAGTATTGAAGGTATTTTTCCATTTTTAGATTTTGAATGAACATGATTTCAAGATATTTATATTCTTTTACCAATTTCACCGTTTTTCCATCACAAACCCAGTTTTTCATAACCTACAATTCTTCATCTCTCTTTTCTAAATATTATCACTTTTGACTTAGCTTTAAAGTTCCAAATGTAACAATACTCATAAAGCTTGTTCACAATAAATTGTTTAGACCGCGGTGTGTTTGTTATTATGACTATATTGTTATCTAAAAGTAAAGCTTTAATCATGACTTTAGCATATTCAATACATCTGGGTAGCCTTTTAACAAGATCTCTATTAAAAAGCTCTAAGAAGCTGCTGTATAAAATTCTTCTTTCAGGTTTACATAAAGTTTCATTTGTTTGAAAGAAATGTGTCTACAATATTGTTGAGCATCCAAACATTATCCATGGTAGAAAACTGTGTGTATCCAACTTGGTATTATTTTATTTTAAAAGGTTATTGGCATCAATCCCCTCCTTAAATTGCTTTTGCGGAATCAATGTAGACTTTGTTAAAAGAGTTTTAAGCATCCATTCTTTAAAATTAGAAATATGATTAATGGCGATTTTAATTCTGTTTCTTGAAGCGGGTTCTTTTTATCGTCATACATTCCTGATTAAACCATTATTTTGAAAAAGACATTTGAATATCTACTGGTGTGTGCGACCTTATATTGTTAAAGTTAGACTTCCAAGTTTCGTCTATAGGTATGTAGGAGGTGTCTACTTTTTTATTTTTCCAGATAATTTTGGATAACAGTATCATCTTGATATTTTCATTCTTATTAATTCCTCATTCATCTAGGGTTAAAGCAAATGGCTTATGGGCCCAATACTGAACAATTAGCAAACCAAAATCGAAACCATATTTTGTTCTCTCACCTGAGTAGAAGTTGTAGCCTATAACAGATGCTGATGCATTAATTATTAGATCACTTACATTAATTGTAGAGTCTTTTGAATGCGTATTTATTCCTGCTTTTTCATTTTCTAAACCTCTCAAAACAGCTTCTTTTGCGTTAAAACCAGCATAGTATTATTATATAATATTGATTTATTTTAAGATGTTTACTTTTGTAATCTAATTATTTTATAAAATCCGATTGTAAACTTACAACTTGAACTCTTTATACGAAAGCCCTTTGGACTGATTCGATTAACACTAGCAGTAAATTCAAAAGAAAATTCCACCACTACACTAAGAAATAAAATAATTGTGAAAATAAACTTCATTGCTGAATTGTTTTAAGTCAACTGAGGCAAAATTTTAATTTCAATTCGTTTTGACCTATTGCAAATAATATTGATAAGGTATCATTGGAATCCGCTCACAATTGTAATCAAAACGAAACAAAAATACGTCATTAAATGTACCGTAGATTCAATTACACCACAAGTTTCCTATGTTAATGCTCATGTGTCATGTCTATAACGGCAAGCCCGCTTCGATTGACGCACTAGTATCCAACATTGAAGCATTAATTCTAGAGATAGATACCGTCCGAAATGATAGAAAGAGTATCCTTAAATTGGACTAAAAGGATGGGCCGTACTCAAACAATAAGTTATATCGACCGTACTATCGATTCAAATAAAGATTTTATGCACTTTTTTGAATTTATATGTATTTGTATTTTTTTAAATTTCCGATAGTTTTTCAAAATCACTCTATACAAATGAATCTCGACGATCTTTTTGAAATTCGAACTTGCAATAATTTATTCTTTATAATCTTTTTTTCCCGAAAACGAAAAATATTTCTATACCTTCGACATTTTTTGAAACCGCTCGCTGTAACTTCTAAAGTAGAAATAAAAAGTAATTTATTTTGTAGTCATTTCATGATTTTTAAAGTCAATCAAACAAACCTCTTTGTACAATTTACCGTTCAAAAGTTACAGCCATAAAATGGAATTTTTTGAAAAAAGTCTCAATAACTTTTAATGCCCCCGTGGGACTTTTGGATACTTTTTTTCACGCAGGTTTGATGAATTTTACGTCTATAAGCCTTTTTTTATTCCGGAAGATGTGTCGGTTTGATTCTTTAGTTTTTAAAGCAGCAGTAAAAGAAAAAATGCAAAATACTGGCCAAGTAATTCGAGAAGAACTACATTCTCAAAGGCCACGCACGTCCGTAGCAGCTTTCGTTGATGGTGAACATTAGCGTTAAAAGGTCATAGTCCGCCACACTGATTGCCGATTTTTTTCAAGCAAATAACTATTTCAAGTTGTAAACAAGTTAACCTATGAAAACTTTTACCGGCCACAAACCCTATTAAGAAAAATGAAAGTCTTTACAAGTACATTGAAAACAGTGATACAATTTTGAAAAATGTTGCACATAATTTGAATAGGAATGATTTGCAAACAAATGGTAATTCCCAATTCGTCCTTTTAAGGTTGTCCAAAAATTAATAACCGATAAAAATATTACTCTCAGAAATTTTACATTAAAAAAAAAAACGTGTAGCCATTAAGGGGGTATTCTAGTGTAGAGACATGAATTTCGCCCGGTTTTTGGAGCGTTGTATAAAGGAAACAACAAATATTTGTAATATACATTTTTTTATCATTTGTTTAAAAAAAAATTAAAATTAACAAAGTTACAAGCAGTCAAAGTGGGGGGTCTAAATAAAAGAGGGTGTCCTGGATCACCCTCCTGGTGATCTGGAAAACAAAAACCAGACGGATTCTTAATTATTATAGACTAGCGACCCGCCCCGGCTTCGCACGGGTGCAATGCTGATATACTAAATACGCTACAGAAAAACTGTGAACGTTGTTTATAAAAAAACATAGCGGCCCGCTCCGGCTTTGCACGGGTTTAAAATATGTAACTCACTGAAAAAATGATAAAATCAATCCAGTAGATTTGATTTATTCATTTACTGGCCGTAGCCCGCACGCGTTTTTGGAGTACTTAAAACAATTCCCCTTTCCTTATCTTTGGAATATCTTTTATCGCGGAGTTTTCTGTAGACCTTTTCATTGTGTACAATACTTAGTACATTATTATTTTGATAAATCTCGTAGGATTCAGCCTGCGTTTGCAATGTAAGCGGAAAAAATGTAATTATTTGCGACATCACATTAGAAACCTCAAAAATAACAGTATTTGTCCACTATTTAATGTATGATATTATACATAAAAACCTTCCTCATGAGTTACTCTATCTATTAAAAAAAACCGCATCAAAATCCGTTGCGTAGTTTTAAAGATTTAAGCGTTCATAGGGACATACAACATCATGACAGAAAAAGCGACTTTGTTTTATACTATGTAGTGATGTCGCTATCGTTTGACCCTTGGATAAGTTAAAAAAAACTTTTTAACAAAATGGCAACAGTTTGAAAAAAAAAAATTTTCTTGTTGGATATTTTTCAACAATTCCGAAGTTTTTAAAAATACTAAATGAGAAGTTATATTTTTGGCAAGGACTCGATATATCCTTACCGCCAGCTCGAAAAAAGTAGTTTCGAGAAAAACGCGTCCAGAGTGTTGAGACAAGTTTTCGTCAATTTTACTTATAGAATGATACAGAATACGTACATATTTTTAATCCATATAAAAATCCTTCCTCTACTTCAAAATACTAATTCGATGTTCTCTGATGAAGACGAGCAGTTCTACCCTCCTTTGACGCCTCTGAAGTCCGAAATTCCGAGCGCTCGACCTTCCGAGTTTCTATGACCTTCAAAACCAGTTTCTATGACCTTCAATTAACTTGTGAAATAATAGGAATATTAAAAAATCCTTTTAAACGCATATTCTTGAATGTCTAAACTTTGGAAATATGAAAAAAAAATTTTTTGATTTTTTCAAAATTCTACACTAGAATACCCCCTTAAACCCAAATTTACTTTGAGTTAAGTCACAGTTAAGAGTTTATAAAAAAACTTATCTAGTCAAAGAACGTTCGTTGTCGCTTCAAATTGTTCATCGGCTTCAATTTTTGAGCCATCTTTTATTCGTGTAAGCTAAGATCCTTACGCAAAATAAACTATAATTTGGTCCAAGCGATGTCAAAATTCTTGAGAACGCCCGCCCGTTGAATAGACTGATTTGGATTGTTTGCTAACGACGATTGATAGGCACCGATATCTTCGACATTTTGACCAACCCGTTTTCTCACTGACATGGCAACATCACTTTACGAACATGTAGATTGTAGATTCAAATTTGTACACTAAACTTTTTATTGCCCTTCAGCTAGGTTGAGAAAAACGACCGAAAATTGGAGTTACCGCGCTCTTTAAGGTGCGGTCACTGACTCCGAATTTTGGTTCACATGTTTTGAGATGATTTGCAGACGTTACTTTTTCGTTTACTTTACAATCATGAAAATTAATCATTAAATTGACAATAATACAAATAAAATTCAGAGTAGAAAACCGGAATAGTTCTTAGACAGATCAAAGGTTTAATTTTGATTTAATATTTGAGATAGGTAACAAATTTTCAAGCCTGCGATGAAAAATCTTCGAAGAAATTCGACGTAGTATTTTGAGCACTAAAATTGCAGCTTATAGTTTCCTTAAAACATTTACTTACCATATTTCTAGTTTTATGTTACTTAGGGCCTTATCCCCAATTTTGTTCGAGATTACAATTTAAGAGTGATTCAACCGAAAGTCTCTAAAGTAAAAAACCAAAAGACTTAAAAAATAAAATAATTGTGAATAAATTTATACGTTTTTATGGCATTCAATTCCAAGATTGCAACTTAACCAAGGCTATATCCCCTAAATCCTCAAGCTTATAGTCCCCACAAAAGTGTTTTGTCACTGTTTACTGAAGTGAACCGTAATTGTTGGGAGTTAAGCAAGAAAATCATATAATATTAAGTCCAAGCTGATGAAAATGAGGAGCTGATGATGAGACTTAGATAAAATGCAAATTGTCATAATCCATGGGACTATGTTTGTCTTCGTTTTGTGTGAATTCTCTGGAATATCCGTTTATGCGGCCACCATCTGCTAACTGAAACTGACTGATGTTTATCCTTAAATGAAACACTTGACGGTTTAGTCTATATACCTATATGTATAGTATACGTATTCTAATAAGCATCGACATTATATAATTTAAAATTGCGTACGAATATCCATTCTTTATTTGCCATTTAATCTAATTTTGAAATTTGAAAGAAATGAGGCTTGATAGAAAATTAAATTAATTTTATTTTAGAATACATATTGCTCGTTTGATATTAATCCTCTTTTCATATTATTCTTTAATAAGAGATGCATAAATATTTATGAGGCTTTATTAAAGTGACACTGATGTTGTTATTTCAGTAAATGGTAATTTCTTATTTTTTTAAGGTTTTGAATATTCATTACTTCCGTATTTCGTTTAGTCTATTTGTTTTATTAGTCTATTTATTGATAGATATTTAGAATTCAAATGGATGCAAGTTGCACAGAGGTATGTATGTATTTTTTATTTTGTTTTCCATAGAAATTGAATCGAAATGGCAGCTAAATCATCGTATATCTATCGATTTTGCGGATTAAAATATCACCTCGAATTTATTTCTAAAATGGGACTTCCTACTATTGGGAAAATTGCGGAATTGAGTAGTCGTTAAATGTTTTTATTTCCGTTCCAAAGAAACACAACACGATAAAGCATTTTTGGTGTTTGCTTTTATTTATCAATGGCGTATTGTTCATTTCATTTCTCAATACAAAAAGTACAAAGGTATATTTTTGTTCCAGCTTTCCCTGGAATATACGGAATTAAGTGAAAAATTGTAATTTATAACGTAGAGTTAAAGTTTTAACTTAACATGTAATAAGTTGATACAGTTGGAATTATTCTGAACATACTTTTAGTGGAGCATCTAAGCTGGTTGAGATGGACAGTGGTTTTGGGTTCTTGAAAATTGGAATGTTGCTGCATCACTTCGTTATACAAAAATTAAAGAATTGTATCCCAAATCCAAAAGCATGTTTTTTAAATTTTATTTAATATAAATAGTTTAATTTACAACTTGGTTTTTCTTAATAAATAAATGATGAACAACTTATATGTTAACTTGATATAACTTAATGTTTTAACCTTATTCAAACACGGTGACAAAAGTTTATGTCTAATGATTTTTTAAAAATAACTGAAGTAACAAGTTATGGACTCGATGATAATAATTACAACGAAAGAAATCGTGGAAAGGCATGAACATCCGCTCAGTTTTGCTAACGAGCTAATCTTTATAACGGGTTTTCCATAAGTTCTTGACAACAATAGTAAACTCAACATTGTTATAATGGCAAACTACGCGAACGAGCAACGTCTGCAAATTATGAAAATTCCCTACCAACATTCGATGTCGGTGACTGCATCTTTAAGATCGTTGAAAAGAAATTTTCCTTCGTAACTCTCGCACTAGTAAACGGGCAATAACAAGTTTAGTGGAAAAATTTGAGTCTACAAAATCGTCGTATGATGTTGCCGTGAAAAAAAGAGACCCTCTAAACGGCACCAACCAAAATCTTCTCTGCCGTAATATGTGAACGTCTAAAGCCCATCGTCAACAACCTGATAGGTCAGTGTGGTCTTAGACCAGGAAAGTCCACAATCGATCAAATATTCACAGTAAAGACCACATATGAAAGCATCTTTAGGGACGAGCTGTATAGAACAATTTCTAGTTTTGGCATCCCTACCAAACTCGTCCGTTTGTGCTGGATGACCATGGAGAACTCGTGCTACTCCATAAAGGTTGGAAACAACTTAACAGAACCTGTCGATGTCAAAAAAGGTTTTGGACAAGGTGATGCGCTGTCATGCGAGTTTTTTAACATCGTGCTTGAAAGAATAGTGCTGAACTTCCACGTCAACACTAAGAGGCACTATCTTTCAAAAGTCTGTCCAATTACTAGCATATGCTGATGACATTGACATAATCGGAAGAACTCAGCGTGATATCAATGGGGCTTTTGTAAGTATTGAGGCTGTGGCGGCAAAAATGGGTTTAACGGTTAATGGGGGCAAAACAAAGTACATGCTGTCGTCAAGAAAGGACCTACAACTCCTACGTCTTGGTCAAAACGTCACCATCGACAGACGTAACTTTGAGGTAGTCAAGGACTTCGTCTACCTAGGCTCCGCTGTAAACGCAGACAACAACACCAGCGCTGAGATCAAACGAAGAATAACTCTTGCTAACCGCTGTTTCTTTGGGTTAAGAAAGCAATTGAGTGGTAAAATCCTCTCTCGAAAAACCAAAGTGTCGCTATATAAGACCCTAATCATCCCCGTCCTGCTATACGGTGCAGAAGCATGGACCATGACAAAAGCGGATGAAAGCACCTTGGGTCGTTTCGAGAGAAAGATTCTTCGGGTGATCTACGGTCCCGTATGCACCGAAGGGGAGTGGAGGAGAAGATGGAACGACGAACTGTACGGGCTGTACAGCGACGTAGACTTAGCCAGAAGGGTAAAAGTCCAACGACTAAGATGGCTGGGTCACGTAGAGCGCATGGAAACCAATGCTCCGGCCCGGAAAGTCTTCGAATCCACACCTACAGGACAGCGCAGTAGAGGAAGACCGCGAATCAGGTGGCGCGCACAAGTAGAAGGTGACCTCACCCAACTCGGAGCGCGAAACTGGAGACATCTAGCTAGGAACAATTGCACTATCTATTCAGGAAGATGCAATGTGCTAGAAGCTTTTTTTTAATGATACCAATTTGTTTGACTTTGTTCAATTTAGAAAAATAGAAAAGAGTGATTTGATTCAGATTTGTATTATTAATAAAGGAGATACACCAAATTTTGTTTTATATTTGCATCTACGGCTCATTTAATGACGTATTTTTGTTTCGTTTTGATAATAAATGTAAGCGGCTTCCAATGATACCTTATCAACATTTATTGCAATAGGTCAATAAGAACAGTTGTTGAAATTAAAATTTTTTCTCAGTTGACTTAAAACAATTTAGCAATGAAGTTTATTTTCACAACTATTTTATTTCTTTGTTTAGTGGTGGAATTTTCTTTTCAATTTACTTCTAGTGTCCTTCGAATTAGTCCAAAGGGCTTTCGTATACAGAGTTCAAGTTGTAAGTTTACAATTGGTGATGCGGCTAGTTTTTAGCCGAATATTTTGTTCAATATGCAAAATGGATCAAAGTTTATCGAAAACTTCTACACGTGTAACATGTATTACACGGAAACCGAAAAAAACGGAAAAAATATCGCGGCGCCAGCGCCACCTGTAAGTAACGTAGGTCGCGTTCGAAGGAATAAAAACTAGCAATTTTTTTGATAGGTATATTTATTTAAATTGAAAGTAAATGGCGACTCTCATTTTCGATACAAGTACGAGGGCACTTAATAAAACTATCATAAACTTTATTAAACATATAGTAATAGGAATTGCAGCTGGAATGACGTCGAATTTTAGTCTTTAGGGCATCTTGGTCCAAGGTTCATTTTCGTATACTTTTGATTTTGTAGCCCCAGGGAAAAAATCATCGTAAACGGGGGGATCGGGATCAGGAGCACGTCGACGCGACAACCACACGACTTAGGTTTTACGTGAAATTAAACGGTTGCCAACATTTTTTTTAACAATTCATGGTTTCAGTCGCACGTCGACCCGTCTTGCTTATAATTGTCGTCGCCTCACGCTCATCCAGACGGTAATCTTCGTAGAATTGAGGGGTTTGTCGTGAATTATGCGAGGGTTACTGTTATTTCAGTAGCGAAGATTTTGTTTATTGACGTACCCATTCAGAAAAAAATGGAATACCTATAATGGAAGCTAATTTGATTCGATTTTCGGTATCATCACTTAACGGTACGCGGTATAGTCAGTGGATTGGATCTGTTGAGTAAAAAAAAGCTTATAAGGATGGATGTTTAAGTCAGAATAAAGTTTTCTTCCGATCGAATATATTTAAATTTGGATAGGTTTAAACAAACGGCGCGGACACGTGCGATGTTTGGCGAGGTCCTTATCACTGTTGGCGGACCCGGGGGCTTTGTTTTTTAACCCACATTCGCAATGTTTTTAAGAAAATATTAAATACGCACTAAATAAAAACGTTTTCGAAATCCGAGCACAGATTGCGCTGTTGTCATTTAAAATAATTTCGCTTTCCGTGTGGCACCCTGTAAATATCAGTTTTTGTTGCTATTGCTTCAGCTTAAAACTTAAGTCATTGTTGTCGGTCGTAACTAACGTTACTTAGGAACGACGACGTTTAGTGAAGCAATTTATCAAATCTTATATAGTTGTGAAATACTTTTTTCTAATTTCTAAAACAAAACTTTAGTGATTTGTTACAAACTCTCATTTTTACAGACATCGTCGATGATCGAATTACATATGTGATCTGCAATGTGAACATCAACAGGACTCTGTCACAGGACTTGCCCACTGATTTCGTTGCTCTTATAACAGAAAGTACTCTAGACCAATGGGTCTATATCAATTTAAATGCGCGGGTTGAAGGCGGGAGCAAAATTTACGACCGCATGGATGTCTTTCATGATCCATACGATCCCAATGCGAAAAATAAGCCTGTAAGCAGTTTAGAAAAAGAAGCTGAACTTCCTTATTACACGATTGACATAAGCGCACCAATAGAAGAAAGGTGTGCTGCGCTCTATACAATCAGTGAAAGATGTCAACTTTCGGTAACAACAGTTAGCGGGCAAAAGGTTTGTAAAGAAAAATTAATTTTCCAAGAGCATTTTGACAATTTAGATCCAAAGATATGGAAAATAGATGCTCGGATGCCAACTGACACTGACTCTCCATTTGTGTCTTTTCAAAATATTCCCGAAGTTGTGTACATTAAGAATGGCTGGTGAAATATTAAGCCGAAATTTCAATCCAAAGCATCGGGCTTCAATCAATGGCGGATCCAGGGGGGGGGGTCGTAGGGGTCATGACCCCCCCCCTGGGAGATAATTTGTTTGCTTTTTCGTAGGAATTCCCTTCAATTCAAAACTAATCGTATTGCATTAATGGATGTGACCCCCATTATATTTTGAATTATTTATTTTTTGTATATGAAAACAACATTTGTATTTTTCTTCCTTAAACTTACTTCCTTACTTTTAACTGAGGACTGGACCAAGAACATAATATGTATCCGAAATTCAGGCTATTCAAAAAACGCAGCACAAATTCATCAACTTTTGACCAAATGACGATCCAGGGGGGGGTCATATGAGCCATAAAGCTTATACAGTTAAGTTGTATAAGTAAAGATTTCATCTATAGATTTTTTAGTAATTTAACGACGTTTGCTGTCAAAAACAACTAAAATTTTTGTTTTCACTCAATTTAGAATTTGAAAAAAACTTTAGTCATGCTTTAAATTATTTTCATAAAAATTGTTTCTAAGAAAAAGAGCAAATATTCAGGTTCTTAAGAAGAAACCTTGAATAAGAGATCATCAATTTTATATTAAGTTGCCTTTAAATCCTTCAATTTTATTATTTAATTTTGACACATATAAATAGTGATTGAAGTGATTTTTACTTGCGACATACAGGAATTATATAGCAAGTTTTGATTTAGTAAAAAATTTCGAACTAAAACTTACATTACGACGGAAGAGAAGTCGAAAGAAGTGGGTACCCCGATTCCATCCGTCTGTTTGTCTTTCCTGGCCCCAAACAATTGTGTTGATTGAAATTAAGATTTTCAGCCGATTAGTGTAAGGTGTTTTTTTTTTTCATTTTATTAATATGAAAAATAACAGCAGTCCCCATACAAATGTTTTAATTCAAACATGTGATTTTTTGATTTTTCTAAAACTTCTTCTAAATTTTGTGTTCTTAATTTGGCTTCTTTTTACAAGAAAAACATATTTTCGTATTGACTCAGAAGGGTACCCCTCAAAAAACCTTTATTTTGTTTTTAAGTTTTCTCAAGAACTAATGGACCGTTTTTATAATTCTTCTCTTTCTAAGCTCTTGCAAATGATCAAATTGATGATGATTTTCTATGATCAAAAATGTATTTTTTTTTTATTAAAAAAAAAATACTAATTTTGTTTACAGAACTCGATATCTCAGAAAGGGGACAACATTTTTTGACGAAATTTAAATGTAAAATGTACATATATTTATAAGCTCTTTATTTAGTGCTTCCCAAAAATATTTTTAAGACAAAATTTAAAATGATTTTCGAAAACAAAAATAAGTTAATCTATATTTTTTGACAAATAAAATGGCATTTAAATTTTGACAAATAAAATGGCATTTAAATTTTTGAGAAAAACTTATTTTGCACGTAGATACATTTTTAAATCTTAAAATACAGGAAATATTTTTAAACAAGGATGGAATCGGCTAAGGTGATAGTTGACTATCATTTTTTTGATAGTCAAATTGACTATCATTTTCATTCCGTCTGTGTAAGATGATTCAACCATAAATTGATTCTTATAAAATATCTAAATAAAAGTATCAAATTGGCTGATTTTGAATAAAATTCTTGCTTTTTTCGAATGTCGGTCACAGGAATGTGTTTTTTTTTTTTTAAACAAAGTGAACTAAGAAAATTTTCCAGTCGTTTGTGTAAGCGTCTGGTAGCTCTATTCGGAATAAACATATTTGTTTGAAAATTGACTACCTATCACATTTTTTTGTGACAGCTTTTTAGGTACCAATTTGACTATCACCTTACGTAGATCAAGTTCGATCATTTTGATTGTCATTAATCAAAAATCACCTTAGCCGATTCCACCCCAGACTTTTTGGAATAAATTATCAAGTTCTAGCTACCCAGTCATGCATTTTATTTCTTTCAAAATTGGTTTTCTGTTGAATACAAAAAATCTTAAAAGATCTTAAAAAATTAAATAAATCTATTTTTGAAATGAATTTGCTTTGGATACAAAGCAATTTTGCTTTGGATACAAAGCAAATTGGATAATACAAATTTCCCAAAAAAATCAAGTGACATTTTTGAAAAACTAATGGCTAAGTGAAAAACATAATAAACGTTTCATATCTATTGATATAAAAGCTTTGAAACGTGTAATTTGTGAGTGCTACAAAAACTTTTCTTCCAAACTTATTTGTTTACCTACCTTACTTTGATTTAATTTAATTTTTTAGGGAAATTATGTACTTAAATGCAACTATTTCCTTAAATTCGAAAACCAAACCTTTTTGTCTCTACAATTTTTAAGTTTTGTTGACGCCTTTAAGATCAAAATACGAGTAAGAAGATTGATAACGATAGTAATAACTAATAAGAGACTCCCGAAAATTAAGTTCGAAAAAACTACATCATAAAAAGCTCCACATTTCTACATATCAGATCCTCTCTCATTTTCTGGATTTTTGATTTTTTGCAGCGTTCTTCGCATTAAAAGAAATGGAAACAAGAAAAGTATATTATATTTTTTAAAAAGCTACGTTTCAAAACAATTTCTTACATTTCTGCGTGAAATGCAGCAAGAACCCTCTAAACTATTGTGTTTAAGCTCTCAAATAGGGCATATTTAGAAAACTTTTGGAATCTAGGAATACTTTCATATGTAGGGAGTCATCCAAATTAAATAGTTATACCATACCTTGCTGGACAACAGTGTTATAAAATAATTTGATGACTAAAGTTGTCATTTTAGCAATTGAAATGTGTAAAGGTTAGGTTAATATACTCGTACACATTATGTTATTTAAATTTTGTTAGCCTCCTTCACAAAATATTAAAGAACATTTTTAAGCGGTGAGTAAAAACTCATCTAAGTGTGTGACCCCCCCCTGATGAAAAGTCTGGATCCGCCCTTGGCTTCAATGAATCTTCTTTGATGACTGGAACTTTAAAAATTGCAGGGTACAATTGATAAGTCAAATCACCTCTTTAACCTAATTAAGATTGTTAGTTGTTTAGGGAGAGAACAGGAGTGCATGAGAAAAGCGAAATTTTCACAGATCCTGCCTCCAATAATTTCTGCAAGAATTCGGACAAAGCACTCGTTCAACTTTCGCTATGGAAAAATTGTTATAGGAGCTACTATGCCTAAAGGTGACTGGGTAATGCCAAGTAAGTCTGTGATGGTGAAGCTTCAAAAGTTTGACACACTAGCTACTAGAAAAGTTTCTTTTTGTTATTTTTGCAGTGTTGATATTGGAACCTTTGGAAAACTTCTATGGTCCATCAAACTATGCATCTGGCCAAATTAGAATTGCAAGTTTGCGAGGAAATCACATTCTTCGAACTGCTGAAGGCAAGGTCATTTCTAGTCGGTATTTATCGGGTGGAGTTGTACTTGAAGATCGAGGACCTTTGCATGATGCTTGTCTTCGACATTATGATGCCGAAGAACGTGTATCAGATGAATTTCATAATTTCACACTTACTTGGACCGAAGACGATATTAGAGTGGGAATTGATGATTATGAATATGGAAAGATCGAAGGAGGATTTTCGCATTTATTTACAAACAAAAATTCCCCTCCTTATGATAGCGATCATAAAATGGCGCCTTTTGATGTAGAGAAGTGAGTATTGTATCTATGATTTCAATTAATCCATTATAAATTATAGTTTTTCGAAAATTTAAGTTCTATTTAAGTATTGGATTATCTGTTGGTGTTCATACAGATTTTCTAGACCATTGTAGGAGTGGAGAAGATCGGGTTATAAAACCATGGATAAATAATGATCCAAAGGCGATATTGAACTTTTGGAAAGATCGACAAAATTGGATGAGCTCATGGGAAAAATATGATACGAAACTTCAAGTGAATTTTATTTTAGTTTATGCTTTGTAGGTTTTATTTTTATTTTAATAAGAAGACACTTCAGAGGAAAAAATAAATCCGTTTAAATATGCTTGCAAGCCCTAATTTACTTGAGTTGCAGTGCTAAACAAAGTATTTGCAGTTGGTCACCCTATCTATCCGCTCATTCCAATTTCTTTCTTTAGCCTTCTTATTATCAAAGATCAAGATTTTCGTTTTAAATATATTAATACTCGTATAAAGATTCCATGTCTTTTAATACGTTTGTAATCGATTGATCAGCAACAAGTCATCTGCATAAAGAAGTACCTTTATGAGATCTCCCGAAAAGTATATGGGTAAACCACAATCACGCATTATGTCGGTCGGTCTTTTAACTACATAGCTTCTTGCTGACTTTACGATATTTAACGATATTATGTTTCGTAGAGCACGACCTAAGAATTTGCAAAACTTAATGTAGTTTAAAACACCGGGCTTTGAGAAGAAAGATTACTTAAGTTTATTAATACTTTTTTTAGTTTATTTATTTATTTCTTTTTTTATAAATCTAACAACAGAAGGGAAAGCACTATATACATAGTATGTCAACGCGCGAAAAAATGACAAAATAAAAAATAGATCTTTTCGGGTGTTAAGCTCGAAGTTACGATATTTACGATCTAAAACTAGCACAATGCACAAAGCTTGAGGTTACATTTCAGATTGCCTCATAAGAGTCCATTCTTTCTATTCTATATTTCAAAGTCGGTACGACAGAACGCTTGATTGTGGTTAAGTTAATACGCCACCTGGTAGAATATCAGCTATACATCATCAATGCACAAGGTGAACAGAATAGGACTCACAATGCATTCCTGTGGTACACCGACAAACGTATCAAACCATTTTTAAATCTTAGAACCATCTCAAGTGTTTTAATATTACTTCAAAACTATGAACAGATTTGTCCATGAGTTCAGAAGTGCACCAATTGATATGAAAGCCGTACTACCGTATTTTTGTTTCTCAAGATATTTCTGAAACTGACTTAAACCTTACTAAACGGCCAATATTTCACAAATGTGCTAGATTCTTTATTCTTACTTGGCGAAGCAATCCCTTTACTGGTCCGCTTCTCAAATTAGGATTGCTACGCCGCCGGCCGTAACTGTATTCCTTCAGTATTTCATGCTAAAATTTCTTGACCGCATAAGATTTGGTTAAAGTAGCCTATCCAATTTACAGTTTTGTTATTACTGAATATGAAAATCCTTCCAAATAGCAATTGAACATGTCCAATTAGACTTTGAAATTGACACATAGAGGACAGCAGAGGTAGACAGTTTCAAATTTTATTGAGCATCATAATAAGGTAAATTCATACCGTCAACTTGAAACTTAAATAGGTTGGGTCTTCTTTGGGTGGTTTAGTTCTTGTTAAACCACGAAATAATATGGTTAGCGATAGTGTGTGGTGGTGTCAGGATGAATAGAACACTTGTGTATAAATTAACAAATGGAACTTCCATAATCATCAATTACTTAGCTTTAGTCCTTGTCATGAACTATTACACACAATATACGTTGTTGGCTATTATAAGGCTATATGGTAGGTACCTGTACCAACTGACTGAGGTGACTTTGTTAAAGTTACTAAGGCAAGAATTCAAATGACTTGACATATTAAATACCAACTTCCCTTCTGTTTCTCATTATACAATATCACACTACTTACAGCACAGCCACGGCTGGGTTAGCTTTATAGAATCTAAAGGGCCAGTTATAGCTATCATTGGTTTTCATTTTTGAACATTAAGTTTCGAGATTGAAAAGCCAATACAAGTTTTAAATTTCTAATGTTTGGTGTCAAAATAAACTCTAACCACAAATGCTTGATTCCATTCAGGAAATTTGTGTCCAATGATAGAAATTTTCAATTTGAGCAATAACCAACCTTTCAAAAAATTCCAATGATTAGTTTCAATGATGAAAACCAATAATAGCTATAACTGGCCACTAAGTCTGATGTTGATGATGTTTTATTCGGGTTTGTTAAAGTTTTAATGATTTTATTTGGTTTGGGCTCAATCAACCTTAATCCTGTTTGGGGCCCTTTTTTTAATTCGAGTCCCTTGAATATTGTTATACTCAGCTCCGGCAATGGATCAACCGTTGATGTTGATTCCTGAAACTGGATAATCTTGTGGTGGTTACTCCTTCCCACAATTGTATGTAAGACAACTCACTTCTAAGCTTCTAACCAAAGATGAAGAAGACCTTATTTTATAGGACACAATCAAATCCAGACATACATATGACATAGAGTTATGTAGTTTAACGTTGATAAAGTTTTCAGGTATTCGTTCATGTATGATACATAAACTAACCACTCAACCGTGTCTGGGATAAATCGTTTCCTCTTTCCTTTTTGCACCTGACATAATAGAGTATTATACCTAGGTATATAGGTAAGGTAGATATTTACATTCAGTATATGTATGTATTTAGATAAACCTCAAGTATTTATGTTGAATGGAAAATTATCTGCAGGATTTGTGGCCGATGTGATGTTGTAATCGACAAGGAGTGAGTTTTGCGTATATACTCTTAGGTACGACGACGACTACCTACGACGTTCAAGATAAGAAGATGACGCCGCCAATTACGACGGAGAATATAGAAGATAATGTATGAATGCATTTAATGATAAGAGACACATTTTTCAAGAACATTTCATTTTTTTTTTTGAGAATGAAGATGTTGATGATGAGAAGCTGTTGAGAGCACTCTTTAAAATCGAATAAGACGGTGCTTAATCGAAAGGTAGTGGGAACAAGTTATTACGTAGGTATATATCGATACATGAATTCAATACCCATGAGTTTATATTACAACAAGTTCACATTAAATCAAGACAATTGAAATAATATGACTCAATTGCCCTGACTCTTGAATAGGTACATTTTCGTAATTGCACTTCAAATCGGCTGGCAAATAAATTGTTTCCAATTAGTCATAAGTCTATTTGTCTCCCTAACTTGACAAAACACACAATTTCAAACAGAAATTTAAAATGTTTGTCCTCATAATAAAAATTTTAAAAAGAGGCTGGGATACGACCCACAGTGATAACTTTCCATCCCGTCTCTCGATTTGCCTTGTATAAAACTGTAACAAAATATTCATAACAACATTTTGTTTGAGATAATTTATTTTCAATATCTTTCTCTGTTCTCACAATACCGGAAACCATTTTTCAGTTGAATTTTTCTATAAAATTAACTAAAAATTACCAACAATATTTTGCATATGATGAAAAAGTTTGATTTCAAAAATGTATTTTTGCTAACGAAATTTTCCTACTAATTTTTTTTTTTTTTTTTAATTTAGTAGGATGCACGACTTTGTCATACTAACGGTCTCATGTATCCAAAGAATCTGTTTACAAATGTTTCCTGTATTGTAAGATTTATTAATGTACTTGCAAACAAAATTTTTTTTAAACAATTTAAACACCATTTGATTTCTTAAAAAAAAATATTTATTCAAAATTTTTAT
The DNA here is from genome assembly GCA_951509635.1 of Eupeodes luniger. Classification (NCBI taxonomy): domain Eukaryota; kingdom Metazoa; phylum Arthropoda; class Insecta; order Diptera; family Syrphidae; genus Eupeodes; species Eupeodes luniger. The sequence continues at coordinate 46,364,501 of OX608075.1, forward strand.
TTTAAAATCGTTAGAGCAGTTTTTTTTTAAATTCGTTTTTTATATATACAATTTTTTAATTTTAGTTTAAAAATATTTTTGATATTCAGTTATTTATATCATATTAAAATACGTTTAACATTTCAATTTCGTAAAAACCTGATGACCCATTTTCAAGATATCGAATTTCGAAAAAAATGTTTAATATTTTTTTTTTAAATCAAAAATAAAAACAATGACAATTTTGGTCATCAAATATTATAAATACATAAAAACAAAACAACAGTTCTATGGGGGTACCCTTCTGGAGCAATACAAACATATTTTTTTGTATAGAAAGAAACTAATTTAAGAACAAATTTTTACCGAAAATTAAAAAAAAAATCTACCGGTTCGTTTTTCAGAAAATTCGAATTTTCGATTTTTGACCAAAATATTTTTATGAGGACTACTGTTATTTTTAGTCTTTAAAAAAATTAAAAAATAAAAACCTTACGCGAATCGGCTCAAAACCTTAATTTTCAAATTTGAAGTCAATCGACTCAATACTTTGTACGGAATCAGGGGACCATCTTTTTTCGACTTCTCTATACCATCGAAATGTCAATGTTTGATTTGAATCTCGAGTACGTCATTTTTACGAATACAAAACTGCTACTACTAGATACTATAGTTCCTATATGTCGGAAATAAAAATAAGACTTTTTAGTTCAAAATTATTTGATTCTGCACAAAATATTGTTAACATTTAAATAAATTATGGGAAAAATTCGATTAACAATTTTTTTTACAAAAAACGGCAACCTAAGAATTATTTTAAAAATTGATTTTGTATCTTCTTAATGTTCTGTAATATTTAAAGAAAGTATTTTCATATAAAAATATAATAATAATATAATATTGATTTTACTCCTCCAGTGCAAACTTAAGTTTTGGATTGCATAACTACTCTTTTAATAAGGTCTCTCAATAATAAACTTGACTTGTTACAAAATATACCATTTGAAATTTTTTAGGTCGCATGACCCACACTGATAACTTCCCATCCCGTCTGTCGATTCGTCTTGCTTAAAAATATGTAGGTTTTCGTGTTTTGTTAAAAAAGTTGTCAGTTGAATTATTTTTTTGCATATAATGAAATAGTTTGATTTGAAAATCTATTTTTGTTAACGAGATTTTTAGTCGAAAAACAATTTTTACCAATTTTAGTAGCATTTCTTAAAAGTTTTTATTTCTTAAATTAACAAATACAAATTGGATGAATGAAACAAATTTGAAGTCAATATCTTCTATTGTTCACAAGATATCGAGAACCGAACATCAATTTTTACCAAATTTGAGTACTATTTTTTTGTAGATTTTACTTTTTTATGAAAATACGGACTGTTGGATTTTTATAAAATAATTTACTGAATGTTGAAAAAAATTGTTGAGAAGAAATAAGTTTGAAGACAATATTTTTAATTTTTGAAAAGATATTTAAGTCGAAAATCAATTTTTACGAACTTTTAGTAATTCTTTTATTTTTTGTCAAAAAACTGTCAATTCGATTTTTCTCAAAATTTTATCGAAGGTTGAAAACAATATTTACGATAAAATTAGTTTGAAGCCAATATCTCAAAGTTTTGAAAAGATATATTAGTCGAAAATCTTTTTTTACCAACTATTATTATTTTTTTGTAAAAAACTGTCAATTTGATTTTTCTCAAAATTTTATCGAATGTTGAAAACAATATTTCTTAAAAGATAAAATTAATTTGAAGCCAATATTTTAAAGTTTTGAAAAGATATTTAAGTCGAAAATCTATTTTTAACAACTTTTGTTAATTTTTTTTAGGTTTTTAATTTTTTGTAAAAAGTCAACTCGATTTTTCTCAAAATTTGTCCGAATGTTGAAAACAATTTTTCTTATAAGATGAAGTAAAATGGAAGCCATATTCTGAAATTTTTGAAAAGATATTTGACTCGAAAATCAATTTTTTTTTTTAATAATGTTTTTTTAGGATTTTTTATGAAAAAACTGTCAATTCGATTTCTCTCAAAATTTTACCAGATATTAAAAACGTAATTCTTCGTTGCACAAAATTATTTTGGAGATAAAATAATTTTTTGATCATAAAATTTTCGAGGTGACAAATATTTTTTTTCAGTTTTTTGTATTTATAAAAAAACCGTTAATTTCCAAAAATATATTTGTTTGGTATCGCGTTATAATTTATAAAACAAAATTGAATTCAAGTCTCTAGCGTTATATTGGTTCTTGAGATATTTAGGGCTAACCAAAATGTTCACATCTTTTTTAAATTGCTATGGTAAAAAAAAAAACACCCACCCAATTTTTTTTAAGAGTCAATAATGCATATTTCTGCATTATTATCTTTATAAGAAAATTTATTTGAAGTCGATGTCTTTACTGGTTCTTGAGCTATGGACGATGAAAAAAACTTCTCAATTGATTTTTCCTAAAACATTGACTACAATTTGGCAACAGTATTTTGCATTTGATATAAAATAAGTAAGATTAAAATATCTAGTTTTGTTCTCGACATTTTTAGTGGAAAACCAATTTTTACCAGATGTCAAAAACGGTATTCTTCGTCGCATAGAATTATTCTGAACGTAAAATATTCGAGTTCGATAACAGCCTCGTTCCTTTTTGTTAATTACATATAAAAATACTTGAATTTTTTTTGAAGTCCATACTAATTCTATGATTGACATCACAAATCACAATGTGCATTATCGGTTCTTGAGTTATTTGGTATCGACCAAAATTTTAGTTTATTTTGAATTCCTATTGCTATGGTAACATGATTTGATCGCACGAACTTGCTCCTGCAGCTATTATTTTTAGTCTTAAAAAAATGAAAGAAAAACCTTACTCAAATCTTCTTTAAACCTTAACTTCCAAGTTTTAACTCAATCGACCCAATGGTTTGGTGTGTAGGGGCAAAGACAGACAGACGGACGGGATTGGGGAACCAATTTTTCGACTTCCCTACCAACGTAATGTCATATATTTAATTAAAATCTCGAGTTCGAAATTTTTTACGACCATATATGTATGTATGTACAGGTTTATGTATGTAGTTCTTATATGTCAAAAGTAAATAGATGACCAGTCTTAACCAGCAATTTGGGCCGTATGTCGGAAATAACTCTCTTAATATTCCCTTCCAATTCCAACGCGTCAATCGTCTCCCCAAAAACAATAGTTCAGTGGTATTAAATCCCACGGTCTTAGAGGTTACGTCACAGGCCCTTTCAGCAATCACCATAACTTTCCTTCAGGTTTCGATGTTTCGGGATGAAGTCTATTCATTGGCTGCGTTCAATGTTGTGTTGGTTAGGCTATCCTCGATAGGTGACTTTTTAGATAATTTATTGAACGAGCTGGATACCTCAATTGAAATAGCTGGCAAAAAATAAAAACAACTTTCAGCTTTTCACAAAATGCAGACAAACATTTTATTTTAAGGTCCAAAATCATGTAATATAAAATTTTCAATGGACCATTTTAATAACTCACCGGATTTTCACAAAAAAAAACTTACAAAAGTGAAAGAAATGTTCGTTATAATTTCCTATGCAGCTATGTTGTATCACGAACCCTGTCACTAAATAAATTAAACCATTTCGCACAAACTGAAATGTCTCGGCATACACATATGTAGGTACTATTCCCCCAATTTTGCGTTTGTTGAACATGTTTGCTAATTTTACTTTAAATTTGCATAAAATTCCTATAAAATATTCGTCATGCCAGTGAGTTCCGGAAGTTTTAAATTCTATAGCATCGAAATTGAAAATTTGTAGCCGGACTGTACAAAAGACAAAATCATAATCTCTCTTCTAAAAAAAATAACTATCTACCAACATGAAATAAATGCAACCTGCTGCTATTAAAGAATCTTGATTACACGACACGCTAATAATCTTGAAAGAATTTTGAACTAAAACAAAATGTATGGATATTAAAGTATAACTACGATTACAGGCGTTTTAATATACAAAATTAAAATTGGGGTGATAATTTTACTCAATTTATACCTAAACGAAAAGAATGTACACTCATTTTCATCCTAATTATACTTAGAGTATTACGTTCAGTTCTGTGTACGGAGGGCTGATATACTTTATTTGCTATCAATATCAACATTCAAAATCTTGCAACCGACGCACGTAACGTATATTTCAAATATTTAAATTCAACAACCCCTATTATTCAAATTGACACAGTTTAACAAGCTCTGTTGTACGAACAAGCACCTGCGCCAAATTGGTTTCGAACTGTACTGTACTTGTCATTGTACTGTGTGAAGTTGGGTATGGTTTAAATAAATATTTTCTTGCTGTAGGGTGATTCATTTGGAAAGATAGATTACTACATTTTGCGCTTTTATTGAAAAATGAATTCAAACAAATATAATAGTTCGTTGGAGATTGAGTTCCAATTAACATATAAATGCCTTGAAATACCTACATTTTTAATTTTATGAATATGAAGACAAAACTTTCTGGTTGATTTTTATTTTACAACAACAACTCACCCAAACAACTTTTTGTTGCTCTCAATTAGAGTTAATCCTTTTGAAAATTTAATTATCATCTGTTTATAGTTGCTCAGAGTTGTTAATTTAACTTTGTTATACACTGCTTAAAAAAGAAGCTCTATTAAGTTATGTATGGCCGTTGTCAATAAAGATGTCAAAATGGCGTTTTCCTCTGTCATAGTGGCTTGATCTCTTTTCTTTTTTGTTTAGGGTTTTCTTATAAGAGATTTTATTTTCATCCATCTATATGAGCAGCTGTCACTTGTGAAACTGTCATCTTTTTACATTCAAAAAGTAAAAACACTAAAACACTCGTGTTCAAGTATCAAAATTTAACTTTTTATTGGAAACAACTTTTAATATTATCATATTTAATACCTTTCAAGCTTTTAAAAAGAATAAAAATATTAAATGTCATAACCAAAACTAAAAAATAAATACAATGACGCAACGTTTTAAATAATCTACCTATAAGGGCTTATTGTTCACTAAGTATCAAATTTCTAAATATTTATCAATTTATCAAAAAACCTCTCTTTTCGTGTTGGTAACTAATAAATTGCTAATTCCCTTTTATTACGGGCATGGGCATCTGAACATGTCTAAATAGTGACAGTTCATAAAATAAACATATAAAACAAAATTAAACGGAGCTTTTAATTGGAATTTCCAAATATAGACTGGAACATTCCATCCGCTATGCTAAATAAGAATAATTGAGAGATGCCATATAAATGCTAAAAGTTAAAGTAACTATTCCTTGATTTTAACGTTAGCAAAATATTAAGAGATATTAAGATGTTAAAACCTTTTAAAAGTAATTAAATTATCTTTTTACTCAATCGCTTAACATATTTCGTCAATGCTCTTATTTATATTTCACAAAAAAAAATTATAAAAGAAATTAAATTTTGTGTTCTTGTCACCCTGTGCAAGTTGAATAAATCGCCCACTCAGCAACTGACAGCTCTCTCGAGTGTCACTCGAGTTGGTATTTTTCTTTTGTTTACATCGCACCCTTAACAACAGAACAAACGAAGACAAGCCGGCAAATAAGAATTTTATTTTGTTTATATCGTATTGAAAATTTTTTAAACTAATTCAAAAATAAAGATATTAATATGTATTCCAAAGTTGTTAAGTTAGTTTTAATGTAAATTCCTCGTAAACGTTAGAATCTGAAGTCAAATTTGTAAGGGGTAAGCTTTTAAGTTGGAAAAATCTACTTGAATATAAATCCAGAAATTCCTTAACTTTCTGAATGAAACAAACTACGAAATCCAGAAATAAATATTCAATAATATTCCATGGACTTTTATATGTTTTTTATTTGTTGCTTCTCCTTCGTTTTTATAGTAAATTAGAACACACCTGAGTGTCGCAGATTCGTACCTCCTCGCTTCGAGTTCAGTTTATGCTTCGATGCTCTTCAATGTTTTTTTGTTTTTGTTTTTCTTTTCAAAAACAAAAAAAGGTATGCACCATGTCTGGGTAGCTTTGCTTGCCACTGCCACTCGACACGGCAGTTTCTATTCTAATTGGAGTCGGAGTAGGTGGTTTTGGTTTGGTTTGGTTTCTTGTTATTTGTTCCTTGAAATTCTCTCTGGTGGTTTTTCAATTTTAGTTCCGCAGTGAATTGTGGTGGTGGTCGTTGTCGTTTCGGTGTCGGTCGTGTCGGTGGTTCTATATTTAGATAAAAAAATCATTTGTTCTTAATTCCTCGGCCGAATGAAATCTTTTGACGGGCCTATTTTCTCGTTACTTTAAAGTACAACTTATGCAATGTTGAAACTTGATAGATTGTTCCAATAATCTTCCGCTTTTTTAAAAGAAAAACAAATCTCAGAAGAAGATCGTGCTCCAGGAAATGCAATTTTTCAATTTACCAGAAAGGCACGCGCTACTTTGTAAGTACTCACATAAATTATTCAGTTCAGTTGAAACTTATACCTACCTAAAAAGTGAATCTTAGTTCATTGAGATCGTGGCGGTTACATTGGATATTCTATTTCAAACCGACCAAGCCGAATTTTTAAAAAGTTTCAAGCAATTTGACCGGTGTCTGGGGTTAGTTTTGCAGTTCATTCACTTCAGAATTCAGTTTCATTTTGACCAACTCCTATGTGTATCTATGGACATGCCAAAGTTCACTTTCGTTAGCATGTTCTAAAAGAAAATAGCCCTAAACTAGTTAAAACAAGTTCCCTTTTATGTGAAAAAATCGATTAGAGTGATTTTATAATTCATTTTCTCATAAAAGAAGAACTAAAGAGCCTTTTGTTTTACCCTTAAGTGCCTTCTACTTGTATCCCTTCTGTTCTGTATGTTCTGTATAAAAAAAGAATAACGTTTACAAAGAGTGTATTCCCTTGAAAGAGGAGCAGGTTCTCCTGCATGCGTGAGTGTAGTTATAATTTTGTTTTATAGTTAACACGAGTTTGTGTCTTTGAATAGTGCAAGAATGATGAATAGTCCTTAGAGTCCTTAAAGATATCCGGTTCAGCTTCATTTGTTTTTTTTAGTGTATTTCCATATTTTAGTGCCGGTTTATTTTATGTGTCAGTTCATTATATACCCCCATTGTTATAAGGATTAATATCCTTTGTTTGCGTGAACGTGAACTGAAGGGCAAACCGACCAAAGGGCATGGAATATTATTGCGTGTTAAAATATTTAACGGATTCTTTCTTTTCTTTGTGGTGGTTTGTTTTAATATTTTTTGAGAACTAAATTTAGAGTAGAACGTTTTGTCTGTTTAGGAATGACATTTGTCTATTCGTTGTGTAAAGTTCATCAAAAAAGAGGACGCGGAGTTTAAACAAAATAAAAAAACGGTATTATCCTCTTCTATTTATGGTTTTGGTTAATAGTTTTAAAAATAAAAATTAATAAGTTCGTTTTCTTAGTTTAGATAAGGCCAACTAATAAATTTAACGTTAATTTACTAAGCTAATTGGTGTGTTGTGTTTAAACAAATAATAACAATATTACTGGATTAAAAATGAATGTAATAAGCGCGGAAAGTTGCAGAATAAATGTTACTGGATAATATCAATGTGAAAAAAAAGTTCATCAAAAATAAAACATTTTGAAAATACCGAAGGACGCCGCCGTCCAAGGTTTAACACCACTGGACTATTTTTTGAGGTATTGAAGTCGCTTGCCTACGCTGGTAATCCCAAGACATTAAACTAAGGAGAATATTTGGCGTATTATTGCTCACATACGGCACAAATTAATGTAAAAAGTATTCGAAAATTAGGCCTCTAGGCTCTAATTTATTCAAGCCAGTCGCGGCGCTCACTTGGCGGTCCTCTATCAGGTCAGGTTTTTGTAATAAACCTCTTTAAAAATGAAAAAAAGCAATACGGGTTTTCAAGGCTATTGTAAAAAATACAAATAGTCCTTAACAAAAAATTGCATGATGATTTTACAAAGTTAAAACCTTTATCTTCTGGATTCAGTTTAAAGTTTTTTAGTAACTCACTGAGTTTACGGAAATTCTCATTAGCCATGAAATGGTTTTGGGTCTTTATTTGACTCTTTATGAAGTTTTCTAAAAACTTTAATAATAATTTATGCTCTCATGATTTAGAAAAATACGTTTAAGGGTTAATAACCTTTTTTAAACGACTAATTAGTTATAAGAATACAAAAAAAAACTATTTTTCTGTTAAAAACCGTTTTAGCATTAATGCTTCAGCATTCATTTTGATTTTATGTAGAACAGCTTAAAACCAACAACTAATAAAGATTTTTAAAAAGTAAATAAGATACATTTTTTGCATTTAGACCATCAGCTCATAAGCCTCTTAATCTGTGGAGATTGCCTCGTACATTTAAGACGGTCTGCTCTTCGGAGTGGGTTTGACTTTTCAGTCGCTTATTATGTTATATGTTTATAGAAATTGGGGCACTATTTATGTTTGATACGCCATTTTTGCGTCCAAATACTTATGTGTTTTAGCGACGGCATTTTTGAGTAGCCTTTGCAAAGGATCTATCTAGCACCAATATTCTTGTATAATAACTAAGGTGGCTTAGTTATCACACTTCCTTGCGGTGGCTTTTATTTTCTTTAGTTCCGAGTTTGTTTGTCATACTGTTCTCAAAAGAATCGGTTCGCAAAAGGGTGTCAACATGAAGAAACATTTCAGGAAATGTTGTTTAAAAAAAGTTTCTGTTGTTTTTAAAACAAATGGAAAACATTTCAGAAATGTTTCTGATTTTTTTGTTGGTGTTGGCGCTTTGAGAAACATTTCTGATATGTATCTTTTTCTTCTGAAATGTTTTTTGTTTCCCATTTATGTATCTATGTTTTTTGATTTAATTATTAAAATGTTCGTCAAGTCTATCCCAAAAAATTCTTTTTATTTTATGCACTTTCGTTGCTCCACACTTTTCGTGACATTTTATATTTATAATTAGCCACTCACCCGCGTTCTACATTTGTAAATGCTTGGGAAACAAATAAAGTTTCCCATTCGAAATTGAAAACAGATAAACTTTAATATCATTTGGTTCCCTTCCACTCCAAAAATTAGCCCTCAGCTCTTAGAATAAGAGAAATATTTCATAAATATTTCAAAAATGTTTTGGGAGCGTCTAAACCAAAGAGAACAATTCAGGAAAGTTTTTGAAACGTTTGAAAAATGTTTCTTTGGTTTGGACTTACCTTGACATACATATTTATGTATGTTTTCATTATTTCGTAGCACTGTCCGCGAAGGTCCCTCTGCAGTTTATATTCAAGTCCCAAGTGCGAAACCTTGTCAAAGGCTTGAGCAACATCTAAGAATATAGCCCAGCATACTTGTTTTTCTTCATGTGCCTTTACCACCACATCCATAGTTTGACCAAGTACTATCTATCAGGGAATGTTTATTTCGAAATGAAAAGTGATGATTCGGAATAAGTCTTTTTAGACATGTTTTTCGTAAACTTTTGCCATGATTGATATAAGTGATATTGGTCTGTAAGATGTTACTTTTGTTGGTGGCTTACCTTGTTTAGGTATAAAAATAACTTCTGTAATTTTCCAATGGTTTGGTACATATCTTAAGCTAATTATACACGATTGGAAGATCTCCCAACATTTTAAACATTTTTCTATCAATTATATAAACACCCAATTTTATCTGTCAAAAGTTGCAGAAAAATATTAACAGTCAATCGTTGGAAAATTTTCTATCAAAAAATTGACCGACTTCTTGCAATCGTTTGTACTCGTCTAAACATCCAATTTTGTTTGTATTTTCAAATAATTCGACGATTGTCCACTTATTGGATATTGAAAGATGTTCTTTTCAAACAACATCATCCAATTTTTAATTGGCAGAAAGTTTTTGAGTAGGAAGCAATAACAAAAGCTTACAGTTTCTTGAAAAATTTTGAAAACTACGAAAATCGAAAGCAATAACAAGCTACCGTTTGGCAAAATAACGAACAAGAAGTAATAAAAAAAAAAGGTTGAAAAGGATGGGAAGCATGATGCCTGCTTTATTATTGTTTCACTTGTTTGAAATTTTATATTTTTTTAAAATTTTGCCACGACCTGTTGATTTCATTTCTAAAATAAATATTCATATTTCTCTGTCATTTGTCGAGAAAACTGTCTTCCAATGAGTCTACCGATTTTATTGTTTTCTAAAGTCTTCCAATCGTGTAAACGGACAATTATTAATTGAAAGATACAAAATTGTCGGTAACTGGCAGCCGATTTTCTACCAAATAACTGTCTAATATTTGGATAAAATCAACCAACTTTATAAACGGGCACTTTTCACAATTTTTCAGGTTTTTGTTTCGGATTTCCAATTCATTTGCCATCTTGATATTTTATTGGCGGGTTTTGTTTCTTGGGTCTTTTCAGACGCTTTGCTACTTTCCATAATGAGTATTCGGTAGAAGACTTGTCTCAAATTTTTTTTGTTGGGAATATAAAAGTTCTTAAGGGACAAAAGGTTTGTCGTCAAATGACACACCAAGGACAGAAATATCTTTTCATTGACCTTGACTTTTCTGTATCATTCTATAGAATCGGACTTTAATTAATTAGTTTTATTTTGACTGCAAATTTTACAATAGCTAGCTTTATAAAAGTTACCATTATCTTTAAGTACTAATGTGATTGCTTCTTATTTTCACATTTTAATTGAAATTTTTGAGTAATATGTTAAAAGAGCTCAAAAATATGTCGAATAAATTGCAGAAAGAGTTGCAGTTCAAAGAATTAGGACAATAAAGAGTCGTTTCTAGAAACATCTTGCATTACATCTTGAAAATGGTCAACTTGTGTATTTCACTGAAGAGAATGTTCGTTCTCCAAAGAGCACCACCACCAAAAACGACATTAACTGAATTTGTCTCACTTCGCCAAAAAAATGATGACTTTGAAGATGACAACCATTGGGAACTGACACTTGCTGATGCTCCTTTAACGTCCTCGCCAAGTCAACTATTTGCCATGATTTTAATTTATAAATGGATTAGTAATCGCGGTATCAAAAAGTGTAGATCTGATTAACTACCAGCTACAACAATTATTACCTACCAGGAGATTTAATGTCATTCAATTCCATGAATTTCCCAATTGAATTCTTTAATTCCTTAGACATATCAGGAAGGCAATGACACAATCTTCGATTGAAAGTTAGATCACTGATTATTCTACTATGCGATGGTACTCGTTTTGTGATAAATTAAATTACTGGAAACGTTCTTGAAGCAACTATTTTGACAGAAAAGTTTAAAGAAAAACTTGTTTTGTTACCATGTATTCCGATGATACCATCAGATTCATCCATACCATTCAAAACGAAAAGACTTAGACTTACTGAATCCATGTTTCTTCCATTTGGAATTATACGTGGCCTGTTTACAAGTAGGAAGACCATCAAGTTCAATTGTATTAACAAAAGGTCGGCTGACCAAAAATTCTGTACACCGATTGGCGCTTCATTACACGAGAACTGTGATTTATTACAGTTAAAGATATTAAGATTATTTATTAAATAAATGTTAATTTGTGTTAAATTTTGTCTTTTAAATCCTTCATAAATCATTCAGCCAGAGCAACGCGTGGGCGGGTCTGCTAGTTGCTTATAAATAAAACAAAAATGATAGGACTTAAATGAGCCATTTTTAAAAACAAATACTCGTTGTAAGAGATTTTCAAACGCCTTAATGAAGTCAGTTACAATTGAACTAAGACTGAATCATTGCACTTCTTATTTTTCTTCTTCTTTAAATAAAACACCCACAAATCAATGTGCATCTAAAAAAATATAATCTTATATAAAAGAACATTAACATTTGACACGCTAACAAATAAATAAATCCTCTTTCTTATTTACTGCGGCATTAACAAGATTTCGTCATTTAAATTATCACATCCACATAAGTTCTTATGTCCCTATTATTGGAATAGGATTTAAAGCTTTTCGATTTAGAGCACGTAGAGCTATCATTTGACTTTTGTTCAGTCTCATACATCATTGACATCCACTCACCGAAAGCCCGCCCGCCCCAATGCTAATTAATCCATATCCGAGAAATATTTATTTGTCCATCGGTAGAGCGATGGTTCCTGCATCATACCCGTCAGTCGTCACTCTCCCTCCAATTAGTCATTAGTCGACAAATAAGAGGATTTAAATGTGCATTGTGTTTTTTCTTCGTTTTGTTTACCTACAAAAATAATTTCCTCTCTTTGTGTTTATCCAATAATCCAAGTTCAAAATCAACAAACAACCAGACACTCTAAATTCGAATATGTACCTACCTAAGCATTTGAATGAACCGAGGAATTCAAATGGAATATTAACACCAACCTCCCACTGATTTTTTTTTTATGTTTCTATAAAGAAAACATAAACAACAAGTAATATAAATTTCTTTTTTCGAAAACAGAAAAACCATTGGTTGAGTTTTTAGGCAGAAAAAATATTGAAACATGTCTAATGATTGTTTTGTTATAAAGATTTCATAATGCGTTTGAGAGGTTTTGAGATAATGATCTTGTTTTGAAAAAGAGAAGTCTTAATGACTTCATGAGAGGCGTAACACTTAAGTTCACTTGAGTTCAACTGTGTACATTAACAATTTATTAACTTTTTGTTTGTTTATCTTTACAGGAACTCCCTTTCATCATGATTACACATTTTGTGATACTTCTTCTTCTTCTGGTCTATGCACCCGCACAAGCAAAAATTATAGAACCCATAACCGAACTCTACCCGGATGATAGCTATCCCGAGTCGAGCATCCTCGAATACAGCATCGAAAGTGCTACGAAACTTACGAGCGATCATCAGGACCGAATTGGCAAGACTCTCTACAAGACCGATAGTCGAAATGACATAGAAAAATCCAACAAAATCGATGCGAAAAACTATAATGGGCAAAAATCCCTCTATCACCACCAACCGATTGCAAAGTTCCGAGACAACATTTTCTCCAAACAAGCCACACACTTCATAGTCGCATCGAAATTGGTGCGTCCTGGAATCATCTACAAGGTGTCAGTTAGCATTCTGGAGGCCAAATACCCGATAACAGTTCATGCAAGTATATCACACAACGGTGTGGAAATATCTGGCGATACGAAGGAAGTGAAGAAAGGAATTCCCGAGACTCTTCTGATGAGAATTCCCACAAGTAGTGTGGCTGGCGATTATAAGTTGCGAGTCAAGGGTTTCTATGCAAATATTCATCCCTCGGAGAATCTGGCATTTCTCAACGAAACCGATTTGACCTTCTCACAGAGATCCCTCACGATATTTGTGGAAATGGACAAACCCTTCTATAGACAGGGTGATTCTGTTCGATTCCGAACTATACCAATTAACACAGAACTCAAGGGCTATGACAAGGCAATCGACGTGTTCATGTTGGATCCGAACAAGTACGTCATGCGTAGGTGGCTATCGAGGCTGTCCTATTTGGGAAGTGTGAGTTTGGAGTACAAGCTCTCCGATCAACCTGTATTTGGAGAATGGACAATACGCGTTGTGGCTCAGGGACAGATCGAAGAGTCATCGTTCTTCGTCGAGGAGTACTATCAAACACGGTTCGAGGTAAACGTCACAATGCCGGAGAGTTTTCTCATTTCACAACCATTTATAGCCGGAAAGGTGATGGCGAATTTTACAAGTGGTGCTCCAGTCAAGGGGAATCTGACTCTCCGGGCGATTCTTGCTCCTCTGGGTTCGATTGACTACCGGGCGTTGAATGAACAGTATCGTGTTGGGAGGACTGCCAAGAGCATCCTGAATGCATCACTTGAAGATGTTAAGGAGCACACCTTCAACTTCGATGAACAGTGGCCGTTTTGGCTTACTAAATCTGATTCCGATGGGAATCTGCTGCCCTATCTGAGATACTTCAACGGAACATACGATTTCCAGCTGTCTCTGGCTCAATTGGAACAGATGTCGACAAATTTAGCTGAAATTGAACTCTTAGTCATAGCAACGGTTGGCGAGAGATTCTACAACGAAGTCATCTCGGGTTACTCCTTGACCAGGCTCTATAGTCCAGCTTTGAAGGCGGCCTTTTTGGGAGGTGAAGTTCAAGTGTTCAAACCCTATATAGCCTTCACTGCGCATGTAGTCGTGGAAAATCAGGATGGGTCACTTTTGGGAAGAGAATTCCTGGAGAACACTGAAATGATTGTAACCGGAACTATTCAGAGTAAAAGTGGAGCACAAGAATATCCTCTACAGAAATTGCAAATGTCAAAGATAGTTGGTATTTGGACGTTGAAGATCGATTTACTCACTGACATGGAATTGGAGAAGGAATTTCTTTCGGGGGTTCTCACGATGAAGCTAGAAGCAAGTTATCGTGATGTTAAGGCGGAACTTCTTTTGATAACACATCATTCACCAAGGAATCAATTCATTGGGGTAACAACGAGTACCGAGGAACCAGAAGTTGGCGAGTACATTATATTTCACATACGAACGAATTTCTTCTTGAGGTCGTTTAATTATTTAATCGTTTCGAAGGGAGTTGTGGTGTTGAGTGATGAAGAGGCTATGGAAGAAGGAAGTCACACTATGGCGGTGACATTGAGTGCAGAGATGGCTCCAGTTGCAACTATTGTTGTTTGGAAGGTAAGAGAAAAAAAAAAAAACAGTTTTATAAGATTTCCTGGCTGTAACTTCTTTTTATAAACTTTCAGGTTACTCAACAAGGTCAAATTGTAGTTGATTCGCTGAGTTTTCCAGTCAATGGTTTGTCGAGGAATAATTTTAGTTTTCACGTCAACAATCGAAAATCCCGAACCGGTGAACGCGTAGAAGTTGCTGTATATGGAGAACCTGGCTCATTCGTTGGCCTCTCCGCCATAGAAAACACTTTTAAGGGCGATCTAAACAAAATGAGAATCCTTGAGAAGATGACAACATTTGATGGGCTAGGAGGTAGCGGAATCCATAGTCACACATTCCTCGGGCCACAGGACACAATGGTTTCATATTCAGGAACCTCGTTTGGTATAGATGCCAATAGGACCTTTGAATTGAATGACTTGATTATTTTCACCGATGCTGAAGTGCCTCGAAAATGGGAACCTTCATGGTCTGGCTATGAAAATGACATGAAATACCAAATCCTCAATAAATCGGAATTAATGGAATATCGCAAGTATCGCTTCAATCGTGTCCAAAGACATTACGATAACGTTTGGTTGTGGCGCGATGTCAATATTGGGCCACACGGTCGATTCATTTTCAATGTAGATGTACCTGATGGGCCAGCCTATTGGATGGTCTCGGCATTCAGTGTCAGTCCATCGGGAGGATTTGGAATTGTGGCTGCTCCAGTTGAGTATATAGGCGAACAACCGTTCTACATCAATGTGGAGATGCCATTGGAATCGAGACAGGGTGAGCAGATTGGCATTCGGGTGACTGTGTTCAATTACAAATGCAGTGCCATTGAGGCTACCGTGGTCCTCCATGCCTCTCATGAATATCAGTTCGTTCATGTGGAAGAGGATGGAGTGGTAGCGGCGTACAATCCACGTACTTCATTCGGTGAACAGCAATTCTTCGTCTACCTTGATGCACAATCCTCAAGTACTGTTTATGTTCCAATTGTTCCAACAAAACTAGGAGAAATCGACGTGACAATTCATGCTGCAACTCTGCTCGGGACTGATCAAGTCACTCGACGTCTTAAAGTCGAACCAGATGGGCTGCCTCAATACCGACACCAATCGATTCTTCTCGATCTAAGTAACCGAGCATATGTCTTCCAGTACATGCACTTGAACATAACCGAAACACCCATAATCCCTTATCAAGTGGACCGATATTTTGTGTATGGATCGAACTCGGCTAAGATCTCGGTAGTTGGAGATGTGGTTGGACCGATATTCCCTACAATGCCCATAAATGCCACATCACTGCTAAATCTGCCGATGGAATGCGCTGAACAGAATGCTTTTAGCTTCTCTGTAAATCTCTACACGGTTATGTACATGAGGTTAATAAATCAACGAAACAAGACAATCGAGAAGAACGCCTTCCACCATCTGAACCAAGCGTATCAGAGACAACTGAGCTTCATGCGCGACGATGGTTCATTTTCGCTCTTTCGATCCGATTGGAATAATTCCGAGTCTTCGGTTTGGCTGACAGCCTATTGCGTAAGAACTTTCCAGGAGGCAGCATTTTACGAATGGGAAAACTATATCTACATTGATCCGATGGTGATTGAGAAGGGAATTCGATGGATTCTGCAGCATCAAGGGCCTGAAGGTGGATTTTTCGAAGTGACTTGGCTGCCCGATCGCAAGATGAATCATTCGAATATTGCCAATCGAAATATTTCCCTCACTGCTCACGTTCTGATTACCCTGGCTACTGTCAAGGATCTTTCAGGCAGCCTGGGTGCGCGAGTGGTCCTCGCTCAGCAAAGAGCACTCTACTGGATCGAGAGGAATATGCAGCTGCTGGAAGAAACCTCGGAAGCTTACGATGTAGCACTGACCGCTTATGCCTTACAACTCTGCAAAGCAGCTACAGCGGAACATGCTTTTGCAATATTGCGGAAACACGTCAAGACTATTGGAGAATACATGTACTGGGGCAGGGATGATCTGTCATCGCCGCCAAGTAAAATAGAGAACCAAAAGTATTTCTCCCTGCCTCGACTGCCATATGAATTTGATTCGATGAACATCGAAACGACGGCTTATGCTTTGCTGGTTTATGTCCAGCGGAGAGAATTCATGGTGGATCCTATTGTGAAATGGTTAAATGCACAAAGACTGACAGATGGTGGATGGGCGTCTACCCAGGTGAGTTGTTGATTTTGTAAATTTTGTATGCGGAAATCTTTAGATAACCAAATTGTGTGTTCTTTAAAAAGGACACAGGAGCTGCTTTAAAAGCCCTAATCGAGTACACTGTATATTCTCGTATTCGAGATGTTTCTGCTCTATCCATATCACTGGAGGCAACTTCTCTGAAAGACCGAACTAAGTCGTTGTTTATTGATGATAGCAATTTGGCACACCTGCAGATTGTTGATGTAAGTGTGAAATAGTTATTAAGGAAATTTTTGTTAATAGTATAGTTTTTTCTTCTTTTACAGATTCCAAATGCATGGGGAACAGTTAAAGTTCAAGCTAAAGGAACCGGATACGCTATTTTACAAATGCATGTTCAATATAATGTCGATAATGAAAAATTTCAAACAAAACCACCAGTGCCTGCATTTAGTTTGCAAACAAATGCCGTTTTCCAAGGAAGGAATCATTCACATATTTCATATGAGTGCTGTCAAAGGTATGAATTTTGTTCTTCTTTTTATTTTAACCCAGTGCGCGCAATTAGGAATGAAGGATAGGATTAGAAAGGGTATATCAATGTTTAAATGTCTGCATATTATAATGACTAGAAAATACTGAGCACCGCAAGGCATTCCACATGTGTTTAGTGTGGCTAGAAAAGAATCCCTGTTCTTAACAGTACGGCCTTGCCGCGGTGTTCAAGAGTATCAAATGTATCAGTAAGAGAATGATCATACGCTTACAATTTTTAGAGCTCTCATTTTACTCTATTCAAAACACTCAACGAATATTACGAATATGAAAAGCTGAGGGTACTGTTATCAGTGACAATTAAGTGGGTTAGAAAATTCAGACAAAAGATCATTTATACAAACAAGAAAGAGTGTCGGAGCCATAATATAAGTCATTCGTTCTTCAAGATATTTCTTTAGCTGAAAATTGATCAGCATTTCTTTGGAAAGAAGGGACATACATAAGTGCAATTTGACGATAGTTAGAGGGGGAGAGGATTCGCCTATTTCAGGAACAGGCTGGACAAATGCTGTTTTCCATCCGCTCAGAAAGAGATTTGTAGAGTAGGAAAGATGGAAAAACTTACGCAGCGGTTTTGCCAGCGTTGAAGAATACCTCTTCAAAAGGGATTTGTCTGCGTATAGAACTTCGAAAAAAATGTATATTATTTTAATATAGTACGAAATAATCAATACACGCGTTTCCACCATTTTTAGAAACATTTTTACCACTAAAAAATCTTAAACATAATTTATTTTTGATTTTTAGACAAAAAATACAGTTATTTTTAAATAAAATCTGTCAGGTGGTTTAATGAGTTGTGTTTTCAAAAATTCAGTTTGGTTGCATGCTCATTAAGAATGATTCGAAGAATTTTATTGATTTTCTGTACTTTACAAAAGGCTTGTGGCATGTTCTACGTTTTTCATGTGATATGTTAGCAAGATTGACATTTTGCATGAACGATATGAGGGTAAGGTTATCTCTCGCAGGGGTGATGTGAATCAGCCGGATCTATGCATACGAGTCATTGAAAATTGGACCACTCGGATCCGTGCCACCGTAAGAAGTCGAGGCGGGAATTTAAATGATGTCATATTCCACACTAAATGGCATACATGCGCCTTTCAAACAAAAAAAATAGTTTTGTTACCTAATACCTCACACACAGCTTGTTTTATTCCATTTCAACATTTACTTACTTACTTACTTAAGGTGGCGCTACAGTCCTGTATGAACTAGGGCCTCACCCAACAAACTTCTCCATCTAGCTCGGTCCCTAGCTAGATGTCTCCAGTTTCGCGCTCCAAGTTGGGTGAGGTCACTTTCCACTTGTGCGCGCCACCTGATTCGCTGTCTTCCTCTACTGCGCTGTCCTGTGGGTGTGGATTCGAAAACTTTCCGGGCAGGAGCATTGGTTTCCATACGCTCTACGTGACGTAGTTTCCATACGCTCTACGTTTCCATACGTTCAACGTTGAACTTTTACCCTTCTGGCTAAGTCTACGTCGCTGGACAGCCCGTACAACTCGTCGTTCCATCTTCTCCTCCACTCCCCTTCGATGCATACGGGACCGTAGATCGCACGAAGAACTTTTCTCTCGAAACGACCTAAGGTGCTTTCATCCGCTCTTGTCATAGTCCATGCTTCTGCACCGAATAGCAGGACGGGGATGATGAGGGTCTTATAAAGCGACACTTTGGTCCCTCGAGAGAGGACTTTGCTTCTCAATTGCTTTCTTAGCCCAAAGAAACAGCGGTTAGCAAGAGTTATTCTTCGTTTGATATCAGCGCTGGTGTTGTTTGTTTTCTGCGTTAATATCGGAGCCTAGATAGACGAAGTCCTTTACTACCTCAGAGTTACGTCTGTCGATAGTGACGTTTTGATTTCAACATTTACCCGCCCTTATTGAAAACCCCTTTAGTAAGTTGTAGAAAATCAGTAACACAGAACTTTAAATTTGCTATTAATTTGCTAAATAAACTGCGCTCAAGTATCAACAAATTGTTAGGATACAAATTCTTGAATAAAATGGTTGAATAAGTCGGTTTTCTTCGCCAGGTCTTTTTAACTCGGCAAAATATTTAATAATACTCGTAATACCGTTTAAAAATAATATTACTCAACATTTTGTTTTTGTCTTTTGAAGTTGGATACATCTTAACGAATCTGAGCGATCTGGTATGGCTATTCTTGATGTTACAATTCCCACAGGATATTTAATTCAACAGCAAAAGCTCGACTCCTACGTATTGGGCAAAAGTGTTCGAAATTTACGGCGTGCAAAGTATATGACAAAAAAGATTGTTTTCTATTTTGATTATGTGAGTTATTCTGAAATATTTTTCTAAAAGCAATGTTTTTTTTTAACATAACATACAATTTTATCTTGTTTAGCTTGATAGTACGGAAATATGCCTAAATTTCACCGTTGAACGGTGGTTTCCAGTTGCCAATATGTCAAGATATCTTCCAATTCGTGTTTACGATTATTATGCACCAGGTAAATATTTAAAACAAAATTGTTTAAAATAACAAAAAATAAACTAAATACATATGTATTTTTTAAAGAGCGTTTCAATGAAACTATTTTTGACGCCTTGCCTACATATCTACTCAACATTTGCGAGGTTTGTGGAAGTTCTCAGTGTCCTTATTGCATTATATACAGCAAGTCATCATCAAAATCAACATTCTCTTTACCATTGATTATGATAGGTATCTCATTAGTATACTTTGTAACTCAAAGTTACAAAAATAATTTAAATTATTTACTTTTTAGAATTTAGTAATTTATGGGAAATATTGTTACCAAAGATTGTTTTTAGAAAAAAACTTTACAAAAACGTAAACACTTTTATTTTAATTTGAATTGTATGTATGTAAACCGTACGGCCTTGTCTGCATTTACTCGCAGTCAATTGTAATTTCGGTACCCTTTCTTTTTACAAAACAAATATAAATCAATGCTCAGTGAAATACAAAATACAAATTACAAAAACAAAAATACTCAAAGTATACTAAGCTAGTCAAATGCTAAAGCAAATAACAAAAACAACTTCACAAATTTTCTATACAATGATCAAGTACTTAAATTAAAACGAACTGATTTTTTCTTATTTATATTTATCTATTTATTAAAATTTTCATTCTAAGAACAAAAATCATATCAAAATTATTTAATATAATCATCATTATATCATGAAAAATATTATCATTATAAATGTAAGACAAATTTTTTCAAAAACGAATCATTTTTTGTATACAAACAAATATCCAAAGAATATTTTTATGTTTATAAAATATATATTAAAAAAAAAAAAAAAACAAATAAATTAAAATGAAATATTTAAAACATCATTTTACCAAAACAAATACAATTTTTGTAATGTCCAAAACATTTTAAATAAACTGAACTTCTTGCCTCTGTACCTATAAAAATCTGTACTTCTGTTGAATGAATAGAATTTTTATAAACATTTATGTAGATCAATATTAAATAAAGAAAGTGTATAGAGAGGGTTTATATCAATATAAACCATTGCCTTAAATATTGTGGGTAGTTGTTTAAAATACCACCACATAATAATTGTAAATTCTTTTGTATTTGTTAAATGATTGCCTTAGTCTATGCACTTTCATTTAAAAACATTTTTTCAAATAAAAGTACCTTTAGAACCGAATAAAAATAAAAATGAATTCACAAAATGTAATCCGTCCTTTTTGTATAAAAAAAAATGTATATCCAACAAAAATAAAGTATATAAAATTTGATACCCAGTATTGGGAAATATTATTAAAAATAGTTTTTCTCGTCGGTTTGCTTAACACGTGGATTGGTCTTTATATTTCCGTCCCAACAATTATAACACTATATTATTGCATTTTAAATGGTGTTTTATTGCCTTTGTCCAAAACGATTTCCAAGCGTTAAATATCGCGTCAAGACACACGATTAAAACTAATTCTGGCATAGGAAATCGTTGTGTTCAAAGTTTAATTTTGGGAACTAGTAAGTAAAACTGGACAGGTTCAGACGACATATGGACTTGAAAGTAAGTATCTTATTGGCCAACTGACACCAAATTCCTTCCAATTAAGGCAGCTTCAGTGCTTAGTTGTATTAGTATTATAGCAGATGTAATTGTTTCCAATTTTCTCAAAAACTAAAATATATTTTTAGATTTCGCTTTTTGGTGTTTTATCAATAATAATTGACAAGGATATTGATTACTGAAAAAATGTACGAGATGTGGCAATTAAGTTCCGGGAATTTGTCAATAAAAAACAAGAAAATGAAGTTTTAGGAAAAATTTTACTATCGACCTTCACAATAATCTCCCTTTAACTCTACACAACGATTCCAACGTTTCTCCCTTGATTGGAAGCACCCTTGGTAATCCTCCGAAGTTAGCCCGTTTAGCACCACGGTTAGAGCTTCTTGGACCTTCTGTACGCCGCCATGATGAGTTCCCTTGAGGTGCAACTTCATCTTGGGGAATAGAAAAAAGTCGCAGGGAGGAATATCGGGGCTAAAGGGTGGGTGAGGCAACGTTGGGATGCCTTTTTTGCCAAAAACTCTTGCACAACGAACGAGGAATGGGCCGGTGCATTATCGTGATGCATGATCCAGCCATCCTTGGCGAGTTCGGGTAGCACACGAAAAACACGAACCGTTTCTTTGTTGATGTTTAACTCGTAAGACAATGCACGAGTGCTTAGGCGACGGTCAGACGTGATCAACATGCGCAAACGATCAACATTCGCGTCGGTACGAGAGGTGATGGGAGCTCCTTCACGTGGATCGCCTTCCACCGATTCACTCCCTTCCTTGAACCGCTTCGCCCATTCAAACACACGCGTTTCTGACATGCTATCGTCTCCATAGACAACCTGCAATTTTCGAAGGATTTCCCAGGGTTTTTCGCCAAATTTCACTAAAAATTGAATCACAACACGTTGCTTGTAATTGTACGTCACACATTTTCACTACGCCACTAAAAAGTTACTTGCAAAAAATACGCATAAAACGCAAACCAAACGTGCTATATACTTCAACTTTGAACTCTAACTAAAAGGAAGATCCCCCTTCTTAGACAGATGATAACAAATGAAAAAGTGTTGCCAGTTTTTAAATTATAAATAAATTCCCGGAACTTAATTGCCACACCTCGTATTACTAGACAAGCGCGATATTTAAAAAAAAAAATGTCCGGCTTTAAGAATCTTGGATTTTGTATGTAAACTGGCTTTTCTGTAAAATAACCTTCCCACCTAACAAGGGAGATATAGACCCCTTCTCACTATTTTTTCTTCTACTTAACGCTTGGTGTGATCTATAAGTAAAGTTACTGGACTATTTCTGAGAATTTTGAAATCTCTGAGATCCTAGAAATATAAACTTTTGAAGTGAGCTTAGGAACAATATGATGACGTCATACTGTTACAAATAGCAACAATCTCAATGTTTAGAAGCGACAATATTTAACGATTGTTAATAATAATTAGAAAAAGAGCAGACTTCAGTGACGGCAGGTACTTTAGAAAGGGAATTAATTCAGGTGGTGTTACAATGCAAAATTTAAAGCTCTTACAGTTGCTAGGTCAATCATTTTTCGGTTTGAAAAGTAATAGTGTGAGAGCCGGCAGCAAATTTTGTGAGTTGAGTGATAACCAAAATTCATTCAAATGTATGTGAGGATATCGGTTGGGTACAAAATCCCGCATCACAAAATCCCGATTCAAAAATGTTCGATTTTCTGAATCCCGCCGTTTCAATACTAAATTAATATAATATCACTAAATCAACTATTGTATTGTTGTTTATTCATAGCTCATCTAATTTAAAGGATGGAGCTAGGGCATACATTTTAATTTGCAAGCATAGAATGGGCCCTGCTTGGATAGTTCGTTAATTTTGAAACAAGTATATTTTGAAAAATGCTCACTGTGACTAACATTTTAAGTTGAATGATGATGAATAGCGGATGGTGTGAGAAATACCATGCGTCCTTGTAAATATTTTAGATTTTATGTGTTGTTTATTATAGGCTCAAAGTTAAATTTTATGATTATTTTATACAATTTAGAGAATATTAATTTGCTAGCACAGAAAGGGCTCTGCTTAAATATTTTGCTAAATTTGATTCAAGTATATTTTTAAATATTCTAACTGAGACTAACATTTGAAGTTTAATTTTTAATAATGATTAGTAGCGGATGGTATGAGCAATACCATGCATCCTTGTAAATAGGTTTTATTTTCCATAGAAATGATAGTATAAGTTTATGAGAATCAACAAGAACGAAATTTCCTACTTATAACTTGAATATTCAATACGATCTGATTTATTTAATTTTAAACGAGTTCTGATTGGCTTAATTAATAAATTAATTCAAAAAAGTATAAAAGAAATGTTTATAAAAAAATTATTCAGTTAATCATAACAAAAGTCACCAACCACCCTTATCCACTGATTAGAAGGAAAACCACCCAAAAAAGACATCCCGAACCAAGATACCTCGACAAAATTCTAACTGACAACGATGAAGTTTACTTCTATGTGGTCTGGAGTCAACATTTTACCGTGGCTGAAATCCGATCATATTAACACTTACCCACCAACTGGATTGGACAACCGGGATTAAAAAACCCGAGATGAACCTTGAAAACGATATTTATTTTTAAACCACTTATATTATGTTATCATTAGTTGAGAAATTTTATCAATGTATCTAATTAGACCCCCTTTGTGCCAACAAAATGTATTATATTAATCATCAGTCTTAAGTTAATCACATTGTACGTATGTATACATACTATGTATGTATGTGTATAATAGTTAAGAAAATGAAAAATGAAATAAAATGAATATGATTCAGTTCTTTCAAGAACTCGGTAACACCTAATATAAGCTAAAAATTGGATTTATTTCAACTTTTAATAGCGCAAACATTTTTGAAATATTCGAAAATGGTAGTTTTTGCCATGTTGAGGTCGTGGTGATAACTTATAACCACTTAATTACAAATTTAAACACCAGAGAATGATGCACTGATGTCCAAAAATGTTGTCTAAGACCTTTAACCCTTCATCTTTGCCCTTGCCACACGGCCACCAAATAAGTGATATGACATTAATTGTTTGAGTCGAGACGACAGCATTAGTGGCACATCAAAAATCAGAAAAAAATTGTCTTTAATACAAAAATTTGTGTCAAGACGTTTTATGATTCCCAGACGGATTTGACAGGTGTCAAATGGCAGCGTTACCAACTTGAAAGAAGTGTATACAATTATTTTCCTTTTTCTTTATGAAAAAGAAATAAAACGAATGTTATTTTTCAATAATAAATGTATAATTTATTTGCACATCCTCCTTTTTTATTTTTTTTTTGTAATTGGTTTTTTGTTTTATTTAAAATTTTGATATAATACAGAAATAAGACTTTTTTCATTCTATTTTCGATTTTTTATACCGCAAGTTATGTAGCCCACGTTTCCGCTCCCAGGGTTAGCAATAATTGAACTGTTTACCTATTTTTTGTTTTGTTTTTAATTTTAATGTTTTTGTTTTATATATATAGAAAATTTCGAACACTATTTTTTTTTGTTGTTTGCTACACAATTAATACAGAAAATAATAATAATAATATACTTAAAACATAGTAACAAAACGCGAAATAGTTATAAATTAAATACTAGATATATATATTATATATAATTATGTACATTGTGATGTTTAATACATTCATACATTGTCTTATAATGAAAATATTAATTATATAATAATTTATTTATTTTGTTGTGAACACGAAATAAACAAACTTTTTAAAACAATTTTTTTTTACTAATATTATAAGCGTTTAATAACATCACTTTTACCATTTAAATGTATGTTTAGGTATACTTATATAATTTTTGTTTAATATAACTAACATAATTAGGTACTTTTATACATTCAGAGTTAATTTCTTTTCTTGTCTTTATTTTTCAAAGTTAATGTTCAAACGTTAACAAACAAAATATTTGTTTATATATAACTAATAATTGAATCAATAATATTTTTTTTCAAATGGAATTTTATTCTGTTATTAAATAAGCATGAATTTTAGTAAAAGATTTACTGATTTAACATTCAATAACTTTCAAAAATTGATGTTTATTTTTCTTTTTTAATTCTTTATAAGATTCTATCTAAATTGATTAACTTAATACTTATGTGAAATTAAATAATATTTTATCATATTTTTTTTATTTTAATAATAATTAAGCTTAAGACTTAGAAATATTTCTTATTGATGAATTTTAAGTTAATTTTAAAGAAAATGAAAATACGTATAATATAAAATTGATAAAACCAAAGTTAATATGACCAAATTAAAAAGATAGTTTAAAATGATTTTCAAATCAACAGTTTTGGCATCTTCAAAAGCCAATAAAAAAAATATTTTAGTTCTTGCAATTTCTGAAGCAATTAGATTAAAATAAAATAAATTGGGTGGCGCAACAGTCCGTTTGAGAACTAGGGCCTAGTGACTTATAACTCTCAACCATTCTTGTGTGCGAGTAATGTTGTCAGGGATGGAAAAGGGACCTACAGTTTTAAGCCGAATCCGAACGGCTAATTTGAGAAAGCACTTTTTCATGACAAGAATTACTCTTGGAGAATTTGTCAATTCCTCGCAAGAGGTGGCATAGGCAGGGATCGAACCCAAGACCTCTCGCATGATAGTCCAACGCACTAACCATCATGCCACGGGTAGGTACTAGAATTAGATTAGATTTTAAAAATCAGACTATTATCGTCAATCGTAAATCAAATGTTGAATTTTGTGGCCAGTTATAGCTATCTTTGATTTTCTTCATAGAAATAAATAATTGGAATTGTTTCAACGGGTTGGTTAAAGCTTTCATTGACAATTTCTGTCATTAAACTCAAATTTCCTGATTCGAATCCAGCATTTCCTAATTGAAATCAAACGTTTGTTCCCAATGTCGAAATTTTAAAGCATCTGTTCATCATTCAAAAAATAAAAACCAACTAAAAGAAAAGTTCGAGGCTAGTTAAAGTACATTTTTCTGAGAACAACATTTTACAATTCATAACCATCATTTTTATACGGAAACGTTACAAATTTGACTCGATTTATCGCTTTTAAATCAAAATGTTTAATGGTGAAAACCAATGATAACTATAACTAACATCTAAAATGGAAATAAAAAAAAACAGCTATAGACAACTATTTCGTTCCAACGTGATACGCAAACATTCCCAATTATTTTACGACAACGGTCTATTGGTCAGCAGTCACTATTAAAGCTGTTTTATTTTGACTTGACAATGAAACACTTTATAATCGGTATTGTATTAAAAAATGCAATAACTCCTTCGTCTACATACATAATGCACAAAACCTTCAACCTTACTTCAACTCTTTATAAAATTTAGTTTTTTATGAACACACAAAATAGGAACATTCACCCCATACCTTTTGCTTTGATTACAACACCAAATCATCTCAACTATAAATGAAATATCGAAAATTCGAAGCTCATTAAACTTTATTTGCTGTTATATTGTTAGAGTTGCAACTGTCAAATTGTCTGTCAATTATTAAATCGATTTTTTCTAATCATCAGGGGTTTTAAATTTGTTCAAAAACTTGTGAAAATGGTTAAATTATCTTATGAAACTTCACTCATTTTGCATTCACTTTCTTACATTTTAAATACATTTGACTCAACTGGATAAGGCTTCTGTTTTTGGCTTTTGTTAATTATTGTTAATAATCGTTAAATGTTGTAGTTCCTAAAGCTAAGTATGCTGTATGCACGATTGAAAGATCTTCCAATATTGTCAGATTTTTCGCAAAACATTTTAACCAACTTCTTATCAACCATGTGAACACCCGATTTTATACATATGTCAAAAGTGACAGTAAACGAAGTCGGCAAATTTTCTATCAAAAATTTGGCCAACTTCTTGCAATCGTTTTTGGTCGTCTAAACACTAAATTGTTTGTATAATTGGACGATTATCCGCTAATTGGATATAGGACGATGTTCTTTCT
The DNA here is from genome assembly GCA_951509635.1 of Eupeodes luniger. NCBI lineage: Eukaryota > Metazoa > Arthropoda > Insecta > Diptera > Syrphidae > Eupeodes > Eupeodes luniger. Next base: position 46,391,924 of record OX608075.1, read on the forward strand.
AAGCAACATCATCCAAATTTTAATTGGCACAAACATTTTTAAGCAGGAAAAAAATAATAACATTTTCAGGATTTTGAAAGAATTTGATTGTTTTCTTGAGTCTTCCAACCGATTAAACAGAAAATTATTAAGATGTAAAATTATCGGCGATTTTCTACCAACCAATTTTCTAATATTTGGATAAAATCAACAAACCGTATAAACGGACAATTTTCACTTGATAGAAAATTGGCAATTTCCACCTAATTGGATGCTATTGGAAGACGTTTGACAGTTCAAACAATATTGGAAGGTCTTCAAATCGTGTAAACTTAGGCTTAACGTTAAGATTTGTAATAAAAATGACGCCATCACATCGTTCCTAAAAACATTGTCAAATATGTAGTTACAATTTGTAACAATCCTCAACTTAGCTTGAAAGTTGTCAAAGTGAATAATTTGTTTTTAAACCAGTCATTTTTTTTTGGCTAAGAAGAAAACAATGGTGCAAAATTTGAAAGGATGTAGTCAAATTTTAAACCCATTTTTAGAAATTTACCAAACTAAAAAATAATTTAGCTAATTTTAAACGGTTTTAACATCTTACACCTCTTCATACTTTGTTAATCAATATGCCATCTGTCATCATCCTTGACAAAATTTCTTATAAGAGCTGTGGACAGAACACCCAGTCCAGTCTATTCCCAGAGATAGAAAAAATATAAAATCGTTAAAAATTATAGGTAAAGCATCTATTAAGCTTAGTAAAGTGCTAATAATGGCTTTAACATCTTACTAAATCGTTTAAAATTTTGCGCCAATGAATTTAAAAACCAATCGCCATCTAAATCGAACCACCGATTTTCATTACACAATAAATCATTGTTTTTCGTCGATTCCTCACATTGTTTTTAATCCTTTTAGTAAACAAAAACTTAATATTTGATTAAAAAAAATGTTTTATTATTTATCTCATCAATTTTTATTAAATTTTTTAAGGAAGTTAAGAGCAGCTTCAGTTTTTCTTTCGTTATTTATTTTGCGTTTTGAAGTTGTAAAAATAATTGTTTTAATTTTCGACATGGGTAATGTGATAGTTCAACAATTTCTAACAATTTTCATTCCTAAATGCTTCAAACAAATTTCAACAATTTGAAATATTGACACTTTAAAAATTCTGTGTGACATAACGCCAACAGTTAACAATTGTTCGAAAAAGTTAACAATTTTAATTGAAAATATCTTTCAGGCGAAACCTTTTGAAGAACTGGCCAAACTAAATTGTGGTGGAGTGAAAAAGCTAAATTTCCCCAATTTCTGAAATTCGGTCTTATTTCACTTTAGCTCAAAAATCTTCAAGTCAATACTTTCATTTTGTATAAACTTTAAAAAGTAAGCGCTATTTCGAGGCTCAAAGTTCTCCGATTGACCAAATTATAGTTTTACATAATAATAAATAAATAAGATGGCGCATCAGTCCGTTGAGAACTAGGGCCTAGTGAATTACAACTCTCAATCATTCCTATGTGAGTGTAATGTTGCCAGGAATGGAGGGGACCTTCAGTTTTAAACCGATTTCGAACGGCGCATTTGAGAAAGGACTTTTCATAAGAAGAATTTATTACTCTTGGAGAATTTGTCAATTCTTCGCAAGAGGCAGTACACGTGAGAAAAACTTTAGATGGCACAGGCAGGTGCTGGACTGAAGACTTCTGACATGACAGTCTTACGCACTAACCATCACGCCACGGGTACTACTACAGTTTTACATACCAGAGAGAAAAATTGGTCAAAATAAACGACAAAGGTCAAGAGTAAAAATTCTTCTTCTTGGCCACTTTAAGCTGTTTATCAATAATATGCCAGTGATGAGAGTTCGAATCCCATTCATATCAAGTTCAAACAGAATACAAATACTGAACGTTTGGCTTTCATATGATGTAGTTATAGGCTATGGCAGATGCAAACGTTATTTTGAATCAACAGGAAACGGTGGTACGTGGAAAACTGTTAACCGTATCACTGATACACGTCAAGCTAAGTAAATGTATAAATAAACAAAAATGTAAGTAAACAACTTAACAGCCAACCCCAAAAATAAAACTCATTTTGAAAATAAAATCATTTAATTTATAAACCCGAAGATGTGTAGCACATTATTTAAATAAAACAACGAAAATAATAATATTAGAATTCATTGTAAAATAATATAACAAAAAAAAAACTATAATTGTTTACTATTTCGTAAGCTAGTTTCGTATTTCAATTATTTTCATTTATTTATTATTTTTTTCTTAACTATCAAGGCATAATTTGATTGATAAATTTTATTCGTTAGAACAATTTTTTCTTATTAATTTTATTTGTTATTGTTCTATTAACTCATTTATTTCTTTTTACAAATTTGTTGATTGATTTTTTTGTTTTGTAAATTTATTCTTATTTTTCAATTTCATTCATTGCCTAGCCTATAGTAGTTCTTGTATTTTATTTTAATTTATTTTAATAAATGAGTGACTTTTTCTTATTATTTTTTGTTCATAAAATTTATTTGCGACTTAAAGTAAAATCTATACATTAAATATTTCGGAAGATTGTTTTTTTTTTTTATTTTTTGTTCTATTTATTGTATTTTAATATTGCAAATCATTTCAATTTTTGATGATCGTTTATTTATTTATTTGATTCTTTTGTCTATTTGTTTTAGTTTTTATTTGTTTGATTGATTAATTATAATAGTATTTTTTTAAAAACAAATGTAAACAGAAATTTTTAAAATAATGTAATAATAATCGCATAATTATATTATGACAATTCTTATGAATATATTCCTTTCTTTGATTTTTGTTTGCTTTAAATTCAAATTCCTAAATTTAATCCTAAGCTCTAATTGCGAATTTCACAACCATTTGGCTATCTGATTTTTGTTTTTATTATTTAAACTCTAGTTTTAACCAAAACAAAATAACTGATTTGAATATATAAATTTATTTTCAATTAACTATTAAATTTAACAAATAAAATTATTATTTAATTTTAATTTTTTCTTTCCAAAAAGTTGTTTTTTCTTCACTTAAAAATAACAAAAATTCCTGTAGTTATAATTATTTTTTTTTTAATTCATTTTTAACAATCGCAAGTTTAAAAATGTACATACACAAAAATTATTATTATTATTTATTTTTGTAAATGACTTTTTCCAAGTCTTAATTTTACGAAGACTTTCGGTTTTAAATTTTCTTATCAGAAAATGTATATTTACAAATTTTTGTTTGATGATTTTCTTAAAATATAATAAACTTATTTAAATTAATTTATATTTAACGTTTATGTACAAAATTTATTTATTTACTATTTTTTTAATTTTCTTTAGTTTAAATTTCTATTATGAAGAAAGATCTTAAGATTAAAGTTGCAGTAATTGATTGTTAGCGATAATTTCTTAAGATTCGTTTTTAAAAGCACTTAGATTTTAGTGTAAAATTATGAAGGAATTATTTATTAATTATATTGATTTGATTTTTTAAAAATAAATAAAAAAAAGCTTTAATTCAAACAGTAAAAGTATAATCTTTTTGGTTTGGTTGAAAGTTAAAGTCTCAACCTAATAAGAGTAAGTTTTAATTCATCGCCTGATCACTTGACAATCATTTCACATTTAAAAGATTGGACTTATAATTTTATTATCATTGTTTCGAACTGAATACAATCTTTTTAAAACTCATTCAATTGTTTGCATTCTTTTGAACGTTTCTTTCTTTCGAATGTGAAATTCTGCAGTAAACTAATAAAAAAATGAAAAAGACAAACTGATTGGTATTACGTGAAAAGTGACCCACTTTTTCCCCAATTACATACTTAAAGGTTGTAGACTCTCAAAAAGTCAATAAATTCAATCTTTCAGTTTAACTCAATAAATGATTCTTTTAACTTCACAAAAGATTGAATCTTTTTAAAACTTTGCAAAAAATTAATGAAAGCAAACCGAGTTTATATTTTGAACTATTTCCCTTAAAAGATGAGTTATTATGCACTTTTATTTTAAATAAAAAAGGAAAACCTTAAGTTAAAAACTGAAGTTATATTCATACATTATAACAATAAAGTTATTATCTGTCGATGTTTGAAAGCGTTAAGATATAGAATTCGATGCAAGATTCCGTATATTTTAAAAAAATCATAAAATTTTGTTACTTCAAAAATTATGCATGTTTCAGTTTTGTATTTTGTTTTTTAAATATAAAGTTAATGTTTTATGTAATGAGTTTTTTTTGATTATGCTAATTATACTAGAGTAGTGAAATGTCAGTTAATGATATGTTGAAAATGTACAAAATGTTTGTTTTATTTTTGTTTGTCGATTTTGTTTCGTTCCTATAGATTCATTTAGTTTTGTTTTATGAATTGTTATTTTTGTTTTAATAAAATGGGAAGCATTGAAGTTTTAAAGGATTTTCTTTTTTTTTTAATTTTATTTTATAGCAAATGGTGAACGATTTTATGTTTATTTATTATTTTTAATGAATTTTCTTAATTCGATATAATTAAATTAGATTTTTTTTATAAATATTTTAATGCACTTGCTGTTAACATTCCAATTGAAAAGAAAATAATTTACAATATAATAAATAAAAGTCGAAAATTTATTACATAACATTTTATATGTTTGTCTTTTTTTTAAATTTATTTATTTTTGTAAATAATTTTTAACACAAAACTCAAACTTAAATCTACAATATATAAATTTAATTAAATATATATGTTATCTTATAGACTAATTTTTGTATTATAAAACTATTAACTACATTCACTTTTAATCAGGCGGAACGATTTTTTCTACCGTCGGTTTTGTATCGTCAGGATCCAAGCTTAGACAGTCAGAGAAATAATTTTCCATAGATGAGTAGACGTGTTCCAGAACTCCGTTTAGTTCGTGACCCTCATCGGCATAGGTCTTAAATGTGATTTAAAGTTAATAAAATTAGTGTCTTAGTTTTTTGAAATCTCTTGTGTCTTTTTTACCTGATATCGATAGAGAACTCCAGCATCAGTTAGAGATCTCGCCAGCTGAACACCATGGATATACGGCGCTGTCGAATCCGCTAATCCGTGCATCAGGAAGAACGAATGTGATTTTATGTGCCTAGCACGTTGCGTTGCATCGGCTTCCACATAACCCTTATAATTTTCAGCAGGCTGACCAAGGATACGTTCTGTAAAGGCTGAATCTAATACGCAGAGATACAAAATTTTGAAATCACGGTTTTAGTTTAAGCTGATTATGATAATGCTTACTGTAAAATAACCAATCAGCTATCGGTGATATGGATATTCCACATTTGAAAACTTCTTGCTGAGATCCCAATACCATGGTAGTTACATATCCACCATAACCCCAACCCCATACGCCTACACGAGTTTCGTCTAGAAAGCTAAACGTGTCTAGTAAGTAACTGAAATTAAAGGAAAACAAAAATATTGTATTTAAATTCAAAAACATTACAGTTGTCTATATGTATTTTTAGTCCGAGAAGATACAACTAGATAGAGTTAGAGGGAAAAGCTTATGAGAGCTTATGAAAGCTATCGTCAGGGATGTTATATATTTATTAAATTCTTGCTTGAAAATAACACTGCATGACGGAATTACGTTTTTTTGTACTGCACAAACAAAATACTTTTTTAAGGGTTTAAGTTGTTTTGAATTCGAATTTCGCCTTTAATTATTTCTTTCAATTTGGGTTTTAAAAACATGCCACTTTAAAAATCCTAAAACCATCAAAAAACGTATTTTTAAGGCTAAGTCAAAACACTAACAATAATTTGTATGTTCGTTTTGGAAAGTCAAAATCTTTATCTTCTAGGTTCAGCATATCATTTTAGTAGATTTTAGATTAGATTAGATTTTCTTTATTACAAACATTTAGTTTACATAATATATATACAAAATCATTGAGCATGGCATTGCCGTCAGCCGATTGACAAAAATAAACTTTACATTAAATTAAATTTACATTAAATCTCTTATTTTATTATAATAATTAATTAAAAAAACAGAACTGAATAACTTGTAATTAACATGACTCCCTTTACGCAAAGATTAAAAGTCTTGATCTATTATTCTTTGTCGATATTTTAACGCAGCTTTGCAGTACATAAATAATTTCGGGACGTTCATCTCATTGAGGAGATCTATTATCTGTATTACCGATAAGATACTGGCACCTAGGTAATATCTCCTGGTTTCAGCTAAGACCGGACACCGGCCTATGAAATGTAAGGTATCCTCTCTCTCTTGCATGTTACATAGATCACAAATTATCGGTAGATCGTCTCTATGTGGCATGTAGTTGAGGCAAAGAAGTTCACCTCTTAATCTTCCCATCATGGATATTTCGTCAACACTATATTCATCTCGAAAATAATTCCTTTCATTAAGATTATGGTTCAAACTGCTGTATAGGGTTCTATGAACTGAGCCTGTTGCTTCCATCACATATCCTTCTCTACACTTACGATCCACATTTGCTATTAGTTCGTAAAGCCTTGGTTTCCATTCGCTTAAGTTATCGCAATTGAGGTTAAGTTGCATCCCGCACCATTGACTTAGTTCCTGCCATTCTTCCATCCAGCCTGTATTTCTCCTTATTATATGAAGCGCTACTATCTTTGGAAGTCTTTCATTAGACATATTGATAGCCTTAAGAATATAATCTATATGTAGCTTAAGGGTCCGTATAAACAGAGGTGGAAGACCAGTTTCCAGCATGACCAGATAATTCGGGGCGTTGGACGGAATATGAAAAATTCTTTTAATATAATATCTCAGCAATTTTTCCACCGTTTCATACTGCTTGTAGCCCCACACCTGAGCCGAATATAACATGATGGCTTCTGAAACTGCTTCAAAAACTCGAAATTTGGCACTATGTCTAATATTTTTGTTCGAAAAACACCTGTTCCACGTGGCAGCGATTGCGGTCTTAGCCTTTGCAAGCTTATCCTTAAAGTGGTTCTCCATGTCCAGGTTCTTAGTCATTAGTATCCCTAGGTACCTGTACTCGTTGACAACTTCGATTGTTTCTCCATTATACCACCATTTCTCACTGTTACGGTTACGTCCGCCCCCTTTCCTAAATATCATGGCCTTTGACTTTTCTAAATTCACAGTCAAGTTCCATATTTTGCAGTAGTCACACAAGCGGTTTATCATTAATTGGAGAGATTCTGGCGAGTATGCGAGAATGACAATATCGTCGGCGAACATCAGTGCTTTGATAGCTTTTCCGGCGTACTCAATACCACAAGGTAGGCATTCTACGAGATCTTCAATAAAGAGGGCAAATAACGATGGGCTTAGAGTACATCCTTGTCTAACTCCCGTGCAAGTGTGAAACCAATCTGACATCTCTTCGCCATTCCAGACAGCTGATTTTGTGCTGATATAAAGATTTTGGATTATCCTTGCAAACCTCCAGGACATTCCCATGCCATACAACTTATATATCAAAGCATTTCTATTAACAGTATCAAATGCTGACTTGAAGTCAACAAATAATGCATATAATTTTGCTCCTTTATTCATAAATGATTCTGCAATACTTCTCAAGACGAAAATGTGGTCAATTGTAGAATAGCCTGATCTGAAACCAGCTTGACACTCCCCAATTAGATTATTGTTCCTGATCCATACATTGAGACGATGCTGGAGGACAGTTGTAAAAATCTTATATGAAGCGTTCAAAAAGGATATGCCCCTATAATTTGCCGGATCTGTTGTACTACCTTTTTTGTAGATAGGAAAGATCAAGGATTCTGTAAATTGTCGAGGGATACACCCATCTTCCATTATGTTATTGAAGATTGTTACAAGATTACTAATAAGATCCTGAGTTCCATATTTGTAAAATTCCGCGGGAATTCCATCCGATCCGGCTGCTTTTTTGTCTTTTAAACTTTTCAACGCGTCATTTACCTCATCTAATGTGAACATTGCATCAAGGATCTCATTATCAATGTTTGGTGCAGCGTACAGAATTGAACTAGTATTTCCCGAAGCGTACAGTAACTTTTTAAAATGTGTTAGCAGTACATTTGGTTTTAGCTCTTGATTGATTACGTAAGACTTCCCATTAAGTTTCCTCACTAAAGTCCAAAAATCTGCTCCATTCCTGCAATTTCCTAATCGTCTGGCTTCTGCTTCATAATGTTTCTCTTTTTTTTGTTTACATAGCAACTTGTACTTCGCGTTTGCTTCAAGATACTGAGTTTTGTTATGGAATTCATTTGAGTCACGGAATGCTTTTAAATATGAAAAGGATGCTTTCCTCGCCATTTCACATTCCTTATCAAACCATTCACATTTAGCAATTTTATTGCTTCTGCATGTTTTACTTGGATTTTAGTATCTCACTTAGTTTTCTCATTAGTTATGAGATGACTTATGGATCTTCCTTTGACACTATTTGAAGTTTTGAAAAACATTGAATGTAATTCCTTTATGTTTTTGAATAATTCGTTTTAGAGTTAATTTAAAGTGCTGATTCCGAATTATAGCTTTGTATGCTCAAACTCAGAAAAACCCGTTTTTCATATAATTTTTTCATTTTTTTTTTAAATACATTCCAAAAACTTGATGTTATGACCTTAAAGAAACTTACTAAAAGATGGATAAACTTATTAGTCAAACTGCATTTAAAAAATGTCCGTGAGTTAAATAACTAATTTTACTTTTTCCTAAGTTTTGAAAAAATATCAATAATAGAAGGTGAACAATAATTTACAAACGATTCCATGTTTTAAAATAATTTAAAAAAAATGTAACCAAAATGTTTTTGTAAAAAAAAATTTCCAATTTTCAGATTCTATAGTTTGTGGGCCAACTACATATCCCAAAATATGCAAACATTATTCAAAAATTGTTTTTTTTTTGAAAACAAATGTAATGAAAGGTCATATAAAAATATGTACAAATGGTTGCATGGTTGCATGGTTTTCAAAAATGTTGTCCCAGATTTTTGGGACATGCATTAACTAAACAATTGGATTTATAAACTTGAACAAAATTTAGTAATCGAACTGCACTTTCAGAGTTTTCAGATTCTATAGTTTGTGGACTCACTATTGTACTTTTTTACTTGCGGTATGTAAGAAATATATGGCAGTACATATTGCATTCGTAACAAATTTCGCCTCCTCTCTGTACTTGCTCGTACAGTCCCAAACATTGAATCGATTTTGAAAATTTGTTAAGGACTAAAAATAACAGTAGCCTCCATACAGATTTTTTGGTCAAAAATCGAAAATTCGAATTTTCTAAAAAACAAACTGATAGTTTTTTTTTTAATAAATGTTCGCAAATATTTTTGTATTGCTCCAGAAGGGTACTTCTTTTAGAAGCGTTATTTTGTTTTTAAGTTTTCCCAAGAACTAATCAATCGATTTCAATCATTTTTTTCTGCACCAGCTCTTATGCTGTGTTAATAATATTTGATGATTAAAAATGTAATTGTTTTTTTTTTTTTTAAGATTCAATTTTTTTTTGAAATTCCATATCTTGAAAATGGGTCATTATTCTTTTACGAAATTGAAATGTAAAACTACAAATATTCTTAGATTCAAATTTAAAAATTGTATATACATTATGTATAAAAAAAATTCTTTAAAAATTAAACCGCTCTAAAGATTTTCAAACAAACATTTTTTAAATTTAAGTTTTTTTTTAGAAATCAAATTAAAACAAACTTTTTTTGCAGGTACATTTTTAAATCTTAAAATACAGGAAATATTTTTAAACAGATTCTTCAGATACATGAGTGAGCACGATCCAGCCTTGCATTTTACTTTAATTGTTTATAAAATAAATCGGTGACTGTATTAACTTTTTAAAAGTTGTATAAACTTGTACAAACGATTGAAATTATCAGATCTGCCTTAATCAAACGTTGGTGGGCCAACTACAAGCTAACGTTAAAAAGAAGTTATTTTTTATAAAAATCCAATCGGTATTTTTCTATAAGAAATACTTTTAAAAAAATACCTACTACTAAAATTGGTTTTCCATTAAATATCTTGTTAAAAAGAAAAGATTGAAATCAAATTTATTTTATCGTTGGCAAAATATTGTTGTTAACTTTAAGGTAATTTTATTAGAAAAATCCAATTGGAAAACAATTTTCTTACAAAAAAAAAAAACGACAAATTCAAAAACAACTAAAAACTAATAAAAATGGTTTTCGAGAACATTGAAAGATATTGTAATTGTCGTTTATCTTGAACGACCCCTTAATAAATGAAACATGTTTACAAAGAATATAAACAACAATAAAACTTAAAGTGTTTGTCAATTTTGCGACGAGGGGTTTAAAAAATTGTAATCGACAAAAATTTGCGTTTAAGCTGTCGAATAGAATAATTGAAACGCCAATCACAATATAAAATAAATGAATTATACGTTTCTCACCGGCGTTACCGCACGCTCAGAAATCGACTTCGTAATGCTATTCGTAATACAAATATTTCAGAATGACATTCATCATTTGAGCGCAACGCCTACTAAAATAAGATTGATTAACTTCAAACTTTATTTATCCTACAAAAATGTTGTTTTTATTATTTTTTCTAAAGTTTTAAAAAATTTGACAGAAGGGCACAAATAGGAAATTATCAGTGCGGGTCGCATCCCAGCCTCTTTTTTTATTTTTTAGTACTTTTTTAAAAATTGAGTTTAGTTTAATAATTTAGAACTAAATAAAATATTAAAGAATTTGATTACATTACAACCTTTCCATTAAAAAACTATGCCTTTTCGAAACATTTTGTAATTGAAAACTGTTTTAGTTCAATATTTTGCTATCTTCGTTTGCCTTCTTTTTCTACTCAAAAACAGCTAACTCTCAAGTTTCAAAAAAAAAAAAAAAAAAAACAAGGTTCCTTTACTTTTCATCATACCTTTAATATAAAAAGATCTTTAATTCAGAAAAGTTGGACTTTTTAGACCGACTTTTGTGTACAACCTACATTACCAGTGCAAAAATTGGAGAAATACGTATGTATGTAGGTATTTCAATAACAGTATTTTTTTAAAATTTTCATTTACCTTAAAAATTTCCTTAATTCTTTATTTTCAAACACAGTAAACATGAGTTTACCTATCTATTTGTCTTTTATTTTTAAAGAAATTAAATATGTAGGTAAATTCAGCGTTATAAAAAATCCATTTTCCTAATCATAGATGAGAAACCCTCGACAAGTCGACATCAACATCAGCTTCATAAAAGCAAGTATACCTGTTTCTGCAAACACCTTTCTGAATAATTCTCTTATTCACATAAAATTTTATTACGAAACAAAAGTTGAGTACCTTAAACATGACCAGGATCATTTCATTTAAGTCAATATTCCAAAACGCAAACACACTCTCTTTTAGAAACATTTCACTTGTGCCTTGAGCAATGCACACATAAACTGTTTAAATAATACGAGTATACTGGGTACCTCACCTGACACCTACACTTAAATGCTAGAGAACTTTGTGTTCGAAACCCAACCAAGCCACCTTCAACCAATTAAACTTACCTTAGAACGGAAATTTGATCCTGCACCTCAACTCCCCCCAAATGTCGGTATAGTGATTTTTTACTTTGTCCTTTGGCGCCTCTCACATCCAACCGAATATATATTACATCATTTCGTGAGGACATGTACGTCCCCCAGTCTATTCGAAATTTCTCCGAAACGGATTCGGATCCTGGTCGCCCATTTCTGTAGAAAATGAATCATACAAAACAAAAAGGAAATACTTAAAAAATATTGTCGCCATAACCAAACCATCCTTAGAATTTTATTTTTATTTTTATTTACATTCAACATTATATCCGGAATAGAAAAATCATAAGAAAAATGCAATGTAAGAGTATCTATATGGATTTACTGTGTGGCATACTTACACTTCAACGAGCACAGGAAATGCGGCATCCCTTAACTCTTCCCTCCAGCTGGGCGGCAGGAGTAGTTGTACTTGAGCCCTGCTTCCATGCGGTAGGGGAATTTCAAAGGAACGTTGAGTTGGCAAAGCCAGTGCCTGCAATCGTTCCGTGTAATAGGGTCGCGTGTCGAAGAGTATCTTTTGCAGACTATGCGTTTTTGCTGAATGCACTCCGGACACTGGGAGACCCGGACCCAGGCACTCGAGTATATAAAAATCGACACCCAGCTCTGTTGCTATGGAAGACTTTGGAGTTAGGAAGGCATCAAAATGGGAACAGTTTACATAGTAGTAACGGCTACTCCAGAGCGCTTCGCCTAGATCACAGGTAATGCACTGAGGTTCACTTCTAAATAACAAAAAAAAAAATATTAATAAAAGAAAATATTAGATGACATAAAATTTTATCAAATTCAATCACATAAAAACAAGTTTTTCAAAAAATATTTATATTTTCACTGGATTGTATTTTTATGTATGGATTTAGAAAGGATTTAGGAGTACACTGAGGGAAAAATTTATGGAATCAGTACAGAGGCCTTTATGTTAAACGTTTGCACTGAATTTTGCAAACCTCTCTTCAATTTGTAAAGCTGACCTGCGTTGGTTACATACTCAGTCTTTAATTCGTCTTAAACCTATGCTTAATACAGAATACATGCACTCTCTACATAGCTGTTCACTGAATACAATATGATTTGTATTCACTACATTAAATTTAAATCCGATCTACAACAAAACTATTTGCTGACTAAAAGCAACATGTATTGATTACATAGCTTCTGTTTGACGCTGAACAATATTTAATTTTATTGAAATTATGCCGAAATTTCGAGTTCCCTGTACAAGCAACGTGTATCAAGTCATTAGGCTATATAATTTTATTTAAAATGTGCTGAACGACATTGCGAGTTCACGATACCGAGTTATGGAATGAATACAAGCGACGTGTATTGAGTCCATAGATTATATAATCTTATTTTAAACCTAGCCGTAATGTTATAGAATGAGTACAAGCTAAATATACAACATATCAACTTATTCAGTTTTGGCGCTTGAATTTTGAAAGCCCTAGTGGTGTTTGCATGCTTGCTCAGTAGTTTGAAGGGACCCACTTTAAATCCAAGTAAGAAAAGGTCGTTATTTTTATAAATAACATGAAGAAGCCGATCATAACATGAGAAAGGAGTTCATATACTAAAATAGAGCTGTTCAAAACTTAAGGAGATGCAGACATCATAATAACGCGTAATAATCCCGTAGATTTATCACAATATAAATGTGCACTAAAACAAAAAAATATGTAATGAGTATAGTTTTATGGAATGACTACATATCAGTAAATAAATTATTTAAATATTTATGTAATGAGTACATTAAGCTATGTAATGAGGATATGAACTATTTAATGAATACGTATTTTTATGTAATGGCTAAAAATAGATGTTTTTAATAAGTGCGTATAACTTTTACACACTACATTGTCCTTTACTTGTTGTATATAAGTTGAGATAAATATATGTAACATGAATACAAAATATTTAAAGATATGTAATGAGTCCATACAAATGATCCATGATCCTAAGGTCTTCCAATACTTATTGAATAATTCCATAGAAAAATTATATATGCATATGATGAGTGAATAAGAAAATACATACAAACTTTTTTCATCACAAAATAATTTAAGAATGATGGATTGGCGACAAAGTTTTATGTAATAAGTCCATTCCATATTGAAATTTATATAATCAACACGAAGACTTGTGAAGTCGAACTTTACTGATTCCAAGAAAGCTTGTACTCATCAAAGAAACCATACGGTTTTTTCATTGATTGTGTCCGCGTATTCACGAAGCGGAACGACCTTTTTTATGTTCTGAGTCCACAAATTCTTTATTAACTACTTGACTGCAAAAAGTATGTGTGCAGAAATCTATGCTATGAGTAAATACATCTTTCTGCTGAGTCCATACATTTTTTCCTCAGTGTAGGAAGCAACAAATTAATCAAAAATGTCTTAACAAAATAACGGGTGTTTTTTTTTTAAGACGTGTGATTTTCAATCTGGCAATACTTTTTTGGAGTTGGTCTTTTTGCAGCTGTCACAGCTTGAGTACGTTAATAAGCAAAATTGTCGTGTTTGGAGTAATCATAATACAATAACAATTGTTCAGACACTGTAACATCGTCAAAAAGTCTATATTTCTTCAAAAATGAAGCCTGTCGGCTGAAATTTTTAAAACATTTTTAAAGCTAAAATCTTGGCCATAACATTAAATTATATCCGTTTTACATCTTCTTGAAAATCAAACGTCTAAAAAAATACCCTTTAGTATATTAAAATGCAATTAACTTAATGGCGGCCAATTAAAATCTTACGTTAATTAATGTGGGGCAACTTTCTAAACTTACTTTCGACTATCGTCGCTCACTGGATCCTTGACAACATACAAATGTCTTTGTCCAGGTTTTTTATCTTGTGTTCCAAGATAATAGACGAGATGATTCGCCGTGTCCCAACACAGAATCTTTAAGACCTGAAAATAAATTCAAAGCAAAAAAGGAAAACAAAGAAAAATACAAGTTATATCAATTTGAAATGGATTTATTAAAAAAAAAAAAATTTGTAAATAAGAAAATGAATGTGGATATAAGGTATGGCGTTATTGCAATAAAAACAGCACGCATCACTCATTTACTATAGGTAAGCAAATTATACACAGTCATAATTTTGTTGTAAAGCTTTTTGGTTAGTTATTCCAGTAAAAGCATAAGAGAAGAAAATTTTAATAAAATATTTAAAAACAAATATTTAGATTTTTAAAAATGAATACAAAGAAAAAAATATTGAACAAAATTTACAATGATGGTAGTAAATGTTGACAAAATAAAAACTCAACAGCAAAAGCGAAATATGTAAGTGACACACAAACTGAACAATTCAACAACATAAAATTTATCGATAAATATTGTGCACTATATGGGACCTGGGTAAATCGAACGCTCCATTGATTCGATTTTGTTTAGTACCTTATGTTTTGGAATTCGAAAAACCCGGAAAATTAGTTTTATATTTTTTATCTTTTTCGGTGTTATTATCAATTGTGTTGTTATTGTTACCAAACTAAAAGTTTCTTGAAAATATTGAATAAAAGCAATTTTTATGAAAAATCCATTTTGATACCACAAGTCTTTTCTATATCTCGTTCCGAATATAAAGTTTTTTTCAGAAAAATAATATTTGGTTCCAGACCAAAATGATATTTTTAATCACAAATTGTTAATGTATTTTCCACGAATTTTGTCGAAAAAAAAAAAAACAATCTTACAATGGTAATTATTGGGGTTCTATTGTACTGTAAAACCATTAGGTACTATTGTTTTATAAGTTGAAAAAGACTTCGGTTTAATATTTCAAGGTTTTAAAAAAAAAACAACTTTAGCAAAACATATATAGAATGGGTTGGACGTTTTATGGCCAATATGTTAAAAACCTCAAATTTAAATGACACTTTCTGTCAAGCTTGAGGATGCTAATGAAAGTGCGAACAAAATTAAGTTCGGTTAACTAGGTAGGTCACCAAGCTGTCATGGTCGAAGAGGAACCACCTAGACTTTTAGCAACAAGGAAAAAACGTATAGCGAAGCGAACATTACATAGGGTTATGTAAAATTAAGGTTTAATTTTGAATAGCCCGAAACTTGGCCGGCTGTTACTTTTGAAGTGTCTTATTTTTTTATTAAAAAGTTGCCATTGTTACATTCACTACAAAAACAGTGAACATTGTACCGTCCGTCATAGTAAGCAAGACTAAAGCACTCTTCAAGTACCTTCTAGGTCGGCCTCGGCAACGGAGAAACTGATGACAAAATTTGGGTTGCTGGGACATGATAATGAGGTAAGGAATAGAAACCGTCTACGTGTCGCTCAAAAATAACTCAAAATATTGCTGCTGTATAGTGCAGTGTTAACAAAAATCTAGGTTTATGGTCTTAAGGCTTTCAGAGTTCATTTAACACAACAACTTAAAAGGGTCGATCACCAGCAACGTCGCGTCGTAGGTTTGGTAAGTGCATGTACTCTGATCGGGTCCTTGAAATGGATCAAAATTATACGACTCTTCATTAAAAAATTATATCTTCTGTGATAAGGCCCAGTTCACATCCGAGGCTACGTTAATATGCAGAATTGTTGTATTTAGAGCTTGGAATATCCAAAAATTATTGTTGAAAAGCCTCTCCATCTTCAATGTGTTACTGTTTAATGTGATTTTTGGGCTATAGCAGCATGACGATGTGAGTAGACTTTATTTATACGGAAATGAGGATTTTGCAAATAATGTTACATCAAATAAATTGTGCTTCCGAGCAGTGATTAAAGATTTGTTAGGGTTGGATTTAGTAAATATTGATATGGACCACGTTTTTTTCAACAAGACGAAGTTACGTGTCAAAAAACAATCGCGATTTTGCAATAAATATGTTTTGTTTCATCCCGACAATTTTTGAATTGAAAAATCATTAAGTTATAAGTCTGTAGATTACTTGTGAAATAAAATAATTTAATTCATAAGTTAGTTAGTGACTTATGATTTAAAAAAAAAATCAATTAATAAGTTACTAAGTGATTTATGAGTTAAAAAATATTAATTCTCAATTATCCAAGTTACTTTTGTATTGAAAACAAAAATACATTCTCAACTTACGAAGTGACTTATGAATTAATTATTAACGACAGTAGTTTTCAAGATTTTGAAAAACTTTGTATGATTTGCCGTTTATGCAGTCCCTCGAACTCAATTCAATAAAAAGCAATATCGATATAACATTTGTATTGGGCTGGTTTGTAAATCATAAAACATGATCATGCTCGCTCATAAATTTTCCAATTCATTCTTTTTATTCATAAGTCACTTAGTACGAGTAGATTGTGAATTAAAGGCAAGCTTAAGCTAGAAAGTGACTTAAGCTTTGGCAGCTCTGAATGAAATCTCTTATTTTGAATTGAATTGTTTTTTTTATCTTCCATAATTAAAGAAACTTTTTAAGTATAATATTAAATGTTTAACAAAACTATATTTTTATTCTATATTAAGGTTATAAGTGAAATTTAAAAATACATCATGTAGTTAAAGGTACGGGTAAGTGTTATAAGTGATACGTTTGGCGGAAACATAACGAAAATGGAAGACAACTTTTAATATCAACTCCCAGTTGATAATTTTGCATGGCTTTAAGTGAAGTATTAGTATTTTGTTGTTTTACGGAAGACCCAAATCAATTAAAAAATTCTTTGAATCTGTAACTATATTTGACGATATCCTCTATGATATCCAAAGTGTCCGATAAGGCATTTGTGCCCGCTGTTTTATATTTTGGCAATTTGCCCGGCCCAATTATAAACTACCCCAAATTTAAATTACATAGGTCCAAAGTTAGGCACCAAAAATTAATATGGTGGTGAGTGAAGTCCCTACAAAATATCAAATCATTTTAAAAAACTTTTCGAAAGGTAATTATTTAAAAAAAAACTTAAAGTAATGTAAGTGAAGTCCAGTTCAAAGCTTTAAAATTTAAAAACTCTTGATGAGATATTTTACGGGTTTAGGTTTGATGAACTATTTGAAAATTTAAATCAAAACGAGGAAGGAAGTCAGTTCAAAGAGATTACATAGAAACAGTTAAAAAGTCCCTTAAATTTATGTGACAATTTGTTAACAGCTTTTCAAATTTTAGATGTTAATTATTTGAAGAAAAAAAGTGAACACTTTAGATCAATTTCAGATTTTTGGACAACTCTGTTAATAAAATTTCCAAACTTATTCATTTGCCCTGAAAATTAAATAGCTGGAGAGCTACAAAACTGTTTAGAAGAAATACGTAAATAAAGAAGATCATAATATTGTCGCCATGAAAAGCTGGGTCGGTTGACCGAAATGAACAATTTTGTTGGTGATAATTTATTTAAAATTATTTCTTCTTTTACAATTTACTTATTACGTCTTCCGTTTCTTCTAAGCCCCGTAAAGTTAATAAACGATATTAAAAAGTATAATTGAAATAGGTTGTCGTATATGAAATTATTAACTCGGTAATGAGCTTTAAGGATTTTATGCACGGCAACTTGAGTAACTGTGGTAATTTTATTTCTAACCAGGTCTTGTAAAACGAATTAAGATATAAATTTGGCAACCTTAAAATATTTTTAAATTTTAAGTTATTTTTATTTATGTGATTTTCTTATTTATTTTTTTTAAGATATGTAAATATAAGAAATTTAATTCATTATATAAATAATAGGAATAAATAAAAATTGTAATAAATTGCTGTTAATATTTTAATGAAAGATTTTCATGTTAAGTATTTGGACCCTGATATTGAAAACAACCTGAAGTGTGGCTTCAGACCAAGAAAGTCCACCATTGACCTAGTATTTTTACAGAGAAATGTCTAGTTTTGGCATTCCTGTCAAACTTGTTCGTTTGTTCAGAATGACGAAGGAGAATGCACACTGATCTATCAAGGTCGGAAAAGATCTCACCAATGCGTTCGATGTCAAAAAAGGTTTAAGACAAGGATAAGCACTGTCATGTGACTTCTTCAATATCGTTCTTGAAATAATTGTGCGAAACTTAACCGTCAACACTAGAGGCACAATCTTCCAAAGGTCCATCGAATTACTAGGATATGCCGATGATATTGACAGAATTGGAAGATTAAAGCGTGGTGTCAGTGGAGCGTTTTTAAGCATTGCGACAGAATCGAACGACGAAATCTTGAACAGAACGTCATCATGCACAGCTATAACTTTGAGGTAGTTAAGGACTTGGTCTACTTAGGAACCGATATAAATTGAGACAACGACACCAGCGCTGAAATTAAGCGAAGAATAACTTTTACAATTCTTGGGACTTATAAGGCAATTGAGTAACAAAGTCCTCTAAAATCACCATATATAAAACACTGAGGCCTGGACCCTTTCAAAGAATGATGTGAGCGTCTTAAATTACTCCGGGAGAAAAATTCTTCGGATGATTTTTGGGCCCGTCTGCATAGATATTGAGTGTGGGAGAAGAAACAACGACGAACTGGTTAAAAGAAGTCCAACGACTTAGATGGCTGGGTCATGTAGAGTGAATGGACACCAACGCTCCAGCCGGAAGGTCTTCGAATCCAATCCCGAGGAACGGCGGCGTAGTAGAGGAAGACCAGGACTCAGATAGCGCACGCAGGTGGAAGAGGACCTCAACTAACTAGGCGTGCGAAACTGGAGATAGCTATCTAGGGGTTGAGCTGGCTGGAGACGCATGTTGGTAGAGGGCCGGGTCAAATGGCCGTCGAAAAATTTCGAAATGACCCTCACTGGTTTTTTCTCTTTCAGGCATCGCTGCCCGTAACTCTCTGTCGTAATGGTACTTCATCTGTGTGAACCTATAAATAACTTCCTCTTTATATTACCAAAGGACTGATTTTATGCCTTTTTATGCTTTAAATATCAGTTTTTAAATTTTCAGTTTGCTCTTCTAAGCCCCGTAAAGTTAATAAGTTATTTCCGATTATTTAAAATTTCTTATTATAATATTTAACATGTCAAATTAATATTTTCCATGACTTAAAAATTCTTGTGAACGGGAATTTCCTAGTTTTTAGATAAATTTAACCTCTACAACAAAGGTTCTAAAAATATATGTATCGGGTGATTTTTTAAGAGCTTGAGAACGTTTTGAAAAAAAAAACGCATAAAATAATCTCATCGATTTTTTATTTAAAACGTTAGATTGGTCCATGGCATTTACTTTTTGAAGATAATTTCATTTAAATGTTGACCGTGGCTGCGTCTTAGGTGGTCCATTTGGAAAGTCCAATTTTGGGTAACTTTTTCGAGCATTGCGGCCCGAATAGCCCGAATTTCTTCGGAAATGTTGTCTTCCAAAGCTGGAATAGTTGCTGGCTTATTTGTGTAGACTTTAGACTTGACGTAGCCACACAAAAAATAGTCTAAAGGCGTCAAATCGCATGATCTTGGTGGCCAACTTACCGGTCCATTCCTTGAGATGAATTGTTCTCCGAAGTTTTCCCTCAAAATGGCCATAGAATCGCGAGCTGTGTGGCATGTAGCGCCATCTTGTTGAAACCACATGTCAACCAAGTTCAGTTCTTCCATTTTTGGCAACAAAAAGTTTGTTAGCATTGAACGATAGCGATCGCCATTCACCGTAACGTTGCGTCCAACAGCATCTTTGAAAAAATACGGTCCAATGATTCCACCAGCGTACAAACCACACCAAACAGTGCATTTTTCGGGATGCATGGGCAGTTCTTGAACGGCTTCTGGTTGCTCTTCACTCCAAATGCGGCAATTTTGCTTATTTACGTAGCCATTCAACCAGAAATGAGCCTCATCGCTGAACAAAATTTGTCGATAAAAAAGCGCGAAACACATTTCGAACCGAACACTGATTTTGGTAATAAAATTCAATGATTTGTAAGCGTTGCTCGTTAGTAAGTCTATTCATGATGAAATGTCAAAGCATACTGAGCATCTTTCTCTTTGACACCATGTCTGAAATCCCGCTGATCTGTCAAATACTAATGCATGAAAATCCTAACCTCAAAAAAATCACCCATTAGTTATGGCAACACTGAAGGAAGGGTTAAAGAACCGCGTATTGATTCGTGTTTCATAAGCTGCTTGAATGAAATAACATCAATACAAAATGATAGTAAATAACCATTAAAAAATACATATTTAAAATAATCAATCGATAAATCGCTCATCATCACAAACAAATGTTATGCCTCTGTGATGCGCCCCAATTTCCATCCATTTGGTATAAATGTGCAAAAACGTGTTGTTCAAATATAAATAACCAATCAAACATTGCAATAATAATTAAAGCAAAACTGTATATTAAACGTGAAGTGCCTTTTATAGGTAAATTACTTACAGCGCTTCAGAAACTAAATTTTATGTTTATAGATACTGTTATTTTCAAATATGTATAGTATAAATCGCCAAGGACACTTTATAAAAGGACCTCTTTCACATTTCAATAAAATCATGTTCATATCCTTACAACATTATATACAGCGTACAAATATACATAGCACTCGTAAGTATAATAAATAATATAGATATTAAATCGTTGACAACACATAAGCTTGATTTATACATAAAGAAATTAATTAATTTAATTTTTATTTAGATGTATGTACATCATAATCAAGTTTTAGAGGTTCAATATGCATTTATATCCATGCGATTAGTTTAATTCGAATGCAGGTTATTTTTAAAATTAGCCAATTTTTGTTGTATTTATTAATAAGAATATAATTCATTTGTTAACAACACAAACAGTTATTTTTTTTTGTTCCATATCGAAATCTCACCTGATTTCTGTCATGTGTTATAACGGCAACTTGCTATACTTATGGGCATTTGTTTTAATTTTAATTCGCATTAAACATTGTAGATAGTTTTGTTTTTTAATTTTTGTATTTAAAAGATTTTAATTGCACGAATTTATATAAAATTTTAGATTTTTTGATTTAATGATAGCAGCGTACATTGATTTTGTATTTATGTTTGATTGCAGTTTAAATTCATTGTGAGAAGATACATTCGTGCGATTTTTGTTTTGAAATTTTATTTTGAGTTCACAAAGTTGTTTTGTTTTATTTTTGTTTGTATTTTTTTTTTAGAAACAATGGCAAAAAATAAACGATAGTATTAATTACAAATTATTACAATCATGAAGAACACATAAAATTGTGTTGGTTTATAGATGTTTTTTTTTATGAAAATAAAAAATATGATAAAAAGAAATTAATAAAAAAAATAATAAAATAAATAAATTAACATTCATAATAAGTAGGTATAATAAATAAAAAATAAAAATATAACTTAAACAAATTATTATCGATCACACAGAAAGTGTTACACATTTACGCATTTTAATTCATTGGCTATTTTTTATACAAAAAATTAGGTACAATTAATGTGAATGTAAAATGTGTAGGTATAATTTTGTTTTTATTTAAAACTATATGGTTGTGTTTATGGGAAATATATTGTGGATAATGATGCAATGTCATATTTTTGTTTTGATTTTTGATTTTTTTCATAGCGTTCCGAGAAAAAACATAAATTCCAAATATTTTTAAAAAGAATGACTGATATGTCGAAAATTAGGTGTTAAAAAAGAAGAACTTATTTTTGCACTGCTATTCATTTGTTTTTTAGTAGGCTAGAAAATATCTACTGTTAAAGTCTGTTGAATTTGTGTTCGTATTTTACAAAACTAACAGACACGATAATTCTAGATATTGAAATTTATCAATTTTTGCAGGAATTCTTGACTTACGCGAAAAGAGTTAAAGAAAAGATTTTAAAACCGGTAGCGCAAAAATAAGTTATTGCGCTTTCTGATCACATCATTTCTTGCAATAATTAATTTTTACTGTATCAAATGAAATCATTTACCCCTTCAAAAAGGAAAAACGCCTTTAAATCCTCCAACAACAACGTAATGCTGATGTGAGACTCGAGATTTGTCAAATTAAAAAAATTGTGGACGTACTATTTGAGTAAAAATCCCTCTCCCCACATGTCAAGACAAAAAAATATATTTTCGGTTTTAACAGACAAATGACAAATGACAATTTCAATTTTATTCTTGAGATTTTTATTTGAATCATGAGCATACAAAATTGGAAGTCAATATCTTTTTTTGTTGTCCTTGTATTTGAGTCGAAAACCATTTCTTATCTGTTTTTTGATGCTTTTGTAGGTTTGCGTGTTTTGTAAAAAAAAGATTTTACTTGAATTTTTCTAAAAAATTAACATATATATTTTACATTTATATGATAAAATCAATTTGATTTCGATGTTTGTTTTTTCCCAAGATTTTCAATGGAATGAAATCATTTTGAAGTCAATACCTTCACGTGATGTCGAGAATTGAACATTAATTTTTGAAAACGTCATTTTCATAAGTAGAAATTAGTTTGAATCCAATAGCTTTCTTTAATATTTGAAGCGAAATTTGAGTCGAATATCAATTTTCACCAACTGTTAGTAATGTTATTTTTTTTAGGTTCATATTTAAAAAAAACTGTCAATACGATGTTTCTTAAAATTTTACCAGATGTTAAAAACGTTCCTTTTTAATGGAAACAATTATTTTCGAGGTAAATAAATTTTTTGTTCGTACAATATTTGAGGTGACAAATATTTTTTTAGGACTATTTTGATTTATAAAAAACCTTTAATTGAATTTTTCTAAATTATACTAGTTTGATATCATGTATTTAATTGAAGTCGCTAACGTTATTGGTACGTGACTTATTTTGGGTCAAACAACATTTTTTTTGAAATTGCTGAAGTAAAAAACCATGCACTTATTTTTCTTGAAGACGATATTTCTACTGGATCTTGAGATATGGACGACGAACGTTCTTACCGACATCTCTCTAAAAATCTTTGATATAGATTTTAGGGACCTTGAAACGTCGAGAAATGTCAAAATTCAATTCGACAAATCGGACCGATTACAATTACTTCCTATGAGATGTTATTAATTTAAAAGCAAAGTGACATACGTCAAACAAAATTTTGTTTGAACAAGTTCGAACTTTTTCGTCTTAGCACAACAAAATCAATACAAAACAATATTTTCTGTGAGATAAAATTAGTTTGAAGCCAATATTTTCATATTTTGAAAAAATATTTGAGTTGAAAATCAATTTTTACAAATTTTTAGTAATGTTTTTTTAGTTATTTATTTTTTGTAAAAAACTGACAATTAGATTTTTCTCAAAATTTGATCGAATGTCGAAAACAATATTTCTTATAAGATAAAACTAGTCTTAAGCCAATATCTCAAAATTTTGAAAAGATATTTGAGTCAAAAATCAATTTTTAACAACTTTTAGTATTGTTTTTTTTAAGTTTTTAATTTTTATTAAAAAAAACTGTCAATTAGATTTTTCTCAAAATTTTACCGAATGTTTAAAACAGTATTTTTTATAAGACAAAATTAGTTTTAAGCCATAATTTCAAGTTTTTGAAAAGATATTTGAGTCAAAAATCAATTTTTACCAACTTTTATTAATTTTTTTTTAGCTTTTTTATTTTTTGTAAAAAAAACTGTCAATTCGATTTTGCTCAAAATTTTACCAGATGTCAAAAAAGTTATTCTTCGGTGCATACAATTATTTTGGAGATAATTTTTTGTTCGAAAATATTAAAGGTGACAAATAATTTTGTTCATTTTTTTTGATTTATAAAAAAACCTTTAATTATATTTTTTTCCACAAATATATAAAATGTTTGGTATCACGTTACAATATATAATATAGAATTGAATTCAAGTCTCTAGTGTTATTGGTTCGTGAGATATTTTAGGTTAAACAAAATTTTCACCTTTTTTTTAAATTGCT
This sequence comes from Eupeodes luniger, assembly GCA_951509635.1. Classification (NCBI taxonomy): domain Eukaryota; kingdom Metazoa; phylum Arthropoda; class Insecta; order Diptera; family Syrphidae; genus Eupeodes; species Eupeodes luniger. Next base: position 46,416,333 of record OX608075.1, read on the forward strand.
ATGGTAAAAAAACCACGCAATTTTTTTGAAAGTCCCTTCTGCATCTTTCTGCATTATTATCTGTACAACAAAATTTATTTAAAGTCGATATCTGTATTGGTTCTTGAACTATGGATGACGAAAAAAACGTCAAACGATGAGATGACCTTCAGTTACTGAAAAGTTGTTCAATTGGTTTGATTGAGGATTGTGTTCAAAAGATCCATGAAGATCTCTTATAGCTATATCATTATATGATCAACCAAATGTGGTCTTACTCTAAATCATCTAAAAACAAAATGTCTCGTGATAGCTAAAAAATATTTGGACTTAAGTTTCTTTCCTGTAATTGTGCTAAATGGGTCTGAAAATGAAGAAACAGAAAAGTTTCAAATTTGCTTAATACAACCTTAACCTTGAACAACCACGTTAATCAAATTGTTGGCAAAGTATGTAGGGCTTTTCGCTTTTTGTGGTCTAGAAGAATCTTCGCCCCATTGGAAACTAGGAAAATGCTTGCGAAATTGTTTATGGTATCAATCTTGCCATTTTGTTGTTAAATCTTCTGCAAGCTCGACCACGTAAGCCAACTAAAGCTTAATGTTGTTTTTAACAACATAGGAAGTTACATTTTCGGACTTAGCTTTATGATTACATTTCATCCTTCTTCAAAAGTATCTATGGTTTTTTTATGGATAACATTCTGAAACTTCGTACCAATACCTTGTCTTTATTGTGCCTTTTATCAAGACGTTCGAACCAAATAATAATTAACCGCCTTAACTCAGAGCGACAGTTCTTTGTAATTACACCTCGTTTATGAAATTTATTACTTAGCAATGTGTAAAATAGAGATATGTAATTTTAAAAGATTTAAACAAATGTTTCTTTGAATATTATATTAAAAAATCAAATAGGTGGCGTTACAGTCCGTTAAGAAGTAGGGCCCATTGACTAGTACGAGTCATGTCAGGAATGAAGGGGACCTACAGTTTTATGTCGAATCCTAATGGCTATTTGAGAAAGTAATTTTCATAAAAAGAATAATAATTTTTGGAAGATTTGTCAATTCCTTGCAAAAGGCAATACACGTGAACAAAACTTTAGGTGACTCAGGCAGGGATTTAACTGTCATGCTAGAGGTGTTGCTCTAGCATGACAGTCTTACGCACTAACCATAACGCCAGGGATAATATTTTGAATATACCATGTCGTAATTTGAATCTGGTTTAGTCTCCTTTGGTAATTTTTTCTCTTCTTTGTAATTTCTTTATTTTTATCATAAAATTAAAATTTTCTTTAACGTCTTTTGTTTTATTTCATTCCACTACTTTTAAAATTTTTTAAATTAAACAAACTCTTAAACTTAAACCCTGTTGTTCTTCAAAGTTTCGATATGCTTCTTTAAGTTCTTTCTTTTTTTGATAATGTATGACTTTGCATCAAAACCTTCTTAAACTATAATTAGGTATACATTTATGTTTTCTACTATAAATAAATAAAGACATACAAAAAAAAACATAAATTCAAAATTGAAAATTTACCTCATAACGTCCGTGCGAGATAACAGATATCCGTTGTTGTGTTATCGTCACATGTTTGATATGGGTAAAGTGTTCAGTACCAGATTCCTGTATACTTGCTAATATGAGAAAACTATCGCCATCCGGCGAAAAGACCGGATGCGGTAATATATCCAGCCATTCATCTTCTGGGGCACGTTCGGAATGCGTCTACAAATTATAAAAAATTCTATTTAATTCGAAATTAAAATGCGCATTTTTTATAACTTACATCGATGCATGTCCAATTTGGTGCAAAGCACGTAGCTACTATACTGTAGTTCTGTGATCTCATCATGTAAACTGTTGAGATTTGATGGTTACCCTGTGTAACCCAACCAGCTGAGGTAAGATAGTAATCCCTTAAAGAAAAGTTAAAAAAAAAAAGATGAAAAATATACATATATGAATGCATGTGATGTTATCTGTTTTGCAGTTTTGTATGAGTCCCTTTTTAGAACAAAAAAACAAAAAGCAAACTAAAGGAACTTTGCTGTTAGGGTGCTGAAAGGACTTTTTTACCCCTTGACGTTTATATTTTTTTTTTGTTTCAACTCCTCGTCTTGCCTTACAGGGTTGTAATCGAATGCAATTTGTTATGAAAGCAGCATATTGTAGTCAAAACCCTGCAACCTTCATTATTTTTATTATTACAAAATATTACCATAATTTGTTTCCAAACATTTTACGGCAATCAATTGATTAAATAGCTTTAAGCCATTTTCATTTTTTACAATTTGTTGCTTTGTTGCATCTATCAACTTTTAATTTAGTGTAATTGTTTAAAATTTAAGAAAAACTAACGAATCTATGAACTAATTTCAAATAATGATTACCGTAAGATGATTGAATTCTTTAAAATGTCAAATGACTGCTTTTTACAGAATTTCAAGTCACTCTCGTAGAGTGAACTCAATTAATGCGATATTTTAATCAAACTCAGTTAAAGGTTTTTAAGAATGCTTTGAATGGTGGTGGCCTATTTTTTCACTTTTTTTAACTGTACGTTATTGTTGAAAGGTCTTCAAGTCAAATAAAATAAGCAAAGTGTCATTCATTTTTCAGTTTCGAAGGCAATTCTAAAAAAGAGGCTACGATGCGACCCACAATGATAACTTCCCATCCCGTCTGTCGATTTATCTAGAACTCTAGATCTTTAACAAAATGTTTATAACAAAATTTGGTGTGAGATAAAAGTCAGTATCTTTGTTTTCTTCTCCTAATACTTGAGTAGAACATTATTTCTTATCAGTTTTTTGTTGTCTTTTTAGGTTTTCGCGGAGGTCTGGTCTGGATGCAAAGGGTTTCAGAGTGATTGTCCATGCGGATGACGTTTCTATAGCGGTCACAGGAAATCTCCTTAATACCCAAAAAGAACTCTTAGAAAATGCCTTAGAAAAACTAATACTTTGGGCTGATCGGTGTGGACTGGGTGTTAACCCAGACAAAACCGAATTAGTTCTTTTTTCGAGGAAATACAAAATCCCATATGTTAACCCTCCCTATATTAAATGAATCCGATTAAAGTTCTTAGATTTGAATGTACGGTGTGGCAGTAAAGTGGATTTATTAAGAAAAAGCTATAAACCACAAACTAAATAAAGTTCAACGTTCAGCTTGTCTATGTATAAGCGGATCATTTAGCATGACCTCATTTGCGTTACTGGACACCCTACTTTACATAACACCTCTTCATACATATATTTAGCAAAAAAATAGCTGCAAAACTCTGCTATTGACCTCGAAGCTTCGTCGCAGTGGTTTAACAACAACATTGGCCACTCCGTAATTCCTAAGTACTTAGAATAAATTCCAAACCACACAGACTACACCATCCCCCAACTGCAATTCGTCAGGAACTTTCAGATTTCTATACCTTGCAGATATTTCTGGGAGGATAGGGCATTCCTGGAAGACGAGTCAATCCACTTTTATAAAGATGGTTCGAAAACAGATGAAGGGGTTGGTGGAAGTGTGTACTCTGAACGAATGAAATTAAGTCTCTAACTCCGCTCTTGTCTCTGGCTTAAAAAAAAACGTGATATCATCATTTAATATCCGTATTTTCTCAGATAGACTTGTCGCTATAAAATTTCTGAACTCTGTCTCTCCACAAACTCTTTAACAGTCCAAAACTTTTGATCATCTCTAATGGAGATTTTGCAACAGTTTAATATTCACCTTTGCTGGGTGCAGGGCCATAGAGACATTCCAAGTAATTGTAAGACAGATGAACTCGCCAGAAATGGTATACAGTATAACCCATTCTATGTCATTAAATTTTAAGAACATATCATAAAAATGTCAATTTAAGTGTAAACATAGTCTTTATCGGATGTTCAAATGGTAGACATGTGCATTCAAGAGGACACAAGCGTCCACAGGTTTTTCTCAAAACCAACCTCTGTCTATCAACTTCTACTCTCACCTCCCCGTGGTGAACATCGGGTGCCTAGTACCTCAACTGAAGATTGGGTTCCAACTCCAGTGGAAAGTTGTTGGGGGCAGCAAACGAGAGAGGGGGGAGTGGTGCGTCCACTAAGGCACCTCTCCTTATCCAGACGGCAGCGGAGGAATTCCCGAGATGGAATCAACGGTGTCTACAGTTCCAGTAAGGCTAAACTACTTAGTGAACACCTTATAGGGCTTCTACGACTTATTCGGAGCCCAGGCCTATAAGGAGCGGTTTATCCGGCTCCCCGTCCTTGGAGTTATACTAAGGATCTGGCCCTCCAGGTTGGGGGTTGTGCCGTCGGGGTGACTTCCCGACCACTTAAAAACCTCATAGTTGCGAAGCACCAACAAGCATCGGAAACGGACGGATTTACTGTTGACAACCTAAGCAAACGAATTAAGGACAACGAACTTCGGATATGCACGTGGAATGTTAGGTCCCTAAACAGACCACGTGCAGCCGAAGAATTAGCGGAGGCCCTAGACTGCTATAAAGCAGACATCACCGCCATCCAGGAAATACGATGGGATGGGCCGGGCAAAAAGAGGATGAAAAACTGCGATATTTACTATGGTGACTGCTACCGAGAAAACCAACAGCGCTTATTTGGATGCGGTTTTGTCATTGGAGCCAGACTTAGGCAACAAGTCTTGAGCTATAGGTGCATCAACGAGCGCCTCAAGACCATCAGCATCAAGGCTAAATTCGGCAACATTAGCCTGATATGCGCACACGCCCGCACAGATGAGAAGGATGACAACACCAAAGATATGTTCTTCGAGCTCTTAAACAAAACATATGAGCAGTGTCCTAGCTACGATATTAAAATTGTCCTGGGCGATTTTAATGCCAAGTTAGGAAGGGAAGACATCTTTTGTGGAATAATCGGGAAAAACAGACTGCACGACAAAACTTCCGACAGCAAATTCAGGCTCATAGATTTTGCTGCGGGGCGAAACGTCATGGTAGCCAGTACGCGTTTTCCACACCTCAACATCCACAACGGAACTTGGAGATCTCCAGATCAATCTACCGTCAACCAGATTGACCATTTTGCGATCGACGCCAGACACGCTTCCAGCATCATGGATGTCCGAACTTTCCGAGGAGCTAACATCAACTCGGACCACTACCTTGTTGTAGCCAAGGTAGCACTTCGTGTTTCCACGCCCAAGGCAAAACAGGGAGATGCTGGGAGAAGGTACAACGTCGAACGGCTACATTCGCAAGAGATCGCCAAATCCTTCTCCGACCGAGTTACAAGTAACCTCTCTCGAAGTTCTGTGCCGCCAACACAATGTATAGAAAACCAGTGGCATCATTGCCAAAATGCACTCAGAGAAGCCGCCTCTGACGTGCTGGGTTTCAAGCAACCACCAACAAGGAACCCCTGGTTTGATAAGGAATGTCGGCAGGCAAATGCAGCCAAACAACAGGCACGCAAAGCGGCGCTGCATAAAAGGACGAGAGCTGCTCATGAGCTCTATGAGCAGAAGAGGCGAGAGGAACACCGAGAGAGAGCATGAGAAGCGTGCGGCCGAAGATGTTGAGAGGTTTTTAAAGCAGAAATGAAGTTCGAAAGTTTTATGAACAGGTGAAACGAAATTCACAAGTACATAAACCTAGATCAGAAGGCTGCAAAGACGAAAGTGTAAACGTAATAGTGGAACCGCAGTCAATGCTGAGGATTTGGAAGGACCACTTCTGCAGACTGTATAACGGCAACGACGAACCGCAGTCAGGCAGGATGACCCATTCAACATAGACGACGAAAGCCAACAATCCCGTCCTCCCGACTTAGACGAAGTAAAGATTGGTATATCTAAGCTGAAGTCTAACAAAGCCGCTGGAGCGGATGGCCTGAATGCCGAGCTCTTTAAAGCAGCTGGAGATGAGTTGGTTAGGAGCATGCACCAACTTATCTGTAAGATATGGTCGGAAGAAAGTATGCCCGATGAATGGAACCTCAGTATTGTTTGCCCGATCCTGAAAAAAGGAGACCCTCTAAACTGCACCAATTATAGAGGAATCAGTCTACTTAACATCGCCTACAAAATCTTCTCTGCCGTAATATGTGAACGTCTAAAGCCCATCGTCAACAACCTGATAGGTCCTTATCAGTATGGTTTTAGACCAGGAAAGTCCACAGTCGATCAAATATTCACATTACGGCAGAACCTGGAAAAAACCCAAGAACATCAAATCGACACCCACCATCTTTTCATCGATTTCAAGGCCGCATATGACAGTATCTACAGGGACGAGCAGGATGACCATGGAGAATTCACGCTGCTCCATAAAGGTTGGAAACAACTTAACAGAACCTTTCGATGTCAAAAAAGGTTTTAGACAAGGTGATGCGCTGTCATGCGAGTTTTTTAACATCGTACTTGAAAGAATAGTGCAAAGCTCACACGTCAACACTAGAGGCACTATCATTCAAAAGTCTGTCCAATTACTAGCATATGCTGATGACATTGACATAATCGGAAGAACTCAGCGTGATGTCAATGGGGCTTTTGTGAGTATTGAGGCAGAGGCGACAAAAATGGGTTTAACGGTTAATGAGGGCAAAACAAAGTACATGCTGTCATCAAGAAAGGACCTACAACACCGACGTCTTGGTCAAAACGTCACCATCGACAGACGTAACTTTGAGGTAGTCAAGGACTTCGTCTACTTAGGCTCCGCTGTAAACACAGAAAACAACACCAGCGCTGAGATCAAACGAAGAATAACTCTTGCTAACCGCTGTTTCTTTGCGTTAAGAAAGCAATTTAGTGAAAAATCCTCTCTCGAAGGACCAAAGTGTCGCTATATAAGATCCTTATCATCCCCGTCCTGCTATATGGTGCAGAAGCATGGACTATGAGAAAAGCGGATGAAAGCACCTTGGGTCGTTTCGAGAGAAAGGTTCTTCGTGTGATCTACGGTCCCGTATGCATCGAAGGAGAGTGGAGGAGAAGATGGAACGACGAGCTGTACGGGCTGTACAGCGACGTCGACTTAGCCAGAAGGGTAAAAGTCCAACGACTAAGATGGCTGGGTCACGTAGAGCGCATGGAAACCAATGCTCCGGCCCGGAAAGTTTTCGAATCCACACCCACAGGACAGCGCAGTAGAGGAAGACCGCGAATCAGGTGGCGCGCACAAGTGGAAGGTGACCTCACCCAACTCGGAGCGCGAAACTGGAGACATCTAGCTAGGGACCGAGCTAGATGGAGAAGTTTGTTGGGTGAGGCCCTAGTTCACACAGGACTGTAGCGCCACCTTAAGAAGAATATAGTCTTTATCGTAGTCGCACAGACAACTAGCAGTGTAAAATCGAGTTTGCAGTTTTGCCCCTACTTGTTGAAACCACATATAGTCCAAGTCATGATCATCAATCGTCGACAAGATGGAGGCGTGTACAACACGTTCATTCAAAATATTGATACAATCGGGTTATCAGCAACACTTGCACTTGCAGACAGACAGACAGACCTAACAACACCAATAAAGTTTTCAATGTCTTCAAATTTCACCACATTGCATCGATTCCTTGCGTAGTAGATCGAATATAATGACATAATCATATCATACTAATGAGCAAAAAGTGGCTACATCCCCTTTTTTTAAATTATTTTGTAGTAAGTTTTGATGATCAATTAAATTGTTGATCAATTGTCAAGTGATGGCGAACATTCAACTGATATTATGACACTTTAAATGACTGCTGACTTCACTATAAAGTTATGGCTTTTCGTATAGTAATCATTAAATCTGTTCTCATTTCATTATCAATACTTCTCACATCCTAAAGCTAAACAATTTCAATTTGTGTTTATTTAATCAAAGTTTTTTTTTTCGTTTCTATCGATACTATTTAATTAATATTTGATAGCACGTTACTTATTGTGGTTGATGATTTATTATGTGTTGTTTTATAATGAAACTACAAGTAGATAAATCAATGTTGGAGGCGGTAGTCAACCTTGACATTACTTTGGTCTAAATAAAGATTTATTGCAATTTGCAGTTTATTACTACCAACCCAAAGTAAATTGATTATATCCTGGGAAAATATGTGATTGTCTTACGATATGGGAGAAACAATAATAATCAAAAGTTTACCGAAGCTTATGTGGTGAACGTCATCGCATAAACAATTAATTTGTAATTTCCTAAAAATTTTACTTTTTATTATAATAAAAATAGGAAATACTGGTGTAATAATATATCAAAAGAAATGGTTTTAACGAACTAATCGAATGCATAAACCATTTATTTCGATAAGTTAGTTTCCCGGCGGTAAATCGTGTGGAATGTTTTTGTGGGCATTGTAAACGCAGCCCATCTCATTGCGTAACTCAGGGACACCTCGTAACGCAAATACAAACCCATTTTAAAAACTGTAACACTGGCAAGTGAAAATTAATGGTTTGTATCTTTCCTATTCCTAATTGAAATCCCGGTATTTAATGCAAACTAAAGATATATTTTTGTATGTACAAAATAAAATTAGTTCTGCTCACTTTATGGAAAGAAAAACTGAGACTGACTACAGAAAGTATGAGTTATAAAATTAATTTTTATCTTTGAAACAAAATTTCATTATGGGAGTTAACGCCAGGGAACGCTAGTTTCTTTAAATTCGTTGTTTTGTTTTTACATCTCTGCCAGTATATAGAGAAATGAAAAGATTTTGTAAGTTTCTATTCAAGATCAAGTAACTAGTTATCTTTCTATCTTGACATTAACCACCAATATTTCAATTCAGTGCTGACAATTTGATGAAGCATTTTCAGCTGAATTCCTTTGTAAGAAAAATAAATCAATGAGCAGCCCGATATTGAAAAAAGGAGACCCTCTAAACTTCGCCAACTATAGAGGAATCAATTTACTTTACATCGCTTACAAAATCTTCTCTACCGTAATATGTGAACGTCTAAAGCCCATCGTCAACAACCTGATAGGTCCTTATCAGTTTGGTTTTAGAACAGGAATGCCCACAGTCGATCAAATATTCACATTATGGCAGATCCAGAGGTTCGAAACAACTAAACCGAACATTTCGATGTAAAAAAGGCTATAGACAAGTTGATGCACTGTCATGAGATTTCCTTAGCACCGTCCTTGAAGGAATAGTGCATAGCTCCCACGTCCTTGAAGGAATAGTGCATAGCTCCCACGTCAACACAAGAAGTACTATCTTTCAAAAGTCTGTCCAATAACTGGCATTATTCTGATAACATTGACATAATCGGAAGAACTCAGCGTAATGTCAATGGACCTTGTGGGCTAAGAAATCAACTCAGTAGTAAAGCCCTCTATTTAGCGACCAAAGTGCCCGGAAAGTCTTCGACACCCACAGGACAGCGCAGTAGAGGAAGACCGCGGATCAAATAACGCGTACAAGTGGAAAGTGACCTCACCCAACTTGGTGAGAAGGGGCCGAGCTAGATGGAGAAGTTTGTTTTATTTGGTCAGGCCCTAGTTCACAAAAGGCTTTAGCGCCACCTTAAGTAAGAGTAACCCGATATTTAATGCATATTTTAAATACAAAAAATTGTATGTAAGACAAGGCAGTGTCTTTCAATTTGTTTTTAAATTTATCTTGGCACAAATTAAGTTTTTCTTTTCAATATCGTTCAAATACAAACACACTTCATAAGCATAGCACAAGTTCCAAATAATTGTCTATTTAAAATTCCTTTCGGGTCCGTTAAGGGAATTATACTTTTAAATAAACATTTAGGTTGTTTCTATAGAAAATTTACGTTCAAAATTAAATATTCGGCTAAGGGCTAAGATCGACGCCATCAGCACTGGACAATCCTGAAACATTTACACCCTCTTGTTTTTGTTATTTTTGTTGCTATGTTTTGAAATGATGTTTAAATTATCGTTCTTATTCACATTTCAATAAAACATAAAACACTTATGAATGGTGTCAAGATTCCAAACAAAAATATCGAAATACATCAGCTGCTCAAAATAATTGAATTCTCAGGCCACATCATGTAGAAATAAAATGCACACCAATTTCCTTCTAAAACAAAACCCAATGGACCAATACGTATCCTAACATCACATTCCTGTCAAATTCAGAACAATATAGATAAAGTCGAACCGAACCACACGCCAGTTACCAGAGAGAGGTTAAGACCAGACCAGACCAGAGAGACTTTATGGTACTCAAATAATTGAAATGGTTAAACCTATTCCAGTGGAACCATCATCGACATCATCATCAGCATATCAAATGACTTTTCCATCATCGAAAAGCACTAGGTAGGTACTGTCATCTAACTGCTCCCTTAACCCCAACAACCTGAGATGTCAATCAACCTGTCAGTATTTTGAATAACTCAATGTGTTATCCAATTGGCATTGCATCCAAGGTCTGTATAATTGGATTTCACTTTAGGGACGAAACCACTATAAAAATGTGCTATGAAAACATATTTCCAACCCTTGATGATTAACAGCCCCCCACCGCGCCGCGCCGCGCCGCCCCCAGTTAAGGCAAAACATTAATACATACAAAGAAAAATTGAAATTGTTTTATAAAGTTAAGTCACACTCACACAAAACAAACAAAAAAATACCTACTGTCCGTCCAGTGATGGCGGTGGTTTGACTAAATTCCTCTGGATATCCGTCAGGTTGCTTATGTCGACTATCCACAGATGGACTTCAGGATTTGTGGTGCCCGGCGTTGGATATCGGACACTCTTTGTTTCCGGAAACGAACTACCCGAACTCATGCCAGCACCTGCAGCTATAATCGCTCCCGATGCCAGCCACGGATAGGTCATGATGCCGACGTTGGTATCATTAAACGAGGCATACATGAATTGGCTGCCATCCGGTGATGACCATATCGCTTCAGGCTTCGAAAAGATTTCCTCTGAAATTGGATTAAAATACATACAAAGATATAGGGAGGCTATAGAGAGCATTTACAAATCTGTTGCGTTCTTGAAATTGAAAATAAAAGTAAATAACAGCGAGAGTAGTGAAAATAAATAGAAAAGGCTTTAAAAAAAATACACAAGCTTTGATTTATTTCAATCTGCACTGTGGCATTGATGCTCTGCTCCCAGTGCTCCCACAGATGAAAGAAGAATTTCTATTCAGTAATCTACAATCTTCAAAAGCACACTAATCCCTTACCCTGATACAACCAGTCGGGAATACCATTATAAATGACATTCTGATATCCTGTGCTCGTTATACGGATGTCCTCTTCCTCTGCCGGTGATTGTCTTAAATATATATCGTTGTCAGCTACAATAATTAGGGACGTTGTATTGCCCAACCATGCGGCGTACTGTAGACGAGTTCTTTGTACTTTTGGTGAGTCCTTCAGTTTCACTGGCATGTGATGGTCATTTTCAACATCGTATATCGTATAGAATGCGGTAAAGGACCGTTGAAAAATCTGCAAAAAACAAAACATACTCGTAAGTGAAAAAAGAATTAGAGAAAACAATGAAGCAAATAAATTGAAGTTGTAATTAATTTAATTAGAAAATGAAATCTTATACAAAATTAGTTTTGGGTGTTTCGGATTGTATCCCACTTCTGATACCACGTATTTTATTGCTTTCTTTGGTTTGTATCAGAAAATTATATAATGACAATGTTACATTGAATTCTTCTTCATTTTTGATTTCTTGCAGAATTTTCAAACTTGATAGATTAGATATATGTACATAGTTTTCTTATTTGTTTTTTCAAAATCAGTATTGTACGAAAATTTGTCTTAAGAATACGGATATGGCTACATTCTGCCGTCTGCCGGATATGACATAACATACATACAAAAATAATGATTATGAAATTGGATACGATGAAAGTTTATTTAAAAAGAAATGTTTCCAATTTGTAATTTTGTTTTATTTTAATTAAGTTAAAAAAGATACAAATATACATAAATAAGTGTGAAGATACACTCCGGTTCAATTGAATACAAACAAACATTTTCAACAATACTTTTTACATTTTTTTCCAAATATTGAGGGTTTCCAAATATTCCAAATATTTTATTACATTTGTGGGTGCTAATTTTGTTTGAGTCAACTGAATAGTTACAACGACAATTTAATCGTTGTTTATGAGCGTTTTTAAGTGCTGGATATTTTAAATCAAAAATTTTAGTTTTTTAAGTGAAATTCAATTTCTGATCTAAGATATTTGAGACCAATGAATCTCATGCCTTAGCATTGTTTCAAAAGCTAAAATCGACTTGATTACACCAAAACCTATAACCGGACGTGCTGCAGCTGATAAAATTGGTTGAAGTCTTAATTCCTTGTATTCTTAATTACAAAATAAAAATTGATACAGAAAAAAAAATAAAGGGAGGTAAAAATAACTGCAAGAACAGAAACTTGAAGACGACCATTTTTATGTTGTGCATCTTATTCTTGTGCTTTTGGGAGCAAAAATAAAACAAAAAACGCAATACTCTCAACAGTTCAAAGAGCTATGTATCAAAATTCGAGCCATCTTAAACGAATTAAACTTAAGAAAAATCCGCTACTTGACGAACAACGAAAAGTTATGCTGTTATTTATTTAAGAACAGTTAAGGTTTAAGTCGTTACATCAGTAATTACTAGAGCTGGGTAGAAGGGAATCTTTGCAAGAAATGTTCGTAAATAATCTTACATTTTTCGACGCATTAACTTGGCATGACAAGATAACGCGCCTATTCACTCAGTCACATAACAAAAGCTTGCATAGAGAAGCCGAATTTGAACTTCCTTATTAAACATTTTACTTGGGGATGGTTAGTCTTAGTACCCACATAGTTAATGAGGGTGGTCGTCAGTTTAAAGGCAAAGAATACTTAATTTCTGCAATTAAGTTAACGTTTCGCGAAATATCGTTGAACTATATCAAAAGGCTGTAGGATTTATATTGGAACTAATTTACGGAATGATAAAAAGTAAAGGTGGAAGTACCAACTACTAAGCTAAACAGAAACTTGTTTTATTCCAATCCAACAACAATTTTAATTTTATTGTTATTTTCAGTTGACTCAAACAAATTTTTAATTTTTCCTAGTAGAAAGTTTTGCAAGTGAGCAAAAGAAAAACTAGTGGTTCATTTTTCTGAATATCTTAAGGGAGTAGTTAGCACTAGCAGATCGCACAATACCCATAAATATTTGGAAAAAATGTAAAAAGTATTTTCAAAAGTTTTTGTGCGTTTTCAACTGAAGCGGAGTGTACATTGTAAAAAATTAAAGATTATAATAAAGAAAGCTTAAAATGGGTAAGCGAGTTTTATTAATTCTTTTACCATATCAATGATTAATAATTAGGTGGCGCAACAGCCCGTAGGTAACCAGGGCCTAGTGACTTACAACTCTCAACCATTCCTGTGTGCGAGTAATTGCAGGGGTGGAGGGGACCTTCAGTTTAAATGCCGAATCCGAACGGCTAATTTGAGAAAGCACTTTTTCATGAATTACTCTTGAAGAATTTGTTAATACCTCGCAAGAGGCAGTACCCGTGAAAAAAACTTTATGTGGCACAGGCAGGAATCGAAACAAAGACCTCTGGCATGACAGTCCAACGCACTAACCATCATGCCACGGGTACTACCAATATCAATGATTAGCCACATAAAAATTAAACTATTTTTAATGATTTGAAACATCTTATTATATATATATAAGAAAGTCGTGTTTGTTACAACACTTATAACTCAAGAACGGCTGGACCGATTGCCATGGTTTTTGATTTGTTGGATTTGTTTCCGTCCCGAATAGCAGAATACATCTTAAAAACAATGAAAACTCGATATGTGTAATGAATACTTAATCATTTCAATAGATGCTGATTTGTTTATTACATGTCAAACATTTGTTGTACAATCCTGTCAAATAGTGTAACAACTATTTTTTTTTTTGGAGCTTATGGCCTGGTTGCTGAGACCTTTAAGCCACAACTTTATTTTTTTCTGAAGACATCATGAGTGCGTTCAGAAATTTATTTTTTGTAAAATGACTACAAAGTTCAGGTACTGTTATATTTTTTTGTTTTAGACAACATCGAATTCGCGTTAGCTCAAGAAATTCCGATCTTGAGGTGAATGAGGAGATCCATAACCAGACTTTGCACTTGATCGAAGATATGTGTTACCTCATGTGCGGCAGTTTGTTAGTTAGGTTAGGAATGCCAGCGCCAGATGGTGGAATGAATGACGCATTTAATAGAGAATTGGAACGTGAACGTGATTATGATCCACATAAACTAATCCAATCAGTTCAAACGAATGTACCTCTGTTGAATCCTAAGCAGAGGGAAGTCTATGATACACTGATTAATGCAATTGATGATGGAAATGGCGGCTTATTTTTTTAGATGCCCCCGGTGGAACTGGGAAGACATTCCTCATGTCATTGATTTTGGCCACTGTACGTGCGAGATCCGAAATTGCGGTAGCAATTGCTTCTTCTGGAATAGCGGCCACATTGTTAGACGGATGCCGTATGGCTCACTCAGTGTTAAAATTGCCATTAAACTTTCAAACTACTGAACAACCGACATGTAATATTTCGAAACACTCCGCAATGGCCCAAGTTTTAGTAGCATCAAAAATCATCATATGGTACGAATGCACAATGGCGCACAAACGCGCATTGGAAGCACTAGACCGAACATTAAAAGATCTGCGCAATGACTCGAGATGTTTTGGTGGTGCAATGATTTTATTATCTGGCGATTTCCGACAAACACTACTAGTCATTCCAAGATCTACTGCTGCCGACGAAATAAACGCTTGCCTCAAAGCATCAAATCTGTGGCGATATGTAAAAAAACTTCAACTGTCTGTAAATATGAGAGTTGCATTGCTGAACGATCTATCTGCTGATGATTTATCGAAGCAATTGCTGACTATCGGTAATGGCCGTGTTCCTGTTGACAAATTGAGCGGTTTGATTTCATTTCCTCCAAATTTTTGCAATTTCGTATCATCAAAAGAGCTTATCAACAAAGTATTCCCGGATATCATTGCTAACCACAAAAATACTAAATGGTTAAGTGAGCGAGCAATTTTGGCCTCTAAAAATAAAGATGTAGATGACCTCAATTTTATAATTCAAAATCAAATCGTAGGTACTCTGTATTCATTCAAATCTATCGACTGTGTAACAAACGAAGAAGAAGCCACTAATTATCCAACTGAATTTTTAAACTCCTTGGGTGTGCCTGGTTTACCACCGCACAATTAAAAACTTAAAGTTGGGTCGGAAGTCATCATGCTTAGAAATTTAAACCAACCAAAACTGTGTAATGAAACGCGTTTGGTGATAAGAAAACTGATGAGCAATGTGATTCACGCGTCGATACTTAAAGGAAAATTTAAAGATGAGGAAGTTCTTATTCCAAGGATTCCGATGATACCAACGGATATGCCCTTTGAGTTTAAACGAAATCAATTTCCGATTCGTCTTGCCTTCGCCATGACGATCAACAAATCACAGGGCCAATCCTTGACTATTTGTGGCCTCAATCTAGAAAATGCATGTTTTTCGCATGGTCAATTGTACGTGACATGCTCACGTGTCGGCAAACCATCCGCTTTATTTTACCAAAAAACAAAGAATGTCGTTTACCACAAAGTGCTTGAATGAAAATCCTATTAATGAATTAATCCGAGTTTTTTTTCCCAATCTGCACAATATAGTTTTCAATAATTTTTTTCTGACATGACTTTGAAGTACTTAATTATTATTTTTTATTTTTATTTTCATTCTGTTTGTATGTTTTCATCATCATTCATCATAATAAAATACTTTTTTGTTTCTATCTATATAAATATGTATATTATTATGTATCATTGTTTTACGTTCATCAAAGCCTAAATTAGTTCAGCTAAAAAGTAACACGACATTCATTGACTGTTAGGCGGTACGAAGTTCGCCGGGTCAGCTAGTTTATACTAAAAATAAACTAAAAGCAACATCTGAAAGAATTTAAGAAACTATTACAATATGCTGAAGAATGATTGCAGTATTTATGCAGTGTATACCACATCCAAGTCAAATTTAATATTTCGTATAATGTAGTTTATTAATAGAAAAGAAACTTTCCTGTGAATATTGGCGTCGTTACTCTTGTAAAATTGGGAAGACTGCAATAAAATGGAAAATATCTTCTGGTTATTTTCTGTTATACATAAACCAAAAATCTGCTGAAGATCCGTTTGATGAGGAATGAAATTAAGGTTTAAAATTTTAACCCTTGCTCTAAATATTGTGCTTATAACAATAACAAATCTATGATTGAGATTCCTGTATAAACTCCTGGAAGTGGACGATGACGCTCTGGTTAGGTTCTAATCTAATGTTAGCGAGGGTGTAAGATCGTATATGATAGAACCAGCTGGTTCCATTCTCTAGAAGGAGAAACGCTAGATCGAAATTTATAACAGACCCTGATCAAGTAATCTGAATTAGCTTTGAGATTCTTAGATCAGTGGTAATCCTGATTCCACATGTAAGTCTAAAAATTCGTTTGAAAAGCAATTTTTGAACAGCTTGAAATTGCTCAAAATGGTTAACTTCAAAAGCTTGTATTCCATGAAAGATACAGGGGTTGATTGTTGTATTGAACAATTTCTATATGGACGATTGGTCAATATTTTTGTTTTCAAACAATTTTTGCCACATCATATTGAGAGCTAGCTTAGCTTCCTTTATTTTTTTTTAGACATTTCCGCCTAAGTTAAAGTTATAGATTAAAAGCTCTCCTTAAAAATTGAACTCCTCCATAGTTTCAATTCTATTATTTTCGAGGCACCAAGTTTCTTCCGGTTATCTTCTCCTTTGACGTCTCTCAAAAATCACTGTCTTCCTTTGCTAAGCTTTAATACGAGTATGTAGATTGCAAGTTTCGCAATATGACTGGAGTCTATTTATTTGGAGTATGGTTTCAGACAGCTAAACAAAGTCAACCGCGTACAGTAGCACCTTAATACCTTAATAAGACTTTTCAATAAAGATTACTCCACCAGGAAGAATATCAGAAAAGTGTAAAAAGTAAAGGACTCAGAATGCACCTTTGTGGAACACCTGCAGATATGCGAACCATTCTGATAAACTGGACCCATCCCATGCTGTTGCATTAGATGTCGCTCTATTGGAATAGAGCACTTAAACAAACGGGATACAACAATAGATTCAAATTTGTATAACAGAGCCTCTCTGTTCACCGTGTCAAATGCAGCTTTAATTCGATTTCTAGCAATGCTACTCAAAGCAAAAATGTGAACCACTGAAGAAAATCGAGATCGGAAACTAGCTGAAAATATATACTCAGGCGATTAGAACTTGCAATCTAGTTAGAAAGTCTTCCATAGAGTATCTCTTAAGAGTGAAAAAACCCTAAAGAGTCACCGAAAGTATTGTTGATGAATGTTTGTAAAAGCAGTCCCCGTTAAAATTTATAAAAAATAGGATTGTTTATTTATAATTTTTCCTATTTAATGTATGTATATTTCAGCTCAAGGTTAATTTGCGAGTTTATTTTTGGTGTCGAAGAGTGTTTGCCTATTCTTTCGGTACTTGAGCTGATTCGTCGCTGACAAAATGTTATTTGCTAATTCAGTAGAGTAAACTTCTAAAAAGACGGTACCTCTTTTGGTCTGGGTGTTAAGTAGCTCCCGTATATTTTTTAAACGAATTTTTTCTCCTTCTTTTAGCAACAGCATTGGCTATTCTGTTAACAGGAAGGTGTTATGTTAGGTAAGTTAAAATGGCTGTCCGTGATGGAGTAGGACACACTTAGGCCAGTTTAATCACCCATTGTGATACCACATGAATCTTGAGGCTTTCTTCTAAGCTCAATGAAACCAGTTTGAGTCCCTTATGAAACGTGAAAGACTGATTATATTAATTCTCCTAGGTAATTCTTGCGTTTTTCAGCTAGAGCAGGGCATGTACAGAGGAGGTAAAGAACTGTTTCATCATCCATACAGCTTCTGCAAAAGTCATTTGAGAATACGACTAGCCGCGTGGTATGCTTTCCTATTATTGAACTTATACACGATCTGCTTGCCTTGAGCCAAATTTAGACTACCGTTCCACAAATGAAACACAAATGTCAACCCATGTAAACTATTTTTCAATTCTATTAAACAAAAACAGAACTTGTTCGTGCAATTTATTGAGTTTAACCCAAATTTCAAACGACTAAAATTGAATTTGGTGATAAACACATCACCAAAAATTAACTCAATTTGATTCAATATTTGTTTCGCATAGCAACAAACCTTAACCAGTTCAATAATATTTGTCAAAAAGTATTTATCCTTGAAGTACAACTTTATATTTTATTTTAAATCGACAGAAGCTATCTGACAAACCGAGGAATTGGAATGGAATCGGAACTTCAAAAATTGCTTTCAGCAAAGAAATAAAAGATTATTATTATTTTGCTCTTTTTATATCTGGTTAGGTACCTACATATGTATGTATACTTGAGTGATACTACACAATGACCAATAGCAGTGTCGCTATTTATAGAAAAATGTAGTATCGAAGGACGAGAGGACGAAAAATTGACTCACCAATAACATCATTAGAGAGATAAGAAAAATGAAACCCAATTTTTCAAAGGAAAGGACCTATAAAAGACTTCAATTTATCGTTTTGAATATACATACATATGTACAAATATTTTTTCTCAATAAATGCTTATTCATATGTATGTATGTGCTGTACCTCAATACCTACCCATTATGTACAATGTACATACGTCAGAACTCAGAAGTAGGAATAAGAAATTTTCAATGATTTCCGGGTTTTGACGTTTTCTTCTTTTTTTTTTCATTTTAATGCCTCAATGACGATACTTTGTAGTAAAGTATCATAATGTTGTGTTGGCAAGGCACACAATGGAAACAATATAATACACGTTTTTATAAGCCTCTTTAAAAAAAAAAGAACTCGTGAGCTAGAAGCTGAATGAATAGGTACATTCAGGGAAATCTACTTTGACAAATTGAAATAATTCCAATTTCCTTGATTTTTTTTTTGTTATTGCATTTTCACTTTTAATTTTTGAAATAAGTTAAAAATATTGGTAAAGTTTTGCATTCGTAATAAAACCAAATACTTGAATTCAAAATGCAGTTAATTTGTCCTTTTTTAAGACTGATTTCGGTTTTGTACTTAAGCAATATTTCTTATAATGTTATTTCTAAGGAAATACGTTTTTAACATTTGTTTGAATATAAGTTATTTTAATAACTTAACTGCCAAAGATTCTAAACTTACGCATATAGACTAACAGATTTATTTTCATAGATAAACCAGGTCTTTACAAGGTTTTTCAACACGAAATTTAATGTTGTTATTTAAAAACGAGTATTTTGTACGACAAATCAATTTTTCAAAACGATATCAGCCAATTTTTGTGGTAGTATGTCTACGATAAGTTTCTTTCAATGTCCTCAAAGAAAAAGGTCTGGTGTGTGTGAAATCACAAGATCGCAACGTAACACATTTTGAGAACGTCAAAAGCCTTACGACCTAAGTTTTAGTGAAAAATACGGTGTATTATTGCAATTGAATACATTCCAAAGATTGAATTGACAAACCCGGGTTTTCGTCAACACTTAATTCTACAGCAGCAATACTCAGAATTTACATTCAGCTATTTATCACTTCACTTATTTGTATGTGCAGCTTAATTTTGTAAAGTAGTTTTTTTTTTGATAACGGCAAGGCTTTAGTTTTGTGAACATGTGACTGCAGTATTTTCACCATTTGTACCGTTATATTTTAAATAATTCCGTAGTTTTTACTTGAGCAATGGCAAGGCACGAGAGTTTCAAAAGTTACAGTAACGACCTATTCAAAACTAAAGCTCCTATTGGACAAAAAGTTATTTCAAATTATCTTTTTATTAGTGTTCATAATTCTATAATTTTTTGGGACCTCTTTATATAATTTTTAATGAAGAAGATTATTAATTTTCTAATAAGGTTTCACATCAAACTTAATTATTTCAAAAACTGGATTGCAAGTTTTTATCGACACTGGGAAGTTTCGAAACGCTTCAATTTGACGATATTTTTTAGTGGGTGATTTTAAATACTATCTAAGTTCAATTTAATTTAAGGTTTTGATTTGCATATTTTAAGCTTTAGGTATTTCAAACTTTAAATTGATCTAAATAATAAATGCTTTGCTTAGGAATCGTACAAAAGCTTAAATTCAAAATTATAGGATGAAATTTTTCCTTTTGAACGATCGCAAATCCTTCTCTCAGTTCGTTAATCAAAAAAGAAAATCCGATGGGTATGCATCCTCGTTGTCCTTCAATAATAAAACATCCAATCATAATATATAACGATAGTTTATTTTATTACTTTGCACTATATTTACAAAATTAATTCTCACAGGATTCTTTTACATCAGATCAGCCTTACTCTGAGTAACTACTGAATTTTTGCCTGGTTCCATTCTTGCCCGATTTTATTTCTCCATAAGCCATTGGTAAAAACTTAATGATGAGGTCTTTCAATTTCTTTATCTAAATTTTTGTATTTATCCTTATCTCAAGGAACATTTCTTAAAATATGGCAAACACCTTTTATAACTTAAATTCACATTAAGGAACCGAAAGGACTGGTAATTAACTATGGACCAATTGATAAACTTTCTCATACCACATAAATATTTGGAAGCATACAAAATGAACTCCTTAGCGTCCTTTCCATATTTCTAATTACCCCAGACCAGAACGGTTTTATAAAAAATAGATCTACCACCACAAATCTTGTAGAATTTGTTTCATTGACTCTAAGAGCCTTAGAAAACAGGAATGAAGTTAATTAGATCTACATGTTCCAATCCTATTCTATCCACTTCTGGTGTCCCTGAAAGCAGCTATTTAGGCCGTTACAGTTAATGACATGATCAGATCATTTAACATTGTCAAATATCCCTTTACGCTGATAATATGAAATTTTTCAAAATCATTGAAGCTCATTAAGACGTATCTCTACACCAAATAGATATCCATAATTTCTCAACCTGCTCAACATTAGCAAATGTTAGACAATGACCTTTTCGCACAAACGGATTAAAACATCTCCCCGATATTACAATCTTCATTATCATCATTGATGAAATAATTCGTAAGGCCAATTCTGCAATAGATTTTGTTAAAAGAGGTCCAAAGAATTTTCTAACCCTTACGTGACCCGATCGCCTTACAGGACTTTTGTCCGACTTCTACTTGAATTATGCGCCTCAGATTTGGCCATATCAAGATAAACACATATTAAGAATATAAAGCATCCAACGACGATTTCTTCGTTTTGCACTTCAATATCTTCCTTGAGAAAATGCTTTGATCTTACCACCTTATTGTGACTACCTCCATCTATTAAACCTCAACTCATTACAGGAATGTAGGGAAATTGCTGACCTATTTTTCATACATCGGCTTCTCTCTAGTTCAGTTGACTTTTCCTCTATCTCAATAACTCGATTTCTTTTAACACTAACACCCATAACCCGAGAACAGCCCCGTCGAGAGGGGGGGGAACCCCCCGGGCCCGGGATTTTCTAGGGGCCCGTAAAATTGAAAGCAATGAGGTGTGTTTTTTTTTTCAATATAGGTACTTTAAATTCATAATCAAAATACCTATTCCCACTTATTTTTAGGGGCCCGAAATTAAAAATCATTCATGCTTTCGCAATCGGGCCCCTGTTTGCATGTTATCTGCCAATCTTTCAGTCACAAGCTTGCCGATCTGGGCCCCTGATTATTATTGGCGTACATTTTTGTTTATATTTAATGAAAAATTGGGCAACTCTGAACTATTGAAAGAAAGTTATAATAAATTGTTTCGCTTTTCTTACTTAATTTAACGTAAATTTCAAATTTATTTTATTTTGAAAATTTTAAAAATCAAAATAAGGGGCCCGGCAACTTAAAACAAAACACAAATATTTATTTCGGTTTCTGTTTTTATAAAGTTTCTTTTCTTCTATTTTTGTTTCTGCTGGGAACGAAATTTTTGATTCGGTTTCGGGGGACCGGAAAATCCCACGCAAACGTTTTCCAATTGTGGTTTCCGTAATATTAATTAATTAATATTTTGAATAAATTGTTTACTGAAGATTTGAAGGATATCAAGTCACTTTAAAGTGTGTATATTAAACCAGCCATACAAAAATAGCAAGGAATTCTATATAGAATATTGGACACCATTTTCTTCCTTGGCGAAAGGGGTCTAGGACTACGAAGCGATAGCAATCTTATTGGAGAGCCAAATAATGGACATTTTTTGGGCATTTTGGAATTAATTAGTCATTATGACCCCTTACGTCAGGAGCACTTGGAAAAAGTAAGAATTTCACAACAAGAGCACAAACGTTTCCAAGTCCACTACCTTTCCGTTGAGATTCAAAATGAGTTCATTAAAATTTGTGCCCAACATGTGAATTCAGCTATTTTGAAGGAGAGAAAAAACGCCAAATAATTCGTTATAATTTTCGATGCAACACCCGATTCAAGTGATTTGGAACAAAACACATTTATTTTGCGATATCTGCGCTTTGAAGAAAATGTGTTGACCATCGAAGAACGGTTTTTGGAATTTGTCGATTGCAACAAAAAAAAAAACTGGCACCGCAATAGCTGATTTGATCTGCGAAACATTGGCAAAGAACGGAATCCCTTTAGAAGACTGTTGTGCACAAAGCTATGACAATGGAAGCAATATGAAAGGATAGTATAATGGTGCACAGTCATATTTTAAACAAAACTCTGATTGCCGTGTATTCACCATGTGCAGCTCACAGCCTTAACTTGCGTGGAGTCGATTCAGGGGAATGTTGTACTGCGGCAATCACATTTTTTGGTGTTGTTCAAAAGTGTTTCAACATGTTTAGCAGCAGTGCTCAACGTTGGGAAATTCTTAAGAAAAATGTGCCCGGATTCCTTCACAAACTTTCCGATACAAGATGGTCAGCTAGAATTGAGGCAGTAAAACCATTTGCAAATCATCTGAAAAACCTTAGAACATCATTAGAAGCCTTAAGTGATATTAATTTAACTGCTGAAGCTCGAAGAGATGTAAATGGCGTTTTAAAATACATGCACAACTTCCGCCATTGAGTTTGCTCAATGCTATTTATTCCACAGAACTTGGAGACGATTTTCCCCAACATTTGTATTGCTCTCCGTGTGTGTTCCACCATACCTGTAACCGTAGCTAGCGCCGAACGTTCATTTAGCGTCCTTGCCAGAACAAAGAAGTTTCATCGTTCGTGCTCATCACAAGATCGTGTTTCCAGACTTGCTACACTATGCATCGAAGCACCTTTGGCAAGGAAATTGAATTTCGATGCAATCATAAGTTGTTTTGCTGCTCAGAAAGCTCGTTTGCCAAAAAAAAATATTTCATTGAATGCAAACTAACTCTAATAAAACATTGTAATAATATTTTAATAAAGAAAAACAATAAAGAGTATTTAATTTAAAACTTTTAAAATACTTAGTTTTTTTAAAGACAAATTTCAAATACTTTTACTTCGCTCTATTTTATTTTCATATAGTAGGTAATAGATCTTCATGCTATTTTTTTTTTAATAGTTAATCGACCGTATTATCAGTTACTAACATGTCGTTGGCAATATCGAATTGAATGTATGATTCTGTTCGGATTCTGACCTAATCGCATTTAGAATTATTTTCTATCCATCCTCCATTTCAACTAAACTGGACGATACCTGTAAGATTGATTTGATTCACTTTGCAAACAAAAAATGATTATTTCCGTTAATTCCAACCAATTTCGCTATTCGTAATTAAAATTAGAACGTACAATATCAGTAGGTATGAAATTAAAAAAAAAAAGGTAAATATGGGGGGGGCCGAGATTTTTCCGTCCCGGGCCCGGAATTCCTCTCGACGGCCCTGCCTGAGAAACATTTTCGTCTTCTATTTGTTCACACACCACACCTTCTATGGCCTTAACGCACCTCCAACCGGTATACTTAGGTTGGCCAATTCGCATCCAAATTTCAATTTGATTTAAACAACAGCACCTATAACCAAAAACTCATTTTGATCCACCGCCACTTATAGTTATTACTTAAGTTATTTTTTTAGTTATACTTATAGCTTGAATAAAGCGAAAAAACATTAAGTTAAAAATGATCGATCTTAAGGTTATAAACTGACAAAACTGTATGCATTTTATCAAGAATTTAGTGACTATACATAATTTGACATGAAATTAGGAATTCCAAAAACGTGGAATAAGCTAATTGAAAGCAAATCTAATTATATTTAAAGATACAAATCTTAGGAATTATTTCTTTATTCGAGAAGAGCTGTCATTCTGAATAGCCTGCTATGCAAGCAGCTGTAACCAATAAAGCTGTTATTTTTTGACATTTGTCGAAGCTGTTTTCCAAAAAGTGTACTAGAAATTACCAATGTGACTAAAACTACATTAACGTACATTCTTATAATCCTAAGAACTCACAACTTAATTTTACGAATACTTAAGAAATAAGAAAGGGAACAATAAAAATGGAACTTTTTGATTCCTGTAATTTTCACAAACAAAAAATTAGAAAAAGCCAACTTGTCAACTAAAGGTACTAATATTTAAAAACTGTAACAGTTTAAAATTCCTCAACTGCAAAACACTGTAATTGACACTAATTTGTCATAATGTTGATCTTATCTTATCTAGGTAGGCAAATCTATAAACATATACAGTGTATTTCAACCCCAATTATAACCGAATCAAAATCTCATTGGTATACATGTATGACTTTAAAACCAAAACCAAAACACAACTACCATCACCTCCCTTCGAGCATATTTTCTCAACTTTAAACTAAAACTAAAAATATACTTAAATTTTTATCAGTTATTCTGCAACAATTAATCTCTTTCCTTGCAAGCCCGCGGGAAAGTTCCAATTTGACTGAATGTCAGAACAGAACCCGAGCAAACAGTGATTTATTTAGTTTTTCTTTTTGCCTTTGGAACTAAAAACACAACATTAAGTACCTACCTGTGCTGTGTAGATGTAGAAAACTTCAAAAGAAGTTCCATCAATTATCCCATTACGTTCAAGTATCCAATTAGGTATGAAATCAAATAAAATTTCCACCCGCCCAAAACCCCAATCTCAAATCCTTGCACCACCTAAACCCTCACTTTTATATGACTGAATGGAAAAATATATCTTTAATAATAAAACAAAAGTCTGCCAGAAGCCCAGAACGGACGCGAGCGACGACGACGACGCCCAGAAACGCTTATCAGAAGATGGAAAAGTAACGAGTAGTAAACATACAACACACGCGTACCAAAACAACTTTTCATTTATAAAAGTTTTACACTCTCACTCCTCTTTATATTTCGTAATGTTTCACCTGTTATTGCTTAGGTAGGTATAGCCCAGGTGCAATCACATGTACAGCAACAAAATATCAAACCACAAGAAACCAAAAAATAAAAACAAGTCCTTCATCCTTTCATACTTTTATGAGCTATAAAAGGGATAAAATTTGTTTCCATTATATAGAGCGAAAGAGAGTTTCCAAACCATGTCATTTTTGTTTCACTTTTTTCGGTTTCGGTTTTGGTTTTGGTTTTGTTTTTGTGTTGTGTTGTGTTTTGACGCCCATAAGTCTGTTTCCTCTTCCTCTATTAAAAAAGTTTCAAAACGATACAGCGCAACACATTTATCCTTCTGTTATGTGGAAACAGTTTCGAATCCAGAAAAAGAGAATTTAGATACGGTTTCAATAAAGGGCCGGATTACCATTTCCCTCGCCTTAAGGTCATTTAGAAATTAAAAAATGAATTGTCGTTTCGTAAATATTGAATCAAACCATCGAGATTAAAAGCTAGGCTAAAAGCCTTAATATTCTCAGTTGTTACGAAAAAAAGAGGCTGTGATGCGATCAACCCTGATAACTTTCCATCCCGTCATTCGATTTGCTTAAAACTTTAACAAAATGTTAATAACAATATTTTGTTTGAGACGAACAAACTTTAAATCAATATCTTTCTTTGTTCTCCTAATACTCAAATCGAAAACCATGTCTTATCAGTTTTTTGTTATTTTTGAAGGTTTTCGTGTTTTGGTAAAATAGTTGTCAGTTGAATTTTTCTAAAAGATTAACTAAAAATTACCAACAATATTTTACATGTGATAAAACAGTTTGATTTCAAAATCTGTTTTTGTTAATGAGTTTTTTTAGTCGAAAACCAATTTTTACCAATTTTAGTAGCATTTCCTGAAAGTTTTATTTCTTATATACACAAATACGTATTGGAAAATTAAGCACAAAAGGAAGTACATAAATACCTTCATTTATTCACGAAATATCGGTTTCAATCAATTTTGCGATTTTAAGTTTTATTAAAAGTTGACTGTTGGATTTTTATAAAAAACTTTGTGGAATGTCGATGAAATTAGTTTGAAGCCAATATTTTTAATTTTTGATAAGGTATTTGTTTTCAGAAAGTTTAAGTAATGTTTTTTAGATTTTTAAAAATTTTACCAGATGTCAAAAACGTTATTCTTCGTTGCATACAATTATTTTTGAGATGAAATTATCTTTAATTTTTTGTTCGTAAAATATTCGATGAGACGATTATTTTTTCTCTAGTTATTTGATTTATAAAAAAAAAACAGTTAATTTAATTTTTTTTTAAATTTCACTAGTTTGGTATCACGTCACACTATACAATATAAAATTGAATTCAAGTCGCTAGCGCTTTTGGTTCGTGAAATATTTTTATTTAAATGTTTAAAATTGTAATGGTAAAAAAAAACCAGCAACTCAATTTTTGTATTTGAAGTCGATATCTCTACTAGTTCTTGAGATATGGACGACGAAAAAAGCTTCCCGAACGTACGGTTGTACGAACGTACGTACACACACACACAGACTCCAAAAATCTTTACTCTAAAAATCTTATATTTAGACTCTAAAGACCTTGCAACGTCAAGCGATGTCAAAAACTTTCAGTTCGACAAATTGCACCGATTACAATTACTACCTATGGGAAGTTAACAATCGTTACGAAAAAAAATCGTTTGATCAGTTTCAATATTTAATCCAAGGTGCTTTTCAAATGTCTATTACTTCTTTTCTTTAATAAAGAGAAGAATTCAAATTTAATTTTTAAATTAACGTAATTTCATAATTATGTCCAATACAGAGTGCTAAAAATTTTACTCCCGGTGAGTGTCAAATCGATCCACTGACCATTCGAATGAACTAAATTTTCGAGTACTAAGAATACCCTATAATTTTTGAGCTTGCCTATGGACGCTAAAAGTTTCTGACATCGACATACCCAAAACTTCTACGAGGTCCCAGATGCTCTTCAAGTATTCAGAAACATCTCGAAATTGGCGCGAATGACACTATAGAAATTTAATGGAATGCGAAAGTCACCACTTTCTTCAACTTATCTGTTGGCATGTTACCGACATACGTTAAACTTTCTTTCTTTCTTTTCACGAATTTAATAATAGCAAAGGTTTGGAACTGTTACTTTTGCTCGCTCGCCGAAGTTCACAATTATTTGGAATTTCAACCTAATACAAGGGAATGCAGTGTTTAGTAAATGCGCTACTGCTATCGGCATTTTTATTCCTTTAGAAAATTGTTGTTTGGTCGACGTCGACGTAAGCCTTGCGATTACTTTTATGCAACATTTTTTGTTTTTATGTTTTCAGTTTTCAAATCTTTATATCTTAGAGGCTGTTCTAATAGACAGGAAGAAGTTTTCGCTGTTTTTGAACGATATACATAAGTGATTTTTTTGCATTCCAAATAGAATAGACTGAAACTGGCATGACCTGAAATTCTATTGATTGCAAGATAGGATCGGACTTAAATAAAAAAAAACAAAATTCTAAAAGTTGCGATACAAAATAATTCCCTAAGCTGGCATAGATCCAAATGACGTATTGGAAAAACTTACTAGCTTTCTTGCTATATCTTGAAAAATTCATCTTCATTCAGCTTGTTGTTGTGTGAATGTGTGTTTATTTCATTTTTTAATCCCAATTCACATTACTCACAAAACATTCTTGGAGGTTATGTGGAATTTGTGATAGATGTGGACGTGGAGGCGATAAAAAGCTAAAGTTGTTCTTCCAATAAGAAAAATGTACCGAAATGTTAAAATGTATGTAGGTATACAAGTTTTTGGAAAGTTTTCTTATATAAATGTTAGATTTATTTATAGATATAAAATGTCACATTCAAGCTATTGCTCTTTCAAGATCAAACTAAAGTTACTCACAGATTTGCTCCTGGATAAAACATATTCCTTTACATGATTTTTTTTGCACCAATAGTTTTTAGTACCCGTGGCATGATGGTTAGTTCGTTGGACTGTCATGCCAGAGGTCTTGGGATCAATCCCTGCCTGTGCCATCTAAAGTTTCTTTTCACGGGTACTGCCTCTTGCGAGGAATTGACAAATCCTCCAAGAGTAATTCTTGCCATGAAAAGTGTTTTCTCAAATCAGCCGTTCGGAATCGGCTTAAAAAAATTGTAGGTCCCCTCCAACCCTGACAACAGTACTCGCACACAGGAATGGTTGAGAGTTGTAAATCACTAGGCCCTAGTTCTCAAAGTACAGTTGCGCCACCTAATTTATTTATTTAGAATAGTTTTTAGACATCCAGTAACTTTGTCATTTGAATAGAAGGAGACCTTGTGTCAAAGCCGATATTTCTAATTTTTGGTTAATTATTTATTATGTTGGCCTAATTAATAATGCAAGTTTCCGACCACTAGCGCCGAACCGCAACATGTTCAAAAAATCAGACAAAATGTCGGATTGTACTTAGCATAGGAAAAGAGACGAGATTGGGTTTAAAATGAAGACAATTTAGCTGGCTTGAAATGATAGAGCGTGTTTATGGTGAAGAAACTAGCCCATCAGGGTCAGGGTTATCGTCAATACCTAAAAAAACTAAAGGTTTTCACAGTCTAGTTGATTTTTCGCTATGTTGCGTTCAGATCTTTTCTATAAGGCCAACGTCTAAGCACCTTGAAAAAATTGGATCTACGACATTTAAAGAAACGGCTTCTTTCAGTCAAGCGAAAAGATTATCTCACTAAAAACACTAAAGTATAGATATAAGTTTCCAATTTTGGTGTGATTGTTAGTGCGTAAGGCTGTCATACCAGAGGTCTTGGGTTCAATCACTAGCTGTGCCATCAAAGTACTGCCTACGAGTTCTGCCTATTGCGAGGAATTGACAGATCATCCAGGAGTAGTTTTGGATTTTATGTGTTTAATCAATAATTGGTAAGGACATTGATTAATGAAATGGGTTGCACGAACTTACTCTTGTATCCAAAGACTTTGTTTAAAAAATTGAAATGCCATTTAATTAATCAAACAAGCGTTAATTTGCTTAATTTTTTTAAATTAATTATTACATATGCATACATTTTTCAATTATAGTTTAAAATTATTTTTAGTATGCAGTTACTTAGAGCTTATTTATATACGTTTTACATATAATTTTCGTAAAAAAATGACAACATGTTTTCAGCATATCGAATTTTGAAAAAAAAAATGTTTTAATTTTTTAAAAATACAAATTAAAACAATGACATTTTTGATTTTGAGATCTAAATCTAAAACCTAAAAAAAAACATTGCTTAAAGTTTTATTTTAAGTTTGATTTTCGACTTAACTATATTTTTAAACATTAAAAGTAATATTGCTATCCCTATCGACATTCCGTAAAATCTTTACAAAAATTCAACAGTCAGTTTTATTTCATACAAATTATTTCTTTCAAAAAATAGTACGCAAAGTTGGTAAAATATGATCTTCCATTCTCGATATCTCGCGAATTAATTAAGGCATTGACTTCAAAATGCTTTCATTCTGTGTTGTGCTGAATTTTCTTTAAAAAAAAATATGTATTTGTTTATATAAGAAATAAAAACTTTCAAGAAATGCTACTAAAATTGCTAAAAATTGGTTTTCGACTTAAAATATTGTTAACAAAAACAGATTTTGAAATAGAACTTATTTGCGTATGCAAAGTATTGTTGCTTCTTTTAGTAAAGTTTTTAGAAAAATTAAAGTAAACTTATTTTTTTACAAAACCCGAAAATCTGCAAAAACAACAAAAAACTGCTAATTTCGTTTTCGATCTAGTTTTAGGAGAACAAAGAAAGATATTAACTTCGGATTTGTTCATCTTAAACAAAATGTTGCCATTAATATTTGGTTGAACTTTTAGAAGAATCGACAGACGAACACGGTTGGGAATTAATCAATGTGGGTCGCATTCCAGCCTCTGTTTTATTGAAATTAGGCTATTTTCGGCTCCGACTTAAGACTGCAAATATTTTGAAATTGAGCTATCGATCTAGTTCGTGACATGGCAACTCTAGTTAACGCATTGGGTGTCGAAAACAACTTCAACGAATTTCTTCTATCTTTATGCATCATCATAAGTAAAGAACAATATTTGTGCTTTATTTCCTTCAGTAAAAACATTTACAATAATTTATTGGCAGCACCCAATAAATTTGAGTACTGCCTCAAAAATTTGTTGAATTGTTATAATCACCTTTAAAGAAAACCTCAACGCCACACGATTATGTTATTTAAAATTGGCTTATTTAATTGAATAGAATGCTGACATTTCAACAATTTTTAAAATCTCCCCTAAAAAGTAAAAGAACAAAATGAAAAGAAATAAAGTTAAGTGATTAGTTAAGCTTTCTCAAAGTATATTATTAATAGAGCATTATGTCGTCCTTTGTGTCTTTTTATCCTTCGTTCGTTTTTCCTCGACTTCTATATATTCTCCTATATCTATACGTATTACAGGAAAACTGTCAAAATCTTATTATCTTTCAAATAATTATTTGAAAAAAAAAAAACTAAATTTGATTAGGCTATCTATAAGATTTTCTGTGCTCACAGAAACCATCTCATAGGATTATCACATTTCAAGTGGAAATAATGTCCCTCCTCTTCTTCTTCTCCTTCTTTTACTTCACTTTGTCCTTTTCCGTTTTTTTTTATTTCTATAATAAATTTATACAAAGCCGCACTTGACTACTTTGAGGATGAAATGAATACTTGATGCCATGCAAAACTTCTTCATCTTCATCTTCATCTATTTTCTTAATTCGATTTTATTTTTGCTTGTCGTCAATTATTGCTTTTAGTAATATTAATATTTTTAAAGGACTAAAGCACAACAACAACAACAAAAAACTCAATTTAAATTTATTTGAAGGAGCAATTCCTAGCCTTGTCACATCGTTGATTTAACATTTCAATCTGTGGACGAGGACAAAACTCAACGGAGTGTTGACAGCATCGAGACTTTTTGCGGATGTGTTAACAAAAACTAAATCCAACTAAATCCTGGATAAATTTGGAGCAGTACAAAACAAAATGGAAACTACAAAAAGGATTGGAAATCATTGTTGCATGAACAAAAACAAAACTGAGCATTTTCAATATAACATGAGAGTTACTTAGGAAAAACAAAAAAGGATAACTACCCCTTGGAATGGGAAATAAATAGTAAAGGATTTCAATGGAAAATGATATGCACGACCAAGTCGAACGTTCTTGCCTTAAGGTTCTTGGTTTGAAATGTACAACATGCTGAATATTTTGTTGCTGTCAATGCATATCTTTTTAAAATAACGCTAATAACATAATAAATAACAAGAAAAAAAATTACAACTAAATAAACAATTATGTAAAACACTTCAATTAATATGGATATGTTAAATATTACTGATACACATATCAAACACAAAGTTAAGAATTGAAATAATGTGAAAACAAAGGATTTTTAAACTACCAGATTTGATATTTTAATTAACAGAATTTAAAAGAAAGTTATTTCCATTATTGTATGTATATTAACTGGTTTATTGGACTTTAAGACTATAGTTTGGTTGGCTAAAATTTGTTGGAATCAGTACTCGATTTCTCAATTTATTTTGGCTAACATTAAAGTGAAATCGAAACAAAATTGGTGAAGATGAAATAGACCCACTGAGAATTTTAACAACGAAGCAAAGTTGCAAATACTTTCGGTGCTAAGTTAGGGATGGAAGACCTATTAGTTTTATCTTATCAAGGTAAGGAGGGAATTCTACTCCATGTGATCATGGAAGAAAACGTAAAGTAAACCTTACGAACCTTCTTCGGAAAACTTCAAGTTTTAGAATATGAGTGGAGTAAACACGGGCCCAAATCATACAACCGTATTCATGGAATGATCTGAAAAATGATACAGAGTTTTAAGGAAATAGGGATCTTAGTAATCCCTACATCAAACCTTTTTATAAAGCCTAGAGTTTTTTTTTTTAGCTTTTTTAACATCCTATATAAGAAGTTATTGTAATCGGTCCGATTTGTCAAATTGAAAATTTTTCAATTTCTCGACGTTTCAAGGTCCTTAGATTCTTAAAAGATTTTTGAGAGATGCCTGTGCGTGCGTGTGTACTAACGTTCATACGTCCATAAGTTTGGGAAGCTTTTTTCGTCGTCCATATCTCAAGAACCAGTAGAGATATCGACTATAAATAAATATTGTTCTACAGATAATAATGCATATAGATGCAGAAAGGACTCTTAAAAGTTAACCCAAAATATCTCACGAAGTATTAAATTAAATTTAATATTATATATTGTGACGTAATACCAAACAAGTATATTTTTGGAAAAAGATTCAATTAACAGTTCAAAAGAAAATATTTCACAAAAATAATTTTATGCAACGAAGAAAAACGTTTTTGACATCAGGTAAAATTTTGAGAAATTCGAATTGACAGTTTTTTTTTTTACAAAAAATAAAAGCCTTGAAAAAACATTCAAAACATAAGGCTTGGTAAAAATTGATTTTCTTCGCAAACATCTTTTCAAAAATTAAAAATTTTGGAGTCAAACTAATTGTATCTATTGTTTTCGATATTTAGTAAAATTTTTATAAGAATCGAACAGTCAATTTTGTTCATAAAAATTAAAATTTACAAAAATAATACTCAACATTGGTAAAAATTGGTATTCGATTCTGGACAATTCATGAATAAATGAAGGTATTGACTTCAAATTGATTTCATTCAAATTCATTAACAATAAATTTTGTTGTTAATGTAACATATTGTTCTTAGAAAAATGTAATCTATACTTGTTTATATAAGAAATAAACATTTTAAGAAATGCTACTAAAATAGGTAAAATTGGTCTTCGACTAAAATCTCGTCAAAAGAAATAGATTTTGTTTTCATATGCAATATATTGTTGTTAATTTTAAGTTAATCTTTTGGAAAAATTCAATTGACAACTTAAAAAAAAAAAACCAAACACCTACAAAAGCAACAAAAACCTGATAAGAAATGGTTTTCGACTCAAGTATTAGAAGAAAAGATATTGACTTCAAATTATTTATCTAACACAAAATATTGTTAAGTTTTATGCCAGACAAATCTATAGACAGGATGGGAAGTTATCAGTGTGGGTCGCATCCCAGCCTCTTTTTTAATATGTAATTAAAATTTAAGTAAAAGGTAATTTTGAGTCCAAAATGATGCCTAGGTCGAAGAAGTTAAAACATTTTTCAAAGTTTGTAGAGCTTAACATGTATTTGAGTCAAGTACATTTTGTTTGAGTAAACAACTCATTGTTGTACACTTGTCAATATTCAACACTAAAATGTTTGTATTCCACCATTAGGAATTAATTGTACGAAATATTTTCAAGTCGTCGTCATCAGCGTATATTAATGTCATCGAATTTCTTAAGATAGAGAGGAGGTTGTTTATAAGCAAAACAAATAATAACGGACCAAGGTGGGTAGCTTGGGGTACACCAGAATTAACAATTAACGAATTAGAATGATTATTTTTTGAAGACAACACTATAATGTCTATCAGTAAGGTAAGATTAGATTAATTTGTCATGTAGTCCAATTCACTCTAAATTAGTAGTTAAAGTACTTTATGGCTAAGTTTATCAAATGCGTTGCTAAAATCTGTAAACACATAATCAACTTGTTTGTTTTTTTTTTCAGAAAGCATCAATAAAAAATGTTGTTAATTCAAGTAAATTTGTAACTTACATTTTCTTTTAACAACTTCATGTTTATTATCACAGAAAATAGAGGAAAAGTTGATGGAAAGAGCATCACAAACAATTCAGCTAAAGGACAGATGTTCGGGACTTTTCAGTGGTTTGGTTTGAGACTCTCATATTTCCATAAAACCGGAGACATTTAGGACCAGAATTTAGGTTTTCGTCAAGTTTTAGAATTTCGCCAAGCATAAATAATGCCGAGATTCCTTGATTCATGTGAGCTGTGAGTGGGGAAATTGATCGGTATTTGTAATAAGTGTAGAGCTATGAATGACTAGTTTGAAAACAGTCTTCATAGGCTTTTTAAAAAAAAATCAGCAAACGTATTGGACAGAAATGTAGGGTTGTGACTTGTTTCTTCCTTATATGTCATGTTTGGATACTTCCAAAAATTTCTTATATTCATCTTAAGCTCACGGATTCATGTATTTGCAACAAACTCTTCATAAACAAGATTCGAATAATTAATAAATTTACTTCTGAGAAAATAATCATAGTATCAGCACTTGACTGGCTATATTTTACCCAAGCCAATGTAGAACAATTAACTTTTTTTTACGTTAAAACGGAATTCAATTTTGAAAATTATTATTTGTTGGATCTTTTATCGGATGCGGTGAGAGGGAATGTTATGCATTTAGAAGTTGAATTCGATTTCCTTTATGAACCCATTATATAGCCCTTATAAAATCAGGTTTAATATACAAAGTAAATAGTATTACCGAAATTCTTCTGATAAATGTGTAGGTATACCAGAAACAAATCAATGGGCCATGGAACAAACAGAAAGTTCTCCTAAAGGACCTCACCATATACGAAGACCAACTCCAGGTTGGTCTTAAGTCTTTTCTGAATGGTGGTCGGTGGTGGCGGTGAAAATTGTTGTATTCTTTATTTCTTAGTTCATGCCCATACAATAGCAATGCAGTGAAAAGGATTTAGAAGGAACAAAAATATAGAAATTTATTTGAAATTGTACTTTTGTTGCTGTAAACTTTTAAAGAGGTTTTCTTGTTAGTTCTCTGTCTTTTTCCAACCTAATTCCTCAACATAGTTCTTAACTTTTTTTTTTAACTATCTTGCAAAACGTTTTCATCTGTTTTTTTAATACTTTTCTTGGAAGGTTTATGAGGTTGAAGGAAGAAGAAATTTTAAAATTGCAAATCGAATAGTATTGTTTCATTTAATCCGCATTTTATTTTATTTTTGAAAAATAACTGCACAATGAAGCATCTTGTTGAGGTTAATGTTTTGAATATCTCTGAATACAAAGAAATTTTGTATTATTCTTTTGAAATTTTACATTTTGTGAGCTCAACATTTAAACATATTTTTCTGTGTTAAATAAAATGCACATAACTGCCATGAAACTTATTTATAACGTTTTTGCTTAGGAATTAACATCAATCGAACAAGCAATATTAAAATTTACAACAATTACATGAAACAAGTCGTAATTTAGTAGAAAACTATTTTTTTTTTTTAAATTTTAGTTATGATACAAATTATAATAGTAATACATTAGTTAAATTAGAAATGTCATTTAAGATATCACGGACATTTTAATAACGGTTCTAAGAAAATTAATATTCAACATTTTTAATTTTGTAAGTATTTGTGCAGAAAAACCAATGATGAAATTTTATCAAGATAACACCGGTCTACAAAAATACCGTTTTTTTTTTGTTGTACATGATAAAACAATACATTTTTATAGGATTAAGGTGTCCTGAAATAGGATCTAGCCTTAATATTTTGTTATCACATCAGATTTTTAATATTTGAAACTTTAAAATGCTAAAGACAACCAAAAACGGTTTTTTAAAGCTTTATCAACATATCCCTTACCAAAAAACTGTATGATGATTTTGCAAAGTATAAATCTTTCTTTTCTAGTTTAAAACATTTTACTATCTTACTTAGTTTCCTGAAATACTTATTAGTTATGAGTCATTTTTTGATTCTATATGAAGTTTTGAGCAAACCTTAAATTTAATTTTTAACTTCCCAAAGGAAGTTATTGTAATGGGTCCGATTTGATAAATTGAAAATTTTGACATTTCTCGACGTTTCAAGGTCCCTAGAGTCGAAATAAAAGATTTTTAGAGAGATGTCTGTGCGTGCGTGTGTACGTACGTTCGTACGTCCGTACGTCCGTACGTTCGCGACGTTTTTTTCGTCGTCCATAGCTTAAGAACCAGAAGAGATATCGACTTCAAATAAATTTTGTTATACAGATAATAAGGCAGAAAGGTGCAGAAAGGGCTCTCAAGAAAATTGCGTGGGTTGTTTTTTACCATAGCAGTTTAAAAAAAAAGGAGAAAATATTGGTTAAACCTAAATATATCAGGAACCAATGACGCTAGAGACTTGAATTAAATTATATATTATATATTGTAACGTGATACAAAACAATTATATAATTGGAAAAATATCCAATTAACGGTCTTTTTTATAAATCAAAAAAAAAAATGCAAAAAAAAATTTGTCACCTCGAAAATTTTACGACTAAAATATGATTTTATCTCCAAACAATTTCGTGCAATGAAGAATAATGTTTTTGACATCTGATAAAATTTTGAAAAAAATTGGATTGACAGTTTTTTTTACAAAAAATAAAAAAAACATTACTCAAAGTTGGTAAAAATTGAATTTCGACTCAAATAGCTTTTCAAAAACTTGAGATTAAGGCTTCAAACTTATTTTATCGTATAAGAAATATTGTTTTCAATATTCTGAAAAATGTTGAGAAAAATCGAATTGACAGTTTTTTTACAAAAAATAAAAACCTAAAAAAAATTATAAAAGGTGGTAAAAATTGATTTTCGACTCAAATATCTTTTCAAAACTTTGAGATATTGGCTTTAAACTATTTAATCTTTCAAAAAATATTGTTGTCAACATTCAGTAAAATTTAAAAAAAAAACGAATTGACAGTTTTTGTACAAAAAATTAAAAACCTAAAAAAAAATTAACAAAAGTTGGTAAAAATTGATTTTTGAATCAAATATCTTTTCAAAAATTTGAGAAAATGGCCTCTAACTCATTTTAACTTATAAGAAATATTGTTTTCAACATTAGGAAAAACTTTGAAAAATCGAATTGATAGTTTTTTACAAAAAATAGAAACCTAAAAAAACAATACTAAAACTTGGTAAGAATTTACTTTAGATTCAAATAGTTTTTCAAATATTACAAATATTGGCTTCAAACTTATCTTATTTCACAGAAAATATTGTTTTTAATATTCAGTAATTTTTTTATAAAAATCCAACAGTCCATTTTTTCATAAAAAATAAAATCAAAAAATAGTACGCAAAAATTGATTTATATAGACAAACTTTTAAGCAAATCAAATCTACAGATGGGATGGGAAGTTATCAGTGTGGGTCGCATCCCAGCCTCTTTTTTTTGTTTTATAATAAGCCTACACTCAAGGGGATATTACTACCCTTATTATGTAAAGACACAGTGTGAGCACTAGGAAAGGGAGTTTTTAAATATATGTTTTTCAATAAATTTTCGATGTTTAACTTTGATTTTACCTATCTGCAGTAAGGACTCTCTACCAATAACGGTAGTGACTTGAATTAAATTTTGTATTGTATATTGTAACGCGATACCGAACAAGTATATTTTTGGAAAAAATTCAATTTACGGTTTTTTTTTATAAATACAATTGTTTTCAACATTTAGTAAAATTTTGAGAAAAATCGAATTGGCAGTTTTTTGAAAAAAAAAAAATAAAAACCTTAAAAAGCAATACTGAAACTTGGTAAAAATTTACTTTCGATTTCGACTCAAATATTTTTTCAAAAATAAAAAAAAATATTGGCTAATTTTATCTCACAGAAAATATTGTTTCCGACATTCCGTAAATTTTTTATAAAAATCCCAACACTCAGTTTTTTCATAAAAAATAAAAATCGAAAAAAAATATTACGCAAATGCTAATAAAATTGGTAAAAATTGTTTTGGACTAAAAATCTCGTTAATAAAAATTTATTTGGAAATCAAACTATTTCATCATATTCAAAATATGTAGTATTGGTAATTTTTAAATTCTTTGGAATAATTCAACTGACAACTTTTTTAACAAAAAACAAAAGTCTACAAACCTTTTATGCAAGTCAAATCGGCAAACGGGATGGGAAGTTATAAGTGTGGATCGTATCCCACTCTCTCTTTTTTTTTAAGGTCAAAATATGTTAACATTATGTCAGGAGATCGAATACTATCGCTAAATGAAATTCATATAAAATTGATTTAAAAAAATGTTTTTGCAGACCAAACGCTATGGTTATTTTTCTCATCTTAAAGCTCTTTGGCCAGTATTATATTATTAATGGTATCAAAATTAAGTCTGCCTTGTGTTTTTATCAAAGTAAATTAAAAAAAAAATTCCTCTCAGCAGCAGCTGAGCTGTGAGGAAATAACATCAAGTTATAAACGAACTTATTTAAATTTTGAAAAAAAAATATTTATTTAAAAAGTTTTTATGATAACTGACCTTTTCCCAAAATTCTGACATGTCCATTTTATCCGTAAGATTATGATCTTGAGATGTGATGATTTTGAGATGTTGAGCCGTCTGTCAATAAATTGCGAAATTAATGCATTCAGCGTGTGCATTCAATGACCGTGTATTTGTTATGGGGTGCGTTCAATTAAATACATTTATGTACCGTTTACATTAGATGAAAAGCACTTTAAGTAGGCATTTTATTTTTGAGAATATAAAAGGAATAGAGTACAGTAATTTTTTTTTAATTTCTTAAAAAAGGGACCAAATAGAATAATAAATGACCTTGCGACCAAGTAAGAAAATAATGACCAAATTTGGTCGTAAATGACCAAACTGGAAACAGTGGTTAAGAGCCGTTGATAAAGTTGGTTGGTAAAGAGCTGTTTATAAGCCGATCAAAAGCCCTTGATAAACCGGTTAGAAAAGAAGCCGTTAAAAAGCCAGCCGGTTAAAATTTTTTTATAAGCCGGTTGAGAGCCGTTATTAAGCTGGTTAAGGCGGTTAAAAGCCATTGATAAGGTGGTTGAAAGCCGTTGATATTATGAGCCAAGAACAGCCATCCTAAATGACGGAATCAGATAGGAAGAGCCAGCAATAGAAGGATACAGAAGACTATCGATGCCAAATCAAGAAGATTTATATACGTTAATATTTTCTAAAGTTTTTTTAAAATTAAAATTGAAATCAGAGTCATAATATAAAGGCCACAAAAAAGCCAAATGGTAAAGTGCAATTTGATTTCCAGAAACAAAACCTTGTCGACCAGTGTCCTTTGGTAGCGAAAGTATCATTCAAAATTAATCAATTTGTATTCAGTCGTTTAGAGATAATTTTTTGTTTATTGCTGTAAATTTTGGAATTAAAACATAAACAAATGTGGTGGGAACATTCTAAAATGTCCTTAGCTTGGATAGAATTGAGCCATATTCGACGGAGCAATTTTGTACATATCTAGAAATGCGAAAGTTCTTTTTTAGAAAATTTAACGAACATCACTTTATGGTCGCTAACTAAGCTTGTTTTAAATAACATTCCCATTGTAAGCGCGATTTAAAAAGTCAATCTACTTGTAGCACAGTATACTCTTAATTCGACTCTGCCGTTTAAATCGTTTTAGAGAGTATCATTATTGCTCTTGACATATTAAAGACATTTGATAGAGTTTGGCATCAAACTTTCTTACGCATTCGGTATCGATGAGTCTCTTCTTTTTTTGGGTAAGAAAAACTATCTATTGGAATGTTCAATATACAAGTTGTAAATATGATATCCACAAAATAAACGCTGATGTAGACCAGGGCTCCGTTTTGTTTCCGACACTATTCCTTATGTTCATGAATGATCCTTTGTTTGATGTTATTAAAAGAAATTTTGACTGAAACTTTCAATGTACTAAATTGCTTGGTAAGCGAGTTTAGGCAGTTTTCATACTGCAGGTCATTAAGAAGCTTTCGTCCTTCGAGATAATTCTTATGGTGATAATTAATCAGTGTTTCCATGACCTTGGGAAGAAGGGACGTGAGTTCTATTGGACGATAGTTGGAGGGGGAGGAGGATTCACCTTTTGCAGGGAAAGGCTGGACAGATGCTGTTTTTCGTCCACACGAAAAACTCCTAACGCAGTGGTTTTGCCTGCGTTTAATAAGAACACCTGTACAACAATAGCAGGGATACTACTATCCAGGCTAGCGGATTTGTGAATGTCGATATCTTTAAGTACTCTAGCAACTGCACGAGTGCGAAGAAGATTTGTCCCATAAAATCGTTTACGCTCTCAAGAACAGGAGGACCCATGGCACTCTCTGGTAACGTTGAATTAACAGCAAACTGTGCTACAAGCAAATAGGCTTTATTAATCGAGCTTAGTCATTGTGGACGAGCGTTGGAACCGACGATGACGTGGTGTTTCGTACGTTTTTCTACAAATGACCAAAAATTTGTACTACCTAATGGGACATTGTAGTATATTTTGCCGTAATTTCTAGTCATGCAAACATTTGTTTCGTCGAACATGACCATTGGAGGGTGTTGGCGGACTAATCTAAAACTTCAGGAATTCAAGTTGGCTCTTCAACAAGCTTAAATATTTGAATTAACTAAGCAAAGACTACAAAATACCTTCCTTTGGGCGTTGTGTACATTGAAATCTCCCGCAATGACGATTATAGTGTGAGGATAATGGGCAACAATTCCTTGAATGGGTTCGGACAGAGCATCAAATTCGTAAAAAAATTGAATTTCTGTCCAGATTTGGTATTTGATAAAGCTCGTTTAAATTCGCATACTTGTCCCTTGGCTATCCTCGTTAAATTCTGACCTTGCAGCATTGCTAAATGCATCGAAAACTTAATGGTTGTGTCTTTAAAACTTACTTTACAATGTTGCTAAATGTGTCGCAAGATGATTGGGTTTCCCGAGACTCTAAAAATGTTCATCGCTCATTCATTCTTTAGCCGTACTACCGGAATGTAAAATACTTTTTCATTCTATCATTTCTTGTCAGTAGAATTTTTAAGAACTAAAAACTAATGTGCAACAACACCTCCTTTCAAAAGATACATTCATTTTTAAAAGTCGTCTAGATGAGAAAAAAAAGTGTTTCACTGTCCCACATTTGAAAGACCTTTACCTTTACCTTTACTTTTTTTTTTTTTTTTTTTATAATTAGCGAACACTAAAAGGGTTTTTTTATACCTTTAATATGCCAAAGACACAGTGTGAGCATTAGGAAAAGAGGGAAGGGTTGGTTAGGAGGTGTCCGTGTACATTGATTTTGAACTCCTGAACATTGCAATGATAGGGAAAGATAGAGCGTGTCAAGGCGTTCCACATTCACGTAGTACGGCTAAAAAATGAATCTCTGTACTTCATAGTACGGCCGAAGTTGGGCTCAAGGGTAAACTGATGGGCATTCCTAGAAGCGCGGGTATTACGGTTAAATTGTTTAAGGGGAGGAATGCAACTGGCTATTTCACTAGAGCATAGTCCGTTAAAATAACAGTAAAAAAGGGTTAGACAAGAAACCTTGCGTCGATGTTCGAGTGACGTAAACGAGTTGATGATGTTAATTTCACCAATCATTTTAAAATTTCTACTTTGAATACTGTCCAAGAGGCTTAAATAAGTTACTGCAGCACCAGCCCAGAGATGAGAGTTATATTCAAGTTTCGGACGTATATAGGTTTTGTAGATTGTAGCCAGATCAGACGGAGAGAAAAATTACTTCCAACGTCTCAAAAAACCTAGACATCTTGCGGCAACATCACGTATGTGATCGCTCCACAAAAGGTGGTTGCTGATGCACATTCCGAGGATGTCGAGATTTTCCGTTTCGTTGATTCAAGTGCCATTCATAGATAGTGGCAAAGAGGGTTTATTTCGCTTTAACGATGCAAGATAGAATTGCGTTTTCGAAGCATTAAATCCCACACGATTTTTTATTCCCCATTGTACAATGCTGTGTAGGTCGGAATTTAATGAGCTAATCATATTTTGTCGTTGCAGTTCCACATCCGAAGAGGAGGGTTGTGAGTCTGGAAACGAATATGAAAAGCTAAGAGTGCTATCGGCAGCGAAACAATGTATTGGATTAGAAGTAGCAGACAGGAGATCATTTATAAAAATGAGGAAGAGGGTCGGAGACAAAACGGAGCCCTGGGGCACACCAGCATTTATGTTATGGGCTTCAGATTTGAATCCGTCCAAAACAAATTGTATTGAACGGTTCGAAAGAAAATTTCTAATCCAACGAAGAAGAGATTCGTCGATACCGAAATCACACATTTTCGATAAGAGAGCAAGATGCCAGACTTTATCAAATGCCTTTGAAATATCCAGTGCAATAATCTTATTTTCTCCAAAACGATGTTAAGATTTGTTCCATTATTCGGTGAGATGAACCATGAGATCACCAGTGGACCTATTGCTACGAAAGCCGTGTTGCCGGTCATTAAGAAGCTTCCGTTCCTCAAGATATTTCTTAAGCTGATAATTAATCAGCGTTTCCATGACCTTGGAAAGAAGGGACGTAATTGCAATCGATCGGTAATTAGAGGGTGAGAAAAAGTCGCCTTTTTTGGGAATAGGCTGGACAAATGCGGTTTTCCATCCAGTCGGAACGAGACCTGAGGATCAGGACAGATGAAAAAGCTTACGCAGTGGTTTTGCCAGCGTTGAAGAACACCTCTTCAGAACAATAGCGGGGATACCATCCGGACCAGCGGATTTATGTATGTTAAGATCTTTTTGGACTCCCACAGTACGAGTGCGAAAAAAGGTTGGTCCCATAGAATCACTAACGCACTCGATGACAGGCGGAATGATATCACTCATTGGCAACGTTGAATTGGTGGCGAACTGCCTAGCGAAGAGATTAGCTTTCTCTAAAGAGGTAACAAGTGGAGTGTCATTGACAACGAGCGTAGGAACCGTCGAAGAGGAAGAATTCCTCATGTTTTTTACAAATCATTTTTTACTATCAGCCAATTGATATTAGTTTGGTCTTATATGCATCAGGCAACAAAATAATTCCCAAAATTTGCAACTTGCAACAATTTTATAATTAATGGTAAATAAATTCCGAATTGCATACCAAAATAAAGTGTTGCATTTCTCTCAAATAATATCCTGCAAGTTTAGCACTGCATGAATGTACCAACATAAATAAAAGAAAAGTAAGGAAAGAAGATGATAAAAATCATTAACTTAGCATTTTTGAACTTCAGAAAATGGTGGTGGGCAGATCAGTGAAGAATCAGGAATTTTCACTTTAAATTTTCCCAGATTCAGAAACAAACCAAAACGAAGCGAAACGAAACGAACAAATCTGGGAGGAATGAGAAAAGTTGATGATGGCGCGATGGGCGTGAAAGGATGTTAAAATTGCTCGTCCACATTTTGTTGTCACTTTGGGACTTTTGGGTAGCAGCGTTGCGATAGCGACTATTTAAATTGTATTTTCGCTGTCTCTCTTCCGTGTTCGTGTCCGCGTCATCGCCGCCGCCACTCGTTGTTGTCCTTGTTGTCGAGGACACCGAGAAGTATAGTGAAATAATTTTTTCGGTGTCAACGACAGCAATGACGAAGATGATGACGACTGACGATGGCGACTGTGGCTATGACGATGACGTTATGGAGGCGACATAATTCAGTCGATGAAAACGGGGAGGACATTCGTGGAAATATCATATTTTTGGGAATTTCATCCTCGCCGATACGATGCCATGCCATGATGGAAATGATGGTCATACTTAATAATTCTTCTATTTTTTTTGTCAAGGATTTTTATTTTCGTTTTCGTCCTTATTTGGGGGGATGGTGATGGAAAATTAAATATTATAACTTGTTGGTTGACAAGAAA
This sequence comes from Eupeodes luniger, assembly GCA_951509635.1. Taxonomy (NCBI): domain Eukaryota; kingdom Metazoa; phylum Arthropoda; class Insecta; order Diptera; family Syrphidae; genus Eupeodes; species Eupeodes luniger. The sequence goes on from OX608075.1 coordinate 46,460,364, forward strand.
TGGCAAGATGATAAGAAGATACAAATTGAAATCATGATGTGACAGTTGGTGGCGGTCTTGTCAGATTGTTTAACGTGATGTTGTTCCCTTTTAAAATACATTCAAGCGCAAAAATATGGCAACCCAATATTCCGAAATGATTAAATCATGAACTATATTGATATTTTTTAAATTAATAAATGATTTATAAGAAATCAAAATCCTAGTAAAGTACCATAATTTTTCAATTTTTTTAAATGGGCTTTTTTATGCGTGTTAACTGACTTGGAGTGCCCAAAAAATATAAATTTTCTATAAGCACAACATGTTTATAATGGACAAGTTCTTGATTAATTTTTTCTGTTAAATTTTCCTATTCCTTTAGAAGGTACTTATTGAAATCAGCTTTAGGAAACATGTGATAAATATGTTTTACACTTCATTATGGACGTTTCCTTTCCCAAGGTTTTGTGTTGTAAATTCAAAATGTTGCACAAATTAACTGTATACAATGTATCTACATTAGCAAAACACTTATTACAAACATTATTATAGTTCGTACACTTATTCCTTGTTAGGAAGGAACACTTGACCATCAGCTACCCTAAAATTAACTTAATTATTTTTGATTACTTTTTGTGTTATTTTACTTTCGCATGCTATACATAATATATACTATATTATATATATATACTCTGTTTAGTATGGTTTTATGGATTATGTACTATATACATACATATATAAGAAGACGTTAATTTACTGGAAGGACAAGGGTTATAAACTTAACTCATTGAATGTTATGATGAAGAAACGGAAGCCATTAATCGTTGTCCCTGTCAGAAGTGGCGACCGATTGCTTAATAATATAAGCGATAATAGATACAGTGTCAATTTAGCTTACAATAGAATTTTAGGAATTGTTAATTAATAATAATTGAGCGAGTAAAACTGAAAGCCTATAAAAATAAATAAGTACATGCATATGTATGTGAATTTCCAATCTCGTTATAGGTTTCATGTTGTTAAAAATTAACATATTCGCATTCGTGAGTTTAATTATAAAGAAATCGGTCCATTTTATTTATTTTAAATGGCACCATTTTTAACCTATTAGCTTGGAAAAATTTTACAAAGAGCGAAAAGTAGCATTACCGTTTTGAAAAAGAAAACGTTGAGTGGATTTAATTTAAAAGTTATTACAACTAATATTTATCAGTACTGACTGTATAAAAACAATAAAAAGGTAGCCAAACCGAAAAAAGAGCGTCGGCGAAGACACAGGATTGCATCAGTGTACTGTGTGTAAAACTATGCACTATGTAGCAAACCCATAGTACAAAAATCTTCCCTCTGGATAAAGTTTCTTTCGAATTATGAAGAACTTTTAGCAGCTATACATGGTTGGCTTTTGCATTTAAATTCTAAAGAACACATCAATCACATGGGATATGTCAGGTCCCTCAATGATTCAAGGATTTGGAAAAACAGTTTTCTTGAAGCAATTATGAGAAATTCAACTGATACCATTTTACTGACAGATGAGGGATATGGTTAATAAGTTAGTAAGTACTAGGTATGTACTATAGTATGCATATGGTCCAATGATTAAAGAGAATTTGTAAAACTTACTAGTTAACTAATTAAGATCTAACTAACTAACTATTTGATCTGCTTAAAAAACTTCTTGGGGGTAAATTTCTTCTTAAACTACTGATTCAGATTAAAATTCATTCGATAAAGAACAAAATATGCACATGCAATCGTTCCATTAAATACACCAGCTATAAAGTAGAACTGCAAAAGATTTCTGTGTCCCCAAAAGAGATGAAAGATTTATCAAGGGGATCCTTTGAGTGTATGGCGGTAATAGATGCCAGCGGAAAAAACGAAGACAAATCTATGTGAATACTTTCTATTCTATCAATATGAACGGAATAGTATGGCGCCCATACAACGCACGCAAGCGTATTCAAGAATTGGCCAGACAGAAGAAACATACGTAATTTTAATATCATATGGATCGCGAAACTCTAGGGAAAATTTTTTGACGAAGCTAAGTATTTTGTTAGCTTTTTTTAACTTCCCATAGGAAGTTATTGTAATTGGTCCGATTTGTCGAAAAAAAGATTTTTATAGAGATGTCTGTGCGTGCGTGTGCACGTACCTTCGTACGTCGGTACGTTCACGACGTTTTTTTCGTCGTCCATAGCTCAACCAGTAGAGATATCGACTTCAAATAAATTTTGCTATACAGACAATAATGCAACACAATTCTGGGGTGGTTTTTTTACCATAGCAATTTAAAAAAGAGGCTGGGATGCGACCCACATTGATAACTTCCCATCCCGTCTGTCGATTTGTCTTGCTTAAAAGGTTTGTAGGTTATTGATTTTTGTTGAAAATTCGTCAGTTGAATTGTTCTAAAACATTAAAAATTACCAACAATATTTTGCATATGATAAAAGAGTTTGATTTCAAAATCTATTTTTGTTAACGAGGTTTTTAGTAGGAAACCAATTTTTACCAATTTTAGTAGCATTTCTTAAGAGTTTTTATTCCTTATAGACACAAATACAAATTTGATGAATGAAATTAATTTGAAGTCAATATCTTGTATTGTTCACGAGATATCGAGAACCGAACATATATTTTTACCAATTTTGTGTACTTTTTATTTTTTTATGAAAAAACGGAATGTTGGATTTTTATAAAATTTTTATACAGAATGTTGAAAAAAAAAATTTCCGGTAAGATAAAATTAGTTTAAATCTATTATTTTTAGTTTTTGAAAAGATATTTGAGTCGAAAGTAAATTTTTACCAAGTTTTAGTAATGTTTTTTAGGTTTTTATTTTATGTAAAAAACCTGTCAACTAGATTTTTTATTAAAATTTCACAGAATGTTGAAAACAATATATTTTATAAAATAAAATTAATTTGAAGCCCATATCTCAAATTTTTAAAAACATAATTGAGTCGAAAATCAATTTTTACCAACTTTTAGTAACGTTTTTTTTTTAGGTTTTTATTTTTGGTAAAAAACTGTCAATTCGATTTTTGTCAAAATTTTACTGATTGTTGACAACAATATTTTTTAAAAATAAGATTAGTTTAAAGCCAATATCTCATAGTTTTGAAAAGATATTTGCGTCGAAAATCAATTTTTACCAACTTTTAGTAATGTTTTTTTTTAGGTTTTTGTTTTTTATAAAAAAATTCGATTTTTCTCAAAATTTTACCAGGTGTTAAAACCATTATTCTTTGTTGCACAAAATTATTTTGGAGATAAAATCATTTTTTGTTCGTAAATTTTTCGAGGTGACAAATATTTTTTTCAGGTTTTTAAGTTATGAAAAAAACCGTTACTAGGATTTTTTCCAAAAATATACTTGTTTGGTATTACGTTACAATATATAATATAAAATTTAATTCAAGTCGCTAGCATTATTGGTTCGTGAGATATTTTGGGTATACCAAAATATTCACCTGTTTTTTAAATTGCTACGGTAAAAAAAACCACCCACTCAATTTTCTTGAAAGCCCTTTCTGCATCTTTCTGCATTATTATCTGTATAACAAAATTTATTTGAAGTTGATATCTCAACTGGTTCTTGAACAATGGAAGACGAAAAAAACTTCGCGAACGTACGGACGAACAGACGTACAGACGTACAGACTTACAGACGTACAGACGAACAGACATACAGACGTACAGACGTACAGACGTACGAACGTACGAACGTACGTACACACGCACGCACAGACATCGCTCTAAAAATTTGACAGATCGGACCGATTACAATAACTTCCTATGGGAAGTTAACAATGCATAGGAAACATAAGACATACATTTTTGAACATAAATTAAGGTATTCCATCAGAACTGAAACGTTCATTTATAGCTTTCAAATATTGTCACGTATAGTATAGTACAGTTCCAAAGAATCTCATGTCCGCTTCGTAAGGTATGGACTACTAAAAGTTACGAAACCCGCTTGTTCTTGATTTGTCTACGTTTCTATAGGTTTAATAGTATTATCACCTTTACTATAATTGTCAAAAGAATTTGATTTGCTAAAGTGTTTGCCTGAATAATTTTTTCATTCGCTTAACCTTTTCGGAGATAGAAGCTCAACTAGTTATCTAATCTTAACCGTGTCTATTATCAGAAACAATAATGGTAATGACGTGATTTAAAACTATGTATCGTCTCGGGTTAATCTGCGTCGACAAGCGACTTCACATAACTCCATTAAAATAGTCCAGCGATGTTAAATCGCATGATCTTGGAAGCCACGCCCGCCACAGGCAAAAGTTTAGATTGTTTAGTTACACTGTGCGAGCAGAACCATTATTGTATTCATTGTAAAATGACAAACTAAGCGTACATCAAGTGACAGCTGTCAAAAAAGATAAACTCCGAAAAAAGTATTACCAGTTCGATAACCACACGAACAAAAGCTTACAATTTTGTTGTCTATTTATGTAATTAAATTGTTTGCATTTAAGAATAGAAATTAAAATGATGCCAAATTTTCTTTGTTATTGTTGAAAAACAAATGGTAAAGTACAGAATTGACATTGCCCGCCATTTCCAAAAAAACTTCTGATTCACTTTTTACAAATATAATGCACAAAGTTACTTACCTTCTTTACATTATGCCTAAATAGAACGTATCGCAGATCATATGAACAATGGTACCCTCGGACGTTCAACTGTCTGAGGGTGTGATTTGTAACGAGGGTTTGAACAGTGTTCGTGGCAGTGTCCAGTACGGCTAATCCTCCGTCATCCGATTGGAAGACATACTTTCGTGTTGTCACCCAAGCTGGTTGCAGCCGATTCGGCGTAAGATCGCCTTGCAGGTACTCATCGAGTATCATACGACGGCCTGACCAATAAAGGAGTTCATCGACGTACCTGTGTGTATATGAAATATTTTTTATTTTTATTAAAATTGATTAAAAAGTAAAAGTGAGTAGGATATAACTTACCCCAAGAGGTAGATCGCTGTTATGATACCGGCTATTACAAAACTTATTACTAATAACGAAAAGATAATACTACGCCAATTGTGACCTTCGTCGTAATCTAGGTCTTCGTTTTTCTGCTTTGGATCTTGAACTTGGAGGGTTTCATCGGGTGGTAAACGCCATGATCCACCACGATCTGCACCCGCATTTGCATGCATTTCACTTTTGAATGAATTTGAAAATTCTGTTTCTAAATAGTTTTCTTTGTGTTTTTGATTTCAAATTATTTTTGTTTAAATATGTTTTTTAGTTTTAAGATTAAATATTGGAAGTTTCATTTACTACATAAATATGGAAAATTTAAGATGTTTGTTTTTTATATTTTTTGGTTTTGTTTTTATTTTGATTAAGTGAAGATTTTTGATTCATAGATGTTTTGTTTTCTAGAGTTTAGAGTCTTTGATTTAGATCTTTTTGTTTTTGTTTACTTTCTAAATAGTTTTTTTTTTTTTTTAAGAGAATTGAAAATTAAGTTTAGTCCTTGATGCTTTTTTTTTCTTAATTTGATTTTGATAATTGTTATAGTAGTTTTCTTGTTTGTTGTTGTCTGTGTTGTTGGTGAAAGTTTTACATAGTAATTTTAGGGTGGTGGTGGTGGTTGAATTTTGTGTTATTTATGAGGAGGACCCTCATCAACTGCCCTTAATGGGTCACCACCACCACTGCTTGATTGGATTTCGCCCGCCATGATTGAAATATTTGTTTTGTGTTGTCCACAAGAGTCATCGATGGCAAGCAGTTTTTCTGAAAATATAAAAAATAGATACTTTTAGAAAAAAATTAAGTTGTTAAGGTTTTTCTTTATAAAGGGTCATTAAAATTGTCATCATCTACAAAAAATTGTGATTAATTGTTTAATTTTGATACGAAAAGTTTTAACAATAAGTTTCAGATCAATCCTGAAAAAAAATTTAATAAAATATTCTTAAATCATGAACAAAGAAAAATGTTCTTCAAGGTCACTAAACTTGGCCTTATATAACTTCTTTTTAATGTGTCACATTAAATGATATTGTGTCAATGCCAAAGGATTTAGAGATACATCTTTTGCCAACATTATTTTTGAAAGAACACCAAATTGAAATTTTTCATCAAAACTTTTCCTTGAAGAAGCTATTAAACTGGATTTCCTTGATTAAGCTATAGCTAAAGCTGTCCCAAAAAATAATTCAACAAGGCATAACTTACCAAAAAACAAATGTTTTAATCATGAATGTCAAAAGGTTAGAGATAAAGCATTCAAGGTGCTTAATTTTGTTTCGAAAATTCATCCTTAAGAAGATGTACTAGAAAGGAAACAAAATTTTCAAACTAATTTGTTTGGGTTCAAAAAAAATTACCTTGGACAATTAGTGCAGGAGGCTTCAAACGCAACCAATGCAAAATGTTTTTGGAAAGCTATAAGAGAAATAACTGGCAGACCTTTCACTATTAGCGTTAGTTTACATCCTAATATCCCTAAAGACCACTTCTGCAAACTTCTTAACCCTATAAACAAAGGTGCAATAATCCAATAAGCCAGGCCCTTAGTTGTAAATGATTACCTAGACCATCACATATGTTTGGAGGAAGTCAAAGAGGATATTGCTGGAACTAAACATAGCAAAGCTAGCAAAAGTTCTACAAACATTTAACAGAAGAAGCCTTTATTGTGATGGTGGATTAGTTCAAACAAATATTTAGTGAAAACATTTTACCACAAGGATTCAGAAAGGTGATTTCATTTCCACTACACAAAAAAGGCGACTTGGATTCAGTAGAGAATTATAGAGGTATTTCCTTCCTGAATTGTTCATTGAAGATTTTCGCACTAGTACTGCACGCAAGACTCACAGCATGGGTCGATAATGAAAACCTTCTTAGTGATTTTCAGGCTGGTTTTAGACAAAATCATTCAACAATTGACCAAATTTTCACCCTTATGAATATTGCGCAGTCGTTTCAGGATCAACATAGGAACCTATATACTTTTTATGTAGACTTCAAAGCCGCTTTTCATTCTATCGATAGAAGGTCATTATACTACAAACTTTCATTGATGGGAATGTCATCGAAAATGCTTAATGTTTTTAAGCTCTTGTATTTGGACACAAAACCAGCGGTATAAAATGACAAGCATCTGTCAGAATGGTTTTCAACAACAATGGGAGTGAAGCAGGGTTGTGTGCTAAGTACCCTGTTGTTCATTCTGATTCTTGATGACCTAAATGAAGTGCTTTGGAATAGAATTTGGTGGGCTGGAAGGAGGATTAAAGTACTCATGTATGCTGATAGTATAGTCTTGTTATCGGACAGCCTCCAACCCTATCCGTTTGGAGATCAGAAAGGTCTTCTTTAAATGCGCGACAATGACCTTTCAAAGAACAACAAATGTTTTAAACGGAAAGGAAGGATGGAAGATTCTGACCGCTTTTTGCAAGGAAGCCGATAGCTACAGAGCCAAAATAATAGCTTAAGAATTCTAGTTTAAGTTTTTTTTCACACTAAACCTAGCCAATGATCTTTATTATCATTACTATTTTTTGATAATTATATTTATAAATTACTTACAATTCAAGAATTGGCCTTATTTCACTTTTGTAAAGTGTAATAAAGCCAATAGTAGCTTTTTAGTATACGAAATTCCATCTTCACCTGATGCTTTTCCATCTTTGTCTTTTTGAAGCACAATTTTTATTTCATTAGTGTCTATTTCAGAGTTCAAAGTTTCTTCAATAAACAGGGGTTCTGCATAGGCAAAAGATAAATGGGATGGTTTTTGAATGGTGTGATAGTTGATTTGAGCACACATTTGTACCAATGAGTGTTGAGTTCGTGAAGAATTTCTGATAAAGGAAATTATATCCATTGAAAACAAGTCAATAGATTTATTAGATGAAGAAGTTTGAGCTAAATTGATATGTAGACTATTTTTATAGGTATTCAAACTTTAATTCCTCCATTTAAGTTTCGTTAATGGTTTCAAAGTGTTGTTGAAAGGTTGGGGTCGAAACACTGTATGGATCATAATACTGTATTTAAAATACTGTATATCAAAATACTGTATGTACAAAATACTGTATGATCAAAATACTGCACCTCAAAATTCTGTATACCAAAATTCTGTAGGTATTTCAAAATGCTGTAGGTATTTCAAAATGCTGTAAATAAGGCTAAAAACTAAAAATCGTTTCGACAATGTAAAAAAGTGCGCACTTTTTACAAAAAAGAAAAACAGAATATTTTTTTTAAGAAAATATCATAACAATTTTTCATTAGCGTAATGTTCTAATATACTTCTGGTATCTTCTTCTTATTTTCTCTTCACCATTTTCTTCTTCTTAGTTATTTGTATTTCTCTCACATTTGTACATGAATTGTTCCTATCATAATTAACAATTGTATTAACTATTGTACCAAACTAATTGATCTGTCAAAACTTCCAGTATTATTCAATATTATGAGATACAGTATTTTGACAATACAGCATTTTGAGACACAGTATTTTAAATGTACAATATTTTGAAATACAGAATATTAATCATACAGTATTCTACAGTATCAAACAGAATATTTTGACCATACAGTATTTTAAAATACAGCATTTAGACCCGCTCCCGTGTTGTTGAAGTGTGTATTCACTGTTTCATTTCAATACAATTGGCAAATGATCAGAATAGGTTTTAAACTGAACTATTCATTTTGAGACTAAGTTAATCCAGTCGTTATTTGTAGTCGATAATAGATTTACCTTGTCCTCCAATAAAAGTGGATTGGGTCTTTAGACAATCAGTTGGTTGTTGAGATTAGGGTATTGTTAATTGGTTGTGAGATGTGTGTTTGCGTGCTATTAATTCTAGCATTGAAATCCACGATTAAAATAACACTTTAACTAACCATACGAACGACTCATAATGTCGTTTAATTTTTCAAAATCTTCTATTCATTTATTGCAGTTAATGTAAACCTCAGCAATCAACAACCTCAGCAATCAACAAATTGTAAGAGTTTTACTACAGTAGTGCCTTCTAATTCTACGAAATCGTAGGTAGAAGGCATAGAAGTGTCGTTTCGATTCCATAAACGCTTCAACCGTTTGCACGTCGTCTAGTTGATGTTTTAACTGCTGAATTCCAGAAAAGTTTGAATCAATTATAGAACTTTTTAAATTTAATAGAATTTTCGTAAATGCCATGGGCTTCGAAAAGAAAAGGCTTATCGGATGTTTTAATATAATTCGAAAAATCTGTAAAAAAGGATTTTGTTATTGAAACCAGATAATATTATACGAAAAAGTACTATATTTAATACTATTTGACATCCCTGGTGGTGCATAAGTAGTTAAACTATTAAAGGCTAACAAAAATAAAACACGTAAAAGTTAGATGATTTAAATTTATACAACTTATGCAATTATGAATATTTATGAAAACGAAACCAATAATTATACAAAATGTAATTAATTTAAATTGGTTGTTCCAAAAACCAATGGCGCTTAGTCCGAGAAAAACAAACCAAAAACAATTAATTCAAAATGAGATAGAAATAAAATTACTTAAATATAAAACTTATTAATAGTGATCCTGATTATCTACTACACTCCACGTTATTATACTATAATTTAGGATAACAAATTTGCTTCGGGCAAATGTCGACCACAAAACTAATGAAATTTATGCAATCCATTATATTCCAAAAAAATTCGAACTGAAAACCACACAAAACTATTTTTATTTTTGTTTTGCTTGTATTTTCTAATTAAGTGGTTGATGTAGTGTTTTATACTCGCGTATCTATAACTCGGTAAACATTTTAATCGTTTTAAATTTAAATTATATATAATTTTGTTGACGCCTCCTGTTTTATCCTTTGTCTCTCTAACTTTTGAGAGTTTAGCCTACATGAGTGAATATTGCATTGTGGCAAATGCAACTTCCACACCCACCATATGACTTTAAGCTACAATGTCATCATACGCATAATAATCAACCATAACATGACCAAAATAACATTTACGACCGAAAAGCTGAGAAACTCCAGTGTCCAGCACCAGCTCCGTCCCTTGCTCGTCCGTTGGCCGTCCCATCCTTTCCCAGCTCAGCCCCAACGAAACCGAACCTAAATTATCGGATTCAGTGGTCAATCCATTAACATGCTGCTTTATTCAGTGGAAAACAGTTGTTATCAGGTGGTAGTGGTGATGATGGTGACTATATAGAGCTTCTATTTGCTACCGTAACTTAATTTTATGGCCTTATTTTATGTTTAGAATAATTATTGTTGAAGTTATAAATTTTTTATTGCCGTTTGTAAGTATGCGTGAGTTGAGAAAAAACATTGTTTTTTTTTTAACATAAATGAAAATGAAGTTTGAAAGAAAAAAAACATGCGATGGGGGAAAATTTGGAAATTAAATATTTCACATGTTAGTCGATATGGAGAACATCTGACATCAGCTCATGCTAAAGATTGACAGGTAGGCCAAAATAGACATTTCACCACTGAAGAGGACACTTAAGACATCGTTAATAACAACTGACAAAAAATCCCCCAAAAACCACACGCGAACATTAAAAGTTATTTAGGTTTTTTTGGCCGTATCTTTAAAACAATAAATGCTAAAGTTTTGTATGTCTAGACTTTGAAGATCATAAGATGTACTAAAAAATATCTTCAGTGACTTTTTTTCTATGAGCAAGTGCGTAGTAATATCCGTGGTTTGATGGTAAGTGCGTAGGTCAGGCTACATGTCTTGGGTTCATTATCTGCCTGTGCCAAGTAAAGTTTTTTTTTCACGGGTAACGACCTCTTGCAAGGAATTGACAAATCCTCGAATCCTCTAGTCTATTAGAAAATTGAAATTAAATTTTTGTAAGATTATTTTCATGTTTCTATATTTCCACTATTTGACCTTCAGTTCGAGTCCCGAATTTGAATATTAAAATGTTTAATTTTGGTGATTTTTTGAGATAATTATTGACTTGAACTTGTATTCGGAATCATTGTATAGAACGTAACTTAAAACACACACGTATTATAAGATCTTTAATAATAAAATGCACGACTGGGTCGCACGAACTTGCTCCTGTATGCAAAGAGTCTGTTTAAAAATGTACCTATAAAAGATTTAAAAATATACCTGTAAAATAAGTTCGTCTTCAAAGATATAAATGCCATTTGATTTGTCAAAAAACTTGTGATTCATCCCAAGACACAACTCATCCCGAAAATGAAAAATACTTGTAAGCATACTTAACGAAAACAATTGTTTGTGTATTCAACTAGTTAAAAATATTTAAAATTATTAAAAAAATAAATAATTAAAAATAAAAAAAAATAATTAAAATAATTTAAAAAAAAATTTTAAGATTTAAAATTTTACCTGAAAAATAAGTTTTTCTTTAAAAATTTTAATGCCATTTTATTAATCAAAAAATCCTTGATTTTTCAAATTTTTTTTTTTGAAAATCGTTAGAGCGGTTTTTTTTTAAATTAATTTTGTATATATAAAATTTTTCAAGTTTCTTCTAAAAATATTTTTGGTATGCAGTTGTTTAGTGATTGTAAATATACGCTCTACATTTGAATTTCGTAAAAAAATGTTGACCTGTTTTTGAGATATAGAATTTTGAAAAAAAAAATTCAATATTTTTTTAAAAATCCAAACAATACAAAATTGCACTTTTGATAATCAAATATTGTTAAAGCAATATAAGAGCTTATTCACAAAAAAAATTATTGAAATCAGTTCATAAGTTGCCGAGAAAATTAAAAAACAAAATAACGGTTTTATGAGCGGTACCTTTCCTGAGCAATACAAAAATATGTTTTTCTTATTAAAAGAAGCCAAGTTAAAAAATAAAATTTTAGAGAAAATTTAAAAAAAATCTATCGGTTTGTTTTTGAGAAAATTCGAATTTTCGTTTTTTGACCAAAAAAATTGTATGGGGGCCACTGTTAGTTTTGATCTTAAAAAAAAAATGAAAAAAACGCCTAACGCGAATCTGCTCAAAACCTTAACTTCCAAGTTTGAACTCAATCGACCCAATGGTTTAGGCTGTAGGAGCGTGGACAGACAGACAAAACAGACCGGACGGAATCGCGGGACCCACTTTTTTCGACTTCTCTACCATCGTAATATCATGTTTGATTAAAATCTCGAGTTCGAAATTTTGCACGAATGCAAAACTTGCCATATAGTTCCTATATGTCGCAAGTAAAAAGGAAGTGCGAGAATTATTACATATTTGTTAACTTTAAATTTAAACATGCTATGTTTATTTTTTATTGAATAATTTTGATATGTATGGAGAAAAATATCAATATAAATTTTGCAAATAAAAAACAAAAGATTTTAATAATTTCAATATTAAAAATTTGAATTTAAAGTACTAATTCACAAAGACTAAAAAATAATATAACTTACAGAACTTGAATAACTTAATGTGTTCACTAAAAATGTTGGGAACTTTTCACAGTTTTTTAACGATGATGTTCTAAACGTCTGTTTGTATCAATTTTCATCTCTTGAAGAACATAGCTTTAAATAAAATGCATTTCAGGTTATCATTTATAGACCCTTTACAAAAATAAAATTTATTATTAATTTATTGGAAATAATTGATTGAGGTGCTATTTGCCATCATAATTTGATCTACTAAATATATGGCACAATTGTTGCTCTAGTCTTACACTTGTAAAACTAAAACAATAACTAAATTGATGGACTGATGGAGATGATATTGACCCATTAATATTATTCCAACCATAAAACAAAATTGCAAATACTAGTTTAAAGATTTATTAAAGCGAGTTTCATGTGACCATGGAAGAAAACGAAGCCAGAACTGCTTCAAATCTTTTTACATGAATGAAGTAGTAAGGTGACCACACTACACTTAAATTCAAGAATAGGTTTTACAAATAAAAAAAGAGAAGCTTAAAAACGTAAGGGTCACGGCAACCGCGACCGAATCTCTTTACTAATCCAAGGATCCTATTGGCTTTCTTAACTATGTAGTTTCAATGCTCATTAAAAGTTAACTTGTGACCTAGAATAAACCCTAAATCAGAAAACACAGAGACTTTATTTAAATGAAATGTATCAAAAGTATAATTAAAATCAAAGAGAACTTTTTTGTGTGTAAGACTCATGGTTTTAACATTTTCAACATCTTAAAGGAGACATTTTTTATTGCACCATTTCCTAAATATTATAAAATCTTCTTGCAAAAGTGAACAGTCAGACATCGATTTAATATTTTTAAAAAGCTTAATGACATCAGCATAAAGAAGGATGGAAGAATTTTGTATGATAGAAACAAAGTCATGCATAAATAAAATAAATAAAACTGGACCTAAATGGTTTCGCTGAGGGACTCTAGAATTGACAACGAAATACAAAACTATAAATTATATATTTTAAATACGATGAGATCCAATTTAATTTGTTGTTAAAACCTTGATTGGTTTCCTTTAAAATTAATGTATTGTGACACAACTTGTCAAAGGCTTTGCTAGAATCAGACTTGTCCACGTTTTTCAAAAACATCTAAACAAAAGGTCGTGAAATTGAATAAATAAGTTACTGTAGAACTGAAAGAGTACCTATTAATTTTTGTATTAAATGAATTTCTAATATAAATTAACATTACATAAATGACTGAAAGCAAGTACTGGTCTCTTAAACGTTAGACGATAGTTTGATCGGCTAAAATTTGTTCGAATCGGTACTCGATTTCTTAGTCTGGGAGGCGACCGTAGGGTACCCTACCTCATAAGCGGACTGGAATTGAGTGCCAGAAATGGATAGAGCATGACGTGGCATATACAAAACTGCAGGGCGGGCTAACTTTCGATGGGCCTTGTGGTGGCAAAATGGCTACTTCCGGTACCGTTTTTTGGTACATACCTACCTCATCAGCCGACTGCAAAAATGTACAACGGGTCTGTTGGGATTTACTTACAGATTTCAAAACAGAAGGGCGGGCAAAAAAAACTTGGGCCAAACCGCTTGTCCGCCCATTTCGAAAAACGGTGTTTTTGGTACAAACCTACCTCATCCGCCGACTAGACAAATGAGGTATCAAATGAAAGCTTAGACTCTCTAGATTAAGAATCCGTTGGGCGGGCTAACTTTTGATGGGCCAAACATGTGCCCGCCCAGCTGTTTTTGAAAAAAAAAATCAAAATTCATTAACTTTTTACTTACCGAAATTTCAAAGTTTTGTATCTCAAATTAAAGAAAAAAGGGTGAGTTGATTAGTTTCACTGTCAACTCAATAAAACCTTTAACTGAAGTTTTAAAAATTTTTAAAATTACTAAAAACAAGTATTTTACCACAGTTTTTAACTGTATTATTTGTCTAAATGTATGTTAAAAACATACGTAATAAATATGAAATTATTTTCTGCAACAAATTTTTCGATCTTCAATATCAAAAAAAACAAAACACATACGAAATATAAAAGTATTTATCTTCATTTTTTTCGAAAAACAAATGTAATAAAATTTTACCATAATTGAAAAAAAAAAATGTTTGCGGAAAAAAATTCGTAAATTATGTTTTGAAAACTAAATAAATTATATGCAAACGTATGCTATGCATACATACATAGCTCAAGGTTCAGTAAACGGATTTATAGATGGTAAGCATTTCATTAGGTACAAACGAATACATCCGTTATTGTCAGGTGCCATTCAAACTTTGCATTTCCAACGGTTTTTGTTCTGAAAATAATACAAATATTGCAGAAGATTTTGTAGAAGTTTTACAAGACATGTTTCAGAACTCTTTGCTACCAAATGAAACCCGTGTTACCCATTCCTTGCAAATTATGCAGATATTTTATCGAAATACAGAGTATTCATCGGTCAAACCCTAAAGCATCTTGCACATGAGCAACGAACTGCGAACTGCGAATTGTGGATGTTCGCATATTTTGACTTTTCTTTCACATGAGCTTTTATTTCTATTCGCAGGTAGCGACGAATTGTCAATCCTTTTCTCCATATTTTCCTCAGCCATCATCTTTCACACAAAAACAAAACAAGAGTGGTATAATTTTGAGGTTAAGTTGAGCGCGAACAATTTATTCGTTGCAGTGTGGATGGTATGTGGAACGCGAATAGAGTTTGACAGTTCGCAGCAACCACACTGCGATTCGTTACTACCAAATTGTTTTTACAAAATTCTCTTGTTTTAGAGAACAAAATGCAAATTTTATTATCCTAATATTAGTGTCAATTGGTTTCTTATAATTTAAATGTGTTTTTGTGTGGAATTGACTTTTCGAAATGTGTAAAATCACGTTTGTTCGTCCATTCGCAGTTCGCAGTTCGTTGCTCATGTGCAAGGCACTTAAGAGGAGATCATGTTAAAACTCCATAGTTCTTCATGCAGTATGTTGAGTTTATGAACATTTTTTTTAAGGGTTTCAAGAAGTATACGAATAAGTGATTTTGATTTATATGTATGTTCTATTTTCAAACTGTATTTTTTGTTTTTAACCAACCAAATTATGCTAGGTGGATATTGAAATATAACTCTAATTTAGTTGAACTAAAAATAAAAAATTCCAATTTGATTAATGAATTTAGGCGTGGTGCATTTGGAATAAAACGAACTGCAAAAATTTGAAATCTTGCTAAATTTACGCTTTTGCAATTCTTTAAGCCGTACATTTGGCAAGTAAAATTTTGAATTATTTTAGTGCTTTTTTGTCTAAAGGTTGAGCCTCATTACTTAGTTTTTTAAAAGCGGCCTGATAATGAACATTTTTTTATAGTATTTCGAAAGGATTAACTTTTCCTTTTCGAAAAAACTGGACGTATAGTCACAACCTGTGAATGCATGAAATGCAGGTAATGCAGCACACAAACTCATCCCTAGTTTTGCGGCAAGTTCTGGTACAATTTATGCAATTTAGATTGTTCCTTTTTGAGTTGCCAATAGCTATCCAAATATTTAAATTCGGTTTTGCTTTGCTGACACGATAAATTAGCCTTGTGTCGGCTTCTTCATGACTGCAATACTTTTTTTCCCCTCAAAATTTAAATTAATGAACTATCCTCCCAATGTTGCCCTAAGAATCTTACCAGACATTCCTTGAAATTTGGATTTTTCATACATTTAAGGAAGTCTTTCTTTTTTGTAGTGGGCCAGATATTGTAAAATTTGTGGTTTCCTTTTCATTTCTATTGTAGTGTTCCGAATCCTTAATTGATGGTTTTAAATATCGGTCAAAAACAATACGCATCACCTGAGACTCAGTAGAACATACTCTTTTTAAAATCATTTCTGATATTTTATTAAATGTTTGTAAAAACCATCAATTAACTCAATGTCTTTTTTTGATGGCTTTGAAGGGGATATGCGATTTTGCCAAAATAGCCTTGTCCGTTTTATGCATTTCACCTGTATAATGGCAAAGGGCTGGAGGAGCTGGCGACAGAGGATATGATAAGCAAACCTCCAAAGCGATTTTTTTTTCTAATGCCATAGCTAAGAGCCTCCCAAAGACATCGCTTTCCATTTTAATAAGACCCTGTTATTTACCATAACTACTCTTTTGGTATTTCTTTAAGCATTCAGACTCAAAGTTAAGAACTTTATTTCGCTTAATCGGTTTTGCAAATCGATCAATGTCTTTTGAACACTCTTTAATAAAATTATGTTTTTGGGTTTCACCTATTTCATTTGCATTAAAAATAGAAATCCTTTCTCTAAATTTTCATCAAAAGGATTAATATTTTGTTTTAAAATGTTAATTACTTCAGAGAATAACTTCTTATCCTTTTAGCTCTGTTATAGGCGAGCTCATGACAAATATCATCCAATTGTTCCATTTTTAAATCGGTTAGCATTTTCATGCTAGCATGCCAGCATCTGCATTTATGGTCTGCTCAAGTGTTAAGTCAACAGGAGACCTAACAAAACTTTTTGCAGTTCGTTTTATTCCAAATGCACCACGCCTAAATTCATTAATCAAATTGGAATTTTTTATTTTTAGTTCAACTAAATTAGAGTTATATTTCAATATCCACCTAGCATAATTTGGTTGGTTAAAAACAAAAAATACAGTTTGAAAATAGAACATACATATAAATCAAAATCACTTATTCGTATACTTCTTGAAA
Source organism: Eupeodes luniger (assembly GCA_951509635.1). Classification (NCBI taxonomy): domain Eukaryota; kingdom Metazoa; phylum Arthropoda; class Insecta; order Diptera; family Syrphidae; genus Eupeodes; species Eupeodes luniger. The sequence continues at coordinate 46,477,494 of OX608075.1, forward strand.
CCCTTAAAAAAAATGTTCATAAACTCAACATACTGCATGAAGAACTATGGAGTTTTAACATGATCTCCTCTTAGGGTTTGACCGATGAATACTCTGTATTTCGATAAAATATCTGCATAATTTGCAAGGAATGGGTAACACGGGTTTCATTTGGTAGCAAAGAGTTCTGAAACATGTCTTGTAAAACTTCTACAAAATCTTCTGCAATATTTATATTATTTTCAGAACAAAAACCGTTGGAAATGCAAAGTTTGAATGGCACCTGACAATAACGGATGTATTCGTTTGTACCTAATGAAATGCTTACCATCTATAAATCCGTTTACTGAACCTTGAGCTATGTATGTATGCATAGCATACGTTTGCATATAATTTATTTAGTTTTCAAAACATAATTTACGAATTTTTTTCCGCAAACATTTTTTTTTTTCAATTATGGTAAAATTTTATTACATTTGTTTTTCGAAAAAAATGAAGATAAATACTTTTATATTTCGTATGTGTTTTGTTTTTTTTGATATTGAAGATCGAAAAATTTGTTGCAGAAAATAATTTCATATTTATTACGTATGTTTTTAACATACATTTAGACAAATAATACAGTTAAAAACTGTGGTAAAATACTTGTTTTTAGTAATTTTAAAAATTTTTAAAACTTCAGTTAAAGGTTTTATTGAGTTGACAGTGAAACTAATCAACTCACCCTTTTTTCTTTAATTTGAGATACAAAACTTTGAAATTTCGGTAAGTAAAAAGTTAATGAATTTTGATTTTTTTTTTCAAAAACAGCTGGGCGGGCACATGTTTGGCCCATCAAAAGTTAGCCCGCCCAACGGATTCTTAATCTAGAGAGTCTAAGCTTTCATTTGATACCTCATTTGTCTAGTCGGCGGATGAGGTAGGTTTGTACCAAAAACACCGTTTTTCGAAATGGGCGGACAAGCGGTTTGGCCCAAGTTTTTTTTGCCCGCCCTTCTGTTTTGAAATCTGTAAGTAAATCCCAACAGACCCGTTGTACATTTTCGCAGTCGGCTGATGAGGTAGGTATGTACCAAAAAACGGTACCGGAAGTAGCCATTTTGCCACCACAAGGCCCATCGAAAGTTAGCCCGCCCTGCAGTTTTGTATATGCCACGTCATGCTCTATCCATTTCTGGCACTCAATTCCAGTCGGCTTATGAGGTAGGGTACCTTACGGGCGCCTCCTGGTAGGAAGGAATTAAATAAAGTCTGCCACACTAACCAGGTAAAGCTCTGCTGGGTTCCTGGACATAGCAATATAGAAGGGAATGATATAGTAGATGAACTAGCCAGGAAAGGGTCAGAAGCAGACATAAGTAGTAGCGATTATTCAGGTAGGGGACCACTCGTCCCGATTGGGGTACTCAAGAGGGAGATAGACCTTAAACTAAAAGAGAAAATCAATAACTCCTGGAAATCCAAGGATGATTGCGTAATCTCTAGAAGTGTATGGCCTAACATAAATGAAAAAGAAACTCGGTACATTCTATCGCTGAGTAAAAAGAACATTAAAATCTTGATAGGTGTAGTAACAGGTCGTTGCGCCATTGGAATGGCAGGATGAGGAGGAAACAGAAACCATTAAACACCTGCTCTGTGACTGTCCGAACCTCCAAACCAGCCGACTCCGTCATTTCGGAAACAGGTTTGTTGGAGAACTGGATGATCTAGCACAGGTCTCAATGGCAAACATGAGGAAATTTATAGATAGCACAGGCTAGTTCGTTAACGAGTCAGTCTACGCTAATCGACAAGATTGAGGAGCATCGATGCTTACTTTTACTTTTACAGGGGATCACAATGGACCAGCAGGCTCCCGTGTACGCAACAGCTTCATGCTGTGCACACCCCTTATGACCTAACCTAACTTAACTGATCAATAATAATATTAAAAGACGGGAAGACCCTATAAATCTTTATATATTTATTATTTTAATTTTAAAGATTAATTTAATTATAATAAAAAAATATATTTTATTACTTTGTAGACAGATTGATCAGTTAAGTTAAATTCTTCAAAAAACAACACCATTTTTTTCCTTAGACATTACTTTATGATTTAAAAAACTTGATATGGGATCTTATTTATAAAGGTGTTTTTGTTTTAATCTTTCGTAGTGTGGTAAATAGCTTAATAAATGTTACATAGGACATAGGTCCGGGTTTTAAATTACTTCAAATACTCGTAATAGTTGAACCACCGTAACTTTCTGAAAGATAGAAACAACCATTTTGACCATTTTAATGAAAAAATACTCTTGTAATTTTACTAAACAATTTCAAACATTTTATCGCTCTTTAAGAATAGCTACAGGAGGTTCATTTTATTATGTTCAAAAAAAGCTAACTAACTGCGCCTCAAATGAGCAAATAATTTTCCAAGCTAATGGTGCCCTCCCTTGCTCTCCATTCCTTCATAAAAACTCCCCTTCCTAAAGATCTTTCATGCTTGATTCACTTTTTCAATTAGCTTTTGTCTGTGGGTGATGCAAAACTAGGATGGATTTAATTTAAAAAACCGCTTAGATGATTCTTTTATTTGCATTGCAATTCTCTCTTTTTCTAGATAAAAGTCCGCTTCATCCTTCTTCCCTGCAAAAACCCTACTCTTAGTAGGTAAGATTTCTTAAGAGCTTCCGCAAACAAGACCTGTGAGTAGAATCTAAGCAAATACAACCAACCTACATACATATTTGATAACAATGACAACGACGACGAAGAGGAAGACGAGGAAAAATGTGGTAACGGTACGAGTATGAGTTCCATTAGCCCCAAGGAAAAAGAAAAATTAAAAAATCAGCCCACCTCAAGCCCCCATCATCGTAGTGCCGCATGAAGACTGTTTCAATGAGCGTACTTAAAAGTGCTATTAAAAGATTTTTCAACACTATAGGGTTACCCTTAAGTTGCTCCCACACCCGCACTAGACATGAGTTTTTTGTGGTAGGATGACTATGGGATGGGACAGGTGGTGGTTATGTTACAGTGCAGCTTGTAGACTCTATACAGTCCATACCACCTCCACCTTGCCTTGGAATAGAGAGAGAAAGCCACTGTTATAACACCTCAGCATCGTTGACATTTTTTAGTATGCCTACTGGGGCATATATTGAAATTTCTCCAGTTCTGTTCTGAAAGGCCCTCAAATCTAAAAGATTTTTAGAATTTTATCCCAGTTAAGGGGTAGGGGTGCTGTTTTTGTTTTATCAGTTAGGCAAATCATACCTAGGTCAGGATAATTGAAAAGAAAAAAAGAAATTAATTCAAAGTGATTGATGTATACCTATTTCGAAGCTCCTTGATGTGAGCGAAGCGCTGCCTGTGCCGGCCGCCGAAGAATCACTTTGGCCTTCTGGTCCTGACGTGAGCAAAGTGATGAATTAGGGTAGATGGGCTCGGTTTGGGCTTGGGCTATAACCAGAATCCAGATGACGTTAATGGACTGAATTTGAAAAGATGCGAGTATCATAATTTGCATAGAAAAAGAAAGGGCTTGGGGGCTTTGGCGCTTGAGGTTTAGGGCTTTTTATGTAAATCGGAATTCAAAATGATTTAAGGCAGTGAAGCGAGTGCTAAAAGGATCGAAGATACAAAATTACAAATGATGGAATGAAATTGAATTGAATTGAATCTTCTGCATCGATGATTGGAGTTATTGATTTTTTCTCATCTAAGTATAATGTCTAATGGTGCGCCATCATTACCATCAGCTTTCAGAATCATACCGAGTACCAACGCCATCCATCCCACCAACGCAGCTCAAGTTGGCTTTAATTTATTCACTTCTCTATGATTGATAGGATGGAATAAATTCTTCTATTTCTTTTTCAATTTTATTTTTGCGTCTCGACTCGACTGTGTGAATATAAATTTTGGAATGTGAAGGAAAGCTAGCCTGGGGGGACAAAGTGACAAGTGAGTGGGAATTATTTTGGATCCTTTCTTAGCACTTAATGCATCTGCAGTGTTAAACGGATTTTCATCCACTTTTGGTGTTTTGTTCGCATAAATTTGATTAATGCTCGTCAATTTGAAATTAATGCTTTTATATGAGAAATGGTATTCTATTAATTTTAAGCGATATACAATTTCGGTGACAGTAGATCTTGGATTTCGGAGTTACAAGTTTGAATAAAATGGTGTCAAAATGTGGATTTCTGTCATTTGTGTAGGTGTGATGAGGAAAAGCTGATGAATGTCTTTATTTTTAAGCAAAGAAATGTTTTGAGCTCAACAATAAGAACAATCTATTCGACATATTTGATTAAAGGTATATTGCTTTGTTTGTTAGGTTTTAGGGACACATATAAAAAGGAGGAAGGGATGCGATCCACACTGACAAATTCCCATTCATTCCCCTATGTCGATTTATCTAAAAGTCTAAAAAAATATCAATACCAACATTTTGTGTAAGATTACTGTCTCTTTCGAGGAATTGAAAAAATTCTCCAAGAGTAATTCTTAGCATGAAAAGTGCTTTCTAAAACTAACCGTTGTAAGTTTCTTGACCCTGTTTCTCTGCGGACTGTAGCACTACCTAATTTTTATTTTTGGTAAAATTTAGTTAACTTTTATAAACAATTTTGTAATTAATGGACATTTGAAAAAAGTAGAATTTCACTCTTGATCCGTTGTTGCGATACCGAAATTTGAAAAAAACATTTAATAATTTTTTTTTTTAAATCTAAACAAAATGAGATATTTTCCTTCATCAAATTTATTTAGGTGATATAAGAGCATGTTTGTTATTTAATTCGGGTAATTTGTTTTATAATTATAATAAATTTTAAAAATAAAACAAAATTGCTGCTCCATGGGTTCTTCTTCTTATTTTAGTCATAAAAATGAAATGAGAAGGAAAAACACTAATAACGCGAATCTGCTTAAATCCTTAATAACCAAAACAGATATCTACAGTTCTACACATTGTAATGAGTGGGAAATTTTGAGCCCGATAAAGCATTCTACATTCTTGTAGTGCCGCTAAGGAAAGAAATTGATCTCAAGGGTAAATTAATAAGCATTCCTAGAAGTATGGGTATTACCGTTGAATTTTTTGGGGGGAGAAAATATCAAGTGCAATATTCTTTCTTTCTTCAAAATGAAGTAAAGATTTGTTGCATTGCTCGGTGAGATAAGCCATGAGATCACCAGTGGACCTATTGCTACGAAAGCCATACTGCCGGTAATTAAGAAGCTTTCGTTCTTCAAGATATTTCTTTAGCTGAAAAATTAATCAGCGTTTCCATGACCTTGAAATACAGAGAGGTAAGTGCAATTGTATGGTAGTTAGTCGGTGGGGAGGATTCATAATTTTTAGGGACAGGCTGAACAAATGCTGTTTTCCATCTACTCGGAAAGAGTGGATGGAAAGAAGTAGAATAGGATAGATGGAAAAGCTTATACGCAGTGGTTTTGACAGCGTTAAAGAACACCTCTTCAGAACTAAAGCGGGGAAACTATCTGGGCCAGCGAATTTGTGTTTATTAAGACATTTAAGTAATCTAGCAACTGTATTAGTGCGAAAGAAGATTTCCCATTGAATCGTTTAAGCCTTCAAGTACAAGCGGTGTCATGTTACTCATTAGCAGCATAGAATTAACAGCAAACAACTGTGCTGCAAGCAAATTGGCTTTATCAATCGAGCTTACAAAAGGAGTGTCATTCAAAAACTAGCGTAGGAACCGATGTTACGCACATTTTTTAAAAATTACCAAAAGTGTTGACGACCTTTGGGATACTGTAGCATTTTTTGCCGTAATTTCTGAACATCCAAAAATTTTGTTCTTCGAATATTATCGTTCCAGGTTGTTCTACTTGTTGGAACTTATTCCGCTTTTCATCAGTGGGGTTGGCTTTATATCGACGGAAACTAACATCTCTGATCCTAACAACCTATTTACAGCTCGAATCAAACCATGAGTTACCTTTGAGTTTGATAGACTTTACCCTTTTGCGGATAAAATTTCTCATTCCACAAAGAATTAATTTTGTAATCATATCTTCACTTAAATCCACGTCACTTTCGAGGAATCATACTGACCAGTTAAAGTTCCTAAAAAGTCGTCGAGACTATTCCAGTTGGCTTTCCCATATTGTCAAACTGTTCTCGTAGTAGTTTTCTATTCTATTTTGGTTATTTGACGTGAGATATTTGCAGATACGATACAATGGTGTGATGTGCCTAGAGGCGGTTATACCCTGATCGCATATTTATTAGGATCAGAGGTAAGAAACAAGTCTTGAGTGTTGGCGGACTGATCTGCAACGTCAAGAATCCGAGTTGGCTCGTCAACTAACTGAGTCAAGTGGTTTAACTCAGCATACCTTTCTTCGGTTTTGTCTGACCAGAATAGCTCAACCACAAAGAATTGTGTACATTTAAATCGCATTCAACAACGATCTCACTGTGCGAAAATGGGATGCAATTCTTTGGATAGAGTCAGACACCTCAACGAATTCGTTGGAAGTCGAATTGCTATCCAGACTAAAATAGTTATAAATGATGCACTTTTAACTGAACTCAAGAAATTAAATGGACTCACTCTAAGGGTAAATGAAAATACATTTCTCTTAGTTGTATGGAAAATAATAATAATCAGTCTAAGTATGGAATTATAGAATTCACAATTTCGGTTAAGATAGGAGAAGTTCGATATTAACCTGTCAGTTTGGATACATTTTTGAACAAAAACTAATTGAGTTAACTCAGGCTTACTGTAAGCCAATAATAATAATAATGTTTCATTGAACAGCAGGAAAAAATGGAGCTAGAAATATGACAAGTTGTGAAAGGTAAAACAAAATATAGGTTCCTGCATTATAAATTTGCATTGACTTCAATCGTTGCAATTGAGCGTGTGTGGCTATAGGAAATAATCTGTTCATTTCTGTAGACATACTTTAGGACTTCAGCTTTTAATAAAACAGGACGCTTTCCTGGTATATAAACATACATATATCAGTTCTTACAACTCGTTAACCATTTTTTGATTTATTTGAACCTACACTCCTTCCAGAAATGTTTTCCTATTTACAAATCGTACATATCAAGAATATTTATTATGTTAATTTTTTTTTCAAAACACAAGACCATTTATTTATAATTTTATCCGTATATAAAATAAAAAAACACAATCATAAATATCTAATGATATTTTTTGATAAAAACAAACCCATATTATGATAATTAATCAGATAAATCAGCCGGTTACACCCCATTTACTCGCTCTTAACTACACGCAGTCATAATTTTGAGTTCGAGATATCAGGGAAAGACATTGCCGTAAGCATTTTTGTCCAAAAATCAGTAACATAAACAAATATATTGTAGCACAGGGAGTAGAGTACCTAACTACATATGTTTGTATACATAGATATTTAAGGTATCGATTTCAAGACGACCTATATCCTCGTATACGTGGCGTTATCTTTGGATAATACCCTACCAAGAATTATATAATAGAATATCTGATAAACATCTTTCTTAAGGTTAATGCCATCATAATAAACAAATGTTGTTTTCAGGAAAGAAAATAGGTCGAACATAAACACCAACTTACGAGTATATGTATCTCTGAAGATACAACAGTAAATCGCCATAAATATCCTTTGTAGCAGTCATAAAAGTAATAAAAATCATATGTTTGTTTTTGTCGGCAGTATACGAATGTAGGATATTGCTTAAAACTGCAAAAAAACATTAATAATTTATTTATAAATTTGAAGAAAAAATAAAATACAATTTTTTTAAAATACTGTTTTGAAAAGTATGGTACTCGCGGTAACTTCTTCCAATTGTATTCCTGGCTTGAATAGTAACAATATCAACATAAAAAGGATCTAGTATCTGAAAGTATCTAATTACATTTTATTGTGAGAAATATTTTTGACTTATTTAAATTGATTTCCGGAATCAGTCTAAATATAACACAATCAAAATCCACACCCAAAAATAAAGGGTTTTCTAGAAAAAATGTTCATTTTGAATAGCCCACTACTAAGGCAGCTGTCACTCTTGAACCTTTCATTTTTTGACATTTTACAAGTCAAAACTACGACATTACTAAACATGGAACGAAAAAAGTTGAAAATTTTGTAGTCCTATTTCGAAAGAAAAGAACTGTTGGGTTGGCGTGAAGCACCCATTGAGTTGGTAATAGTGAAAGTGGTGGAAATAGCTATTAGGGATGTATGTACAAATCACAATTCTCCACCGCGATAATCCTTTTTTCTTTTTATGCTGATTCAAGACGTTCAAGATGGAATTCATTTATAATAATATTATAAAGCTGAAGAGTTTGTTTGCTTGCTTGTTTGAACGCGCTAAGCTCGGGAACCACTGGTCCAATTTAGATAGCCAATTTCTTTAGGAAAGCTGTAGGTTATGTAAAATCACGCAAAAACTAATACCAGCGGAGCACCAATAAAAAAAGTTTCAAAATCAGAGCTTTTTTCCCCTTTTGAGAGTTTCCACTGCGTGTGCAATGGAAACTTTCAAGCCTCTTTTGAGCAATTTAAAAAGGATACTAAACACTTAAAATTTGCAATTGTAAATTCTTTGGCGAGAAGATCAGCGTTTCAGTTTTTTATTGGCAGAAAGAGAAAGCTTTCTTATTTTGTATTAATATACTTAAAATCTAAATAAACAAAAGTAGGCAAAAGGTAGGCAATCTCTCTGAAAAGATTGAAAAACTTGAACAAATTGTTAAAACACAAAGAACAATTATAGAAAAACAATTACGAAAAAGAACGGACCAAACAGGAGCTCTTCCTAATGATTATTGACATGATTAACAAGTCTAACAAACTTAGGTTTTTATTATTATATGAACTTCTGCAGAAATAATCTATCAAAATAAATGGTTTGTGTATTTCAACAAACTAATCTAATGACAAAAACCTTTTCCTTCAATAAGTTAGTTTCCCACTATACCATATTTTTTGGGACGAATTGTTTCTTACGTTATGAACGGTCTTAGGATGAGTTGAACCATGCGGAATTTTTCGTGGGCGATGTGATCGCAGCCCATATCTCATAAAATAAAAGTCCGTTGAGAACTAGGGCCTAGTGACTTACAACTCTCAACCATTCCTGTGTGCGAGTACTGTTGTTAGCGATGGAGGTGACCTACAGTTTCAAGCCGAATCCGAACGGCTTATTTGAGAAAGCACTTTTTATGTCAAGAATTATTCTTGGAGGATTTATCAACTCCTCTCAAGAGGCAATACCCGTGAAAAAACCTTAAGATGGCAGAGGAAGGGATTGAACCCAAGACCTCTTGCTTGACAGTCCATCGCACTAACCATGATGACTCGGGTACTACCATATCACATACCGGAAACAAAAACTCATCCCAAGAAAAATATAACACTGGTAAGCAATGTTATCGAAGATAAAAGGTTTTCAACTTTATAATTCCCATCTGGATTTTAAGCCAATTCAAATTATTTTAAAATGTTTTGTCAAAGTGGATGAAGAATTTTTTTGCAGATTTTTTTGGAAAATTCTTGTTAGAATTCCATTTTGGGCAGTTTCTATATTAAAGAATTTAGGATGATAAACTAAGTTTCTGGTTATGAAAAAAAAGGCTGGGATTCGGCCCACACTGATAACTTCCCATATCTTGTCTATCGATTTGTCTTGCTTAAAAGTTTGTAGGTTTTCATGTTTTGTCAAAAACGTTGTCAGTTGAATTATTCTTAAAAATGTTTAAATTACCAATTGCATATAATGAAATAGTTTGATAACAAAATCTATTTTTGTACCGATTTTAAGTCGAAAACCAATACCACTTTTAATAGCATTTCTTAAAAGTTTTTATTTCTTATATAAACAAAAATAAATTGGATGAATGAATTTCATTGGAAGTCAATATCTTCTATTGTTCACGAGATATCGAAAACCGAACATCAATTTTTACCAATTTTGCGTAATATTTTTTGTAGATTCTAATTTTTTACCAACTTTTTAACTTTTTTTAGCTTTTTTATTTTTTGTGAAAAAACTCTCAATTCGATTTTTCTCAAAATGTTACTGAATGTTGACAACAATATTTCTTATAAGATAAAATTAGTCTAAAGCCAATATTTTTAATTTTTGAAAAGATATTTGAGTCGAAAATCAATGTTTACCAACTTTTGTTAATATTTTTTTACGTTTTTATTTTTTATAAAAAAAAACTATGAATTTGATTTTTCTCAAAATTTTACTGAATGTTAACAACAGAAATACCCTAAAGTTTTGAAAAGATATTTAAGTCGAAAATCAATTTTTACCAACTTTTGTTAATTTTTGTTTAGGTTTTTAATTTCTTGTAAAAAAACTGTGAGTTCGATTTTTCTCAAAATTTTACCGTTAACGTTAACGTTATTTTTCGTTACACAAAATTGTTTTGGAGGTAAAATCATTTTTTGGTCATAAAATTGTCAGGTGACAAATGTTTTTTTTCAGTGTTTTTGATTTATAAAAAAAAACTGTTAATTGGAATTTTGTTCCAAAAATATATTTGTTTGGTACCGCGTCACAATATATAATATAAAATTTTATTTAAGTCTCTAGTAACGGAAGTACGGACGTATAGACGTACGAACATACGTACTCACGCACGCACAGACGTCTCTCTAAAAATCTTTTATTTCGACTCTAGGGACCTTGAAACGTCGAGAAATTTCAAAATTTTCAATTTGACAAATTGGACCCATTACAATAACTTCTTATGGGAAGTTAATAATATCTATGCTTAGATTTTATGTATAACGCTGCTAATTATATAGACCAGGATGGAAATCAACTACATCCTTTAAATTGTATAGTCTTTCTATTTAAGTCTTACATGAAATTTTGTCCCAAAAATATCACTTTTATCCCATAGTATCATATAATAATATTTTTTTAAAGTAAGGTTTAATTTTCTTGGATTATTAGTGAATTATAAAAGAATTACACAAATTTTGAAAACCATTGTAATCAGGATTGAAATCACCTAAGGCCACTCCTAAACCAGATATATACTCAGTGCATAAACTTTAGTAGAAATTATTCACATTTTTAATAATATTTAATGACTGTAAACTTTAAAATAAATCTATTTTTTAAAGTTTCAAAACTATACATCATGCAAATTTAGTTGAGCAACTCATCAACTTCCCTTATTGAGTGTGTCAAGATTATGGCCCAAAATTAAAAACTTAATACACTCGTGTTAATAAAGACGTAAAGTTAAGCTAGTTTAATTTAATTTAAACTACCCCTTTAAGAACTTTAATTACAGATTACAATTATTTACATTGTTCAAGATAATTTGCCTTCAAAATTGTTTTTGTTTCATTCTCCTCAAACCAAAAAATCTCCCCCCTCTCCAAACTCCCAAAAGAAGGTGGGAATTGAAATTCTGTTTATAAGAAAATATTTTCAACCTTTTGAATACATAATTCCACACCAAATTTATTTTACACAAGAACAAAGTTTCTTTTTTTCTTCTTTTTTGTTTCAAAAACAATCGAGAACTTGGAACACATAATTTGGTTGTTATTTCTATATTCACCCCTAACTCGACCACATTGGATTATGTCAAACAGACGAGGCGAGCACCCAAAAAAGTTTTTGCTGGAACTTGCCCTGAGTCAATTTTGTATATGTACATAGTTCGGGAGTTCGGGACGGGATGGAATTTTACAACATCATCTCTATTATAACTTTTCCCATTACCATAACTTCGAAGCTATTGAATAACATTTTTACTACCAGTACCGCATACCAGGGAATATGCCGATGCTGGCTGTTCGTCTTCGTCGTCGTTGGCGTCGCGTCTCACTCATCGAAGTGTACGTTTGTCGTCGTCGTCGAACCGATAAGAAGTTCCTACGTGTAATCCCAATTTACGAAAAAGCTCTTCAATAGACGGACGACTTCGCTTTGTTGGAAAATTGCCGGAACCTTTGTGCACTCTTTTCTTTTTTTATGGCTGGTGCTCGTTCTGTTCGGGGGCCTGATGGCCTGATGCCGCCTTCAATGAAGTGATGAAGGTGTGTGATGATGAGAAGCGAAGGCATGGGACATACAATTCTGGGAGCCAAATCTGCAATCTAAACATGTTCGGTGACAGTTGGAAGCGAAATTTTTGTATGTCACATTACTTTATTTTTATCAATCAATGCGCGTTGTGAATACGTGAAGGTAAAATATAAAATGTTATCCAAAAAGTATTCTTTTGTGCTGCGCTGCTGGGGCTGGCTTGAGTGGTGAGGACTGAGGATATGAGGAGTCCTTCGGGATCGACAATTCGACATGAATAATTTTATCATAGAATATTTTTTACTTTGTAACAGCAATTTAAAACTTTTGGACACGAACAAGGATTTGTGTCGCAAAAGTGTCACAAAGATAATGGTACCACCTGAAACCTGCCATGCCACCTGCAACTATGAAGATGAAGATGAACCGTCACCATTATGCTTCATGCATCTTAGTAAATGGGCAACACACACAAAAAATAGAAGAACTTGTTAGGTCTCAATCGATGGATTACTTCAAACAGGAAAATATAGAATTACGTGACACTGAATTGACAGCTGGTTTGAAATAAGAGTAACGAAAAAGAGTATGAGGGAAAATGAATATCACTAAAAATTATGATGTACCATGCCTGAAGTTTTTGTTTCACAAAATAAGTAAATAATAAATTGAACGTAATTTCTCGTTGAAAGTTGCATAAGGGCTTTCATTGTAAATTATTTTATTTTTAAGAAATATAACATAGGAAACTCAACGTCATCCTGGAATCCTCTCATTTCTTGTAATCCAAACAAAAAATAGACTACGTTTTGGTAAAAATATGTCCTATGATAATATACAAAGAGTACGTATACGCCCTGGTGTACGATTCTTGTATCACTGTTTTTAAATCGTATGTTGAGTAAATTTTGATTTTTTAAAGGGAAATCTAAGAAGGCTACTTGACCTCTATATATAAAAGTGTTTTTTGTTTTTTTTAGACTGGTAATGCTTTTTTCGGATTTGGTCTTTGTGAAGAAAAACAATTTTAAAACATTAAAACATAACATACAAATTTTAAGAATGGATAAAAATCAATACATTCAAAAACCTCTGGTAAATTATTCAATTCCATTTAATTTAGGTAAAAGTTGAAAATTTAAGATTTGTTTATGATGGGGTTGCCGTACTGACTTTTAAATATTTATTTTTTTTAAGATTTTAAAGAAATTTTATTCATTCAATGTTTGTTTTAGGCTCTTTAAATAAAAGATTGTTTCTTCTAGTTTTGTTAAGGCTCAAATTTTATATAGTCTTTATTTCTTGCTTCTTGAGCATCTTCATAAAGTTTACCAATTGACAATATTGAAAAGAGTTATATGATTTTTCCTCCATGAATCAATATTTTTATGACGAAAGATGACATGTGATACCAGTTCTACGTTCTTCAGTATAATTGGGCTGTTTCAAACGTGTATTGTTTCTATGTCCTAAAGGTATTATTAAACAAACAAAATACATTACAATGATAAGTTTGTTTACATTATGAGTAAATCAAAACAATAAACTTTAATATAGTTTTCTTTCAGTTAATTGTTGTATTGAATCTAAAAAAATTACAATTTTGAAAAGAAGAAGACATACAAATTTATATATCATCACCTAACTTTTTTCATAAACTTATGAAATATTTGATTTTAAACTTGTTCTTTCCGAAATTGTAAAAACAAATAATTGATGTTTTTTTTAGTAAACAATTTACTTATCAAAAACAAAAAAATAATGAAAAAAAATATTGTTTCAATAAGAACACATTTTTCTTAGTTTAAAACTCCGTCCTTATATTTTTCAATTTATGATATTTTTCAAAATCGTTTGGTTCCATAATGACTTTTGCCTCCGTTACATCCTCATTCTAAAGAAGTCATTGTTTGGTTTGTTCTATTCACAACAGGGGGAATAATTGGTCCATATTTCTTCTGAAATGATGCCGGCCATAATTAAAAGTCAATGGGAATAGCTATACAACTATTATAGAACCATGATTAATGACTTTTTAGTGGCTTAATAGAAGGATGTTGATGTGAAATATATTTGGTTTCAACAAGACGGCGGGAGCGGCGGCGGCGCAAAATTTCATGCAGTCAACCAAACAATCATTTTATTGAAGGAAACTTGTGGTGAGCGCATAGTCACGCATCGTGAGTCTAACGCATGGCCTACAAGATCGTGCGATTTAACGCCATTGGACTATTTTTTGTGAGGTTATGTGAAGTCACTTGTTCACCCAGATAAGGGCGAGAATTAAAGCCTTGGAGGAGTTTTTGTTGACAATCGCTGCAAAAAATTGGTCGAAAATTAGGCCTCTCGGCTGGAATTTATTCGAGCAAGTCGCAAAATGCATTTTATATTTTCTTAAGAACCACATGTCCAAGAAAACAACCTTTATAAAAAGTTGTTGTAAGTTATCAAACTCTTAGACTGCTATAATTTGGGGCCACATAAAAGATTTGGCTAATATCGTTTTCTACTGTTAATGGCTTTCTCTAAACGTTGAAGCAAGCTTTTCTAGAATACTTCAATATCAATACTTGTTTAATATTTAAATGAAACCTCTAATTGGAAAACTTAGATTTCATCACGAAGCATTAAATCCCAACAAATTAAAAATTAAAAAAAATAATTTTGTAAGACATTCTTTGGCCAGCGAACTTAATAGCTGAAACAAATTGTATTCTTTATATGATATTAAATATCAATTTGACTGGTCAACAAGCTTTTTGAGATACAACCTTTCATAATTCCAAAAAACATTATATACGGCTTTTTGAGTCTATGTAAATTCATGTAGTAGCTTTATTTTATTAATAAAATTCGTGATGTTTTCCACAATCTATTACTTCAATATTCTGTTTGAAAATGTTCACTATCTTACTAAAAAAAAATAAATTGGGTGGCGCAGTCCGTAGTGGACTAGGGCCTATTGACTTACAACTCTCAACCATTCCTGTGTGCGAGTACTGTTGTCAAGGATGGAGGAGACCTACAGTTTTAAGCTGAATCCGAACGGCTAATTTGAGAAAGCACTTTTCATGACAAGAATTACTCTTAGAGAATTTGTCAATTCCTCGCAAAAGGCAGTACCCGTGAAAAAACCTTTAGATGGCATAGGCAGGGATCGAACCCAAGACCTCTGGCATAACAGTCCAACGCACTAACCATCATGCCACGGATACTACTAAACAATTTACGTATTGAAAAGAACACATTTTCTATTTAAGGACCCCGTCCTTATATTTTTAAATTTATGAAATTTGTCAAAATCAATTTTGAGACGTTCAAGCTCGTTTGGTCCCATAGTGACCCCAGCCGCTGTTACATCCTCATCCTTAAGGTCCGTCAAGTTTGGTAATACCACAATCGAATATCGATATTCTAATGATGCAGGTTCTTTTTGTGATAATTTAGTGCTCTGAGTGCCCGGTTTGATTCAAAAATTCTTTTCCCCTCAAACTTGTGGAGATCCCAACTTAGCACCAAGCTGAAAGGACCACACCTAAAGGTTAAAAAATTAAAAAGTGTGAAGACGAAGTGAAGTGAAGACTATTTTTGGGCTAATTAAATATTATAATACCTCAAACACTTTGAAATTTAAATAACCTGACAGAAATTCAAAAAAATGTCGAAAACGGATTTTTGTGCTCTTAAACTGCACTACGTGAAGCCAGTTTCAAGTTTGGCAATTTAGAATTTTACAGGAAAAAAATCTATTCATGATGATTTTGCTTTAACTTTGAAGATTTCTTCTTCAACCATTTTGTTAGCTTGCTCGTACTCCTATCAGGTCAAGAGTTTCTTTTTTGAAAATAAAATAGCTCGCATTTGCCTCGAAAAATTAACTAATCAAATTTAAGTTTTCAAATATTAAATAAAAAAATGTACAGACATTTTAAATCTATCCCCACCTTCTGAAAACAAACAATATTATTGCTAAGTAGGCGATAGGACTTCTTGAAAATATATTTGGAATATGTATGTATGTATGTATGTATAATGTATATTGAAAAAATATAAAATTAATTAACTAATAACTTCCCATCCCATCTGTCGATTAGTATTGCAAAAAAGGTTTGTATGTTTTCGTGTTTTTATACTTTTTCTATGGTTTTGATGGCTTCAGTTTGAATTCGACTTAAATGTAATCTTGAAGCTTGAATTGAAAGCTTTTGAGATAGCTATAACCATTTATAAATTGAGAAATCCACACATATTATTATCCCTTTAAAAATGTTCAGTATCTTACTTATTTTTCTAAGTCTTCACCAGCCATACATTAATATTATAAGAACGCTGAAGCATTTATGCTAAAACGGTTTTTAACAGAAAAACAACAACGTGGCGTGAAGGTTAGTGCGTTGGAATGTCATGCCAGAGGTCTTGGGTTCAAACCCTGCCCGTGTCATCTGAAGTTTTTTTTTCACGGGTACTGCCTCTTGCGAGGAATTGGCCGTTCGGAATCGGCTTGAAACTGTAGGTCCCCTCCATGCCTGACATTAGTACTCGCACACAGGAGTGGTTGAGAGTTGTAAGTCACTAGGCCCTAGTTCTCGACGAACTGTTGCGCCACCTAATTTATTTAATCTTATTATGATTTCGTATTCTTATGGTTATAATATTCAAACTTTTGAAATGTATTGAAACAAATACATATAACACTAATGTTGAAAACGGCTGTTTCTGAGTTTGAGCACATATAGCTAAAATCGAAGTTTGGATATGAAATCGGCACTTAAAATAACCTATAGCCTTCCTCAATAAATGAGCTATCTAACACTGAAAGATTTTTTCAAATTGGACCATTAGTTCCTGAGATTAGCGCTTTCAAACAAACAAACAAACAAACTCTTCAGCTTTATAAAATTAGTATAGATAAGAAATTACGAAAACTAAGGGAGATACTAAATGATTTAAACTGTATGTAGAATATAATGATTTTTATTTCATGCTAAAATTTATTGTTAAGGTATATGTTGTGTATTAGCGTAGTCTTAAAAACACCGTTTTTATTATCTTTTGCATTTTTAAAATGGCATATTTCAATGTATTTGTGATGCTGAAAAAAAAAACAGTAATTTTGTCCGAAAGTGTTATTATACTTGATACTTTGTTGATCATTGTGAGACTTATAAAATTGTCATTGTGGATGGGTTCTTTTAAGGCATACAAATTTGCACGTTTCTTAATTCTTTATTTTCTTTTCGGACAAAAATCTTTAAATAACAATTCAGATGCATTTTAAGAAATATTTTCTTCATCTAGGCAAAAAATCATTACTATTATAATTGCGCTGATAAAGAAAAACCCCAGAAATTGCCTGGGGAATGTCGCAGAAAAAACAGTTCCACCAATAATATTTATATCTAGTTTGTAAATACATTAATATTAATTTTTAATTATGTGATACGCTTCAACAAAGAATGTTTGTCAATATATTATCATTAAATTGAAAATCTTTACGAAATACAAAATTCTTTAAAAATGGTTATAGTTGATAACAATAACATTATGAAAAGTTATCAAATATTTAAAAATATCAAGATGTCATTTGATATTCAAGTCTATTTTGTTGTGTCGGTTAAAATACATGAGAAGACATTTTTATATGAATTTTTGAAAAAAATCAAAATTTAAAAAAAACTGAACCTATACCCGAAGATTTTTTTGAATTTTAAATATTTTAAGGTCTCAATTTAATTAAACTTATGTTATGTCCATGTATAGTTGAAATTTGTAATGCACAAAATTTTCAAGTTAACATATCCCACATTAAATCATTTAAAAATAAGTTTAAGTTCTCATGAAAAACACAATGTTTCGCTGAAATTCAAATAAAATATTAAACAGATTATCAAAAGCTTATGTACACTCACATCCATAAAAAAGATTACTTCATACGTCCAGAACATATTGTCTCTTTTATAAACTGTTAAACTATATTCCTAAGGATATAAAACTTTTATAGCTATCTCAGCTGGAAACACGTAAAATTATGACATAAGACTATTACAGAAGTAGAGATGCACACTTAAACTTTTCCATTTACAATGATGCAGTTTTTAAATGCTCTTTAAAAAACATATATTTCATCGCTTTTATGTTTGTATTTGAAAAGCTGCTTATTTATTAAAAAAATACATCATAAAATCTTCCCTTAAGCCTTTAGGGTCATAAATTGACGAAGTTATTGACTGTCAAATTGTACATCCAAACGACATTATTAAAGATTGCTTTCAATCCCAAAAATAAAAACCATTAAAAACCCATTAACCCGCAGCATTTTTAGGTGTGGTCGTTCGCTCTATTAGAACTTCATCCGGGCAATATTGAAAAACTTTCCTGAAGCAATAAATATTCCATAATTACTTGGCAATCAACCGAAGATGGAACTGAGAGAACTTTCTTATTTTATTTTGTTTTTTGTTGGGATCATCAATCGTTTGAAGTTTAACAGTTTTACATTATTAAGTTGATTCGTTTCATCTTTCCAGCCACTAAGTGCATCACACAATGCAGTAACATTCTTATAAACTTGGCCATCTTAATTTAAGATTGTAAAATTTTAAAAAAGAAAAAAATAACACCTCTTATAGTGACGATCAAGCTTATCTTGGATAATCCGCAATGTTTCCGAGTACACAGAACAAAAGAAAGGCAAAGAAAATAGTCAAATATGAAAAGAATGCAGAGAGAAAACTATTTCCTTCCTGGTGTCTCCTTTTTCCTATTGAAGGATATTATAGAACAACTACAATGCTACTTTATCAACTTTCTCACATTTAGCCAACTAATTTATATAATTAAAGCCAAGCTAAAAGTTTTTAATTGTTGTCCCCGCAGATGTAGGGCACTGGAGGCATGGCAGGCTTCTTCAAGCACAACTTGATATTCCGAGTGGAAAAGTATGGAGGTAGGCATCCAAGCTACAAGCAGAGGCACCACGTGAGCGTGTGAGGGTGTTGGTTTAGGAACTTATCCTTTGCGTAAACAAGGATCTCTCACTCGGCAAAAGGCAGTAGTCTTAAGAATTTTCAAGTTTTCTTAACTATTTCAACGTTAACATTCAGGGCTTGGTGAGGGTGGTTGGGATGTTGGGAGATGGTGATAGGAGACTTGGTTTTCCACATTTAATAACATGCAACGGGAATTGCAGGAACAGGAGAAGGAACATAGAAAAGGGCGCACAAAATAAGCTTAGGGCAGACGAAAGGATAAAGTTTCATTCCTTTGAGGATTGTTTGCAGCAAAGTGCTGCAACGGGCAGGCTTGTAACGTGTAGATGATAAGCAAAAAACGATAAAATCGTTCTTCAGGGAAAACAAAGGAATTTTTTCGCACAGCATCAGTGATGGAAGATAGTAAAATGAAAACGTGTCAAAGCTAAGGAATTTTTTGAGAAGGTTGCGTAGCGTAGAGCGTATAAATTGTTGCTGGAAAGAAATATGTAAATAGCTCTGATGCTATAC
Organism: Eupeodes luniger; assembly: GCA_951509635.1. Lineage (NCBI taxonomy): Eukaryota > Metazoa > Arthropoda > Insecta > Diptera > Syrphidae > Eupeodes > Eupeodes luniger. The sequence continues at coordinate 46,497,033 of OX608075.1, forward strand.
ATTGGGCTTACACAAACGAAAGGTAGGTATGTCTTGGGGATTAAGTTTGTTTTAATGCTGCATACCATCTGATGATTGCTAGAAATGCTAAATATTTCAGTTGAAATCATTTGACATTATTTGTTAAAATGAAAAAAGGAACGAAGTATGTTTTGCTATGCAAATGACAAGCATTAAAAAGACGAAGGTTTTCTAGTTATAAAAACAAAAATCAGGTTTGGTGGAAGATTACAAAGTGTTCCAACTTCCAATGTTCTCATATTCACAAGAAATTTAAATTACAATCTAATACGTCAAGTAAACATAAATTCTTTGGAAAAATTATTTAAATTCCTATTTGTTTTCTGAAAAAAATACAAATGATGTTTTTCTGAAATAAAACAAACTAATTTATATGTAATTAATTTCAAATATTATGCAACCAAACATTTAAGTTTAAACTGTTTTTATCAGAATATTAAAACATTTATTGTAAATTTTATTTCTTGTAATTTCTTTAAGAAATAAATTTGAAGTTAATGTTTGAGTCAAAATTAATGTTTACTATTTTGTAGTAGAATTTTTGAAAATTTCAAAAACGAATTGATTTTTATTAAAATACATTATTCAATTTTGTTAAGTGTAAGACAAAATTTGTGTGAAGTCAATATCTCTGCTGGTTCTTGAAATATGGTACACCCAACTTATATTGGATTGAAAATTAAAACGATTTGAAACGTCGAGAAATGTCAAAGTTTTTAATTCGACAATAACTTCTAATTATTAAAAAATGTCAAAGTTTTTAATTCGACAATAACTTCTAATTATTAAGAAAATAAATAAAAAAAAGAAGAGTTTATTAAGGAAACAAATTCTATACACACAAAAAATATTGTACAGAGTTTAAAAAGAGAATTTGGTCTTTTGACTACTGTGAATGAAGAATCCTTGGATTATTCAAACGAATAAGACACATATTGAGAGAATCGCTTAGTATTTAAGACAATTTTCTTTTTTTAGAAAACACCGTGCAAACAGATTAACAGGATTTTTTCAAAACAGATCTACAATCATCAAAGACATTTTGTCCATGAAAAAATTTAAAAAACTAATTAAACTCGAACTGTAAACTAAAGAGTAGTATTTTTTTGACGTACTACACGAATGTGAAATGCTTTACCACACTTTGTCTTTAATAATTTTACAATGGGTCAACGTTTCAAGATTTCTTATATCTAAAACAAAGATTTTTAGAGAGATGTCTGTGTGTGCGTGTGTACGTACGTTTGGACGTACAAACATACGTTTGGGACACAATTTTTCGTCATCCATGTCTCAAAAACCAGTAGAGATATTGATTTCAAATAAATTTAATTTTAGGGATAATAGCATTGAAAGATACAAAAATGGCTTTCAAAAATTTGACTGGGTACTTATTTACTTATGACAAGTTTTGCATTCGTAAAAAATTTCAAACTCAAGATTTTAATCAATCATGACATTGACATGAATTCGAAAAAAGTGGTTCGAACGATTCCGTCCGTGTCTGTCTGTTCCGACTCCTACAGCCATTGCATTGGATCAATTGCCTTCAAATGTGGAAATTAAGGTTTTGGCCCGATTCGCGTTGCGCGTTTTTTCATTTATTTTAAGACTTAAAATAACAGTTATGTAGATTCTAGAGATCTTGAAACTTCAAGAAATGTCAAAATTTTCAATTCGACAAATAACTCTATATGGGAAGTTTAAAATTAACTAAACTCGTACTGTTAAATACAGGGCTGCATTCTTTTGCCGTACTACACGAACACTAGTGACTTCAACTTAATTTTGTATTATATAATCTGACGTGATACCAAATTGTTTTCTTGAAAAAAAAAATCCAAAAACTATTTTTTTATAAATTAAACAAAACATTTGTCAACTCAAATATTTTAACAAGTAACGGTTTCTTTATCAAACATGAAAACCTAAAAAACACTTCTAAAGTTAGGTAGCAATAGCTTATCGACACGAATATTAAAGATATTACCTACAAACTAATTTTATCTATATCTATATCTATACTTCTATCTATCTAATGCGGACGAAGTCGCGGGCAAAAGCTAGTCTTATATAAAACATATACCCCCCTCAAAAATAACAAATGTCAACATCACCTCAATACTTACAGATCCCACTGGAACCCCCAAATATGTGTATCTCAAATATTCCAATAGCGACTCCGTCACTGAAACAGTAATAAACAACTCCATTCCTATCAAAGCTGTCTCGAAACCAAAAATAATTTTTATATCTCGTCTGGACCCAGTAACAACGCCAGAAGATATAACTTCGCACTTAGTATCTACCAAGAGTATACCTTATAGCACATCCATTAGGTGTACTAAGATCAGTAAACCAAATAGCTTTGTTAACTTCCCATAGGAAGTTATTGTAATGGGTCCGATTTGTCAAATTGAAAATTTTGACATTTCTCGACGTTTCAAGGTCCCTAGAGTCAAAATAAAAGATTTTTAGAAAGATGTCTGTGCGTGCGTGTGAACGTACGTTCGTACGTCCGTACGTCCGTATGTCCGTATGTCCGTATGTCCGTATGTCCGTATGTCCGTATGTCCGTATGTCCGTATGTCCGTATGTCCGTATGTCCGTATGTCCGTATGTCCGTACGTCCGTACGTTCGCGACGTTTTTTTCGTCGTCCATAGCTCAAGAACCAGAAGAGATATCGACTCCAAATAAATTTTGTTATACAGATAATAAGCAAGAAAGATGCAGAAAGGGCTCTCAAGAAAATTGCGTGGGTGGTTTTTTTACTATAGCAGTTTAAAAAAAAGGTGAACATTTTGGTTAAACCTAAATATCTCATGAACCAATAATGCTAGAGACTTGAATTAAATTTTATATTATATATTTTAACGTAATACAAAACAGGTTTATTTTTGGAAAAAATCCAACTAACGGTTTTTTTATAAATCAAAAAAACTGAAAAAAAAAATTTGTCACCTCGAAAATTGTACGACCAAAATATGATTTCATCTCCAAAACAATTTTGTGCAACGAAAAATAATGTTTTTGACATCTGATAAAATTTTGAGCAAAATCTAATTGACAGTTTTTTTTATAAAAAATAAAAACCTAAAAAAAAACATTAGTCAAAGTTGAGAAAAATTGAATTTCGATTCAAATATCTTTTCAAAAACTTGAGACATAGGCTTCAAACTTATTTTATCTTATAAAAAATATTGTTTTCAACATTCAGTAAAATTTTGAAAAAAATCGAATTGACAGTTTTTGTACAAAAAATTAAAAACCGAAAAAAAAATTAACAAAAGTTTGTAAAAATTGATTTTCGACTCAAATATCTTTTCAAAAATTTGAGATATTGGCATAAAACTACTTTAGTCTTTTAAAAAACATTGTTGTCAACATTCAGTAAAATTTTGAAAAAAATCGAATTAACAGTTTTTGTACAAACAATTAAAAACCTAAAAAAAAATTAACAAAAATTGGTAAAAATTGATTTTTGACTAAAATATCTTTTCAAAAATTTGAGATAATGGCTTCTAACTAATTTTAACTTATAAGAAATATTGTTTTCAACATTCGATAAAATTTTGAGAAAAATTGATACATACAGACAAACTTTTAAGCAAGACAAATCGACAGAAGGGATGGGAAGTTATCAGTGTGGGTCGAATCCCAGCCTCTTTTTTCTTCTTTTAAATTAGTAATGAATTCCACGTTCTTCGATTCTATTTGCAAAACAAATATATCGTCCGCAAAAACTTTAGTCAAAGAATTTAGCCAAAAAAACTCAACAGGCTTACCCTCTTCTACCAAAACTTAAGGGGACTTCGTTTTGACAGAAACTTGACTAAATTCAAGCGTTTCCAACACAGAACTTTTCAGTCAAGAGTTCGAAGTTTACAGAAACGATCGTCATGTTGGTAATGCAAAGAATTTTGGTGGAGGTATTCTCATAGCGGTAAAAAATACACTTTTCTCTTCTGTATCTTTTCCATTTGTACTATCAATTGAACTGGTCTGTGTAAGGATAATGGTACAGACTAAGACCATTTTCATTTTAAACGTTTACATTCCTCCAAAAAGTTTGGAGTCTGTTTTTAGCGAAAACTCCTTGGCATTAGACTTTCTTATCAATTTGTCCTGCACTGACACCAATATTTTACTTTTAGGTGATTTTAATTTACCGCACATTGACTGGATTCCATCTAAAGACGAAAAATAAGTCATGGAAAACTTATCTCAAAACTCTGTCTCCACTCCAATCAACTTCTCTCTTTATGTTGAACTCTTTAACGAATTTAAGTCTCTTTCTAATTTTGTATATGCTAGGTATGTTACTGATATGGGCACCTCTTTGAAATAAAATCCATCAGTTAACTTCACTTACAAAATCTGTTGATATCTGTAACGCTTTCGCAACAAATTTCCGTGAGTCATTTGTTAATAGCTCTCAAGAAGTTGATGAAGTATATTTTCATAATCTTAACTCCTTTTCGCAAACTAGCTGTAGTCACATCCCTGTGCTAAAGAGTACGGTCCTTGATCTTTTATCCGCGTTGAATGATGACTGCTCAGCAAGTCCTTATGTTAATCTCCCGATAGTATTAAAAAAGTGTAGTAATGCTTTAGTTGAACCCCTTACGTTCTTATTCAAACTTTCTCTAAAAACAAGCAAATTTCCCAATATATGGAAGAAGTCATTTCTTACACCAATTTTCAAGAAAGGTAACAAGGCGGATATAACAAACTACAGGCCCATTGCAAAGCTTTCTTGTATACCTAAATTGTTTGAACAAGTTGTTTGTGAAAGTGTAGCATTTTTTAGTAAAAATCTCATTTGCGGACAACAACATGGTTTTGTGAAAAAAAGATCAACCGTTACTAATCTCCTCACATTCTCAAACATATGTTCAAATGCTTTAGAATAAGGTTATGAAGTTGACTGTATATACACTGACTTTTCCAAAGCTTTTGACAATTTAGCCACGTAATTATTTTATTTAAACTTAAAGCTGTTGGTTTTCCACCATACCTCGAAAACAGATCCTATGAGGTAAAATTTAGAAATTGTCATTCTGAACCTTTTGTTGCTCAATCTGGTGTTCCCCAGGGAAGCCATCTTGGCCCTTTTCTATTCATCCTGTCTATTAACGACGTATCGTCACGTCTACGCTCAAGTGAAGTTTTTGTTTTTGCTGATGACATGACAATTTTTAAGGTAATAAAGTCCACCCAAGATCGTATCCTTTTACAAGCCGACATTGATAGTTTCATATTTTGGTGTGGCGAAAATAGCCTTACCCTTAACCCTTTAAAATGCCAGACGATAACTTTTACTAAAAAACGAATAGGTAGTGTATTTGATTATTGTATATCACAGCAAAAACTCTGTCGCGTCTCCACATTTAAAGATTTAGGTGTTCATTTCTGTTCCAACTTAGAATTTACACATCACATTAATTTGATTGTTAATAAAGCAAGTTCTATGCTAGGTTTCATAAAACGCTGGGCAAAGGAGTTCAATGATCCCTATGTTACTCTTTCTTTGTATAATTGCCATGTTCGTCCTCATCTTGAATATGCTTCGCAGGTATGGACTCCCTATTACGAAATTCATAGAAAACATATTTAATCAATTCAACACAATTTCATTCGCTTTGTCTTAAAGGGTCTTCCTTGGGATGATCCTTATGATCTGCCTCCCTATGAATACCGTATTCTGCTTCTTCAAATGCAATCTCTTCATCAAAGGCGTGTTAATAATGACTTAGTATTTTTTCATCAACTCATTAATGGTGAAATTGATGCACCTTATTTGCTATCTTGTGTACATTTGAATTAACGAGGCGGAACTCATCACCTGCGTACATTTGATTTTATACATATTGACTTCCATAGAACTAACTATGGGAAGAATGAAGCTTTTAAGTCGAATGAGCATTTTATATAATCATCGAAAAATTTAAATTTAAATAAGATGGGATTAAAATCATTGTTTAGAATCAGTGCTCCATTATCGTAAACGTCTTTATTTTATTTTTTGTTCTGTATTAGTTCATGTTAAATGTTAAATAATGGTTTGTATTTTGTGCGTGTGTTAGGCTATAATTGTATTATTTTCTTACTAACAACTAACACATATGCACTTATGATGAGCCTCTGATCGTAGTTTGAAGCTTGCTATAAGCTCACTACTTTCTGAAAATTCTGAAGGTGTAAAAAAAACACAAAAATGTACGAAAACAACACAAAATTGAAAATATCTTTCCCAATGCTCTGTGCACTGTGCCTTTTCCATAAAGGTTACTGAAAACGCCATAAATGTGCCCTTATTTAAAAACAAATTTCATTTGAGCAATAGTTTAAAAGTGACAATGTAGTTAGCTGGTTCGTTTAAGTCTAACAAGCTTGAGAATAGAACTTAGTTTGAAACCAAAAATTTATGAGTTCACTCTCAAAAAAAATAGAATCAATATTTATGTGCAACCTGTTCACTTCACTAAAAAATATACATACACTTCATATTCATATAATAATACTCTAATAAACAAAAATTGTGTATATGTTTTTTTTCGAATAAAAACTAAAAAAATATACTCGCTCTAAAGTCACATATTTCAAGAGTTTTTCGAAAACTATTTCCTCAGCTTTGAGGAAAATCTTGTGCGCCATCATGTCGTCCTCGTTTTGTGGTTTCCTCCGTTCGTTGCAACTATAACCACACTATTTAATACTTATATATAAAATAGAACATAATATTTTATATATAATGCATGTATGTATGTAGATATATACATATGTAAATAATGTCTCTTAGGATATTATGAGTGTGTAATGTGTTGCGATATTGCCATGCTTCATGCTACAGCTTTATGCTCAACTCACTTCTTTGTCCTGTACTCGTATCCTCGTATCCCGTCAGACTCTTGGTACAAGTATGTACATTTTTTGTTGATATTTAGCTTTTCATGGGAATGAAAATGCATGGAAAACGTACGATAAGTTTTTTTTTTTTTAAATAAAGTCAAGTTAGAAGATATAGATACTCATCGGACATACAGAAACCAGAGTAATACACTCCTTGAAGTCTTGATGTTCGAGTAGTTTTATTTTGATTTTTTATTTTTCAAAAAATATATTCAAATGGTAAAAAAATGATGTCCTTTTATGGTTGACAGTAATAATGAAAGCCATACGTCATGCGTTGTGGTGTCTGTGCGAAATGAGGAAGGTAACCGAAGAAGTTTTCAATAAAATTTGTCACAAATTTTATTGTTGAAAAGTTTCAAAGTAATTTTATGCTATATAGCTACTTTTAGTATATAAGTACAGAGTACATGTACTGTAAAGTACAAGAAGGTATATTGTGTTTTTTCAGTCTATCAGTCTATGGACTATGGTTTCTTTACACAATTTAATGTATTGAAGTGTATTAAGAGATTCATCTGTACTAATATTTTAAACGGGAAAGTGAGTTAGTTTGTTTGTTTGCTTGTTTGTTTGTCCGTCCTTCACGTCGCAACAGTGCAATATTATGACATGATTTTTTGTGTGGTGATAGTTACGAGGCTAGAAAAAGTATTAAGCTACTTGACCTTACTTTTTCGAAAATGAGGTGTGTGTAACTGTTATGGTTAAAGGATTGCGCTATAGAGATATGATTGATGTTTTTTTGAAGGCGGTAACCATTAGATATTATTGTGGGAGATGGCACTACGTTCCACCCAAGCAACGAAAGAATCAAAATTTAGCAAGAAAAGTTTCCTCAACGTGTTATTTATTGAAGAATTAATCCAAATTGGACACATAAATCTTGTGATTTAACACCTTTAACGTGGGTGATATAATGTCTATGCCAATGCTCCACTATCGGTTTACACACTTCTCTGATAATGTACTTATTTATATAAACAATATTTATTCTAGAACACGAAAAGAATTCCTTAAAATCTTTTAATATTCCTTTTCATACCAACTGCTTTCTTGACAACAAATAAATTTCTCATCACATCACCTTATCGATTGGTGTCATTTCAAGTAAAAACCACCATTGGTTTATTAAAAAACATCTATTTCAATTATTGACTTCCTATAGTTTTTAAAAATCGTTTATATGTAAATTTGATTTTTATTGCAACAATTTAAAATGATGTCATAAAGATAACATAAAACATTTTGTCTTCCAAATAAATCAAGACACCAACGACGACAACGGTAAAGGAAGCTCATTTTATTATTGAATGGTATTGAAATAAACAATTTTTTTGAGTTCCCTTTAAAGTGTGAATTCAAATCTTGCTGACAAATAGATATGTACATACATACATACATACATTACATACATATAGATTTCAAATCATTTTTCAAATTTACATTCAATTTGATTCTGGAAAAATCACTTTTCATTTGAAGGCCGCTTCCTTTGATACAGAAACCTAAAGCTGTGAAAAATTGATGTCATGACTCAGTGAGAGGTTTATTTTTTGATAAGGTTCATCTTCGATGGTGAAATGTTTGAAATTTTGTACATACATATACATATAATATTCTATAGATCAATAGTGATGAGAAGAATTTAGATTATTAAAGTTTATTTTGTTTATCTTACTCTGCAGTCCTTACCAAATTTTTACAATTATAAGTTGAAGATGAATAAGTTACCTGAAAAATAAAAAGAGAAGAACGTTAATCGACTTGTTAAAATAAGTAACAATCGCAATGAATACATTTATTTCACTAAAGGTTTTTTGTGCAAAACCTACAAACACATCCTGAAATCTTAAGAAGCTTACTTTTTGAAGGAGACATAAATATTTATATTAAGAAGCTTACTTTTTGAAGGAGACATAAATATTTATCTTTATGAAGGTACTAAGTCACACATTCAGTTTTTTGGAACTCATCTATCAAAATTGCAAATACCCATTATTCAGACACTATTGATACAAGGCGATATGCCAAGAATTTAGTTTATAGAGATTAATACTAATTTTACTTTAAGAAAGCCAAAAGTCAACCTTAAACAGGAGGGGGGGGGGGGGGGGTTAGGAACACTTCAAAAATAAAAATGCAAAAAGCCAGAAAGAAAGTTTGCCAGAAAAATTTGATATTTCTGGCTTTTTTGGGAGTATTTTTTTTTTTGAAGCAATGTCCGGGAGTCTATTATTACTATCATTTTGAGATTTTTGAAATTGATCAAAGGGGAGTCAACAAAACCTAAAACTTAGAGAAAAATATAAGTTTATTGAATTTAAAAAAATGTGTGCATTTAGGTAAAATTAAATAAAAAAAAAGGCTGGGATGCGACCCACACTGATAACTTCCCATCCCGTCTATCGATTTGTCTTGCTTAAAAGTTTGTCTATATGTATCAATTTTTACCAAATTTGCGTACTATTTTGTGTAGATTTTATTTATTTATGAAAAAACAGACTGTAGGATTTTTATAAAAAAATTACTGAATATCGAAAACAATATTTTCTGTGAAATAAAATAAGTTTGAAGCCAATATTTGTAATTTTTGAAAAGCTACTTGAGTCGAAAGTAAATTCTTACCAAGTTTTAGTATTGTTTTTTTTTAGGTTTTTATTTTTTGTAAAAAAAACTGTCAATTCGATTTTTCTCAAAAATGTATCGAATGTTGAAAACAATATTTCTTATAAGTTAAAATAATTAGAAGCCATTATCTCAAATTTTTGAAAAGATATTTGAGCCGAAAATCAATTTTTACCAACTTTTATTAATTTTTTTTAGGTTTTTTAGGTTTTTATTTTTAGTAAAAAAATTGTCAATTCAATTTTTCTTAACATTTTTCAGAATGTTGAAAACAATATTTCTTATAAGATAAAATAAGTTTGAAGCCATAATCTCAAGTTTTTGAAAAGATATTTGAGTCGAAATTCAATTTTTACCAACTTTGAGTAATGTTTTTTTATGTTTTTATTTTTTATAAAAAAAAAACCGTTAATTAGATTTTTTTTTTAAAATGTGTTTGTTTTGTATCACGCTACAATATATAATATAAAATTTAATTCAAGTCTCTAGCGTCATTGGTTCATTAGATATTTAGGTTTAACCAAAATTTTCACCTTTATTTTAAACTGCTATAGTAAAAAAACCACCCACGCAATTTTCTTGAGAGCCCTTTCTGTATCTTTCTGCCTTTTTATCTGTATAACAAAATTTAATTAAAATTTATATCTTCTGGTTCTTGAGCTATGGACGACGAAAAAAACATCGCGAACGTACGGACTTACGGCCGTACGGACGTACGTACACACGCACGCACAGTCATCTTTCTAACAATCTTTTATTTCGACTCTAGGGACCTTGAAAAGTCGAGAAATTTCAAAATTTTCAATTTAACAAATTGGACCCATTACAATAACTTCATATGGGAAGTTAACAAATTAAGGTAACCCGTGGCATGATGGTTAGTGCGTAGGACTGTCATGCTTAAGGTCTTGGATTCAATCCCTGTGCCACGTGATACTGCCTCTTGTGAAGAATTGACAAATCTTCCAAGTGTAATTCTTGTCCTGAAAAGTGCTTTCTTAAATTAGCCTTTCGGATTTGGCATAAAAACAGTAGGTCCCCTCGCTTCCTTAACTCGCACACAAGAAGGGTTGAGAGTTGTAAGCCACTAAGCCTTAGTTCTCTATGGAATGTTGTGCCACCTAATTTATTTATTTTTAAATTAAGATAAGGAATTTTATTTTCTATATATTTCTTAAATTTTTTAAGATCTAAAGTTTTTCAATTAAATAGATATTCAATTTTGAATTTTCAATCAAAAAATTGAGCGGTTTTTTTTTAATTAATTTTGTATACATACAAGTTTGAAAATATTTTTGGAATGCATCTAAATACTAAATACATCTAAATAATGTACGTTTTAAATTTCAATTTCGTACAAAAATATGACCCATTTTAAAGATATCGAATTGCGAAAAAAATGTTTATTTTTTTTTTTTAAATCAAGAATAAAAACAATGACATTATTGATCATCAAATGTTATTAAGACAGTACAAAAGCTAGTGCAGAAAAATGTTATTGAAATCGGTTAATTAGTTCTTGAGAAAACATAGAAAAAAATAAAACGGTTCTATGGGGTGTAATCTCCTGGAGCAATACATAATATATTTTTTTAATTGAAAGAGAAAAATTAAAAAAAAAACAATTATCGGTTCGTTTTTGAGAAAATTCGAATTTTTGATTTTTGAACAAAAAATTTATAGGGGATAACTGTTATTTTTAGTATTAAGAAAAATGAAAAAACGCCTAACGCTAGTTATATAAATTTGTAATTTTGGGTTGTAAGGTTGAGGACAGGCATATTGTGGACGGGACCCATTTTTTCGACTTTTCTACCATCATAATGTCTTTTTTGATTAAAATCTTGAGTTGGGAATTTTGTACGAATGCAAGACTTGCACTATAGTCCCTAAATATCGCAAGTAAAAATAAGATGTAGTTGAAGACGAGTTTTAGGAATTTAAAGGGAATTTAAGTTTGTGTCCAGAAAAAAAAAATGTTCTTAGAATAAATGTCAATTGGACGATCTCTTATTCAAGGTTTCTTCTTAAGGAGCTGAATATATGCTCTTTCTCTCAGAAAAAATCTTATTAAAATAATTTAAAGCATTACTAAAGTTTTTCCAGATTTTAAATTTTATGAATACCTTTTAGACTATTGCAAATAGTTTAAAAATGTTTTTGACAGAAAAACCGCTTTCTGGGTAAATATCGTTACATTTCTAAAAAAATCTGCCGATGACTAAACTAAACTGTATGAGCTTTATGATGACAGGAGGTTACCCCGTGATGGTTAAAAGTTGATGAATTTGTGCGGCACGATTGGAATATGGCTGGATTTCCGATTCATATTGTATTCTTGGTCCAGTCCTCAGTCTCAGTTAAAAGTAGCCCTTTTAGCAACAAATTGCGAAGCACTTAAATAAAAATTTAATTTTCTATATAATAAATAAATGTTTTGTAGAATATAATTGAAGTCATATCCATTAACGCAATACGATTAAATTCGAATACTCTCGCAGGGTACATCGTGACCCTTACGACCTCTCATCCTCATGGATCCAAAATTGAACATAAATATCACTATTTCTGATTAAGTTATGTTCTGAAAATCTTTTTTAATTACGAAAATGATATTTTTAAAGAGGCTCATTAACAAATTATCAAAAAAATTGGTTAATATCCTATAAATCGACATTATATGTACCATATGGGCTTGTGGCGGGTGTGGTCTCCAACATCGTGTGATTTAACACTGCTGGACTATTTTTTGTCTATGATGGTTATGTGAAGTTTTCTAAAACTAATAAATAGACGCAGAACATAAACTGTACCTACCATTCCTAAGAAGATCGAGGTATTTAATTTTATATTAACCTTATGTAATTATTCTAAAAATTCCAGAGGTATTGACAAATGAAATAACCCAGTTTCAAAAGTCCATTTCTAGCTAAAACTCAAAACGACTTTGACTCTTCATTTCAATTATAAATAAAATAAAGATTAAAAAAAAAAAAAACAATATCAACAGACGAGAAATTAAATAAGAACTCAACTTTTTTAGTTTATTAAGTGAAAACCATAAAAAGAAGAAGCCCCAGATTCACCATACACAAAAATTCTAAAACCACAATTTTCCTTAAAATCACAAAAACAAAAAAGCATAAATAAAATCCTGCTTTTATGGTTTTATGTAATTAATCAAAAAGAAAAAAGAGTTCGACCCTTCTGCAAAAGACCTCTCCTCGCTTCTTCTACAAATAGGTGAAAGTAATTAAACTCATTAACTCAAGTGACACCACCACCACTACCACCGCAAGGAAAATAAAAATTTTAAATTAAAAAAAAATGAATCCCAAAAAGTATATAAATCTCGTTAAAAATTCCATTTCCTTGGCCGATTTTAATGAAAGCGGATGAATGAAATACAAAAATAAAAAAGAAATACAGAAAAAGCATAGGGATGAGATAAATCACTGGGATGGCAGAGCTCGGCTGTAGCTTGTAGATTCCGCTTTTACGATTACGTGTCCACACCACCAGTCTTCACCTGCCGTCTTTCATTAAGTCATGTCAGACGGGTCGGGGGCTCGGGATCGGGATGGATGCGTGTGAGCCTGAATTTCGCAAAATACACATTCGCAAATAATTACACTCCATGTCAATAGGTTTAAGTCAATTTTTTTTATTTGCTTATTGCCATAAAATTTGTATGTTGAAGACAAAAGAACTGACAGGCTCTCATCTTGATATGAAAAATGTGTCAAATGGTTTAAGATTTTTAGTCTTGTTGTTTTATTTTTGACTTTATATTAAACGGTAAAATAAAAACCTCAATCAAATGACTAAGGGTGTTAACTTTTATCATCACCCGTGGCAATGGTGGCATGTTGTTGGTTCTTGGAATTTAACATCCTCATAGGTCGCTTTGTCACATGAATATGTAATAGCTACGGAACACGCAATGTTGTCACACGTGTGTGCACCTCAATTCGAGCAATAAATAAATTTTACGCTTGCCGTTTGCTCCTGTTTTTGTTGTTGTTGTTATTATTGTTGGTGTTGACAATATTGACATTATATACAGGCTCTGAAATATCTTGGAATTATATTGTGCCACATTTAAGTAGGTATGTGACTTCATGAATGCATAAATATTAATTAGAAACAGTTTCAACGAATATCATTATTTGGGTATCTAATATCAGCGCACAAATTAAGTCAACTTTGACGACATACACATCCATTGTCAAGGATACACCCACGAACTTCCGACTTCAAATTGTACATCAAAGTGGAGGATATATCCTCATAACCGAGATACCTACCTACTCTTTTGGGTCATAACCAGAATCCACCAGAAGCAAAAGTACAAGCCGGTCATCATCGTCATCATCATCGTCACCAGTCGCATCAGTAGGAGTAGGAGTTCTCCTTCCCCTTTCTGCACTATAAATGTGTCCAACACTGAAAACCACATCCTTGAAGCAAGGATGTGCACTTGCAATGAATTTAATAAGAGCAAACTTTAAACTAATTGCAGGATGTTGTCGGGTGCTGTGCTGATGCTGGGTGCTTGTATAGTCGAGGTGGTGCGGTAGTGGGTCTGTTTCTTGGTTCTGTCTACTGGCCAACGCAAAAGCCTGTGCCATTGCCACTGCCACTGCCACACCGTTTCGTCCTCGATCTTATATCCTTGTGTTGCGCACTTGTTTTCTATTTTTTCGTCCTTTTTGTTTTCTTTCTTTTTGAAAGGAGAACAAATTGTTTACCACCACTAGAGGAAAATTGTTTGCAGCAGCTTCAGCTTGAGCTCTACGTTCCGTTTCGTGTTTGAACTAAATTCTAAAAGGATTCAACGCTGTGGTCGGGGAAATAATAATGTTGGGGCATGAATTTAGAGAAGAGCTTCGCTGCACAAAGAACAGATGTTCTGGAGAATACTCCTATACTATATAAGGATGTCTTTTTATTTTGTCGTTTTAGATTTTTTTCATTTTGTATTTTATTTTATCTTCAAAAGATATAAATTCTTTTGATGAACATCAGATTGAGGGAGTGTACTGTGGACCAACCGACTAGAAGAACAACAACAACAACTACTGCACTGTTAAATAAAGTGTCTTTTGAAGAACTTCTAAAGTTGACACAAGCAATATTCAAGAGGCATCGTGTGTCCATTAGGTTGGTAGGTAGGTGCATTAATATTGAAGAAGGGCAAGGTGTTTTGAAAAATGTTAAAAATATTGTAGTGATGCGAACAAAAGCCTATACAATTAGTTTCAGTTAAAAATGCATTAAGGAGAACATAAAGTGCCTAAGGTTTGTGTATTCAAAAAAGTTCTAGGAAATTTTGATAGAGGAGTCTATTATATACCAAATTAGTTAGTAAGGATTATTATTTGTTTTTGAACATCAATTTAGTAAAAAGTTATATTAGACTATCTGCACTTTAAGAGGTATGGACAAAAGACTTTTAACAGACAAAAATCCTTAGCTCAATAAACGACAATTCGCAGACCCTCCTTCTGCTCAAAGTATTTAGCCATTAATTAAGGAGCTTTTTTTTGTTTGTAAGCTATTTCATCTGTTATACTTTTAAAAAATTCAAGGGGTCTACAATATAAATAAAATGCACGACTGGGTCGCACGAACTTGGCCCTGTATTCAAAGAGTCTGTTTAAAAAAGTACCTATGTATATAAGATTTAAAAATATATAAAATGTAAAATAAGTTTGTCTTCAAAGATATAAATGCCATTTGATTTGTCGAAAAAACCTCCATTTTTCATTTTTTTTGGGAGGGCGTTACATTTACAGTCAAAATAATAAAAAAAAAAAACAATTTGAGATTCAAAATTTTACCTGAAAAATAAGTTTGTCTTCAAAAATTTAAATACCATTTTATAAATCAAAAAACCCTTGATTTTTAAAATTTTTTTTTTTGAAAATCGTTAGAGCGGTTTTTTTTAAATTAATTTTTTATATATAAATTTTTTCAATTTTGTTCTAAAAATATTTTTGGTATGCAGTTGTTTAGTGATTGTAAATATACGCTCTATATTTGAATTTCGTAAAAAAATATTGAACCGTTTTTGAGATATAGAATTTAAAAAAAAAAAACATTCAATATTTTTTAAAAATCCAATAAAAAAAAAATTGCAATTTTGGTAATCAAATATTGTTAAGGCAATATAAGAGCTCTTTCAAAAAAAATTTATTGAAATCGGTTCATAAGTTGCTGAGAAAATTAAAAAAACAAAAAACGGTTCTATGAGCGGTACCTTTCCTGAGCAATACAAAAATATTTTTTTCTTATTAAAAGAAGCCAAGTTAAAAAATAAAATTTTAGAGAAAATTTAAAAAAAATCTATCGGTTTGTTTTTGAGAAAAATCGAATTTTCGTTTTTTGACCAAAAAAATTGTATGGGGGCCACTGTTAGAATTGATCTTAAAAAAAAAAAAATTAAAAAAACGCCTAACGCGAATCTGCTCAAAACCTTAACTTCCAAGTTTGACCTCAATCGACCCAATAGTTTAGGCTGTAGGAGCGCGGACAGACAGACAAAACAGACCGGACGGAATCGCGGGACCCACTTTTTTCGACTTCTCTACCATCGTAATATCATGTTTGATTAAAATCTCGAGTTCGAAATTTTGCACGAATGCAAAACTTGCCATATACAGTCAAACTTCTTTGTAACGAACCTTCAAGGGAACAAAAAATTGCTTCGTTATAAAGAAGTTTTATAAAAAATTCGTTATATAGAAAATTTTGTTGTTTTTTAACACTGCAAGTGTTCTTTTATATTTTCAAAACAAAGCATACAAACAAACTCATTTTTAGCTTTTTGTTTGATAATAGAACCCGAGAGTGGTAAATTCCTTTTCTGTTTATCTGCACCCATTTTAACATTGCTTTTATCCACATTACCGTATTTTGTTTTTTTCTTAGTTTTTTTTGGCTTCTGATTGAACTTTCTTTGGCAAACATTTAAATTTTGCATTCATTCTATAAAATTGTCGACAATGTACTAAACGATACACCAAATTTTTCTGCAACATCTTGTTTCTTTTCTCCCCTTTTAACTTTTTCAATCATCGATAACTTCTCTGATAGCGAAATAGCTTTGCACTTTGACATTTTGGCAACAATTCTCGAACTTAAAATGCCAACTCAAACAATTGACCTGTTGATATGCGTAACATTTCTACTACACATCCATGCATACACACATTCACTTCAAGAAAATTCTTCCCAAAACGGGGAGTTCCCTTTTAAAATAAGGAATACAAATCGTAGTAAACTTTGTTTTCAAATTTGAAAATTGACATTTCGTTATAAAGAGACAACTTTGCTTTCGGGCCACAAAATTAGTTCCTTATAAAGAGAATTTCGCTATAGAGAATTTCGTTATAAAGAACCTAATTCGTATGGGATATTTCTTAAGGGGAAGGGGGAACAAAATGAAATTCGCTATAGAGAGAATTACGTTATAAGGAAGTTCGTTATAAAGAAGTTTGACTGTAGTTCCTATATGTCGCAAGTAAAAATGATGGAGGGAAAATCCATCTAATTTTTTCTTTTTATGTCGTATTTTTCCCTGTCAAAATCGTGGCAGAAAGTCAGCTTTACGATTAAACAACGTTGGGAAACTTTTTGTCAAATTGAGTGCTGTTAAACCCAAACAGTTCATTACTTCGAAAAGAGAAGTCTTGTGCAGAAATGAAGCTCACACAAAGACGCAAGTTAGGGATAGTGGACGATACACATGGTCATCGTCAACGTAAGTTGCGCACTGGCTAGAATGTGGCTGCTGTAGCTTAGAGTGTGACATTTACGAACTACAACACATTATCGATCTGAATAGCTCAACATTTCACGCATTATAACCTGAGGATGATTTTGCAGAAAGATCTCGGATTTTTCTTTTACAAGGTAAATTTGATTTTAGGCTGAAAATTATTTAATGTGATAAGGTTTTTATATCATACTTATGGCAAAGAAATTTCTAAAAGATCCAACAATTTGATATTTTTCTTATGTTTGCAATCTTATTAATGACCAATGATAAATATTTAAAAATTATAAAGTCCTTGTCCTAAAGTGACGAATATGGTGGTACAAGTACGAGTATGATCGGCTATATTCTTAGATATTGCTCAAGCCTTTATTAAAGGTTTAGCACTTTGGACTTAAATAAAAACTGCATGGAAACATTCACAGGCAGTATTACGAAATACTGAAATCATATCCAGAACAAGGAAACATTTCAGAAACATTTTTAAACCTTTTCTGAAATGTGTTCTTTGAAAAGTTTATGAAATGTTTTTCTGTTTTCCATTTCGAATGGTGGTGTGTATTAATATAAATATATAGTTTCTCAAATAGTGCAGAGCGACTAGAATTTTATCCAAGCACCTGGTAAATATCGATTTTGTAAATAACCTTAAAAATAATCCGCAAAAAGGTTTTGTAATGGGTGACTTTAATTTAGCTGATGTAACCTGGTTGTATTCTTCTTCTGAAAATATACTTTTGCCTTGCAACTTAAAAACAGATACTGAAATAACTTTCCTTTCATTGATCATCTGCTTGCTCTTAATTTACAAAACAAAATACTAGATCTTATATTTTTACCATTTGATGATTTAAAGCTTCTGTCAATGAAATTGTTATTTTTTCATTGTTCATCACAAAGAATTATACATTGAAATTGAATTATATAATTATGTAAAAATCAGTTCTACCAATGTAAGATCTTATAACTTTTTAAAGACCAATTTCATTGATCTCGACAATTACCTTGGAAACGTCGATTGGAAAACTGAATTTTTGAATTTAAAATTAAAACATATGTTTATTATTTTTGCGGGATTTCTAAAAAAATGCGTTTGATTTATCTGTGCCAATTAGAATGAATAATAATGTCGCTAAGCCCCCATGGTAAAATAAAAGATTGAGTCATTTGAAAAATTTAAAAAAATAAATCTTTTGCTAGATTTAAAATAAAATGCACGACTGGGTCGCACGAACTTGCTCCTGTAAGCAAAGACTCTGTTTAAAAAATACATATACTCTTTCTGCCCCGTTTCTTTAACTTGTACTAAGTATTTATTCTTCTATTTAGTCGAAGGCAAGTAAAAGAATAATATTTTAAAATCATATATACAAAGGTACCAAGATATTACTTCTTGATAGACTCTTTAAAATAGATTGTTGATTAAATATATCATATTCGTTAATCCGATGCAGTGGCGCTACACGGCCATCGTTGGTATTTACAATTGTTATAGTATAAAATACATAAATATGTATGTACCAAATGCATTAATTTGGATAAATGATAGGAATGTAATTAAAATGTTGTCAAAATAATGCGCTCTTTCGGGCTCATGCATAGGATTTGATCTGGTGAGATGGGGGAGGTTACATTTAATACAGTTAAAATAATTTTAAAAAAAAACTATTTTAAGATTCAAAATTTTACCTGAAAAATAAGTTTGTCTTCAAAAATTTAAATGCCATTTTATAAATGAAAAAATCTTTGATTTTTCAAATTTTTTTTTTGAAAATCGTTAGAGCTGTTTTTTTTTAAATTAATTTTGTATATATAAAATTTTTCAATTTTGTTCTAAAAATACTTTTGGTATGCAGTTGTTTAGTGATTGTAAATATACGCTCTACATTTGAATTTCGTAAAAAAATATTAACCCGTTTTTGAGATATAGAATTTTGAAAAAAAAAAAAATCAATATTTTTTTAAAAATCCAAACAAAAAAAAATTACACTTTTGATAATCAAATATTGTTAAAGCAATATAAGAGCTTATTCACAAAAAAAATTATTAAAATCAGTACATAAGTTGCTGAGAAAATTGAAAACAAAATAACGGTTCTATGAGCGGTACCCTTCCTGAGCAATACAAAAATATGTTTTTCTTATTAAAAGAAGCCAAGTTAAAAAATAAAACTTTAGAGAAAATTAAAAAAAAATCTATCGGTTTGTTTTTGAGAAAATTCGAATTATCGTTTTTTGACCAAAAAAATTGTATGGGGGCCACTGTTAGTTTTGATCTTTAAAAAAAAATGAAAAAAACGCCTAACGCGAATCTGCTCAAAACCTTAACTTCCAAGTTTGAACTCAATCGACACAATGGTTTAGGCTGTAGGAGCGTGGACAGACAGACAAAATTTTGCACGAATGCAAAACTTGCCATATAATGGGTGATTTTCTTGAGGTTAGGATTTTCATGCATTAGTATTTGACAGATCACGCTTGATTTCAGACATGGTGTCAAAGAGAAAGATGCTCAGTATGCTTTGACATTTCATCATGAATAGACTTACTAACGAGCAACGCTTGCAAATCATTGAATTTTATTACCAAAATCAGTGTTCGGTTCGAAATGTTTTTATCGACAAATTTTGTTCAGCGATGAGGCTCATTTCTGGTTGAATGGCTACGTAAATAATCAAAATTGCCGCATTTGGAGTGAAGAGCAACCAGAAGCCGTTCAAGAACTGCCCATGCATCCCGAAAAATGCACTGTTTGGTGTGGTTTGTACGCTGGTGGAATCATTGGACCGTATTTTTTCAAAGATGCTGTTGGACGCAACGTTACGGTGAATGGCGATCGCTATCGTTCAATGCTAACAAACTTTTTGTTGCCAAAAATGGAAGAACTGAACTGAAGACATGAAATTCGCCCGGTTTTTGAAGCGTTGTATAAGGGAAACAACACATAGTTTTACTATAAATTTTTGTATCATTTGTTTATTGATTTTTATGTTCATACATAATTAAAAAAAAATTAATATTAACAAAGTTACAAGCAGTCTAAGTGGGGGGTCTAAATAAAAGAGGGTGTCCTGGCGTGCATCCTGCCAACCCTCCTGGTGATCTGAAAAACAAAAACCAGACGGATTCTTAATTATTATAGATGTCGCTATCGTTTGACCCTTGGATAAGTTAAAAAAAAACTTTTTAACACAATGGCAGCAGTTTGAAAAAAAAAATGTTCTTGTTGCATATTTTTCAACAATTCCGAATTTTTAAAAAATACTAAATGAGAAGTTATATTTTTGGGCAAGGACCACACGATAAAGAGATGTATAAAGAACATCCTCTCCAAATTTGAAGTAAATCGGTCTATTAGAACTCGATATAACCTTACCGCCAGCTCGAAAAAAATAGTTTCGAGAAAAACGCGTCCAGAGTTTTGAGACAAGTTTTCGTCAATTTTACTTATAGAATGATACAGAATACGTACATATTTTTAATCCATATAAAAATCCTTCCTCTCCTTCAAAATACTGATTCGATGTTCTCTGATGAAGACGAGCAGTTCTACCCTCCTTTGACGCCTCTGAAGTCCGGAATTCCGAGCGCTCGACCTTCCGAGTTTCTATGACCTTCAAAACCAGTTTCTATGACCTTCAATTAACTTGTGAAATAATAGGAATATTAAAAAATCCTTTTAAACGCATATTCTTGAATGTCTAAACTTTGGAAATATGAAAAAAAAAAATTTTGATTTTTTCAAAATTCTACACTAGAATACCCCCTTAAGTGATAAGATACTATTTTGTAAGCTTCGTTAAGATTTCATCACTCTAAGTAAATTTGCAAGTTAGCTGCGATTCCCAGACTTTTTGAAATTGTAATTAAAAATAAGCTTGATTTTCTGATCAAAGAACACATTGGCATTCACCAACATGGATTTATTTCAGGTACGTCAACTGTTACCAATCTAGCGTGCTTTTCTTCATTTGTGGTCGAATCTATCGAAAACCAAAGCCAAGTTGATACTGTCTATACAGACTTTAGCAAGGCTTTCCATTCAGTTTGTCACACAATATTGCTTCGTAAACTTGAAATATTCGGTATGCACTCAAGCTTACATCAATTGATCGGATGTTTTTTAATGGGGAGAGGCCAAGAAGTAAAATTTAATAAATATACTTCAAGGCCCATTAGTTGTTCTTCGGGTGTTCCATATTGCAGCGATCTTGGTCCATTGCGTTTTATCATATTTATCGATGATATTGTTAATCTTATCAATTTAACCCAATGTCTTGTGTATACTGATGACCTCAATTTATTTTTGAAAGTAACATGCGATATCGATATATTTGGCTTGAGGCCCAGCTTGCATAAAGTTGACGCCTTGGTATGCTTCTCGCCATTTTAACAACAATGTTTGATCCTGCTCCTATATTGGGTTTCCTCGAAGGCACAACATTTTCAAGTCCTGTTTCAATTCAATTGCTTCTAGCTTTAGTTAAACAAATCTGTTCGTCCACACAAAGATATTGCTCTATGGGAACTTTACTAAAAGTTCAATTTAATTTGTCAAAAGTAGGTCTAATTTTAGGGAAATAATAAAAATAAACTGGATAGGAGTATCGAGGTCTAATCTAAACTGGGTGATAAATCAGAATTCCTTGTAAATTCCATTTGTTGGTTGTTTAGACTAAGATTCTTTTTCTTCAATTTCAATTCTGGTTTTTGTCGTATCTGACTCGTCAAAACTGATTAGCTCATTGAAGGGCCATCAATAAAGTCAATGGGTTCAACATTCATATTTCCCATATATCCTTCATAATCTATAAAAAAAAACATGCTATCACCATCGGAATCAAACCCATCTTCACTATCACATTGATAATTTATGTCATATACCCCATTAAATAGCACTTTTTCAAACTCTTCGCTTTTTTGTAACTGACAAATTTGAACTGATGATTCTATGATTTTTTCTGAATATTAAGTTGAACAACATCAATGTTTCAACAATTTCAATAAGCTAAATGTATTTATTTTGGAAGAACTAATTCAAATGTTTGTTTGGTGTGGACACACCTTTACGAACCGACTCTTTAAAGAACGGTACGACCAAAATTACCCGGGATTAAAGAAAATAGAACAGCGACTACAAAGTCATTCCAACTTCGTCTTAAATAAACGAGACAATGTTTTGAGATTAAGAAGAACGAAGTCTCATGAACTGATGGCATGAAATCTATATAAAAGTTTGAAAACTATAAACTTCCCCTTAAGTGATTTACAAATTAAGAAAGAAAAATCATTTGTCGATTTAATAAATTGGTCCTGAATAAATGATGGTTTTAGTGTGGTAAGAGTCCCACGCTACTCGGTACCCAATCTTACCGAGTGTCTTTTAAAAATTTCCATCGGATAGAAACATTTTTTTTTTGGAAATTCAACACCTTCAACACCACGTCGAATTTTTAATTCTGTGTTCTACAGGTAAAAGCTCTTAAGTTTGTTCGTATAGTTTTTTAGAAAGTGGATTTTTAACTTGCAATCTTTGTTTAAAAAAATAAGAAGGATATGAAGATACAGTTTTAAGTAATTTCGCCCTCAATGATACAATTATTTTAATAGTAAAATTAATATTTGTTTTATATACCAAATATTGTAAAACATCTTGACTCATTATACAAAATGTAAATGCAGAAAAAGTTTTGGTGATAAAATAATTTAAGTTGACATAAGCGATTTTGCTTTTTTAATAAGCATCAAACAGAATATAAAATAGAATAGAATAGAATAATTTATTTCTGTTCAAATATAAAGTTTACAATTAATGTTTACAAACATAATAAATAGAATTTAGCCTTGGTTTAACCGTCTGCCAGATGACAACTTATTTTTAACATGTTTAATTTTCCAAAAAAAAATTTTTTAAAAAGCTTAAATAAAAATAACATAATTTTCTATTTTAAATTAAAAAATATTATACAAAAGTGATTTTAAATTATATATGCTATGATATGGGGTTTTCATAAGTTAATTTAAATTACAATGTTAATTAAAATTTTCATAAATTGCTCAAACAAAAATTGATATTTATTGAATATATGTAATGCGTTTAAGGAAAAACAAAAAAAAGTTTTATAAAATTTGTCAATCGTCAACAAAATCTTTTCTATACTTTATGGTTTCAATGCAATATTGGGCGAGGATTTTCCAGTTTTCTCCATTTAGGACACATATCGACTCTGCTTCATTTAGTATTGTTTTTTGAAAGTATAAAAATCTCAATTCTTTTAAAATGGGACACACAGATAAAAAGTGATATGATGTTTCTTGCTCTTGCAGGTTACACAAGGAGCAAAATGTTCTCCGGTCATTAAAGTAAGGTATATAATTCAAATTGAGTAGCTCTCCCCTAACACGGAAAATATTTGAAATTTCAAACAAGCTCAAATCATCGGTGAAATAATTGAATTCGTTCAAATTAAGCATCAAACATTAAAACAACTTAAGATATTTTACCAAATTAATTCTTGCTTGTTATCTGATAAATAAAATAAATTGATGCACAAAACGAATCATCCTCTACATAAGTTGTTTTACCTTTTAAAAAACCTTACGAATTAAACTTAAGCTATTCTACAAAAGGTCAAACATTAGTTGTTTTAAAAGATTTATCAACGAGGGTAAAACAAAAATAATTTGTGGACAGAATAAATACAAAAAAAAAAGTGCACGACTGGGTCGCACGAACTTGCTCCTGTATGCAAAGAGTCTGTTTAAAAAAGTATCTATATAATATTTAAAAATATACCTGTAAAATAAGTTTGTCTTCAAAGATACATGTGCCATTTGATTTGTCGAAAAAACCTCCATTTTTTAATTTTTTGGGAGGGGGTTACATTTAATACAGTTAACATAATTTAAAAAAAACTAATTTAAGATTCAAAATTTTACCTGAAAAATAAGTTTGTCTTCAAAAATTTAAATGCCATTTTATAAATCAAAAAACCCTTGATTTTTCAAATTTTTTTTTTTGAAAATCGTTAGAGCGGTTTTTTTTTAAATTAATTTTTTATATATAAAATTTTTCAATTTTGTTCTAAAAATATTTTTGGTATGCAGTTGTTTAGTGATTGTAAATATACGCTCTATATTTCAATTTCGTAAAAAAATGTTCACCCGTTTTTGAGATATAGAATTTTGAAAAAAAAAATTTCAATATTTTTTCAAAAATCCAAACAATAAAAAATTGCACTTTTGATAATCAAATATTGTTAAGGCAATATAAGAGCTCGTTCATAAAAAAAATTATTGAAATCGGTACAAAAGTTGCTGAGAAAATTAAAAAACAAAATAACGGTTCTATGAGCGGTACCTTTTCTGAGCAATACAAAAATATGTTTTTCTTATTAAAAGAAGCCAAGTTGAAAAATAAAATTTTAAAGCAAATTTTAAAAAAATCTATCGGTTTGTTTTTGAGAAAATTCGAATTTTCGTTTTTTGACCAAAAAAATTGTATGGGGGCCACTGTTAGTTTTGATCTTAAAAAAAAAAATGAAAAAAACGCCTAACGCAAATCTGCTCAAAACCTTAATTTCCAAGTTTGAACTCAATCGACCCAATGGTTTAGGCTGTAGGAGCGTGGACAGACAGACAAAATTGACCGGACGGAATCGCGGGACCCACTTTTTTCGACTTCTCTACCATCGTAATATCATGTTTGATTAAAATCTCGAGTTCGAAATTTTGCACGAATGCAAAACTTGCCATATAGTTCCTATATGTCGCAAGTAATAAATAGCTCAAACCACTCAAGTCGACTTAAGAGCTTTTACCTTTTGAGCACAGAATTAATGTAATTTATTTTTCATAAAACACGTTTTTTAATTTTAATTTTTTTCGATTTAATTTAAATATTATGTACATTACATATGTACCTAATGTTGAAAATTGGTCTACATGCAATTAACTTGGCTTGCGGTTAAATATTACACGTTTTAAAAAGTGTAAAATTTTGTTTACATTTCGAAAAATCATTCAATTAGCGCCTTGTAACTGACAATTATTCCGGTTTTTGGGTACATTATTGTGACAAAATTGAAAAACAACTTAAAATTTAATATCGACACTTAACGAACCGTAAATTGGAATGACACGCCACAAAGCAGTAACCATCATATCACTTGGCCTTTAAACAAATGGTTCAGGCAACACTCTTTATAGAACATAAAATTAGAATATGAACAAATATAACAATTATAATATTTTTAACCATTAATTTTGTTCCTTTCCCTTTTTTCATATGACGAATATTTAATTTAATTGTTCTATGAATAATTTTAATCCACATCATTGTGTCCCTATTATAACCTACTTTTTGGTAAAAGTTCGCTCTAAACTTCAGTGTAATGTGAATTGAATTATGTATTTTTATAATTTTAATAAAAATATTCAAGGATATAAAAAGTTATGTATGTGTGTAGACGTAATTATGTAAAAACATATATGTATGTATTCATATATACGTACGTGAAAATTATGTTGTAACACATGGTGTCTTTCATTGTGCCTGAAGCATCACACCATATGTGTGACCGTTTAATTATTCCATTTTGTAAAAATAAATAATTTACAGCACGTTAATTTCTCATTCCACAACCCAACATCAGGCGAATTTTTATCCACTTTATAAAGATTTAAATTTAAAAAATGAAAATAATTCGAAAAAGAAACGTATTCGTCTCTTGTGCATTGCAATCTGACAGGCATACATTAATCTGTATTTAAAAGTATAACATCAGACTCAAAAACTCTTCTTCCTTCATTTTTTAAACGTTATAGGGTGGTTAACGTCATTCGTTCATTTTCCTTATGTAACAATTTTCATGGTGTTATAGTCATTTTTCACAGTAATATATTTTATATAAGTACAGTACATCACTACATGAACACTTTTGTAAGGTATGTATGTATATAGAATTACACGTACCCTGGTATATTGTAAAACTTAAGGTATTTTAAGAAAACGACCAAAATTACATGAAAATCTTGTAGGTGATTTACAAGCAGAGGCAACAATAAGATTAAGGTCAAAAAGCAAATTATAATATACATAGATGTATGTATATGTATGTACTTTAAAAATGTATAAATAAGTTTTTTTTTTCTAAAATAAGGATACAATTTTTCGAACCTGTGCACACGCAGATTTTACGGAAAGGAAAATTATAATTGTTTTTGTAAAATGTCGCCATTTTTAATTGTTATACATTTTTGTCACAAATCAAAAATTCTAATTTTCTCAAGAACAAACCGATAGATTTTATTAAATTTTCGCTAACATTTTGCTTCATTATTTGGCTTCTTTCAATATAAACAAATAGTTTTGTATTGCTCCAGAAGGGTACTTGCATTCTCAAGAACCAATGAACCGATTTCAATAATATTTGAGGTTCAAAAATGTCATTGTTTTTATTTTTGGTTTTAAGAAAAAAATATTCGTTATCTTGAAAATGGTTCATGATTTTTTTACAAAATTGAAATGTAAAATGTGTATTCATAAGCTCCAAATAACTGCATACGAAAAATATTTTTAAACAAAAATTTAAAAAAGTATGTATACAAAATAATTAAAAAAAAAACCGCTAAAACGATTTTCAAATAAAAGTTTTGAAAAATTAAGTTTTTTTTCTTTAAATTTTTGAAAACAAATTTTTTTTTAGGTACACTTTTAAATCTTAGAATATATGAAATACACTCAGTTAAACAAAAAGTGTGTAAGAAGACTTTTTTTTAAAATTCAGTATTATTTATTAACATTTAATATTATAAATATATGTCAAAAATAAACAAATGGGAAGAACTTTTAAATAAAACTTAAAATAAATGAGTTTTTGTTCACTGAGTAGTGGGTATTGTCTCCCCTAACATCTATCAAAGCTTTAATTCGCCTCGGCATACCTTGAATAAGGTTTCTTACAATAACATCGTCAGAATTATTCCAGTTGTCAATCTGACCAGATCTCAGCCCACTTAGTGCCTTGGGAAAAGCAGGGCACTTCCTATAATTTTTTCCAGCAGATCCCAAAAATGTTCGATAGGATTCATGTCCGGGATCATTACAGGCCAAGCCATCACACGGAAATTCCTGCCCACACCATGACGTAACCTCCCCAGAAATTTTCCCGCTGCGCCTTTTTTTTGTAACTCAGTGTAATTATAAACAGACTCTTTGGATACATGAGCAAGTTCGTGCGACCCTGTCGCGCATTTTATTTGCAATTGCACCGAAATTATTTTGAACTTGACAGAAATAATCATGAGTTCAACTCTTAACTTTAAGTACCTGCATCGTTGAAAATAATTTTAGGGTAGAACGTCATTCCAGTACGGAACAGTCTCTAGGCTAGCCCTCGTCGGTCGATAAGAAAACGTGATCAAGACCAAAATCATACACAGTTAAGTTAGATTGGGTTGCATGGAGTGATGCACTTGGAACTCTTTGGATCCATTGTGCTCCTCAGGAAAGAGAAAGGATTAGGAAGGGTATGGGAAGTTTGGTCAGGAATTTGGTTGAGGGCGCCTCCCTAAACCATACTGATTTCTGGGAAAATTTAAGAATGTCTCTAGAGGGAAAGGACAAGACGTCGCATAAGTCGAGGACAAAGTAATTTTCATTCTTCTTTTGGCTAGGCTTGGACATTCGCATAGAAAGTGGAAGGTATCTTCCTCCGTCTCCTCTTCCTCCGTCTCCCCTTCCTCCATCCTCTACATAAATCAGATAAGCCCATTCTGTTTATGTGGGTTCGCGATGAGTTGTGACCAATTAGGATACCTATTACTAAGGACTGCTAAGGCCTACCTATTTGCAAAAGGAAATTTTGTTTTACCTTTTGAAAACTCTGCAAGTTTCAAGAGCTGCCCACTTGGTGTTTGCGATTCCAAGAAATTGGTGGATTTGTTCATTTACCGGCTCTATTGGCCTGTATATCATTGATACAATATTGCTTGGACTGAGCATTGATCCGTTGCTGGCCAATTTGTCCGCCCATGTCGCAGTGTCCTATGACTCAACAGGGACTAACAGTGTGGATTTAACTGAGTAAGCGAAGCTATCTTCGGCATTGCTGTACCAGTCTTGACCTTGTGCCAGTGGCAGATATGGCCTTGATTGTTGCTTGGCTGTCGATAAATATTTCTATGCATTTATCTTCCAAATTGTGGGAAAAAAGATCCTTTGTGGCTTCAGAAACCGCTAGTACTTCGGCTTGAAAGACACTGCAGTAATTTTCAAGCTGTATTGATCTTTCTATGATCTGATCTGCATGAAAATATAACCGACCCTACCACCTACCCCGTTTTGGAAACATCTGTAAAGACCGATACATAATTTATTTTCCTGACCCTGTTTTCCATCCGGTCATTGCTTGTGGAAATTTCAGTTTTTTGATACTGGGTTAAAATCTGGCTGCAGGTGTGACAGCCTTTCACCTCAAAGAGCTTGATCACAGTTGACCAACTCGTAATTCCTAATTATTTGGAATCAATTTTAAGGACACACGCAGTCACACACACACACACACAGAACATGCTTTATTGACTATAAAATTAATGTGATGTGTGAATTCTAAGTTGGAGCAAAAATGAACACCTAAATCTTTAAAAGCGAAGACGCGACTGAGTTTTCGTTGCGAAATACAATAATCAAATATACAACCGATTCGTTTTTACTAAAAGTTATCGTCTGGTATTTAAAAGGGTTGAGGGCAAGGCTATTTTTCCCACACCAAAATGTGAAACTATCAATATCGGTTTGTAAAAGAATACGATCGTGGGTGGACTTTATTATATTATGAGAACTTCACTTGAGCGCAGACATGACGTTACGTCGTTAATAGACAGAAAAGGGCCAAGATTGCTTCCCTGAGGAACATCAGATCGAGCAACAAAAGGTTCTGAATGACAACTTCTTAATTTTACCTCATAGGATCTGTTTTCATGGTAAGATTTAATCCAAGTTATAAAAAATTGTGGAAAACTAAGAGCTGAAAGTTGAAATAAAATTATTCCGTAACTAAGTTGGTCAAAAGCCCTAGACAAGTCAATGTATACACAGTCAACTTCATAAACTTGTTCTAAAGGTGAAGAGATTTGTAACAGTTGATCTTTTTTCATGAAGCCTAGTTGCTGATCAAAAATGAGATTTTTACTAAAAAATGCTACGGTCTCACAAACAACTTGTTTAAAACGTTTAAGAATGCAAGAAAGTTTTGCAATTGGCCTGTAGATTGTTATATTCACCTTGTAACCTTTTTTGAAAATGGGTGCTAGAAATGACTGAGAAATTTGCCTGTTTTTAGTGAAAGTTTGAATATAAACGTAAGGGGTTCAACTAAAGCATTTCTACACTTTCTTAATACTATCGGAGGGTTACCATAGTGACCGGTTGATCAGTCATCACTCATCACTCAACACGGATAGAAGATCATGCGGACCGTACTCTGAAGCACAGGGATATGACTACAGCTAGTTTGCGAAAAGGAGTGAAGATTATGAAAATATACCTCATCAACTTCTTCAGGGCTATTAAGAAATGACTCACGGAAATTTGTTGCGAAAGCGTTACAGATATAACAGTTTTATCTAATGAAAGGTTCTTGTGAGTGAAGTTAACTGGAAAGCCATCGGATTTTTTCTTTAAGTTGACAAGTTTCCAACATTTTTTAGGATTCTCTTTTAAAGAGAAAAGTGTAAAAAAAAGAAAAGTTAATCGAAGACAGAGTTTTGAGAGAAGTTTTATATGCCTTATTTCTTTTGTTTCGAAGTGAATGCAGTTCTTTCAATTACCAATATTCCTTTTGAAAGAACTCTTGCATAGTTCAATAGTTATTAACAATTAAACGACGATTTTATATGCAATTTTTTTTCACTTTTTAAGCTTCAGCCGTGTGCCGGTTCATTCTGTTTAGCTTTTTGTGACTTTTTAATCGCTGGGAATATGTCAACCATTTTATAAGTCTCTGTATAAAGTAAACCCCTTGAGTGGAATTATAACGTTATAGATATAATTAAACAAATAAAGATAAACAAAAATTAATCAAAAATATCACTTAACCCTAAATGTCAAAAAAGGTAATTAAAACAAGTGCCTTCTCGGAACAATGGTCGTAAACATTTTGCTTAGGTACCTATACTATGAGGAGTATATTCATTTTAACAGTCATGTTTATTTAAAATCCTGTTGGACTTTATGTAAAAACTAATTCTTTAGCTGTCACGCGATGCTTGATACGTGTCGTTGTCGCTATTAATGTCACTAACAATCCATCATGGTGAGGTGACCATCTAAATTAAGTTTTACTTACACTTTCTATTAAAGATATTTTAGATAAGGATATAAAACACGAGTTTAGGGCGGACATTTTTCTGTTTTTGTAAAACCTGCCGGTTGAAAATCAAGTATAAAATCACCCTTTTGACGACTTAATGCGGAGCGGAGGTATAAAAGGTGTGGTTTTTATGTAAACGAGTTGATGAAAAACGACATATCGGCTTAGTAATTTATAAATGTGACAAACTAAACCTTACATGAATTTTATTTATTTTAACTTGCAGATTTAATTTTTGAAGTTTTAAACTGTCAAGTCATAGTTGTATGCGAAAGCAACAGAATTATTTTTTACTTTGTCACAAATGCAAGTATCAATATCAAAATGTTTTGTTTCTTTTATACTTTCAGTATTTGTTTGTGTTTCTTTTTACTTTCAGTATAAACTTCAACATTAAAGTTTTAACAAACTTTAAAAAGTAGTGACAAAAGTAGTTAACAAACGGATGCTGAATCAATGGTTGTACGAAGGCTTGAAATTTAAACAAATAATACAGAGGGTGGAAATACATAAATGAAGAATTTTTCTTTACCTATGTTAACCCAAATCGATATCCCTTTGTTTATTTTGATATTTTGTTTGTGAATAAAAAGTTGAATAAAGTTACTCAATAGAGAGTTCTCTCTGATTTATGCAATGCAGGAATATTGTGATTTTGAAAATATGTACTGAATTTATCGTTATTTAATATGTAAATGACTGTTTCAAAAAACAAAAGAAAAAAAAAGGATATCCTTTTTCGAAAGCTTATTTATTTAGGTAACCAGTAGCGTAATGCTTAAATATCTGAATGTTATCATTGTCAGATACATTTTTATAAACAAACAAAATATGAAAAAGAAAATGACATGAACAGGACATAATCGAAATGGAGCAGAAACAGATAAATAAATTAACTTTTTTTGTATTCATGCAGCATTCTAAAAAAAAAAAAAACAATTTATATTATTATTTTGGAATATCAACTTCAACTTTTCTGTTTTCGATGTAACCTATGATTTTTAGATTATTATATATGGATTTACCAAGCTATAAGTTTATTTTGCATACAGATATCTGCAATATTGCAACAAGATCATTGAAAACTGTCTTTTAATTTCGTTTCTTGGTTTTGTAATTTAAAATAGCTCATTATTAAAATAATAGATTATCCATTTTGCGGTTTCAAAAGAATAGGGCTGGAATTCGACATCTGTCAAATTAAGTTGTTAAACCAATATTATTTCAGTTAAAAGTCTGACATTTACTTAACTTAAATTAAAAATTGTTAGAACCTACTACAAGAATGGTGATTCTGAAGGATCAAATTATAAACATTATAGGGTGATTCAAAAAAAAAAAAAGGTTTTTCTTGCAAACAAGCTTAAAAGTTTTAATTAAATGTAAAAAGATGCCAGTTAAAAGTTGAGCCCTTAATATTAATATTAAGACTGTCCGCATCGCGTTTTTCTATTTCCCGTAAGAATAATATAATACAATACGCTCTACAAAAAAGGTCTCATATAATTTTTTGAGAAACCTAATAGTTTACAAGTTATTTAAGGCCAATTTATCGAAAATGTTAAGGTTTTTTATGCATTCCAGCGAATTTGATGGTTTTATTTGAACAAATCACTGAAAAAATTAATGTTTATCTTATATTTAGTTTCTTAGACAATAATTGCTAATTCCTAACCACTTTAAGTGAACAACTGAATCAAGCCTTCTCTAGAATTTATACATAGACAAATAACAGTACATTGACGATTAAGCCCCTTAAAACTGATAAGACATAGCGATAAGGACAACTCCCACTGCAGGAATGGAAGCAATACTCAATATTCTACCCTGGAACTTTATGGTAAATAAAATAAACTGCTGCAAACAGCGCCTTACGACTAAGTTAGACCAGCCACATCGGGCACGCGTATAGACTATACATGAAAACATAGGGAACAAAGTAAGCACAAGCAACAAGACCCCATGTTTGAATTTCAGTAAACCATTTAGTGCCATCTTCCCTGTAAAATAAAAACGGGTGGGTAAACCATGTCCCACATATAAGTGAGTCGACAATATCCATATACTGACGGTTGAAAAACGGATGCGGGAGCAGGTGCAGGTTTCTTTTCTGAAACACTCAATCTCGTCAATTCTTTCAGACTCCCCAATCAAAGCAGTGTCTTCCAAACCGAGGTATTGGCAATGACAAACGCAGCAAACAGGTCTCAATGAAGGCGTTATCACGACTTGATATCACCATTTTCATTGATGGCCAAGTAACAATTAAATCGATTTCTGCCATAGAAATCAAATCGTATCTTGTAAATAATTGTCACTCTGCTGGGTACTAGGTCACAGTAATGTTCTTGGAAACGAAAGAGCTGATCAGCTATAGAGTGCGGGTAGAACTCTGGGAAAATCCCATAGACTCACGTAATAACACCCCATCCTCTGGATTTAAACTCCTCGCAAAAGATACTTCAAAAAACCAATTAAAGATGGAAAAGCTTTGAAACTTGTGATACCATTAGGAAAGTATGGCCCAAATTCGACAAAAATAGATCTCGTTCGCTTATGCATCTAGACAAAACATCTCTACGATTGCTTTATTAGGCTTTATTAAGCCTCTAAATGGCTAAAACAAGAGAATCCATAGACATCATAGGTTCTTATATTTTATTTCAGGGATAAGTTTAATACTTCGGAATATCAAAATGGATCTACATCTACATGGATTCAAGTGTGGCGATGACGTCATAATCACCAGCCCATTAACCTAACCTAACCTAATTATGACAGACGTGGAATTCGTGGCCTACATTTCGCACAAAATTTAAAAGGGTAACTTACTGCCCAATCATTGTTTGCCACCATTAATCACTGCGGCTTTCTTAAAACAAAGCTTAAGCTACTTCTAATAAGTCATACCTTACGATTTTAACAAAAATACATTTTTTATTTTTATTTCGCCAGAGTCGCCTCGATTTAATTTATTATTCTTCCTCTATAAGTCCTCATTTAAGCTTTGCGTTCCACCACTTTGTTCTTTCCCCTGCATCTATACCTATTTCATTGTTACCTATAGCTTTGGTAGGAATAAAATTATTGCATAGGTACCCCCGTATCCTGTTATGTGTAGGATTGTATAGGTAGTTGCAACATCGAAGGACTAAACAATTTATTTTTAAATTAATGGTTTTTCAGTTGAAAGCCATTTGCCGTTTATTTTCCAGTTGGCACGGTTGGTAAATTTCGTTTTTATTTCTTGCCAGTCATACATATCTCATGGCAATATATTTGCCACATGTCGTATTGTTTATTTGTATTCTATTGTTTTTCAGCCAACAGTCATTTATTTTAAACAAAAATAAATAAATATATCCTTTCCCGCCTGTACATTTGTGTTATTCTGTATTTTTAAATCTAAACAAGGGTAAAAAGTAGTGAAGTACATTTTAGAATCGCTGTCCAAAAATTTGTGCAAACATATTTTTCATGTCTTCAAAATCAACAAAAGTATTATACGACTTCCAGCAGCTAAACAATACAAAAAAAGGCCCGTTTCCCCTCATTGAAACAGACACTAACCCCATAGGATCCCATATGGTTTGTTTGGCTCGTCTCGGTATGGGACTTATAAATCCATTCGGGCTGATGCACAATATTTATGGCCAAAACACTATGCACTCTGTTGTGCCTAGTATTTGCCCTAGCCCTCATCTATTCCGAGCACGAAAACTTGTTGACTTAGTTCTCTATTCAGAGATAGTCTCAAAGGCGACAGCGACAAATCAGTTCCTGATAGTTTCTATATTATACACGGTTCTGTCTCTAAATAGGCATATCCTTCTGTCCTTGCTCCGCCTCATCACACACAGCCTATAGAGTATTTATTATGACCAACAGGTATTAGTAATTTTATTGGCACTTCAATGTGCAAGTAATCGAATTTTGCTGCCCATAATCATATTGGCAATATTTCCAGAGCCGGGACTAAGAACGGAAGGGTGGGCTAGGCAGACCTATAAATTCAAATCCCCAGAAACAAACTATTTGAGTGTTTGTGTCGTAAAATTCTATATTATGTATGTATGACTATAAAGTTCGGTCCAACACCATAATCATAATATTACGGCCTCTAAGCCGAAATCAATTGGTCGTGTGGTTCGGGCCATCAAATAAAAACCCCAAACACTTGGCTGTTTTATTATTTTTTCCATATATTATATTATTCTCCTAGATATGTTATGGTTGTGGAAATGAAAAAAGAAAATTAATAACGAAATATGGCGATGCAATAAATTATTATTGATATTTATATTTGGTTTATATTAAATAGGTGGGTCGCTTGTATAAATTTTGATTTTGAAAAATAGTGAAATTAATAATTCTTTGGTCATATGACTATCAAGCAATATAAATTTTGACATATCGGCATTTATGACATTGGTTCTATAAGGATTGATTCGTTTTAATATTCGCATATGATATGTCAATTTATCATAGATTTTCTTGAGGTATAAACACATTTGGATTCATATTTTTATTACTTTAATATCGCAAGAGCATAAAACTAGACGAAATCAAAAATCAAATTGAAACGATTAACACAGTTCGTTTCTGACAAATGTTATTCTCTGTTAAATTTTGCAAATCAACTAAAACCGTAGCCTTTTGATTTAAGTAAATTGTATTTCTTTCATTCCTTTTGGTTGGATAAATAACAGTTTTTTTAGACGTGTGATTTTAAATCCGGCAATACTTTTTTCGGAGTTAGTCTTTTTGACAGCTGTCACTTTAAAATGCTCAGTTTGGTTGGTTTTTTTATAGTGATAACCCTTAATCCTGAACAACATTGCAGAATCGTGAAAATTATTAACAGAAAAAAGGCTGGAATACGACCCACACTCTTTAGATCCGTGCCAGTCTTTCATTTTTGTCTAAAAGCTCAACAAAATATGAATTACAAAAATTTGGGTAAAATAAATGTACAAACATTTGAAGTCAACATCTTTTTTTATTATCCTAATACTTGAGTCGAAAACCATTTCTCATTATTTTTTCGTTGTTTTTGTAGGTTTTCGTGTTTTGTAAGTTGTCATTTGGATTTTTCTAAAAACTTAACTGAAATTTAGCAACAATATTTTGAATATGATAAAATTAGTTTGATTTCAATATTTGTTTTTGTTCCCCAGATTTTTCAGTCAAAAAGCAATTTTTTACTAATTTTAGTAGAATTTTTGAAAAATTGGATAAGAACATTATCTTACGTTAAAAAAAACTTAAGCATGGAATAAAATCATCACGATATATCGAGAATCGAAGATCAATTGCGTACTATTTTCTAAAAGATGAAACTAGTTTGAAGCCAATATCTTTAATT
Organism: Eupeodes luniger; assembly: GCA_951509635.1. Lineage (NCBI taxonomy): Eukaryota > Metazoa > Arthropoda > Insecta > Diptera > Syrphidae > Eupeodes > Eupeodes luniger. Next base: position 46,533,113 of record OX608075.1, read on the forward strand.
TTTAATAATATATTTAAGTTGAAAATCAATGCTTATCAAGTTTTTGTTCAAACGCAATATCAAGCTTATAAAATGTTGAAAAAAAAAATAAAATTAACGGTTTTTTTATAAATCAAAAAAACTGAAAAACAAATAATTGTCACCTCGAATATTTTACGAATAAAAAACAATTTTATCTATAAAATAATTGTATGTAACGAAGAATAACGTTTTCGTTATTTGGTAAAATTTTTAGAAAAATCGAATCGACATTACTTAAAAGTTGGTAAAAATTGATTTTCGACTTAAGTATCTTTTTTAAAACTGACTTCAAAAAAATATTGTTTTCGATATGCAATAAATTTTTTATAAAAATTTAACAATCTGTTTTTTCATAACAATTAAAATCTACGAAAAATAGTACGCAGAATTGGTAAGGATTGATGTTCGATTCTCGATATCACGTGAATTAATGAAGGTATTGACTTCAAAATGATTTCATTCCGTTCTAAATTTTCTTAGAAAATCCAATTAGTAGTTGTTTTTATATGAAATAAAAACTTTCAAGAAATGCTACTAAAATCTGTAAAAAATTAAGTACGTAAAGCTGGAAACACCACAATCGAATTTCGAAATTCTAATGATGGGGTGATTTAGGGCTCTTTTTGGGCTAATTTAGTGCTCTAATCCCGACTTGGTTCAAAAATCCCTTCCCCCTCAAACTTGTGGTGTTCCAGCTTGACGTCAAGCTGGATACACCACACCTTTAGGTTCATAATTTCAAAAAACTTATGATGAGGGAATTTAGAGCTCTTTTTGGGCTCCAAATTAGGATTTCCACCCCTTACCCTTTAAATTGAGTCCCAAAGTTGAAATTTTTGGAGACTTTTTAAACCAAACAAAATTTTAAAAAACTAATGATGGGATCAAGTGCTATTTTTGGGCTCCTTAGTTCGCGGAACTCCAAATTGTTTTTTTAAGCCCATATCCCCAAACTTAAGTCGTAAAGCTTAAACTTTTGGAGACTTTCTCAACCAAACACAATTTTAAAAATCTAATGTTGGGGTTTTTGTTACAAGAAATAAAAACTTAAAAAAAAAATTAATAAAAGTTAGTAAAAATTATTGATTTTCGACTAAAATATCTTTTCAAAAATTAAAAACATTTGCTTCAAACTTATTTTATCTCACAGAAAATATTGTTTTCGACATTCAATTATTTCCCACAGTCAGTTTTTTCATACAAAATTAAAATCTACAATTTTGGTAAAAATTGATGTTCGGTTCTCGATATCTCGTGAGCAATAGAAGACATTGACTTCAAAGTAATTTCATTCATCCAATTTGTATTTGTTTATATAACAAATAGAAATTTCTAAGAAATTTTACTAAAATTGGTAAAAATTGATTTGCGACTAAAAACCTCGTCAACAAAAATAGATTTTAAAATCAAACTATTTCATCATTATGCAAAATATTGTTGGTTATTTTAAATTTTTTTAGAATTATTTAAGTGATACCATCTTTAACAAAACACAAACGGTCCCAAACTGGCTTCAAAAAACTGGACAAAAGTTTGACAAATTCTCTAGAGTAGTTCTTGCCATGAAAAGTGCTTTCTCGAACAAGCCCTTCGAATTCGGCTTATAACTGTAGGTCCCCTCCATCCCTATCAACAGTACTATAGCACACAGGAATGGTTGAGAGTTGTAAGTCACTAGGCAATAGTTCTCAACGGACTGTTGTGCCACCTAATTTGTTTTTTAGCCGCGATGGGTACTTGCCCGAAATCATTTTTGAATCATAATAGCAAACCCGAATAATCCGTGATCTTTGTGCAGAATTCTTCTTAGGCTAGTGCGTGGAATGTTGAGCTGTTTAAATCGTTGAAATCCAGTTTCACGAACTGCTTGCACAAAATTGTGTACATCTGGCGCGTTTTTAAAAACTGACTTTAGATTTATGTTTTCAATATTTCCCAAAGTTAGTTGTTCAAGCGTAAAGCAACTCATTTTGTTTCTTGGAGGAACGATAATGGCTTAGAGCCTTAGACGAATAGACTTCGAGCTGGAAACAGCTGTAAGTGTAAAAATATCTTATGAATCAAAAAGAAACCACTAGATGGCAATACAAATATGTATCTCTTAGCTTCGTATAAAACGACTCGAAAAAAGTCAATAACTTAATGATTTTGTTAACGATTGACCAATATTTGGAGTTTATATTTTCTTTTAACTTGTTCCAAAATTAACGCAGGTAATTTAGTGTATGTCAATTCGTTGTTTCAAATAAAATTAAACCTAATTTTTATTTGTTCTAATTGTTCTTGTATTATTTTTAATCGTTGTTAAATTTTTAACGACTTAAATACTTTTCCTATTCAACAAGCAATAAATATAAATAAGAGACTAGAGAAATTTAAACCAGTTTCGTTTAATTTTCAGAAATTGCAATATATTACACTGAAATATTATAAATAATATCCCAATCTCAAAATATAAATTAATATATATTGCAAAACTTCTTCTCCTAACCTCAGGATAATTTATTTACACTCATTCCAAATGCCAACAAAATCTCAACCATCTACGAGCTGAGGTATGAATCATTTGACCCTATATTATGTTACTCAAAAGCTATAAATGACTTCCAATCTCATCCACATTATTAACACCTCTTGATGTATTTGCAGTCCAATTTAACATACACGATAACCTCAACATAATAAATTGTCACACTAAGTCCTTTATAGTTTCCAAGAAAACTCATGATGAAAATGTTTGTGCGCATCATGAACCATCGCAATAAGGACGACGCAACGACGACGACGAGTTCCTGATGCTTAAATATAACCAACAGTAGTCAGGAGTTGAATAAGGACAATCTGCTCCTATTACCAGCAGGTGGCAAAGTAGTTTATATATATTTCTGGCTTCGGTTTTAAGAGAAACTGAAAGGGGAGGGATAGAATTTCTCCATATCCAATGCCAAAAGCAATAATTAAAAGACCACACTAGTGGCAAATTCCTGCAGATGATGAAAATCGAATATGCATGAGTCCTTTTCTATCTTGCCAAATGCCAACGGATAGACAAAACTTTATTAAAACAACCAAAGTCATATTGGAAAATTGTCAACCTCAAAGCTTACACATGGTCTGGTCATGTTGTTGTGTGTCGCTTAATTTCGGCGCCATGTAAATTTTGCACTTCCTTTAAAATATAAAATGGCTTTTTCTTATTATCGAATTGTATAATATGTTGAAAGGACGAGGTTATGTATAATTTGCCTCTAAAGAGCTCCTGACTGCCTGTTTTGGCAAAGAACAATACACAACCGATTTCAAAGTATACATAACGATTACAATTCCTGATAATAATAGCCTCTGAAAATGTGTGATGTTGTGAGTGAGCTGGAAAAGACCCAGTTTAAATCCTTGCAGGGTTGGTCTGGTGCTCCTAGCCGATCACGATGACGACGCAAAACAACGATGACGACAACGACATTCTGGGTGTAAGGAATACAAATGAGGCAAGAATGACGAACCAAATGTCACACAATCGAAACAAATTGCTTTGTTCCAAAGGACCTTTGTATATGTACCTGCCTTTCCGTCAGCGTCAGATCAGCCCATCAAATAGCCTGCTTCCTAGCAAAATATAAAAACATTCTAAAATTTCTGGCACATTCATGGAGTTTAGTTATATGGATCCTTTTGTTGGGACTTAATAACGAGTTAGAGTGTATCCATGGACGAACTAAGCCAAGAGCTTGGTGGAAGAAGCAAAGTGTTTCGATTTTTTCGTTTTTTGTGTTGGGTTCCATACCCCGATTGTGTGTTTTGTTCGCCCATTGTTTTGAAGATTATGCATAAAGTTATTGTTGCCAAAACACCTTTGGCAATTGTTTTCGAGAGTGACAAGGAGTTTTATGAGGCGTGCCTGGAGCCGGGATTCACCTTCCTTTTATTTTACATTATCTAGATATTTGTATATGTATAAGATATAATCTATAAGAAAACGTTGTCGACGTTGTCAGAGGTTTTTGTTGTCATGCAGTTTTTGGATTTAGTTTTTGGAGCTTTTATATTCACAAAACAAAACTCGAAAATTTATATTTGTCTTTCTTGAATTTTGGAAAACTCAGCAAATGGATGTTTGTTTTGATTTATCAGCTCTAAGGACTCGCATTTGTATGTATTTCTATATGATATATAAGGCTCTCTGGTGAAGTGGTTGTTGTTGCGTCGACGACGACGTCGTCGCTTGTGTCGGTAGTTGGTATATACACGGAAGATATTTATTCAAGGATAAGGGTTTTGTGTATAAATATTAAATATATTTCACTATAGTTCTTGACAGTTCTTATAAATGAAAATGTATAGCAATACACACTTGGTGCAAGGACCCTTCTTCCGTGACGTTGAAATATATATCTCAGCATTAAACTTATGATAGTACACCTATATATCTCACAGGAACAAAACAAAAATAGATGCTGTGATTTAATAGTGTTTGCCTAGAATACTTTGGTAATATCAATATCTGGGAAATATGTAACGAAGATAAAGTCTAAATAATTATTTAGCAAGCAAACTAATAAATATCAAAGGGACAGACCTTGAGATTGTATATATCTCTTTAACTATTTTTATCTTTAGTGCCAACATAAATTAAACATCAAATCTATTATACGGAGTATTTGAATCAGAGAAACGATTATTTTTTCAGAGAAATCAATAGATGATTATTTCATTGTAAAGAAGAAGCAATGCCGTATTGAAAATCGGCACCGATATCAGCTAAATATCCGACAAAGCTATAGTTGCATCGCTATTTCCTTTTCATGAAACTGTCCATCACAAATTCGCTATTTGCCCTCGATAACTTTTCACATTTCATATTTAAGGCCTCGAATAGATTGTGGAGCATCGGCATGGACTTTATCTTAAACATGGCTTGAAAGCAAACAATTTAAAGGTGTTAAGCCAAAAGATCCCAGTGTCCTCTTGAACTCTTCGAGAAATAACACCGTCAGGAAACATTTGCGATTGTTTCGTTGCTTGTGTGGCACATCAGTAGCTTCAAATTTCGGAAATAATAAATCTTTAATATGTCATCAGAGCTCGGTACTGTAGCGCAATTAGTTCACAGTAACAGTGCCAACAGCTTTATTTTCAACGCCATCCAGCTCAACAACCACACCAACAGTGAAACGCGTGGGAGATGAAGAGGCTGAAGAGGCTATTCAATAATCATTCTTGAGTTTACAGAAGCAAAAATTCTGCCTCATCACAGAAGATTATTTTTATATAAAAGTGCGGATCATTTTGATGCATTTCAAGGACAAAATCCACGAAGATGCGACATTGATGGCGATCAGTTCAGTTCTTGTGTTAACTGAACTTTAAAAGCCTTCAGGCATAATATTTTTGTAAAAAATATAATGTAACGTTCTTCGTTTGTGGAATATCCAAGGAGAGGTGAGCAATAGAAAAACTTTGGTTTTTGTCAACAATTCGGCCTTCAGCAGCCATATTCTAAGTTGTTCTTGTTTACAAATCACAAACTTGTTCCATCCGTGAAATTTTTGTTGCTTCTTGAAAATAGCAAATGCAAAATTCTCACCATTTTTGTAGTGAATTTTAACAATTTCAAGACATGGATCATCCTTATTTTAGTGTTAGTGTAGTTTTTAATTGTCAAGCGTAAAAGTGTTAAGTTCTGGCCCTGTCACTATCTCCTATTTACAAAAACATTTTCAGACGGTTTTTGACCCTAATCTAAGTTCAGAACCAATTAAGCCAGGAACTTTAAATTTGCAACACTTACTAAGATAGTTGATGAGAATAAGTACCCTTTCAGCTCCATAACCAAAAGAGTTCCTGAGATACTGCACTGTTTTCTTTAGATGCATAATCGAACGAGATCTATTTTTGTCAAATTTGGGCCATACTTTTCTGGCTGTAGCGAAGGTTTTAAGGCTTTCACATCTTTCATTGGTTTTTTGAAGTATATCCAATGATACGTTCAAGTTCACAGGATGGGGTGTTTATAAGAGTGAGTCTATATGGGATTGGTCCAGAGTTGTACCTGTCCTCGCCAGCTCATCAGCTCTCTCGATTCCAAGCACATCACTGCGACCTAGTACCCAGGAGTCTAAGAAATGTTAGTTTTTGGTACCAGTAATTTACAAGATTCGATTTGATTACTGAAGCAGAAATTGATTTTATTACTGCTGGACTATCAATGAAAATGATGATATCATACTATCGGCTTGGAAGACATTGCTTTGATGGGGGAGTCTGAAAGATTTGCCAAGATTTAGTGTTTCAGAAAAGAAACCTGCCAAGCCGTGAGTCGACAATATCCATATATAATGAATGTATTTATATTGTAGACTTATGCGTAGAACATTGTTTACCCATTCGTTCCTAACAGGAGAGATAGCACTAAAGGGTTTCTTGTTCTATTTCTAGACCCGAGAGAGCTGTTTCGACTGTACTGTTTTGTACATTGTTAAAGGCACCTTCGATTTCTAAAAAAGCTCTGACTTCACGCCACATCCTAGGAACATAATCCAATCTGAGGATATTATTTAATGTATTGCAAAGATGTGGGTTAACTAGATCTGCGCTCTTTTGTACCACCATAGAAAAGATGCCTTTCGGACCTGGCGATTTGAATGGAAAGATGGAGCTTAAGGCCCATTTAATCTTATCCACTGTTATTAAACCGGTTGGGACTATATTTTAAGAGTAAGTTGAAAGCTCTGACAGTCCGGGAAGTGGGTATCTAGCATGACTTCTAAGCTTTCCGGACAATATTCTGTCCATTGACCAGTGGGTTTTCTAAGTGACCCCATTGGTGTAGGTTCTTTTGCTAGAATTTTCCAAAATCTCGCTGACTTGTTGGTACATTCTATTTCGTCACAGAATTTTCTTCAATCGCTTCTTTTAGCTCGTTCTGCCTCTGTCCTCAATTTTTTTTGACGTGACTTGAAGAAATTGTCACATTTTTCAAGATATTTTAAAACAAAAATGTACAAAATTTAGCTAAATTCAGACCAGAGCTAATTTTAACATAACTTGGAAAAACTTAAGAGAATTTTTGTTTGAAGTAAATTTAAAATGATTTCTGCCGAAATATGACGTGACGTCATAGTGTTTTTGTATGTTGGACACTACTCTACGATGGATCACAATCATCAAGTGTCAAACGCACCCACGCGACTTTTAAGAATAAAAACGTCTAAAAAAAATTAAAATCTTTATTCGCAGCAGGATTTCGAAAATATTCCGCGTAGTTTTCAATGTATCAATACTTTTTTCTTTTCGGAGTGGGTCTTTCTGACAGCCGTCACTTGGTGGAAGGTTTGGTTTGCCATTTTATGAATGTATTCACACCTGAACAACGTTTGCAAATCGTGCAAATTTATTGCCAAAAGTTCCGATTCCAAAATGTAACCGATCCTGATTTTCACAAGATTTTGTTCCGCGATAAAGTAAATTTTTGTTTGAATTGTTACGTTAGTAAGCAAAATGTTCGTATTTGGAGTGATCGCAATCCACAAGCCTTTGTTGAGACGCCCACTGTAACACATCCTCAAAAAGCCACCGTTTGATGTGCTCTATGGGCAGAGGTAATAGTTGGACCATATTTCTTCAAAAATGAAGCCGGACATAATGTTACAATCAATGGGGAACGTTATAGAGCCATGATTAATGACTTTTCCCAGACGGATTTGTAGGGTTTTGATTTGGATGACCTTTGGTATCAACAAGACGGCGCTTCTTGCCATTGCCAACTAAAAAATCAATTGACGTTTTGGAAGAGAATTTTCAGTGCGTTATTGCTGCCAGTTGGCAACAATTGCTGCAAAAAGTGGTCGCAAATTTTAACTCTCGGCTGCAATATACTCTGTGAGGGTGTTTTAAATTTCTCAGCAGGGTATGCTCACTGTGTCCAGGGTTCGTTAAATAAAACACCGAAATTTAACATACATAGTTGTTTGTCTTCATTTGTAATTAACTTTATATTATTTTGAATTTATTTCATATAGTCGGTTAACATTCTTTTTTGTTTAATTCTGATATTCGTAATAATTCTTCTCATACCAATCTCGGCTTGCGCCACGGGTCCGATGTAGTCTACGCGATAGGTGTCGGTCAGCAGGCGGCCGGCGCGGCGCGGGGCACGTCTCTTCCGTCGATTTGGTCAGGACTGGGGCAATCGCCGTTACGCGGGTGAATTGCCTCTTATCGTGTGTAAAGCACGGCCGTAACTGGTAAATCACAGCCGAAACTGGTAAATCTCAGCCGAAACTGGTAAATCACAGCCGAAACTGGTAAATCAATTAAACTTGAATATTTCACAAGAAGCCCCTTACCTCTGGTGGGGGGAAGCATCTGTTAATATCCAACTTACTTACCACTGATCCTTGCTTAGCGGCGATCGAAGTCCAACTGGTTCCTGCTCCGTGAGTTCAGGCGTATTTATAATATGCGCGGTCTGGTTCCCTGCTTCTACTTACTTTTTGTTGGTCTTGTTCGGTTCTACTAGGCAATCTTTTGGTAACAACCTAGTGTGAATTATATCTTTGCGAATGACAAAATAACCTTTGCAAATTAATGTCACCGAGTTTTGGCCAAGTTGAACTGAGTGGAACTTAATGCTCGGTGTAGTGACCGAACGCATGTAATTTGTTCATGTTTTCGTGGTAGATTTGTAATGCGTCATTACAACTCTTGCCGAACTGCTGCGAAGGCTAAGTCCTTGGCCGTAAAATTTAATTATATGTGCTTTATTTCTTCTAGGAAACAGCATGTCTTAAAAAAACACCCTTCAAAGTATCCTCTGGGTCAAAGAAGCCTCTCGGTCAATATCCATATGGTATGTAGGCATCAATACGGCTTTGATATATGTATGTATGTACATATGAATTATCATATCAGACAAACTTGTGCATTGAATAAAATGTCTTCTTAATAATTTATAGACTTGTAAATTTTTAATTTAATTCAAAGAAACTGCCAAATCTGTATACGTAAAGTAAATGTGCCTTTAAGTCGAGAATTGTAGACCCATTAGCAAACCCAAGTACTTATGTATGTAACTCTATCAAATATTTTCAATTAGTATGATGGTTCTAATATGAGATTAAAGGTTTAAATATAAACGGCACCTATTTACACAGATTATCATAAGTACCTATTCTAAATATTATAAGAATCTCTTGACATCTTAAATCTTTATTCAAGGCGAAAGACCCTGATTTTCTTACCATCGCATCGCTTTATTCTTGTATTTTTTCTGTCATAAAACAGTATATTATGGTGCTGAAACATAGTGTAATGCATGCCAATGTATGTACCCATAACGCCATAATGACTTCCCTCTCAACCTTTTCTTGTTCAGTGTCACCCTCCGCGCATATCTGCAATCGCTTTATAAAGAAATTATCTCCCTCACCGCATCAAAATTAAACTGTTGAAAAATAAATGTCTCAATAATAAAATCACGTGAATCATGAAATCATTGCTATGCACGCCATCAAAAGTCTATAACTATAAACCAACAACAACAAATATATTTATAGGCGCTACAAACGTGCTCCCGCAATCTCTTGCCTAATTTGTGAAAACTCACGTAATTTAATAGTTCCACCCATAAAAATATGCAATTTTTTCAATCATTCGAAAGGCGTGTGTTTCTGTTGTGCCTTGACAAAAATTCCGCATGACAAAAATTTATTTTGGTTTCCTCGTTCTCGATTCTCAAGCCCGGTAAACTGGAGTGACACGATACGAGGCACCACCGATAACACAAAAACTTTTTTTTTCTTTTGGTTTAGAATATAGAAATTTCCTAAAGGCTTTTTTATCCTTTGTCTATAAGGATATGTGAGTTTGTTTGTTTATATAAATTTTTTGAGCATGTCTAAATGATTGTTCAACTTTTATGTGGCACTTTGTTCTAATATCCTTGGTAATATTGCATGCAAATTAAAAATGTTCTATCGCGATGCCACGCGCGCCCGCCACGCCACTTTCTATGTTTCTATCACATAAATGTTACGTGACGTGACGTGATGTGTTGACAGTTGACCTTAAATGCTAAATTTGAGTGAATAATCAGGAAAACATTCATTTATTACAACATTGCTAACAAAGTGTTTACTCAAACGTAATATTACTCGTAATTTGTTTCTGAATACAGGAATGTACATTATCTTGTACATGATGGATATTTATAATAATTATAAATCTTTCTTTAAGCTTGATTTAATTTCACATAAGTACCCATGTAACATGAACTTTATTTACATATATTTATTATTATCAATGGCTGACAGATAGTTTGTAATTTGACAAGCAAACATAAATAACCCTATCACTTAAATTGATGAGCTTAATATTTCTCAATGTGCTAAACGAACAATCGGTATAAGCCCTACGGATCCTTGCTGCCCCCAGGAGTGAAGACATCTCAATTATCCTAATGTTATCATTAGTGTGTATCCTTCTTTGACTCTTTTTTTTTTGTTTTCTTATTCACCAGAAGAAAAGTGATGAAAACTTAATTTAACAGCACTGTGCAAAAAATATGCAACTTGTCGTTCTTTTTATTTCGAACTTTATGAATGTAGAGACTCGTCGTATTGTTAACGGAGGTGAAAGTCAAAAAACTATCAAAATATTGAATATACACAATTTTAGACGAACTTACGCCAGTTGGCCAACTTTTAAAATTAGCATTTCCAAGCAAAATTTTTGACGTTTGAGTTACAACGCTAATTTCAATGCCTACGAAACTTCTGATAAGGTGTTACAGGAAAAGAAACTCTTCTCAAAGTTTTGTTCAACATTAAAATTACGTTTTTCTCTCAAATAATGCTCCATTCTGTTTTTTTTTTTAGGTCTACTAAAGTTTTGGTGAACAAATGATGAAAAATATTGCGAAAATTATTGACCACTCTTCATAAACGCATTAATTTTAAGTATCAGCTATCAAAGCCTTAACGTGGTCAGCTAAAAAATATTTGACAGCTAAAGCAGCTGCATAAATCTTATAACCGTTATCACTTACTTTCACGATTTTTAAGAAAGGTGAAAACTTTAGGGGCATTTCCATTTTAAATGCAATAAGAAAAATTGTCTCTAGTATTTTATACGAGAGACTTGCAAAATGGATTGATATTAGTCGTCTAATTTCGATTTTTGCCATTCTAAGTATGGCTAGGAAATTTATTAATAATAAAAAGAAGCTTTTAATAGCATTTAAAAAAGTTCATAGACACTTCAATTTACTAATTCTCCTCTTTGATCTTACCACGAAAGTTTCTGCTAACATAAGCAAATCTTTTGCCATCGACAAATACAAGAATATAGGATGGGTACGATTTCTCAAATAAGTTCGAAACAATGGTAGGTGTTCCTCAAGGATGTATCTTTAGCTCATTACTGTTTTCTTTGTTCATCGATGATATCTGTGACCTTCTTTCCTGGAGTTAAGTACTGACGATTTGGCATTGTATTCTCGCCAAATGCAGGTAAACTGTCTTTCTTCTTTCTGTGAGACCTGGGGTCTTCAAGTTTTGTCGAAAAAACTTAAGTTGTCATTTTTGAAGCAAGATAATCAAGAAGACGTCCTAAACACACGTGTAGAGATTGTACAAAAATTAGTAGTTAGGTGTTTTACTAACTCACAATATAAGCTATGTCAAGCATTCTAGGTCAACAATTTTGAAGCTAAATTTTATATTTTCTTTCCAACCAAAATATTGATCATACCTCGAAATATAAAATATTTAACGCAACTGTAAGCTCACGTGTGATCTATGGTGTACAAATTTTCGGATATATAAATCCCGAAGATTTTGAAACCGTGCCAACAAATTTCTCTAAGCGGCATTTTCGTTTGCCGCGTTCAACACCAAAATATGTTGTAGAGTCATTAGTTTGAAAAATCTGAAGGCTAACGCAGACTTCATCATTCAAGTTATGAAAAGAAGTGATGGAACTCTTCACAAGGTCATTATGAAAAAATTGTTCTAAACTAATGCTTCTCTGTTCAAAAAGTGGAACCAGCTCTTCTTTTCAGATCCCCAAGAAATCGATTTGGGAAGAGTATTCATTGTAGTACCCGTGGCGTGATGGTTAGTGCGTAGGACTGTCATGGATTCAATCCCTGCCACCTAAAGTTTATTTCGAGGGTACTGCCTCTTGCGACGAATTGACAGAGTAATTCATGTTATGAAAAGTAACTTGTATTTTGATTTCTTTGGGGCTAGGAAAGTAATTGCGAACAAACTAATAAATGCGTGAGAAACTAAACTAATTCTTCAAAGACATTGACTTCTTATCAGCACACTTTTTGAAGAAAAATTTTAATTTTTTTTTATAATTTACAGGCACTCAAGGGGTTATTAATACCCTTTATATGTTTATATTTAAACACAGTGTGAGCGTAAGGAAAATAGAGAAGGATTTAAGAGGAGATACCGGTGCACATTGCTCTTAAAGTTATGTACATCAAAATGGGAGGGACAAACGGAGTAAGCCAAAGCATTCCGCATTCTCAATGTGCGATTTAAGAAAGAATCTATATACTTACTTATACGCCCGAAATTGAGCTCAAGGGTAAACTAATGACCATTCCTGGAGGTGCAAGTACTACGGCTAAATTGTTTAAGGGGTGGAATACAACAGGCTAATTTGACAGATCATTGTTTGTAAAAATATCTATAAAACAAAGAAAAATTGCGGCGGTGTTCGAGGTATGTAAATGTTTCGGTTATCGTTATATCGCCCGTCATTTTCAAAGCCCTTTTTTTAATTCCTGTTTTTGGGGCTTAACATACTCTGCCGTTGAAGTTTTACATCTGATGGACAAGGATTTGAATCTAGAAACGGATATGAAAAGTGGAGGGTACTGTCGTCAGCGAAACAGTGAAGAATTAAAAGTGGTACACAAGAGACCATTTATGAATATAAGGAAGAGAGTCGGAGTCAAAACGAAGCCCTGGGGGACACCAGCATTTATTTTATGAGTTTCAGATTTGAAACCATCAAATAAAACTTGTATTGAAAGGTTAGAAAGGTAGTTTCTAATCCAAAGAAGAAGAGATTTATCAATACCAAACTCTATTAAATGGTTTTAAAATATCAAGAATATCGATAATCTTACTTTCTGCAAAATGTTGTAAAGATTGTTCCGATATTCGCTTAGATAAACCATCAAGTCACCGGTGGACCCAATTCTACGATGACTATACTGCCGGTAATTAAGAAGACTTCTTTTTTTAACATATTTCTTAAGCTGATAATGTATCAGCGTTTCCATGACCTTGGAAAAAAGGGACGTGAGTGCTATCAGACGATAATTTGATTGGGAGGAGGATTCGCCCTATTTAGGGACAGTCTAGATAAATACTGTTTTCCATCCACTCGGAAAGAGACCTGGAGAAGTGCCAGCATTGAAGAACACCTCTTCAGAACAATAATGGGATACTACCCGGGCCAGCGAAAATGTCAAGGGGATTTGAGTATGTCAAGGGGTTTATTCTTTATTTCCATAAAACCATTTAGGCTCTAAAGAACAGGAGGACTCATGACACTCTGGTAGCGTTGAATTAATACCAAACTGCGCTGCAAGCAAATTGGCTTTATCAACCGAGCTTACATAACTGCAATTAGCAAATAAGAGCAACAGTCCAGTTCAGTGGAACTGAGGAGTCACACAATTTGGAAAAGGTATAAGCAGGAACTGTGAAGCAACTTCAAGATTTGTAGGTTCTTAGAATGATAAATTTGGCTAAAATTGTATATTTTCACAATATAACTGTTTTAAGTACATACAAGAAATTCGTTTAAAGAACAAAATTACAAAAATTTCACACACAGTACCTTTGCCACAGATAAAAGCAGAAACCCTTTGCGTTTAATCTTGTTTTTTGGTAAGATATTGCTAACATGGCTTGAATGCCTAAAATGTGTGTTTTCATTTGGGAATCATCTCAAAACTTGAAACATTGAGACACGTTGAGATGTTTCAGTACAAGAAAAAAGTTACTTCCCCCACAACAAGAAAATAATAAGGAAAACAAATGAAAATCTAAAGAAAGATATAGAATGATATTGTAAACTAGCTATGTATGAGTGTGCCAGGACTAAAAGTTAATACCACATCACACAGATAGTGAAATAGCTCAGCTGGGAATAGACATTTTCCGAAACTGATTTAGTTGCTGAAGAGTCACAGGTCACGTACATGTACATAAAGTACATCCTACTCATAGACGTTAAGATATCACAGTTGCATAAAGATAAAAATAAAAGAAGACACAAAAATACAGACAAATGTTAAGGAACATGTTCTAAATTCTTAAATAGCTATGAAGATAGGACTATGGCACAGCTAGGAATATCTTAAGGTGAGACATTTGAGCCACAAACATGATGACGGCAGCAACAACGACGATGATGACGACGACGACCATCGTCTTCACGCATGTGACCCAATAAATATATTAAAGACATCACACATATACACACACACACATAAAATTCCGGTCGATTTCACCATCTATATACATTTTTGTCTGATATTGTTGCTGACAACTTAAAAATGATTAACCTTGAGGGGCTTGAGATCGATTTTAGGTTTGTTTTTTTTTTGTTAGTTGTTTTCTTTGTCTTTTTCTTTTCCTTTATTAGGAGCTTCAAATAAGACAGAGATAAAATTGATGTGAATTATATTTGAAGGACATTTGGTAGGTTCTAACCTTAAAAAAAAAATGTGAATACATATCGATTGGCCATAACGCACACCTTTTTTTTAAAGCACCCAGAAACAAATCAAAACCAACTCAATGCTTTTGTATGTATGAATGTTTGAAATCAATTAAATTTCTTAAGAAAAACATTTGATATACTCGTGTGAATTTTGAAAGTTTGATATGGCTTAAATTACATTAGATAGAAATTGCATGCAAGTTTTTCATAGATGAAATTACCTATGAAACTATGAAAGTTGTAGAACTGCACAACGTGCAATTTAATACTTAAGTAACAAATATTATTTTAATTTTAAAAAAGAGGCTGGGTTGCGACCCACACTGATAAGTTCCAATCCCGTCTGTCAATTTGTCTTGCTTAAAAGTTTGTAGGGTTTCGTGTTTGTTTCTTAAAAATGTAAAAATTACCAACAATATTTTGCATATTATAATGATATAGTTTGATTTCAAAATCAGTTTTTGTTTAGGAGATTTTTAGTCGAAAAACAATTTTTACCAATTTTAGTAGCATTTCTTACAAGTTTTTATTTCTTAAATAAACAAATACAAATTGGATGAATGAGATTTCGAGAACCGAACATCATTTTTTACCAAATTTGCGTACTATTTTTAGTAGATTTTATTTTTGTATAAAAAAAAACTGACTGTTGGATTTTAATACAAAATTTACTGAATGTCGAAAATTATATTTTCTGTGAGTAAAATTACTTTGAAGCCAGTATTTTTAATTTTAAAAAAGATATTTGAGTCGAAAATCAATTTTTACGAACTTTTAGTAATGTTTTTTTAAGGTACATACATATTCATTTTTTGTTAAAAAACTTTAAGTTTGATTTTTCTCAAAATCAAAATGTTCAAAACAATATTTCTTATAAGAAAAAATAAGTTTGAAGCTAATATTATTTTAAAAAAGTTAATTGAGTTGAAAATCTATTTTAACAAACTTTTTTTATTGTTATTTTATTGTACTATTCGTACTAGAATGTCAGCTTGTTAGACTTGACCATTCTTTATTCCGTCAATTTCATTGAATGTTTTGAACAACAACAACAACTTAAAGGTGCTGCCACTCATTGTTTTTGGCTGGAGATATAGCTATTTCGTGCTTTGCCACTTTTGCACTCATCAGTCTCCTTTTTTTTTTTGTGGTGCTGAGCTTTATTCCAATTTTATTTGAAAAAGTTTTGAAACGATATTTAAGTCAAAAATCAATTTTTACCAAATTTGTACATTTTTATTTAGGTTTTTAATTTTTTGTAAAAAAAAACTGTCAATTTGATTTTTCTCAAAATGTTACTGAATGTTGAAAACAATATTTAAAAAAAAAACATTGTTTAAGGCCAATGTCTCAAATTTTTAAAAAGTTATTTCAGCCAAAAATAAATTTTTACTAACTTTTATTCATTTTTTGTTTTAGGTTTTTATTTTTTATAAAAAAAACTGTCAATTCGATTTTTCTCAAAATTTTACCAGGTGTTGAAAACGTTATTCTTCGTTGCATTACATTGTTTTGGAGATAAAATCATATTTCATTCGTAGAATTTTCGAGGTGACAAATATTTTTTTTTTCATTTTTTTTATTTATAAAAAACCAGTTAATGTGATTTTTTTTTCAAAAATATATTTGTTTGGTATCACGTTACAATATATAATTTGAAATTTAGTTCGTGAGATATTTAGGGTTAACCAAAATTTTCAAATTTTTTTTTAAACAGATAAGGTAAAAAACCACCCACTCAATTTTCTTGAGAGCCCTTTCTGCATCTTTCTGCATTATTATCTGTATAAAAAAATGTATTTGAAGTAGATATCTTTTCTGGTTCTTGAGCTATGGACGACGAAAAAAACATCGGACCTACGGCCGTACGGACGTACACTGTACAGACGTACGTACACAACACACGCACGCACAGACATCTTTCTAACAATCATTTATTTCGACTCTAGGGACCTTGAAACGTCGAGCAAAGTCAAAATTTTCAATTTGACAAATCGGACCCATTACAATAACTTCCTATGGGAAGTTAAAAATGGCTTATTTTGTAGCCCTTTTTAATACCCAAAAGCCTGCTCGTAAATAAAGTAGTAATTTTATCAAAGAATTTATTGGCTTTGGACGTTAAAGGATAACCAATCTTGTATTTTAACCTGACCGAACAAAAGAACTTACTCTGAATTAATTTTAAGAAATGTTGTTTCGACCGAAATTCAACAATATAGTAACTGAAGAAGATAATAGATTTAGCAGTAGGTACTTTAACTGAAGATGATAACAGATTCCAACAACCCAGGTACGAAATCTGAAATTTTAATGTAACACTTGACCTTAAAGGAATCAAGGTCCTGATAACGTTTCGTTGGATCTTATGATTTTATTGAAAGGTTTTTTTTTTAAATTAAATCTGAGGAACAAATAGACAGTTCGCGATTACACTACGTTTCAGAAAAGGGCTGTAAGTTAGACGATCAAAATAAAAATAACTTGGTAAAAATTTACTTTCGACTCAAATATTTTTTCAAAAATTAAAAATATTGGCTTTAAACTAATTTTATCTCACAGAAAATATTGTTTTCGACATTCAGTATATTTTAATAAAATCTACAAGAAATAGTACGCAAATTTGGTAAAAATTGATGTTCGGTTCTTGACATCCCGTGAACAATAGAAGATATTGACTTCATATTAATTTCATTCATCCAATTTGTATTCTTTTATATAAGAAATGAAAACTTTTAAGAAATGCTACCAAAATTTTTAAAAATTGGGTTTCGACTAAAAATCTCGTCAACAAAAATAGATTTTGAAATCAAACTATTTCATTATTATGCAAAATATTGTTGGTAATTTTTAATTTTTTTAGAATAATTCAACAAAGAACTTTTTTAACAAAACTCAAAAACCTACAAAGTTTTAAGCAAGACAAATCGACAGACGGAATGGGAAGTTATCAGTGTGTACTGATAACAACTACAATTTTATCACAAAAGTCTTTATTTAAAAATAAAAATATTTAAATGATCGTAAGTTTATAGCTATTATTCCCAATTGTTAATGTGAAATAATAAGTCAAAAAATCAATTGAAATTGAAATTTGTAAGGAATTAGTAAATGGGTCAGTACTTGGTGGGGTGGCCTTTTAATTGTTCTTAAAAATAACTTCATAGTTACTATGTTGTTGACATGTTTCCACAGGTGTCGCGGACCATTGTTTTTGGATTTTTTCCATAGTGCGTCCGTATTTGTGATCTCCTTGTACGATTTTCTATTTTTTAAATCTTTTAAAGGATCGATGTGGTTTAGATCTGGCGATTGTATGGAGGCCATTGTAAAACTGACACATTCTTTTGTTCAAACCACTTTGGCAGTGTGTTTGTGGTCATTATCCTGCTGGAGTCCACACTAATGGCAGATTATGTTGTGCAAATGGAATCGTATAAGGTTTTCCAATATTTGGAGATACATAACTTTGGTCATAATATTTTTGATCCAAAAGAAAGGGCCAACTCCATTATAAGAAAACCACCCTCAAATGTGTATATTAGCGCCACCATGCTTTACCGTCTTTATGGTATTTCTTGGATCAATGGAACTTTCCTATCTATTCTTGTGTGTACCTTTTTTTTGCAAACGTCGACGAATCGTTAGGTAGCTAACATCCAACGAAAAATTTGTTTTAATAAAAGTAAATGTTGCGAATAGATGCTTAAGATATTCTCTAAATATTTGTCTGTCTTGTTTGGGCTGGTTTTTGTGTTTTGTATCGATCTTTAATACTCGAGCCACAACACACAGAGAACTTAGTTGCAAAGTCAAATGGCGTTCTTCTTCAGAACAATGTTTTGTTTTTCCAATTTGTTTAGTTTCAAAGCTAAAAATTATTATTTTAGTTTATTGGATATGAAAAACGAGGAACCATTATAATTTAACAGAAATATTGCAAACTTACAGGGCTCTTATTTATTTCTGAAAAATGAGTTTCGCAAATAAAAGTAACGGTGCTTGGATAAATACCTATGGATATTTTTCAGTGACTCTGGAACTTTGCGAAAAGATCTTAGCCTACATCCTTTACAAGATTAAATTCACGCAAGAACTGAAGCTGCTTGACCACCAGAAGCATCGTAAGTTCGTGAATTGGGCTGAACAACAACTTGAAAATGATTCGGATTTTCATCGAAAAATCATCTTCAGCGATGAGGCTCATTTCTGGCTGAATGGCTTTGTCAATAAACAAAATATGCGGTATTGGTCAGGCAGCAATCCACACGTACTCCATGAGTCATCATTGCATCCCGAAAAAATTACAGTTTGGTGTGGTTTATGGGACGGTGGGGTGGCGGCCGGCGGCGGCGCGGCGTGGCGTCATTTTGCCGTACCTCTTCCGTGATGATCAAGACCGGCACGTTACTCTTACTATGAATGGGGATCACTTCTGTTTAATGATGACCGAATATTTTTAGCCAAAATTGGATGATTTGGACTTACGAGGACATGTGGTTTTTTAATTTTGGATGGTTATTACGATAAAATTTATGAAGTGAAGAAAGTTTATTGATTCTTCTTATTGTTTTGGCCACCACTGTACTTACACACACACTCACAGACATCACTCTGGCAATTGAGGATCTAGGGAACTTGAAACGTAGAGAAATGTCAAAATTTTCAATTCGATTAATCGGACCAATTACAATAACTTCCACACAAAATTATTTCATTCTTTGCTAATGTTGTTAACATAAGATAATTATTGTCTTATAAAAACTCAATCTTTTATTTTCTTACAAGAAATAAAAACATGCGAAAAATGCTACTAAAATTGGTAAAAATCGGTTTCGAATAAAAATATCGGGAACAAGAAAATATATATATGTATATAGAAAACTATATTCTTCACTCCTAGGTAAGAGGCTCACCGACTGGGTTGAAACCAACCAAATTCTCTGTGAGTTCCCAGCTGGCTTTCGGAGGGGTTATTCTACAGTAGATAACATTTTCGTATTAAATAGTATGGCAAGAACGAAACTAAGTAACAATAAAAACTGTATGCAATTTTCGTTGACTTTAATGCTGCCTTTGACACAATAGACCGAAAATCGTTGTTCTTCAAGTTGTACAATTTAGGAGTGTCAAGCAAATTTGTTAATGCCTTATAGAAACTTTACCAACAGTCATTTGCGGAAGTGTTTGATGGAAAAAATAAATCCGAAAAATTGGAAATGGAACGAGGCCCAGTATCTGGACGATTTGGTACACTGGTGGTTACCGTGTGGAGTTAAAATAATTGGTGATACAACAATTTAAATTATTATGTATGCGGCAAAATTGCTTCAACTGATGATAAATAGACTGGCAGAGTACTGTATGGAGTTTAGAAGTCAACATAGATTAGATAAGTCTAAAGTTATGATTTACCATAAGGGCAGTGGGAGACTTTCAAGTGATGAACATTGGAGGTTTGATCGAAGAGATTTGGAAGTAGTAAAAGGGTACACTAACCTTGGAATGGAGTTAACTTTTAATCTCAATATGGAAAAACACTTAAAAATGAAAGCTTATAAGGCAAGAACAGCTATTGTTGCAAATTGGACACAAATATTTTACAATAAGAACATTGCTCTAAGTTCAAAGTACAGGGTTTTCAACGCAACTGCGCAATCTATTTTGTTTTACGGTGCACACGTTTGGGGCACAAAAAAATCGATGATGTGAAAGGCATACTTCATTTCTTTCTTACAAAAATTTTCGCACTCCCTATAATTCTCCAAAATATATGTTTTACTTGGAAAGTTGATTAGAAAACTATTTATTTCAACCCTTAAGCTGAACGCGGATTATCTGATCAGGATATCGAAAATGCAAAATTCCAGGCTGCCAAAAGTAATCTGGGGACATGCAATTCAATTTAAAAACGGATGGTATGAAGATTGGAGAAAGCTAGCAGTGGACTGTGGAATCACCTTAAATGAAATTGGGACGAATCACGGGGAACTGAAGAAATTACTCTATGAAGTAACATTTTATTCAAAGTTGAAATACATTCTCAATGTAAAGAATTACTTTGCACCGAATTTCAGACCGGAAGCCATTAGGACAATTTTTATTATAAGAGGAGAGATGTGGCGGCTTAATTTCATATACCTCACCGAAACGATTTGGTAGTTATTTGAAGTCTCTGCAACTTAAATAAGAAGAAAGATGTTGGACACTTTATGGGTGAATGTACGATTCTAAAGGAAATAAGAAGGGCAGTTTTTGGAAAAAATGTTCTACAAGAAAATGAAATACTTCGACTCCTGAACGGTGAGAATTGGATGCAGCTTGTGGAGTAGTGTAAGAAGGCGACATCATATCGGAAGAGAATCATAAGTGAAAGCTTCTAAAATTTTGTTTTAGCTTAACTAAAAGTCATAATTTATTAGTCAATTTAAGAGTTACGCTAATTTTTTTTTCGTTTTAGCTAAACTAAAAGTCATTTCAAAGCAACTTGTTTTAAAATTTGAAACTTAAGTTCTCTAAACTGAAAATTTAAACAATATTTTGTTATTATAATTATATTTATATTTAGTAAGTTCAGTAATTTCAATACATTAAAAAAGGCAAACGTATCAGATTAATATACAATTGTAATGTTAATTAACGAAAATTTTAAGCCATTTAGGCAAACGACATAAATTGTCATGCCCTTAATTATTTATTATTTAGAAAACTGTAAAAAAAAAATTTAAACAAACTAAATATCTGTTGAATAAAATCTAATTATATCTAATCTACATTAAAATCGGTCTGATTACCGATGTGTATAGACAATGCGTGATTCGGGGTTGGAAGTCCAATTTATTACCAATATCTTTTTTGCAATTTAGTTGTTTGTCTAAAATAAGACCCAGGTACTTAGCCTAGTCCGAGAACTTTAATTGGATTCCTTTAATACAGGGAGGGTTAACAAATGGAATTTTTGTTTTTAGAAATTTTGATAGGCCGGTACATGGGAAGTAGTTGACGTGAGTCACATTCAAACCTCTTTTTCCAATCTAAGAAATATTAATGTTCTGGCTTTAGGGAAAATCGATGGAATTCATTCAATCGTTTTATTCAAAACTGTTTGAAGCAAAACAAATACAAAATTATAATATTTTTTAAAAATGTTCCTTTTCTCTCCACAGAAAACCTAACTACTTTACCGAAAAGTATCGTCATAAATAATTCTACATACACCTTAATATCTCGTTATAACTTTGTGTAAAAATAGAAACCAATTTACAAATAACCACTCGTTTCCACAAAATAAAAACGTAACTAATGTTTATACCTTCAAATATACAAAAATCCATATATAATTTAGGTATCTTTAACTGTTTGCAACTGTTTCATTTCTGATTTATTTGTATACATTTGTGTACACGAGTTATTCTCAATCTAAGTCAATTTTGTGTGTGTTTTTGGAGCTTTATATGGAAACAGAAGTACCTATAGTTTCTCGTCCTCCCACACACGAATTTGCAAATAAAAATAAAAATGAAATAAAACAGAACGACTAACTTTAATCGATAGATTTGCATATAGGTATGTTTAGGTTGTGTTCACTTCACAAGAAAACCATCCCATCCGTAGGTACATATGTACATACCTATATACAAAAGTCAACATTGCTGTCGACATAATATTCCTCCCGCAAATCCAATAATACACAAAAACCAATTCGTACATATAGCGACTCGCCTTATCATCATCCTCGAATCGTCCTTCTAGTCCTCAAATACATCTCTACCTACATATATATTATATAAGTCCTTCAATGGCTTTTTCGCTTTCGTATATGTATCTATGGCCTTCAGCTATAGTCATTGACTATGGCTGCATGATGTTGGCTTTATTTGAATATTTTTCTACCAAAGATTCTTCGCCCAAAAGCAATAATATGCGATAGAATCCACTCCTCCGATGTTCGTCCAAGTTCCATTTCCATATATACGAATCGAGAATAGAAGCCATATGTATGAACTGAACTTATATTGTATTTTATTGGCCTCTCCAAAAAGAGTATACCTATAGAGGACAACCAAATAAGGCACAAGAAAAATAAACTGATTTCCCTCAAAAATGGCAAGGACCTCATAAGAGCAGAGGCCCTGTCATCGCGCCATCATCAGCCAGCAAACACACACACACAACCACTAACCTACCCTACTTCCTTTCTTTTCCATTGCCGCATATCGGCTTAAATCCACAGGATAAACATCTCCAGTATTACCAACTTCATAGAAAAAATGAGTCTTTATACATACATACATATATATACATATTAGCTATTGGGGAGCGACAAAGAGTAAGTTGATGACGTTAATATACACTGTTGGTTAAACGTCACTGCTTCGCCTTTAATTTTAAGAACAGTCTAAGTTGATATTACGTAAATGCTGCTGTCACCGCCACCGCGGCGCAGGCCACCATCAGCCACCATCTTCCATAAGAACTCGTGGAGGATGTGTCAAATTGTACTTACTTTGAATTTGTTGAGAAATCAGTTAAAATCCTTCTTAAAAGATTATAGACAAATGTGAGTCGTAACCGTTCATCATCGTCGTCGTTGTCGTCGTCGTCGTAGAGAACATTATATCCTTAAGAATAAGGATTCTAAAAAAAGAAACAACCATCATTTGCGTAAATCTAAATAACGGAATGGGATGTACCTACAATAAAAGTTAAATTATATTATGTATTGACTTCTCTTAAATAAACTACTATCAAGAGGAGCCTATAAGTCTGTAGACTGTCAAAGCCTTCTCCTATATACCACTACTAATCTCGATAAATGCCTATAGCATTTTGTCTCATGTTATTGAATGTTTCTACGTATCATGCACATAACTCACATTCAATTCCCAGGGACGGAATGACACTTGAAGAGGTTTTCGATACAAAATTATGTTGACATTTCGCAATCCACGAAATATTTTATAAAACACTTACAGTAAAGTTGTCAAAAATTAAGTGTATAAAGTATTATGTTTTCCAGACAACCTTGAATTTACTTTGTGAACGTACCCTTTCACTAATCATCGAACTGTCATTGTCAATTTATTCGGAAAACTCAACATTTTCATGACAGTTAAGAACATGAACGAGTAACGTCTGCAAATTATAAAAACTGTCTACTAAAGTCCGTGACCGCAACTTGAAGAGCGTTTTTTGACTCAATATGGATTCATCAATAATCTAAATATGTGTTATTGGTTAAAATAAGGTCTTGACAACTTTTAATTTACTTTGCGAACGCACCCTTTCACTATAGGTAATAATTGAACTGTCATTGTAAATTTATTCAGTAAAATAAACATTTGGATTGTGGTACCGAATTTCGGAGTCGGTGACAGAAACTTTAAAAGCGTTAACGCAAATTTTCGATAGTATTTGTAGCCTAGCAGACAGGCAATGGTTTGGACGATATAGGGTACTTGAAAGTTAAGGCAAGTTTCTAGTATCGGATTGGCCATCTGCCAAAAAATTGCCTTCCAATTAAAGTTAGTTAAGAAAAATCTCCCTAACTATCAAGTGAAGTCTTCTTATGTTAGAATGACAATTAATCATGTTTATTTTCATTCAACTGAAAGCTGAACTTTATTACTTCGAGATTTATTTATTTTCTGTACAATTCCATTTAATGTTTTGTTCAAAAGGTTTCCTTGCCAAACTCATGCAAGTAATATTTCTTAACAATACAAAATACAAACTTTTTTGGACCTCTAGCTTGCTTGAGAAGTGTTTTTTAGACAATAATGCTTTTGGTTGTTTTAGTACGATGAACTAAAGGTACAGATTCGAAGTAAAGTTCTGACTTCGAAATGTATGACACTTGAAAACTTAACTAGTTGCTTTGGTCAAAATTTACGTTCAAAGAATGCAGTTGACTACAAATGAAATCCCTTATGTTAAGTTTAGTATAATTCGTGTCTACATTTCGGCTGTGTGATGTTGCCGTGTCAGTGAGGCAACGCCAAAGAAGTGTTAAGTCGATTCCACAGCGTGGCATTCTCAAAAATTGGGCATCGTTAAGACCACATTATGGCTTATTTTTAAGCAAGGATCTTGGCTCAATGGGTTCGTCATTAAGTCAAGAATGCGTTTTTGAATCGGGTGAAAATATACATTTGCTTCACAAATCACCACTTCATCAACAAGCAGTTTGATACGTTTGTATGCCAGCGGCGTTATTTATCCATTTATATTCGTCCATAATAACGACCGTCACGTAACTGTGAATTGCCCGCGTTATCGCACCATGATAACCGATTATTTTCGACCAAAATTGAAAGATGTAAGGGCTTGAACGACAAACACACAGTTTCATCGATTTATTGAAGGATAAGTTTGATGAGAGTGTTATCTCAAGAAATGGGTCAGTTGTTTGGCTACCCCCCGTGCGTTCGTGCGTTTCAACGCCGGCTGATGGTCATCAAATATTGGGCCCAACTAACCAACCTTTTCTAACGTGCCCACGGTTGCCATATGAACGAAGTTGAGTTCCGTTCAATGATTTTAGATTGTGCTTGATGCCGATAGTAAAGTTTTTGAAATATCTCTTATATGCGTTCTATTAAAAAAAAAAGTTTTCAAGTCCTTATTGGGACCTCCTTTCAGAAAAGATACAGATTTGAAGTTTTAAAACTGTTGCATTATTTTCGTATCCAGTGTATGCAACACTATACTCCAAAAATGGCGTCAAATTTTTAAAATTTCAGTCAACTTTGGTACAACCGAAAGCGTAAATATATTGGTGCCCCCTGTTTCGTAATCTAAGATCTTTTTTGTTATTAGCTTCCAATAAATCCTACACTGCACAGTTCCCATAGTTTGAACTTTATTAATGATTGAAAATAGTTCCACTTTACAAAATCTTACAAATAAACAAAAATGATGGTGATGTTATTATATTTTTGGCGCCAGAATGACAGGAAGTCAAGCTATAAGCTCTATGTATAAAGTTAATATCCTTCCTATGTTTGAGCGAACGATTTTTCGTGTAGCATGTGGGTATGTGGTGAGTTTTTGTGAATGTGTGTACAATTTTCCCATGAAATTCATCAAACAGAATAAAATTACAGTTGCATGTAATGAGTGCTGAAAGTCGAGGACGTAAACACATATACAGTGAGTTGTTCGAGGCTTAATTGGGCTTTATCTCCCCGAGAGAAAATCAATGAATTTTCACAACATTATTTATCTTGAATTTATTTTTTTTATTTATTTATTTAAACGCTTAAACGATTTTTAAATTTTTTTTGTGTGTTTTCAATTATTCATCCAGGTAATGGCGGAATAATTTTTTGTAAGTTTTATCAAAATTATTCAATATATATGTGAACAAAAGTATATATGTAAATATTATAACATTTTTTAAAGTCCTTTTTTTATTTTGTGTAAGAATTTAATTGATGATGTGTAAGTTTATGCAAATAAGGCAATTAAAATAAATGATTTTGAAAAAGTTTAAATTAAAAAATTCAGTTTTATAAAAGCTATAAAGTTAAACTCATCAGTAGACGTAGACCACACAAAGAATATTTATAAAGTGTGTTGAAATCTTTAAGCAAACAAATTTGCATTTATTTTGCACCAATTTTGCATTTAACAAACAAAAAATGTACTTTTATGAACATATTTATTTTTTAATAAGTAAATTTTTATTGTGAAAAACACATTGTAAACTATATTCCTTTTTCATTTAACTGTTATATATGTAGTTGTCACTATGCGTATAAAAGACATCGTTATTTGTTAAGATGTTATATTATGTGCAAGTGGCGGCCTATTTTGGGCTTAGTGTATATTACCATAAGAAAAGTAACAAACGAATGACTAAATAATTGAATTAACTGCTCCAACAGTACGTAGAGAACTTGGCCCTATACTGACTTACATATAACTCTCAACCTTTCCTGTGCGTGAGTCATGTCAGGGATGGAGGGGACCTAAAGTTTGTATGCTGAATCCGAACGCCTAATTTGGGAAAGCACTTTTCATGACAATAATTCCTCTTGGACGATTTGTCAATTCATCGCAAGAAGCAGTACCCGTGAAAATATAAATTTTTAGGTGGCACAGGCAGAGATTAAACACAAAACCTCTTAAAAGACAGGCCTACACACTAAGCATCAGGCCATGGGTGCTACAAAACTGGTGCTTGGCCGAATAAACATTCTTAGTATTTTTAAGATGAGTTTGTGACGAATTCAGAGATAAACCTTATAAACCTCCTGATGCAAAGAATTGAACAAATTGATAATTAAGTTGAACAATTTATCGCTGATGTGGAACAGTCTGCAAAAGAAAGTACTCCAATTATTTCGAACTTGAGAGAAGCATTTATAATTATGTCCAGTTAAAATACAATAAGGCTACGATATTTCCCTAGTACCAGTGGCATGATGTTAAGTGCTTTGGGCTGTCATTCCAGAGATCTTGGGTTCAATCCATGCCTGTGCCATCTAAAGCTTTTTTCACGGGCACTGCCCTTTGTTGCTAGGAATTGACAAATCCTCCAAGAGTATTTCTTGTCATGGAAAGTGTTTTCTCAAATTATCCGTTCGGATTCGGCTTAAAACTGTAGGTCCCCTCTATCCCTGACAATAGGACTCGCACACATGAATGGTTTGAAAGTTGTAAGTCACTAGGCCCTAGTTCTCCACGAACTGTTACGCTACCTAATTTATTTATTTTTACGATATTTTCAGATGATAAGACAGTCTCTAACCATCTTAAACCTGACGAATTAAAAAAGAAGATTTAAATCTTTCCCAACAAATACAGCTACGTCGAATTTGAAATTCCTTTTAAACACCCTGAAAGAAGTAGGAAGCTATTGTCAATATAAATTATCTAATAAAAAACAAAGATTTTTACCACATCATTATTAAATTACAGAATTCATAGTTATACCTAAACCAGGTAAGCCTTAACAGAATTAACATCTTATATACCAATATCACTTATACCAATCATACTAAAAGATTTTGAAAAACTTCTACTGAAAAAGCTCAGCAAAATATTAGAAAAAAGAATAACCCGAACCATAAGATTGGATTTAGAAATATATATTCCACGATACCCTAAGTGCTTTGAATTACGGATGTGGTGGGAAAGGCACTTGAAGAAGAACAAGTATACTCCGCTTTATTCTTAGATGTTGACCACGCCTTTGACAAGGTTTTGCATTTAGGACTTGAGGTTAAACTGCATAGGGATTTTCCCAGGAAGTCCTATCAAATTCTGAAATCTTATGTTACTAATCGAGTCTTTAGAGTACGGTACGACCAAAATTACTCGGAACGTCCTTGTATTTCTTATGTTCAAGGGATATCTCATTGGACACCAACTCTATCATTTCCACCATTGCTGATGAGGATGACAATGCAATATTAGTGCTAGATTTATAAGTTGCAAAGGTTACACAAAAATTGCAAAAGCTGTGGATAAAGTAAGTGTTTGAACCTTAAAATGGCAAAACTGAACAATTATGTATTGAGGGTTTAAAATTTAGTTTTCCGTCGGCTATTTGGTCACTTTATTTTGGTAAAGAAAACAAATTCTTTAACTTATCCCGACGTTTCAAACCGAAAAACACATCTCTAAGAGATACACACTAGAAACTTTACACATCCTTAACAATAAAAATAACATGAATAGAAAACAAGACACACAAGATATCTCATCAATATATTGCTATCTCATTTCCTCTAAACCCTAACACACAAATTTTGTATTTTCAAATTAAGACAAATCTTCATACGAAGAAGTTGCTACAGTTTTCATAATTGTAATTATATCCTATTTTGATTTAATGACATAACTTCAAACTTGAATGTAAGTTTAATATACTGTTTGTTATAATTGTTGTGCATACTTATAAGTTTATCTATTTCTATTTTCATAAAATAAAGTTCCCCTGAAGAAGGCAACAATCCTTGCCGAAACGTCGGGATAAGTTAAAGAATTTGTTTTCTTTACCAAAATAAAGTGATCAAATAGCCGACGGAAAACTAAATTTTCCACCCTCAATATAAAAATATATAAAAATGAATTGCTGTTCGTTAGTCTCACTTAACTCGAGAACGGCTGAACGGATTTATCTTATCTTAGGCTTGAAATATTCGTGGAGGTCTAGGGAAGGTTTAAAAGGCGAGAAAAAATCGAATAATTTCCGGGAAAACCCTAAAAACAACCCTTTTCTATTTCCCATACAAACGTTTTCTAGAGTCAATTTGAACTTTATTGCTATTCAATAAAGTTCATATTAAATTATAATCACTCACTGTTGTCTAAGCAATTTAGGTGTGTTCCTAACGTCAAAGAGTCAATTTGCCATTTATTACAGCTGCATAAAGTTCAAATTCAATCATATCTATGAAAATAGTCTTCGCGTGCGCTTTGGAGGATCTAATGTCGCGTTCCGAAAATAAACAAAAGTGAATCGCGAACGCGACAAAAAATTTAATAAACTATTAGTAGTACTGATTTCCAATTAATTTGGTCGGCTTCGCGAAACTTAATTTTAGCTAACTTCAGTTGTAACTGTATTAGATTATTTTTTTAAGTTTGATAAATTTTAAGTTTTGTCACAAAAGTTTCTGAACACAACCATAATATTTGACATTAGATTTGACAACCAACTAATATGTCAATCATTCTGTCTTACCTCAGAACACGGAGATTTATGGCTTAAATGTAAACTCCCAAAAAAAATAAAAAATACAAAAATCAGAACACGGAAAAAAGTATTACGATTGACGATATTGTCTTACGATCATGGTACGGTATTCTATGAGTGCATCCTTCTATATTTGTGAGTGACGATTACCGCTACTTGAGCGAGAACTTTCTTTACTTTTGTGATCCTTTGTGATTCCAAGTAGTGTGCTCTTTTTTTGTTGATATTTTGTGATAGTGACACTTTACTGTTAAGTTACTGTTAAGTGAGCGAGAAATTTTCTCACTTTGATTACTTACGTTACGATGCCGAGAAGAAGACGACCTGAAGCGTTGGCCGAAACAGTTCGTACAAATGTTCCACAATTAAATCAACAACAAAGAATTGCGTACGACACTTTGATAGAAGCTGTGAACAGTGGACCTGGTGGAATTTATTTCCTTGATGCTCCCGGAGGAACAGTAAAAACGTTCTTAATTTCATTGTTTTTGGCGAGGATCAGATCGCGAAACGATGTTGCTCTAGCGTTGGCTTCATTTGGAATAGCTGCGACTCTGATAGAAGGCGGACGAACTGCGTATTCTGCCTTGAAATTACCATTAAAGATGCAAATCACCGAAACACCAATTTGCAACATCGCCAAAAATAGCGCAATGGCCAAGATCCTACATGTATGCAAATTAATAGTTTAGGATGAATGCACAATGGCACATAAGAGGTCACTAGAGACGCTGGACAGAACATTGAAAGATCTTCGTGACAACCAAAATATTTTTGGTGGGGCCATGATTCTGTTGTCAGGTGATTTTCGTCAGACTCTTCCAGTTATTCCCCGATCAACTGTTGCTGATGAACTAAATGCATGCCTAAAATCATCGAATTTGTGGCAGTACGTAAAGCACTCCAATTAACAACTAACATGCGAGTATTTTTGCAACATGATGAAACTACAAAATGTGTTGGGTGAATGAGCAATATTGGCAGCGAAAAATAAAGATGTCGAGGATCTCAATGCGACCATTCAGAATTTTCTTCCCGGTTCAAATCAGTCGACACCGATATGAACCAGGATGACGTCGTCAACTATCCTACGGAGTTTTTAAATTCACTGGAATTGCCTGGATTACCACCTCACAATTTGCAGTTAAAACTAGGATCAGTTATCATCATGCTGCGTAACATTAATCAACCTCGACTATGCAATGGAACAAGGCTGGCTGTGAAAAAGCTGATGAATAACGTCATTGAGGCAACAATCATAAAAGGAAAATACAAATGAGAGGATGTCTTGATCCCGCGAATACCGATGATTCCAACGGATTTACCATTCGATTTTAAACGCTTACAATTTCCAGTAGGTACGTCTGGCCTTTAGACAATAAATAAATCGCAAGGACAGTCTTTAGAAGTTTGCGGAATCAACTTGGAGTTTCCCTGTTTCGCGCATGAATAATTATACGTCGAGTGTTCGCGCTTCGGAAAACCGTCTTCTTTGTTTATTAACGCACCACAAAACAAAACAAAAAATATAGTTTATGAGAAAGCTTTAAATTGATTAAACAAACGGTATCATAACAGTGTGTGTCTGTTAATAAAAATTTAAACCTTATCAATAGTCAGTATTTCAGGAAAACTCTGTTTTTTTAAGTAAGCAACATGATGTGTCGAAAATAATAATAAAACTTCATGCTTCATTAAAAAAATGCTTTTTTATTCAATACGTTTTGTTTGTTTTGAAATTAATTTATACTAAAGTTTAGGTCTTTTATCTATCGATTTAGGCAGTACGAAGTCCGCCGGGTCAGCTAGTATAAAACTAAACTTGGTCAATACAACAAATCATAATACTGAACAATTATGTACTGGTTAATTAATAGAAACAAAAATCTGACCTAACGTTCTAAGACACTACTGAAACACGGGACAAAATAAATGCACCTTGGTATATACGAAATAGAGATCTAACCAAGGCTCATATTACAACTATAAACTTCAAATTAAGAAAGAAAAATCATCAAGTCGCTCGAACTTGTTCATGTATCCAAAGAACCTGTTTTAAAATATTTCCTGCATTTTAAAATTTAACAATGTACCTACAAAAAAGTTAGTTTCCAAAAATTTAAATGTCATTTATTTTCTTAAAAAAACTCAATTTTTCAAAAATTTAATTTGAAAATCGTTAGAGCGTTTTTTTTTCAAATAATTTTTGTTTTATATACAATTTGTCAGATTCAGTTAAAGAATATTTGTAGCATGCAGCTATTAAGAACTTATTAATATACGCTTAATATTTCCATTCCGTAAAAAAAACTTAAGGGCCACTTTCGAGATACCGAATTTCGAAAAAAATGTTTAATACTTTTTTAAAAATCGAAAAAGTAAAATTTGACTATTTCTGATAATCAAATATTATTGAGACAGTTTTTCAAATCGGGTTATAAGTTCTTCAGAAAAAATAAAAACAAAACAACGGTTTTACCATTCTGCAGCAATACAAAAATATTTGTTTTATTGAAAGAAGTAGAATTAAGAAAAAAAAAAGAAAGTTTTAAAAAATCTATCGGTTCGTTTTTAAAAAAGTATGCTGAATCCTTACTTTCCAAATGTGAAGTCAATCGACCCAATGCATTGGTATATAGGGGGCGAGGACAGAAAGACGGATGCAATAGGAGGACCCACTTTATTCGACTGCTCTACCATCGTAATGTCATGTTTGATTAAAATTTCGAGCTCGACATTTTTTACGAATGCAAGACTTGCCACATAGTTTCTATATGTCGCAAGTAAAAATGTAAATATACTTTGTTGCCTTTTTAAATTGTTTTGAATGGACATTTGACCGTGTTTTCAATTGATTGTTAAATTAGTTTTGCGAGTATTTTTCGTTAAAAATGTATTTTTCTATTTTCCGGACGAAAATTCATTTTCCTGAACAGCTGACAATTTTATGTTTAAAAGTGAAACTAATCGTATCACTGATTGACAGAATTCCAATGACAGATTTCTGTCAGTAAAAATTTGTCGTTGGATTTCAATCAGGATTTTGTTTTTACTGACAGAAATTTTTAACGACCTTTCAAAAATATTCCAATGATTGTTTCAATGATGAAATCCAATGATAGCTATAACTGGCCCCTAAATACTATTTTTTTGCTTGCATCGAAACATAACTTCAAAATATTTTTTTAATTCCCAATCCAATCAGAACGATGCTACCTTTCTTATGGTATTTTGTAGTAAAATTATCTTTACTTTGGTTGTTTTGCGAAAAAATATTTGTGATCGTTCCGAAGTACTATTTCGAAATCTCCCGAACCAATTTTCAACATATTCAACTTAAAATCACCCCATTTGATAGCATTATTTATAAGCTATAAGTTCCAATCGGTATTGTTTTAGATCAAATTGACGCCCTCTTATATGCGGATGATATTGTACTGTTGTCAGATAATCCTTTCATTGCAACAGATAATTGAGGGTTTTAAGAATTACTCGGAAAGTCGGAAATAGTAATATTTCGCAATGGTGTAATCAATACAAATATCTTGGCGGAGTGTTTAATTACAATTTGTTTTAGAATGAGCATCTACCAAACAGATCAGGGAGCATCTGTCCAACACTCAACAAAGTTTAAAATATAATGGGTGATTTTTTTGAGGTTAGGATTTTCATGCATTAGTATTTGACAGATCACGCGGGATTTCAGACATGGTGTCAAAGAGAAAGATGCTCAGTATGCTTTGACATTTCATCATGAATAGACTTACTAACGAGCAACGCTTGCAAATCATTGAATTTTATTACCAAAATCAGTGTTCGGTTCGAAATGTGTTTCGCGCTTTTTTATCTACAAATTTTGTTCAGCGATGAGGCTCATTTCTGGTTGAATGGCTACGTAAATAAGCAAATTGCCGCATTTGGAGTGAAGAGCAACCAGAAGCCGTTCAAGAACTGCCCATGCATCCCGAAAAATGCACTGTTTGGTGTGGTTTGTACGCTGGTGGAATCATTGGACCGTATTTTTTCAAAGATGCTGTTGGACGCAACGTTACGGTGAATGGCGATCGCTATCGTTCAATGCTAACAAACTTTTTGTTGCCAAAAATGGAAGAACTGAACTTGGTTGACATGTGGTTTCAACAAGATGGCGCTACATGCCACACAGCTCGCGATTCTATGGCCATTTTGAGGGAAAACTTCGGAGAACAATTCATCTCAAGGAATGGACCGGTAATTTATTTTTTGTGGGGCTACGTCAAGTCTAAAGTCTACACAAATAAGCCAGCAACTATTCCAGCTTTGGAAGACAACATTTCCGAAGAAATTCGGGCTATTCCGGCCGAAATGCTCGAAAAAATTACCCAAAATTGGACTTTCCGAATGGACCACCTAAGACGCAGCCGCGGTCAACATTTAAATGAAATTATCTTCAAAAAGTAAATGTCATGGACCAATCTAACGTTTCAAATAAAGAATCGATGAGATTTTGCAAATTTTATGCGTTTTTTTTAAAAAAAAGTTCTCAAGCTCTTAAAAAATCACCCGATACAATGCCGCCTCAAAAGCTATTCTGTTGTACCTACTATGCTCAAGTTTGGGGATACCGCGAATACAACCAAGTCGAAAAATTGCAACGTTTCTTCGTGAAAAGATGCTTTTTACTGCCCGATAATAGAATAGAATAATAGAATACCCAACATTTTATCGAAAGCCATTATAAACAAGAAAATCTTCTGGGGTAAGGAATGGTTGGATCTTTTTCATGGATGTTCTTTGGATTTTTCCTTTGCAATTTACCTACTTGAATGGCCCAGATTACATAACATTCTCTTACTGAAACGGAATGAAAAACACTCAACTGAATTTGTTTTTGAATATTGCAACTTGATGTACTCTAACATACCGAACTACTTTGATGACTCCAATTCACGTGATATGATTTCCATAATTTTTAAAGCTAGCTGCGGGCTCCTTGATATCAATGGAAGAGCCTTCTCAAGAGATACAAATGAAATATGTACATTGTGTAATATGGATGAATCGGAAAATATCATGCACTTCATTAAAACCTGCCCAATATTCAAACGTACAGAAGAAAATTTCTTGGCAGTGGCATGCTTTCTCATTCTCAACGTTCTAATTTTAACCAGCATTACTCACTTTTTTGTAAAGTCTTTTTGAGTTCTCAACCATTTTTGTGTGCAAGTCATTTCACGGGTTGAGGGGACCTACAGTTTTATGCCGAATCCGATCGTATAATTTGAAAACGCACTTTTTATGACAATAATCATTTTTGGAGGATTAGTCAATTCTCTGGAAGAAGCTGTACTCCTAAAAAAAACTTTAAGGTGGCACAGGCAGGGATTGAACCCAAGACCTCTGGCATGACAGTAATACACGTTAATATTATTGAACCTAAAATGTCAGGCCCAGAACCAAAATGTAATCATGTAAGGAACTTCTTGCATTGGTTACCAAATCCAGGTTTACACAAACCAAGTTTCTTACCACTAGGATAACATCATTTTACATGCAAAATGTTTTTAAACTAAAACTAAACCTTTAAAAGCTCAAAACTTTAAACTAATTGGCGATTCAAGCTAATTTATCAATGCTTTTGTATACCTACTTTAGAGAACGCACAATAACAAATCCAATGCACAACAAAATTCTTATTAAAAAAAAATTCAAAATTGCGTATGAAAAGGCAAAATTCCCAAAAGCACCTCTAGCCAACTCACGATTCACGAATCGTCGAATGTCAATCCTTTCGAGTGTTGATTTATGAAGATCATCCCCCAGGAAGGACCACAAAGAGCGAAAATAATCATTTGTTTCAATTAAACGCGCGCTGCAAACAATCCCTCCATTTGCATTTGTGGTACTATAGTATAGATATACATATGTATAAAGGTATGCATGTAGTCATAAGGCTCAGGGGAAGGTATAACAAGTGTGCATGTTGTGGAGAAGAGTAGAAAGGACGAAAAACCATATACGCGATGTAATCTGCATGTTAACTACGTATGCTAGTTGCATCCTCCAGCTCCAACTCCAACTCTAGACCCAGATCCAACAGTGCCATCAAGAGAGCTTCCTATTAACGAGCACCCTTACTCTGATGTGCGATTATTAATCTTAAAACCGTTTGCAAGCTTCCCATAATAATGCCGTCTATAAACGAATATCCTCCATACATAAATATAGTACAGGAAAACGATTGTGATGC
The DNA here is from genome assembly GCA_951509635.1 of Eupeodes luniger. Lineage (NCBI taxonomy): Eukaryota > Metazoa > Arthropoda > Insecta > Diptera > Syrphidae > Eupeodes > Eupeodes luniger. The sequence goes on from OX608075.1 coordinate 46,568,821, forward strand.
TTGAGGTAGGGTTGGTTAGGGTTGGGGTATGTGTGTGTAGGTGGGGTGAGGGAGGCAAAAGCAAAAGCAAAAATCACTCATTCGAATACTGCATTTTCGAACGATGCAAATTGAGTGAATCCACATGAATGCATCCATGCAGTAAAAGTAGAAAACCACAACTCTACTCAATGGAAGATTAAGGATTACTCCACATGGGGAGCCGCACAGTCGAAGCAGGAGCAGGAGCAAGAACAGGGGCGGGGCAGCATCAATTTTTCAAGGATTATCATTTCCTTTTTTTGTTGATGATTCGTCGGAATTGTTCTACCCGTTCGGCTGCTGCTCCTTCTGCTTCTCCTTTCCCGTGTCCTTTCCACGTCTTCGACATCGTAGACGTCAATGCTCCTAAATTTGCATGAATACTCTGCAACTGCACTGAAATTGCTGCGTGATTTCTCGATTTGATCATTTTTGGTTCGGAATATGGACGTGGGATTGTGATATGAAAGATACGTGTGGGAGAGTGCCACACCACCACCACACCAACCATCAGTCTGGAATTGAAAGACTATAGAACGTGAACGGCGAACGTTATCCTTTCTATACTCGAAGCCCGTGTGACATCAGGATGTGTTCTATATAAAATTTTATTGTAATGCTGTTTCAATGCTCAGGCTGGCTGGGCTTGATTGGGCGGGCTATAGGTTGGGAACTGGCAACTGGTAACTGGCAACAACTGGCATTCAATTGATGACACACGAAAGGAAATTTATGAGCAAAGTAGAATAATGTGGTGCATTTGGTATTTTGGTTAAAGACACAGTCAAGTCAAGGAAATGAATATTATCATGATGATGATGATGATGATGGTGATAATTGTGAAGAGAGGGGGTTGGAGGTTGCTGATGATGTAGGGTGTTGAAATTGCAAATTGATTATGTAAATTGAAAACTGGTCGTAAGGTATACTCTAGCACGTCTATATAACTTTGGAATATTTTACATCTTCATGCAGAAGCAAAACACTACCCGCTTGACTTTCAAGAAGAAATTCATAAGGTTATGATATGAAATTGAACTATTTTCATATCTACTCTGGGTATTGTTTATTCTTCTTATGTTAAAATATATATTTATTTTTTAAATTCAAAAATGCATAACTTGAATTTTTTTGTAGTGAATTTGGTAGTACAAAAAGTCGTGAATTATAACAGGAAAACGGGTATCATTATTTTTTTTTACATTTCGGGACAGGGGTTATTTCTTTTTTTTTTATTCGTGCCATAAATTCTGTTATACAATACTTCAAGACCTTGTTGCTCAAAACATCCATTTGATATAAAATGGTTATCTTATTTTTATGAATATAAACATTAGTAAGCAATGAATAAATGTCAATTTGTTTTCAGTTTCGCTTCTGTTACCTTGGAATCCAGGCTTGGGTATAAGGCGCTAAAGAATATAGAATCGCAATAATTGCATAACAAAGGTAAGAAATGAGTTCTGGCAAAATGTTTTTGTTTTAAAAATCAATCCGAACAACTTTTCAATTAATATGAACGAACCATAGACTAAGTACCACAAATAAAGGAATCTGATGATCGGTTAACACCCGTGAAACTTATGTATATCCAGCCTATAGTGGTAGCACAATGTTCTAGACATGAACCCAGTCATTGTTCATATGGTAAATTAGATATAAAAAATAAGTTTAAACCTCTATAACTCTTGTAATACCGACTGGATTGGTTAATTTGCTTATGCGAATATTATTATTTTTTTTTCTCTAATCTTATAAATCTTGCTTTTGTTGCTTTTCTAAAAATTACGTCTATAAAGAATTTGTAAAATTTACAGGATTTTTAATCGAAAACCAATTCTTAAAAATTTTAGTAGCATTTCTTGAAAGATTTTATTTATTCTATAAGCAAAATGCACGGCTGGGTCGCACGAACTTGCTCATGTATCTAAAAAGTCTGTTTAAACTTGTTTTCTGTATTTTAATATTTAAAATTAGTTTGTTTTCAAAAATTTAAATACACTTTGATTTCTCGAAAAATCACTAATTTTTAAAAAATTGTATTTAAAAATCTTTAGAGCAGTTATTTTAAATTAATTTTGTATACATTACCCGTGTTTTGTTGGAAAATGTATCAATAGCATAATAGGATTCTACACGAATAACAAAAACAATATCCGTACTACCGATAAAAGTTAAAGTAGAATCTTACTACGGATGGGTTTTGACATTTATACGAGTCTCGAATGGATCTTATGTGATTTCGTTCTCAAATGTTGGTACGATTGATATTGCATTTGTATCTCGATGGCTGTGTTCGTTGAGTAGTTGTGCATTTGGAATCATGTGTTTTCCATTGGGGAAAAAAATCAATCTATTACTGTTGATATTATTTAGTTTTGTTAGTGAAAATGGACTAACTGGCCTTATTTTGCAAGAGAAAACAATAGAAAATATATTTATGTTTTGCTATGTTTCCACCAAAGGTTTATCTCAGTTTAGATTAAAGAAATCTTTTTGGTATTTCCACCGCACAAAAAGATTTAAAAATGATTTAGTTTGACACCACTTTCTAAAATGGAAATGATGTTTCGATGTTTCTCATGAAGTGCAAATGAGATTTGTAGTTTGATTCGTGTTAAACAATAAAAAACTGAATAGTTCAGCACCATATAAGAATATGCTACCTACTCCATGCGCAATTTTTTTTTTTAATTTGATTAAAACAAAACTATATTTTTTGTACACAAATTTTGACTTGACTCCAATCACCGACCGGAATCGCGGCAAATCAAGCTCATTTCAATTCGATTCAGGTATATAAAGAATTAAGGCGAGCTTCAAGCTCGCTTCAACACCACATGTTAATGTAGTAGTCTACGAACAAACCCCTTTCTTGAAGTTTTTGTTTTATGTCAAATTGTTTGGTTAAAACTTTGAAATCGACTATTTGCTTATGCGAATATTATTACATTACACAGACGTATTTTCTTGATTTTGATAGTCAACTATCAAAAATCAGCTTGCACGATTTCACCCCTGGTCTGAATTTCATTTTTTTTTTTTGAATTTTTTGATATAAAAACCGGACTACTGCGGATCGTTTTTTTGGCAATTTATCACTGTACTATATATGGAATACCAGAGAAAAACGGCTATTAATTTTTTTCAACGTGTTTTAAAATATTTTTTATAAGCAGTTATTTAGAGCTTTTTAATATACTGATAACCCATTTTCAAGATATCTAATCCAAAAAGAAAAAATTGAATTTGTTGATCATTAAATATTATTAAGACATTATAAGAGCTTGTGCAGAAAAAAATTTATTGAAATCGATTTATCAGCCCTTGAAAAAGTTAAATAAAATAAATAACGGTTCTATGGGGTGTACCCTTCTGGAGCAATACAAAAATATAGTTTTTTTTTGTTAAAAAAAGCCAAATTAAGAAAACAAAATTAAGAGAAAATGTAATAGAAATATATCGGTGAAGTTTTGAGAAAACTCGAATTTTAGATTTTCGACCAAAAAATTTGTATGGGGACTACTGTTATTTTTAGTCTAAAAAAAATGAAAAAACTCCTAACGCGAATCGGTTAAAAACCTTTATTTCCAAATTTGAGGTCAATCGACCTTATAGTTAGGGGCAAGGAGAGACAGACAGACGGACGGAATTGGGAGACCCAAATGTTTGATTAAAATCTCGAGTTCAAATTTGGTATGAATTCAATACTTGTCATATGTAGTTCCTATATATCGCAAGTAATAATGGAGGTTGGATTTAGCACAGAATTAAATCATTTTGAAGTCAATACCCTCATTTAGTCAAGAACATCAATCCTTAACAATTTTGCGTACTATTTTTAAAGATATTAATTTTCATAAAAAACTGACTATTGGATTTTTATAAAATTTTTACTGAATGTCGAATACAATAGTTTCTATAAAATTAATTTTTAAAAAGACATTTGAGTCGAAAATCAATTTTTACAAACTTTTAGTTATGTTTTTTTTTAGGTTTTTATTTTTTGTAAGAAAAGCTTCAATTTGATTTTTCTCAAAATTTGACCAGAAGTCAAAAACGTTATTTTTCGTTGCATACAATTATTTTGGAGATAAAATCATTTATTGTTAGTAAAATATTTATTTGAGGTGACAATTATTTTTTTTCAAAATTATATTATTTTGGTATCACGTCACAATTAATGATAACATAAATGAGTTCAAGTCACTAGCGTTATTTATAAGATATTTTGGGTTAACCAAAATTTCACTTTTTTTTTCTTAAATTGTTATGATAAAAAAAAACCACTTAATTTTTTTGAGAGCTTTTTCTGCATCTTTCTACGTTATTATACGTGTAACAATATTTATTTGAAGTCGATATCTACACTGGTTCTCGAGATATAGACGACGAAAAAAGATTCCCGAACGTACGGACGGACCTACGTACACACGCACGAACAGAAATCTCTCTAAAAATCTTTTCTTTAGATTCTATGGACCTTGAAACGTCAAGAAATGTCAAAATTTTCAATTCGACAAATAGGACCGATTACGATAACTTCCTATGGGAAGGCCGCGTAAGGCCTACCTAGCAGAATTCTTCTATAACGATCACACGAACACACTTTAACATAAATTTGTCTTTAACGATTCATAAATTACTTTAATTGGTTTCATTGAGCTCAGAAAAAGGCCTCAAGATTCATGTGATATTACAATGGACTGACAACTAAGTGTGTCCTACTCCATCACAGACAGCCACTTCAACATAACCTAACCTAACTTATCCTCTCCTGATGGTGAATAACATGTAAAGGATGTTTTTTTATATGATTTTCAAGAAGAAATAAAACGCATATAATTTAATGTTATGGCCAAAAGTTTAGCTTTATTATAAAGATAAGGGTTTGCCATAATGTTTCAAAAATGATTGGGGCCGTATGTCAGCAATACCAATACCACACCTTCTTTTTTAAGGCACCAATTATCTCGGGCATATCTAGTTAGACAAGACACTTCATAGAATCCAACAAACAAAAAGTACAGCGGTGTTAAATCACACGATCTTGGAGGCCACGCCACAGGCCAATGGCGCGAGATAATGCGCTCACCAAAAGTTTTCTTCGTTATATTGATTGTTTCGTTGCGTTGCGCGAACCGAACATAATTTTTGTAATAAAATTATAGGATTTTTCAATGTTGTTCAGGAGTAAGTCAATTTTTTATAAAATGTAAAACTCATAAATCAAGTGACAGTCGTCAAAAAGACCAAATCCGAAAAAAAAGTATTACCAGATTGAAAACCCCAAGTCTTAAGAAAAAAAAAAAACACCCATTGTATGTAAATCAAAGACAAATATTGTTTATTAATTCAATTTGGAATGCGAAATTCCCATAACACAAATATCAAGTTATTTATCTCAAAACTAATCAATTTTCCTCAAGTTCATTTTCACTCGATTTGATATTTCTAAAATCTAGACAAAACAAGATTACAAAAGTATATCAATCGTATGTTTTGGTTCAAGTCTTCTATAACTTTGACTTTATTCCAACAATGTGTCTAGGGTTAGAATCAGAATCAGAATCAGAATCAACACCCCACAATTATTTCTGAATTCTGAAAACCCTTCATCGGCTTCGTCTTCTAGGAAATTATTATAAGCCTACTTTCATTCCTTTACATTCTGAATGCATTCAAATCAAAACCACTGGTACATTCGATCACATATTCGATTACACAAACAGGCAATAATATATGTACGAGTCGTGTACGTAACCCAATGATTATATTTATATTCATATATTCTCGTATCTGATGTACCCGACCCATTCTGAGAATATTTCAATAGGAATTCAGGACTTCAGGTCTTCGCCGCACGGCATATCCCGCATGAATCTCATTTTGAATTCACCAAGAAGTACTCCGGGTCTTGGCTTGGCATATATCGGAATATATCGTCGTATCTCGGGTATGCCAGCCAGCCAGCCAGGCATGGAATTTACATATTTTTACTATACAAATGGAAAGTTCTTATAGGATATGAAGGGTGGAGTGGAGTGGAGAAATCCTTTTTTTTCTGTGTCCTGAATTTCTACAGGGCAACACAAAAGCCCGCGCCATACTTCCGTTCTGAAAAATGGAATTTTAAATAAAATCATACTCTTATATTCGTGTTTGTGTCTATCTATAGTAGTGTGTAGGGTTTTCGAGCCTGTATTGGTAAATCGGAAATTTACAAAGCTCGGGGTTCCTTCCGGCCTGTACGGAACAGTTCGCTAGAAACCAATTTACAATGGCCCCATCCATGTCCCTTTGTTATATTTTCCCCTTGCCCAATACTTATACTCAAGGTTCAATCAATCTGTATCTATTGACCGAGGGTATCGAAAGGCTCTAATATGTGTATAGGCAATGTCAATAAAACCACAAATTGTTTGAGTATATACAATATAGGTATGTGCGCTATGTATATTTTTTTTTAAAAGAAAATTTTAAAAAGATAAAATAAGTATGTTTCACACACTATAGTTTGGAAAGTTAATAGGATTTTTAGGGGGGATAGAAAACATTACCATTATAGATTGACCTTTAACGATAATCGGGGTTTCAATATTCAAAAATGGGGCTATAAAAAAGAGTTGTTGAGGTATAGAAGGTAATCCTTATCAAAAGTTAAAAAAGGCTGATTAAAATTTTTCTGGGAACACACCCTAAATGTTTTTCTATATTATTCTTAACTTAAAAGATAATGAATTTTAAAGGTTAAACTTAATACAAATTTTCTTTTGATAATCCGTTTTCTTTTTTAAATATTCATAAGCTAAACTGTTCAAGGTCTTATCATTTGTGTAAATAGTTTTATATAAACTTAAAGATAAAATTAAAAAAGAGGCTGGGATGCGACCCACACTGATAACTTCCCATCCCGTCTGTCGATTTGTCTGCCTGTCTATATGTATCAATTTTTATCAAATTTTAGTACTATTTTTTTTTTTGTAGATTTTATTTTTTTATGAAAAAACGGACAGTTGGATTTTTATAAAAAAAATTACTGAATATCGAAAACAATATTTTCTGTGAAATAAAATAAGTTTGAAGCCAATATTTTTAATTTTTGAAAAGCTATTTGAGTCGAAAGTAAATTTTTACCAAGTTTTAGTATTGTTTTTTTAGGTTATAGTATATTGTAAAAAAAAAGGTCAATTCGAATTTTCTCAAAATTTTACCGAATGTTGAAAACAATATTTCTTATAAGATAAAATTAGTTTGAAGCCAATGTCTCAAAGTTTTGAAAAGATATTTACGTCGAAAAACAATTTTTACCAACTTTTAAAAATTTTTGTTTAGGTTTTTATTTTTTGTAAAAAAACTGTCTATTCGATTTTTTTCAAATTTTTTTCTAATGTTAAAAAACAATATTTCTAATAAATTTAAATTAGTTAGAAGCCGTTACCTCAAATTTTTGAAAAGATATTTGAGTCGAAATTCAATTTTTACCAACTTTGAGTAATGTTATTTTTTAGGTTTTATTTTTTATAAAAAAAACTGTCTAATAGATTTTTCTCAAAATTTTATCAGATGTCAAAAACATTATTCTTCGTTGCACAAAATTGTTTTGGAGATGAAATCATATTTTAGTCGTAAAATTTTCGAGGTGAGAAATTTTTTTTCCAGTTCTTTTGATTTATAAAAAAAACCGTTAATTGGAATTTTTTCCAAAAATATACTTGTTTTGTATCACGTTACAAAATATAATATAAAATTTAATTCAAGTCTTTAGCGTCATTGTTCATGAGATATTTAGGTTTAACCAAAATTTTCACCTTTTTCTTAAACTGCTATTACAAAAAAAAAACCACCCACGCAATTTTCTTGAGAGCCCTTTCTGCATTTTTTTGCCTTCTTATCTGTATAACAACATTTATTTGAAGTCGATATCTCTTCTGGTTCTTGAGCTATGGACAACGAAAAAAACGTCGCGAACGTACGGACGTACGAACGTACGCACGCACAGACATCTTTCTAAAAATCTTTTATTTCGACGCTAGGGACCTTGAAACGTCAAGAAATTCCATAATTTCAATTTGACAAATCGGACCGATTACAGTAACTTCCTATTGGAAGTTTAAAAGTGAAAATTTTGTTTAAATTAAAAAAAATAAAGTGCACGACTGGGTCGCACGAACTTGCTCCTGTATGCAAAGAGTCTGTATAAAAAAGTATCTATATAATATTTTAAAATATACCTGTAAAATAAGTTTGTCTTCAAAGATATATATGCCATTTGATTTGTCGAAAAAAACTCCATTTTTCAATTTTTTGGGAGGGGGTTACATTTAATACAGTTAAAATAATTTAAAAAAAAACTAATTTAAGATTCAAAATTTTACCTGAAAAATAAGTTTGTCTTCAAAAATTTAAATGCCATTTTATAAATCAAAAAACCCTTGATTTTTCAAAATTTTTTTTTGAAAATCGTTAGAGCGTTTTTTTTTAAATTAATTTTTTATATATAAAATTTTTCAATTTTGTTCTAAAAATATTTTTGGCATGCAGTTGTTTAGTGATTGTAAACATACGCTCTATATTTCAATTTCGTAAAAAAATGTTCACCCGTTTTTGAGATATAGAATTTTGAAAAAAAAATTTCAATATTTTTTTAAAAATCCAAACAATAAAAAATTGCACTTTTGATAATCAAATATTGTTAAGGCAATATAAGAGCTCGTTCAGAGAAAAAAATTATTGAAATCGGTTCAAAAGTTGCTGAGAAAATTAAAAAACTAAAAAACGGTTCTATGAGCGGTACCTTACCTGAGCAATACAAAAATATGTTTTTCTTATTAAAAGAAGCCAAGTTAAAAAATAAAATTTTGGAGAAAATTTAAAAAAAATCTATCGGTTTGTTTTTGAGAAAATTCGAATTTTCGTTTTTTGACCAAAAAAATTGTATGGGGCCACTGTTAGTTTTGATCTTAAAAAAAAAATGAAAAAAACGCTTAACGCAAATCTGCTCAAAACCTTAACTTCCAAGTTTGAACTCAATCGACGCAATGGTTTAGGCTGTAGGAGCGTGGACAGACAGACAAAATTGACCGGGCGGAATCGCGGGACCCACTTTTTTCGACTTCTCTACCATCGTAATATCATGTTTGATTAAAATCTTGAGTTCGAAATTTTGCACGAATGCAAAACTTGCCATATATGTACATAGTTCCTATATGTCGCAAGTAAAAATGTATATTAAATTAAATTTTATATTATAACGGGTTACCCATTTTGCGGTTTCAAAAGTATAGTCATGGAATTCGACATCTGTCAAACTAAGTTCTTAAACCAATTTTATTTTTTTGTTCAGTTGAAAATCTGACATTTACGAAAATGCATCGCTTGACTATCGCACAACGCAGACAAATTGTAAAAACCTACTACAAAAAGGGTGATTCTGCCACATCCACATATCGTGATTTAAGAGAAGATTATGAAATTTAAAGAGACTGGATTGGTTAAAGATATTGTAAGGCCTGTGCATCATCGTTTCACTCGTACCACTGATAATATCGCTGCTGTAAGTGAAAGTGTTTCCGAAGACCCGAATGTAACGATTCTTTGTTCCGGATGTGTGGTTGGACTTTACTTCTTACTTCTTACGACGATGGAACGACTGTCACCTTCAATTCGGAGCGTTATGGTCATATGATAACCGACTTTTTTTGGCTAGCTACTGAAGAATACGACTTGGAGAATATGTGATTTTGACAAGACGGTGCCACATGCCACACAACTCGAGCGAATATGGCTTTATTTCAAGAGACATTTAATGGCAGCGTAATTTCTAGTCGTGGTGACATAAACTGGCCACGAATATCATTCGATTTGACACCGCTAGAATTTTGTATATTGGGTTACTCGAAAGACCGTGTTTATGCAGATAAACCTTTAATTTTTGAGCACTTAAAAACTAACATTCGTCAAGTAATGGCTAAGATACCGCCCAATATGTGTCACAAAGTGGTCGAAAATTACCTCAAAAGAAACAATTCTTGCAACAATTCACGTGGTGGTCATTTAAATGATGTAGCATTTCACACATAATGCCAACGTTCAAACTTTATAATAAAAATAAAATATCATAAAGACAAATATTTTATAAATGTTTAGTTTACGTTTACTTTTGAAACCGGAAAATGGATAGCCCTGTATTATAAAAATCCTTATTTTGCAAGAAACGTTTAATAACTGTTCTATCATTTCTACTGCTTCACAATTAATTCAAGTCTTTAAAGAGGGCATTCTTCAAATTATTAGATATCGTAGAAATACAGCCGCAAATATGTGAATTGTTCATGAAAAATTTCAAAAAAAGTATATGATGGTACAGTCGTAGCCGTGGTGGTCATTGGGCTGATGCCATTCTATAAAGTAAACGCTGCACACCTCTTTACAATGAAATAAACATCCGTTAACTTCTCATTAAAAATACTACTTTTTATATAACATCAAAATGAAACCTTTTATTAAAAATCCTGTAAAAATAACAAGCTTGAATTTCATATTCTCGCTTACGACACACGATACAATTCATTGATTCATTTATTTGGGTGACTTAATCTCTCTCATAGTTGTATGTTAGATTTTGTCATTAAATTAAATACAAATTTGTCATTTCTATAATTGTCCACAACCAAAACACAGCTTTGACTCAAATAATTCACTAATAGGTAACCGGATTCTGAGATCAAATCCTGTACTATAGTAACTAAATCAATTCAATATAATTCAATTAAAATTTTCTATGAAATCATTATGTATTTTATTTTTTGAAGAAACTAATTATTTTTGTGTTTAATGCGAAGATGTCTCAAAAATCATTTAATTTAATTTATATCAATTTTTCCATTTTATCATTCTTAGCTTTATTCTGCTGTAACCGATCCGTTGAACCCCAACAGAAAATAATTCTACCAACAGCAAAAAAATAATAAGGTACACTACACGTCACGCATTTTATATCTCATATTTCCTCCAAGGTTTCTATACATAAAATAAACACAAACTTAATAATAAACCAATACAAATGACATCAAAATAATTACCAAAAATCCCAATTTCAAACGAAAAAGATCATCAGTTTAAATTAGGGCAATTTTCTAAGAAATTAAGAAGAAAAGGATACCTATTAGAAAAAATCACAATTTTTTTGTTTAAACAAAAAAGAATATCAGTCCAAATCATTTGAAGCAGAGTGTAAAGGACATCAATTTATTTTCCTTGATGCGTCATCGTTTGGTCATTAAATTCAAATAATACATCTTTACTCTCTTAGAAGCCATTTCGATACTACGAGTATTATGTCCCTTTCACTGCGGCCAACCTTGGGGAAGGAATGACTAGGATTATTTCCAATTAGCCGCAACAAGGCCAAATCCTTAAGAGGATTACTTGTCCATCCAGGAGCAAATTACCATCCAAATGTGTTCCGTAATCCCTTTTTGTTGCCTTATAATTGCGTGGTCGGGTTGGGTTCGACTTTCGATAGATTCCTTTGAATTCTCAAAATGATGTCATCCTTTTTTCGTATCTAGCCCAACCTATACACATCTATATAGAAATGTCACTATAATTGTCCTGATCACACACCCATATCCTCTATACATCCAAATTTAACACTGCAACAGGATGCAACATTATAAATGTAGACCGGAAAAGCAAGTAGTGTAGTACAATATGTTAATGCAAATCGAGTGAATCCCGAAAGCAAACTGATAGTTATGCAAAACATTATTATCACGCCCGCCCTCCTACGTACATTTAGGTACTCTATTAAGACCAATTCGGTTGGGCCATCCTTCGAGGCCTACGCCTAAGTGAAAGCACAAAAATGAATGAAAAGTACGTATTACCGCACCAACAGACTCAGACTACGACTGCAGTTTCGAGTTTTTGTTCAATCTTTTTTAGGTGGTTTAGGAAACTGGAACTTTTATGGGAGGCAATGAGCTTTTCAATATATGAACACAAAAAGAAGCCTTGATTTTATTTGCATATTTTATCTACGCTTGAATGAATATATATATATATATTTATGTGGAAATTGCTATGGCTGTGCAATAGGGGGCTTTAGTGAACTGTTCTGACGTTCATCGACCTCTATGATTCCTGATGTCCTAGACAAGGACGACGAAAACGACTACGACGAAGACGACGTGCAGCAGCTAATACTACATGAACTGGTGGTTATTGCGGTGCTGGTGGCAACATAGTCCGAGCATGTTGCACATACAGGTACTTCACTTGACACTCAAAGTGGGGGTCTCGATCTCAATGTGTTTTGTATTCATGAGCAAAAATGCATTTAGGCCACATTGCTCACCTCCGGAACTAGAACTGTGTGTGTTTTGAACTCACCTCTATCTGACCTAAAAAGGTGCAGTACTCAGAATGAACAAGAGACAGAAGGAGATAGGGATAGATAGCCTCGTTAAGGAAAGGGCCCGGCTTCTGTTTGATTAATGGTCAAAAGGAATAAAGCTGAACACGGACTTTTGGTTAGAAGAATGAAAAATGGTTTTGTGTTATAGGCAAAAGGCTTTATGTGTGTGTGTGTTTTTTTCTTATAAAGGTGCAGCAGATACGAGAACAAAAATAATGCCTACTAAATGAAGTGGTAGGTAAGGTTCCTACATAGTTGTTTTGCTCAGAATACAACCTTTAAAGTTTAAACTTAGATGAAAGTCAGAACTTTGATCTTAGGAAGTAGATAAAAATGTCTTTTCAAAAGTTTTTATAATGGGTGATTTTTTTGAGGTTAGGATTTTCATGCATTAGTATTTGACAGATCACGCGGGATTTCAGACATAGTGTCAAAGAGAAAGATGCTCAGTATGCTTTGACATTTCATCATGAATAATCTTACTAACGAGCAACGCTTGCAAATCATTGAATTTTATTACCAAAATCAGTGTTCGGTTCGAAATGTGTTTCGCGCTTTACGTCCGATTTATGATCTACATAATCGACCAAGTGAGCAAACAATTAATGCGATTGTGACCAAGTTTCGCACTCAGTTTACTTTATTGGACATTAAACCAACCACACGAATGCGTACAGTGCGTACAGAAGAGAATATTGCGTCTGTTTCTGAGAGTGTTGCTGAAGACCGTGAAATGTCGATTCGTCGCCGTTCGCAGCAATTGGGTTTGTGTTATTCGACCACATGGAAGATTTTACGCAAAGATCTTGGTGTAAAACCGTATAAAATACAGCTCGTGCAAAAACTGAAGCCGAACGATCTGCCGCAACGTCGAATTTTCAGTGAATGGGCAATTTGACGCCTTTAGACTATTTTTTGTGGGGCTACGTCAAGTTTAAAGTCTACACAAATAAGCCAGCAACTATTCCAGCTTTGGAAGACAACATTTCCGAAGAAATTCGGGCTATTCCGGCCGAAATGCTCGAAAAAGTTACCCAAAATTGGACTTTCCGAATGGACCACCTAAGACGCAGCCGCGGTCAACATTTAAATGAAATTATCTTCAAAAAGTAAATGTCATGGACCAATCTAACGTTTCAAATAAAGAATCGATGAGATTTTGCAAATTTTATGCGTTTTTTTTTTTTAAAAAGTTCTCAAGCTCTTAAAAAATCACCCGATACATTGACCCCCACAGCTTGCATGAGAACACTAATGACAAGGGACTAAGAGTCACTTGTTACATCTCCTAATGGAGTCACTTGTTACCTCGTAATATATCTCTTGTTAATGGATCACCGTCAAAATGCGGGCCTCATCGCAATAACCTCGTATCGGGGTGTCAACTTCTACTCGGATCACTATCTTGTGGTTAGGTGTTCCGAGGGAAGATTGCGAAGAGAAAAACGCAATGCATCCAGTCCTTAGGCTCGAATCAACACGGCTGTCCCACGCTATGAAAATACCACCAATAACTATACATGGACGCGTGAAGCCTCACACTCTAGGAGTTCGAAGCGGAGGACAGAGTAAGCCCTGAATTCAGTTTGATGGGCATAGTAGAGAAGTGGACACGGCATAAAGTCATTAGTACTGCCAACTTTATCTTATGGCAGCAGTCGACGAGATCGGAACAACTGGTCTAATGATGAATGTAAGCTAGCGACTGACCGTAAAAATGCTGCATATCGAGCAATGCAGTATGCAGCAATATCGTAGAACCCAGGCACCCGAAGTAGAATATAAGAGACTCAGAAAATTAGGGAAAAAAACTTGAGAGATCAAATAAGACTAATTCGCCGAATACATGAGCCAGTATACACCACGCTGCATATACTGTAAGGGCCGAGAGGAAAATCTCAACCCCGATCCCAAAGTCATTCCAAAGTGATTGAAAGAACACTTTAATGAACAACACAACGGTCAGCTCAACGAATGATGAGAACGACTCCATCATTTCGAGAAGACAATGTCATGCTGCTGCCACCAAGAATTGAAGAAGTCAATAATACTGTAAAGCTGCTAAAAGACAATAAAACCTCGGGTGCTGATGACATCCCAGCCGAAATGATCAAACAATAAATTATTAGTTTTAGTTCTCTTTGTAAGTGGGCAAATTAAATAACTTCAGTTAGATAACTAGGGCACCTATTGTGGATGATACTACGAAATACAATGAAAGAAATACAATCATTAAGAGCAACGTTAAGTTAAAACTTACACTCACAGTCTAGAATTGGATATATCATGCAGTTAAAAGTAATGTTGGGTGTATTATCAATGAATCTATTAGATGTTCATTCACATTGGGTAACTGTAAGTGTGAGGAACATCTCAGTGTTCTCAATCCAGAATAAATCTTTCTAATGCTGTCTGATATAGCCTTGCAGCAACTCAGTCTTCTATTCATCCTTAACGAAGATAATTACTTCATTTTCAAAAACAACATCAGGGAAATCCAAAGAATTGGGTTAATCTCTAGAACACAACAACATAGCAACAGACTTCACAGGATTAAGTTTCATTTTGTAGTTATTAGACCAAGTAAGGATATAGCTCAAATCCTAATTTAACCTCCAAGAAACTGATTTTACGAAAAGTGTATAGTATTACATCATCGGCAATTAAATGAACTGTGCAGTTAGACATGACATCGGGAAGGTCATTTATAAATAACGAAAATAAAAGAGGTCCTAGGGCCGAGACTTGCGGTGTTCCAGTATTGTAAATTAGAGGATTACAAATACCAACCTTAATTTTTATTCTATGAACTCTATCTATGAGCATGTTGCACAATAGCCTAAGTGATGAGCTTGAAAAATTGAAATTCCTTTTCAGTTTGAAGAAGAATAGAGTGAGAGCTTTTTTTTCAAATAATTTACCACAAAATACTGATAGTTCTGCAATCAGAAGGGCTGGAAGGATTTGCTTTTTTGGGGACTGGTATAATGTAAGCACATTTTCAAACATCAAGAAATTCGCCGCTGTACATATTTAAAAATGTAATATGTAAAATAAGTAATTAATTATTATGATTGGGAGTATAAGCTTAATGAGTTTTGGAGAAATATTCTCAAGACCAATCGCATTCGATTTAACGTCCTCATAATTAAAGTCGCGATACGACCTGTGCCTAAATGTTCAATAAAAATAACTTCCGTCAACATCAAATGAGCAAAATATGAAGTCGTGGATGAAATCTGAAGTTGTTCTTATTTGATCATGTCCAAGAATTCTTCGCTTAGCGCTAGTCAAAAACATATCCATCAGAGAGGGGTTTACAATTGACTTAAAGCAAGTCGCCATATGATTGAATAAACGTGTGAAACTATTGCTGGTCCTAATGTCTACGGTAAGGTTACTTCCAATCAATACATGAGAATGATATCACTGTTTGTTGATTTGTTTTTCGGTTTAGTGCGAAGAATGTTTATCGGTGATTAATTTAACATAGTTCAAAAACGTGTGGAAGGGAATCATCACACCAAGTAATTTATGAAAATATGAGTTCTTCTTATGGAAACAAGAAAAACTCAAAACTGTAAAGAGCAATATTTTTCACTGAATTATCCTACGATATTCCGCCGTAATCTTCCAACCAAATAAGAACTTCAGTCTATATATTTTTATTTTATTGAAGACTTTAGGTATACATAATGAGCAAAGTGAATGATTTAATATCTCACATGATTGTTGTATTATTTAATTTTACAAACAAACAAAACTGTTTGCTTTCCTTTTATCATATATCTCAACTAAAGCATTTGACAGGAGTTTCTCATTCCATAAACCAAAAAGTATTTCATTTCACATTCATTCTGATACATAAATATGTTCATTAATAATGATTTTACTATTGAAGAGCAAATTAAAAAATTGTGCTAGCGTTTCGATGAGATGAATTATTATTGCTTTTTATTGTTTAATTTGAAACTTGGGGTTTTATAAATATCTAATTATAATATTGTAACTCGTTTTCTCTTTAAATTTTAAACCAACCGTTTCCAGTATTGTCCTCAGTTCTTATTCAACCTCATGCATTGATTAACATTTAAAAAATCCCGAAATGCCAATAAATTATTCCGATTTTGAACATAAAAAAGTATTCAATTATTCCTTTTACAAAACACTTTCCAAAAAATATTTCAATTATTTATATATTTTCAATTGAATTTTAAAATAACCCCATGGGTTTTTAACAAAATAAAATACAAAAAATTGAAAAAAACAAACAAACAAATGCTCTCACTCACCTTTTCATATATGAATGATTTTTAAAAAATTCTCAGAGCTGAATTTGAATACCGAAATTCCCAGGCGTAGGTATAAGGTCCTTGGTACTTTGTAAAGGTTTATGTCGTCGTCGTTGACGTTGGCGTTGTCACTGTCGTTGTCGTTCATGTATATAGGTAGTTAGTTACTCAATCCTCGCGATGACACTTTTTCACCTCAACTCAATACGGCGCGAACCGACAATATATCCCTAAATTCGTTACTGGTGTAATCCAATTAACATCGAATACACAGGAACCGGAAACAAAGCGTCGCTCGTTTGCTCGAGTCGTCTCGTTGTGTCGTGTCGTGTCGTTCGTCTCTTATGTTTTATAGCAGCCGTGTGTGTTGCCGTGCCGTCACACCGACCAACGCGACATTTGTCTGTGTCTGGTTGCAGCAAGGATAATTTTTTGGTTTATTGAATTTTCGAAGGTAACTCAGTAACGCTATTAAAACATTTGCACTTTATTTAGACTCAATTATCACACTTATTGCTGTGGGGTTGAATTTTTCCTTTTTTCCTTTATTTTTTTAATTTCACAATTTTAATTCAATAACAATTTCCCATCATCATCATCAGCAAAAGAAAATTGTAGGAAAATACAAAATAAAAGCACAAAGCGACGATAGTTTTGTAACTTTAAGGAGAACAGGACGAAAAAACATTAAACTTCACCCGTAACAAATGCATAGAAGTTATAATGGCTTGTGGGCGGTAGCAGTGGCAGTGGCGGCGCGGCGACAACGATGACGACGACCGAGGAGGAGGAAATTGGTGGTCCGTTGACGCCCATTCGTAGGAGTCTGCACGAAGTGCACCCTGTACTCATTAACAGCGTACTACAGTAGCGAGCAAAAAAAATGCAAACGGTCACACCAAAATCAATTATTATTGCTCTATCTTTCGTAACGGTAAAATTTTGTTTTTCCGTTTTGGATATTTGTACCCATTGTGTAGGCATTCTGTTTATAACAGCAATATGTAATTGGTCTCCCTCAAGTGTTTGCAAATTTACATTTAATTAGAAAAACATAATTTTACTGAGAGCAAAAAAAATGCAAATGGCAAATATGACTAGGAAGGTATGTACATAAAATTTATTCTTTGGTTTCAATTAATTGGAATATGCAATTAATAGAAGCAACTATCGATTGGATGCAAAAAAGCAATAATTAACGCTGTTAACAACGGAACATTAATGCAGGATATCGCTTTGGAGTTTTGTGTAGCAACATCAACAATATCGCGTATTATATCCCGATATCGGGAACAAGGGGACATCAATCGCAAAGTGGGAAGTGGCCGTCCACGCAAAACAACTTCCAGATTAGATCGTGAGATCATAAGACAGGTTAAAGTTAATCCCCTTAAAACTGCAGTGGAAGTTACTCAGTACATGAATGAACATTTTGATGTTAACGTAGGGGTACACACAGCTAGGCGACGATTAGTGGAGTCAAAACTGTATGCAAGACGTCCAGCTAGAAAACCATACATCAGTTCCATCAATAGGAAGAAACGGCTAGATTTTGCAAAGCGCCATATGCATTGGACAAGTGAGCAATGGACAAAAGTTTTATGGAGTGATGAGAGCAAGTTCAACTTGTTCTCGTCAGATGGCATTAGGTATGTGCGAAGGCCCCCGGGACAAAGGTACAATCCTAGATATCAAGTTCCGACAATTAAACATGGAGGAGGATCAGTAATGGTGTGGGGTAAGCAATTTAAAATATTCATGAAATCAAATTTGTAGTTGGGCTTTTTCAAAGGCTCATTTTCTCGTCAAGGCGTGGGCCCGATTTGTCAAGTAAGCGGCCGGATGAATGCCCAAATGTATAAGGGCATTTTGGAAGACCATATGCTTCCACATTTGCGGTCGAATATGCCTGAAAACAGCTTATTTCAACACGACAACGACCCAAAACACACCAGCCGGTTGGTAAGAAACTTCTTAGAAGAGAAGAGGGTTCATGTTTTGAACTGGCCAGCACAATCTCCCGACCTCAATCCCATAGAGAATTTATGGGATCATGTAGATCGGGAGATAAGAAAGCGATATCATTCAAATTGTACCGAGTTAATGGAGCAAATAAGGACTGAATGGGAACAAATACCTGCGAGCTATTTGGTGTCGTTGATTGACTCAATGCCTAATAGGTTGCGCGCCGTTATTGCCAATAAAGGGTTCGCAACAAAATATTAAAATATTTAAGTAAAACATTTCTTCAAAAAAGATGAATAAATCCGTTATTTTTAAAATTTTCTACGAATTTGCATTTTTTTTGCTTGGCTTGAAATCCAAGTTTATGAACATTTTTTACAATATCTATATTCTTGGAGTAAGATTGGGTAAAAATCAAATCTGTTTAAAAAAAAAAATCAATTTGAACATTTTATGCTGAATTTCAAGGTATTATAATTTAAAATGACTTAGTTCTTGCTAAAGATAGTACCATACTTTTTCGGTTGCATTTTTTTCGCTCGGTACTGTATATACCAGAGAACAATGTTCTTCAGGTGAATTGAAGGGGCGGGTTTGAGGGTCGAAGAATAGATATGGTTGGAGGAGCTCGGTTATGTTGTGTAAGATTTTTTAGATTTTTATTTTTAAACAAAGTTTATCCTTTTTAGTTGTTGAGCGGGTTCAAATGAAAGGACATGGCCACAAAACAACACCGCAACTGGGTTTATCTACCAGAAACAAATGTGTATATCCTGCAATGAAAAAGATAAAACAAGAAAAAGTGCTTGATTCTCAAAGTGGTGGGATACAATCTGGACAACATATATATTTTATGGACACAAAAAAATAAGTTAAAATAATTTATGAGTCTTGTGTTTTTTGTTTTGTTGCTTGTGTATATTTGAAGGTCTTAAAAAAAAAAGAACTTTCATTAAAAATCTGAAACTCTGTGTGCTTGAACTCTGTTTTCATGGACTTTAAAAAGCAATTATAACTAACGTGGACATTTTTGTTAACGTTTTCATTAAATTAAATAGTTTAAAAAATTAGTTTTAAGGCTTAAAGAAAAAAATATGCAGGATAAGAAAAATATTGTTATCTGTAGCGTTGCACGAACTTACAAAGAATTTGGAAATTTCTTTAAAAGATTTAAACTAATAAATTTATTAATTTTAAATACATACATTTTTATGAAACTTTAGATAATTTTTAACTTCCCATAGGAAGTTATTGTAATGGGTCCGATTTGTCAAATTGAAAATTTTTAAATTTCTCGACGTTTCAAGGTTCCTAGAGTCGAAATAAAAGATTTTTAGAAAGATGTCTGTGCGTGCGTGTGTACGTCCGTACGTCCGTACGTTCGCGACGTTTTTTTCGTCGTCCATAGCTCAAGAACCAGAAGAGATATCGACTTCAAATAAATTTTGTTATACAGATAATAAGGCAGAAAGATGCAGAAAGGGCTCTCAAGAAAATTGCTTGGGTGGTTTTTTTACCATAGCAGTTTAAAAAAAAAAGGTGAACATTTTGGTTAACCCTAAATATCTCATGAACCAATGACTCTAGAGACTTGAATTAAATTTTATATTATACATTGTAACGTAAAACAAAACAATTATATTTTTGAAAAAAAATCCAATTAACGGTTTTTTTATAAATCAAAAAAACTGAAAAAAAAATTTGTCACTTCGAAAATTTTACGACTGAAATATGATTTCATCTCCAAAACAATTTTGTGCAATGGAGAATAATGTTTTTGACATCTGATAAAATTTTGAGAAAAATCTAACTGACAGTTTTTTTACAAAAAATAAAAACCTAAAAAAAAATTAATAAAAATTGGTAAAAATTGATTTTTGACTCAAATATCTTTTCAAGACTTTGAGATATTAGCTTTAAACTATTTTTATCTTTCAACAAATATTGTTCTCAACATTCAGTAAAATTTTGAAAAAAATCGAATTGACAGTTTTTTTACAAAAAAATAAAAACCGAAAAAAAAATTTACAAAAGTTGGTAAAAATTGATTTTCGCCTCAAATATCTTTTCAAAAAATTGAGATTATGGCTTCTAACGAATTTTAACTTATAAGAAATATTGTTTTCAACATTAAAAAAAATTTTGAGAAAAATCGATTTGACAGTTTTTTTACAAAAAATAAAAACCGAAAAAAAATTTAACAAAAGTTGGTAAAAATTGATTTTCGGCTCAAATAACTTTTCAAAACTTTGAGATATTGGCTTCAAACTAATTTTATCTTATAAAAAATATTGTTTTCAACATTCGGTAAAATTTTAAGAAATGTTGGATTGACAGTTTTTTTTACAAAAAATAAAAACCAAAAAAACAGTAGGTACTAAAACTTGGTAAAAATTTATTTTCGACTCAAATAGCTTTTCAAAAATCAAAAATATTGGCTTCAAATTTATTTTATTTCACATAAAATATTGTTTTTGATATTCAGTAATTTTTTTATAAAAATACAACAGTCTGTTTTTTCAAAAAAAAAAAAATCTCCAAAAAATGGATTTGGTAAGAATTGATACATTTAGACAACTTTTTAAGCAAGACAAATCGATAGACGGGATGGGAAGTTATCAGTGTGGGTCGCATCCCAGCCTCTTTTTTATTTATTTGAATCAAGCCAAGTTTGACTTTAATTTACTTTAACTAAGTAATAAGCCTGTCATGAAAATTATTGATATCTAGGATTTCGCCAAGTTGTAAGTTTATGAAGGTTTAATACTAAATTATTTTTAGTAGAGTGATATTGAAGCTATTCTTAAACACAAATTGATTTCTGTAAGAAAATTGGTGGATGCTCTTTACAATTGAGCGGGTGGTTTTTATACCATAGCAATTTAAAAAAAGAGGCTGGGATGCGACCCATGATTAATAACTTTCCATCCCGTCTGCCGATTTGTCTTGGTTAAAACTTAATCAAAATATTGAAAACAATATTTTGTGTGAGATAAATAACACTAGAGTAGAAAACCATTTCTTATCAGTTGGTTGTTGTTTTTGAAGGTTTTCGTGTTTTGTTACAAAGTTGTCAGTTTAATTTTTTTTAAGAAATCAATTAAAAAATACCAACCAAATTTTGCACATGATGAAACATTTTTATTTCAAAATCTATTTTTGTTAACGATATCTTTGTAAAAAAAAAACAATATTTCCCAATTTTAGTAGCATTTCTTTAAATTTTGTATTTTTTATATAAACAAATACAGATTGGATATTTTCAAGAATAATATATTACGTTAACAACAAAAATTAGTACAAAATTTGAAGTCAATACATTCATTTATTCACGAGATGTCAAGAATCGAACATCAATTTTTACCAATTTTGCTTACTATTTTTTGTAGATTTTAATTTTTATGAAAAAAACTGACTGTTGTATTTTTATACAAATTTTACTCAATGTTGAAAATAATATTTCTTAAAAGACGAAAATAGTTTGAAGCCAATATCTTAAATTTTGAGTCGAAAAGAAAATGTTTTTTTTTTTTAATTATAATTTTTTGTAGAAAAAACTTCGTTTTCGATTTTTTCTAAATTTTACCAGGTGTCAAAAATGTTATTCTGCTTTGCATAAAATTATTTTGAAGATAAATCATTGTTTTTTCGTAAAATTAATTCTTTTACCATAGCAATTTAAACAGCTTATACAAACTGTTTGGGAAAACGAAACCTATCCCAGGGAATGGAAGGATGGAGTGATTGTTAAGGTGCCAAAAAAAGGTGATCTCAAGAACTGCAACAATTGGCGTGGTGTTACGGTTTTGTCCGTTTTCCCAAAGCTAATGGCAATTTTAATCCTCGAACGGATAAAGGCTAGAATTGAGACTACACTCAAGAGGAATCAGGCTGGCTTCCGCAGCGGTCGGTCGTGCGTTGACCATATCAACACCTTACGCATTGTTCTCGAGCAGACTGCAGAATTTCAAACACCGCTAAACCTCATGTTTGTAGATTTTGAGAAGGCCTTTGACCGAGTTAACCGAGAATGTATATGGAGATCACTTCTTGGGAGAGGAATTCCGCCAAAAATTGTTGCCATTATAAAGGAGTCCTACAACAATGCAAGGTGTTTCGTGTTGCATAATGGGCAGCTATCCGATTCTTTCGAAGTGCGGCAGGGTGTGAGACAAGGGGATGTTTTATCGCCAATTCTTTTTCTGCTGGCGATAGATGATGTTCTGACGGCCAGCGTCGGTACAACTGAGAGGCAAGGTATTCAATGGAGAACGTTTGAAAGGCTTAGCCATTTAGACTATGCCGACGATATATGTCTAATGGCAAATAACATCAGTGGGCTGAACGAGATGTGTCAAACTTTACGGGTGAAAGGAGAATCGTGCGGTCTTAAAATAAATAGCAAAAAGACAAAAATAATGCTAACAGGCCCCCCAACACAACATCGTATTATTCTGCATGACACGCCTGTTGAAGAGGTCGAACAATTTAATTACCTCGGAAGTATTGTATCAGCAAATGGTGGTACGGATCTGGACGTAAAAAGCAGAATAAATAAAGCTCGCGTTGCCTTTGGTGCTCTGTCCCAAATTTTCAAATCCAGTCAAATCTCCTTACGCACTAAACTGAGATTCTTCGAATCCAATGTGAAATCCGTGCTATTATATGCTTGTGAAACATGGAAAGTCTCGGCCACCATCTCGAGAAAATCGCAGGCTTTTGTGAACCGCTGTCTGCTTCACATCCTTAAAATTCGCTGGCCACAAACAATATCTAACCAGGAATTGTGGTGTAGGACAGGTCAGAGGCGCCAATGGCAATGGATTGGTCACACACTGAGGAAACCAAACGATGATATTGCGAAGCAGTCTGCTTTCGGAAGCTAACTCCCAGAGAAAGACGTGGCCACAGTTTAGGTATCTAGCTGCAGATCGAGAAGGATGGAGACGTTTTGTTGACGCCCTATGCCCCGTACGGGGTTAGAGGACCTGATGATGAGCAATTTAAAAAAAATCGAAAATGTTGGTTAACACAAAATATCTACGAATCAATAACGCTAGGGACTTGAAATAAATGTTATAATATATAATGTGACGTGACGTGATACCAAACTAATATAATTTTGAAAAAAAAATCAATTAACGGTTTTTTTATAAATCAACGAAACTGAAACAAAATAATTGTCAACTCGAATATTTTACAAACACAAAATGATCTTATCTCCAAAATAATTGTATGCAACGAAGAATAATATTTTTGACATCTGGTACAATTTTGAGGAAAATCAAATTGACAGTTTTTTTTTACCAACAATAAAAACCAAAGAAAAAACATTACTAAAAGTTGGCAAAAATTGATTTTCGACTTGAATCTTTTAAATTAGAATATTGGCTTCAAACTAATTTCATCTTATAGAAAATATTTTGACATTCAGTAAAGTTTTTATAAAAACCCAACTGTCTTTTTTTCATAAAAATTAAAATCTACAAAAAATAGTACGAAAAATTGGTAAAAATTGATAATCGGTCCTCGATATCTCGTGAAAATAAAGTGCACGACTGGGTCGCACGAACTTGCTCCTGTATGCAAAGAGTCTGTTTAAAAAAGTATCTATATAATATTTAAAAATATACCTGTAAAATAAGTTTGTCTTCAAAGATATATATGCCATTTGATTTGTCGAAAAAAACTCCATTTTTCAATTTTTTGGGAGGGGGTTACATTTAATACAGTTAAAATAATTTAAAAAAAAACTAATTTAAGATTCAAAATTTTACCTGAAAAATAAGTTTGTCTTCAAAAATTTAAATGCCATTTTATAAATCAAAAAACCCTTGATTTTTCAAATTTTTTTTTTTAAAATCGTTAGAGCGGTTTTTTTTTAAATTAATTTTTTATATATAAAATTTTTCAATTTTGTTCTAAAAATATTTTGGGTATGCAGTTGTTTAGTGATTGTAAATATACGCTCTATATTTCAATTTCGTAAAAAAATGTTCACCCGTTTTTGAGATATAGAATTTTGAAAAAAAAAAATTTCAATATTTTTTTAAAAATCCAAACAATAAAAAATTGCACTTTTGATAATCAAATATTGTTAAGGCAATATAAGAGCTCGTTCAGAGAAAAAATTATTGAAATCGGTTCAAAAAATGCTGAGAAAATTAAAAAACAAAAAAAACGGTTCTATGAGCGGTACCTTTCCTGAGCAATACAAAAATATGTTTTTCTTATTAAAAGAAGCCAAGTTAAAAAATAAAATTTTGGAGAAAATTTAAAAAAAATCTATCGGTTTGTTTTTGAGAAAATTCGAATTTTCGTTTTTTGACCAAAAAAATTGTATGGGGGCCACTGTTAGTTTTGATCTTAAAAAAAAATGAAAAAAACTCCTAACGCAAATCTGCTCAGAACCTTAACTTCCAAGTTTGAACTCAATCGACCCAATGGTTTACGCTGTAGGAGCGTGGACAGACAGACAAAATTGACCGGACGGAATCGCGGGACCCACTTTTTTCGACTTCTCTACCATCGTAATATCATGTTTGATTACAATCTCGAGTTCGAAATTTTGCACGAATGCAAAACTTGCCATATAGTTCCTATATGTCGCAAGTAAAAAATTATTTATTATATTGGTTAAAGCAAGATTATAATCTTAGAACAATCTAATTTGTATTTTTTAATGTGAGAAATAAAAAATACTTTCAAGAAATGCTACTAAAATTGGTAAAAATTGTTTTTTGACCAATAATTTCGTTAACAAAAATAGATTTTGAAATCAAACTATGTATTTCATCATATGCAAAATATTGTTGTTAACTTTAAGTTTATTTTTTAGAAAAATTCAACTGACAACTTAAAAAAAAAAAAACAACGAAAACTTACAAAAACATCAAGAAACTGATAAGAAAAGGTTTACGACTCAAGTATTAGGACAACACAGAAAGATATTGACTTCAAATGTTGTATCTTACACAAAATATTGTTATGAATACTTTGTTAAAGTTTTAACCAAAACAAATCGACAGACGGGATGGTAAGTTATCAGTGTGAGTCGCATACCGGCCTCTTTTTGTCTGTATTTTAAAAAAATGCTTAATGTTTTAATGTTAAAAAAGCAAATGTTTTAAAACAAATTGGGACTCTCAACTTATGTAGAACTAATTAAATGCAAATTTTGTACCCTACTAAACTTTTTTATTTGTTACTGTGACCTTAGACTTAATTACTTGACACTCATCAAGTTGACTTCTCGAACGTGTTCAGTATTTAGACAAAGACAATAAATAAATTGGGTGGCGCAACAGTCCGTTTGAGAACTTGGGCCTAGTGACTTACAACTCTCAACCATTCCTGTGTGCGAGTACTGTTGTCAGGGATGGAAGGGACCTACAGTTTCAAGCCGAATCCGAACGGCAAATTTTTAGAAAGCACTTTTCATGACAAGAATTACTCTTGGAGAATTTGTCAATTCCCCGCAAGAGGCAGAGAGATGGCATAGGCAGGGATCGAACCCAAGACCTCTCGCATGACAGTCCAACGCACTAACCATCATGCCACGGGTACTACGACAATACTGAGCTATTATATGTTTCGAAGCATTGTTCCAAAATTGCTATTTTATTTGAGCAAACATTTTCCAAAAATCAGATAGGTTTACCATCATCAGTGCAGAAATTCAACTAAACTTGATAACTTATTGCATTAACCATTATTCTTCTTTTCAATAGAATTGTCTGGAATTTCTCTGAAGTGCTATTTAATTTAATTTATTATAATCCCTTTGCAAATAAATTGTGTCCAACTCCAGAAGGGTGAGGTGAAGAACTGCTGCCGCCGCCGCTCCGCTCCACGCCGACGACGAAGGGAAGAACTACCTAAAATAATATTCTCTGACGTCACTTGTGCATGCTTAAACTTTTACAGTAACAACAAAAACTCCAATAGGAATCTGGCAGTAGATATTATTTAAATTTTTACTGTATCACTTTCCTGCAAAAATACATTATGTACATAGCTAATGTATAAAAGTGCATTGAAAATGTTGCTTTTAACGTTTTTTTTTCGAATAATTATATTTTGTAAGTGTGCTGCTGCTACTTTCCATTTGCATAAAGTTTATCCTAGCAGCGGCGGCGGCCGACGTGTTGTTGTCAACTTTTAGGAGAATTTAATTTTTATTTATAGCTCGACACTTTGAAACAAACGATATTGTTGTTTTTGTTGCTTTTTCTAGGAAGCCTCTTGGGGTCTCAAAACTTGATGGTGGAAAAATTGTTGTTTTTGAATTTGAGTGTAAGTTCTTCATACAAATTCCATATATACACATACACATACCTTTGTATAAAGCTACAACTACTTTTATGCGGTGTGGAAAAATGAAATAAAACACATAATTGGTTTCTGAAGTGAAATTTTGATGGGTTTTCTACCCTCTGGATGCATTTTATGAGTGATTTGGTCGTGTCTGCTGGTAGTTGGCTCTGACTCTGACTTTAGCTTTCTTATTTGCTTATATTCCTTTTTCATACTCACTGAACTTTCCAAGTCAATTTCATACTCTGCGAAACAAATTTTCCATAGTAAAATATTCAACTAGGGATTTCCTTATTTGGCAGTTACTTTTTATATCTATTTTAAATTCAGTTAATATTCAAAAATTGCTTCTCAACAAGTTACTTTACTATACTCTCTAGAGTTCTCATCTGAGCCGTTAAAACAAACATTTTCCAAGGCATCGAATTCCATAATTTGAAAGGAAATGATTCTAATAAATATTTTTCAGGATTGTGGAAATATTCCTAACAAAAACAAAAAAGCAACAAGCAACTCTTAACACTCTTTTTGCCCTACAAGTTATTTAACCAACAGCACTTATTTAGTAGTTTCGTGAAATGAATTTAAATTAATTCATTAATGAGTCTGATATAAATTGAAAATTTTAAATTACAAAAACGATACTGTCAACTTTGTATCTACATAAATATTATCTATGTATTTACGCTTTTGTAAACTGTACGTATCTCTGAAAGTAGCATTTTATAACAATCGTTGCCTGCGGTTAGGTAATTTCTGTATCTGATGGCACTTAATATTGACAAATTGATGGTTTGACTGTCCTTTTTTTTACATTTCTGTTGCTATGTTAACGCATATTTTATAAAGGAAGTGGAAAACCACAGTGTAAAATTGAAAAACTATTTGTTAATCAAGAAATGTTCAGGAAATTGCTGATTTATTGAAAATATTTTACGATTTAAATTGAATAATATGTAAATGTATGTTAAAACTCTTGTAACAGGAAACAGAGTTGGAATTCAATCAAGTGAATACTTTTGTTTTGTAATTTTATATAAATGATGAAATCAATAGCGGAAATTGTCGATGAAATTTTGTGTACTCATTACATCAAGTTTTTAGTGGATTACGCTGCTCGTCGACAAGTTTTTGTTCCTGGAAAATAAATTTTACTTTTTCAATGGGTTTTGATGACCTTAATTTGGATCCGACTTTCAAATTACTTTATCACGTATTTTTTTTTAGATATTACTTTTTAAAATTTGAAGCAAAAAAAAAACACATACCTATGTATACAAGGCTTTTAGAGGATATCTTAATTCATGAAGTAGCTTCTTTCATATTCAGTTGACATAATTTAAGTATTTCATGCAATTTTCGAAAAATCTTCAATTTTAAAGAAACGCTGAACCATTTGTATAAAACGCTTTGAAAATTATTTGGGTTTTTGTAATTGATTAATTAAATTTGAAGCAAAAAAAAACACATACCTATGTATACAAGGCTTTTAGAGGATATCTTAATTCATGAAGTAGCTTCTTTCATATTCAGTTGACATAATTTAAGTATTTCATGCAATTTTCGAAAAATCTTCAATTTTAAAGAAACGCTGAACCATTTGTATAAAACGCTTTGAAAATTATTTGGGTTTTGTAATTGATCTGTCGTTTTAGCAAGGCTATAACAACAAATTTTTAAAATGTATTACAAAAATATTAACAATAAAGTTTTTAACTATTGAGCAGATAGTTAAAATCAATCTTCGGATTCGAAATCAACACTAAAAATGTATTCCAAAAAAAACTATGAAAGTATTAAATTCAACGTTTGCTCAAAACTTTATACAGAGTTAAATAAAGTTTAAAAACCAAAGAAAATTTCCAGAAACTAAGTAAGATATACTAAGATGATTTAAACTGTATCTAGAAGACAAAGATTTGTACTTTGTAAAATCATCATACAATTTGTTGTTACGGGTAAGTTGCAGCTTAACTCAGCTTTAAAGAATACTTCGATTGTAGTTATCCTTAGTATTTTTAAAGGGGCATCCCATGATGTGACAGAACAATCTAAAGGTAAGATTTGAATTCATCATATCTTAATCGCCGAAGAGTGATAGTTTTAAGTTAAACTGCGAATGTTTTCTTTCGCTCAAACACACATTGGTTTTTCAGGAAAAATTTCAACAGAAAAGCGGTGAACTACGTTTAGCTTCCCATAGAAAGCTATTGTAAAAGTTCCGATTTGTGGAATTGAAATTTTTTTTAAATTTTTTGACGTTTCAAGGGCAATATATTCTAAACCAAAGCTTACTTTTGGGAACCTTTTTTAGTCAACCATATTTCTAGAAACGTCAGTGATATCGACTTCAAATAACGTATGAAATCTACTATGAAGGAATGATTCTGATTGAGGATCAATGCTTGACTATTGCAAACAAGCTACTGATTGAAGTAGGAATGATTGCGCCAAATCGATCGATGAACGATGCATTGAACCAAGAATTAAATCGAGAGCTGCAATACAATGTTGATACATTGAAGGAATTCATTCGAAATAATGTGCCGTTGCTGAATGAACAGCAAAAACAAGTATACGAAACATTAATGCAAACGGTGGACAATAATACTGGTGCTCTATTCTTCCTGGACGCACCTGGAGCAACAGGGAAAACATTTGTCAGTTCATTGATCAAGATGTGACATAGCTTTGGCGTTAGCATCATCTGGAATTGTGGCAACTCTTCAACTGCACATTCTGCGCTTAAGTTGGCACTCGATTTAAACACAATTGATACACCAACATGCAATATTTTCCGATCAAGTGCAATGGGAAAATTATTGACGCAATGCAAGCTCATTGTTTGGGATGAATGCACAATGGCACATAAGAAATCACTTGAAGCACTTAACTTCACACTGAAGGATTTTCGACGAAGTAACAACATATTTGGCGGATTGATGATATTGTTGGCAGTCGATTTCAGGCAGACGTTGGCCAATAATTCCCCGTGGAACGCCTGCAGATGAATTGAATGCTTGCCTGAAGGCATCACTTTTGTGAAATAACGTAAAAACATTATCGCTAACAACTAAGTTCAACTTCAAAGTGATCAAAACGCTGCACAATTTTCCAAACAATTGTTAGCTGTTGGAAATGGAAAAGTGCCAGTTGATGCGACAACTGGATTAATCACTCTGACCAACGACTTTTGCCGACTTGTAGACTCTCAATTAGCTCTTATTGAAAATGCTTTCCCAAACATTAGAGAGAATTATCAGAATTATGCTTGGTTAAGTCAACGAGCAATTCTCGGCGCAAAGAATAATGAACTCCCTGGAGTTACGGGGATTTCCACCACATAACTTGCAACTCAAAGTTGGTTCAGTTATTATGATATTGCGTAATTTGAATCCACCGCGACTTTGCAACGGTACTCGACTTGCGGTGAAAAGACTTATGCCAAATTTGATTGAGGCAACCATTATTAACGGAAAGTACGCAGGGGAAAATGTATGTATTTCTCGAATACCAATCATTCCGACTGATCTTGCGTTTGACTTCAAACGATTGCAATTTCCGGTTCGCCTTGCGTTCGCAATGACAATTAACAAGTCGCAAGACCAATCGCTTAGTGTTTGCGGGATAAATTTAGAAAATCATTGTTTTTCACATTGGCAGCTATACGTTGCGTGTTCACGAGTTGGGAAACCATCCGCTTTGTTTGTTTTAACGTCAGACCAAAAAACAAAAAATGTGGTTTACCAAAAAGCACTTCAATGAAACAGATAATTTGCGGACAAGTATAACACTTTGATTCAATATTTACTTTGGATTCACTTTCATTTTTTACTTAGAGAAGTTTAACTAAATTGCAATTCATTTTTGTAATCGAAATGAATTCATTACTGTTGTGAAATGAAATAAAATTTTTCCTTTTCAAATATAAAACGAAAAAAAAATAATTTTTCTTCATCTTTTAATCCCCAAACGAAATGTTACAAAAAACGAAGCCATCGGGTGGCGAAACGGAGTTCGCCGGATTTGCTAGTGTTTTATAAAATGAAATTAGTTTTAAGGCAGTATTTTAAATTTTTAGGGATATTTTAGTCGAAAATCAATATTTACAAAGTTTTAGTTATGTGTATTTTAGGGTTTTGTTTTTTATCAAAAACAAACTGTTAATTCAATTTTTATCAACATTTTATCACATGTCAAAAACATTATAGGTACAATTATTTTAGAGATAAAATCATTTTTCGTTCGTTTAATATTAGTGGTGACAATTATTTATTTTGATTTATAAAAAAAAAAGTTAGTTCAATTTTTTTTTTCTAAAAATATATTGGTTTGGTACACGTCACAATTTTTCTAAAAATCTTTTATTTAGATTCTAGGGACCTTGAAACGTCAAGTAAAATGAAAATTTTCAATTCGACTTACTTCGTATGGGGAGTTAAAAATTATAGCGCCATCTCTATTTCATATGGGGAAACAAACCTTGCTGTATTGTAAAGAGAAGGGATGCACAATTTTGTCAGTTTTATAACGAACCACCAGGGAGTACTGTCTGCCAAACAGCGTGCATTTTCAGTAAAGTGTTCTTTTTCCAAATAGTGATTCTAGTTAAATCTCACTATACGGAATCATGATTATGGATGAGTCTAATTTTTATCCAAACTACGACGTAAAAGAACAAAATCTTCGTTACTGGTGCAAAGAGAACCCCTTTTTGTTTCAAGAGAAACTTTTGCCAGAAATTGGATAAGAGTAGCAACTTGCGGCATCATCGGTACTTAACTTCTACAATTTCAAACACACAAGAATACAGTCATCTTACATAAATACAATTTTTTGGTTTCTGAGGTTTCCATACTTCCCAATATTTTAAAGCTAAACGAATGTTTTAGGCCTGCGTCTGATGGATTATCATAATTTATGTTGGAAAAATGTGTGTCTTATATTTGATATCCATTGTTTCTTCTTTACAAAGAGTCTCTAAAATGATCCAAGTTCCCAGATCTTTGGAAATATTCATACCTAACACCAATCCATAGAAAAAGGTTCTACAAATTTAGTTACGAACTATCGTCCTAATCTAGTACTCTACTTTTTGTTTGGATGCATTCGAAAAATACTCTCAAGCCGATTGCATCTTTACAGACTTAAGCAGGGCGAATGACAAATTAAGTCATGAAATTCTTCTTAATAAATTAAGTAAAATTGGACTTGACTACCGTTTTGTTATGTGGATTCCGTCATATCTTAAAGATAGATGTTATAGCGTCATGTTTAGGAATAACCTTACATGTCAATTTAAAGTTAATTCTAGCGTACCTCAATCGAGTCACCTTGGTCCGTTGCTGTTTATTTTATTTATTAATGATTTGCTTTCTGCTTTAAATAATTCTCTGTTGTTAATCTATGCAGACGATTCAATTTTTTCAAATTATTACCTCCTTCAGGGATTGTAAAGAGCAACTAGAAGATCTAACCAAATTTTGGGAATAGTGGAATATAATATATAAATCGTTTTATTTTAAATATTGACTATTCATGAAAACATGAATTGCTTACGCAAAAAGTTTGGCAACCAATTATTTTCGCGTAGGGCAGAAATTGCTTGCCCGTCACCCTCCCCTGATTTATTCGTGTGCGATATTTTTTTAATGGGATTATTTGAAGTCCAAAGTTTATGTCCAAATGTAAGTACTTTTTAGGGATGGTTCAGGACTTATAAATATGAACCAGAATTTAGCTTTTTCGAAGTGAATAAATTTCTTTGGCTAGAAAGAGTAGAATAGATAAAAACTTAGGCAGTGGTTTTTCCAACGTTGAAGAACAACTCTTCAGATCAATATTGGGGCTAAAATCTGGCTTAGGGGATTTATATAAACATGGGTCGTGATCATTTAGGTTTTAAGCTACAATACGAATGCGAAAGAAGATTAGACCCCTAAAATTATTTACGCTTTTGAGTACAGGTAAGGTCATAATATTCTCTGGCAGCGTTGAATTGACGTAAAACTGCACATAAAATTATCTAATGAAACTCTTAGGCCTTTTTCACACACGACAGTTTTGTCTGTAAGGTTAAAATCCGATATATCACGTAGACTTCTGAGAAGAAGAGGTGAAGACACTGTTGATGCATCTTCCAGTCGTTAATACGGTGTCAAAAGTGGCGGAGTTTTAAATCAACCGTGCATTAATCATCTATCTCCGAAAAGATGTAAAGTTTCTGTTGCTTTTATTTCTGCACCAAATCGACTAACTATGCCTTCGACTTTTTATCAGTAGTCTTCGGGATTGTGGGGCATTGACATAGACCTCATCTTAAATAACACTTAAACAAAAAGAGGCTGGGATGCGACCCACACTGATAACTTCCCATCCCGTCTGTCGATTTGTCTTGCTTAAAAGTTTGTCTATATGTATCAATTTTTAAAAAATTTGCGTACTATTTTTTGTGGATTTTATTTTTTTATGAAAAAACGGACTGTTGGATTTTTATAAAAAAATTACTAAATATCGAAAGCAATATTTTCTGTGAAATAAAATAAGTTTGAAGCCAATATTTTTAATTTTTGAAAGCTTTTTGAGTCGAACGTAAATTTTTACCAGGTTTTAGTATTGTTTTTTTTTAGGTTTTTATTTCCTGTAAAAAAAACTGTCAATTCGATTTTGCTCAAAATTTTATCGAATGTTGAAAACAATATTTCTTGTAAGCAAACATTAGTTAGAAGCCATTATCTCAAATTTTTGAAAAGAAATTTTGAAATTTTAGTCAAAAATCAATTTTCACCAACTTTTGTTAAATTTTTTGTAGGTTTTTAATTTTTTGTACAAAAACTGTCAATTAGATTTTTTTCAAAATTGTACTGAATGTTGACAACAATATTTTTTGAAAGATTAAAGTAATTTAAAGCC
Organism: Eupeodes luniger; assembly: GCA_951509635.1. Lineage (NCBI taxonomy): Eukaryota > Metazoa > Arthropoda > Insecta > Diptera > Syrphidae > Eupeodes > Eupeodes luniger. The sequence continues at coordinate 46,602,748 of OX608075.1, forward strand.
AATATCTCAAAGTTTTGAAAAGATATTTGAGTCGAAAATCAATTTTTACCAACTTTTATAATTTTTATTTTTTAGGTTTTTTTTTTGTAAAAAAAACTGTCAATTCGATTTTTCTCAAAATGTTTCCTAATGTTGAAAACAATATTTCATATAAGCTTAAATTAGTTAGAAGTCATTATCTCAAAGTTTTGAAAAGATATTTAAGTCGAAAATCAATTTTTACCACCTTTTATACATTTTTTTTAGGTTTTTATTTTTTATAAAAAAAACTGTCAATTCGATTTTTCTCAAAATTTTATCAGATGTCAAAAACATTATTCTTCGTTGCACAAAATTGTTTTGGAGATGAAATCATATTTTCGTCGTAAAATTTTCGGAGTGAAAAATTATTTTTCAATTTTTTTGATTTATAAAAAAAACCGTTAATTGGATTTTTTTCCAAAAATATACTTATTTTGTATTACGTTACAATATATAATATAAAATTTTATTCAAGTCTCTAGCGTCATTGGTTCATGAGATATTTAGGGTTAACCAAAATTTTCACCTTTTTTCTGATTGCTATGGTAAAAAAACCACCCACTCAATTTTGTTTGAGAGTCCTTTCTGCATCTTTCTGCCTCATTATCTGTATAACAAAATGTATTTGAAGTCGATATCTCTTCTGGTTCTTGAGCTATGGAAGACGAAAAACACGTCGCGAACGTACAGACGTACGGACGTACGAACGTACGTACACACGCACGCACAGACATCTTTTTAAAAATCTTTTATTTCGACTGTAGGGACCTTGAAACGTCGAGAAATTTCAAAATTTTCAATTTGACAAATCGGACCCATTACAATAACTTCCTATGGGAAGTTTAAAAAAAAACAGGCTAAAGTTGTTCAATCACAATGCTTCTTTAGCCAATTTTGATCACAACTTCCAGTACTATTAAGATCAAAAAGAACTACGAACAAAATGTTTGAAACTTGAAAAGTGATATACTAAATATATTAAACCACATCACATAGGATAACTTTTTACTAAAAGTTAGGCCGTAATAGGGTAATGTGTCTATACCAGGGGTTTTGTTCAATCCCTTTTCAAGTGCAATCCCAAAAGTTGCATTTGTACTGCTTCTTTCAAGAGTACTTCTTGCCATAAATTATAAAAATTATTGGACCCTTTTATCCACGACCTAACTCGCAAAAGAGAATGGCTGGGAATTATATAAGTCACTAGGCCCTGGATCTATACGAGCGCCGCCCCAAATTCATATAACTACCGCAGATTTTTGGACGGTCTTATCATGAGCCCGGAGCAATTTATATTCAAAAATTAAGTATTCATTTTTCAATACCTGCACATATGCATCTTTATAGTAAATGTACAGGATTTCAATTTAATCCCAAATACAAAAGCATTGTTGTAAATTAAATGCTGAAAACAATGTGTTTTCACATTTCCACCAGTTTCCGTTTAATCTCTTATTGCCATTAGCCACGTCGTTTTTTAAGCTTATAATTTTCATCAATGACAACAAAAATAAAACAGAAAAGTAAAACAGACTATTTATTACACTCAATTTATCACTAAAATACAAACGCAAATGTTCACAATTTCGCGGGCATGTTATCTTAGAGCACCGCATACTCTCCATAAACGCAATCCCATTGAGTAAAGTATCCCGGTGCCGTGTACCAGAGTCCTCCTGCTGATCAACTTGCCGTCATAATAAATCGAAAAATAAATATTAATGGCACACACACTTTGCTATAATCTACTACGTTTTTTTGTGTTTTTGTAAGTCCTTATACTCAACAACGATAAATGTTTATTCGAGTATTATGACTTGATGTTTTTCAAACACAAAAAAACATGAGAAAAAATTAAATTTTAAAAACAAATTTCCCATTAAGTGGAATTTATTGCTCTTCATTGAGATTAAATTTAAAATAAAAAACAATATTTACTCGCAGTAGTATCCAAAGAGGGTTTGAGGAGTTTTCACTTAAGTGGAACGGTGTATGTCGTTTTTTTTTTCCTTGTTTCTATACACACAACAAAAATAAAGAAAGAAAACAAAACAACAATCACTTTCTTTATCTTAAAAATACACTTCGACCACCAACAGAAAATAAGTATATTCTTGGCGACTAATACATTTTTGGGCTAACGCCCGCCACTTCAAATGGTCAAGAAATGTTTTCCCCCAAATTGAATGGGCGTGCAAAGTATGTCTTCCTTGAAAGTGAATTGAAAGAAAATATTTAAATTTATCACGTCATTTGTCAGGCTTATAAACAAATCATCAAGAAAACAAAAAAACAAACAAAAAACACCAAACACCAAACACAAGAAATAGAACAAAAACTCAAATGTTAAAGTTGACACTGTGGCGTATGAGTAACTTTTTATTGAGGAGAAAATAAAAGCAAAGTTTATACGGGAGAGAGTTTTTCTTTGTTATTTTAAAAATAAATCAATTTTTGTTGTTGTTGTTGTTATTTTTGATTATTATTATTATTTAAAACAAATATACCTTAAATATTATTTTCATACACGATATAGAAACCACAGAGAGATTGTTGTGTGATGTGTAGTGTAGACATGTTGGCGACGAAACATTTTTAAGACTTTTGTGATTTTAACATACTCGTCGTATTATAGAAGAATCCATGGTCATATTCATTGGTTTATTTATAGGTTATTTTTTGTTGGCCGAATGCCAAATATTTTTTTATTTGTTTTTATAAAAATTAACATTTAAGTTAGAAAACTTGTTTAAAGCAATTTAATTGCGATCAATTAGCAGATGCAACCATGCATGTTCACATATTCAACAAAGCAGAGAAGTACATATGTAGGTACATTTTTCCAGATGATTAAATGGAATATGTAATTTGTTTAAGGATGATTAGTTTTAGTCATTATCAATGTAATAGGTAACTTATAAAATTTGTGTCTTTTGAAAATCGAATAACATACAAACATAAGATTTTCGCATCTTTAAGTTTTTTTTTAACACTCTTTTAAACCAAGAAAATTGATATTAAAGCTTTATAACTTTATCACGTATTTTTTAGTCATAGGTAATGGCCAAACTGAATTAGGTGAAAAGAAGTTAGTTCACGACTTATCTTATCCCTTCTGCTTACGAGTAAAACTTAAAAAGATCGTTATTCAAGAACTGCCGTAATGCGAAGTCTGTAAAGATGGATACGCCAAAACTTAACCGAATTGTTCGGCCGGGCTCGGAACACATAATTGGAACACAAAATATTTCATATTGCATCAAAAGTTGTCTGTTTTTTCTGGATCACTATTAATTGACAAATCAAGTTTGATTTTAAAGCTCAATATATACTTTAATTTATATTTAATTGATTTCTCATTTAGAATTATGGAATTACAAATTTCTCTGTTTAAAATAACATGCAACAAAACACCTGGTTGCGATGGTATTCCATTAGAATTCTATCAACACGCAACATCAGAGTTTTTGAAATATATTCTTTGTTTCTTCAATAGAAGAGACAGTTCCCGAAAATTCTGTAGTTGCTCCAAAATGTCGGGGACCAGAAAACTGTAGATCATTGCTCTGCAAAATTCTCTAAGAAAACTGTTGTCACAAATACTTTACGTTTGACTTACGAATTGAGTAGAACAAACTAATTTGATAAGTTGTTGCCAAACTGATTTTCGTGCAAATCTTTCAAATATTGATCAAATCTTTATTTTAGCGTCTTTAGCCAGAAGTTTTATCGACACGAGAAAATGTCTATAAATACTGTTTTCGTTAATATGAAAGTTTCATTTGACACGATAAACACGATTATATACAAGGTTTGAGTATTCAATTTATCAAAAAGCCAAGAAACTTTAAATGCCAAACCGGAGTTCCTTATTATCGGTGATTAACTTTTACAAAATTATCCTTCACGCAGACGATTTAGTTATCTTGTCTGACAACCCACTTACTCTACAATTAAAAGTTAACAAACTTCGACAATATTGCAAGTGGGACCTACAGATTAACAGCTCAAAATCAAAAATTATGGTTTTCAGATAGCGTCTCAGGTCACTAGGTGATAGTCGTAACTTGGAGATGATGCTATTGAAGTAGTTGACGAATTCAAATACCTTGGTTATTTATAAACGTATAACTAAAACGTATATGCCCATATTAAAGAAAAAAAAAAGAGGCTGGGATGCTACCCACACTGATAACTTCCCATCCCATCTGTAGATTTGCCTTGCTTAAAAGTTTGTCTATATAAATCAATTTTTGCGTACTATTTTTGTAGATTTTATTTTTTAATGGAAAAATGGACTGTTGGATTTTTATAAAAAAATTACTGAATATTAAAAACAATATTTTCTGTGAAATATGATAAGTTTGAAGCCAATATTTGTAATTTTTGAAAAACTATTTGAATCTAAAGTAAATTTTTACCAAGTTTTAGTATTGTTTTTTTAGGTTTTTATTTTTTGTAAAAAAACTATCAATTCGATTTTTCTAAAAGTTTTTCCTAATGTTGAAAACAATATTTCTTATAAGTAAAAATAAGTAAGAAGCCAGTATCTCAAATTTTTGAAAAGATATTTGAGTCGAAAATCAATTTTTACCAACTTTTATAATTTTTATTTTTTAGGTTTTTATTTCTTGTAAAAAAAATGTCAATTCGATTTTTCTCAAAATTTTTCCTAATGTTGAAAAAAATATTTTTTATGAGTTAAAATTAGTTAGAGGCCATTATCTCAAATTTTTGAAAAGATATTTGATTCAAAAATCAATTTTTACCAACTTTTGTTAAATTTTTTTTAGGTTTTTAATTTTTTGTATAAAAACTGTCAATTCGATTTTTTTCAAAACTTTACCGAATGTTGACAACAATATTTTTTGAAAGCTTAAAGTAGATTAAAGCCAATATCTCAAAGTTTTGAAAAGATATTTGAGTCGAAAATCAATTTTTCCCAACTTTGAGTAATGTTTTTTTTAGGTTTTTATTTTTTATAAAAAAAACTGTCAATTAGATTTTTCTCAAAATTTTATCAGATGTCAAAAACATTATTCTTCATTGCAAAAAATTGTTTTGGGGATGAAATCATATTTTGGTCGTAAAATTTTTGAGGTGACAAATTTTTTTTTTCAGTTTTTTTGATTTATAAAAAAAACCGTTAATTGGATTTTTTTCCAAAAATATACTTGTTTTGTATTACGTTACAATATATAATATACAATTTAATTCAAGTCTCTATCGTCATTGGTTCATGAGATATTTAGGTTTAACCAAAATTTTCACCTTTTTTTTAAACTGCTATGGTAAAAAAACCACCCACGCAATTTTCTTGAGAGCCCTTTTTGCATCTTTCTACATTATTATCTGTATAACAAAAATTTATTTGATGTCGATATCTCTTCTGGTTCTTGAGCTATGGAAGACGAAAAAAACGTCGCGAACGTACAGACGTACGAACGTACGTACACACGCACGCACAGACATCTCTCTAAAAATCTTTTATTTCGACTCTAGGGACCTTGAAACGTCGAGAAATGTCAAAATTTTCAATTTGTCAAATCAGACCCATTACAATAACTTCCTATGGGAAGTTAATAAAAGTGGTTTCAAACAGCAGGTGGTCTAATTTTTTCAATAACAATTCCGTTAGTCCATATTCAAATTTTTTTTCTTTCTACGTGGAAACCGACCTTCAAATAATATTTTTGAAAAATCTGAAGGAAATGCAGATTACATAACCAAGGTAATGCGTCGGCATGATAAAAATCCCAACAAATTATATGTTTTGACAAGGGTTACAGCCCTATCAAAAACTGGTACGATCTGTCGGTGACGCACAATTTTGCAATCTCACTACGAATTGATAATCCAGAAAAATTAAAAACGTCGTTTTACGACTGCATAGCCTGCATAGATGACGCTTTATGTCAGCAATATTTAGCTCGATGCTCTGAATCGTCGCCTAGAAGTATCTATCGACAATTATCTTTTAATTTCGGGAAGAAAAAATACTTTAGAAATAAGCTCTCAATACACGAAATGAGCCTTATCTTCTTGAAGAACAGAAATCTAAGAATTAAATTATGGACCATAAATCAAATCTGCTCGCTTTGCAACCTTGATTAGGACAAAATATTTTACACTTAATAGCGTTATGTCCAATCTTACAGGAAATCTCAAGACTCTATTATTGCAAAAGTTTCCTATCATTAGATGAATGTGTCAATATTTTGAATGGTAACCAAGGTTGGAAGTCGCTTATAGGATAAGGCTCTCATAAAAAAATACCGACACCAGAATCAAGAAGATATGCATTCCATTTTGAAAACATTGTAAAAAAGACAGATTATTTTCGTTTCTTAAGAAGTCATTAGACAAAAACAATAATCCACCGTTCTGTTTTTAATAAACTAAAAGCCAATATTAATAATCTTGCCTAGAACTTATTATATACAAATAAAAGTGCTTGTATGCTAGATTTATAAATATAAGTTTCAACATTATTAACTTCCCATAGGAAGTTATTGTAATGGGTCCGTTTTGTCAAATTGAAAATTTTGACATTTCTCGACGTTTCAGGGTCCCTAGAGTCGAAATAAAAGATTTTTAGAAAGATGTCTGTGCGTGCGTGTGTACGTACGTTCGTACGTCCGTACGTTCACGACGTTTTTTTCGTTGTCCATAGCTCAAGAACCAGAAGAGATATCGACTTCAAATAAATTTTGTTATACAGATATAATAATGCAGAAAGATGCAGAAAGGGCTCTCAAGAAAATTGCGTGGGCGGTTTTTTTACCATAGCAGTTTAAAAAAAAGTTAAAAATTTTGGTTAACCCTAAATATCTTACGAACGAAAAACGCTACAGACTTGAATTAAATTTTATATAATAAACTGTAACATGATACCAAACCAGTATATTTTTTGAAAAAATCCAATTAACGGGTTTTTTTATAAATGAAAAAAACTGAAAAATAAAATTTGTCATCTCGAAAATTTTAGAATTAAAATATGATTTCATCTTCAAAACAATTTTATGCAACGAAGAATAATGTTTTAGACATCTGATAAAATTTTGACAAAAATCGAATTGACAGTTTTTTTTATAAAAATAAAAACCTAAAAAAAAACATTATTCAAAGTTGGTAAAAATTGATTTTCGACTTAAATATCTTTTCAAAAATTTGAGATTATGGCTTCAAACTAGTTTAATCTTATAAAAAATATTGTTTTCAACATTCGATAAATTTTGAGAATTTTATTTTTATCATTTTTTTAGTGTCAACATGAAACCTCTTATTAGTAGGCCCTGAACTTCTTGGTTCTTCTTTTAGCTTAAGAAACGAGTCCAGACTCGACGTCAAAGTAACTTCTACTTCCCATTCTTGAGGTAAATTATAAAATTTTGTATTACAAACTCCACTTTGAGTACCTACTTTATGAACTTACGGTTTCGGTCTTCAGTTCAAATTTAACATTTTTTCGTATATACAATTGTCCAATATATAAAAATCTAAAGATCCTTCAGTAACGTTCTGTCATCCCTCAGTCAGATCTTCAACTGTGTATCTGTGTTGTATTCAAATTTCATTATTTACATAATAGCTATTATTGAATTTTCAGATGACAAAAAGTCTAAATTCTACCATTCCATTTTCAAAGCCCAATAACAACCCACAAAAAAAAGGAATGCTAATTCTCAAGGTTGAGAATTATACCTACCTCTGTGTATAAATATCTTCGGCAATAGTGAAGGAGAAAAGAAGAAGAAAAGTAGATAAATCAAATTTAATTTGCTTCCTTTTCAATATAAAAAAATAAAATAAAAGAAATTATCCAATTGAAGCTATTTACTTGCAAAACAATTCCAATCACGTCAGACATTTTTCATAAAACTCCCATTATCACCACGAAAATGAAGACGACCGACCATTCTTCTCTCGGCTCTTATTCATTTTTTTATTCTTTTTGTCAGGATATTCCTACGTGACTGAGATGATGTAGACTTTCAAATTGCAATGCAAATGAGAACAAAATATTTAAACACGCACACACAGATATGTATAACCAAATTGAAAGGACACCTCTTTCGGGACTAAAGAAGAGCCAGAGAGTGACTAGCAAACAATGTCTCAATTTTAATGCACTTCCCTTAGTGCATGGTAATGTGCCACTGGACTACTTAGAAGGACATTAAGTCCAGAAGGCATATCAGGACAGGATTGTGTTGTATAAGGATCTCGAGTAGTATATAAAGTTATTTCACAGCTAAAAAGGAAAAAAGGATGATGATGATATGGTGCAAAAAGGACACACACCTTCTATAGTATATGTCTCGTCCATTGGCTATTTGTCTGGAGAAGGACAACAAAAGAAAAAAGTAGTGAACACGAAGATGATGACGTTGGCTTTTGTATTTGTCACGGATGTCCCTGTCCCTTTGCAAGGATACACAATCTGATGCAACTGTGAAGAAAACTCTATACAAACTTGCAAAACACAGAAAAGAAAACAAAACAAAAAGAATGAAAGAAATAAAAAAACACAGAATATCATGCATGGCTAAAACGACGCTGAAAGCAATTAACTCGAGCTTATTGTCGTTGCATAAATTATACATTAATGAATAGCAATGAAGACGGAGACGCATGAAATGTCCTGGTAACACGCCCAAGGGGACATCACTTTATAAAGTGACGACTCCCCTGAAGGCCATAAAACAAAAACCAAACAAAACGTCCCATTTGTCCTTGCTACATTTACTTATACCTAACCTATGTACACACCTATATAAACCTATAAACCTAGAAAGTTTGAGATAGCATTGTACTCGTACTCTTATATATGTATACAATTTTCTAACAGCTAGAGAAAAACTATCATCAATTGGAATTAATATCCTTATACTAGTACCATTGAAGGATTTATGTGTTCATGATGAAAATGAAGATACAAATGGGAAAAACTTTATTTGGAAGCGACAAAGATCCTACCAATGAAATATTTGTCTTCTTTTTTATTTTCTTAAGTTTTATATTATAAATTTTCTTCTTCGACCTTTCGGAACGTGAAACTTTTGCCCAAGACATTTTTAGTCTTAACATTCTCTATTCTACTGTATAATATAAACTGATATAGGTATACGAATATATTGTATAAGGATGCTAACGATAAGGAACAAACAAAAGTGGAATGGTTAAATTGGCTTAATTTCGGGACTTGATGACAATTTGCATGTCGCATTTTTTATTTTATTTTTTTTTTTAGAATAAAAGAGAATTAACGTTTTTAAACGGAATAAAATTGAATTTATCTTCGACGGGATTTAATTACTTAGGATATAAAATTATTTGATAGCCAGTTTTTTTTTAGAAGCTATTTCCTATTGGAGATTAGCCTTTGATCGAAAAAATTAGGAAAACAAAAAGGATTATAAATTAAAGGTGATAACCAAATATTGATGATGCTTTCCCAAACAAGGCCTTCTCATATTCCTTAACAATAAACTTCCACTACAACTAGTGACTCCATCATAACCCTCGCCATAATAGAATCACAAAGTCAATCACTTTCTCAACAACTTAAAGCTTTGGGAGAAAACTACTTACTTTCTATGTTATTTTTGTAAGTTTTCTTACCTGCAAAATTTGAACTCGAGATTTTAATCCAATATGATATAACAATGGCAGAGAAGTCGAAAAAAGTGGGTCCCCCGTCCGTCTGTCTGTCTATCCTATTACTTCCAGCCCAAGCCATTGGGTCGATTGGAATCGAATTTTGAAAAAAGAGGCTGGGATGCGACCCACACTGATAACCTCCCATCTCGTCTTTCGATTTGTCTTGCTTAATAGGTTTGTAGGTTTTTGTGTTTTGTTAAAAAAGTTGTCAGTTGAATTATTCTAAAAAATGTTTAAATGTTTGTATATGATGAAATAGTTTGATTTCAAAATCTATTCTTGTAAACGAGGTTTTTAGTCGAAAACCAATTTTTACCAATTTTAGTAGCTTTTCTTAAAAATTTGTATTTCTTATATAAACAAATACAAAATGGAAAAATGAAATTAATTAGAAGTCAATATCTTCTATTGTTCACGAGATATCGAGAACCGAACATCAATTTTTACGAAATTTGGGTACTATTTTTTGTAGATTTTATTTTTTTATGAAAAAACGGACTGTTGGATTTTTATAAAAAATTTACTGAATGTAGAAAAAAATATTTTCTGTGAGATAAAATAAGTTTGAAGCCGATATTTTTAATTTTTGAAAAATATATTTGATTTGTTTTTTTTTTTAGGTTTTTATTTTTTGTAAAAAAACCATCAATTTGATTTTTCTCAAAATATTACTGAATGTTGACAACAATATTTTTTAAAAGATAAAATTAGTTTAAAGCCAATATCAAAATTTTTTGAAAAGATATTTGAGTTGAAAATCAATTTTTACCAACTTATATTAATTTTTTTGATAGGTTTTTATTTTTTGTAAAAAAAACTGTCAATTAGATTTTTTTCAAAATTTTACCGAATATTGAAAACAATATTTTTTATAAGATAAAATTAATTTGAAGCCATTAAGTTTTGAAAAAGATATTTGAGCAGAAAATCAATTTTTACCAACTTTTATTAATTTTTGTTTAGGTTTTTAATTTTTTGTAAAAAAAACTGTCAATTAGATTTTTCTCAAAATTTTACCAAATATTGGAAACAAGATTTCTTATAAGATAAAATTAGTTGGAAGGCATAATCTCAATTTTTTGAAAAGATGTTTAAGTCGAAAATCAATTTTTACCAACTTTGAGTAATGTTTTTTTAGGTTTTTATTTTTTATAAAAAAACTGTCAATTTGATTTTTCTCAAATTAGCTTCTTTCAATATAAAAAAATTGTATTGCTCCAGAAGGATACCTCCCATATAACCGCATTATTTTGTTCTTAAATTTTCTCTTATACTGTCTCAATAATGTTTGATGATTAAAAATGTAAAACATATTAATAAGCTCGAAATAACTGCCTTATAGAAATATTTTTAAACTCAAATTGAAAAATGTTATACATACAAAATTAATTTAATATAAAAACCGGCGAAACGATTTTCAAATAGAATTTTTGAAATCAAATGGCATTTAAATTTTTTAAAACAAACTTTTTTGCGAGTACATTTTTATATCATAAAATGCACTTACTTCCCTTGAACATCGTCGTAAAGTTTTTTATCTCTCATTTTAACTGTTTATGCTCTTAAGAAATGTCAGTTACATTCCTCCCCTCAAACAGTTCAACCGTAATACTCTTGCTTCTAAGATTGCTCATCACATCAGTATACCAGTGTTGGGACTTCTACCACTTAAGTGGTATTTCTACCACTTTTTGGTGTTCATGAAAATCTACCACCTAAAAAGCAAATTCTACCACTTTTTGCAACTCACCGTTCACCTATCATTAAACTCTACCTTCTACCATATACCATACGCATACGACTACAACTCCACTCGTCCACTCCACAAACACAACAGCATATAAAATCGCTATGATGGATTTCTCCCATGCACTTTTTCACCTCAGTTATCTTTCTTTTTCTCTGTGTTGCTGTTGTGTGATCTTCCTTGTACAGATCTTACATAGTTGTCTAATCTCTGTATAAAATAGATTGTTTACTTTTGCCACAGATAAAAAAAAAAAAAAAAATTAGGTGGCGCAACAGTCCGTAGAGAACCAGGGCCTAGTGACTTACAACTCTCAACCATTCCTGTGTGCGAGTACTGTTGTCAGGGATGGAGGGGACCTACAGTTTAATGCCGAATCCGAACGGCTAATTTGAGAAAGCACTTTTTCATGACAAGCATTACTCTTGGAGAATTTGTCAATTCCTCGCAAGAAGCAGTACCCGTTTTTTTTTTTTTAATTAAGGTGGCACAGGCAGGGATCGAACCCAAGACCTCTCGCATGACAGTCCAACGCACTAACCATCATGCCACGGGTACTACTTTTGCCACAGATAGATGAATATTATCAACGAAGAAGTTTCATTTAATTTTTCCAAGTATTTAATCCACTAATTTACTTACTTGAAAATGATATTGTTCAACAAGATGCAATGCAACTACGAAAAGTTATGTGCAGCTATTATATTGAATTATGTGTTCAAATTGGAGAAAGGTTTAACCTTTCAAACGATGAACTAAAATGTTTCAAATATTTAAACCCGAAAAACGTCATTGATGGAACAATGCCATCAGTTTTAGGTCTCACGAAACATTTTTCACCAACTATAAATAACTCAGAACTAGAGTTAATTAATAATGAGTGGAGAAAATTAATTGGAGAAAATCAACTACTCCAAATTTTTAAAACTGATGACATTGTTTCACAATGGCTTTTGATAAAAAACTTAAAAGACGGAATGGACAATTAAATTTTTGAAAACATATCTTCTTATATGTTGGAGCTTTGTTGCTTACCGCATAGCAGCGCTGCTGCTGAACGCAAATTTTCAGATTTAAAAAATATAAAAAATAAAAAAAGAAATAAATTAAAAATACAACCGTTCACCACATTTTGGCTGCAAGGGAAATTTAATCCTCCGGAAGCATTACTGAAATATGCTTCAAAATTTAAATTTTCCAGCGGTCTATATAGCAAAAAATAATTTTAAGTTTTTCTAACTAATTTAATTATTGTGAATTGTGATATTTGATACATGAAAGAACTGAAGTATTTTTTATCTAAGTTTTTGTATTTTTTAATAAGTTATTGAATATAAGATTTACTACATAAAAATGGGTTTTAATTTCTACCACTTTTCTACCACCTTTTTGACATCATTTCTACCACTCTTTTGCTTCTGCTAGGTCCCAACACTGCAGTATACCCTCCATCCCAACTCGGGTCGTACTGTCAAGTAAAGAGATTCGTTGTTTAGCAGTAGTAGGCGAATATGGAATGCCTTAACACACTCTTTCCCAGCCATTGCAATATTCAGGCATTTAAAACCAATGTGCACGCCAATTCTTTTCAAACCTTCTCTTCCTTTTTTAATGCTCTCACTGTGTCTTTGCATAATAAGGGTAATTATATCCCCTTGAGTGTGTACTTGTTATAAAAAAAAGTAAATTTTATTAACTTGAAAGTTTTATATATACCTTTGATCTATAATGAAAATAATTGAACAGGTTGCTAATGAAGTTAAACAATTTATTGCTGATGTGCAACAGGCTCCGGAAGAAAGTACTTCAACTATGTCGAACTTTAGAGAGCAAAACCGAAGACATAAATAGTGTCTTTAGAGTGCATGCATCCTTATATACATTAAAATTTTGCTTTAAGAAACCTAGCATTGAACTACCTTTAGCGACAACAAAATCAATGTGATCTTTAAAGATAATTCCAAGATCTTTTGCAGTTTCAATTTTAAGATGTAATTTATCAACAAATTTGTATTCAAAACTTATTTGTAAGAATTACTTTGAAGCAACAATCTAAAACTGGGGATATGTCTGAGAACAATTTAACATCATCGCCGTACATCAAAAATTAACAATGTTTAAATGTGACCGGAAGATCAATAATACAAATAATTAACAGGAGTGGCCCTTAGTGACTACCTTGTGGTAGCCCTGAATTCAAATGGTTATAGAAGGGGTTAAATATACGCTGTATCACATAATCAGCGACTTCAAAGTTATATCAACTCCGAAATGGAGACCGTCTTAAATGTACGAGACAATTTTCGCAGATTAATAAGAGCCAAGCCTCTTGATCTGATAGCCTATAAAAGCTATGAAAAGGTGCTACAACTATAAATTTCCCCTAAAATGAATTTTAAATTAACAAAGAAAAATCATCTGTCAATTGGTCCTGATTAACTGGTAGTTTTAGTTCAGTAAAAGTTCCACACTACTCAGTACCGATTCTTTCCATGTGTCTTTTGAAGATTTCCATCGGATAGAAAAAAAAATTAACAAAATTTGAAGCTGCCATCAAGAAGATTTAATCTTACAAAAAAATGGAAACATTTAGAAAAATAGTTCAAAATTGGAATAACTCTTAAACGCTATAATTTCTGGAATATTGAATTAGTAAAAGTAGTAGCTTTTGTTTTTTAATTGTGTAAATGAAGGCAGTACTGTGATTCAAGTACTAATTTTCTCTCAAATTTAAGTAAATTGACACGAGTTTTAACAATAATGAAGTAAACTAGTAATAAATCGATATGAATAAAAATCAAAACGATCTAAAAGGTGAATAATTAAAAACAAAAATTGATTTTTTACGTTATACCAAATGATAAATCAAGTAATTGAACAACATTTTGATTTAAATTCAGGATAAATAAAACGCGAAACAACTAAAACAACGAAACCATAAATACCCTTTATTCGCTTAGTTAAACCTTCAGCACTCAATTTTTTCCGACTCAACATGCCCTCACCTTTTTTATTTTGAATCATTGATGTTTTGACTTCATTTATCATAATTTTAAAACAATATCATTGTCCTCTAAGTCTGTTGTTTATACTGCACAGCACAGTGCTTAGATATATTTTTTATCATTTTGAAATAATTCAACTGGAATTTTATTATTTTTCTTTCTATGAAATTTTTTTCACTTTATATTCATGTTATATGTATAATTTTTGTGAACTTTTATTGCATTTGTAAAAGAAAATATTTGTTTGAACATAAAAGGAAATGAATAATTGATGCAACTACATATTATTTTATGAACATTAAGTCGAGTGGCAAATTATTGTTTGACAACTAATGCAAAAGAAGTAAAATGCATTTGTTGGCAAAATATGTAATTTGAAATTATTGATTTGCATGAATGCGTTTTGCGGTGGAATAAATCACTGGAAAGCGTACCTAACCTGCAAATCAAACAGAAAACACTTAGAGATAGTTTCTACACAGTTTTTCATCTTGAATCAATAATTATTCCAGCACGTATTTAATCACATTGGCTTCTAAACCAAAACTTGTATGATGGAATCCATAGTTTGGGACATAGTTGACAAAATGATGAAAAGATTATTAAGATGTCCGGAATTCGAACCTTGTCTTTAAAATTGTCTATCATATCACATTATGCCAATTTAAATATGCTGAAGACAATCGAAAACAGAAATTCTTATTTGTTATGAATTTTTATTTTTTTCTTCGGGTGATTTTTTAAGAGCTTGAGAACTTTTTAAAAAAAAAAACGCATAAAATTTGCAAAATCTCATCGATTCTTTATTTGAAACGTTAGATTGGTCCATGACATTTACTTTTTGAAGATAATTTCATTTAAATGTTGACCGCGGCTGCGTCTTAGGTGGTCCATTCGGAAAGTCCAATTTTGGGTAACTTTTTCGAGCATTTCGGCCGGAATAGCCCGAATTTCTTCGGAAATGTTGTCTTCCAAAGCTGGAATAGTTGCTGGCTTATTTGTGTAGACTTTAGACTTGACGTAGCCCCACAAAAAATAGTCTAAAGGCGTCAAATCGCATGATCTTAGTGGCCAACCGGTCCATTCCTTGAGATGAATTGTTCTCCGAAGTTTTCCCTCAAAATGGCCATAGAATCGCGAGCTGTGTGGCATGTAGCACCATCTTGTTGAAACCACATCTCAACCAAGTTCAATTCTACCATTTTTGGCAACAAAAAGTTTGTTAGCATTGAACGATAGCGATCGCCATTCACCGTAACGTTGCGTCCAACAGCATCTTTGAAAAAATACGGTCCAATGATTCCACCAGCGTACAAACCACACCAAACAGTGCATTTTTCGGGATGCATGGGCAGTTCTTGAACGGCTTCTGGTTGCTCTTCACTCCAAATGCGGCAATTTTGCTTATTTAAGTAGCCATTCAACCAGAAATGAGCCTCATCGCTGAACAAAATTTGTCGATAAAAAAGCGGATTTCACATTTCGAACCGAACACTGATTTTGGTAATAAAATTCAATGATTTGCAAGCGTTGCTCGTTAGTAAGTCTATTCATGATGAAATGTCAAAGCATACTGAGCATCTTTCTCTTTGACACCATGTCTGAAATCCCGCGTGATCTGTCAAATACTAATGCATGAAAATCCTTACCTCAAAAAAATCACCCTGTATATGAAGTTTTCAGCAAACCTTAAATTAATTACTTTTGAAAAATACGTTTCGGCGTTTTTTTTTTTTGTTGATTTCATGCTTTTATCATCTGTTTTAACTATCTGCTCAAGTTTTCAAAAATACCCGTTTTCAACAATATTTTTATATTTTTTAAAATATTCCAAAAAGATGATATCATAGATTTGTTAAGATGACGAATTTGGCACAGGAACAAAAATTACTTTCAATCCATTTTGTCTCTTTCTATTGGAAAACGTTCTAGCACAAATGGTTCAGTGTTTCGTTAAGACTAATTTGAGAGACGTGATACCTTAAGACTTATGAAATAAATATTTCATCTGAATATTGATGAAAGGGAAAACTATCACGAATTGTATCGACAAAAAGCAAACTTCATGAATTTAGACAGTCTCAAAAAGCATTGCAATTGTTTGTTCTTTTTAATTTTAAAATGGAATATCTAGAAAACCTGATGTGATAAAGTAATTTCAAAGTCAGATCAGAATTAATGCCGTTAAAGTCCGTTAGAAAAGTGTAATTTGATTGCCAGAAACAAAACATTTTTGACCAGTGTTATCTATAGAGTATTCAAAATTAGCAAGGAAAATAGATCTTTTTAAGATTGTTCGACCAGTATAGAGGATCATGACGAATTAAAAGCTCTGACAGCGATTTTACAGTGAATATTGGCAAACCAAATTTAAATAGGCAAAACTATTCCGAAATATTGTTCGTCGAATATACAAACTTAAGTATCAAAATTTGTACTAACCATTTGAATTTTGTTTTCATAAATGTATGTATATTTATTTGCTAAATAAGATGACTCATTTAATTATTATTCCTGCAATTACACCCACATTTGTTGTTATTGAAAAATCATACATTTTCTTACATTCATATTTTCCATCAAAATAACTGAAATTTCCCAAACAATACAAAATTTCACCATTTTTGTTCAAATTTTCAAAACTACTCCAGACTTAAGCCACACAAATAAAGATCTCTACAAAATTCATCAAAGAATTTTTCTAGGCTTTGTATAATGTCTATTAAAAAAAGTCTGATTTTTTGGACTATATTTAAAATCCTTGATATTCCTTAGATATGTTCAAGGTTTTTGTTTTTTATATTCAATTCATTAATTCAAATAAAAGTTTGTTTTTCCTTATACAAATTATTCACAAATAGAACAAAACAAATATTTCATTTCTTGGAAACAATAGTAGTTTTCTTTTTCTTTAGGAAAACACAGCTCTATACATAAGTAGATATAAAATAAATATATATTCTTAAAAAAAGTATAAATTTGTATAGTGATGGAAAATTGTGCGAGAATAAAAGAAAACAACAGAATAAAAGGCGAGAAGGACCCACTTTTTAAAGGAAAGCAATGGACTCGCATAATATTTCATTTTTATATACATACGTACATTTATATATTTTTTCATCAGCAAAGAACAACAAAAAAAATGAAACAATTGGTGTTTTGAAATGCAACATTCTAAAATATATCAAAAACTATAGTACACACGATGCACTGCATGTACCTTTACCTAAATATGTATATACGACTACGAGTATATAAGTAAGTTTGTATTAAGTTTTCTTTTTCAAGTGAATGAGGTTTTGAAAATTAAAAGTCAACACCAAATGAAGAGAAAATATTTTTCTTTGTTGAAATATCAAACAAATAGTTTGGAAAAGAAAATTAAAAGAAAATATTTTTAAATAAAAACGTAAACATACAGAAACACTGCCAAAAAAACAAACAAACAAGAAGTTAGAAACATAACTTTGTTTTGAATGATTTCATTCAATGATAGTGAAAGTTAAAGACTTAAGGGAAATGAATTTAAAACCAACAATGATGAAACGTTTTGCAACATGGGTTTTTCACAATACCCATTGATTTCTCTAGCCCGGTGCTGTAACATTTCCTTATGATTTTAAAACTAGTTAGAAACAGTGACCCATTGGAAGATTGCTTATTTTGTTCAATCCACTAAAATTAAAACAAAATCAATTTCAACTTTAGAAAAATAGTAAAGGCTTTAAAAGGAAATCTGGTGGATGTTAGTTTTTAAGTTGTAAATCTCAAAATGAGGAAAAAGTGAGGCTTGGTAAAGCATTCCACATTCCTATTGTGCGGCTGAATAAAGTTTGTAAATACTTGACAATACACGTGTAATTAAGTTCAAGGGCAGGATGTTTTTTTATAATTTACTGGGACTCAAGGGGTTATAAGTACCTTTTATATCTTTATATTTAAACACATTGCGAGCGTTAGGAAAATAAAGAAGGATTTAAGAGGAGCTGCCGGTGCATATTGGTCTTAAAGCTCTCAAGATCAAAATTGGAAGGAAAAAAAGAGTTGACCAAAGCATTCTACATTCTCGATGTGCGGTTTAAGAAGAAATCCCTATACTTGACAATACGCCCGAAATTCAGCTCAAGGGTAAACTGAAGTGCAAGTAATACTTCTGAAGTTTTTTGTAGGGGTGGAATGCAACTGGCTAATTTGACAGAACATTATTTTTAAAAATATCAATAAAACAAGGAAAGGCATGTAACATTTATCAACATTATCTATTATTTATCATTTTCTTAACCCTTTTTTGATTCTCTCCAAGAGATTTAAACTTGTTTTTTTTGGCTCACCTTCCCATATGTATATGCGAGGTGTATGATATTCAGCATTTTTGGTAGTTTGATTATTGCTGTAGAATTGTTTTAAAAGGAAACAGGAGGATGGGCTCTCCTGTCTATCAAGTTTTTTTAATTGCCAGTTAGTTGAAAGTGGTAGTACACTTGGCATTATAGTTAGTGCGTTGGACTGTCATGCCAGAAGTCTTGAGTTCAATCCCTGCCTGTACCATCTAAAGTTTTTTCAAGAGTACTGCCTCTTGCGAGGAATTGACAAATCCTCCAAAAATAATTCTCGTCATGAAAAGTGCTTTCTCAAATTAGCCGTTCGGAATCAGTTTAAAACTGTGGGTCCCCTTCATCCCTGACAACATTACTCGCACACAATAATGGTTGAGAGTTGAAAGTCACTAGGCCCTAGTTCTCAACGGACTGTTGCACCGCATATTTTCTGTTTTTGTAAGTTGAAAGTATTCTCTTACATTGTGATCTTAATTTTTGACAGCTCTTTCAACTAATTCACTGTCAAAAGTTCAGACATTGTTCACTGAAATCTCAAGGTGTTCTTTAAAAATTGTAAACCATTTTTTAAGGCACTGGCACATTTCTTTTATTACGAGTGGGTCAATTTGACAATTTCCACTCGAAACCAAACCGAAGGTCAGTACCAAAACTCCGGATAATAAATTATGAGTATCTTATAAATAGACCAAACAAATACACGTATTGTTATTTCAATTTTTCAAATGTTTTAATTTGTAAAAGAAGGTGATTTTTATAATTTTAGCCAAAGAAAATAGCTTTTACTGTAAGCATTTTGTCGTGTTTTATTATCGCATCTCGAATCACTTCTCACATCGAATCGATTTCTTGAACTACTGTACGCGAAACCTAAGACTTTTTGGTTAGTTTTATTTTTGTAAGAATAAGAGTGTATGTTAATCCCAAAAACTAAACCCAACCAAAGAAAATTACTTTATTAAAAATTTCAAAAAGCTTTAATTGTTACAACATAAATGTCTCGATTTAAATAAAACATAATTAAACTAAACTATACAAAAATAACAATTAGTAATGATAGTTATTATAATACTCCCACTCCCCTTCTCTCGTAGAGCTTCCTCATCAATATAATAATAATCGTTTAACTATACTAAAATGGATTGCCTAATTAAAATCAATTATTTATGATCAAAATATATGGTTCGATATATAAGATATAATCTAAATGCCTTTTGATTAAAGATAAATTGATTATATCATTAAGGGCCCAGTTTATATATATGTTTGAATATTCCTAATTCGCAAAGACTGAAGTACATAAACACTCATGGTATTATTATCACAAATTCATTCAATTTAGCTTAAATTCAGTGACTTTTCAGTATGACGTAATGAATTATAAAACATTTAATAAAAAAAACACAATCAATGGAAAGATATACCTACAATAAAATAAAATAAAATAAAATAATACAACAAAAGGCAAATAAAAAATATTCTCGTCCTACTATCTTAAGAACCAGCGGGGATATTAACTTCGAATAGATGTTTTTCGACAGAAAATAACATCTAGATGTGCAGAAAGTAAAATAAATTCAGTGGGAGTACGGTTGATGTTTCTCAGAATTCTCTATGATCAAACTACTGTATAATACTTTTTGGTTAACATTTTGTATTTCTTAAATTATGTATTTTATCACAACACTATTAACTCCCTAAACTTAAAATACTGTACACTAAAATGCTGTATAAACAAAACACTTTATCGCATCTTTTCTATAAAATCGAAATGCACTGCATTTGACAACAGTCATCCTGACTTTTTTAAAATTCTCCTACCTCTTCTAATTCCTCAAATAACTAACATATTCAACATTATGATAATGACCTCTACATATTCCACTTCTGGAAAGATGTCCAAAATTATCTCTATCCCAAAACAAGGAAAGAAAAAGGAGTACTGACCCATAAAGTATGTCCTTAGTTTTTTTACTAGGGCTTTTGAAACTCTTATAAGTAATCAATTAAAAAAATGTATTAGAGACAAACATAGTGGACATAGTTGCGTTTTAGCCTTGCTTAATGTGATCTATGTCATCGACAGTCTTTAGACAAAAAAAATGTATACTCTGATAACCTCGCTTGACTTTCTGAAGGCATTTGATTGCGTGAATTCTGATCTTCTCTATTATAAACTGACTACTTATTTTGATCTGTCTAACACAACTAAAAACCTTATATATTCATGTTTGACCAATCGTATGCAAGCCGTTTCATATAATGGTTAACTGTCTTCGTTCCTTCTAGTTCATACTGGTTTTCCTCAAGGATCAATCCTTGGACCAATACTGTTTTCGTTGTTCATTAATGATCTGCCTTCTGTTTTGTCCTTCTGTCAATGCCATATCTACACTGATGATGTTCAGTTATATATTAGTTTTCCTGAGAGCATGATTAAGAATGCAACAGCTAAATTGAACGTTGATCTACAGTCTAGACATGATTGGTCGACCCCCAACGGACTTTAACTTAATCCGGAAAAAAACAAAAGCTCTTCCAATATCGAATAAGAAACTCAAACCTGAAAACTTCCCTTCCGTTTTATTAAATACTTTCATAATTGGTTATGTTACACAAGGCAAAAACTAATAATTGATCTTTAACAATAGACTACCTTGGGACATCCACGTCGATACTGTTGTGTCAAAGATTTATGCTTCGCTCAGATTACTATAAATTAATGTTAGCTAAGTCACTCGTTCTGCCTACAATTATGTATGGATGCAAGCTTTTTACAGAACTTGACTCTCATTCGGCTCTGAAGTAAAAGGTAGCATTTAATGTCACAGCTTGATTTGTTTTTAACCTGCGTAGATTTGATGATGTCTCGATTCAGGCTCAACTTTTTAGCTGTAACCTGGAAGCTTTCTTTAAGTATGGATCTTGTATTTTACATTTCAATTTGATTGTTAAAAAGACTCCAAGTTATTTATGTAATATACTTAATTATTGTTTCTCAATCCAATACGTGTTTGACATCTTGCAGGGAATTTTTAACTTCCCATAGGGAGTAACTGTAATCGTTCCGATTTGTCGAATTGAAAATTTTCACATTTCTCAACGTTTAAGGCCCCTAGAGTCGAATAAAAGAACGTACGTC
Source organism: Eupeodes luniger (assembly GCA_951509635.1). Lineage (NCBI taxonomy): Eukaryota > Metazoa > Arthropoda > Insecta > Diptera > Syrphidae > Eupeodes > Eupeodes luniger. The sequence continues at coordinate 46,624,663 of OX608075.1, forward strand.
CGTAATAAATTTTGTTATACAGATAGTAATGCAGAAAGATGCAGAAAGGACTCTCAAAAAAAATTGCGTGGTGGTTTTTTTACCATAGCAATTTAAAAAAGAGGCTGGGATGCGACCCACACTGATAACTTCCCATCCCATCTGTAGATTTGCCTTGCTTAAAAGTTTGTCTATATAAATCAATTTTTGCGTACTATTTTTTGTAGATTTAATTTTTTTATGAAAAAATGGACTGTTGGATTTTTATAAAAAAAATTACTGAATATTAAAAACAATATTTTCTGTGAAATAAGATAAGTTTGAAGCCAATATTTGTAATTTTTGAAAAACTATTTGAATCTAAAGTAAATGTTTACCAAGTTTTAGTATTGTTTTTTTAGGTTTTTATTTTTTGTAAAAAAACTATCAATTCGATTTTTCTCAAAGTTTTTCCTAATGTTGAAAACAATATTTCTTATAAGTTAAAATGAGTTAAAAGCCATTATCTCAAATTTTTGAAAAGATATTTGATTCAAAAATCAATTTTTACCAACTTTTGTTAAATTTTTTTTAGGTTTTTAATTTTTTGTACAAAAACTGTCAATTCGATATTTTTCAAAATTTTACTGAATGTTGACAACAATATTTTTTGAAAGATTAAAGTAGTTTAAAGAAAATATCTCAAAGTTTTGAAAAGATATTTGAGTCGAAAATGAATTTTTACCACCTTTTATTAATTTTTTTTTAGGTTTTTATTTTTTGTAAAAAAAACTGTCAATAAGATTTTTTTCAAAATTTTACTGAATGTTGAAAACAATATTTTTTATAAGATAAAATAAGTTTTAAGCCATAGTCTCAAGTTTTTGAAAAGATATTTGAGTCGAAATTCATTTTTCCCAACTTTGAGTAATGTTTTTTTTTAGGTTTTTATTTTTATAAAAAAAACTGTCAATTAGATTTTTCTCAAAATTTTATCAGATGTCAAAAACATTATTTTTCATTGCAAAAAATTGTTTTGGAGATGAAATCATATTTTGGTCGTAAAATTTTTGAGGTGACAAATTTTTTTTTTCAGTTTTTTTGATTTATAAAAAAAACTGTTAATTGTATTTTTTTCAAAAAATATACTTGTTTTGTATTACATTACAGTATATAATATAAAATTTAATTCAAGTCTCTATCGTCATTGGTTCATGAGATATTTAGGTTTAACCAAAATGTTCACCTTTTTTTTAAACTGCTATAGTAAAAAAACCACCCACGCAATTTTTTTGAGAGCCCTTTCTGCATCTTTCTGCCTTATTATCTGTATAACAAAATTTATTTGAAGTCGATATCTCTTCTGGTTCTTGAGCTATGGAAGACGAAAAAAACGTCGCGAACGTACGGACGCACGAACGTACACAGTACACACGCACGCACAGACATCTTTCTAAAAATCTTTTATTTCGATTCTAGGGACCTTGAAACGTCGAGAAATGTCAAAATTTTCAATTTGTCAAATCGGACCCATTACAATAACTTCCTATGGGAAGTTAAAAAAGGTGAAAATTACGAACCAATAACGCCATCGAGTTGAATTAAATTTTATATTATATATTGTGACGTAATACCAAACTAGTATATTTTTGGAAAAAATTCCAACTAACGGTTTTTTTACGAAATAATTTTGTCTCCAACATAATTTTGTGCAATAAAGAATAACGTTTTTGACAAATGGTAACATTTTGAGAAAAACCTAATTTACAGTTTTTTAACAAAAAATAAAACCTAAACAAAAAATTATTAAAAGTTCGTAAAAATTGATTTTATGCTCAAATATCTTTTCAAAACTTTGAGATATTGGCTTTAAATTATTTTTTTTTTATAGAAAATATTGTTTTTAAGATCCGGTAAAATTTTGAGAAAAATCGAATTGACAGTTTTTTACAAAAAATAAAAAAGCTAAAAAAAATGAAAAAAAAGTTGGTAAAAATTGATTTTCGGCTCAAATATCTTTTCAAAAATTTGAGATTATGGCTTAAAACTAATTTTGTCTTATAAAAAATACTGTTTTCAAGACTCAGTTAAATTTTGAAAAAGATCGAATTCACAGTTTTTTTACTAAAACTTGGTACAAATTTACTTTCGGCTCAAATATCTTTTTAAAAACTAAAAATACTGGCTTCAAACTGTCTGTTTTTCATAAAATCTACAAAAAATAGTACTAAAATTTCGTAAAAATTGATGTTCGGTTCTCGATATCTCGTGAACAATAGAAGATATTGACTTAAAATTAGTTTCATTCATCTAATTCGTATTTGTTTACATAAGAAATAAAAACTTTTAAGAACTGCTACTAAAATTGGTAAAAATTGGTTTTCGACTAAAAATCTCGTTTACAAAAATAGATTTTTAAATCAAACTATTTCATCAAATGAAAAATATTTTGGTGATGTTTAAATCTTTTAGAATTATTCAAGTTATAACTTTTTTAACAAAACACGAAAACCTACAAACTTTTAAGCAAGGAAATCGACAGGTGGGATGGGAAGTTATCAGTGTGGGTCGCATCTTTTCTTTCTCTTTTTTGTTCATGCTGTCAGACTGTGCACTTATCTTCCCAGTCATCTTGAGGTCGACAATCGAAAACAGAGAGTTCCAAGTTATTTGTTTTAAATATTTCTCGAACTTTAACTGAATCACACTTTTAATATGCTCATTTCTATTTCTCTTTGCGAAATTCTAATTTATTTTTTAATTAATTTTAATCTTCTTTAATTTTCTTAAATCTTACAAACTATACACATACATTTCATATTCTTGTTTATAATTAATAAATTTAATATAAATCCAGCTGCTTTATAAATAAATATATATCAAATATCAAATTATTGCAGCATTACAAATGCGTTCTTGGTAGTTCAGTTTGTTTACTGTTTGAAAACCAGAACAAATGAAATACCTGACTCCAATGAAATGTCATATAGAAGATGATAAATACTATAAAACATACAATATTTTCTACTAATAATATACAAATTTCCAAAAATAAACTATATAAAAAAACAATAAGTCAAAATATTTACATATATGTTGAAAAACATTTTACTTAACAATTGAAAACTAACAACTTATTGGGAAAACAAAAAATTCACTTTTATTTGAAGAAAATTAATACATGTTACTGTCTTTAAATATTTTGCAAGGTAGTGTAACTGAAAAATTGTAATGATACCTTATTCTCAGAAAAAATTATTTTTAAAAATTCTATACTTAAAAGTGCTGTAAATCGACTAAAAAGTGCGCACTTTTTTATTTTTATTAAAAAAACGATTTTTCTTTTTCAGGCATTTTGAAATAAAAAAAATTGAAAAACAGAATTTTGACCACACCTAATTTTGACATTACAGAATTTGCATATACAGTATTTCAAATACAGTATAAATTTCAACTAAACTTTATTTTAAACGTTTTAACTTCGTCACATGCAAATCGTATTAAATCCAATTTTTTTTTTTTCACAAAAATTGAAGTCCTATAAAAAGAACACCTCTGAATTTATTCAACGCCTTGAATATCTGGACAGAATCTTAAACTTCAATTTTCTTTCAATTGTACTTTCTAAAGATCCTTAAATATCCGTTACAAATTATTGATGGCATCAATCTTGAAATATAGATTTAAAAAATTCGCCTCAGTAAAGGAAAATATTCTTGGAGCCTCGTTTTTTGAATTCATAATTTTTTTTTGCTAAAATTGCTGGGTGTGATACAAAAGTCGTTGCGAAATCTAAACTAATTTCGTAAAATAGAACTTATTTAAGATTTTGAATGACATCTAAATACTTCCACTGTCAAGGTCACATAATTTTATTTATTTTTATTTTTTTATGGTGATGGATGACATTAGAAAAAGAAATAAGAAAAACAAAATCAAATGGAAAATAAGCAAGAAACACAAATTGAACATTCAAAGCAAATATAGACCAAGTTCAAAAATCGAGTACTTTGTGTATGTCTCTATGATGCTTATAAACCCAAAGTTATGAAATTTCTTCTTCACCAAACGAAAATACTTCATTTTTAGCTCTGCAACCCGCCCACGTTTATGCATCATCATCATCATCAGACATCAGAACATGAAAAAGAATCATCTTCTCAAAGTGTGTGTTTATTATTTTTGGATTGAGAAATTGTTATTATTAATTAACCAAAATGAATCTCTAAAAGATTTTAGTTTAATGGCCGATAAATCCGCGGTCCGTTGCTCGAACTAATATTGAAACAATTTGGTGTCAACAAAATCAAAATAAACTAAAACCATTTACATTTTTGAATCGACTTCGTGTCCGTCGCTTCGTCACGTGAATGCGTCGTCGGTTGTTTTCAATTATTGTTGCTTTTCTTTTTATTTTTTAAATATATTACACCCACAAAATAGTTGTTTGATGACATTTTCATAAGAAAATAAATATAAAAATATAAATTACAGACTTTTTGAATAATTGCCAGAAATTCAAATTATTTAAATAGAAGAATCGATAGACGAAGGAAGGAAGAAAGAGACTGTGAGACCAAATTGATTGAGCATGAAAATATATTTAAAGGACCTTGACCTCATTATACAATACATATTATGTTTTCAAAAATGCTAAAATGTGTGATGTGACGACTTTAAAATTTTGAACAAACATTAAATTTTGTAGAATTCTCAACCATACGAGCTGGTTTGTTAATATTAATAAAACAAAGCTTTAAGAAATTCTTTTTAAAAGCACCAATCGATCAAAAGCCGCTTAAGACCACTTTTCCAATGGATCTTAATGGCCTTAATTCAGACCCGACTTTAAGTTACTGTATGACGTCACTTGTTTGAGATATTACTTTAAAAAATCAAAAAACACGTATTCAATGCTTTATGAGGCTATCTTAATTAATGAAGTTGCTTTTTTCGATAAAATTCTTGATGGTTTTCCAATTCTATGATCAGTTTCTTCAATATTCAGTAGAAATATTTGTAGTATTTCACGAAATGCTTAAAAAATCGTCATAAGATTAAAGATTTCACGTGTCTAAAATTAATCTTAATGAAACGCTGAACTATTTGTGCTATAACGATTTTTAACAGAAAAAGGCAACACGGATTAAAAGTATTTTTTGTTCTTGTACCAAATTCGTCGTCTAAACAAATCTTTAATATCGTGTTAAAATATTATTAAAAAATGTTGAAAACGGGTATTTTTAAAACTTTAGCAGATAATTAAAATCAAAATTCGAAATTGAAATAGTAAAATTAATTCTAATACGTATTTTTCAAAACTATGAAAGTGTTATATTCAAAGTTGGCTCAAAACATCATATAGAGTCCAATAAATCTAATATGTAATTAGAATTTCCAGAAAGAAAGTAAGATACTAAAATGATTTAAACTGTATCTAGAAGAAAAAGATTTTTACTTTTCAAAATCGTCATACAATTTATTGTTAAGGGTTGTGTTGTGTCTTGAGTCAGCCTTAAAAACGCCGTTTGTAGTTATTTTTTGCTTTTTTAAGCGACATTTTTTAGAAACCTGATGTGATAAAAAAAATTAAAAGGATTCCGTCTGTCAGTCTGTTTGGCCCTTGCAGCCCAAAGAATTCGGTCGATTGACTTCAAATTCGAAAATTATGGTTTGAGCCGATTCGCTTTAAGCGTTTTTTTCTTCATTTTTTAAGACTAAAAACAACAGAAGTCCTCATTAAATTTTGTTGCTCAAAAATCTGAAATTCAAATTTTCTCAAAAACAAACTTATAGATTTTTTTTTTTAATTTTAGCTCAAATTTATTTTCTTACTTTGACTTCATTCAATATAAAACAAATATTTTTGTATTGCTTCAGAAGGCTACCCCCCATAGAACCGTTATTTTGTTTTAAAGTTTTCTCAAGAACTTATCAACCGATTTCAATAATTTTTTTTCTGCACAAAGTCTTACATTGTCTTATGGGTCATCTGTTTCTTACGACATTGAAATGTGAACCGTATATTACTAAGTTCCAAATATTTGCCAGCAAAAAACATTTTTACTCTAAAATTGAAAAATTTTATATATAAAAAATTAATTTAAAAAAACTTTGAAAAATTAACGTTTTTTTTTTGAAAAATCCAATGGTATTTAAATATTTGAAAACAAACTTCTTTTGTAGATACATTTTTAAATTTTAAAATACAGGAAATATTTTTACACAGACTAACTGTTTGGGTACATAAGCAAGTTCGTGTGACAAAGTCGTGTATTTTATTTTGTTTATAGACTCACCATAAATTGTTGGGTCGGTACATAACTCGAATTAAGAAGGAAACTTTTATTGTGTAAGACCGCTGAAATGTAGTACCCGTGGCATGATGGTTAGTGCGTTGGACTAACTTAGAGTGTCCGTATGGGACCAGTAAGTTAGTTGTAAGTTATGGTTAATTAGGCTAGTTTTATGAATTTTTGTCTAGCTCTAAGATAGGTTTAAGATTGAATAAATAAAAAAAAAAAAAAAAAAAAAGTGCGTTGGACTGTCATAGGTCTTGGGTTCAATCCCTGTGCCATCCAAAGTTTTTTTCACGGGTACTATCTCTTGAGGAATTGACAAATTCTCCAAGAGTAATTCTTGTCATGAAAAGTGCTTTCTTAAATTTGCCGTTCGGATTCGACTTAAAACTGTAGGTCCCCTCCATCCCTGACAACAGTACTCGCACACAGGAATGGTTGAGAGTTACAAGTCACTAGGCCTTAGTTCTCAACGGACTGTTGCTCCACACAATTCATTCAAGACCGCTGAAATCAGACGTGTGGCAGTTTTTTGGTAGGAGTTAAAAACTACGATTCTTCAAATTCTTGTTTGAACCATTCAAAAATATGAACTACGTTCTGATTAAAATTTTGGAACGCCCCAAAAAGATATTATTTAATAAATTTGTCTAATGCTCTTTTTAGAAATTTGAATGAAATATTTTAAAAACTGGCATAATTTAAAGAAGAACATTCAAAATCATTGGTAACAATATCATCGTTGAAATATATCATAATGTTTCTTACCTTTTCGTTTTTATAGCTAATTTAACGAATATTTCTTTAGTACCCCGTGCGTCGCATATCTCCCCTAAGGCTTTTCAAAAATAAAACTCGCGCTAGATAGAAGTACATGATAGTCATTGTAACCGATGCTCATCAAAACCCAACTTAGGTCGCACAGTCAAGGTCAAGTACAAAGATTCGTTCTATAGCCGTACTACTTAAATGTAAAATACTTTAGCACACTCTGTATTTTTATATCATTGCAACATTTGACAGTTGACAGCTTAGAGTTGCTGGAGAAGGAGAAGAAAATATCAACATCTTTGAACAACGCTCAACAAACAGAAATCAAAGACAAAAATTGCTAAGACATCGTCAAATGTATGATCAGAATAGTATGATTTCATTTCCTTAACAGTTATAAGAAACAATGTAGAAAAACTAGGACGATTCAATTTTTAATAGAATCAATACAATTCAAAAATAAAATGTTGACAAATAATCTACATACATAGGTTTGCTATATTTGGTGTACTTCATGTTTAATTATAAAAATTACGATCTTGTAGAAAAAGCTGTGTTTTTTCTCTTCAAATCCTAGTTTAAACCATTAGACATCCTTTATAACTATTTCTTCAAGCATTTAGAGTAAAAAAAAAACATCAAATCAAAAAAAAAATACCCTTCAACATTTATGTAAAAAGAAGCAGAACATTTTTCGCCAGAACACAAAAACGCCATTTAAACTACATTTTGTAGGCCTTGTTGAGAAAATTACCTTGCATTAAATCACTTCATCGGCTTATTTTCTTTTTATTATCAAAAACTATTTGAACAAAATAATTACATCTCGAGAATATTAATATAAAGCTTTAAAGTCATTCTTGATAACATGTTTCTTCAAAGCGTCATTATAATCCTGATGTATACCTATTATCCTTATAATTACAACTTATTATTACTTCCTTGAATAATCCATTTATCTTAAAATGTTTTCGAGCAGAAATTCATATTGCTTTTGCTGATGCGCTCAACTCATCCGTAACTCTTATGGTTTATATACAGGAATAGAACAGATTGTTGTTGCCGTGTGCCGTGTAGTCTGTGTCGTCGTGGGTCGGTCGGTCGCCTTCATTGTCATCGTCATCGTTGTTTACCTGTGTCAGAAGTATGTTCTTGAGCTTAAGAACAAGAATGCACTTTAGAATGATGACACTTAAAACAAAACTGCGAAGAAAAACGTAAGAAATCTTGAAGAAGATATAGCATTCCTTTTACTTTAGCTTTAGTGCTATATTAGCGTCCCCTGACTGACAATGGCAGTGGTAGTGGCAGTGGCACTAAAAATTCATCTTGGTAACAAATATATTGTTTTTTCTGCCTCGCCAGACTTTAACCAGAGAAACGAAAACACTTTTGAACTTTAACAGAGACGTATCATTAACTTTGATTGTTATTTTGTATTGTAAGAAAAATTTGTAAGGCTGCTTTGAACTTTGTATACTATTTTAAATTTTAAAGTGAAAAGTTGTAAAAGTTATTCTGATACTTTTTCATTTTTAATGTTAATTAAATATATTTTTTTCTACTCTGTCAAAGTTTACCTTTGGTTATTTCAATGTAAAGTCTAAGAAATTTACTTTACCTTAAGCATCTTGCACATGAGCTACGAACTGCGAACTGCGAACTGTGGATGTTCGCATATTTTGACTTTTCTTTCACATGAGCTTTATTTCTATTCGCAGACAGCGACGAATTGTCAACCCTTTTCTCCATACTTTCCTCAGCCATGATCTTTCACACAAAAACAAAACAAGAGTGGTATAATTTTGAGGTTAAGTTGAGCGCGAACAATTTATTCGTTGCAGTGTGGATGGTATGTGGAACGCGAATAGAGTTTGACAATTCGTAGCAACCACACTGCGATTCGTTACTACCAAATTGTTTTTACAAAATTCTCTTGTTTTAGAGAACAAAATGCAAATTGTTTTATCCTAATATTAGTGTCAATTGGTTTCTTATAATTTAAATGTGTTTTTGTGTGGAATTGACTTTTTGAAATGTGTAAAATCACGTTTGTTCATCCATTCGCAGTTCGCAGTTCGTTGCTCATGTGCAAGGCACTTTATACAGAAATGGTGATTCTGCAACAGCCACATATAGTGCCTTAAGAGGAGTTCAACTACGCAAGCAATTGGAAAAATTGCAAAGAAATTTAAAGAGACTGGATTGGTTACAGATATTGGTAGGCCTGTGTACCATCGTTTCGCTCGTACTACTGAAAATATCGCTGCTATACTGTAATTGAAAGTGTTGCCGAAGACTCGAATGTGTCGATTCCTCGTCGTTCTCAGGAATTAGGAGTGTCTTATGGCACATTATGCCGTATTTTGCATTCGGATCTATACGTACATCCATATAAAGTCCAGCTCACACGATTTGACACAGCTGGATTTTTGTTTGTGGGGCTACTCGTGGGCGCTACAGTCCGGTACGGACCTGGGCCCCCACCAACATGCGTCTTTATAAAGCTCGGTGCCTAGTCTCAAGTTTCACAAGCCAAGGTGGGTGAGGTCCTCTCCCACCTACATGCGCCACCTGAGTCAAGGACACCCACCCGAAGAGTTTTTCTCTCGAACCATCCTAAGACAATCTCTCATCTTTATTTGACAGGGTTCAGGCCTCAGCGCCATAAATGAGAACTGGGATGATGAGCGTTTTATGTATGGTGAGTTTTTCGAAAGAGGCTTTTACAACTCAATTTCTTTCTAAGTCCAAAGCAGCAGGTAGACAAAAGTCCTTAACTACTTCAAAGTTATAGATGTCCATGGTGACGTTTTGTAAAAGACGTCGTCGTTCAATATCCTCTTTTGATGCCAGCATATACTTGGTCTTGCCCTCATTGTCCACTAAACCCATCTTCTTCGATTCTATCCCAATGCTCAAGCACGCTCCACTGACATCACGCTTAGATCTTCCAATAATGTCAATATCATTTGCGTATCCGAGTAATTGGATGAACCTTTGGAAGATTGTGCCTCTAGTGTTGACGGTTGAGTTTTGCACAATTCTTTCCGGATCGCCTTGTCTAAAACCTTTTTTGACATCAAAAGCATCGGTGAGATCTTTTCCGACCTTGATAGAGCAGCGTGCATTCTCCATCGTCATTTTTCACAAACAGATAAGTTTGACTAAACATTGCTTTGTAAAGCTCTTCTCTATAGATGCTGTCATACGCTGCTTTAAAATCGATAAAGAGATAGTGGATATCGACTTGCAGTTCCTGGGGTTTTCCCGAGATCTGCCAATAGTGGACTTTCCTGATCTGAATCCACATTGATAAGGACCTATCAGGTTATTGACGAACTGCTTCAGAAATTCACATAATATGGTAGAAAGGATCTTATATACGATGTTCAAGATACTAAGGCCTCTGTAGCTGGCGCAATTCAGAGGGTCTACTTTTTCGTGTATTGGGCGAGCTATGCTGAGATTCCACTGTGTTTCCTGTTCAAAAACTGAGAAATTCTATGAAAAAACTAGAGTTCTAATACCTGACTTCCTTAAACGTGCATTATCCTTTTTCTTTTTATTAATTTCATGTTGCATCATAAATAAAAGAAGTAGAATTAAATTATCCCCTAAGGGTGCTCAAAACCCGAATTATAAATTTTATATGATATTAAACTGAATTTTAGATAAATTCGAAATCATATCATTTTGAGTTAAGATAACCCAAGCACGAAAAATTTCCATTACTCCTATAACTCATATCTTATTGCTGAATAGACAACTTACAAATATTACCATAATTTTTGAACTCAGGATCCGTTTTACTTTGAATAAATTAGAATATTTCCATTTGGAATTTTTTATGGTCTATCGTTATTACATTTCGAAAAGTTATGTTTCCTTTCCAAGGTTCAAAGATAAGTTGGAATTTCTCTAAACTACGAACTCCAAAATCACATAATCTAATACATTTCCGTTAGAAGACAAGACTGAAAATATTATTATTGACCATTCAAGTGATTTATACTAACGAAATAAATAAATACACGATGTGTTATTCGTAGACCGTAAACCATATTCAACCTAAAGCAACCATCATAACACCAAAAAGTGTTATAACCTTTACCCAAACGTGCCTTAGGAGCTTACAAAAAGATTGCACTCAATCCTATTCAAGAAGTCATAAACAAAAAAAAAACCGTTCTAAGAGCTTGTTGCAGGATTAAAAATAATGAAATAAGAAAAAAAAAATATTGTTTTTGCATATAGAAACCATTTAGATGAACAAACCTCCCCCGTGCCTCTGGAGTCGTGTTCGGCTTACAAAAAGTTGACCATAAATCTCAACAAAAATGCCAAAATGTTAAATAAATTAAAAACCTTCTCCATAAGGCTGCTATGCCATTTCTTTTTAGGCATTTGAACTGATTCTAGCTTAGCTGGTCGGTTGGTCGGTGAGTTCAAGCACTGCTGCAAGGATGAAGGATGAAGGATTATAAAGCAACTGACCTTTGTCCTCTTTATTCATTATTTTTTTTTTCGTGAGATTTGTTTGGCCCGCGGTGATTTATAAGGTATTTTTTTGAGTTGCCTTCCTCTCAACCTAGTCGTGGCTGCTTCTGTCTTTTGTATACAAAATGGTTGCAGGAAGATTGCGTGCAAGACCTTTAGGTTGCACTGCACATCATTTTCAATCCAAAAACCCATCCTGCACAACTTACCTTGGCTCCTCTCACCGTCTCTAGTCCTGGTAAAGAGGTAAAAGCGAAGGTAAATTTGGGAAGGAAAAGAGTTGGGTTGGCTGTAAGAACCGACACACTATAAATTTAACGAATCTAATGGATGCATCATTTTTATTAACTCCTTTTGCCACATATAGCGGTGGTACACTCCGAATCAATTAATATAGTCTATATTTGATTTAATGTAACCGTGCGTCGAACTTAAAGGAGGTTGGAATTGAGCTGTTATATTACAACTGTGTCCATTAAACCTTCTTTTGGTGGTTATAAAAACGCTTTTGGATAACGGCGGCGGCGGTGGCAGGTAATAGAATTAAAATTTCCTGTAACTTATTTAAACAAGTGGTGATTTTAATCAAGTGATCCGAACTGTATGTTATATACGATGGCAAAATTGTTGTGAAGAATGCGAAGAATTCATTTCAATTTCACCTTTTCACTCCGCGATATATTGTTAAAATGTAAAATGGCCTCAGATATGAACTCAGCTCAACTCAGCCAGCAAGCCAGTAGTTTTGAGGGCAAACTTTATTAGCAATCTCGCGTAATAATAATTTAACTCTCTCCCTTGTCGACGACCGACCGAACGAACGCAGCGTAGAGTGAATTGTTAGGAATTTAAATTCACAAGGCTTATGCAAGCTTAACCTTCCCACAAAAATAAAAATGTAGCAACTTTACTTATGTGGAATATTTATGCACATATTTTTGTACATGAATGTAAATTGTATGTACAAAGGTTTAGTATATCCATGTGGAATATATGTATGTATGTATTTACCTACATATATACTTATTTATAGAGGGAGCACTTTGCGGCTTGAGGTGATGGAACGTTAACTAATCTCGCACTCTGAATCCTCATTCTTGGCGGAGTAATTAGAAAAGTTTGTTATAGCTTTTAAAAATGTCTTAAGCTATATAGAGTTAGGATTATGGAAAACATAGAAAACTCAGAGTATGTTGTTTAATGCTTGAAGAAAAAATAGAAACATAAATATATTTTATTTTGATGTAAGATATTGTTGAGTTTATGAACTAAGTTGAACAAAAGTTGTGACTTTTGTACAACTAATAATTGTATGTTGTCTGGAAATACGTAATAGGGACTCTCAAATATCCATTAGTTTTCATTCGAAGGGTGGATCTTGAGGTTTAGTGAGTTGGTAAATAGAAGAGACTGGAGTTGCTCACGAATTATTTCTGTTAGGACTGTATTGGGTTAAAATATATGCAAAGCCTTAAGTAATCTTTATGTTTTATTTAATGTTTTTTTTTGGTGCCACCCTGACTGTCCCTAACCTAATCCTTAAACCTATGTATGCCAGCCAAGACCAAACGCCCTAGTCAACTTTAAATGACATTCTCAATTTGAATCCACCAAAACTGGTTCTCCTCCCTCAACCTATCTCTTCAGTCCCTATCGGAAACAGTCCTACTGAACCGAAGGCACTCGGCTCCGTCCAGTGCGGGAACGTAAAGGAGTCGCTTATCTACAGTTTTACGGCTGACGTGGTAGATTACCGGAACCGCCTCCCTATCCTGTATCAGCCCTCGATTGTCTAAATAGAGGAAAGCTTCGGGCGGAATGTTGCCACTTAAACTTGCACTTTCGTAGTACTCATTGTTAGGGTAGTAAGCCCCAAAAATTAAGCTGTTTGTCGAAGACAACGCTAAGGTACTTTAATATACTTTTATTCGCCAGTGGCTGTCAATTTGGTCCAACGATCACTAGATTTTTCCAGTTCTTTCTCGTATCCCTTGAGACTCCATACAGCGGAGTCCTGAACAGAATAGTTTCGCATTTTTGAAAGTTGTATTTCAACTTCCAGTCATCGCAATATTGCTGAATCTTGTCGAAAAGTCACCCTGCAAAAGTGTCTTCATAACCTCAATTTTTGGGTACGTAATTAGGTCGTCGGCGTGCGTTATTACCTGGGTCAGACTTGCTATCAGATCACTGGTGTAAATGCTCCCTGTTGAAGACAATTTTTAATATCAAAGATTTTTTATATGTTACATTGCCAATTTTGACAATAAACCGTCAAACGCAGCATGAATAGTGTCATGTCCCGCCTTAAAGCCGAACTGATTATCCGGAATTATTTTGTTGTTCTCTGCCCACTTGGACAGAGCTCTATTTATAACCTTCTCGAATACTTTACTGATGATACTCGGCAGAAGACTTATCGACCGGAGATTCGACGAATTGGAGTTGTCCTTTCCCTTTTTCGTTAAATAGTTTAATAAAACCTGAACTTTTTAATACTCCCTCCAACATCGAAGATCTTGACGACAAAGTCAATAATCTAACATTAGCCCTAAACAAAGCTCTAGATACTGCATGCCCTCTTATACAAGTAAGAGGTAAAAAGAAGCCACACTGGTGGAACTCAGGGCTGGATCCACTTCGAAAAGAATGCAGAAAACTCTTTAACAGAGCCAAAGCTTCTAGAGACATGTCTGACTGGGACTCATATAAAGAATCACTGAAGATTTATAAAAAAGAACTGAGGAAAACCAAACGATCGTCTTGGAGAAACTTCTGTAACAACGTGGAAGATTGCTCCGAAGCATCCAGGCTGCGCAAAATCCTCTCCAAAAATCCAATCATGCCAAGCTGCTTGAAAAACGCCTCTGGCCTCTGGACCAATTCAAGCGAAGAATCGCTCAACTTGCTACTAGACGTCCACTTTCCTGGTAGCTCTAATATTATTAATAATATTGCATTTAACAATGGTGACAATACTCTACAACCCCCACAAGGTCTAGTCACTAGGGAAAAACTCAAATGGGCTATTAACAGCTTTAAACCATACAAATCTGCTGGTCCGGATGGTGTAATTCCAGCCGAACTGCAAGAAAATGCAAGTTTTCTAATACCCATCCTAGAAAACATCTTCAAGGGTTGCCTTAATTTGGCATACATCCCGATGTCTTGGAGACAAGTTAAAGTTGTCTTTATTCCAAAAGCTGGAAAATCCAGTCACGTTAACCCTAAAGACTTAAGACCCATCAGCTTATCATCATTCCTTCTCAAAACTTTTGAGCGTTTGATCGATATTTACTTAAGGGAAAGTATTGATAAGTCCCTCCTTTCAAAGGCTCAACATGCCTACAACAAAGGGAAATCAGTTGAAACGGCTCTACACAGTATAGTACGTACAATCGAATATTCCCTCCATCATAAAGAGTACACCTTAGTTGCCTTCTTAGACATAGAAGGTGCATTTAACAATGTCGACACATCTGCAATTGCACGTGTATTGACATCTCTGAAGGTAGATAAGTCGATCAGCGAATTGATCAATCAGATGCTGATAAGCAGGATTATCAATTCAAAACTGGGCGATTTTACTACACAAAGGGGTGTCAGCAGAGGTACGCCACAAGGTGGTGTCCTATCCCCTCTCCTCTGGAATTTAGTAATAAATGAATTACTAACTACTCTAGAAAGAGAGGGATACAGAGTGTTTGCCTATGCGGACGATGTTGCTATTGCAATAACGGGTAAACATCCCAATATACTAAAAGAACTCTTACAAAACGCTTTAAATAAGCTCACCAGATGGACTAATCGGTGTGGACTAGGTGTTAACCCTCAAAAAACCGACCTTGTCCTCTTCACAAGGAAATACAAAGTCCCACACATTGACCCTCCCCTCATAAACGGTGTACCACTTAAATTCTCTGATCAAGCAAAATACTTGGGTCTCATTTTAGATAAGAAATTAAGTTGGAAACCTAATATTCAAGAGAGAATAAACAAAGCCACAGTAGCCCTGTTCTCCTGTAAAAAGGCCATTGGTAATAAATGGGGCCTACAGCCCCGAATTACGCACTGGCTATACATCTCGGTCATAAGACCGATCCTTACTCATGGAATAGTGGTATGGTGGACGGCGCTAGATACAGCGACAAATCGCGATAAACTCAGCAAAGTCCAACGAACAGCCTGCCTGTGTATGGGAGGAGCACTTCGCTCCACCCCCTCCGCTTCACTAGATGTTCTGTTCCATCTAATACCGCTGGACTTTTTCAGCAAGCAAACGGCCGCTAATACTGCCATACGGCTTCAGGCCTCCTCTCTGTGGATCAATAATGGAATTGGCCACACCACTATTTTGAACTCGTTCAGAACTATAAATAGTAATATTGACTACACCATACCCCATCCTCAGTTCAACAACTATAGCTTCAAAGTGACTATACCTCCCAGGTCTTCTTGGGAGAATACATCATTTTTGGACGATGGTCCTATAAACTTTTACACAGACGGATCAAAAACGGAGGATGGGGTTGGTGGTGGCGTATACTCAGATAGACTTAACTTAAGTCTCTCCTTTCGTCTACCCGATCATTGTAGCGTGTTCCAAGCTGAAATCCTGGCTATAAAAGAAGTCCTATCCTGGCTTAGAGAAAACGTAATATCAACAAATGATATACGCATCTTCTCGGATAGCCAAGCTGCGTTAAAATCCTTAGACTCTGTCTCTACAAATTCACTAACAGCCCTTAATTGTCGATCATCTCTTACGGAGATGGCTACACAGTTCAACATTCACCTTTTCTGGGTGCCGGGCCATAGAGACATTCCAGGAAATTGCAAAGCTGACGAACTTGCAAAAAGCGGAACAACTTTACCTCTGCTGGCTCACAATGCTAGCATAGGTATCCCCTTAGCTACATGTAAACTCATGCTAAAGCAAGATACCATAGAGAAAACAAACTTCAGGTGGAATAACACCACCACCTGTGTAGCGACTAAACGAATTTGGCCTAATCTTAGCGCCAAGCGCTCAAAACAATTAATCTCTCTGAGTAGATTGCACATTAGCTACGTTATAGGTGTCCTGACTGGGCACTGCTTAATAGGAAGACATGCTATTCGACTTGGAGCCCCTGCAAATGATTTTTGTAGGAGTTGCATGGACGAAGAAGAAGAGGAGACAATCTCTCATCTTCTGTGCACATGCCCTGCCTTATCACAAAGACGTAGAATCCACCTTGGAGACTACTACTTTAACGATACCAGTGATCTAAAAAAATCAGACATTACTTGTCTCCTACGCTTCATTCGAAGCTCCAATTGGTTCAACGAGTTAAGCTGATTAACTGATCCATGTGGTATCACAACGGACCATACTTTGGTCTAAGTGTGTTGGACGTCCCAAACCAACAGCCACTTTAACCTAACCTAACCTTCCCTTTTTCGGGAGAGGATGTACTACAGCTGTCTTCCAGCGGACCTGATAATATGCATTATTCATAACATTGTTAAACAGAGTGGTATAAATGTCCACAGCTTCCTGAGGTAAATGTCGTAGTACAATGTAGGATATACCATCGACACCTACTGACTTTTTTTTCTTTAATGAATCGAAGTTGAGCTGGAGCTCTTTCTTCGTGACTAACAGGGTATTAGTCCGAAAAAAAAAGATCTTTTCCAGTCATTACACTGTATAAGACGTAATTTGCTGTTGGCCACAAGTTCGTTCTCGAATATTTCAGAAGGCGCTAACGAGAGAGAAGTGCCTCTAGGGTGGAACTTTTAGAAAGTACCTAAGATAGTATAATATTCTGTTTAACACAAAATGTTTGTTATATCATCTTTTTCTACAACATAACTCTTAAATAACTATTTATAATGTCCGTATTTAGAAAATACTAGGGATTAGACCAGGGCTATTATAATCCTTTATTGAAATCAATGAGTTTTAAATTTGTTTCATATTTAAAAAAAAACGAACTCTATGATTGTGTTAGAAGAATTTCTTCAACTTATTCAACTTCTCAAACTTTGTTCGTTACGAAATATCCAAAATATGACTCATCTGTTCTCTCCACCCCTAAAGCAATTGTTATTATTCTTTACATTAAGTATAACTACAACTACTATGTATATCATAACAAAACTCTTGTTCTCAAAAAACACAACAACAAAAAATATCAAACGAAATCAAAACTGCTAGCACAACTTTGTCATCAAAAACTATCTGCTTTTTCATTTTCTATAAAAATGTATCTACATACATAACAGACGTATGTAGTTATCTAACTAAGCAAAGAAAAGCATATCCTATACATATACACACATTACACATACATACAATGTAAACATAATGTATCTGTGTATGTATTTTCTTTTTTTTCATTGAAAATCCAAACAAAAATTAATCTCAGATTTTATGTCATATTATTGTATGGAATGGTGGATATATGGTACAAATGAAAAATGAACGAACAACCCGTATCAGGAAAAGCTCTTCTTGTAAAAATGCTGAGATTTTTTTGAATTTATATACAGTGTGTCCGGTGAAGAAAAAAGTCAATCCTGAAGCGACTAAAAGTCCACTTCATATAAATAAAATAAGTTTTAAGTCAATATCTTTCTTTGTTCTCAAAATACTTCAGCCGAAAACCATTTCTTATCAGTTTTTTTTCGCTGTTTTTGTGGGTTATCGTTGTCAATTAACTTTTTCTAAAAACCCCACTTAATTTTTGTAAAAGTCCCGTCTTTATCTTTCTATGCTAAAAACTAATTTTAAGTCGATATTCCTGAGGGTTCTTACAATATTGCCACAAAAGATCCCAAATGTACGCATGTTCGTACACAAGCACCCACAGATATCTCTCTAAAAACTCTATATTCAGGTTTTAGGGATATTCAAACCTCGAGAAATGTCATCATTTTCAATTCGAAGCATTCGGGAAATTTAGAATAACTTTTAAAATGGCCTACCTTGGAGTGTTCTTTATAGATGAATTCCATCGATTTTCAGCAAATTTTTTTAGCAATAGATCTCTTTAACTTTAATTTTTCAATTTTTAAAAATAAAAATAAGTGTAACTATTGTTTATTACAAAAATCCAAGAGTTATTTAATTTTAATATCAATGATGTATTTTGACACAATTATTGTAGAAAATTGTTTAAAAAGAATACAAAAGTTAAACATATTTTGAGTACCCTTTGAGGTAGACACTTTATATTTCTGGTTTAAGTGCAGTCATAAAGTGGTCTATAAGCCGTTTAAGAATTATCCATTCTATACAGGACACCCTGTATATATTATACACATACAAATGTACCTTTATATTAATATTGTGTATACTATACCATGTATAAAGGATAGTTGAGGTACATTGAAATGTATTGTGTGCAAAATTCAGGACAATTTTTCGAGAAAAACTCTAATGTCACTTTTAAATACACTCAATTGAATTTCTCAATTTAAATTGATATAAAAACTTAAGATACTATTTTTAATGTCTAAATGCTTTGAACCTGGTATTAATAATCTTATCATTGGATTGCTTGTAGCTGTTCAAGGTTTGGTTAGAGTTCTATATTTTTCCTTTGTTTAAAGGTTTCGAATATACGAAATATGAGAAGATTTCAATGAGAACCTCCTGAAACTGTTAATTGACGATCATTCATTTCGTAGTTTCAATATGGAAGCGCAGGAATTTGACACTTGTCAAACTCAGCTGTCATTTGAAATGTCATAATATTAGTTAAATATTTTTCATTTGCCAAGAAAGGAGGCCTTCTGAATTGCGCCAACTACAGAGGCATCAATCTTATGAATATTGCAACAATCAGATAGGTCCTTAGCAGTGTGGCTTAAAACCAGAAAAGTCCACTATTGAAAAAATATTAGCATTGCGGCATATCTTGCAAAAAACCCAGGAACTTAAAATCGACACCCACCATCTTTTCATCGATTTTAAAGCTGTTTATGACAGCTTCTATAGGGTCTAGTTTTGGCATCTCTGTCAAACTTATCTGTTTGTGAGGAATGACGATGAGATATGCACGCTACTCTATCATGGTCGGAAAAGATCTCACCGATGCATTTGATGTCAAAAAATGTTTTAGACAAGGGGAAGCACTGTCATGCGACTTCTTCAATATCGTTCTTGAAAGAATGAGTTAAAGAGTTTGTCTTTTTAGGCACCGATATAAATTTAGACAACGACACCAACGCTGAAATCAAAAGAAGAAAACTCTTGCAAATCGCTACTTCTTTCGACTTAGAAGGCAATTGAGTATAGTAAAGTCCTCTCTAGAGCATCTATAAAACACTCATCATCCCGGTTGTCATTTATGGCGCTGAAGCTATGGAAAGATGAGAACTTCTTAGAATGCTTTGAGAAAAAAATTCTTCGGGTGATTTTTTCCCCGCCTGCATAGATGGAGAGTGGAGGATCAGATGCAACGACGAATTGTACGGGCTGTAGTGTATAGCTACTATTACCTGGTTAAAAGGATAAAAGTCCAACGACTTAAATGGATGGGTCATGTAGTGCGAATTGACATCAAGGTTCCAGCCCTGAAGGTATTCGAATTCCATCCCGAGGGACGACCCATTAGAGGAAAACCGCGACTCAAGTGGCGCACGCAGGTGGGAGACGACCTAAACCAACTTGGCGTGCGAAACTGGAGACAACTAGGGACCAAGTTGGCTGGAGACCCATGTTAGATTCATCCTTATTTTAGATTTTCTGTTGTGACACAAAATGTGTGTTTCTATGGTTGTTGTCTTGTCCTAAAGAACTTTGGTTAGAATATCGGATATATGAGATACTCCTGAAATAGGGCCACTTGTGTAATTTAAAGTTGGTAGCCCTGACTACCATTTGATGTGGCTCAGCTGTCATTTGATGTGGCATAATATAAATTGAATTTACCATAATGGATCGCTTCAAAATGGAATAATGAGTTAAAATTATTAAAAGCTACTGAAAAATTCAAACTGAGCAACTTTTTGAGCATTAAGCTATGATTATGGTCGTCAAAATCAACCGAGTTCTCATAAGCAATTTCGATTTTAAAAATACAAATTTGTCTTCAGCGATGAAGCTCATTTATGGTGGTTAAACGGGTGCATTTATCAGCAAAATGTTCATATTTATAGTCATCATAATTCACAAGCTATTCGCTCGAAATTATTTTTTCAGAACCAATGGCAAACCCTTTTCTTTATATTAAAGATAAATTCTTGGCCATAAATAAAATTATATGCGTTTTATTTCATCTTAAAAACCATACGCCTAAAAAAACACCCTTTATGTATTTGAATATCCAAACAATTTTTGAGTATTCGGATACTATTTGAGGCATTGCCTTCGAATCATATTTTTAAGAGAATTCTATTTTCAAGGCCAAAGATCAAACTCCATTTTTTTAAGAGATTTTTAGTTTCAAGCCCAAAGATCGAATACGAGGTTTTGACTGTATATCAAGATATTAAAGGGTATATTTCCGAAAAAAACCCACGATGATATCAAAAATCACCTCCATGATTTTTGAGAAATATTACTCCCAAACACTTAATATGGTCGTTTTTCGAAAAAGATTTTTACTTTCATCTTATAATGGTGTCAACTTTTTATGTTATTTTTATTCTTAAATGAAATCGAATTTTTTGAACACACAACTTCAAGTCATACTAAAATCAATAGATGTTTTTTTTTTTTGTCCTGGATTTATATGTACATATGTATGTACATAAAGCTAAATCTTTTCATTAGGTTTTTGATAAAAATCAATTGATGACAGCATAGTAAATATTTATAACTTTGTCCTCAATAAATTTTCAACAAAACAAAATCAATTTTCAAATAAATTTATTGCAAAATGAAAAAAAAGAAAAAGAACACAATAGTTAAAAACTTTTTCTCTAAGATATAATCACAAAAAAAAGAAAAAAGAATTAAGTGAAAGCGAAAGTGCTCTCCATTTAGCAAGAAGAAAATACAACAAAAGTAACTTTTGAGTTGTTGTATCTTCAACTTGAAAAATCAAACTTTTTCATTTCGCAACTTAAATTAATTAATTTACCCCATTAAACCGATCTAATTTAGTTCTGCCTCTGGTTCTTTGGTCTTATTTATTGGTTTTGTAATAATTCAAAAAGTTTATATATGAAAAACGATTTTAAATCCAATATAATTATTTAACGATTATTGTAGATTGTAAATGATAAAATATTTCAATACTCTTTATCTGTTTTCTATTTCTCATCTTCAAACTGTCCGTACTGAGTACTGACTAATCCGAATTAGTGTCAGGAAGTTAAAGACGGATAACATGAACTGATTTTTAAAGCGTTTTCTGTATAGTTTTATTTTTTTTATTTTTCTCAAGAGAAAACCTTAGTCTCCATTATGAGATGATATTGAGAAAGGGGTTGTGGGCTTGTTTCAAAAACGTGATGAAGATGGGGTTACATCAGAGTAGTAACGAGATTTCTTTTCAATTTAGGTGAAGCGTGTAAACGAAAAAATAAGAAACTACATATATAAAGTACACTGTACATTGTAAACTACCCTAAGTTAACTTCGTAGGAGCTGAGAGCTGACGTTTAAATTGATGAGTTTTGTGATTTAAAGTTTTCATTGTGCACTTAAAATTCGTGTTAAATGAAGTAGAATTATTGGAAGTATTTATAGATCCGCTTTACTCTACTATATGTAGATATAACTTAGAGTGTATAGCGTTTCAAGAAATTGAATCATTTCACTTCAGCTTATATTCAGATACATTTTACATGATTTTAACATAAGTACATACTTTATGGATATCATTTTACAGGTAAAAACGATATTTCGAAAAAGGAGGTAATATATGTTAGTGAATTTGAATACAAATTGATACCTGTTTCATAATTCACTTGGCTTGGAAAATTATACTTTAAATGTCGTTCCATCGAACTTCTATTTTCATATATGTACATACGTATGAAAAGATATTAAAGAAAGGTACATAACCAAGTATCAATACTGTTCATTATGTGATTAATTAACTGTTGTTGCATTTTGAGGCCTTAAAAATGAGAAATGAGTGTGTCCAAAAGGTATTAGAAACGTCATTACCTATAACTTTTCTTAGAATGTTATTCATCATTTCAGAAATCTTAGACATTTAGACGACTAACTATAGAACCAAATAAAGCACATACGGCAATTTTCTTGACCAAGTTCTAGTCTGTGAAACTCTGAAAAATTAGATTTTCGATTGAGTTCTAAGTCATTTCTTCAACAAGCTCTCAAGCGTTAAAACTCTGATTAAAATCTCAGGCTTGGATAGAACTTTGATGTATTAGACCTCCAAATTTGGGGTATAGGATGTTAGAACTCAATTTTAGTGTTTGTAATTCTTATATTAATTATTATATATATATATAATTATTATTATCTTATAATATCACCAATACTCTACGTTCAATATTGTCCAAGAGGCTTAAGTAACTTGCAGGAGCACCAGCCCACCTTTGGACTTATGTAAGTCTTGAAGATAATAGCCAGATCAAAAGTGGAGACAAATTTCGTGCATCGCCTTAGAAAACTCAAACATCTTGCGGCATTTTTTCGTTTTTTTTTCGCATTTGTTATCGTTTCATAAGAGGTGGTTAGTGACACACATACCGAGAATATCAAGGTTCAGTCTCATTGAAGCAGGTGCCATGTCATCCATGGATAATTACAAGGGGGCATATTTCACTTTAACGATACAAGACAGCATTGGGTTTTCGAAGCATTAAATTCCACTCGGTTTCGTATTCCCCATTGTACAATGCTATTTAGGTAGGAATTTAATGAGCTTATCATATTGTCGTTGCAGTTCCACATTTGAACAAGAGGCATGTGAGTCTGAAATATGAATATGAAAAGCTAAGAGTACTATCGTCAGCGAAACAGGAGATCTTTAACAAAAAAGAAAAAGAGTGTTGGAGATAGAACAGAGCCCTGGGGCACACCACTATTTATTTTTTGGTTTTCAGACCAATTATATGTGTTAAGATCCCTTAGGAAACTTGAAGATTTTTCCCATAGAAACACTAACGTGCTCAATTACAGGCGAAGTCATAACACCCACTGGCAGCGTTGAATTGTCAGCAAACTGCCTACCGAAGATATTAATTTTCTCTAAAGAGCTACCAAATGTAGTGTCATTAACAACGAAAGTAGGAACCAAGTAGAGAAAGAATTTTTCATGTTTTTTTACGAATAACCAACAATTTGTACTGCCTTTGGGACGTTGTAAATTCTGGTCATGTATAAATTTGGTATGTCGAATATGGGCGTTGCAGTCTTTTCTGGCTTGTTTGAAATCTTCCAGCTTTCTTCAGCAGGATAACTTCATAGCAACCGAAACTTACTTTTTTGATGTTTTAATATTATGTTTCAATATAATTATTCCGAACTATAAGACTACACAAAAGAACATAAAAGTAATGCACATTATGATGACTGATAACTTCAAATCTCAAACGGATCGCCACGCTGATTCAAAAGTTATGGACATTCCTAGGAAGACATAAGATCCAAACAACCGTTTCTAATTTGTGGAACCTTAAGATCATATCTGCACAGTGAGTGAGCTTTTCGAAAGTTTATAAGAACCGAATAAGCAAAACTTCTCAGTGCCCTATCTGGTTAAAACCACATTTGACCAACTCATAATTTTCAATTGCCCGCCAAAAAGGTTTGATCTTCAAGCGAAAAACGACCCGCAATCGTTCAAACGATACCTTGGTAAATAAGTAATAACGATTTTTAACGTGACCTTCAAATTAAAACGGTTGCAGAAGTTTTTTAAAAAAAGTTGCATCGCAAAA
Organism: Eupeodes luniger; assembly: GCA_951509635.1. Lineage (NCBI taxonomy): Eukaryota > Metazoa > Arthropoda > Insecta > Diptera > Syrphidae > Eupeodes > Eupeodes luniger. Next base: position 46,649,046 of record OX608075.1, read on the forward strand.
CAGCGACTGCAAAGTCTTACCAACTATGAAGTGGAGACCGTCTTAAATGTTAGAGATAATGCCTCATGGGCTGATGAACTAAAGGCTATAGAAAAGTATTACAACTATTGACTTCCCCAAAGGTAAATTGTAATTTATGAAAGAAAAATTATTTGTCGATCTTTTATAGATTGGTCCCGATTAACCGGTGGCGGCTTTAGAGCTATTTGAGACCCATACTGCTCAGTACCGATTGTTACCAAGAGATTTTTTAAAATATTGATCAGATAGAAAAAAAAATTGTCGTAGATCTTTCTATCATTGGTTGGATCACCTTTCGATTGAGAAAGCATTATGAATATTTTGTTAGACTTTTCCATCTTCCCATTGGTTTTCAAACGTTGGATGTTTTGTACTATTCCCGAAATAAATATATTTTATGATTTTTATGAAAATATTAGAAATCGCATACTTATTCTAAAACTCTATAACTGACTAATGACAGATTTTTTTAAAAATTCATGTTCCAATTTTCCATATGTCAGGCACTGGTGTCATAATTTGATTTTTGGCTTTAGACTCTTGATTACATCCAAAATTCAAAAACGTAGAACAAGTTTATAAAATACACAACGCTTTGGCAGTATCCCTTTTTAAAAACATTTAAAAGATTTTATTTTGTTTGTATTAAATACCTGTTCCATGTGGTGCTAGATGTTCAATATTGTTGAAAACAAGTCCTGTAAAAAAAACAAAAACATATTTGTAAAATCACATGAATTTAATTTATAGTAATTCAATTAAAAGTTTATTACTAACTATAGATAGTCTTTTGAAATTTTTGAAAGTTATTATAATTCTGAAACGCTTAAATAAGTTTGTGTTCATAATGTGAGCCATTTCATTTTAATCTCATATCAATCAATTCTTTTTGTACAAATTTCTAATCTAGATACAAAAACCAAAACGTTTTCAATTTTAACAATTTGCTGGTGATATGCAACATTAAATCGAATGCGTTCTAAATGTATGAATTGAACATAAATATGTACATATATGTTTATCATAAAAATATTGCATAACAAATATTCACATCCTTTGAATGAATGCAATTCTAAAATTTTGATTGCGATTTCATCAAAACAAAGCTGAACTAAAGGACATGACATTAATAATTATTATTTACATAAGGACAAATATTATTTCCCATATTTCATGTATACCATCTGCAATGCTATATCATGTTTGTATGTTCAATTATAATTTCAATATCGGATGTTCAAATTAAATCATATTTTCCATTTATTTATGGAGTTGGAAAACTCATAGCTGATTATTAAAGATAAAAGTGATGGTTTTGTAAATGTTTGCATATAATCATCTCCTATGAAAGTAAAGTGAGGTTAACTTCACAATAGTGTAAATATTTCACAAAATTTTAAAACAACATTTCAAATATTTAACACGGTCGTAACGGTCAATAGCTGGAGTTAATTTAGACAGGATCTGTCCGTTCTGAAAACAACTTGATAAAACATTTAAGTGCGTGGTACACTGGTCTTTAGTATATTTTTAAGAATATTCTTACTCATGCTGAAATCAAATAGGTTTAAATTGATATTTAAAAGTCTAGAGAGTTTAGTTCATGTCGCAATAAGCGCGGTGGTGAGAAACATGCATTCTTTGGAAACTACGGGTATTGTGATTACATCCATTGTAGTTTAAACCTATACCATTTAATAAATTAAGTGTAATAATTACACCAGTTAAAAATTGATGAATTGAGACAATATCATTATTAATCCTCCTTTGCGATAGAGGCTGCATTTGAAGAAGCTTATCCGATGTTCGTAAGGAGGGAGGGTATAAGGATGAGACCATAACAGTCCTCTTAAGTCGAAACGTATAAAGTTGCGTTGAATAGATTTCATCCTATTCTTGTGGATCTCGTAAAAAGGACTCCATAACTGGGATGCGTACTCAAGATGGGGGCGGACCAAAGTGTTTTATAGAGCGAGAATAATACGGATCTTGAAATTCCTAAGACCAACGTTTAGCAATTCCTAACTTTACTAACGATCGAACTCATATGCTACGTGAAATCAAGATTAGAATTAAAAAGAACTCCAAGGCCTTTAAAACCTATGAATGCGATGTATAGAGTGCTACGATATTTTATAATCAATCAAACTAGAAGTACTATTTTTAGAGAAAGTCATTGCCTGACATTTAATTGGGTTAAGATTTAGCCCATTCTTCTTGCACCCAATAACAAAACTGTTGATATCCTCTTGAAGTTATAACATATCGTTTAAAGATTTTATACTTATGAGGATTTTCATATCATCCGCATAGATTAAAATGTTACTTTATCGTACACAATTCATATCTACATCATTGATATCTAAGACAAGGAGTAGAGGTCCTAAATGACTACCCTGGGGAACTCTTGATTTGGCAGTAAAAGGATCAGAGAAATAACTTCTGAATTTAACTTGATAAGACCTAAGATAAAATCAATGTAATAAACAACTGAGGAGGAAACCCCATTGCCTTAAGCTTAAATGTGATGATATCATTAGAAATTTGGTCAAAAGCAGTCGAACTCTTGACCGAGTTCTAGGGTTTTTGAGCAATCTTGCAAAAATGCAAGTAGATTAGTAACTGTCGAACGTTTTCGCATAAATCCATGTTGTTGATTACATATAATATTCTTGCAGTTACAGGACAGTTTAGAGGTTTGTCTGTGATTACTAAGGTCAGACCTGTTAACCTTTTTAAAGACTGGTGTAATAAATGCCTTCGTCCATATTGTTGGGAATTTACCTGAACTTAGAGATACTGTAAATATGCGAATAAGGGAAGATGCCACTAAAGACTTTCTTAAGAAAATTAGAAGAATTGCTTATAAGTAATGCAAGATTTTGTTTTACGTCATTTGAACATTATTAAAGGTAAAGAAATTCTCATCTATTTGTGCAGAAGTTTCAATAAAAGATTGCTGTAAGTTGTTAGCAATCGCGTTACAAATTGGAGCACTAACTAAATTATCAAGCTAAAAAAAATTTTCCATATCAATGAAATATTCAGCATTGGAGAGAGATTTAAACTCTTTAAAGACGGTAACATATAGGTACTGCATTATTTGCAGCTGACATGCTTTTTATAAGATTTTTTCAAGACTTGTTTCTCGTGTTTCGAAGTATTTTAAGCTCTTTCGTATACCATGGATGACAAAAACTGGAATATTTGGATATTTCAAAAGGGACGATATATCTTATGCAGGAAACTAATGAAATTACAACGTACTTTAAAATTAGTATATTCTTCATACCACAAAGTAGATTGATGATCAGAAAGATGCTGAAAATTAGCTTTCCGAAAGTCTATAGAATATGAACAGTCATGAGAATTACTATTTTTTTAGTAAATGACCGTCCAATTCAAGAAAAACGTCAAGTGGGAGATGGTATATCCCAGTCTTATTATCTGGAGCAGAAGCATGGACTCTTTTCAAGGTATATGAAGGATCCCTTGATATCTTTGAGAGGAAGGTTCTAATATTTGGCGGAGACGATACAATCACGAACTATGTGAGCTGTACAAGAACTGGCCACTGGTCAAAAAAATTCGTGTTCAACGATTACGATGACTAGGGCATGTGGAGCGAATGAAAAACGCCTGAGGGAATCAGAAGCAGAGGCAGACCTCATCTCCGATGAAGTGATCAAGTTGAGGCCGTCGCATACCAGCTTGGTATTCGAAACTGGAGACAGCAAGATAGAGATCGATCTATTACTTGAGGCACAGGTGCACAATGCGCTGTAGCGCCAACTAAAGCAAGTAAATAAGGGAGATGGAATTTATCTATGTATATTCGATAGCAGACTTTGATTGAACTACTGCCGAACTTTAAGCGTCAGATGAAGAAAACTAAGTCGAGTTGTCGATTTAAAGAATTTTCAATACAGCTAACTTGCTGTTAGTCCGTGAAGATAATATGGTCTAATAATAGAAGTCTAAGTAAGATTCTTCAATCTTTCTATCACTACATTGTTACCTGGAAAAATATAACTTTCGTTTGAATTATTTTAAAGAACAAAATATGTTATTTGCTAAGAAACATCTGCTACATGTTATTTTTCTCCAAAATTCTCAAGAAAAAATAATATTTTTCACAAGTTTTTACCTTCTCCCTTACCTTACCTTATGAAGGTTAGAAATAAAGTATTATCATCCTACAATCGAAAGAACTTCACAATGTTCCATTCATCCTTTTGCAAATATATATCCATTCAATTTGCTACATGAACCGATTGCATCCATTATGTTTATGGAGCTTAAGCCATTCAACTAGAATTCTAATGTGCATTCGACCGAATAAGATAGGCAAGCTCAAGCAGGACGGATCGAAGAGAAGAACCATTATCGAAGCATCCTTAACCCATTTGCAAATAATAAACCAAAAAAGAGGATACTCGACTCCTATCCCATAATACCTTACAAAGTGACCCATGTTATCATACATGTATTCGTATATAGGCTTATGGTGAACACTTAGTAAAAATGCAAATGGAAGGATTTGGCTTTCTGAAGGTTACGAGAATGTATGTTATCGAATATTCAGCAATTAATAATATTTCCCCAAGGAGAATTGAAAGTTTTTTAAAGTACGTTCTTTCTCTGCTCCACTCCAGACAGGCCCGTAGCCAGGATTTCGGTTCGGGGGGGGGGCTTGTTCAATTTCGAAGAAGTATTTCTATATACAAAAAATTAAAAAAAACTACATAATGTAAATGTTTTATTTTTGTTTGTATTTTTTTTTATTTAATTAAATAAATAGTTTGGATTTTTACAGCAATAAACGCCTTGTATTTTTTTTAGACATAATGTCGATCACTTCATCTGGATCCACATCAATACCTGAGTCAACAGACAGCATTGCAAGTGCGCTTAGTCTTGGATGGCCCATAACGCTTCGGGATACTGTTTTGATCCTTTTCATCGTTGAAAAGGTTCTTTCAACGCTAGCTGTTGTAACTGGTAGTGTGGCCAAAATTGTAAGCAAGTAGCTTATGCTCCTGAAGTAGGTCTTGTCACATATATCTAGCAGTTTCAGAACATCGGAAGAGGGATCCATCGATGAAATTTTTTCGCACCAGAGTATGTACTCCACATTAACAGCTGACAAGGATATTTCGTTATCGAAGTAGAGTGTTAGATTTTCCATTTCATTTACTCGATTGGCGGCAACAAAACCTGGAAGCAGAGCTTGAAACGATAGTAAAACGTCCTCGTTGACCATAAATCTGTCAGTAAGATTTTGTATAAGAGAATCTAGACAGGGAATAAGTATAGAAACTCTAAAATAGTCTTCTGGACATGATGTTTCTGGATTAGAGCGCGTTGTTTGTTTCAAAGAAAGCCTTGGAATTGTTATGCTATCAAATAAATCCCTGGCAAGTTGTGATGCGGATTGAAAAGCGTCTCTGAAAAAGTCTCTGGCAGTTTCTCTTATGTTCTTAAGAGAACTTAAGACTTGTTTCGTGAGATTTATTGCACACACGAAATTTAAAGATTCATTTTGAAGGAAAATTGATAAAGGTAGCGTTAAACTAAAAAGTTTTTCGCATACCATGAGGCTTACCAGAAAATCACTTCTTTGAATTGCTGCTAACAGAGTTGATGCTTTTGAAGACATTGCCCACGTCTTGGTGGATATTTCTTCAAGACTAATAGCAATACATTTGAAGAGCTCTACAAATGAAAGAATGCTGTCATGCCTTTCAATAAACCTTGTTTCACAAAGGCGCAAAAGTCGTTTTTTCTGCTTTCTGGTGCGTATTTTTGGATGGCGATTTAAAAAATAAAAAATTAGGTGGCGCAACAGTACATGAAGAACCAGGGCCTAGTGACTTACAACTCTCAACCATTCCTGTGTGCGAGTAATGTTGTCAGAGATGGAAGGGACCTACAGTTTATATGCCGAATCCGAACGGCTAATTTGAGAAAGCACTTTTCATGACAAGAATTACTATTGGAGGATTTGTCAATTCCTCGCAAGAGGCAGTACCCGTGAAAAAAGTTAGGTGGCACAGGCAGGGATTGAACCCAAGACCCCTTGCATGACAGTCCAACGCACTAACCATCACTTTTTTTTTTTTCAAATTCATTTTTATTAATTAATTCTTAAAACTATCTTAAAGCTAGACAAAAATTCATTAAACTAGCCTAATTAACCATAACTTACAAATAACTTACTGGTCCCATACGGACACTCTAAGTTAAACAATAATACTTAATGCTAATGCCTTTCGGCCCTAAGATTCCATTTTATTTATTTTTTTTATTCATAAGAAAATTTAGAAAAAACTAATGTCAATATCCTTTTTTATTTTTACTTAAAAAACTACTTAAAATAAGGTCCTTAATATAAAACTTAAAGCTAACTAAAACTACCTATTCTACCTATATAAACTATTTAAAACTAGAATAACCACAGCAGCAAATCTAACTATCTAACGTTTTTTGATTTTAATATTTTGTTCTTTTTTTTTTATTCCATGTTTTTTTTTATTTATTTTTTTTTTTTGTATTTTTTTGTATTTTCTTTTTTGTATTTTTTGTATTTTTTTTTTTTTGTGCCACCATGCCTATTCTACTTAAAACTAAACCCTAAAACTATAAAACAAGTATGTAAGCCGGCCAAGGCTTTAAACCCCATCCCGACTACCCACTATCAAGTGCTGATTGAAGCCACCAAAACTGGTTCTCCTGCTTCACCCTATCAGTTCGGTCCCGTTCGGACACAGCCCTACTGAACCGAAGGAGCTCTGCTCAGCCTTGTGCCATGACGTCCCGATTGTACAGGAGTCGCCTATCCACGGTTCGTCGTCTGACGTGGTAGATTAGCGGAACTGCCAATCTATCCTGTATCAGACCGCATCTATCTAAAAAGAGGAATGCCTCTGGTGGAATGAAGCCGCTCAAGCGTGCACTCTCAAAATACTCATCGTTCGGATAGAACGCCCCGAAAATTAAATTGTTGGTCGAAGACATAGCTCTTGCAATGTGACCTCGAACGAGTTTTATCACGAAATTGTCAATTCTGTTGATTCGAGCCCCGTTGTATAGGACCTCGTTGGAATAGTAATGCACGTAAGAAGATTCGGCTGTTCGATATAAGCCGGTACAGCGTCGCACTAACCATCACGCTACGGGTACTATGGCGATTTGGAAAGTCTTATTTGCATTTGAATGGTTTCGGAAGAAATTAGCTATTTCGCTTACTATACCAAGACAATAGCGAATCGGGGGTGTTGACATGGCATTAGACAACATGATTTCAGAACAATATACATAAGTAGTGAGGAACTAATAAGAGAATATACAAACTTTTGTTCAAATATTTTTTTAAAAATCATTTCGGGGGGGCTCGAGCCCCTCTAGCCCCCCCCCCCCCCTGGCTACGTGCCTGACTCCAGAACTTGAAGATTGGAGCAACTTCAGCTTTTACACACAAACAGCCTTAGGGTGAAAGAAGATAAATCTTTTTGCTCGTATAATATCGAGACAGAGCAAAGCACTTGTGGGAACAAGAAACAAGAAACTTTTTATTTCAGCTCGAGAAAGCATAATCCATGACATGACTTTGACGCAAGAAGTCAAAGTAAAACATACTTTTTTCTTCGTTCTGTAATCCAAAATCCCAGGCACAGAGGCACAGGATATCAAGGATATTAAAAAACAAAAATACTATTATAAAACAGCCTTATCTTGGTGGCGGCGCATTTTGAATTTCAGGATTTCGGGTGCTGTATGGCGAATGAAAATGTTTTGCCTTTTTCTTTTTTTATATATTTTGGCTCAAAGAAGTTTTTGGCTCACTTGGAGATATTTTCTTCATAACTTTTATTAAAAGAAATGAAAAAACTGAAATTGTTTTCAAGATACGATCGAAAGTTTCTATTTTTCATTTTGTTATAAAAGATAAGGAGGGAGCATAAAATTTGCATAGATACTCGACTCGTATTGTATTCAAAGTCAAATATTTTTCTTTATGAATTTTCAATATTGTTGCGTGCATTTTAAAATGTGCATCAGTTGCAAGATTTCTGTTGAGATGTATAAATATTTTTTTTTGTATTCAAGTTTTAACCCAGAAAACATTGTAAATATAATTAAAATTATATATGCTTGAAAATTTCTGATTTCATTCAAATTGCTTTAGAATGTATTTCCGTAGTTTTGACTTAAACATTATATATGTATATTCATTTATTGAAATAATTTTCAAAAATTAATTTAAAAATTACTTATTTAAGGCATCAGGGTAGTTAGAACTTATGAAGCCATTTTTTAACTTAACAAAAATTAAAGAAACTATTAACTTAACTTAATAATGTACGTTAAAAAGCAAGTTATTCAAAATGTATTTAATTTAATTTGAAAAAAAAACGGGTTATCCATTTTGCGGTTCCAAAAGTCTAGGGCTGGAATTCAACATCTGTCAAACTAAGTTGTTAAATTAATTTCTTTTTTTCAGTTGATAGTTTGACATTTTTGTAAATGTAAAACCTACTACAAAAATGTTGATTGTGCCACAGCCACATATCGTGCCTTACGAGCAGATTATGGTTTACATTATCGTCTAACTACACAAGCAATTGTCAAAATTGTGAAGAAATTTGAAGGGACTGGATTATTTACACATATTGTAAGGCCTGTGCATCATCGTTTCGCTCGTATCACTTAAAATATCACTGCTGTAAGTGAAAGTATTGCCGGAGACCCTCGATACCTCGTCGTTCTCAGGAATTAGGACTGTCTTACGAAATATTATAGCGTATTTGCATTTGAATCTACACCTAAATCCATATAAAGCCCAGTTTACCCAACAACCAAAGCCAGTGAACTATTCACAACCTCGTAGATACGTCGAATGGGTCCTTGAACAACAGGCGGTGGACGGCGATTTTTCGAACAAAATTTTCTTCAGCGACGAAGTACACTCAGTGGGTATATTAATAAACCATTACATCCACAAGAAGTCACTGTTTGGTGTGCTCTTTGGTCCAGAGGTGTGATTGGACCTTACTTCTCCGAAAACGATGATGGAACGACTGTCAACGTCAATTCGGAGCGTTATGTTCACATGATAACAGACTTTTTTTTTTGGCCTGCTATTGAAGAATACGACTTGGAGAATATGTGGTTTCAGCAAGACCGTGCCATATGCCACGTAACTCGAGGTGTGGCTTTATTGTAAGAGACATTTCCTGGCCGCGTTATTTCTCATCGTGGTAATATCAACTGGCCACCAAGATCGTGCGATTTTGCACGTGTTTTATTTACGTTTACTTTTGAAACCGCAAAATGGAAAACCGTGTATAAACAGAGTTATATCTCTTCAAATTTTTGGTGGGCAGATAAGGCGCTTTTAATTCGGCGATGGCAAGAAAAGTATCTGAATCTAGCCAGTTTTCTGTAAATTCTTTTTTTTTGAAGATGAGCCAAGGCTCGCTACAGCGTTTTGCTGCAGAGTAAGTAAATATTTATACGTAACTTCGAATCCTTTTCAAAACAAAATTCAATAGAAGATATATTGTGCATATGTGTTGAAAAACCTAACATACTGAAAATAAATAGTCCAGAAAATCTTAAATCCCGAAAACTGATTTATAAAACACTAGCTGGTTAAGCCGGCTTCGTCCGGGAGGTATTCAACTATTTTATATAAAAAAATGAGTGGAAAAACTACTATTTTCTTGTATTGTACCTTTTTATTTATTAATTTATATATTATCTCCGTACATATTTCTATTACTTCTTTGTAAGCAATATTTTTTGTTCTTTGGGCTGAGCCGGAAAGAATTTCAATCACGTTCCTCTGCATAGGTACTATCCGTAATCTAGTACCATTGCATAATTTCGGTGCATTTAAATTCCTCATAAGTTCCTTCAAGTCCAGTTTATGCGGAGGAAGTCCTGATGGATTCAAAGAATTCAAAAATTCAATTGGAATATCAATAGCATTACCTTGATCAGTCGGATTATCAATAGAAAGATAAGTTTGTTGATAGGTACTAAAATCGTTCGCGTAACTAATCATCCGTTTTCTCTGAAATTTGGGTGACTTCCGGGTAAACATTAGCTATAAATTCGTCTTGTCCAGTGATGCTAGTTGCAAATGTTGGTTCTATTAGTACTTCACCATCATTATTTAAAATATTTCCATTTCCTATATCCAAAAGAGTTCTTGAAAATTGTGCTGCATTATTATCACCACTTAAATGTACGCGCATATTTGTGGGCAATCTTAAAAGTTTGACAGAAGCCCACAGAAACGACGATTTTAGGCAAGCATTTATTTAATCACTTTTTGTACCTCTTGGCACAACTCGCAATATTTGCCGAAAATCACCAGCGAACAGTATCACAACAGCTCCCATCGGCCGTTCATCAGCTCTAAAACCTCTAAGTGTACGATCCAGAGCTTCAGACCTACCTTTATTTACCATAATCGTTTCGTCCCACACAATAAACGTCGTTTCTTTAAGAACTTTAGCTAGTGAGCTTTGTTTCCAGATACTACAAAACGGACGCTCTTGGTATGTGTAGATAACTAATTATTGACTAACATTATCGGACTAATGCCTAAAACCTGCTCCATGATATCCTCTTTCATTTGAAAAAAAACTGCATGACAATTGGATAAGACGTTTCGAAGCCAAACCGTATCAAAGATTTAATCTTTTGCTTGATTTCAGTTTTATATATATAGGTTTGAAATAAATTAATTATGTGGCGCAACAGTCCGTAAAAAAGTAGGGTTTAGTGACTTATAACTCTCAACCATTCCTGTCTCAGGCACAAAAGCATGAATAGTTTCTTACACTTTGTAGAAAGATTTCAGTGAGTTTATCAACTAGGTTCTACATTTCACTTTTACTCGAAAAGAAATTAAAATCTATTCAAAATTTAAATTGGAGTTCTAAAATTCACTTTTTATCGATTTCGATTTTATTTTTTCGAACTTAAAACAAACTTGTTCGATTTTCAAGTGATTTAAATTCGACTAGAGCAAATTGTTTAAAAAAATTATTATAAGGAAATAAAACTTAACTTTTAATCTTAGCATAGGAAGTTATTGTAATCGGTCCGATTTATGGGTTTGAAAATGTTGACATTTCTCGAAGTTTCAAGGTCCCTAGAATCTTAGTAAAAGATTTGTAGAAATATGTCTGTGTGTGCGTGTGTACGTACGTTCGTTCATATCTCAAGAACCAGTGGAGATATCGACTTTAACTAAAGTTTTGTTATACAGATAATAATGCAGAAAGATGCAAACAGGTCTCTCAATTTTAGGTTAACCCAAAATATCTTGCGAACCAATAACGCTAGTGACTTCAATTATCTATACTATTATATAAAAGCGAAACCATTTTAAATTTTGTAACGCATGATCTCAGAAAGTAGTCAACCGATTTATTTGAAATATATTTTATTATTTTCTATATTGTTATGAGAGTGTTTATGGCTTTAATTTTTTTCATTAATTATTTGTCAAACTTAAATATTATTAATTTTACATTTTTTGTCCATTTTTTTTTTTCATTAGTTGACTTATACAACCACTCATATCTTAAAACCTATACAATAATCGACAAAGATTAGCATTGCTTCATAAAGTGAATATTGTTGCCCAAATTTTAAGCCTAAAATCACTTCTAAGTTAAACATACAACCTGAGAAATAAAGAAAAACAAATTATAAAATTATAAACTTTTTGAATTTATTTTATCCAGGAAATTAGATTCCATCACAATCGCGAGGTCGCTGCTTTGTTTCATTTCATTATCATTCCAACATTTTTAATTTTCTTTTCTTCCCATGCTCTTTCTCTCTTAATATGTGTTCCATTTAATAGTTACATTTACGTTTTTTCTCTCAACTACCTACCTACATGCTACATATTCAATTTTCCTTTTCTGTATATTGTATAGTTTATCAACTAACCTACACACACATTATTTTTTTGTTTCTCTAATTCTATCGTCACATCGCTGAGCAGTGTGGGCTCTTTTTTTCAAGTTACTATGGAGTATGGACATTTAATTAACTACAGTGCCGTGCACATGAAATGCCGATTTATCTAAAGAAAAATTAGATCTTTTTTATTTTTCTGGTTCGAGGAAGTGAATAGATTATAATTCTTCCAATTTAAAAATAAAAAAAGTTCTATTATAATAGCTTGAATTACCAATTTTGTATCACTTCCTCGAACAATAAAACTGAAATTAAGTTAAAATTTTCTTTACAAATAACTCGAAGAAGGTACTTATGTACAATGATGTCGATAAAAAGAGCACACAAATGTGGGTAGGTTAAGTCAGTTGCACTGCACTGAACATGAGCAGATGAATAAAAAAATGTGTCTATGGATATTTACACACGCATACCTATAGATGTATGAGAACATTAAAAACACAAATTTGTTTTTTTTTTTTACCGCAAACTATATTTTTCGGTTGCAAAAAAACGTTTCTAGGTATGAATAAAAGAAAGAAAAGAAGAAAATAGACAAAAATTTCGTTCTGTTTTCAACTAAAAAATTGAAATGGTTTTGTTTGTTTTCACGTGCGGCTTGGCCTTTACTACGTAGTATTTTACTTAAGTTTTTTTTTCTAAAGTGTTAATTTCGGTAAGGAAGTGTTTTTTGATTTTCGTTGTTTTTCTTTTATCGCATAGAAATATAAAATGGGTAAAAGAAAGGCTAACATCGGAAGAAAATCCATAAGCACAAAAAGAAAGTGTTGGTTACAATTTGCGAAGCAACGCGAGCACGGGTCGGCTAGTGTTTTATATAATATTTTGTGAGGTGATACAAAACTAGTATAATTTTGAAAACATTCAAATAACGGTTTTCTTACTTACTTTCTTCTTAAAAAAAAAAATATTGTCACCTCGAATACTTTACGAACAAACAATTATTTTATCTTTAAATTAATTTTAAACAATGAAGGAAAACGTTTTTGAAATCTGGAAAAAATTTGAAAAAAATCGAATCAACAATTTTTTTTAGAACAAATAAGAAACCTAATGAAAGTTGGTAAAAATTGAATTTCAACTCAAATATCTTTTCAAAAATGTAAGATATTTAGTCCAAACCTATAAAAAATTTAGTTTTCGCCATTCAGTACATTTTAAATAAAAATCCAACACTCAGTTTTTTTTTATAAAAATTAAAACCTACACAAAATAGTACGCAAAATTGGTAAAAATTGATATTCGATTCTCGATATCTCGTAAATAAATGAAGGTATTGACTTCCAAATAATTTCATTCTATGCTAAATCAAAGTTGTTGACGTATGATATTGTTCTTAAAAAAATCCAATCTGTATTTTTTTTGTATATGAAATAAAAACATTCAAAAACTGCTAAACTAAAATTGGTAAAAATTGGTTTTTGACTAAAGATCTCGTTAACAACAACAGATTTTTAAATCAAACTTATTTTATCGTACGCAAAACATTGTTGGTAGCTTAAAGTTAATTTTGTAGAAAAAACTGTTAAGAAATGCTTTTCGACTCAAGTATTAAGAGAACAAAGAAAAATATTGACTTCAAATTATTTATCGCACACAAAATATTGTTATGAACATTTTGTTAAAGTTTAAAGCAAAACAAATCGACAGGCGAGATGGAAAGTTATCACTTATCAGTGTGGGTTGCATCCCAGCCTCTTTTTTCTAATTTGAAATGACATTTCTCAGAATTTCGATTTTTTTTTTTCGGTTATAACAAAGGACTCTTAATCATTCTAAAAGTTGAAATATTCATCTAAGTGCTTCTAGTAAAATATGTGAACATCTATATCATCTGAAAAAACAATTAACAGTCATGTAAAAAATCCCACTGAAAATTTAGAACTAACAACCGTCATTTATTCATCTTGGTTCATGTGCATTAAATAATCAATCCATTTTCAATTCTTACAATAAACGAAAAATACATATTACCATGGTTCTAAAAATCTAATTGGAAACCCAAAATTTCCCATTATGTAGTTGGAAAATTTTCTATTCATATTCACTCTACAGTTTCCGATTGGCACTCAGAAATCAATAATTCCACTAATTGGTACTCGAATTCAATTCAGCATTTCTGGTAGCTGACGTGGCGGTACTCGAATAATGCCTACACAGCAGAAGCAGCAGTAGCAGCAGCTTTCAAATGCCATGTCTTTATATGGTTTTTGTTAGGCGGATTTGGTGGCTTACAGTGGCATCAATTATTTTTAATATTGAAACAAAATTTTCAATTCAAGCTAATTTCTTTTTTAAATTTTGTTGTAAATAAATTCTGAATATATCTGATACAAAAATATTTCAATTTGTGGACTTTTAAGTTATCTTTTCGATTAAAAACGTAATTTTCCTCAATGATTTCTTCTGAAAATAGATTACATGAATCCTAACACCAATCTCCATACAATCTATTCCACTGTTTCCATCGCTCGTGGTCAATGTTATCATGTGTGTTGTTCCAAGTTTGGTTCAAAGAAGTGCTATGACTGCAAATCGGTTAGATAGACAATTTTATGTGCATGGTGTGTAGGATATCCGTTGACGCCATCATCATACATTGGAATGCAGAATGGACAAGGATTTTGTTTTCAGATTTATTTTTCAATGACAAAGAAAAAAAAATGAAAATGCTGCGTTTGTTAGAGTTTCACTTCGAATTCAATTAGAGAGGGATATGTGAAGTGCAAAAATGTTAAATAAACATAAAATAAAAAAAAGATATAATTCAGAGAATATCTTAAACAAACACATATACAATGTATACTATTGCATTGAAAAATACCCTTGATAAAATTTAAGCAAACACTGAAAAAGTTGGGAATGTTGGCAAGCTCTTACATATTCGTTTTTATTGTTGAAGGAGACTTCTAGTATTGATTGAAGGATGTTCGTATGAATGAATTTGTAAAAACTTTAAATGAGGTTTTTTTGAACTCCATTTAAAAAACTTACAATACATGGGTTGATATTTTAATAACAAACAATACAAATTTACATCAGATCCTATGTCTATAAATCATTTCTTTATCCATGTTTAAGAAAAGGTTTTCGATTTTCGTGTTTTGTTAAAAAGTTGCCAGTTGAATTTTTCTAAAAAATTAACTAAAAATTGCCAACAATATTTTGCATAAATGATAAAATAGTTTGATTTACCAATTTTAGTAGCATTTCTAAAAAATTTGTATTCTTATGTAAACAAATACAGAAAACATTTTTCTAAGACCAATATCTTGCAGAGAATGAAATCATTTTGAAGACAATACCTTCATTTATTCCCAAGATATTGAGAATCAAGTATCAATTTTTTACCAATTTACGTACTACTTTTTGTAGATTTTAATTTTTATGAAAAAACTGACAGTTGGATCTTTATACAAATTTTACTGAATGTCGAAAACAATATTTTCAATAAGATGAAATTAGTTTAAAGCTAATATTTATAATTTTTGAAAAGATATTTAAGTCGAAAATCAATTTTTACCAAGTTTTATGAATGTTTTCTTAGGTTTTTATTTTTGTAAATTCAATTCGATTTTTCTCAAAATGTTTCTAGATGTCAAAAACGTTATTCTTTGTGGCATAAAATTATTTTTGATATATAAAAACCGTTAATTTAATTTGTTTCAGAATTGTATTAGTTTGGAATCAAGTCACAATATATAATATAAAATTTAAATGAAGTCGCTAGTGTTATTGGTTCGTGTGATATTTTGGGTTTGGTACTTTTTAAACCCTCTACATTTTTCTTCATTATCATCTGTACAGCAAAATTCATTTAATTCAATAATTCAATATCTCCACTGGTTCTTGAAATATAGACGTTGCAAAAAGCTTCCCGTGCATACGGACGTAAGAACGTACTCACGCACAGATACTGACTACACAAACATCTCAATAAAAATCTTTTATTTGGAATCAAGGGACCTTGAAACGTCGAAAAACGTCAACATTTTCAATATGATAAACCGGACCGATTACAATAACTTGCTGTGGGAAGTTAAAAAGAATATAAGTATGTATATTTTATATTATGCTTAGGTTTGGACCTGAAGGTTTTTGATGAGCAACAAGTTTTTTAAAGGAGAAAAGACTGATATGGAAGTCAAAATTAGTACACACGCTGTTGGGCATGCGCAGCAATCTTGTTCCATGGACTAGTATAAATAAAAATCTTTTCTATAAGACATGGTGATTTTATGGACCCTTTTTGACATATACCTGAAAACAACTGTATATTGGCGGTTCTCTAGGCCATGAAATGAAAAAGGTTGGAAAATCAAGGGCTTTGAGTTTGAGATAAATAATTTGGTGACTTAATTTATCGAAGGCTCTATTAAAGTCTGTAGTTATAACGTCCACTTCATTTCCTTTTCAAATTCGTTTACAGTTTTAGGCAGAAATTCAGTAAGATTATTTGTAAAAATGATTTGTAAGTAGCCATTTTATTGTGAAAAATAAAAAGGCCTACAATAAAAATAAAGGGAGTCGTAGACAATGCTTTCGAAAATATAGTCCTATGTAAAATGAAGGAATCTTTTCAGGACTTTGGAAAGATAGCTTAAGAAATGGGAAGACTAAACAGTGCTGACTCAGAATTTAGCTGTCATTTGAAGTGTCATAATACTAATGGGTGTTTTTTAACTTCCCATAGGAAGTTATTGTAATGGGTCCGATTTGTCGAATTGAAAATTTTGACATTTCTCGACGTTTCAAGGTCCTTAGAGTCGAAATAAAAGATTTTTAGAAAGATGTCTGTGCGAGCGTGTGTACGTACGTTCGTGCGTCCGTACGTCCGTATGTCCGTACGTTAGCGACGTTTTTTTCGTCGTCCATAGCTAGAAGAGATATCGACTTCAAATAAATTTTGTTATACAGATAATAAGGCAGAAAGATGAAGAAAGGGCCCTCAGGAAAGTTGTGTTTGTGGTTTTTTTACCATAGCAGTTTTAAAAAAAGGTGAGCATTTTGGTTAAACCTAAATATCTCATGAACCAATGACGATAGAGACTTGAATTAAATTTTATATTATATATTGTAACGTGATACAAAACAATTATATTTAAAAAAAAAAAAAAAAAACGGTTTTTTTATAAATCAATAAAACTGAAAAAAAAAATTTGTCACCGCCAAAAATGTTACGACTTAAATATGATTTTATCTCCAAAATAATTTTGTACAACGAAAAAAAATGTTTTCAACATCTGGTAAAATTTTGAGAAAAATCGAATTGACAGTTTTTTTACAAAAAATAAAAACCTAAAAAAAAACATTACTCAAAGTTGGTAAAAATTGATTTTTGACTCAAATATCTTTTCAAAAACTTGAGATTAAGGCTTCAAACTTATTTTATCCCACAAGAAATATTGTTTTCAACATTCAGTAAAATTAAAAAAAAAATCGAATAGACAGTTTTATTACAAAAAATTAAAAATTGATTTTCGGCTCAAATATCTTTTCAAAATTTTGAGATTATGGCTTCCAACTAATTTTAACTTATAAGAAATATTGTTTTCAACTTTAGGAAGAATTTTGAAAAAATTGAATTGACAGTTTTTTTTTACAAATAATAAAAACCTAAACAAAAAAATTAATTAAAGTTGGTAAAAATTGATTTTCGGCTCAAATATTTTTTCAAAACTTTGAGATATTGGCTTCAAACTAATTTTATCTTATAAATAATATTGTTTTCAACATTCGGTAAAATTTTGAGAAATGTTGGATTGACAGTTTTTTTTACAAAAAATAAAAACCTAAAAAAAAACAATACTAAAACTTGGTAAAAATTTACTTTCGACTCAAATAGCTAGAAATATTGGCTTCAAACTTATTTTATTTCACAGAAAATATTGTTTTTGATATTCAGTAATTTTTTTATAAAAATACAACAGTCCGTTTTTTCATAAAAAAATAAAATCTACAAAAAATAGTACGCAAATTTGGTAAAAATTGATACATAGAGACAAACTTTTAAGCAAGACAAATCGACATACGGGATGGGAAGTTATCAGTGTGGGTCTCATTTCAGCCTCTTTTTATCCGTACGGTTTTCAAGAAGAATTAAAACGCATTTAATTAAAAATTATTTCGGACAAGTAGCCACCGCAGATGGCTCGAATAAATTCCAGCCGAGAGGCCTAATTTTTGACCACTTTTTGCAGAAATTGGGGTCGTATGTCAAGAATAACGAGATGAATATTCCCTTCCCAGACGTTAATTAGACAAGCGAATTAATACAACCTCACAAAAAGTCGTCCAGCGGTATAAAATGGCACAATCTTGGAGGGCACGTACCAGGCCACCGATGGTTATGTAATTAGTTGAATAAATTGATAGTTTCGTTGTAACCAGAGGTCGTCCACATCAACACTTTCAAACACGTAAAAGTAAGTAATGATAGTTACAACCTGCACATCATCATATTACATGTTGTCAAAAATATTGCTGCTGTAAGTGAAAGTTGACTATCCGCAACGTCATCGTAGTAGATACGTCGGGGATTGAATATAAGGACATGTACAATTTGGTTCCAACAAGATAGAGCAACAAGTCACACAACAATACCAATTTTGGCCTAATTGTGTGAAAAATTTGCTGATCGTATGATGTCACAATTTGGTGTCGTCAATTGGCCAACTAAACATTACTCAAGTTATGGCCGAAATACCGCCCGAAATTCGATAAAAGTTATTAAAAATACCTCAAAAGAATTGCATGCTGGGAATCTTTCCAAAGCACCCATTAAAATGAAATAGAGTTTCACTTTATTTAATGGCAAAGTTGAAAAATTCTAATGGAATAGAAGTTGTAATTAAAAATAAATCGTTTTGTGTCTTTTATTAAGTTCTACTTTCGAAATCGAGAAATGAATGACTCTGTAATAAAAAAAGGCGTATTTGTATTGATTTATTTTAAATAATAATAATAATTTTTTAATAAATCCACACTTTAAACCAATCGAATTCAACAAAATAAATAATGTACACTATGGCGTATGTGGAATATTTATTTTCTAAATAAACAACTTCAAAGCTATGTTATACAAAACTGCAAGTTGTAACTAATTATTCAGATTTTTGTCAGAAAATCATATAGTAAGCTTAGCAAAAGTGGGGACTGACCTCTGGAAAACCTTGCGATTGACCTTAACTCCTAAAAGATAAAATTGTATTAATTAAATTTAAAGTTCAAGTGACATCAACTCTAAATGGGTCAATTTGAATACTGGTTCAGGAACTAATATCAATTACTTATATTATAATTTTTGTGTCATTCAACACCATACCCCACAAAACTGATAATCATCTACTCCTAAAATATCTTTTTTAAAATCCTACAGAGAAAACCTAAATATTTGAGCTTTTCTTTAAGTTTTCTTCAAGAACTTTTCTGTTATGTTAGTGTATAATTTTTTCCTTTCATTAACTTTAATGTATACCTTTGTATAGTAATATCATTAATAGTCGAAAACCACATCAGTAAAACTTAATAGACTCTGACAACAAAATATACTTCGGCATCGATAGGAAAAGTTTATGTATTATGGTAAATTAAAACATTAATACAATTGAATGCATAAAAGTTTCTCAATTTTTCTTCAATAAACCTCCTACTTAGTATCGAGTACAATAAAAGACCCGAATGACAAATTAATTCAAATATAAATCTCAACCAAAGATCATAGAACTTCCCTACCACAAGTCTTAGGTATACCTAAATACTGCCGGCTATTTCAAAAACAATGCTCAATAGTCCATAAGGATATCTCTACTTTATCAGCCCCAGTTATTGATTTTCTTTTTATTTTTAACATTTTTCTTACCCCCAAAAAACATTTGAATTGAGGCAAAATTTGTTCGAAGGATATCTTCAAACACACCCATTGATTCTACATAACAGAACAAACAAAGTGATTTAAAAGAACGAAAGGACTAAAAAAATATAAAAACTTAAAGAGTCACTCCAGTCCAGATCTCGATCTTTATATTCAGATATACCATCATACATAGGCAAGATAGAAAGGTATGTATATCGAATAGAGGTACCTACCTTTATAAGTTTTTGGTGGTGAATGGTTTCATTAAAATACATCGGTTCACCGCGCATACATATCCTTCCTATAACTAACTATCCTTACCTATGTACATATGTATATTTTTCAATCTTTGTCGTGTGCAGAACCTGGGGCACAGAACCAAGCATCAACAGCGTATACACACTCCCAGTTCTGTGGTGATGTGTTTTTCTTTCAATCCTTTCTATATCGAAATTGTGGATGCCTTCATGGGCTTCCGTGCTCAAAAAACGTTCCAATAACATGCAATTCCAAGGATCCTCCTGTATGAGTCACTATTTCATTCTCGTTTTGTGTTTTTGTTTTGTTTTTCTTTCTGTTTTTGTCTTTGTATCTTTGTGTGAGATGAGGATAGTTTCTGTGATGTGGATGAGCTCTGTGCTCTCATTACTTTTGTTTTACGCTCTCTCACAGCAACAAGGACGAACAAAAACACCACACCAACAAAATAAAAAAGGACACAAAATATATTATGTATCGTAAAATGTGTGTGTTGTGAAACGCATGGAGGTACACTATAGCACTCACAATTAAATATTTGTGTGTATCCTTCGAGCTTCCAACTCCCAGCTCCCAGCTCTGCTCAGGTCGTCTTATATTTTTGTTTAAATGCTGTCCCCTCATCTCACTCAACTCAGTGGAGAAAACAAAAAGGATATTTAATGGAATTCCATTCTTGCAGAGCACTGCCAAAACCAGAGACAGAAACAGAGACACTAGCCTAACCCACTGAAGGATATTAACTATTATCCTTTTGCCGTTGTTGTTGTTGTTGCCTTTGCCGTCAAGCAAAGAAAAGGGAGACTGTTTAACAGCAGGATGGAAGAATGGGTGGTGGGTAAAGAAAATGCGGGGGAGACTATATTGTGTTTTCTTAGGCTCGTCTAAGTGTATTGTATGAGATATGAAAATGCTTTGGAATGTTATAATTCTTCTCGGTTACTACTTGCGGCCGACGAAGTTCGGCGACGAGAAAGACTACGACGACGACGACGGCATGGCGACGCGACACTGATGGCAGTTAACGACACGCTGATGCCAACAAAACGACCCAACTTATTGCGACAACGACAACTTTTTTGTCTCTTCTTCTCTTAGTTTTTGATGTCTTTTGTTATGTTCGACGTCGACGACGACGATGACTACGAAGACCATCACGACCCTTGGGTTCGTCGTCTTTAACGTTCACAGAATTCCTAACCAGGGTAACACACATCGTCAGAGGAGGAAATGATGGTTTCGGCTTGTGAAATGATGGAATGAGCAGCGGAGCACCAGAGAAAGCTTTGATAGAAATTTAAATGACAATTCTGTGGAGGTTAGGCAGGTTTTAGGTTTACCTTCACCTACAACCTTTATACTTAGAACTTAGAGCATCAGGCCATTCGTACTTGTCTTGTTTTGATGGTTAATTTGTTGTTGTTGTTATGGATGTTGGTTTTGTATTTTTCTTCTTAAGCATACGAGATATCTGATCTGGAAATATTTTCATATAGGACGTTTTTGTGTTTTTTTTGTTAGGAATTTCATTTGTTTTTGTTTTCTAAAGGTCGTGCTTAAGAATTAATTCTATCAGAACTTTTTTTCTTCTTTACCTTTTGCTAATGTTTGCTTGTTATTGTTTATAAAGGGTGTTTTTGGTCTACCTTTATTATTCATATGTTCTATAAGAAGACGAAAAAGTTTTTGAAAACAATGTCTCCACTTTTGGCAAAAGTGCCAAGTTTATTGTTATTCCCGCTACTCTATTAACAACTTTCAAAGCTGCTTAATTATTCAAGAGTGGTTTAATTTTTGTCATATTCACCAAGACTTTTGATATATTAAGTTGAAAAAAGTTGAATATTTTTGATGCGAATCTTTGAAGACGGAAGTCAGCAAAGTGGGTTTAAAGACCAGGTCTAATAAATAGAAATTTAAAGCAGTTATCAACTTAGAGAACAAATACTTTTGAGTTTCATTATATTTGATTTGGACTTAAAGACAATTTAGTGGCATTTTTTTCTGTTAGTACTTAGGATTGATTTTTTTTTAAAAAATTGAAAAAGAAGATAAAAACGCTTGACTATTTGGTATGATGGAATTAGATGCAGCTTTAAAAGTGATTGCTACTTGTAAAAAAATGACTGTTTCCTCTTGGTATTGACTTTTCAAAATCACAGAAAAATGCAATTAATTCAAGGTTAAAGTAAGCATAGATAATGGGGCTTTCATAAAGAAGCATTAAATTTTGCTGTTAGTACTTTAATGTCCTGATTACCTATAAAATTGAGAAAAAATCCCTATTCTAGTGGGAAAAAATATGAGGAAATTTCGTTTTATCTGTTTTTTTTTTGCAATTCCGAATATAGTAAATATTTTTAATTTTAACTTAGAAGTGATTTCACTTACATCTGAGTCAAATTACATGTTAAAATATTTAATAGTATTTGAGTTACTCGTCAATTAGTAAATAGCTAAAAGCGAATGTTTCCTTTTGTATAATGTCTGAAACTGTTCAAAATTTAAGTTCCATTGAAAAAGTTAGGCGCCAAATTAAATGTCTGCTGTATTTTACACTACTGAAAATTATTAGGCAATGAGCTTGCAAATAATACAAACATTTAGTTATAAATTACTCAACAAAATTTGAGTCCAGGTCTAAAGTGCAAAAAACCAAAAATCACAAAAACCAATTATTGCGATTAAAACAAAAATCCCTTAATTTTAAAATAACGTAACCTAAGTAAAGTTTTACCAACGACAGTGAAAATGCTAAGCTCACTTATCAACAAAATTCACTTTTAGAGCCCCCGCAGACTGCAGACTTTTTATCGGCCGATAGTTTGGTCGGCTTCTTAATCAGTATCGAGAGGAATGCATATGCGCACACTACAGCGATTCAGTATCGACCGATAAAAAAGTTTGATGGGCTACCCGATTACATTCAAACTGACTGTTTAATCAGTATTGGCGCATACACGCCTGCGCATACATGACGATTGTTTAGTCGGCCGATAGTTCAGTTCTCTCTGTGATTTGGCGTCGTGTGCGTGTATTTTGAATATGGCGTCGCCCAAATCACAATAGAATAGTCGGCCAACTGTTGGATAGTCTGCGCCCTGTTCACCAACCAAACTGTTTAGTTGGCTCGGTGTGCGCACTTTCAGCCCAACCCGACCAAACTATCGGCCGATAAAAAGTCTGCAGTCTGCGGGGGCTCTTAATGTTAAAGATGTCTTTTTGAAAAAAAAAAAGACTTTAGGTCTTAAAAAAACTTTGTGCCTAAAAAAATGGGTTTAAGAAAACCAAAGGCAATGATTATATAAATGTAAAATTTTAAATTTTGTGTTGAAGTATTAAGTTCAAACAAAAACCGTTGTGGTTGAAATAATGCATAATGAAGCGTGTTTTCCTCAAATTAAACTCAAATTAAAGCTGGATTTAATTAATCAAAAACTAGGCCACCAAAGAAAATCATAAAAAGAAAATTTCTTAAAATAAATTCTTTTGGACTGTTTAGCTGTATGAAGCATCTAGACAAAACTATCAGTAAAGTTTCTGAAATTTTCAACTTATTTGCGAGATATTTTCAATCAGTTTATAATTTAAAAATTGTTTCAAATTAAGATCTTCCATCAGGCTTAAGTAAATTCGTTCACTTGTCTTATGTCAAAATGAAAAGGAGGATGCTTTATTGAATTTATATTAAAATTAAAAAGAATGCCCTGACAAATTTGCAGCTTTTCTACTTCAATTGCACTTGCTATTAATAATAATTTTTTAATATTTCTTTAGCTATAAGCCAAAGTTTAAAAACTTGGAAAATCTAATTTGAATCGCCTATCTTTAAATCGAGATCAAAGCAGGAGGTAACAAACTATAGACCAATGTGCTGTATACCAAAACTTATTCAAAAATTGGTGTATAACAAAATTTCGTATCTTATTCAAGAAAAGGTATCAGTTTTCCAACACGGTTTTGTAGTAGATAAATCTACTGGAACTAACTTAAATATATATCTTAATCATAAATAATATGGAAAAAGGATATTAAACCGATATAAATTTGTATCGACTTTGCAAAAGCATTTGACAGAGTCAATCACAAAATTCTACTCAATAAATGACTTTTCTTTGGTATAAGTTCGTCTCTTTTAAAATGGTTTGAGTCTGGCTTGACTGGAAGAGTTAAAATTGTAAAAATTAAAAACTTTTATTCTAATGCTATTTTTGGCACATAAGGCGTTTCACAAGGTAGCCATTTAAGACCTTTACTTTTTCTTATATTTGTGAATGATATTCCAGGTATTTTTGACTGACTGTCTCTTTTTTCTTTGTCGATTGTTTCAAGATCTACGAGGGGATTACCTGCTTATTGGATTGTAGTCTTCTACTAAAAGACCTAGTGAGATTGCTAGACTGGTGATGGATAAACAATCTTCATTTGAATTCTGAAAATTGTCATATAATATCGTGTTTCAGGATTCTTAATTTAATTATATTTGACTTCAATATCCATAACATACTTCTAAATAGGGTAAATAAATAAAACAAACTAAGAATACCCCTTGATGTCAATCTTGATCAATAAAGCAAATCAGATGCAGATTTTTTTAAATTTACTCATTACTCCCTAGTAAGATCATACACTAGAATGTGTGTCAACTTGCATAGAGCGCAGTTTAAAGGTGTCGAAGTTTGGATCAAGCCGTATTCGTATCCTGATATAAGGCATTCATACAACAACGGAACTAGGAAGTTTAAACACACTTTAGACTTAACATACAAATTTGAATACAAACAATTGCATTCCTAAAAAAATTATTATTTTATATTTTCATATTTTGCAGACAGGTTCCCAAAATCGAGTGAAATGAAAAGTATGTGAACATTTGTTCAGGTTTATCTTTCGATCGAGTTTCATAACTTCGAAAACTTCTTGAAAAATCACTTCAAGTGAAATTAAAAAGGGCTGAAATTTATAACATCAATAAAAAAAAATAATTTTTTGACTGTCATAATTTGTAAAATTTTTAATTAAATAAATGTTAGATATTGGTGTTTTTTTATGCATTGTGTGGATGCGCATTACAACTACTTGCAGATTAGCACAGTCGAAAAACTGGCTTGAAAGTTTATGAGAAATATACAAGACTACATATTTCAAAAATTTATTAAGCTTCATTTTCTTTAATTGATATAACTTTTGTTTCAAAATAAATTAAAATGACTTCATCTTAAAAAAGAATTCCCACTTGTCCAAATCAAATCAAAACGACTTAACCATAACCATGTCGAGTTGAAATCACTTAAAAATTGCAAATCTCAAAACGTATAGAACACAGATGTTCACTTGGTTTTAATTTCGAACAAAATGTATTCGATATCGAAAAATGTGAATTTCAGGGGCCCTCCAATGTATTTTTACTTGCGACATATAGGAACTATGTATATGGCAAGTTTTGCATTCGTGCAAAATTTCGAACTCGAGATTTTAATCAAACATGATATTACTATGGTAGAGAAGTCGAAAAAAGTGGGTCCCGCGATTCCGTCCGGTCTGTTTTGTCTGTCTGTCCACGCTCCTACAGCCTAAACCATTGGGTCGATTGAGTTCAAACTTCGAAGTTAAGGTTTTGAGCAGATTCGCGTTAGGCGTTTTTTTCATTTTTTTTTTTTAAGATCAAAACTAACAGTGGCCCCCATACAATTTTTTTGGTCAAAAAACGAAAATTCGAATTTTCTCAAAAACAAATCGATAGATTTTTTTTAAATTTTCTCTAAAATTTTATTTTTTAACTTCGCTTCTTTTAATAAGAAAAAAATATTTTTGTATTGCTCAGAAAAGGTACCGCTCATAGAACCGTTTTTTTGTTTTTTAATTTTCTCAGCAACTTATGAACTGATTTCAATAATTTTTTTTCCGAATAGGCTCTTATATTGCCTTAACAATATTTGATTATCAAAAGTTATTTTTTAATTCTATATCTCAAAAACGGGTCAACATTTTTTTACGAAATTTTAATGTAGAGCGTATATTTACAATCACTAAACAACTGCATACCAAAAATATTTTTAGAACAAAACTGAAAAATTTTATACATAAAAAATTAATTTAAAAAAAAACCGCTCTAACGATTTTCAAAAAAAAAAATTTGAAAAATCAAGGATTTTTTGATTTATAAAATGGCATTTAAATTTTTAAAGACAAACTTATTTTTCAGGTAAAATTTTGAATCTTAAAATTTTTTTTAATTATTTTAATTATTTTTTTAATTTTTATTTATTTTAATTTTTTATTTTTTTAATAATTTTAAATATTTTTAACTAGTTGAATACACAAACAATTGTTTTCGTTAAGTATGCTTACAAGTATTTTTCATTTTCGGGATGAGTTGTCCTAGGATGAGTTGTGCCTTGGGATGAATCACAAGTTTTTTGACAAATTAAATGGCATTTATATCTTTGAAGACAAACTTATTTTACAGGTATATTTTAAAATCTTATATAGGTACTTTTTTAAACAGACTCTTTGCATACAGGAGCAAGTTCGTGCGACCCAATCGTGCATTTTATTTAGAAAGACAATTCTAATCGAAAGTGATTTTCGTTTCGAATTTGATTTCGAACTCTGTAAGACGTTCGAAACGGACAAAAATATTACTAAATAATTTTTCCGATTAGTTTTTTTCGATTATCGAATTATTAAGTTCCCATAGGACGTTATTGTAATCGGTCCGATTTGTCGAATTGACAATTTTGTCATTTCTCGACGTTTCAAGGTCCCTAGAGTCAAAATATAAGATTTTTAGAAAGATGTCTGTGCGTACGTGTGTACGTACGGTCGTACGTTCGTACGTTCGTAGGTTCGTGCGTCCGTACGTTCACGACGTTTTTTTCGTCGTCCATAGCTCATACAGAAAGATGCAGATAGGGCTCTCAAGAAAATTGCGTGGGTGGTTTTTTACCATAGAAGTTTAAAAAAAAAGGTAAAAATTTTGGTTAACCCTAAATATCTCACGAACGCTAGAGACTTGAATTAAATTTTATATTATATATTGTAAAGTAATACCAAACAAGTATATTTTTGGAAAAAATCCAATTAACGGTTTTTTTTATAAATCAAAAAAAACTTTTACGACTAAAATATGATTTCATCTCCAAAACAATTTTATGCAACGAAGAATGATGTTTTTGACATCTGATTAAATTTTTATAAAAATCTAATTGACAGTTTTTTTTATAAAAAATAAAAACCTAAAAAAACATTACTCAAAGTTGGTAAAAATTGAATTTCGACTCAAATATTTTTCCAAAACTTTGAGATATTGGCTTTAAACTACTTTTAGCTTTCAAAAAATATTGTTTTCAACATTCGATAAAACTGTGGGAAAAATCTAACTGACAGTTTTTTTTTACAAAATATAAAACCTAAGAAAAACAATACTAAAATTTGGTAAAAATTTACTTTCGACTCAAATAGCTTTTCAAAAATTAAAAATATTGGCTTCAAACTTATTTTATTTCACAGAAAATATTGTTTTCGATATTCAATAAAAAAAAATCTACAAAAAATAATTAGTACGCAAATTTGGTAAAAATTGATACATAGAGACAAACTATTAAGCAAGACAAATCGACAGACGGGATGGGAAGTTATCAGTGTGGGTCGCATTCGCATACCAGCCTCTTTTTTCTTATGAGATCTGTCACAACGAGAAATCATAACAAAACCAACTTTGCAGCAAGAGAAAGTTTATATTTTTAAAGAAAGAATTTATCCAAACATTATTATCACAACAAAATTTAATGGATGCAGTGGCTCTTTGAAAGGATACTGAAAGCAATAAAGAGCGAATTGAAAGAAATCTTATGGAAATGTTTGATAAAAGGTAATATTTTATTGTTGGAAAAGATTCAAAGTTATTGTTTAATATTTTAGTTTTGTACAAAACTTTGGCTTTTCGAATGACGATTTTTTGTATGTCTTAAATGCAATACAAGGTGAATTCTCTGATTCTTTAAGATAAACTGCCGTTCCAGCCATCTTAAAATAAGGTGTCACCTTAAAATTTTTAGAGCAATGAGGCTATCGGCATCAAATAGGACACGATTATTCCATTGGCATGGCACAGTAAACCACATCAAGTTCTATTGCAGAGGTCTGCGGTGCAATAGAAAATATATCGTGTTCAAAACACATACATTTTAAAATGAATGTCGCTATACACGAGCTAAAAATTCCGCTTACGGATACGTCCATGAGTTTTTCAATGACCCTTGGTCAATTCGGGATGCAAGCACATACTTGTGTGCTTATTTGTATACCTTTAATAAAATTTATTTGATGTAAATATTATTTTAATTAAGATTTTCAAAAAAACTTTTTAGATGCAAACATTCAATTTCGTTATTACATTAGACGTAGAAATAAATTTTCAAATTTTCCGCTTTTTAAAGCTTTTGGCATTCGAAAATAAGTTGCCAGGTACGAAAATTCGGCTTTCGGAATTTTCATTTCGAAAGTAGTAAATTTAATTCCGCTTTCGAAATGGAGAGTGCAAAATATTCAGTTTCAGAAATTTTGGTTTTGAATACGAAATGACGCGTAGCAGAGACTCATTTTCACTTTCGGAAATTTTGATTTTGGAAACGAAATGATGCGTAGCAGAGACAGAGATTTGACTTTTATTCGAGTATCGAAATCAACTTCAAGTTTTTCATTTTTAGATGTGCGTTGGATTTTTTGATAGCTCCCTGAAGTGGCTCCGTATCAACTGTAGTACGGCTACCTTTCATTAAAAGTATCTTTGAGAGTCTTCAAAAAAAATATATAAAATAAACAAAAATTAAATTTGATTTCTCATTTTGCTTTTTATTGTTGCTTAATATAAAATTGATTTTTAAGTTACTTTTAAGTCGCAGTAATTAATTTGTAAAAACTAAATAAAAATGTAGTTCAGATTTTGTAAATAAATAATAATTTGTTTAATTATATGGAAATAGACATAAGCTGTAATATTTGTGTTTGTTATATTGCAAAATGTTAGTGTCATCAAATAAAGCGCCACGTACACATAGTTAGACCATACTCTACGAACGAACCCCTTTTCTTCAGATACTTTTAAATTCAGCTTTAATTAAATGTAAATTATTCCTGGTACTCACTCAACATATCCTCTCTAAATTTGTCCATTTTATAAAGTCAAAATTTGTTCTAGTCTTAATTTTACTATATATGTTTTTATTGATCGCAATGTTAATAATTAATGATAACATTTATCTCTAATTGTCACTTAAACACTTTTGGTTCATTGAAATCTTAGAATTTTATTTTATTTTATTACCAATAAAAGAATTTTTTTTATTTATTATTTCTTTATTTCCTTTTTCTATTAAATTGCCTTGTAAATGTTCTATAAAATTCAATACATAGGCTCCTATTAATTATCTTATGCAGAAATATATATTCGTTTACCCTATAACCTTCGCACCACACGCAACACACATTCTATACGAACCACCCTGTATATTAAATTAACAAAAGCTAACTGGAACAAATGAGGATAATGGTGACGTAAAAGGACTTCCCAAGGAATGGGCGCTTAAATTAATTTCCATTTTCACAAAAAGGAAATTGTTCTTATATACGTGCTGGTTTATTTGTGAAGGTTAAGGTGAATGTTTTGTTTTAATGGCGTTGACGGGTTTGAGTATAAAATTATACCTTTTTTTGTTGTTGTTGTTGTCTTGTTGTTGTTGTAATTTTGTTGGTTTTGTTTACTTTAGTGGAATAGGTACCCTTTTTTTTATTTTCCTAAATGTTGTGTGCTCTGTTCACTAATGAAGATAAGTTTTGATTGTGTGTACCTAATACTCTTCGCCTATATGTTTGTATGTTTTAAGGATATCTTTTTTTATTTTGTGTTGTGTGTGTAATATCAAATAAAAAAGGGATAAGGAAGAAAAACGATGTTCCGGGCGAGGGGGGAGGGAGGTTGGTATAGGTACGTGTGTAAGAATGTGCCTTTAAGTTTATAAGATAAACAAATTTAATTTCGACCTAATAGCAAAATATTCGAAATACTTTGGAAGTTAGAATTTATGACTTAATAAAAATAAAGAGGAAAGGGAACAATTAAAAATCGACATAGAGTAGGGAAGGCTTCATTTATTTTCTTTGAATGTATTTTTAAAAGCTCTATAATGGTAGCAAAGTTTTGTATTCAAACAACTGCAGTTTTTAATATTTCCTTTTTAAAGAGTCACATAAATATATTTCACGCCCTTCTGTGAAAAAGCAGCAAAGTTAGGAAAGACAAACATTGCAGGTCGATGGTTAGAAAAACATATGTTTTGAAGTATAAATGTTTAAGGCTTAAAATAACTAAAAATCCGCAGATTTTTTATTTTCGTTTTTATTTAAGTCTTGGAGCTGAAGAATAAGATAATTATTTTCAATATTTTGACGCAGTGTTATGAATCCATAATTAGTTCTTGAAATTAATGAATAAAAATAAGCTTGCGGTGTGACCCCATTGGTACCCTTAAGTTTAATTTAGTTAATTTCGTCAAACAGAGCTTTAGAATCTCTTATAGACCACGAGTTATATAATAAACATAATAATTTAAATTAAATAGTATATAAGTGTAATAAAAATGTATAAATATGTTACATCAGAGTTATTAAATCTTAAAATATAAAAATCCAGTGTCATATGTATGTTCCCAGTGAACTCTTCACCAAGTCAACCGATTTCGATGAAAGATGGCATTTTATGTGTAATTTGTTCTAGCTTGAGATATAGGATAGTTTATATTTCGATTAATGGTCTTAATAATTTATAATTAACAATAAACTGATTGTCAATGTTGATGTTTGTTATGGAATTCGAAATTTCTTTTTCAACAACACGTGGTGCAATGTGATATTTTGATCGATCTATAAGAAACATCGCTTTTTCTGGATCATTTCTCATTTAATTTCATGTGTTCTATATAATTCTGAATATGTCTACATCTACACTAATATTATAAAGAGGAAAGATTTGTATTTTTGTATGTAACGAATAAACTCAAAAAGTACTGGACCGATTTTAATAATTAATTTTTCATTAGAAAGCTACATTATCACTGAGTAACATAGGCTATATTAAGTACTAGATTACTATAGAAATCTTTAGAAATTCCTATTAAAACCAAACGAAGGTGTACAAAAATTAGCCATTAAATGTCTTTCATCGCATACGCTGCGAAGAGTATCAATGATAGGACAAAAACATGTTTTCTAATTTAGTGATTCATGGTCGTTTTAATTAGCATGTTTATAACTTAAATAACTGTTCCTATTTATGTCTACCCGTGCGAAGCCGGGACGGGCCGCTAGTAAATAAAAAAGAGGCTGGGATGCGACCCATACTGATAACTTCCCATCCCATCTATCGATTTGTCTTGCTTAAAAGTTTGTCTAAATGTATCAAATCTTACCAAATTTGCGTTCTATTTTTTGGAGATTTTATTTTTTTATGAAAAAACGGACTGTTGTATTTTTATAAAAAAAATTACTGAATATTAAAAACAATATATTCTGTAAAATAATATAAGTTTGAAGCCAATATTTTTAATTTTTGAAAAGCTATTTGAGTCGAAAGTAAATTTTTACCAAGTTTTAGTATTGTTTTTTTTAGGTTTTTATTTTTTGTAAAAAAAAACTGTCAATCCAACATTTCTCAAAATTTTACCGAATGGTGAAAACAATATTATTTATAAGATAAAATTAGTTTGAAGCCAATACCTTAAAGTTTTGAAAAGATATTTGAGCCGAAAATCAATTTTTACAAACTTTTATTAATTTTTTTGTTTAGGTTTTTATTTTTTGTAAAAAAATTGTCAATTCGATTTTTTTTCAAAATTTTTTTTAATATTGAAAACAATATTTCTTATAAGTAAAACTTAGTTGAAAGCCATAATCTCAAATTTTTGAAAAGATATTTGAGTCAAAAATCAATTTTTACCAACTTTTGTTAAATTTTTTTTTCGGTTTTTAATTTTTTGTAAAAAAACTGTCCATTTGATTTTTCTCAAAATTTTATCAGATGTCAAAAACATTATTCTTCGTTGCACAAAATTGTTTTGGATATGAAATCATATTTAAGTCGTAAAATTTTCGAAGTGACAAATTTTTTTTTCAGTTTTTTTGATTTATGAAAAAAACGGTTAATTGGATTTTTTTCTAAAAATATACTTGTTTTGTATCACGTTACAATATATAATATAAAATTTAATTCAAGTCTCTAGCGTCATTGGTTCATTAGATATTCAAGATTAACCAAAATGTTCACCTTTTTTTTTAAACTGCTATGGTAGAAAAACCACCCACGCAATTTTCTTGAGAGCCCTTTCTGCATCTTTCTGCCTTATTATCTGTATAACAAAATTCATTTGAAGTCGATATCTCTTCTGGTTCTTGAGCTATGGACGACGAAAATAACGTCGCGAACGTACGGACGTACGGACGTACGGACGTACGTACACACGCACGCACAGACATCTTTCTAAAAATCTTTTATTTCGAATCTAGGGACCTTGAAACGTCGAGAAATGTCAAAATTTTCAATTTGACAAATCGGACCCATTACAATAACTTCCTATGGGAAGTTAATAAAATGTAAATTTAAAAAAAAAAACTATTGAATTAGAATTAGAATAAGAAATACATTTTATTCATTCATTTTCATTTTACAACTAGTTAATACAATTTTAACAATAAATAAAGAATAAATAGTAGTTATCATCCTTTAGCTTTAAAGCTATTGTTGAATGATACATAGTGAATTTAAATTTACATAAACTAAAAACTGATGTTATGTGACAATCAGTGCTGCAATAATACTAAATTGTTTAAGCCAGGTGATCAAATAAGTTTTTTTTTTTTTCTTAATCTCAAATATAACATACAAAATAGAAAAAGAATTAGAATTAGAATCATATTCATATAAATTAAGGGAAAAAGAAATATAATAAAAAGTAGATACTCAGTTTTTATATACATCAAAGTTTCTTTAACAATAATTATCTATACAATTTAAGTCAATTGTGAAAAGCCAAACTTTTACTTTTTTCAGAAAAGAGTTTAAATTTTGAGAAGTTCTGATAGATGTTGGTAAGTTATTAAATGACAGTATAAAAATTAGAGAAATCAGTTTTATGAAGAGTGGGTATATTGACATTGACAAGATGCACATTATTTATGCGTAGATTGAATGTTACAATTATGTTCTGACTTTCTGAGTTTGACTGGTAGGTAAACGATTTATCATCCGCAAAAGCCGTAGGAAGGCCATTCAACTGCAACCTAAAGAGAGAGTTAATATAAACCAGAAAAACCAAGAGGCCGATTACGGAGCCCTGAGGTACTCCACATTTTAGATATCGAGCTTCACTCATAAAACCATTAACTACTACTTTTTGTACTCTTTCTTTTAAATATGACTTCAGTCATTGACAAATAACTCCTCTAAATCCTGCATTATAGGTATAATTTACTTAACAGTAAATCATGATCAAACATATCAAAGGCTTTAGTCATGTCAATAAGAAGAGCCTTAGTCGTTTTATAATGATTCAAGCTGCCATAGAGTTGACTGCAAAGTCGAAGAATTGCATCTTCGGTGCACTGTCCAGATCGAAATCAAAATTGATTTTCGCTAAAAAAACAATTTTTATCTAGGAAAGAAGTAATTCTTTT
Source organism: Eupeodes luniger (assembly GCA_951509635.1). Taxonomy (NCBI): domain Eukaryota; kingdom Metazoa; phylum Arthropoda; class Insecta; order Diptera; family Syrphidae; genus Eupeodes; species Eupeodes luniger. The sequence goes on from OX608075.1 coordinate 46,682,914, forward strand.
TTGAACTAGTTTTTCGAAAATTTTTGAAAAGGTGGGAAGAAGAAAAATGGGTATATAGTTTGACATATATGTTCTATCTTCTTTTTATAAAGAGGAATAACCTCCGCACATTTAAATTGTTGAGGAAAACAACCTTGTTCAACATTTAAGTTAAATATATAACTTAACACATCTAATACATATAAAGCATTTTTTTTTTTTGAGTAAGTTACTAGATATTCCATCTGAAGTACAAGAGTTTCTGTTTACCAATGATAAAATAATTTTATAAGTTTCAAAAGAGATGCTATTTAGGTTGTAAAGAAAGCAAAGCTGTTAGGTTGTAAATATTCGGAATCTAAGCTTCGTCGATCAGAACAGTTGCAATCAACATACAAATCAAAAGACGGCTTTAATTTTTCTGAGATTTACGTAAAATATTCATTGAATTTGTTTGGAATACATTTTGAATCGCATAGTGAAATATCTTCTGCAACAATAGTTCCTATTGCGTTAGAGTTCGTTTTCTTTCCTAAAATATCGTTGATAATTTTCCATTTCGTTTTTGTATTGCCTTTCGAACTTCTAAATAAATTAGAATTAGAATTTGCACGAGTTGATTCAATGTTAGTTTAGTTTTTTATTTGGGTGTTTAAGGAAGGAATAGGAAAACAAGCATTACATTTTATTTACGAGTAAACCATTTCTTGAACAAACATACAAAATATCAGGCAAATAAGAACAATTAAAGTGATTGCTTTAGACGTTCTTTTCCCATTAAATGCAAGTGTTTGCATACCAAGGAGACCTTATACGAGGTGTGTTCAAAAAGTACCCGGAATTTTCGTTTTTTCAAAAAAATATTTATTTATTCGTTTACATCAAAGTAGTCCCCCCAGATATAATACACTTATGCCAGCGTTTTTTTTCCAATCTTCGAGGCACTGTTGACATTCACTTTTTGATATGTCCTTGAGCATTCTCAGCGATTCGGCCTTTATTTCTTCAATCGAGGAAAAACGCCGTCCTTTCATGGGTCTCTTCAACTTTAGAAACAGGAAAAAGTTACACGGAGCCATATCTGGTGAATATGGAATATGGGCATGACTACGGTATTGTTTTTGGCCAAAAAATTACGAACAAGCAACGACGAGTGAGCAGGTGCGTCATAGTGGTGCAAAAGCCATGAATTGTTTTTCCATAAATCTGAGCGTTTTTTTCGGATTGCTTCACGCAAACGTCGCATAACTTCAAGGTAATACTCCTTAATAACCGTACGACCTTGTGGTAAGAACTCTTGATGCACTATGCCATTATAATCGAAGAGAACAGTAAGCAAAATCTTCACATTTGATCGAACTTGACGTGCTTTTTTCGCTCTTGATGTTGGATGCTTCCAGGTGGACGATCGTGCTTTGGTTTCGACATCATAACCGTACACCCATGTTTCATAACCATTTATGACTCTTTCAAGCAAACTTGGATCGTCGTTGACGTCATTTAACAGCTCTTGAGCGATGTTCATGCGATTGTTTTTTTGGTAAAAATTCAGCAGTTTCAGCAAAAATCGCCGAGCTCATAAAAACACGTCGAACCTTAGCAACTACCACAGACAAAGTAAACAGTGAATATAGCTGAAAATTGCATCACACTTTAGGCATGTATACCAACACAATAAAAAAAAAATGTTAACCTTCGAACTCTCCAGACCCGCGAAATTTAAAAATTCCGGGTACTTCTTGAACACACCTCGTAGAATATGGATGTCCATTAATATTCCAATTCAACTTATTAAAACCATATCTAGTGAAAGATTTCTGTATTTTTTCATTCCCATGGGAAAATTCAGGTGGGCCGATCGCTTTTACGCCTAAACTACTGAACAGATTTAAATGAAATTTGGTAAGGAGATAGTTTGAGACTTAAGAAAGGACATGAGTTACTTTTGACCTCGGGCAAATATCGCATTCTCATGGAAAATATTACTTTCCGAAGAATATGATCGCTTTCACTCCTAAATTACAAAAAAATTGAATAATATTTGGATAAAATTAGTATTACGGGAAAACAACGCATTCCCAACCCTTATGAAATAAGTTGTCGAACATGTTAAACTTATCATACACGTATATTAACGCGGGCTTCGCTCGCCACGTGCGTCAAGCCCTCAACGCTAGACGCAATCATGACTAAATAGCAAAAGGAAAAAATGTTTTAATTCCTTGCATTCCAATAATTCCAACCGATTTGCCGTTTCAGTTTTAAAGAGTGCAGTTTCCTCTGAAAGCAGCATTTCCAATAAAAATAAATAAAGCTCAGGGGCAAACGCTGAAAGTTGCAGGTGTAAATTTGGAAAAAAAACTGTTTTTCCCATGGACAATTATATGTAGCGTGCTCACGAGTCTCAAACCCACAAAATCTTTACGTTCTGGCCAAGGAAGGAAAAACAAAAAACGTCGTATGTATATAAAAATGTATTGCAGTAACCTATCTTCTTCTTAAAAGCCTAACCTAACCTAACCTATGACAATCACACTTAGTATGGCTTCATTCCATCTCGGCACAATTCAGCTTAGGTTTTTTCATACTACTATCCAAAAAAACTATCTAATGCGGACGACGCGGGTAAAATCTAGTGAGTTTATAAATTTAAAAAACTGACAATAGAATCCCAGCACAAAAAGTTTATGATAAAGAATTTCATGATTCACCCTTTCAAAGTCCTCAACGAAATCTACGAAAGTGATGTGTGTCTGAAAACCCTTATCAAAACCTTTTACAATAGAGTTATATAAAAAAGTGAGATCAGAAGCTGGTGATCTACCTGACATAAAACCTTGTTGGAACTTGGCAATTATATGTTTGTTAAAAAGGTAAAGTTTATCACACAATCTTTTTACAAAATTTTGGAATAACAGATAATTTACAAATCGGTCCGTAGTTGCATACTTTTTATTTTGACCCTGATTTAAAAATTGGAGAGATGAAAGAAGTTTCCACTTTGGGTGGCACAGGCAAGGATTGAACTCAAGACATCTAGTACTATTCATCACGCCATGTGCACTCATACGAGAATATGCTGAAAACATTGCATATGGTTGGTAAATCCATGGAATTGCAAAATTTCATGCAATTTGGTAACCCAGTTGATTTTTTCTTTATGTTAACAAATGTCCAAAAATGTTTACCTTGAATATTGTGATTCACTATTTAAAATAAAATTATTATACAAAATCTTCAATTAAACTCTTTTTGTAAAATCAAATACTTATAATAGTTAATTATAATAGTTATATCCTTTTTAAAATTCTTAACAGCTTAATTGACCTCCCATTGAGAATTTTGACATATCTCGACGTTTCAAGGTCCCAAGAGTCTAAATAAAAGTGTTTTAGAGAGATGTCTATGTGTGCATGTGTACGTACGTTCGGGAAGCTTTTTTCGTCATCCATATCTCAACAACTAGTGGAAATATCGACTTCAAATAAATTTGTTTCTACAGACAATACAAGTTTTAGAAAAAATTTACGGAGGTTTGCATCCCAGTCTCTTTTTCACTTTTGTTTTGAATTGCCAAACCACCTACAAGTTTCTTTGAAAATCCGTTCTGTTTAAGTTTGTAAGACAAAATGTATCTGAGAAGTCGATAGCTCATGAACAATGAAAAAAAGAATCTCGAAAGTACGGGACCATTTACTATAGATTTAGAATCGGACCTGTTACAATAACTTCCAATATACTCGTAGGAAATTAAAGTATTAGAATTTCATATAAAATTATAATATTGCTTTTAAGAATTTGATTTGACAACTTTACGCAGAACCCTACATTTTATAAACTATCGAAATAGTGCAAAAGAGAGGTGCAGAAAAATATTAAAAGCGATGTTATATATAATTTATAAATAAGGGATGCTAAAATTATTTTTTACTTTCATATTTTTACTAAATATGTTGCTACTATTGAAGATGCAATACAAACAAATTGTCTCAATTTTTAAGCACTGATTTTCAGAAATATAATATAATCAACAACAAAGATGCTTTATCATGTCTTAAAAAGATTGATGGTTGGGTACAATAGCATCATGTAACAATATCATAAGAAAAAACAAAAAGATTTTATTTTACTCAGTGATTTCAAGAAGACAAAAGAAAAAAGGATAAAACACAAGAAGTAGAAAATTAAAAAAAAAAACAAAAAAACATGAGTTTACAAAAAAAGATTGTATACCTAGAATATGTATATGTTTTGATTCCCAGACCTATTCAAGTATGTAGATTGTTCGTCTCTGATAAATAAATTTAGCATGTTGTCCTAAATGAGAACATAACGCAATTTAAAAAAAAAAATATGAAATCAGTGTTTTTTCGAGACTGTTTTGTGTCTATTTTTAAGTTTAAAAATATTCATATATTAAAAATTTTAATAAAATGCTAACCGTCTCGTAATTTCTGGGTGCCAAAATACCTTCTTCCTTGCCCCCGTTTATTCCGTCATCCACTTCTTCTAAGTGCACAACGGACAGATTAAGCCACTTGTTTATTCTCTAGTTTGCTGTTAGGGAAAAAGAACGTAGTCTCAACTGTTTATTCCGTAATAACCTTCTTCTAAGAAAGTCACGGGCATACCTTGTCACTGTGAGACAAAGCTCCGATTATTTTCTGGTTTGCTGCAAGAGAAACGAAGGAGTTTAGCCATGTTCTATCTCGCAGTCTACTTCTTCTACGAGTGTAGTGTAATTGTACGAACGGTCAAGACTTAGGCCTTATTCATTAGTTTGATGTTAGAGACAGGAAACCCAATCCCAACCCTCCCTTGGACTTAGTCATCAATTCAATAATTTTACTCGTGATGTCAGCCACATTCGATACAATTACAAAAGCAATTTTTTGAAAACTTTTAAATGAAAATACAATTTATTAAATTTAACAAATTGTATAACAGATATTGTTTAGAAATTTTACTGGAAATTTACTGTATTTAAAAGGAGCAAGTTTTGAATTTGTTATAAGCACTTAAAATCGGAAGTTCAAATCAAAATACACACGTGGAATATAGAAAATAAATGAAGTGGAATTTATATTATTATTTAATTCCTCTTTAAGCAATGACACAATTAAGGTGGTACACTTGGGCGTATACGTATTTTATTAGTTTTTGTCATTTTAGCATGTTTTATTAGTTATGCATTTTCATTCTGTAAGTTGGCATATGGAGTGAAAAAACGTTAACTCATCGTCAACTTTTAACGAATTATTTAATCCAAAATTCACTAAAATATAAAAATATAACGCCCTTCACAGTCGACTCTTTAACGTTTGATGGCCAAAATTGAGACGACCGCTTTAGTAAACAATTAGCCAACCCCAGTACGTTCAAGGAACGCAAGATCGGCCGAGAACATCGCCACGGTCCGTGAAAGTGTACAGCAGAACCCGAGCCAGTCTATTCCTCGCTGTGCACAAGAACTCGGCCTTTCGCAGACTTCAACTTAGCGAATTTTGCGTCGAGACTTTGGCCTACACCCGTACAAGATCCAACTGACCCAGGAGCTCAAAGTTCATGACCATAGACAATGCCGTTTATTCGCTGACTGGGCTTCGAATCATTTGGAAGAGGAACTCAATTTTGGTCGAAAAATCATCTTTGATGACGAGGGACATTTTTGGATGAATGGCTGTTTTAACAAGCAAAATTGCCGTATATGGGACGACACCAACCCACGCGAGGTTAACCTGGTGATAATGCATCCTCAAAAAGTTACCGTTTGGTGTGGATTTTGGGCCGGAGCGGCGGCGGCGTAATTGCTCCGTACGTTTTTGAAAACGACGTTAGTGAGGCGGTCATCGTCAACAGCGAGCGCTACATAATGATAATAACTGATAACTAATTTCTTATGGCCCAATTTGAACCATACGGACCTAGACGACATGTGGTTCTAGCAGGACGGCCGGCGTTACTTGCCACACAGCAAACGCCACGACATCTACACACAACATCTACCCGCCCTTATTTAAAAAACCTTATATATAGGACATACTCGTAAGTAAACTAATTTCACTTTCAATACTTAACTACCTCATAGTGCAGACTTAATTTTTAACTGTTTTCAATATTGAGCACTAAATTTTCCCCAAAAAAAAAACAAAAATTAAAACCTTAAAAGAGTTTAAACAAGAACACAAAACTTTTTTAACACCATCAGCAAACTTAATATACTGCTTCAAAATACCTCAAACACATCTTTTGAGGATATGAGGATATTAAAACTTCAATAACCATTTTAAAACCCACATCCTCATTAGATATCTTCTCTCTTAAATACCTTGTATTTCAAAGTTAAAATTAATTACCCTGAATCTCTCATTCCCTTGAAATTTAATCTCTTCTTCCTAAACGAACGGAATAGAATCAAATACATATAAAAAAGATATTCCAAAGCAAGCTAGAGTTTCTAAAATATATACATACATATGTATACAATGTATCTATGTAATATATGCTATATTTTATAATGGGTAAACGCACAAAGTAAAGTCACAAAAAGAAAAAAATCCTTCCGTAGCACGTTCTTCTTTGTTTTTTTTAAATTCCTTTATATGGGTTTTTTCGTCTAGAAAATAATGTTGAAGGTTTTGCAACCAAATGGGATAAATTTAACGGTTAACATACATTTAAAGATTATTAAAAATTATTTGCTCATCATAAGCTCAACCTGAATTTTAAAGAAAATAGTTCAAACCCCTAGAAACCTATTTTTAAATCTTTACAATTTTGTATTTGTAACCCTTTTTTCACTCTTCCTTATTAGCTTTTATTAAAGATAGTTCATTTGTGTAAACAATTCAAGTCTATTAAAAAAATCAAACAAATGTAACTCTAGAGGACGCACCTATTATTCATAATGCCAAAAACACAGAAGTCATATGAGCTTAACAAGTTACTGAGAGTTAAATTAGCCATTTTATGAGTTTAAAATTTCCAAAATCATCATTTTTAGTTAATTAATTACTAAAATGGTCTTCAAATTTTACTACATTGTTTAAAATTTTAAACCAATTTTTTTAAAATTGTTTTTTTTTTTTTTTCAAACATACAACATACAACTTTAGTATAACTTTCCAAATTTTGTGTAATCTAATTTTCAACATGTTTTTCCAGTGTAACACCATCCGATTAAGTTCTTACTTTATTTAAAATTCCAATGGCCGTAATATTTTTAACTTCCCATAGGAAGTTATTGTAATGGGTCCGATTTGTCGAATTGAAAATTTTGACATTTCTCGACGTTTCAAGGTCCCTAGCTTCGAAATAAAAGATTTTTAGAAAGATGTCTGTGCGAGCGTGTGTACGTACGTTCGCGACATTTATTTCGTCTTCCAAAGCTCAAGAACCAGAAGAGATATCGAGTTCAAATAAATTTTGTTATACAGATAATAAGGCAGAAAGATGCAGAAAGGGCTCTTAAGAAAATTGAGGGGGTGGTTTTTTACCATAGCAGTTTAAAAAAAAGGTGAACATTTTCGTTAACCCTAAATAAGTCATGAACCAGAGACTTGAATTTAATTGTATGTACATTATATATTGTAACGTGATACAAAGCAAGTATATTTTTGGAAAAAAATCGAATTAACGGTTTTTTTTTTTTTAAATAAATGAAAAAAAAAATGTCTCACCTCCGAAATTGTACGACTTAAATATGATTTCATCTCCAAAACAATTTTGTGCAACGAAGAATAATGTTTTTGACATCTGATAAAGTTTTGAGAAAAATCGGATTGACAGTTTTTTTATAAACAATAAAAACCTAAAAAAAACATTACTCAAAGTTGGTAAAAATTGAATTTCGACTCAAATATCTTTTCAAAAACTTGAGATTAAGGCTTCAAACTTATTTTATCTTATAAGAAATAGTGTTTTCAACATTCCGAAAAATGTTGAGAAAAATCGAATTGACAGTTTTTTTACAAAAAATAAAAACCTAAAAAAAAAACTTAATAAAAGTTGGTAAAAATTGATTTTCGACTCAAATATCTTTTCAAAACTTTGAGATCTTGGCTTTAAACTACTTTTATCTTTCAAAAAATATTGAAAAAAATCGAATTGACAGTTTTCTTACAAAAAAAAAAAACCTAAAAAAAAACAATACTTTTCAAAAATTAAAAAAATTGTCTTCAAACTTATTTTATTTCACAGAAAATACTGTTTTCGATATTCAGTAATTTTTTTATAAAAATCCAACAGTCCGTTTTTTCATAAAAAAATAAAATATACAAAAAATAGTACGCAAATTTGGTAAAAATTGATACATATAGACAAACTTTCAAGCAAGACAAATCGACAGACGGGATGGGAAATTATCAGTGTGGGTCTTATAGTCCAGTCATTTGGTAAAAAAAAAGAGGGTTACCTGGAAAGTTTTCCGGGAGTTTTGAAAATTGGTTAATTTATAGATTTGGGTATGCTCTTTTCGAATTTCAACTTTGCCACCTCGTACCCCCGCCGCTCGCGCCGCCATCTTGAAAAAATGGCGTCTAAAAACGTTTTTTTGGGAATATCTCCTTTCCGACGCATTTTACGAAAAAAATACTTATGTACAAAATTAAACTAGAAAAAATTTCCTACAATTTATGTATCAATAATTTTTTTCATAAAATCAATAGTTTTTGGCGTACGAGCGCCACAAAGTATCATTCATCTGCACCACCACGTGTTTTTCGTGTATCGTTATAAAATATTCTATTACTGCCGCCGGTTTTGAAGAAGCAGGTATAAGGGTAATATGTGGCCTTTGTATTGGGCCCCTTTCTCTCGACTATGGAGATAACACACAGTGTATATAGTCTCCATACTCTCGACCTTCAACGAAACATCTGTCGGTAGAAGCTATATTACGAGAAATATTTGGTTGAGCAACTACTTAAAAAATACGGTGATGATATTTTGATTGCCGTAACTGCCAATAAAGCTCCAGTCGTTTGTTTTCCAAATACAGGATTTAAGTTATTAACAGAAGCCTTATATAATCAAAAAAGTGATGACAATGCAGAAGAACGTAGGCGTATTGTGAAGACAGCAGCAGAAATTGTTATACAGGACATTCTATGAAAGAAAACATTATCCTCCATCAGATAATTTTTTTCAAGACTCTGAGTCTGATCTACCTGAAACTTTACGCATTTTTCTAGATGGCGTAATTTTAAAAAACAAACGAGCGTCCCTTCAAAAATGGAAGAAAAAAAGTATTGCTCTCGCTCATTCTATAATAGCAGTAGCAAGGCCGAAATCTTTTATGTCAACAGTGCAGATTGGATTAGCTACATTTTTGTTTCACAAATATGGATCTCGGCGACTAATAGATGTATTATCATCTCTTGGATTTTGCTCTTCATACACCGAAGCAACGCTGTTCGAAGTTTCAGCTATTATGCGTGCACCGTTGAGTATCGATGATAACGTATTTTCTCAATTTGTTTTTGACAATGCTGATTTTAATACGCAGACATTAGATGGTAATAATACTTTCCATGCCATGGGCGGTATCCATTGTGTAACACCTAAAACTACTATCGCTCCTGATCAAATTATTCCACGATTAAAGCAAATGCCATCTGCAAAAGTCGTTGGTAGTTTCGGTAACATTGCATTAAAAACATTTGTGAAAAAAAAACGATACCGGCTTAAAAACCATTAAGATTCAAAACCTCGGTAGCATTCGTGAGGTTTCGGAAATAGAAAAGCCGTCTGTTTCAGATTTATTGTGGCTCTATGGAAAATGGGCCGACCTGCCTAACATACCTGGATGGAGCGGATTCATGGAACAAGTGACTGCGGAACTCCATTTCCAAAAATCATTTGTAGGATGCTTGCCCTTCATTAATGCTCCACCGAGTGATTACGATACAATTTTGACTGCTCTCTTATCTGCTTTTGAAAAATGTGAATCATTACATCAGCATACTTGTTTTTTTACATTTGACCAGCCTTTGTATTTCAAAGCGCGGGACATTATTTCCTCGTACGATGTGGACTCCAAATTAAGTAATACTGTCGTAAGAATCGGTGGATTTCATTTATTAATGTCATTCTTGGGATCAATTGGATACATAATGACTGGAAGTGGATTAAAAGAGCTTTTTAACACTATTTACGCAACTAATTCAATTGAAAAAATTATGACAAGTTCACATATATTGACACATCTTTCAATTGCCAAAATTGTTCTACAATCAATAGATATCACACCCGATCTCAACGCAGAATTAGAAAGAATTTTATACAATTTTGATAGGTCAGTGGTACTCGAGGCGGACCAAGAAGAATGCTGTCAAGAACTTGCAGAGAAATTTGAGAATCAATTGATTACATTTGAACAACGTGACCGTACAGCAAAATTATGGGTCCAGTATTTCCGGATGGTTACACTTGTTAAACAATTCATTGAAGCAGAAAGAATGAGCAATTGGAATTTACATCTCGACACTATTCAGAAAATGATTCCTTATTTTCATGCTAGTGGCCACTTCTTGTATGCAAAATAATAATAATAATTCGCCAATTCCATCATATAATTATGATGAAGAGGAAGAAACGGCGACTATTTTTGAAAAAGCTTTCGATGAAATCGAAAATGAAGAGACGTGTGATGAATCTGATAGTCACATCGCAGATGATGCGGACGAAATTTCGGTCCTAGATGTTTCGATCGATGCTCAGGACGAAGTCGTAACACCCCGTCCATCAGGAACAGCAAAGCGAAAAAGATTGCGCTAAATTTCAAAATAAAATTTATCACAAGTGGATTAGGCCTATAGGGGAAACCACAATAAAAAAAACGCGCCGCTTACTCTACCTCTAGGTGGACGTCTATTGAAATGGACGTTGTGGCGCTCGTACGTCAAAAACTATTGATTTTATGAAAAAAATTATTGACACATAAATTGTAGGAAATTTTTTCTAGTTTAATTTTGTACATAAATATTTTTTTCGTAAAATGCGTCGGAAAGGAGATATTCCCAAAAAACCGTTTTTAGACGCCATTTTTTCAAGATGGCGGCGCGAGCGGCGGGGGTACGAGGTGGCAAAGTTGAAATTCGAAAAGAGCATACCCAAATCTATAAATTAACCAATTTTCAAAACTCCCGGAAAACTTTCCAGGTAAAACTACCAAATGACTGGACTATTATTCCAGCCTCTTTTTATAACTAGCATTCAAAACATAGATACAAAATGAAGACATACAAAAGTTTTATCCAATATTACATTTTTGGAAGCAAAACAAACGCTTACATGCTTTTTACACATTCCGGTGTCTTTATCTTGATACACTTGGTTCTTGTTCGAAAACATATCTTATAAGCAGTTTAGATAATAGTTTACAGTCATCTTTTTGAATATATAATGGGTGATTTTTTTGAGGTTAGGATTTTCATGCATTAGTATTTGACAGATCACGCGGGATTTCAGACATGGTGTCAAAGAGAAAGATGCTCAGTATGCTTTGACATTTTATCATGAATAGACTTACTAACGAGCAACGCTTGCAAATCATTGAATTTTATTACAAAAATCAGTGTTCGGTTCGAAATGTGTTTCGCGCTTTACGTCCGATTTATGGTCTACATAATCGACCAAGTGAGCAAACAATTAATGCGATTGTGACCAAGTTTCGCACTCAGTTTACTTTATTGGACATTAAACCAACCACACGAATGCGTACAGTGCGTACAGAAGAGAATATTGCGTCTGTTTCTGAGAGTGTTGCTGAAGACCGTGAAATGTCGATTCGTCGCCGTTCGAAGCAATTGGGTTTGTGTTATTCGACCACATGGAAGATTTTACGCAAAGATCTTGGTGTAAAACCGTATAAAATACAGCTCGTGCAAGAACTGAAGCCGAACGATCTGCCACAACGTCGAATTTTCAGTGAATGGGCCCTAGAAAAGTTGGCAGAAAATCCGCTTTTTTATCGACAAATTTTGTTCAGCGATGAGGCTCATTTCTGGTTGAATGGCTACGTAAATAAGCAAAATTGCCGCATTTGGAGTGAAGAGCAACCAGAAGCCGTTCAAGAACTGCCCATGCATCCCGAAAAATGCACTGTTTGGTGTGGTTTGTACGCTGGTGGAATCATTGGACCGTATTTTTTCAAAGATGCTGTTGGACGCAACGTTACGGGGAATGGCGATTGCTATCGTTCAATGCTAACAAACTTTTTGTTGCCAAAAATGGAAGAACTGAACTTGGTTGACATGTGGTTTCAACAAGATGGCGCTACATGCCACACAGCTCGCGATTCTATGGCCATTTTGAGGGAAAACTTCGGAGAACAATTCATCTCAAGGAATGGACCGGTAAGTTGGCCACCAAGATCATGCGATTTGACGCCTTTAGACTATTTTTTGTGGGGCTACGTCAAGTCTAAAGTCTACACAAATAAGCCAGCAACTATTCCAGCTTTGGAAGACAACATTTCCGAAGAAATTCGGGCTATTCCGGCCGAAATGCTCGAAAAAGTTACCCAAAATTGGACTTTCCGAATGGACCACCTAAGACGCAGCCGCGGTCAACATTTAAATGAAATTATCTTCAAAAAGTAAATGTCATGGACCAATCTAACGTTTCAAATAAAGAATCGATGAGATTTTGCAAATTTTATGCGTTTTTTTTTTTTTAAAGTTCTCAAGCTCTTAAAAAATCACCCGATAGAAAGGAGGTCAGTTACGCTTCTGATGTGAAAATCAAGCATTTAAAGAGATTATATGGAGGAGCATCGACTTGTTTCGCACGTTTAAAATAACATGAAAAGTTAAGTTATCTCTTCGAATTTGTTTTGCTTTTATTTTGAAAAATATTCTCAAAATTTCAAAAATGAAAATGTTTTATTTAAAAAGACGAAATATCGCAAGTAACATTTTCGGAGCTTTAAGTTTTGAATGTGTTCTAAGAAAGTTTTAAAGGAGTGACCTCAGGAATTACTGTTATACTCCGTTGTAGCATCTGACATTTTATCTTTAAATAAAAATTATAAAATTAGGTGGCGCAACAGTCCGTTGAGAACTAGGGCCTAGTGACTTACAATCATCAACTATTCCTGTGTGCGAGTAATGTTGTCAGGGTTGGCTAGTTTTGAGAAAGCACTTTACATGACAAGAATAACTCTTGGAAGAATTGTCAATTCCTCGTATGAGGCAGTACCCGTGAAAAAAAAAACTTTAGATGGTACAGACAGGGATCGAACCTAAGAACTCTGGCATGACAGTGCAATGTACTAACCGTCATGCGACGGTACTACTTTCTCTTTAAATAAATGTTCTAAATTTGAGTTTTAAAATATCTTCAAGCTCTATAACGCGTGTTGCTCTATTAAAACGCTCTTTAACAATTTGTAACCTAACATTGAAGGAGCTTTAATTAATTTCTAAACCACTAGTATATGCAAAATGTTTCTCAGAGCCTTTTAAGTAAGTGTGTTGCTAATCAAAAGACTTATGTAAGTGTCAAAAAATGTTGTTAAACTTAATAAATAGTTTTCAAGAAGTGAAAAAAAAATGTTTAATCATTTCAAAAACATTTAGGATTTAGGGGAAAATATCTTGGTTGATAGCTTGGTCCGAACTTAATGCAGAACTCAGACGGTTTGAAACAGAAAATTGCAAAGTTGAAGCTATTGAAGTTTGAAAATTGGCTTAGAACAATGGGTGTTCGTGCATAACATCAGACATAAGGCTTTAAAAGATTTGCTGTTTGTTTCAAATGGGAAGGTCAAAGAAGAAAATCTTCCAAGTGACCTCAAGACCCTTTTGAGCACTTTCCAATCTACATTAATCAATTCAATTGGTGACAGGCATTAATGGCACCAAAGGTTGGAATTTAATCTTCAACAATATCCCTTAATTTTAAAATTGACCTGCCTAGTTTTCAAATACAATTCTGGACAATGAAATCAAACATTTTAAGCCCACAGTCTTCGGAATTTATTGCGCAAAGGAAAACTATCTGATCTGTATGCCTATCTATCGCCGTTTCTTAAAGAATGTAAAACCGTCATCGAACATGGAATTTAAGTTGGAAACCACCATATACAAGTAAAGATAAGGAATTTTTCTGTGATAAGTTCACTTTTTTGAAAAGATAGTTCGACATGTGCTGCCCGAGCTTATTGAGTTTCAACAAAGTTGCAAATTTAAAATAATGAAATGAGCATGCAAAACTGAAAACGTTTTGATGGCGTCGTTCACTATAAAGTTAGCACTTAAAAATTTGTTTTCAAATCATATCGCGGCTGAATTGCTGAATCAGAATGCGTCGTTTACTTCCGAGTGATTTAGCTGACATTTTGTCAAATTTTTCCAGTGATGAGGCAAATGAAATTGTGACAATGTCACGCTACAGAGCAGCTCTTTGGTTCAGGCAAGTCTTTATAATATTAAAATCCCTCATCGAAAGAAAACTCCGTAATTGTTTGAGTGATTATTTTTTATTAATTTTTTGAACCGAGGCACTCTATAGCGGAAATATGAAAGATGCTTCATAACATTTCTATAAAAAAGGTTTTGCAGACATAAGCATCATTATAGAAGCTCTAAAAGAAATATTGTTTTTATCCTATTAAAATGGCTATTTTGAAGGAAGTTATGAAATCTCTCTATACAATTTTTTGACTTTATTTTTTAAATAAATAGTATAGAATTAATAAAGGAGGATTTTTTAGCTATTATCCTTTTGGCAACACTAGTTTAAACAGCTGACGCACGTTTCGTGTTTTGTTTTACTGTCAAATATCCTCAGTTTGGTCTATAATTTAACCATGAACAAATCTTGCAAATTATTGAATTTTATTATCAAAATGCGTGCTCTGTTAAGAAAGTTTATCGCGCACTTCTTCCATTTTATGCTCAGTTTAATCGACCCTCTAAAGAGGCTATTCGGGCTATTGTGACTACATTTCGCACCAAATTTACATTGTTGGACATTAAACCACCAACTCACTTACTATCTCAGCTGTATCGGCCAGTGTTAATGATGACCATCAATTTTCGATTCGTCGCCGTTCGCAGCAATTGGGCCTCTATTACTCAACAACGTGGAAAATTTTGCGGAAGGATTAAGGTGTGATGCCTTTCAAAATACAGCTGGTGCAAGAATTGAAGCCGAACGTCCTACTGCAACGTAAAATTTTTGGCGAATGGGCTCTTGGAAAGTTGGCCGAAGATCCACTTTTTTATCGAAAAATTGTGTTCAGCGACGAAGGTCATGTTTGGCTCAATGGGTACGTAAATAAGTAGAATTGTCGATTTTGGAGTGAATATCAGCCAGAAGCATTGCAAGAGCTACCAATGCATCCAGAAAATATGCAAAATATACGTTTGTGTTAAAAATAAAGTGGCACACAAAATCATTCTTTTGCATTGTCCTACTCTTTATCTACTACTATACTACTACTTTATAGTATCTAAATATTTCGGGTAATATAGTTTAAAGTTTTTTATGTTTGAAAAATTATTTCAAAGTCCATTTACAAGCAAGCGATTTTCATTGCTGATTTTTATATTTATTTTATAACATAGAGTTTTTCAATTACAGGTTTCCTTTTAAAATTAAAAAACGAGTAATTTTGTGATAATGCGTGTTTATTTCACTGTCAAGATAAAGGTAATCCAAATTGCTATGTGGCTACAGAATTTTTAGAATTTTGCTGTTAAAGATTGTATCTTCATTTTTAAGTATTGGTGCAGTCAAAAGGTTACAGCTTCAAAAATGACAGTTCTTTAATTCGATGTGAGCTCTATTATTTTAGAAGCCTATATTTTCTAACAGTTAGCTGTTAGTACTTCTTGCCTTGGTTATAGTAATACATAAACAATCTTTAGCTTGACATAAAAATTGACATTTTTTATTAACCTACTTATTCAAATGAATGAACACTATTATTTATTTCGATTGTGTTAAAACAAAAATTTGTTAAATATTTATAAGCCTGGAATAAAATAAGATTTTTAAATTTCACAAAAAAAAAAATGAAATTAAATTACTTATGAAATAAAATAACACATTGGACCAAACCTGACTATGGGGTTTATCTGTGCTCAAAAGGTAAAGGTTCTTATGTGGACTTAAGTGGTTTTATCTATTTCTCCTTTTTTTATTTATTCTGTTAACTAAACAATTTTTCTTTCTTACCCTCGTTAATAAGTCTTTTAAAACAAGAAAGTAATGGCCTCTTGTAAAATAGCTTAATTCTAATTTGTAGTGTTTTACAAAACCTAAACAACTTAAAGTGGAGGATGATTCGTCTTATATATCAATTTATTTTATTAATCAGATAATAAGAAAATATGGTTTTGGTAAAACATCTTAAGTTTTTTGTATGTTTGATATTAATCAAAAAAGTAAAATCGATTATGTCAACTTAAGATATTTTACCACAAACCTTTTTTTTTCATTTACATTTCTTATTATGATTTAAGATGTTTTACCATGTGTGGTAGATACAAAAAAGTTTTTAAAATAAAACACACAATAACGGTTAAACCGACCTAAGAATATCTTAAGATAAATGAAAAACTGTAAAAATTGTTTTGGTAAAAGCACTCAAGTAAAAAAAAACTTTAATAAATGTATTAAAAACTCCACTTTTCAAAATTTAATTTTATTATTGACATATGTAATTGTATAAATAAAGGTAAAATTACTGAAAACTGTGTCTTCATAACCTACTTATTTTTGTTTTTATAAATATTGCAAGTTAAAAATCCGCTTTCTGAAAATCTATAGAACTAAACTTAAGATTTTTTACATTACATTTTTTTATATTTAGAAAATAAGGAAAGTTGTTTGAAATTTTTAATTTTTTTAAATAAAAGCGAACAAATATAAAAACTGTTTGTATGAAATTTTGTATCAAATAAAATTTTGCAATCAATTTGTTTACACAAATATCGCTAAGGATATTAAAGTTGAGTCGTTAGCAATATTCAAAAAATGTTGCAATTTAATATCTCTATCCAATACTAATATCTAGTGAATTAAGAAGTCTTAACAGTGACAGTTCGCTAAAGACACAACCATAGTATATATCCAAAGTGGGAAACGTACTAATAAATGTAAACTATCGAAAGCTCAAAAATTAAATATGTAGATACTAAGAAAACTTTTGAAATTTAAAATTGCAGTTTTGTGATTTTAACTTTAGTATAATTTTAAGATGCAGTGAGATGATAAAATTGTTTAAAGTAAGCAAAATCATTTTTTGAACTTAGTAAAGCTCACTTAAATGGTTTTAATTATTGATTTTATTTTTAGAAATCGAAAACTATGCTGTTTTAAGATTTTGAATTTTAATATTATTTTAACTTTAAAGGACTCCGATAAAAACAATTGTTTGAAAACGATAAAATAAGTTGCTACAAAATGGTAAATAAAGCAGAAGCTGCGATGCAACCCATTCTGATAACTTCCCATTCATACCAGTCAGTCGCTTTTTCAAAAAGTTGTTCAAAAACTTAATAACAAAATTTTGTGAAATATAGAAAAAGTTTTAAAATCAATCAGCTAGGTTCCCGAAATCGAGTTAAATAAAAAATGAAATCTAAATTGAAAATCGATTTCATAACTTCGAATACTTTTCGAAATTACTTCAAGTGAAATTAAAGCAGCTGACATAGTATCACATCAGTCAATAAACAATTCAATAAAATAAATTTTAAATATTAGTGTTTCTTTATTTGCGAGTTGATGCACGTGAAAGCTAACTGCAGGTTTATACATAGTTAATGTCGGAAAAACTGTGGTTGAACGCGTCTTGAAAGTTTTTGAGAGGACATTTTTTTTACTCGAAATGTTATAGAAAAGACATTTGGCGTGCTGCAAAATCAGTTTAACTGCTTTGTCCTTTCATTCAAATGGAAAGGAGAAGCTGCGTGCGAAAAAGAAAAAAAACTTCTCACGAATCAAGTGCATCACATACAAAAGTTAAGGCTTGTGTCCTTTAAGTTCATTTCCTTTTGTCGAATTCAAATGACACCAACTTTATTTCTGTTCTATGTAATTCAAATCACTTGCGAAAACCGCAAATATTGAAATGTAGAACACTGAAATTCATTTCGTTTTGATTTCGAAAGAAATGAAATCAAAATCGATAAAAGTGAATTGCATAACTCCAATTTATATTTGAATCGATTTCAATTCCTTTTCGAGTAAAAGTGAAATATAAAGCTTAGCTGAATATCTTTCCTTGATCGAAAATCAATTCATATCAGTTTTTATTGGTTTTCGTGTTTTGTAAAAATGGATTTTTTTTCTCCTTCTTGTTCACCAAGTTTTTAGTGGAAAACCAATTTTTACCAGTCAATTAGTATTTTTCGAAAGTTTCTGTTCCTTATTAAAAAAAAAATACTGATTGGATTTTTTCAAAAAAATATCTTATAATAAAAACAACAATATATTGCATAGAACTAGATAATTTTGAAATCAATAACTTCATTTATTTTTCGAGATATTCGAGTAGAACATAAGTTTTTGTAGGTTTTCGTGCTTTAAAAAAAAATTTAATTCGAATTTTCCAAAAAATTCAATACATAAATTTCAACATCAGTATTTTGTGCAGAATCAAATAATTTTGAAGTTAATACTTTTATTTACTCTCGAGATATTAGAGTCGAAGATAAACTTTTTACCAAATTTTAATAGTAATTTCCTTAGGTTTTTATTTTTTGAAAAAAAAATTGTTAATTCCATTTTTGTAAAAATTTTACCAGATGTTTAAAACGTTATTCTTCATTCCATAAAATTATTTTAACCATACGAGAAATATTATTTTTTGTTCGTAAAATATTTAAGGTTTATTTTTTCAGTTTAATTTATTTATAAAAAAAACTTATTTGATTTTTTACAAAATTATACCGATTTGTAACCATGTAATTTGAAGTTGCCAACATTATTGGTTCATGAGATATTTGAGGTCAAAAAAATGTCCACTCTTTTTTAAAATTGCTGCAGTTAGAAAACCACCCACTCCATTTATTTGGAAGTCCTTTTTGCATCTTTTGATGTCAAAAATTTATTTGAAGTCGATATGATGAAAAAAGGTATCTCGAACTTACTGACGACGCACGAATGTACGCAGTCAAAAAACACTGTTCTGCCAAAATGACATATCAACATACTCGTAGTAAAAGCCACATTTAACATACTTTTTCATAACGTAGCTTAGGTACCATTAAAGAATGTTTGAAACTTTATGAGTTCCAGCCTTTATGAGTCGTCCTCTTTTCTCATCTTATATAGCTATCCATGTTTTATAAAACCTCGGCCGGATTTTTAACACCTCCAAAAAATAATAAATATATATTTAGGTAGTTGCTACGATACAACGCAGCTGTTAAATCCTTAAAGTCTAAAAACAAAGATTTTGAAACAAAAAAAAATGAGAACAACAAATATTTTGCATATTTTTAAAAATTATCTTTAATTTAATTTAAAGGATATCTAGCAAGGGAATTATCTATTTCAAAGGTTTCAAATTTACTATATGAAAAGAAAATCCATCAATAAATGCTCATGGGCAAGATCTGATTTGTGACGACTTAAACACAAAAACTTCTTCAATTTCATCATTCACAACGTTTTAAGTTTGATTATATTAGTACGACGACGTGTATCTAGCTTTTGGTCCTGTTTCTCAAGTCCATCAGACCAAATCCAAATGAAATGCTCAGAGAGCATCAGCAGTGAAAAATAAAAAGTGAAAAGAAAAATATTTCTTTGAACGAAAAACGAAAAAACCTAAAAACAACCAAAGCAATTCCACTTACAGAGAGACATTTACATTTTTGCGTTGAGACTTGAGACAGGATACTGCGGAGAATTGTTGTATAGATATGAGAATATAGAGATGTAAAAAAAGAAAGAAGGAAAGAAAAATCCTTGTAATCCTTGTTGAAATAAAACCGCATGTACACAATCACATGATGCAGTGAGGTTCAAAAGTCACTGATGGGAAAAACCACACGATCGGTGGCGGTGGCAGCGCCATTGGCACAAACGAAAAAACCGAACACAATGTTTAAAAAACTCTCCTCTAAAACTTTAAGTTTGAAAGATTTACTTTTACATGTATACGAAAATCCCGGTTGTCCACACGAAAACTCACAACTTCCCCGGGGATAGAAAAAGGTTTTGATTTTGTTAAATTTCTTTTTCGAAAAATTTTTGATTAAAGGAGTAATCTTGAAGTTTTGGGAACTTTCTTTTTTCTTAATCACTTCACCATCGCGATGGTAGTAACACACTTTTACTGACTAATGACATATCCTTTGCCCATCTCATGGACTCTTTCTCACTCTTTTTCACTTGCCTTTCACTTTTATTTCACCGGAACAGACGGAAAGGCGCTTGATTTTTCAAATTTTTCTCTCCTTCTTCGTTTTCGTTTGCCTATACGAAGTAACAACGGTTTTTTTTCGCTATAGCTTTGCTTTCCGGATTTTCAGAGGATATTTTTCCTGTCGAGGAAAAGGACCGATAAAAAGAAAAGAAAACCGAATCTAGGAAAAGGACACTCTTACCATTACCATCACCATCGCGCAAATAGACTTGAAACGAGAAGTTATGATTTGAAGAATTTCTTCGTTTTTATTCTTTTTCTTCTTCTTTTTCGTTTTTTTTTCACCAAAAAGATACTTTTCTTTTATTCCTT
Organism: Eupeodes luniger; assembly: GCA_951509635.1. Classification (NCBI taxonomy): domain Eukaryota; kingdom Metazoa; phylum Arthropoda; class Insecta; order Diptera; family Syrphidae; genus Eupeodes; species Eupeodes luniger. The sequence continues at coordinate 46,703,594 of OX608075.1, forward strand.
TATCTCGATTTTTATATCTGAAAGATAGAATATCTTTTTGAATTTTATTTTCACAACACTTTTTTATATAAAAATCGTGCGAGTTTTGTGATGAAATATTTTTTAATTAAAATTTTCTATTTTTGTCAACAACAATTTGTGTATTTTTATTTTGTTAATTATTTTTAATTTTATATTAGCAAGAACAACAACAACAAAAAGATAGAAGGAAAAATCCACTTGTGTGTGAGTTTGTGTTATAGTTAGGTAGGTACCGCAAAACCGTTCGCGTTCTTAGATACGCTTATTCTGGGGCAGACATTACCCAGCAACAGACAATCCGGGACTGAAAGCTTGCATCTGATGTGTTTTGCAAAAAGCCCCAGATGTTGGATGGATTTTTAAGGGGTTGGAAAATCAGCTAAAAAAAAGGAAAATTCACAGGAGCAGAATTCAGAAACTATACGAACTCTGGGGGCGAGAAATATCTCAGTTGGATACAAGTTTGTTTTTGGGGGAGAATGTGGATTTGGATGGCGACGATGGTTGTTCTTAGTTTTTCGTAAGTTGACGTTGGTCTTGGTCGTGCTGTATTTTAGTAAGGAAGGTGTAATATGTTTTTTTTGCTTGGATTGTGCGAAATTTCCAAAACGCTTGCTCTCATTTTCTCTTTGACTTCTCTGACTGACTGGCTGATACATTTTTGTTCTCTCTGACTCTCTTTTTTTGGTATCGGCTTCGGCAACGCGGCGGTGGCGGTGTTTTGGATTCATAGTTTGCGTAGAATGATTTTTCGCTCGGCAGGGCCTGATGGTGATGATTGTTGATTTTACAAATCTTGCGTATCAGATGCGGATGAAGTTCTTTCTTGTTTTTTTTTTCTTTTTAAAGATGCCATAAAAAGTTATCATCGCACTTGGGACTTTTTGAGGGCGAAAGTTAGATGTTTTATTGGTATTATCGAGAATGAAAATACTTTGATGGAAAAATTCGCTGAGTTTTTGAAAATTAAAACGGGTTCCTTCATTTGTAACTTACACAGGTAACTTATCAAGCACACTTTGTATTTTTCAAGAATGTAAGACATTTGGACGCATTCATTAAAAAGGTCAGGAATTTGTAGAATTTGTAATATTGTTACCCAAGTCTAAGTATATTCATGACTTTTCGAATTATACAAAAATGAGACTGAGCTTTGAAGTTTGAATGTAGTTAATAAAATAAAGGCGTAAGACATTACTTTCAAAACTTAAATAACTTTAATAAGTGTGGTTTAAAAATATTTAAATACAAAGTTAAAGTTACCGCTAAATGACAACAGATTTCTTGAAACATTTGTTTCAATAGGGGGCTTTAATCTCATTCAGAAATATACCTTTGTGCAGCTACGATAAGGTAAGTTATAGTGAAAAGTAAGTGATGGAAAAAGTTTTTTTGGGACAACACTTCTAGACTTATTAATAATATGGAAGCGGTTTTAAACTTAAGAAGAAAAAGAGAGTGGGAAGCGACCCAAACAATTCATACGTTACCGTCTGTCAATTTGTCTTAAACTTTAACAAAATATATATAACAATAATAAATTTGATTTCAAAATCTGTTTTTGTCCCCGAGATTTTTAGTTGACAAGCAATTTTAGTAGAAGATTTTATTTCTTATATAATAAAATATAGGTTGGATGTTTCTAAACATTTTTGTTTTATATTGTGGGTGCACTCAAGGGGTTATAAATACCCTTTTAATGATTAAAAACAGTACGGCCAATAAGGAAATGAAGATAGGATTAAAAAGAAGATACCGAGTGAGTGGGAAATATTGAGTCTAGTAAAACATTTCACATTCGTGTAGTGCGGCTTAAGAAAGAATCTCTGTACTTAACAATGTCATCCTAAATTGGGCTCAAGGGTAAACTGATGAGCATTCCTAGAAGTAAGTGTATTACGGTTTAGAGATGAAACATTGCGGCGGTGTTCAAGAGTAGCAAATGTCTCAGTAACAGAACGGTCGCTTATCATTTTTAGAACTCTCTCGTCTCTCAACTCAATAAAAAAGGTTAAATAAACTCCACAACAAGTTTTCTATGATGCACATACCTAGAACTCAATCTCGTCGATGCAAGTACTACCCACTTATAGAGGCATTGGGGAGGGTTACGCTTTTGTGACAGTAGAAAGCATTGAGCTTTCGAAGTATTAAATTCATTAAACACGGTTTTTGATTCTCCATTGGACAATGTTGTCAAGATCAGAATTTAATGAGCTTATCATACACTACCTTTGGTAGTCCACATCCGAAAAACAATAATGAGAATCTAAAAACGAATATGAAAAGCTGAGAGTGAGAGTCATCAGCGAACCAATTTAGTGGGTTAGAAGTTTCATACAAAAGATCATTTATAAAAATTAAGAAGAGTGTCGGAGACAAAACGGAACCCTGGGGTACACCAGCGTTTATTTTGTGGATATCAGATTTGAACTCGTCCAATACTACTTGAATTGAACGGTCCAAAAGGTTATTTGTAACCCAACAAAGAAGAGATTCTTCAATATTAAATGCGTTTGCATTACCTTGGAAAGAAGGGACGTAAGTGGAATTGGACTTGGATTCGCCTTTTTTAGGGACAGGCTGGGCAAATGCTGTTTTCCATCCACCCGGAGAGAGACCAGTAGAATAGGACAAATAGAAAAACTTACGCAATGGTTTTGCCAGCGTTGAAGAAGACCTCTTCAGAACAATAGCGGGGACACTATCCGGACCAACGGCTTTTTGTATGACTTTAACTACGGTAGCAACTGTCAGAGTGCGAAAGGAGATTCGTCCAATAGAATTGTTAACGCTTTCAAGTACAGGAGGAGTCATGACACTAATTGGCTGCATATCGAATGAACAGCAAACTGTGCTGCAAGCAATTTTGATTTATTAATCGAGTCGACGATAACGTAGTGTAGCGCACATTTTTTACAAATGACTAGACATTTTTTTCTACCTTTTTGAGTTTTGTCCCGTAATTTTTGGTCATGCAAAAATTCAATGCGTCGAATATTTCCGTTGCAAGTCTTTCTAGATTGTTGGAACTTATTCCGGTTTTCCTCAGTGGGTTTGGCTTTGTAATTCGAGAAACTTACATCTTTGATCCTCCTTTGATAACCTCCTTGCACCTCGAATCAAACCATGAGTTTCCTTTGGGTTTAATAGATTTTACCCTATTCGAGATACAATTCCTCATTCCACAAAGAATTAAGTTTGTAACCATATCTGCGCTGGAAAATTAAAAATGTCACCATATTTAATCGCATTAAATGCTCAAAATGAGTTTGTCTACATTTTCTGTGCTATACTTCTCTAAGCTAATAACGAGATTACAAAAACAATTCTAGGATGCGACCCACACACTGGCACTCTTCTAAATCATATTTAACCTCCCATATAGGCAGACGGCCTTGGGCCAAACCAAAATAGACTTAGAAAACTAAAATTGCTTGTAACTTTTTTATAATGAAATAAAGTCAATTATTACTACTACTATAGGAAGCTATTGTAAATGTTGACATTTCTGGACGTTTCAAGGTCCCTACAAAAATCGAAGTGGCAGTTTACAAGAACCTAAACAAATACAATTAAAAGATATTAAATGTGATTTTCTACTCGAATATCTTGACAACTCTTAAAAATAATGGCTTCAAACTTATTTTGTTTATGAGAAAAATTATTATTGTTAACATTTAGTAAGGTTTTTAAAAAAATCTAATTAAGGCTAGGCGCGCGAGAAAATTTTAGTCAAGGTGAATAAATGTTTCCTGTGTATTGGTTTCTTTCGTTGATTACTTTTGGAGTTGCTTATGTGCGCGATGTTTGGGCAACTAACGATCGAGCCTAGCCTAAGGTTTTTTCTTGGAATCGAAAATCTTGAGAATAAATGAAGGTTTTGCAATTTTTTTTATAAGAAATACACATTTTAAAAAAATGCTACTAAAATTATTAAAAATTGGTTTTCGACTACAAATCTCGGGAACAAGAAAAGATTATTGAAATCAAACTTATTAATTTTTCTTACACAAAATAATGTTATTAATATTTTGTTAAACTTTTAGAAATATTGAAAGACGGAAACGAATTAAGAATTTCTTAAACTGACTCTTTCTTTCGTTCTCTGTGAACCAAATCAGCAAAATTTTTAATTAACTTGAATAGCTCTACTTTATTCATTTGCAAAACTATTTAATTAAAAAAAAAAAACATCAAATTAAAGCTCTTTACCTTTACATAGATTCTACCACTCAAATGTATATAAAGTTCTACAATCAGAACGGATGAACATCTTGTGTGTAGGTGCACTAATCAACTTTCTTTCTAACCACACAATTGAATTAATTTATTTTGTTTACAAAAACTCACACACATGCACCAATTACCTATATCTCCACCACTCCATCCCCATTCCCATTCCCATTCCGAACTCTGCTAAACAAATAATAATATCAAATTGCAGTTATAAATTTAGCTATCGCAAGGTGGTTTTCTATTTCTATGACCAGAGGGGGAACTGAAGCAATTCTACCATCTACATACCTCTATGGTATGTAAACCAAGGTAGAGCTTGATGTAGTATTGCTCCAGCTCCAACTCGAAATAGAAATTCATTTAGCATGCGATATGCAAATTCAAATTCAAATTCAAATGAATTCCCTCTTCGACACCCTCAAACCTTACCTTACCCTATACCAATGAAAGGCATAATGATGGTGCTATTCAGAAATCCTTTTCAAAATTGTTCTACACGCATTATGATTATCCTGATGGAACATTCATATGAAATTAACAAATTCTATTGCACTGAAGTATTCATAATTATAATCACACTTACAATCACACACAAACACACGTAACACAGACATAAAGACCAATAAAATCAACAGAATTTTGAATAAAAATTTTGGATTTTTAGCTAACACACTCTAAGCCCTAAGTCATACTTAATAATACTCTTTTATTGCAGCTAAAGCCAACTAAGGTAAGAATTAAGGATAATAAAAATGTGAAAATATATTCATTTACCTATATGAATAAGTAAAGAGGTAAGTTGAATATTTTCTTGAATTTTTTAATTTACAATAATTATTGACCACAAAGGGCTCCTATAAAGTTGCATAATAAAATACAAAATCAAACAAGTACTATGACCACACAATAAACTTAGTCATAGACTATAAAATTTATCTTACTATTATTAGTTCAGTGAAAAATGAAAAAGGTGAAATAAAAACATGGAGTTATAACTTTCGTTTGCTTGCATATCACGAAAGTTCGATGTAATATCTAATCAGTTTGGAACGGAAGTATTATTTTGTTAGAGTAAGGTATTGTACATAGTATTGCATTCGTTACAAATAGAAGTCGAAAAAGTGGATTCCGTCCTCATTCTGTCCTCGTCCACACAGCCTACAAAATTGCGTCAATTCAGTTCAAACTTGGAAATTAAGGTTTTAAGCAGACTCTGGTTAGGCATTGTTTTCATTTTTGTTATACCAAATCAAAACTGTTCACTCCTTCCAAAATTATTACAGAAGAAGATACAATAAATAACATAGATTCAATACCGACACACATCCCTTTGCTCAGCAAAGAAATTATCGAAAGAACCATAGAAGATCTGAAGAAAGACAAATGCACCGGAAATGAAGGAATATATCACCAAAAAGGTTAATATATGTGAAAAACTCCCTTTCCAACATTTTAACAAACAATATTTAACGAAATAGTACAAACAAATCAGATCCCCGAAAAATGGAAAGAAACAACAATAACATTTATATGCAAAATAGGAAAGAAGGACGATATCAATAACTATAGATCCAAAAGTAACATTTCGACAATTTACAAGTTCTTCTTTAAAACGCTTTACAGGGCCATCAAAGAAGACTTTAATAGCAAGCAACCAAGAGAACAAGCTGGATTTAGAGAAGGATTCCTCTCACCAACAGACCACTTGCTATGAACTACAGACGATATATGTAGATCATATTTCTACATTTAAGACATGTTGACGGAACTAACTACCTTTTGTAAAAATAAAATTAAGGACTTCAAATAAAAAAATCGAAAACTAAAGTCATGACAAATCACACAAAATACGATATATCGTTGGACGAGGAAAAAATTGAGTACGTAGTAAAATCATTTAAGGACCAAGAAAACAAAGAAATTAACAAATGCATCACAAATAGCTGGAAACAATTCTAGAACCTTAAACATATTTTACAATTGGACCAAAGTGCAGACACAATGAAATATATCTTTGACTCTACTATTCTACCGATCCTTACTTACGGACTGCAAACAATGGACTTGACTGCAAAAACACTTGACCAACTAAGAATATGTCAGACTAAAATGGAAATGAAATCTTTGCACATAGACCAAGAAGACAAAATATCACAAATAGGTACAAATTGGTACAACGAAGACAAAAATTAAAACATTTTTCTATTTTTCTAAAAAACGGCCCGATAAATTTGCATCAAACTTTTCGCTAACATTTTATTTTTCTATTTGTTTTCTTTAATTATAAAAAATTTATTTTTATATTACTCCAGAAGGCTACTCCCATAAAACCGTTATTTTATTTTTAATTTTCTTAGAAACTAATACACCCATTCAAATAATTTTTTTGAAGAAGCTCACGAATAATATTTGGTAATAAAAAATTTCCAATTTTGTTTTTGGATTTTTAGAAAATATTTAAAACATACAAGATTATTTTAAAAACAAAATTTTTGAACAATTTTCAAATAAGGTTTTTTTTTGATAAAAAATGGCATTAAAATTTTTAGAGATAAGCTTACTATTAAAAATACCTGCAATATGTTTAAATCTTAAAACAGAGGTACTATTTTTAAACAGACTCTCTGATGGATATAACCTAAAACGGTGTATCTCTACGTTTGAATGACCACTTTTTTATAAGTGACTAGCAAACCCGGCGAACTCCGTTTCGCCACCAGATGGCTTCGTTTTTTGTAAAAAATTTTTTGGGGATTAAAAGATGAAGAAAAATTATTTTTTTTGTTTTATTTTTGAAAAGGAAAAATTTATTTCATTTCACAACAGTAATGAATTCATTTCGATTACAAAAATGAAGTGTAATTTAGTTGAACTTCTCTAAGTAAAAAATGAAAGTGAATCCAAAGTAAATACTGCTCTTTGGTAAACCACATTTTTTGTTTTTTGGTCTGAAGTTAACACAAACAAAGCAGATGGTTTCCCATCTCGTGAACACGCAACGTATAGCTGCCCATGTGAAAAACAATGATTTTCTAAATTTATACAGCAAACACTAAGCGATTGGCCTTGCGACTTGTTATTTATCATTGCGAACGCAAGGCGAACCGGAAATTGCAATCGTTTGAAGTCAAACGGAAGATCAGTTGGAATCATTGGTATTTGAGGAATTCATACATTTTCACCTGAGTACTTTCCGTTAATAATAATTGTTGCCTCAATCAAATTCGGCATAAGTTTTTTCACCGCAAGTCGAGTACCGTTGCAAAGTTACGCAATATCGTAATAACTGAACCAACTTTGAGTTGCAAGTTATGTGGTGGAAATCCTGGTAACTCCAGAGAGTTCAAAAACTCCGTTGGATAATTTACTACATCATCGGGATTTGTTATGGAATCAACGGATTTGTATGTCACCAAATCGCCAGCGATTTTTGATTGAATGGTAAAATTCAGTGCGTGTACATCATTATTCTTTGCAGCGAGAATTGCTCGTTGACTGAACCAAGCATAATTCTGATAATTCTCACTAATGTTTGGGAAAACATTTTCAATAAGAGCTAATTGAGAGTCTACAAATCGGCAAAAGTCGTTGGTAAGAGTAATTAATCCAGTTGTCGCATCAACTGGCACTTTTCCATTTCCAACAGCTAACAATTGTTTGGAAAATTGTGCAGCGTTGTGATCACTTTGAAATTGAACTTAGTGGTTAGCGATAATGTTTTTACGTTATTTCACAAAAGTGATGCCTTCAGGCAAGCATTCATTCATCTGCCTGAAATCGGCTGCCAACAATATCATCAAGCCGCCAAAGATGTTGTTACTTCGTCGAAGATCCTTCAGTGTGAAGTTAAGTGCTTCAAGTGATTTCTCATGTGCCATTGTGCACTCATCCCAAATAACGAGCTTGCATTGCATCAACAATTTTTCCATTGCACTGGATCGGAAAATATTGCATGTTGGTGTATCAATTGTGTTTAAATTGAGTGCCAACTTAAGCGCAGAATGTGCAGTACGACCGCCATCTAGAAGAGTTGCCGCAATTCCAGATGATGCTAACGCCAAAGCTATGTCACATCTTGATTGAATAGTGGCCAAAATTAATGAACTGACAAATGTTTTCCCTGCTCCTCCAGGTGCGTCCAAGAAGAATAGACCACCAGTATTATTGTCCAACGCTTGCATTAATGTTTCGTATAATTCTTTTTGCTGTTCATTCACCAACGGCACATTATTTCGAACGAATTCCTGCAATGTATCAACATTGTATTGCTCCTCTCGATTTAATTCTTGGTTCAATGCATCATTATAACGTGCATCGATCGATTTGGCGCAATCATTCCTACTTCAATCAGTAGCTTGTTTGCAATGGTCAAGCATTCATCCTCAATCAGAATCATTCCTTCATTGTAGATTTCATCGGTTATTTGCATGTCGGGATTATTCGTTCAAATGCGCTAGCGATGTAAGATATCTTCACATATGTCGTCTTTGTATTTGTTCCATAACTGAATTGGTTGTGAAGGGAAACATGTGGTGATGATAATTGCGAACAGCGTTCGAATTTGATGAAACAACTGAATCCGCAAGTTTTAAATCCAAATGGGAATCGTTCTCCAGCAAAACCCAATAGTTGACATGCTTCGCGATATGTTTGGCATTGGTGGCCATTCACAGTTTTCAAATGCGCAAATGATTTTGGTCCTCGTACCAAATAAAAACATTCATCATTTCTAGGATGAACAGTGTACATGCGACCTAGCGCATCAGTGGAAAACACCTGTGGCCAATCTGGAACTGGGGTTCCTTGTTTGCGACGTTGGAGTTTCTTTGTTGATTGATTCCAAGTGTAATACTTGGGCATTTCAACGTACATCAGCTTCGCTGCGAATGGATCTGCTTCACACATTGCAAAGAAGCTAGTCAATGTTGTCGATGGTGGTCTCTCAGCTCGTTGTGCAGCATTAGCCTCAGTCAAGTAAACTCTTTGTCCATTTTCCAAATGCACTGCTAAATGTACAACTGTGATATGACTTTCATGAATGTGAAATGAAAATAATCACCACAGTGCTTCATTTGTACTGACGTATCTGCCCATTTGGAAGTTGCTGATTTCGTCATTCGCATTTTCCGACGCAATACCAAAAACAGCCATGCTGCCTTTTGTGACGTACTTGCACAAATATTTGACTGATTTGGCCGAATGACAACTCGCATGTGTTTTGAAAATTCGTAATAACAGCGGGCAATAATGAATTCATTTCCGATCTCAATCTCTTGGTTTTGAACTTTATCTTTGATAGTTTGACCATTATCTTCTTTTGAACGCCGACGATAAACTGGATATCCATCGTTCCCTGTGACTGTTTCAGCAACTAAAGGTCGCGGATATCGTTTTGTGCACTTTCCATCAGCCATGCAAGGCGATAATGGATTTAATGCACCGCAGGGTCCATGCACCATCTGTGTCGTCACAATGTCGTGTAGATGGGGATCAGTGACTGGATCGGGAATTTCAGCTGATATGATGTCATCCACTTCTTTGAAAGTAATTTGTTCAGCAACCAAATTAAGATATGAGCATGCTGTAGTCCACGCTTCTGCCATTCCACCGAGTACATATAACAACGTGTGTCACCAAAAACTCGATACTTAGTAAGCACATCCATCATAACCTTGAGTTTTTGCTGAAATACTCTGGCGATTATGACATGGCGATCTAGCAGTTTTTGGCTCGGGTCCAACTCACGTTCAATTTCCGTCCACTTCGGATTGCATGTGAACGTAATAAATAAATCTGGAGTTCACACTCACTAATTTTTTTTAAAAGTCGTTTTTGCATTTTTTTTCTTATTATCTTTAAAACAAACGTTATTTGAAGTCGATATCTCTGACGTTTCTAGAGATATGGTTGACTAAAAAAGGTTCCCAAAAGTAAGCTTTGGTTTAGAATATAGGGCCCTTGAAACGTCACAAAAATTTAAAAATTTTCAATTCCACAAATCGGAACTTTTACAATAGCTTTCTATGGGAAGATAAACGGAGTTCACCGCTTTTCTGTTGAAATTTTGCCTGAATTTTGTCTGCTATAAACCTCACGGAGCCCGAGACCTTTCCAACGAATGCAAAATCGTGGAAATCGGTTCGTGCGTTCTGGAGTTATAGCGTCAGGAAGGAAAACCCGACTTATTTTTATATAGTAGACATTGATAATGAAGTTGAACAATTTATTTCGAATGTGTAACAGGCTGCGGAAGAAAGTACTCAAACCATTTTGAACTTATAAAGGAAACAGAAATAAAATATCCTGTCGAAATAAAGGAGCTCATTTTGGAAAAAAGAAGACCTCAAAACAAATGACAGACCTTAACTGTGTAAATAACGAACTAAAAAAAAGGATCAGAATGGGTTAAAAATTGATTCTCTCAGTAGACTTCTGAAAAATTTTACGAAACATACACCAAATACTCTTTAATCGTATAAAAAGATCCCACACAGAAAAACCCAACAATAAAATTGCAAGATGGCAAACGGGTCGGAAAACAAGAATACAAAAAAGAACTGACCTTCTTGTTGAACATCTCACGAATGTTTTTAAACCATTTACATTTAAAGAAGTAAGAAGCATTTGTCAACACAAGTTATTAAATCAAAATAATCAGGGTTCAACCTTATGACCGCTCAGTTTTTAAAAGTAATTCAAAACATAATAGTAATATAAAAGTAATCCAAAACATAATAAACGTATGCTTCAAACTAAGATATGTCAATACGTACCATATCATTGGAAAATTGTATAAGTCGTTTTTATACCTAAACACTAATCATTACCAATCATGTTTTCGAAAAAGTGAATCATAAAAGAAAAAATACTTTTTCCGAATCCACACTTTGAATTAAAAATATACATTCCACAATAGAAAAAGTACATCGAATTAAGGGTGTGGTGGAAAAGGCGCTTGAAGAAAAAAAAAGTATGTTCTGCTTTATTCTTAGATGTTGCTTCAGCCTTTGACAAGGTTTGGCACCTAGGACTTGAGTACAAACTTTATAGGGAAATCCTATGTTAACGAACCGATTTTTAAGAGTAGGTACGGTATGACTAAAATTCTTCGGAACTAAAGCCGGTGTACCTACCGCAAGAAAGTATCTCTTATATACAGAAAACAGAAAAAAATTGCTGAACCCATCGTGGAATAATAAATATCCTTTGATAAATAAGAAATAGAGAACTGATGTTCAAAAAACTATGGAAAAGTATTATAAATATAAACTTTCCCTGAAGTGAATTTTTAACTAAAAAAAGTTAAAATCATTTGCAAATCTTTCAAATAGATTGGCCTTGATTAACCGGTGATTTTGGTGCTATAAGACTCCGAAACTATAACTTGGACCGAGTCTTACCGAGTGTTTTTTGAAGATTTCCTTCGGTAAAAATTGTAAATGACTAAAATTGAACTGTTATAGTGACTGATAAATGACAGCTGAGTTTGAGGGGTTTCATATGCATAACCCTGTATTTCTTAAAATGATACATTTAATAGAAGAACAGATCAGTTCTTAGATTATAATTAAAGAGAAAACTTAGCCTTTTTTCATAGGTCCACACCCCAGTGACCCTCAGTTTTTTTTTACAAAAAGTGTATTATTAATTAAAATTCCATAATTTAAAAAAAGAAGAACATTCAGTAATTTTAGAACTACAAAATATCAATTTCCATTTTTCTAATACTTGAGTAGTTGCTACTCAACTGTAAGAAAAAATAGAAGAACTTGACGTGACCGGTCCCCTGCAACTGTTGTAATAACTTTCTTTTCATCAGAAACGAAGTCTATCAGTTGAAAACCCCTAAAATAATATTTGTCCAGGCACACGTGGTTCAAAACTTTAAGGAATAGTCAAGCATAAATTATGAAGTAATAAGTATGTACCACAAATAAAAAAAGAAGTCCTCAAACCACGATATTAAATTTGATATTTTTTAATACTAAACAGAAAACTTTTCTCTTTAAAGTCAGAAAACTCCTTGGTCAACAAACCTCTAGAAACAAAACACAAATGAGACACAAATCAAAAATTAAAAGCACAAAACTAGATAAGATAGAGACCACCTCGTTTTATATAAAAAGAAAATAAAATAAATCGGAAGACGACACCAATCATGAAAAAGGGTTTCCCTTTACCTATAATCCTTGTTTTTCTTTTACTTCTCCAAATTAAACCAACGAGAAAAGCATTACGTCAGATCACTTATACGGAGAGAAAAGAAAGGTCGTCGGTAGATTAGGTAACATATACTATAGGACATAAATGAGGGTTGTAGGTGAATGAGAGTTCTACACACAAGTTCTCTATGAGAACTGTATACTCGTACATCCTAGATGAACTATCCCATAGGGAAGAGAACACCATGACGAGGGTGACTCCTATAAGTAACAATGACGAAATAATTTGCATACAAACAAACTGCAAACGCAAATAACAACAACAAAAATAGCAACAAAACCAACGTCCAAATGAAAAGAAAAAAAAATATTAAGTAAATGACGTCGACTCACGTTACCAGAACCAAATGGAATTTAAATCCAAGGCTCACTCACATTCACATGCACGTGAGTAATCGCATAGTCCAATTAAATGTGAATTTCACAAATTATACAACTTTCTATGTATAAATCTCATTCGATATCGATATAGACTCGAAGAAGCTTTACAGAGACCACATTTTGATATTTAGGTTTTTAAATACATTTTTTAACAACGAGAAAGATATTTTAGTAGTTAACGAACGATCGTTATTGCTCCGTTGACGTTACCCCACCTTTGATTTTTTGACAATATGGCGCCACATAATACATATGTATATCGCTATATTTGTAGAGACTGACATTTTGCAAAAATAAAACAAATATTACTCCTTAAGTCTAAGAAGTCGCTCAAAATTTTGTAGGACTATTTAAAAATTTGAAACATTTATCTACAATAAAAGATTATATAAAAGTTAAGTCATCAGCTCATGGAAAAACACACAAGTAATTTGATTAGATAACATTAGTTGAAATACATTGAAAATAATATCTGTGGAAATATCGGAGTCATAGCGTTTTCTATATTGGACATTACTCTAACAACGTCTAAAAATAAAATTCTCGAAAATTGATTTCGATACTGGAGAAAAGTCAAATTTTTATCCACAGTAGGATTTTACTTTACCTTTTATTTGCAGTGATTCTAATGTGGATGTTTTATTTGTTAATCATATAAATTTCTGCTAAACTAAGCATCATAAAACCATCGAACAACAGCAGTAACAACAGCAATCTAACGTTAGCCAACAAACCCAAACTGCATTATCATTTGGAAGTACAAGTACTTTGACACAATTTACTGACAGTTTGGAAGATTTGGCACGAGCAACTGCAGTTGCAACATCCACCGTTAAATCACACTTCGTTTCGGTTCTGCAAAATTTCACTGCAACACCTGTGGCAATAACTACAACTAACGGGTGATTTTTTAAGAGCTTGAGAACTATTTAAAAAAAAAAACGCATAAAATTTGCAAAATCTCATCGATTCTTTATTTGAAACGTTAGATTGGTCCATGACATTTACTTTTTGAAGATAATTTCACTTAAATATTGACCGCGGCTGCGTCTTAGGTGGTCCATTCGGAAAGTCCAATTTTGGGTAACTTTTTCGAGCATTTCGGCCGGAATAGCCCGAATTTCTTCGGAAATGTTGTCTTCCAAAGCTGGAATAGTTGCTGGCTTATTTGTGTAGACTTTAGACTTGACGTAGCCCCACAAAAAATAGTCTAAAGGCGTCAAATCGCATGATCTTGGTGGCCAACTTACCGGTCCATTCCTTGAGATGAATTGTTCTCCGAAGTTTTCCCTCAAAATGGCCATAGAATCGCGAGCTGTGTGGCATGTAGCGCCATCTTGTTGAAACCACATGTCAACCAAGTTCAGTTTTTCCATTTTTGGCAACAAAAAGTTTGTTAGCATTGAACGATAGCGATCGCCATTCACCGTAACGTTGCGTCCAACAGCATCTTTGAAAAAATACGGTCCAATGATTCCACCAGCGTACAAACCACACCAAACAGTGCATTTTTCGGGATGCATGGGCAGTTCTTGAACGGCTTCTGGTTGCTCTTCACTCCAAATGCTGCAATTTTGCTTATTTACGTAGCCATTCAACCAGAAACGAGCCTCATCGCTGAACAAAATTGGCGCGAAACACATTTCGAACCGAACACTGATTTTGGTAATAAAATTCAATGATTTGCAAGCGTTGCTCGTTAGTAAGTCTATTCATGATGAAATGTCAAAGCATACTGTGCATCTTTCTCTTTGACACCATGTCTGAAATCCCGCGTGATCTGTTAAATACTAATGCATGAAAATCCTAACCTCAAAAAAATCACCCATTATAACTGGTATTGGAGACGTAACGTTATCCGGAATACAAACTACTGCTACTGGGGTGCACCCCTGTAATTGCAACAACAAGAGACACAAGATCATCAGAGAAAACAGATTATATTAGAAACGCTCAAACGGTGATCAACACCCAGCACCAGTTTCATGCGGCCAGCTATGATGCACATGACCAGGATTGTGTTATGATAATTAAAAAAATTAAGCCTTTTGATGGAAGATCGCAGACTCCTTCTCCTCCTTTCGGGCCAATGATACCTTCTAAACCAGAAGTATTTCGGGGATCCGACATTTGTGGCACAATGTTCTGATTCCATACATGCATATTCGGAACATGTTTACTCTGGCCTAAATCGATCTAGAAGAACATCAGCGGATCAAGAAATCCGAGGGTCCAGTCCGATACAGGGCTTCCCCAATAATATTCGAGGGTCCCTTACCGAATCCAGTCACCTCCTCGGAATGAAAATGCCCTTCTATCTGAGTTCTAAGTTGTCTCTCAACTTTCCACTAATTCCACTCACTGAACAACGGCCTTGGTCTGAAAAGCTGACCGGTTGACAGTAATGGGGAATCGGCAACCGATGCTGAAAGTCAAATGCGTCGTTGGTCTATGCCCTGGGAAGCATTCTAGATTGATAAGAATACCGTCACTTGATATCAAACTCGTACAGTGCCAAACTTCGAAACAGGCTGTGCTAGCATCCAAAACCAGCTCAGAAAGAAGTCTAAGCACTACTCCTGATTCAATTGTAAAAAATTCAATGTGACAAAATGTCAAGATGGCTAAGCCGAAGCTTACAACACAACAATTACCACCTATGGGCCCACAGTTTATCGAACATAAATGTCGCCAACTGAAGGGAATAAGAACGTGATGTCACAAATCCATGAACACAATGGAGTCAATTTTACTTAAAAATTAGCCTCAACTGAAAATGACTTTTCGTTGAAAATCTGGGACATTTTGATGCATTTCAATTACGAAATCATAGAAGCTACGAAGTTACTGGTGATCTACCGACTTGAGTTCTTTTGATATGTTGAAACAACATATTCAAAATATTTTGTCTAAGCAATACAAAAATTATTTAAATAAAATAAATTAAAAAAAAACTGTAAGATTTAATTTTGTAATTTCAAAGATCGACAAGAAATGGACAAAACTGGGCTTTCGCCAACACTACGAGCTCCAACAACTATATTCTCAGTTGTCCTTAATAGACGTATACGGTTCCGATTCTACACATCAATAACTTTTCAGTCATTTCTCCTCCCAAGAAAGTTCATCAAGAAGGTACTGCACAATTTGCACCTATTTTTGAAAGGAATAGTGTAAGAGTACATTTCACTAATGTCAAACAACTATATATTCGAAAGTGACAGCTACCCAAATAGCGGGCAATTTCCGAAAAATCGTTAAAACTTTTTTAAGACTCTAATTTTCGAATTAACGGCTAGTCTTTAAGCTAGTTTTCGCTTTTATCTATCATTAATAATTATGAACAGAAAGAAAATTGTGTGTAATTTAACACTAAGGTTTTTGTAAAATATCACAAATAAAAAAATATGATTATGGTAAAATTCATCTTAACGTTATAAAGTTACTCCGGGGAAAAAGCTGAATAATTCTGAGAAAAATGAGCAAACTGGATGAGACTCAACTTGATTTGCATTTTTCTGCATACGTTATTCGACCGTGTGTGTCCGTTGTCGTTCGTGCGGTCTCCTGTTTTATGTTTTTCACCCTTTTTTCAATGTCCAAAACAACAACAATAATTGAAGAAAATTTTCATGAGAATGGAGGTTATAGGACTTTCTGACGTCATTGTTGTTGAAAATATATAAAAAGAAAAACACGCTGTGCCCCATTTAGTGCTTTGGTTCTTTATTTAGTTCGAATCGCGTAAACATAAGAATAAATTTTGTTTGTAGGAATAGAACTTAATAAGTAAGCTTCTCATTTCATTTGTTTACATAATGTGGGGGTTGAGATTGAGATTGTAAACCATCTCAACCCCTAAGTCTAAGGTTGGGTGAGTAACTAAGTACTAAGTACAGTATACACATCACTCAGAGAATAATTGAGTACACAAGTTGGGGCCAAGTGCATAAGTGGAGTGGATATGGCTATTGGCTAAGCCTCTTCCGTTCTTGGGCTTGAATCCTTCAAAACTAGCTTTCAATGGTAATGTTTTGTGGTTAAGGACTTGTGTAGGTAGGTGCGCTTTGTAAGAATTATTATTTTGTAGAAATGTTATTCTCTTCTAAGTTGTAGGTTATATTTAGTAAAGTATAGAGACGACCTTGAGGTCGAGGATGCTTCTAATGGATTTTTATCAACGTTTGACATGTACATATTTATTTAAGTTTATTTTGAAGAAATTGGGAGAAATTGAAACAAATTATCAACAACTCTCGTCAAAGGTTTTTAAATACCTTTAATATGTCAGAGACACAGCCCACAGTGTGAACATTAGGAAAAGGAAGGAGATATTAGAGAGGAGGCGTTTCATGACAATGAAAAGGAAAGATAGAGTATGATAAGGTATCTCTCATTCGTGTAGTATGGCTAAAAAACAAATCTCTGTAATTCACAGTACGACCGAGATTGGGCCCAAGGGTAAAATGATGGCCATTTCTAGAAGCGCGTGTGTAGCTGTTGAAATGTTTAAGGGAAGCAATGCAACTGGCTATTTCTCTAGAGTTCGCTAAAATAACGGTAAATAGGGTTGAGACAAGAAACTTTACGACAATTTTCGAGTGAAGTAATTGATTTAATGATGTAATTCAGCCTTCAGTAAAATTCCGGAGCACCGGCTTCAATTCCAATAACCTTAGGCACCTATTTAGGGGTTCACAATAAGATGTTTCATTTTGTCGATGTTTCTATTTGTCATCTTTTGACATTTAACCCTTTCGGTACGAGAGTGGGACAGAACAAAGAATATTTATATGTAAACGTACCACTCCCGTCCCGAAAGGATTAAGAAGTAAAAAGTACGCCATTACTCAAAATTGAGGGATACAAGTTTCAGCAATTTTTAAATTCACTACAGAAATAGTTCGTAAAACTAAAGAACTTTTGGATCATCGTAAAGCAGTTTTCTAGAAAAATTTGATTCGAGTTAGTAATGTGAATACTTAATACGCGTCGCTCAATAATGACTGATCTATTGTAGGCCGTATTGTTGACGACAATCCAGATTTGTAGATTCCTCGTCGATCTTTGGAAATAAGCATTTCAAAAACAACATTACAAAGCATTTTGCACAAAAACTTAGTTCATAAGGCTTTAAAGAATCAAATAACACAATAACTTAAGCCATAGTCGATCACCAACAAAGTCATATCTTCGCTGATTGTGTACTTGAAATGTATTAAAATGATCCAAATTTTCTTCAAACAGTCATCTTCAGTGATAAGGACCACTTTCAATGCGAAAGCTACAGCAGAATCATCTAGTTTGGGGCTCGGGAAATGCAAAAGTTACAGTAACGTGTTATTTCTGGAAGAGGTGATTACAATTGAATATCGATATCTTTTAATTTTACACCTTCAGGGGTCAGTTATAGCTGTTATTGGTACCAACCAGTGGATGTTTTTTGACAGATTGGTTATAGCTTTCATTTTAAATTTCCTGATTGGAATCAAGCATTTAAGATTGGAGTTGATCATTCATCGCTGTAAAACTGACCGATGGCAATACCAAAATAATAGAAAGCTTTCAGTTGAACGATTTTAATCTGAAGCCTAGTACGCTGCTGATGCGAAACGAAATTTCCCATACAAAAATGACATGACGAAATCATAAACGAAAAATTTCGCTGTGCTTTTCGTTTTTCAGTACGCTGCTGAACGACGAAATGTGACATTTTAGTGGAGAGCTGTACTAGATTTATTAGTACAATTCTCCACTCTTTTCGTTCTCAATTTAATTGCCCAGCACATTAATTGCTTGCGAAATTTTGACGTTTAATTTTTTTATTAAAAAAAAAATTGTTTACTCGTGACTTTCGGTGTTTTGACTTTGATTTATATTTGATTTAAAATTTAAAATAAAACGGATTTGCCTAATGTGTTCCAACATTGCATTTCTGAATCGGAAACTCAGGATGTTATTGGTGATGTGCAACAAGTGATGAAGACAAGCAGTGAAATTCAACTTCCAGACAGAACTCTCCACAAATATTTTTCCGCTGTGGTTTTCGTTTTCATTTCGCTCTGCACTTGGAGACCACCGAAAAATTTCGTTTTGCATCAGCAGCGTACTAGGCTTGAATTGTGAATCAGAAATCAGCTGTTCTTTGAAAACGATTGAATCATTGAAAAAGTAATAACGAATTCAAATGAAAGTTTTGAGTTACATAAAGGCTTTTTTTAGTAAAAACAATTCCACAAATCATAAGCTTCATAAGTTTAGTTTATTAACTTCCCATATGAAGTTATTGAATTGGGTCCGATTTGTCAAATTGAAAATTTTGACATTTCTCGACGTTTCAAGGTCCCTAGAGTCGAAATAAAAGATTTTTAGAAAGATGTCTGTGCGTGCGTGTGTACTGTGTACGTACGTTCGTACGTGCGTCCGTACGTTCGCGACGTTTTTTTCGTCGTCCATAGCTCAAGAACCAGAAGAGATGTCGACTTCAAATAAATTTTGTTATACAGATAATAAGGCAGGAAGATGCAGAAAGCGCTCTCAAGAAAATTGCGTGGGTGGTTTTCTTACCATAGCAGTTTAAAAAAAGGTGAACATTTTGGTTAACCCTAAATACCTCATGAACCAATGACGCTAGAGACTTTAATTAAATTTTATATTATATATTGTGACGTGATAAAAAACCATTATATTTTTGGAAAAAAATCCAATTAACCGTTTTTTTCTTATAAAAATGAAAAAAAAAAAACAGAAAAAAAATGTGTCACCTCGAAAATTTTACGACTAAAATATGATTTCATCTCCAAAACAATTTTGTGCAACGAAGAATAATGTTTTTGACATCTAGTAAAATTTTGAGAAAAATTACTCATAGTTGGTAAAAATTTAATTTCGGCTCCAATATCCTTTCAAAAATTTGAGACAATGGCTTCTAACTAATTTTAACTTATAAAAAATATTATTTTCAACATTAGGACAAATTTTTATCGAATTGGCAGTTTTTTTTACAAAAAATAAAAACCTAAAAAAAATGTATAAAAGGTGGTAAAAATTAAATTTTGACTCAAATATCTTTTCAAAAACTTGAGACTAAGGCTTCAAACTTGTTTTATCTTATAAGAAATATCGTTTTCAACATTCAGTAAAATTTTGAAAAAAATCGAATTGACATTTTTTTTTACAAAAAATAAAAACCTAAAAAAAAAAATTATAAAAGGTGGTTAAAATTGATTTTCGACTCAAATATCTTTTCAAAACTTTGAGATATTGGCTTTAAGGTACTTTAACCCTTAAAAAAATATTGTTTTCAACATTCAGTGAAATTTTGAAAAAATCGAATTGACAGTTTTTTTTACAAAAAATAAAACCTAAAAAAAAACAATACTAAAACTTGGTAAAAATTTACTTTCGACTCAAAAAGCTTTTCAAAAATTTAAAATATTGGCTTCAAACTGATTTTATTTCACAGAAAATATTGTTTTCGATATTTAGTAATTTTTTTTATAAAAATCCAACAGTCCGTTTTTTCACAAAAAAATAAAATAAAATTTCATTAAACAAGTCAACTGGTTGAAGTATAACCAAAAATAAAGTTAAGGTTCGAAAACAGAGAAAACTATCAAAAGACATTCCTAAGAGGTTTTTGAATTCTGTGACACACGATCAAAACGCCGCCGTTGCCAAAAGACATACCGTACCGCACTATTGACTGCAACAGTTAGTTTTCCCTTACTTTCGTAGTCAGAATAATAAAGTAATTAACGTATTTTTACATGTGTATAATACTGTGTAGGCCAAAGCCTGCGAAGAACACCAAAGTAAATATTCGGTTAAGAACTACATATAGATTTTTTGCGGTTGCAACGAACTCTATACGACAAGAATTTAAGATGATAGGGGGAAGTATGAAAGCTCTAGCTTATTCCTAGAAATAGCAAAACATTTTGATTTATTTGGGCTTAGCACTAAACCATGATTATCTGACCAGCGCTTAATTACTTCAAGGTCTTCATTCAAAGAAACTGCAGTATGTTCGAAGAGTTCCAACGGACATCTTATACATAACTGAGCATCATCAGCGTACAAACAAAATGTGCAGTATTTTACAATAGAAGGAAGTTCATTGACATAAATTGAAAATAGCAGTGGACCAAGAATATATCGCTGTGGTACTCCACTACTATTTAATAAAAATTCTGAAAGAGCTTTATTGAGTTCGATAGCTTGTAGTCTATTGGTTAAGTAAGAGATGATTGTTCGGACTGCACTAGAAGAAAAGTAAAACGAGTTTAAGAGTTTTTATCACAAAGTAAAGAATTCTGTACCATATCAAAGGCCTTTGAAAAGTCCAAAAGAAGAAGATCGATAGCCTTTCGAATATCCTTTGTGACACTTATTAACGCTGTAATACAACTTTTTTTCCTACGAAAGCTGGAAGTAAATACGTTTTCATGGTTAAGAAATCTCAGTATTTGAACTTGGATGATAAATATCGGCCTAAAATCACCACGGCTGGAGGACTAAGACACTGGTATAGTTTTACTTTTTCCATTGAGTTAGAAACTCACTTGTCAAAATAATTAAATATGAATTATATATATGAGTTATGGTAGATACACTGGCAATAAAAGTTTAAGAAATGAGGGATACATTTGATCAAGGCCTACTGTGTTTGAATTAATAGAGAGACGACACTTTCGATCATCTTCGGAACAAATAGTTATAAATTCAAACGATCGTCTACTTGAAGAAAAATAAACTTTTGTCTGTAGAACACTAGAACTGATAATTGATCATAAAGTAAAACATTGGTTTCGTCACTTATAATAAACAGATCCAGCAATGTAGGTTCGAAATAAAAATAATGAGTTGGAATATGTGTGGATAATGGTTAAGTGAGCTGAGTTCCCTAATAAATATATTTTCGCCCAGCAGGTTACAATTGAAGTCACCACATAAGATTATGTTTGGATAGGATTACAAACGTTCCTGGAAGGTCTGTATATTTTGTACCAGAAGAAGTTTTTTGTCCCCATTTTTCAATTTTACAAAAAAATAAAATCCATCTAACAATTTTTAACTGAACTTCAAATCGAAGACCTCTACAGAGCTATTTTTAATTTTGGCATCCCTGTCAAACTTCAGAATGACAATGGAGAATGCACGCTGCTCTATCAAGCTCGGAAAAGATCTCACCGATGCATTTGATGTCAAAAAAGGTTTTAGACAAGGTGAAGCACTGTCATGCGTTTTCTTCAATATCGTTCTGGAAAAAATCGTCAACACTAGAGGCACAATCTTCCAAAGGTCCAACCAATTACTCGGATACGCAGATGATATTGACATAAGCGTCTTAGGATGCTTCGAGAGAAAAATTCTTCGGGTGATTTTTGGTCCCGTA
Organism: Eupeodes luniger; assembly: GCA_951509635.1. Lineage (NCBI taxonomy): Eukaryota > Metazoa > Arthropoda > Insecta > Diptera > Syrphidae > Eupeodes > Eupeodes luniger. Next base: position 46,725,854 of record OX608075.1, read on the forward strand.
AGCATAGATGGTGAATGGAGGAGAAGATATAACGACGAACTGCACGGGCTGTACAGCGACACTGACCTAGTTAACAGACTTAAAGTCATGTAGAGCGAATTGACATCAACGCTCCAGCCTGGAAGGTCTTCGAATCCAATCCCGAAGTACGGCGGCGCAGTAGAGGAAGACCGCGACTCAGGTGGCGCACGCAGGTGGGTGAAGACCTCAACCAACTTGGCGTGTGAAACTGGAGACAGCTAGCTAGGGACCGAGCTGGCTGGAGACGCATGTTGGTTGAGGCCCAAGTCCGCCCGGACTGTAGCGCCACCTTAAGTAAGTAAGTAAGTTTAGTTTTAGTAAGTAGCATTCAAACACAACCAACTAAGCTGACACCAAACATAATAAATTTGACTTTCTTAATCGTTTTTAAATCACGAAAGAAAATTTTCAATGATGAAAACCAAAAATAGCTATACGTGGCTCCTTAGACTAGGTCATGTGAAAGATAAAGTCTACACATATGAATGCTCCGTAGTTGATTTGGGAATATAAAAGATTTAATTTGTAAAGTTATCGAGAACACATCCAACTACACATTTGTGAAGTGAAAAAAATACTTTTCTAAACTTCCGAGAGGAATGAAATTGGGGCAAATGTATTAAAAGTATAAATTCAAAGATGCCAGCAAACGCATCCTTGTAGATGAAATATCAACATATCACGGTTTCGAATTCATTTCAAAGTTCGAGACACTCCAGGTTTAAAGTTTTTAAGATAAAGGTCATTCTTGTTTTTGTTTGTTTTCATGACGAATTTCGTGCTTAGATTCACAGTGAATCAGACTATAAATAGTTTTATACATTCTTCTTCTTCATAGGCTTCTAACCAGCAAAAGTTAAATTTAAATAAAAACGTGTTAAAAAAGAGAGACTTTTATATTTTCAAAAGACCCCACTGTTTAATGTTCACACAATTTAATTGTCACAATTTTCCTCTTTCACAAAATTATAGCAAAATACCAAAGCAAAATTTTGATCATGCGCCAAAAATATTTCGCTAAGTTTTCTCTCAACTATCACATTCCAGAAATGAGAATAGGCATAGTTTTGGTTTTAGCTCAGAAGCTTTTTTCTCATTTATTGTTTGCCGATTGTTGCGCGTCTTTTCCTAAAGTTTTTTAAAACTTAGGATTCTGTTCTTATCGTTCCTAATTTAATTGAATGCAAAGATTTTATTTTGAATCATTTTTTTAATTAAATTTCAATTTACTTTCAAAATTCTAGTTTGCGAATCCTTTATATTGTTAATATTTGTAATCATTGGAATTATTTAATCATTACTGTACTTTTAAATTTAAACTATAAACGTTTGTATCTAAACTCTTTTCCTTACTAAAGGGGTGTGGTGGCGGTTTTTGGAAAGGATATGGTTAAAGGGCGAGCTTTATTACATGCGACAGGATATCAACAAGTCTTCACATTCATTTTGTTACTCCTGGGTTTTATGAGTGTATGTGTGTCTGTGTGGCTTTTTGTGTTATATACATTTCTTCGGGGTCCTTTTACCATTCTGTTGATCCTTAAGTAGCTTCTTTGGAAATTAGGGAAAAATGACGATATTCAAGAAGGACCAACGAACTTAATCTCTTTCTCTATCTATCTATCTCTCTTCCTGTATAAGGGTTGTTTGTTTAAATAAAATAAAAAAGGAAAGAATTCCCGCAGCCTAGTCGAATTGCCCATGGTTTTAGATGAGTTGTTTCTAAGGCAGAGCAGGGTTGAGTAAATAAAATCCTTGTTACCAAATCAAAGAGAGGCACAAACATACACTGTATAGTTGAAAAGAACAAAAGGGTGTGAGCATTTTGCCGGTATCTAAATATAGACGAAGTGAAATGTTTGACCTTTTTTGTTGTTGTTGTTGTTGTTGTTGCGGAAGTAACATGGGGCTCATACTAATATTCATTGGGGTGTAGTAGGTACACCCAGGTTCAAGGCGCGCTTGCTTTTAAATTATTTTCCCGCGCCGCCAGATACCAGAGAGGAACCGATAGAGGAAAAAAAAGTTGTCTTCCTCTTTTTAAAGCACGACTTGGATGTCTACCTGGTTACTTTTAGTGTTCTTCTGGGAAACATTAACAAATAAGCACAGAGAAAAATAGACAACCCAATGAAATTCAAAATTTGCGGGCGTCGTCGTTGTTGGAATGGGGGGAAAAAAAGCGGCAGCGGCAGAGCGATGGGAATTGATTTTTCAAAGGGATACACATTACACATCCCGAAAATGATGTGTTTGCTTTTTACATTTGAGAGCAATGGCAATGTTGTAAGTTAGACAGGATAAAGCGGGAAGAATGAAGAACTCATAGGTTTTTAGTTTCAGCGGGAAAATAAAAATATATTATACATACATATACTCTCCCTGCACATGATTGGGAAGCTCAGGTGCAGGATTTATAGAGTCTAGAAGATAATCCGATAATATGACGGGCTTATTACAGGAACTTTAATTGGTTCGAGAACAAATTGGATGCTTCGAAGTTTGACTAAGATTGATGGACTGGTGGAAATGAGAAAACGAGACGTGTCGTGTTTAATGAATTGTTCACTATGGCGTATACTTGTTTTTTTTTTTTAATATTTTTGTTGGTTTAAATGTTTTGGTATGTAATTTCTTTTCCATTTTTTGGAGTTTCACACAAAATTGACACTTGCGCTAACCATGATTAATCCAAATTCAAAAATCTAGGAATAATAAAGTCGAAAGAAGGATTATAAATGGGTATATAGATAAAGTTTTTGCCGCAAGTCAATTTTCCTTGCGCTAAATAGCAGGAGGCGGTTGGAGATGAACTGAACATACCATGTTGGTTTGGGCTGCTGTTTCGTATAAACTTTTTAAGACGTATACAACATTCCAAGAAGAAACGGTTTCTTGCATTGGCTGTAACTTTGAATATTATATTCATTTCATTTCTCTAAACGGTAGTTGCTGCAATATTTAACGAATTTACTATTTTGTTGAGATAATCAACCAAATTTTAGGGTAAAGTTATGTCATTGTGTTTGATGTGCTGTTTTACCGAATATTAATTGTAACAGCTTTTTGTTACTTAAATTTTCTAGATTTTATTGAGATAGTAATATTGATTTTATATCGGGTGATTTTTTAAGAGCTTGAGAACTTTTTTTTAAAAAAAAAACGCATAAAATTTGCAAAATCTCATCGATTCTTTATTTGAAACGTTAGATTGGTCCATGACATTTACTTTTTGAAGATAATTTCATTTAAATGTTGACCGCGGCTGCGTCTTAGGTGGTCCATTCGGAAAGTCCAATTTTGGGTAACTTTTTCGAGCATTTCGGCCGGAATAGCCCGAATTTCTTCGGAAATGTTGTCTTTCAAAGCTGGAATAGTTGCTGGCTTATTTGTGTAGACTTTAGACTTGACGTAGCCCCACAAAAAATAGTCTAAAGGCGTCAAATCGCATGATCTTGGTGGCCAACTTACCGGTCCATTCCTTGAGATGAATTGTTCTCCGAAGTTTTCCCTCAAAATGGCCATAGAATCGCGAGCTGTGTGGCATGTAGCGCCATCTTGTTGAAACCACATGTCAACCAAGTTCAGTTCTTCCATTTTTGGCAACAAAAAGTTTGTTAGCATTGAACGATAGCGATCGCCATTCACCGTAACGTTGCGTCCAACAGCATCTTTGAAAAAATACGGTCCAATGATTCCACCAGCGTACAAACCACACCAAACAGTGCATTTTTCGGGATGCATGGGCAGTTCTTGAACGGCTTCTGGTTGTTCTTCACTCCAAATGCGGCAATTTTGCTTATTTACGTAGCCATTCAACCAGAAATGAGCCTCATCGCTGAACAAAATTTGTCGATAAACACATTTCGAACCGAACACTGATTTTGGTAATAAAATTCAATGATTTGCAAGCGTTGCTCGTTAGTAAGTCTATTCATGATGAAATGTCAAAGCATACTGAGCATCTTTCTCTTTGACACCATGTCTGAAATCCCGCGTGATCTGTCAAATACTAATGCATGAAAATCCTAACCTCAAAAAAATCACCCATTATTTTCAAAGTATTGATATGTAAAAGACCCTGGCCCTTCAACATTGTATTCGTTCATTATGTTGAACTTATGGCTGAAAATGTTACTATGTTCTTCAAATTTAAAAAACAAACTTGTGTTTATTTTTATTTATGCTAAACTTGAGTTCAAAAATGTTGGCATCATTTACATTATATTATTATTAAAATAATATTAAAAAATATAATAATAATTAGTCTTGTACCTTTGTCATTTAAATAGAGGGAAATATTTCATTAAATCCGGTTATTCTGATTTGTTGGTTTATTCTTTATGAAGTTAATCTAATCCAAGTTTCCGACATCGAACACCCAGCTCAAGATGTCCAAAAAATTGGAATTACGACGAAAATTTCGACTTATAAGAAATATTGTTTTGAACATTCGGGAAAATGTTGAGAAAAATCAAATTGACAGTTTTTTTACAAAAAATAAAAACCTAAAAAAAATTTATAAAAGGTGGTAAAAATTGATTTTCGACTCAAATATCTTTTCAAAATTTTGAGATAATGGGTTAAAACTACTTTAACCTTTAAAAAAATATTGTTTTCAACATTCAGTAAAATTTTGAAAAAAATCGAATTGACAGTTTTTGTACAAAAAACTAAAAACCTAAAAAAAATTTAACAAAATTTTTTAAAAATTGATTTTCGACTAAAATATCTTTTCAAAAATTTGAGATAATGGCCTCTTACTAATTTTAACTTATAAGAAATATTGTTTTCAACATTAAGACAAGTTTTGAGAAAAATCAAACTGACAGTTTTTTTTACAAAAAATAAAAACTTAAAAAAAAAAATTATAAATGGTGGTAAAAATTGATTTTCGACTCAAATATCTTTTCAAAACTTTGAGATAATGGCTTTAAACTACTTTTACCTTTGGAAAAATATTGTTTTCAACATTCAGTTAAATTTTGAAAAAAATCGAATTGACAGTTTTTGTACAAAAAATTAAAAACCTAAAAAAAAATTTAACAAAATTTGTTAAAAATTGATTTTCGACTAAAATATCTTTTCAAAAATTTGAGATAATGGCCTCTAACTAATTTTAACTTATAAGAAATATTGTTTTCAACATTATGAAAAATTTGGAGAAAAATCGAATTGACAGTTTTTTTACAAAAAATAAAAACCTAAAAAAAAACAATACTAAAACTTGGTAAAAATTTACTTTCGACTCAAAAAGCTTTTCAAAAATTTAAAATATAGGCTTCAAACTTATTTTATTTCACAGAAAATATTTTTTTCGATATTCAGCAATTTTTTCTTATAAAAATCCAACAGTCCGTTTTTTCATAGAAAAATAAAATCTACAAAAAATAGTACGCAAATTTTGTAAAAATTGATATATTAGAGACAAACTTTTAAGCCTCTTTTTTTAAGACTAAAAATAACAGGAGTCCCCGTACAAATTTTTTGGACAAAAATCGAATATTTAAATTTCCTTAAAAACAAACCGATACATTTGTTTTGTCTTAATTTGGCTTTTTTAATATAAACAATATTTGTTGAATTGCTCCAGATGGGTACCCCACATAAAACCTTTGTTTTGATTTTAACTTTTCTTAAGAACTAATGAACCGATTACAATAATTTTTTTGTACAAGCTCTTATTCTGCCTGGATAATATTTAATGATCAAAAATGTCATTGTTTTTATTTTGATTTAAAAAAAAAAACATAACAAATTTTTTTTTCGAAATTCGATGTTTTGAAAATGGGACATCAGTTTTTTGCGAAATGTAAAATGTAAAACGTACACTTATAAGTTTTAAATGACTTCATACTTATAAGCTTTAAATAACTACATACCAAAAATATTTGTTAACTAAAATTGAAAAATTTTATACATACAAAATTAATGTGAAAAAACAGCTCTTATGATTTTCAAATAAAAACTTTAAAAAATTAAAGTTTTTTGAGAAATCAAATTGCATTTAAATTTTGTAAAAACCTAAAGGTATATTTTAAAATCTTGAAATACAGGAAATATTTTTAAAAAGACTCTTTGGATGCATGAGCAAGTTCGTGAGACCCAGTCGTGCATTTCATTGTTATTTTAGTATTAATTCGTCAATTTTTGTGTAAGAAAGCAAAAAACCGTTACATCTACAGACACAACTTTGGACTCAAATTTTAGTTAACTTCTTTGCCTTTAAATCATAGAACCTAATTGTGTTACATAAAATTCTTCTTCAGGGTAAAAAAATACCAATAAGCGAAATTTTAGCGGTTTTTCTGATTTTAGGACATCTTAAATTCTTCTCTCGAGATCAGAAACTTGAATTATTAATTAGGCCAGTATCATAAACAAGTAACCAAAAAATTGAAGAACTACCGGATTTAACGCATGGTCTGATATATACATATATTGACACTGGACAATTCCTTGAACGAAAATTCAAGGAATACAATGAATAGGTTCTTTTATTTCGTGGTCTTTTGTTGGTAGCGCTGTCATTTGATACCCCTTAAAATTTAGCTGGAGTCTAGAGAGCCATAATAAAGGGGTTGTTTTTAGACGTGGTGCAATAGTCCGTTGAGAAATAACACCTAGTGGCTTACAACTCTCAACCATTCCTGTATGAGAGTACAGTTGCCAGGGATAGAGGGGACCTACAATTTTAGCTGAATTCGAAAGGCTAATTTGAGAAAGCACTTTTCATGACAAGAATTACTCTTGAAGGATTTGTCAAATACTCGCAAGAGGCAGTACCCCTAAAAAAGCTTTAGATGGTACAGGCAGGGACTGAACTCAAGACCTCTGGCATGACAATAAAACGCACTAACCATCATGCCACGAGTACTACAAGAATTAAGTTTTATTGCACAGATAAGGGTTTACCATTACGTTTTAAAAATGATTTAGTGCATGTGTCAGCCGCGGTTGGCTCGAATCGATGAGCCCCGTATGTCAGAAATAATTCAACAAATATTCCTTTCTAAGGCGTCAATCGTCTAGGGCTTATCTGCATTGACAACCGATTTCACATAGACAACTCTACAAAAAAGAGGTTGGGATACGACCCACACTGATAACTTCCCATCCCGTCTGTCGATTTATTTTGCTTAAAAGTTTATAGGTTTACGTGTTTTCCTAAAAAAGTTGTCAGTTGAATTATTCTTAAAAATTTCAAAATTACCAACAATATTTTGTATATAATAAAATAGTTTTATTTCAAAATCTAGTTTTGTTAACGAGATTTTTAGTCGAAAACCAAGTTTTACCAATTTAAGTAACATTTCTTAAAAGTTTTTATTTCTTATATTTGAGAGATATCGAGAACCGAACATCAATTTTTACCAAATTTGCGTACTGTTTTTTGTAGATTTTATTTTTGTTTAAAAAAACGGACTGTTGGATTAGTATGAAGCCAATATTTTTAATTTTTGAAAAGATATTTGAGTCGAAAATAAATTTTTACCAAGTTTTGGTATTGTTTTTTTTTAGGTTTTTATTTTTTGTAAAAAAAACTCTCAATTCAATTTTTACCAGATATTGAAAACGTTATTTTTCGTTGTACAAAATTGTTTTGGAGATAAAATCATTTTTTGTTCGTAAAATTTTCGAACAAAAAATGCCCTTTTATGCTCTTTATAAGTACTGGAGAGCTCTAGGTAACGCTACTTCGGTGGCCCTAGGCTCAATGAAAGGAAAATCCCTATGTGCACTTCCTCGCTGTAGAGAGCGGGTAACGCTAACGCACAAGGGGACCGAACAGCTGCCGGAATAAGCAGCCAACCCAGCTTTGCTGGACGGGGCACTGACTTGTCCCTGGGTTGAAGAAAATCTCCCTAAAGGCGGAGGAACTGCAGTTTGCGGTCAACGGCATGGAAGTCTGGTGGCGGATGAGCTTTTTAAGAAGGCCAACGGTAGCAGCAAGTAGCGTCTGTATTCCAGAGTGGGTGGCTACAAAAGGCGTCTGTTTTCCCATAGAAGCGGCCTTAATTGGTTATGTGCTCGACCATACAAAGGGCGGGTGTGCCTGTCGATTCTGAGCTTATGTATGTTTTTAATCTTATCTCGGAAAACACCATGGTGGAAGGGTATATGCTGTTACATGAAATATGACAACATCTGGAAACGAGTCCCCAAGAGGTAACCATTTTATGGAGAATCCTTCTACAGCTTCGGCTGCAGTAAACCGCACATCGGATTTGGGGGTGCTGCAACAAATAGTAGAAGTCTTTCAAGAAATGGATACTTTTGGCTATGGTATACGTACAAAAATCGGAGCATGGAACGTTCGATCCTTGTATGGCGAAGGAAGATACGAACAGCTAGAGCGCGAAATGCTTCGTCTTAAGATCAGTATCCTGGGCATTAGTGAAACAAAGTGGAGAGGAAGAGCTGAATACAGATCTGACACTGGACAAACGAGAATGCTGTATTCCGGAGAGGATGAAAGAGAGGGTGGCCAAAGGCTGCATGGTGTTGGAATTATGTTGAACGAAGTAGCTAGGCGCAGTCTTATTTCCTGGGCGCCAACTTCTAAAAGAATAATGACTGCAAGGTTCCGCTCAAAAATTTGCAACATCACAATCGTTTAGTGTTATGCCCCCACAAATGAAAATGGTGACATGCTTGTCGACTTTTGTAACGCAAATCGTCTTGTAATTGGTGGGACTGTATTTAAACATAAGACGTGCAACAAAGTCACATGGGTGCACCCAGATGGTCATACCGAAAGTCAAATTGATCACATCATGATTCAGCAGCGATGGAGGAAGTCTATGTGTGATGTCCGAAATATAAGAAATGCCGATGTGCGAAGCGACCACCATTTGGTTGTCATGAGTCTCAAATTAAAAACCGCGGCTGTATTAAGACAATCGCAGAATGCAGCAAGAAATCAAAAATTCAATACAAATGCTTTAAGTGATCCCAACATAAGTCGTAGCTATATCAACACCCTTAACTACAGAGCTTCGTCATTAAATGTGAGTGTTGACTCAGATGTTGACGAGATGTGGGGTGAAATTAAAAGTGTTTTTATGGAGGCCGGATCCGAGACTGTACCTAGGCGTACGAGAGTTAGTGACTCTTGGATATCCCAAGACACCTGGGAAAAAATCGAGCTTCGTAAATCGTTGAAGCTGCAAATAAACGCCGAGACAGACGCTCAACGAAAGGCTGAATTGCGAAGCGAATATCGGATTGCACACAAGATGGTCTATCGTTGTGTGAGACGTGACAGAAGGGTGAGGATAGATGGACTCGCTGATAATGCTGAAAACGCTGCAAGAAGAGGAGATATCCGAGAATTGTACCAAATAGCCAAAGAAGTTGTCGGGAAAAAAAGCAACAACAATCATCCTGTAATGGGTGTGGATGGGACACTATTGGTATCAATTGAAGATCAACTTCGCAGGTGGAAGGATCACTTTTATGTCCTGTTAAATGAGGATCCCGTTGAACAGAGTGCTGAAGGGCCCAACTTAACGAGATGCGCAGATCCTACAGGGGTATTGACATCGAACCCCCTTCAGTAGCGGAAATTGAAACATCGATTAATCTACTCAAAACCAACAAAGCAGCCGGGCTTGACGGAGTACCAGCGGAATTCCTGAAAGCTGATCCCGCCACAGCAGCTAGTATCTTGCATCCGCTTATACAAACTGTTTGGGAAAACGAAACCTATCCCAGGGAATGGAAGGATGGAGTGATTGTTAAGGTGCCAAAAAAAGGTGATCTCAAGACATGCAACAATTGGTGGTGGTCGGTCGTGCGTTGACCATATCAACACCTTACGCATTGTTCTTGAGCAGTCTGCAGAATTTCAAACACCGCTAAACCTCATGTTTGTAGATTTTGAGAAGGCCTTTGACCGAGTTAACCGACAATGCATATGGAGATCACTTCTTGGGAGAGGAATTCCGCCAAAAATTGTTGCCATTATAAAGGAGTCCTACAACAATGCAAGGTGTTTCGTGTTGCATAATGGGCAGCTATCCGACTCTTGCGAAGTGCGTCAGGGTGTGAGACAAGGGGATGTTTTATCGCCAATTCTTTTTCTGCTGGCGATAGATGATGTTCTGACGGCCAGCGTCGGTACAACTGAAAGGCAAGGTATTCAATGGAGAACGTTTGAAAGGCTTAGCCATTTAGACTATGCCGACGATATATGTCTCATGGCAAATAACATCAGTGGGCTGAACGAGATGTGTCAAACTTTACGGGAGAAAGGAGAATCGTGCGGTCTTAAAATAAATAGCAAAAAGGCAAAAATAATGCTAACAGGCCCCCCAACACAACATCGTATTATTCTGCATGACACGCCTGTTGAAGAGGTCGAACAATTTAATTACCTCGGAAGTATTGTATCAGCAAATGGTGGTACGGATCTGGACGTAAAAAGCAGAATAAATAAAGCTCGCGTTGCCTTTGGTGCTCTGTCCCAAATTTGGAAATCCAGTCAAGTCTCCTTACGCACTTGTGGATGTAAAGGCGTGCCGGCGATAATATAGCGTTTCAAAAATGATTTGTGGATCACTCTGAATATGGAAATTTTGTTTTTAAATTAAATTTTCCTGTGAAATCAGTATCGGTGGCTATCTTGTTTTATACTCATTCACTGAACTTGCGATTTCAATTCTTGCACTATTTGGATTTAATAAGCCCGAAAACCAAGATTTTTATTATTATGTCAAAAAACCAACTCCGAACAATATATTTGCCAGATTTAAAACCACACGACTGAAAAACCACCAGTTATTAGTTTAATGCTTGTCATTTACGACAATGAATAGATTAACAATCTAACAACGCGTCAACAATAGTTAAAACTTACTACAAAGGGAAAATTCAGTTCAAAACTAAAGGGCCTTGCACATGAGAGCGAACAACGAATGAACGAATGGACTAACAAACGTGATTTTACACATTTCAAAAAGCCAATTTCAAACAAAAACACATTTAAATTATTAGAAACCAATTGATACTTATGTTAGGATAATAAAATTTGCATTTTGTTCTCTAAAACAAGACAATTTTGTAAAAACAATTTGGTAGTAACGAATTGCAGTGTGGTTGCTACGAACTGTCAAACTCTATTCGCGTTCCACATACCATCCACACTGCAACGAATAAAATGTTCGTGCTCAACTTAACCTCAAAATTATACCACTCTTGTTTTGTTTGTTGAAATGGGTAATTATAGAAATAAAGCTCATGTGAAAGAAAAGTCAAAATATGCGAACATCCACAGTTCGCAGTTCGCAGTTCGTAGCTCATGTGCAAGATGCTTAAGCCCCTAAAATTGAATTCCAAACCATCACATGAGAGTGTTATAGTGAAAATCGAGGCAAACCACAACTTTCAAACTATGACCATTAAATTGTCATTGTTTTTTTTTTATTTTTAATAATGTTGTTCAGCAACTAGATTACAACGATTCAACTAACTTTACCCTCTTCCTTCCTCTATAAGCTCATGACACAAATAGCGATAAATTCAAAACCGGCCTGAATTTAGGACTTACTGTGAAATTGTTCACACAATTTAATTTTCAATCAATGGCTTAATTCGAATTGACTAAGCACCCTAGCACCTCAAAAATCTGGTGTAAGGGTCTTATTCAATGCCAATCTCTGCTCTCTTACAAACCAATTTCCAATAAACAGGTGTTACATTTGTCACTAAAATAAATATTTCTCTAGCAAATGCAATTAACCTTAAAATCCTTTAGATACATTTTCTTATTGCTGAATCAAATGCATTTCCGGTTGTTTTTTTTCTCTCTCTCACACAGATTCCAATCAATATTCTTTAATTAAAGTCCTTCCTTTAGAAATGAAAAAAAAAAAAGAAAAAAAAAAGAACCTTCTTAAAAACCGCCCCTGGTAACATAAGGTAACTTTTGCAATAAATATCTTAGAATAGAAGAGATGGTGTTCGGTAGATTCCTTTAGTTCTTAAGATTCTGAAATTAAATTACGAAAAGTGCTAAAAGCAGCAAATTCATTAATCAGAAGCTAAGCGAAGCTAGAAAATATCCCCTGCCTTAACGCTCAACCTCAAAATCTTATTATAGATATACATAGGTACCTATGAGTAGTACCTACCTGAAAAATGGGGTAGGTATCTCTTATTTTCTTTTGCACACCCTTTAATTTAAAAACAAACGAAAACAACAGCAACAACAACAAAAAATAGAAAAATAAAATTAAAAAAAGAAACAAAAATGAAACAAAAATGAAAAATGAAAAATACACTCAGGGCAGCAAACCATCACCAAGAATGTAGCACACCACTATAATTCCCAGTGGTGTTGTTTTTGACTCGAATAAGTAATCATTCCCTGTTTCAAGGGTTTTGAAATTGAATCCTTTTGCTTTTGCGAGGACGAACGGGAAGAACAGAATAGGACACAAAAGTCCTTCTTCTCGTTCTCCTCTTGATTCGCATTTCTCTATCTCTATACTTTAAAGTCAGGACATGGGTGTTGGTATGGTTGCTCTGTCACATAAATTTGAGATTCCTTAGTCGAACTCGATTTTGACGTTTTATCGCGATACTAAAGTTCCAAAAGGGATACCTTCGGTAAAGGTACATAGGTATTTGTTTAGGTGGGTTTTGTGTATTTTCTGGCACTGGGGTTCTTCAAAAATGTAGGCGAAATATATATATGTATGTGAATGTTTTTGATGTGATTTGTGCAGAACCGAAGATGGGTGGGCTCTGGAAGGGGTGTTTGTGTTGTGTACCTGTTCTTTGGTCTATGTTGATGTGTTGAGCTTCTTCGCCCGGCTAAAAGCATTCTGCTAGAAGCGCGAATGTCCTTTGAAAATGAACAGTATAGCTTCGTCCTAATGAAATAATTTTATTCTCCATAGCTATGTGCTGCTGTTTATATTTCCAATGAAGTTATGAATTTATGTAGAATGTTGTAATTGAATATTAAATTAATAAATTTCACGTGAAATGAGGTTCGAATTCACCAATCTATGTAAATTTGAAAGTAGTAGAGTATGAAAATTAGTAGCGAGCCGCGAGCAGTGAGCCTTTTATCTATCAGAGTGAGTTGACTGTTGCTTTGTTGTCTTAAGGTTATTCCAACTTACCTATAAAATAAATTGTGTCTTATTCTCTTCATGATTCGATGCACAAATCAGTGTTCAACACGTACATACAAAAGCTACACATAATCTTACTTTTTATCTAGATTTGTTTTATTGATCTAAAATTTATATTTTTAATGTCTTTAAAGAATCCCTAATTTTATAAATATAAAAACAAAAAGGACGAAAAATCAATATCAAGAGCAAGGAAAAAAGAGAGATAAGAATGTATCACTAATGTAACTTTTCCAAAAAGATCTGATTCGGGTTGAGCAGAAAAAAACATTAATAGGGAAAAGTTTAGACGACATAAAGTGATTTAACAAGAAAATCATCTCCCAATTAAAGCAGCTTTCTTGAAAATTTAATTTCAATGTAAGGACCTGAGTAATATTTCTTTAAGTATGAAAAGAAGCACCATTGAAATCATTTCCTGTGGAAGGTCAAAGCGATCCGGACAAATTTTGATGGATCGGTCAAAATGTTCTGAATAGTCGAATATCGGCTCGGTCAGCCTCGGTCAAAAACTTGTTATGTTTGGTAAAATTGTTAGAAATAAATTTGTTCAATAACCTTTATATTATATTATTATTTTTTTGTATTACTAATGCAAGTTTTTGTAGTACCCGTGGCGTGATGGTTAGTGCTTAAGACTGTATTGCTAGAGAGACAACATTACTCGCTCACGGGAACGGTTGAGAGTTGTAAGTTACTAATTTATTTTATGAAAAATTATTACAATTTTATTTTGTACCCTTTCTACACTTTTAATTTATTTTACGCTCAAAGTTATCTAAGGTTCATTAATATGATGACGGTCAAACACATCACGTTATTTTCAACTCGGTTTTAAATCCAATATTATGAAAAGAGGCTGGGATGCCACCCCACTGATATCTTCCTTGTTACCAGATACAAAAATTAAAATTGCATTTTTTTAACAAGTCATATTTTATTATCAAGACATGTTATCAAAAATCTAAGTTTAAGCTTTTTTATGCGATGAAAGACATTTTATGGCTAATTTTTGTACGCCTTCGGTTGGTTTTAATAGGAATTTCAAAAGATTTCTGTAGTAATCTAGTACTAAATATAGCCTATGTTACTCAGTGATAATGTAGCTTTCTAATGAAAAAAGAATTATTAAAATCGGTCCAGTACTTTTTGAGTTTATTCGTTACATACACAAATACAAATCTTTTCTCTTTATAATATTAGTATAGATAAAATTAATGTGATGTATAAATTCTAAGTTGGAACAGAAATGAACACCTAAACCTTTAAATGTGGAGACGCGATCGAGTTTTTGCTTTGATATACAAAAATCAAATACACTACCGATTCGTTTTTTAGTAAAAGTTATCGTCTGGCATTTAAAAGGGTTGAGTGAAAGGCTATTTTTGCCACACCAAAATGTGAAACTATCAATGTCGGCTTGTAAAAGGATGCGATCTTGGGTGGACTTTATTATCTTAAAAATTTTCATGTCATCAGCAAAAATAAGAACATCACTTGAGCGTAGACATGACGATACGTCGTTTATAGACAGGATGAATAGAAAAGGGCCAAGATGGCTTCCCTGAGGAACACCAGATTGAGCAACAAAAGGTTCAGAATGACATAGGATCATAGGATCTGTTTTCAAGGTATGATTTGATCCAAGCTAAGAAAAATGGTGGAAAACCAAGAGCTTTAAGTTTAAATAAAATAATTCCGTGGCTAAGTTGGTCAAAAGCTTTGGAAAAGTCAGTGTATATGCAGTCAACTTCATAACCTTGTTCTAAAGCGTTTGAACATATGTTTGAGAATGTGAGGAGATTAGTAACGGTTGATCTTTTTTTCACAAAACCATGTTGCTGTTCGCAAATGAGATTTTTACTAAAAAATGTTACACTTTCACAAACAACTTGTTCAAACAATTTAGGTATGCAAGAAAGCTTTGCAATGGGCCTGTAGTTTGTTATATCAGCCTTGTTAATTGGTGTAAGAAATAGACTTCTTCCATATACTGGGAAATTTGCCTGTTTTTAGAGAAAGTTTGAATAAGAATGTAAGGGGTTCAACTAAAGCATTACTACACTTTTTTTAATACTATCGGGTGAATACCATCGGGACCGGCTGAGCAGTCATCATTCAACGCGGATAAAAGATCAAGGACCGTACTCTGTAGCACAGGGATGTGACTACAGCTAGTTTGCAAAAAGGAGTGAAGATTATGAAAATATACTTCATCAACTTCTTGAGGGCTATTAACAAAAGATTCACGGAAATTTGTTGCAAAAGCGTTACAGACATCAACAGTTTTATTTAAAGAAAGATTCTTAGAAGTGAAGTTAACTGGAAAGCCATCTGATTTTTTCTTTAAGTTTACAAGTTTTCAAAATTTTTTAGGATTCTCTTTCAAAGAGGTGCCCATATCAGTAACATAAATAGCATATAAAAAATTTGAAAGAGACTTAAATTCGTTAAAAAGTTCAACATAAAAAGAGAAATTGATTGGAGACAGAGTTTATTTGAGATAAGTTTTCCATGCCAATTCTTTCGTGTACCAAGGGTGGCTAAAGTTTGTATTTCTTGATTTCTTTAAAGGTACATTTTTTTCTAAACAATTATTATAGATCTTATAGAAATTTGAATCTGCTTCGTCAATATTAGAAAATGCTAAAGTATCAGCAATTCCAGAAATGGTTAAATCTTCAAACAACAACTGGAAATTAGCTCTTCATGAAGTCAAAATTATATAAGCAATCAAAGGAATTACTGTGTTCAGTAAGGTGATTACTTAAGTCAAGAAAAATGTCCAAGGGGGGTGATATTTATCAATATAAGTAATTCCTGATCTAGATTCTAGAACAAGAGTAGTAATAGCGTCAGAAGAAAAGACTAAATCGAGAATTCGATTTTTTGAGTTTTTAATACAGCTTGTTTGCTGTAAGTCAGTAAAAAGGATTTTATCGAGAAAAGATAGTTCGAATTGTGAAGAAGCAAGATTCGTCTTCCGATGAAATCCAGTCAATATGTGGTAAATTAAAATCACCAAGAAGTGAAATATTGGTGTCAGCGCAGGACAAACTGATAACAAAGTCTTATGCTAAGGAGAGTTCGCTATAAACAGACTCTAAACTTTTTGGAGGAATATAAACGTTTAAAATGAAAATAGTCTTAGTCTGTACCATTATTTTTACACATACCAGTTCAATTGATAATTCAAAAGGAAAAGACACAGACGAAGAGAAATATGTATTTTTTACCGCTATGAGAACACCTCCACCTAAATCCTTTGCATTACCAACATGACGATCATTTCTGTAAACTTCGAACTCTTGACCGAAAGGTTCTGTGTCGGGAAAGCTTGAATTAAGCCAAGTTTTTGTCAAAACGAATATGTCGTGTGGAAATGATTGGAGTTAAGAAAAATGTCAGCAATCTTACTACGAAGTCCCCTTACGTTTTGGTAGAAGAGGGCAAGCCAGTTGAGTTTTTTGGTTTGGTTTTCATAAAAACACCTCGTTTTTGACTTTGTGAAAATTCTTTGACCAAAGTCTCTGCGGGCCATATATTAGTATTGCAAATGGGATAGAAGAAAGTAGGATTCGTTGCTATTTTGAAAGAGGAAACAAAGCTGTTTTGTTTTCTGATCTTAGTACACCTAATGGATGAGCTACAAGGTATGCTCTTGGTAGATACTAAGTGCGAAGTTATATCTTCTGTCGTTGTCACTGGGTCCAGAAGAGATATAAACATAATTTTTGGTTTCAAAACAGCTTTGATAAGGATGGAAATGGTTATTACTGTAACGGAGTCGCTACTGGGAGCTGAATTTGAGTCAAAAAATTGAGGTATATGGGGGGTTCAGGTAGGATCTATAAGTATTGGGGTGATGTTGACATTTGTTCTCTTTGAGGGGGAAGGGTACAATTTCTAGCAAGCTCAGAATTTTCTCGGCTTCTTTTTTTAGACTTTTTCTTTTGTTTGTCAGGTACACTTTCTGCGTTATTAACACCAGAACCTGATTGCGCGAGAATATCTTCACCTGCAGAAGAGAAAGTAGAAGGAATATTGGGTTGTCGTAAATCATTTGTCGAAGTAGAATTGTCAACCATGATGTTGGTTACAGAGTATGAATTTAACTTACAAACTGCAGTGTTGAATGATTTCAGCAGCCTTTCAAAGTCTTTAGAAAGTTTTAAAAAGTCAGCCTTAAAAGAAGACATTTTAAAAGCTAGTTGGGATACAGCGAGCTTACGGCACTCGTGACAGTACCAGTCCAGTAAGCAAATTTCGAATTGGCTATTTTTTCAATAAATGCATTCGTTGAACCAACGCATTTTGCATGGTTATAATAATGGTCAAAAATAATTGACAACAAATTGTACTCAATAACATTCAAAAATTACGAAAAAAAATCTTTTTTTCAACATAATTTGTCTGTTGTTTTTAGCTTTCAGACTTGAAATAATTTTTTTAAGGTACTGTGGAAAAATGCAACATTTCTTAAAACGTATGAATGGATTTCTGGCTTTGAGAAATAATATTTTACAATAATGTAGGTGTTGCCGTTGTTTTCCAATAATTGAATTTGTTTGCGAACTTATTTTTCTGATACATTACCCCTCCCACGCGGTTTTCATGATTTTTCCACATCTTGCATTTTTAACCCGAGGTCGGAAACTAAGGCCAACATCATAAACAAGTAACTAAAAAATCAGAAATACGGTCCACTTCTATTCAAATAAAACATTTACTGGACTACTAATATTTTGTATTAAAATAAAAGAAGACAAAAATTTTAATAAATTTGTCAGCATCTTTTATAATCAGCGTTATTACTAACATACGGCCACAATTGCCGCAAAAAGTGGCCAAAAACTGTGCCTCTAAGCTGAAATTTGTTCGAGCCAGCCGCGGCGACCACTTGCCTGAAATCACTTGTATTTATAATAAACCTGAATTCTCAGCCATAACATTAAATTATATGCCTTTTTTAACTTCCCATAGGAAGTTATTGTAATGGGTCCGATTTGTCAAATTGAAAATTTTGACATTTCTCGACGTTTCAAGGTCCCTAGAGTCGAAATAAAAGATTTTTAGAAAGATGTCTGTGCGTCCGTACGTCCGTATGTCCGTACGTCCGTACGTTCGCTACGTTTTTTTCGTCGTCCATAGCTCAAGAACCAGAAGAGATATCGACTTCAAATAAATTTTGTTATACAGATAATAAGGCAGAAAGATGCAGAAAGGGCTCTCAAGAAAATTGCGTGGGAGGTTTTTTTACCATAGCAGTTTAAAAAAAAGGTGAACATTTTGGTTAACCCTGAATATCTCATGAACCAATGATGTTAGAGACTTGAGTTAAATTTTATATTATATAATTTAACGTGACACAAAACAATTATATTTTTGGAAAAAAAATCCAATTAACGGTTTTTTTATAAATCAAAAAAACTGAACACAAAAATTTCTCACTTCGAAAATTTTACGACTAAAATATGATTTCATCTCCAAAACAATTTTGTGCAACGAAGAATAATGTTTTTGACATCTGATAAAATTTTGAGAAAAATCGAATTGACAGTTTTTTTACAAAAAATAAAAACCTAAAAAAAATTAATAAAAGTTGGTAAAAATTGATTTTTGACTCAAATATCTTTTCAATACTTTGAGATATTGTCTTTAAACTACTTTTATCTTTCAAAAAACATTGTTTTCAACATTCAGTAAAATTTTGCAAAAAATCGAATTGACAGTTTTATTACAAAAAATTAAAAACCGAAAAAAAATTTAACAAAAGTTGGTAAAAATTGATTTTCGGCTCAAATATCTTTTCAAAAATTTGATATTATGGCTTCCAACTAATTTTAACTTATAAGAAATATTGTTTTCAACTTCAGGAAAAATTTTGAGAAAAATCGAATTGACAGTTTTTTTTACAAATAATAAAAACCTAAATAAAAAAATTAATTAAAGTTGGTAAAAATTGATTTTCGGTTCAAATATTTTTTCAAAACATTGAGATATTGGCTTCAAACTAATTTTATCTTATAAATAATATTGTTTTCAACATTCGGTAAAATTTTGAGAAATGTTGGATTGACAGTTTTTTTTACAAAAAATAAAAACCTAAAAAAAAACAATACTAAAACTTGGTAAAAATTTACTTTCGACTCAAATAGCTATAAATATTGGCTTCAAACTTATTTTATTTCACAGAAAAAATTGTTTTTGATATTCAGTAATTTTTTTATAAAAATACAACAGTCCGTTTTTTCATAAAAAAGTAAAATCTCCAAAAAATAGAACGCAAATTTGGTAAGAATTGATACATTTAGACAAACTTTTCAGCAAGACAAATCGATTGACGGGATGGGAAGTTATCAGTGTGGGTCGCATCCCAGCCTCTTTTTTTCTTCTTGAAAAACACCCTTTACATATTTACCTGAACCATTCTAAGTAACACCACCATCCCTAGTAGTTAAACCATCCTACCTAAGTAGTACAACACCTTTCTAAGTACTTATTATGTCTGTACAAAAATTTGCTTTGTTTTCTTTTTTCTAAAAAAAGAATTATGTCAATAAATTCCTTCTTCAATATAAGCACTTTCCCATTTCTTGAGAAAAAAATACGTAATCACCACCCCAAAGTTTATTTTCTTATTTATCGAACGATGTCGGTTTATTGGAAACTTTTCCTCCGCTCCGCCTCCGCCTTCCACCCCTTTAATACTAACTTCACTCTTTATTTTCTATTCATCCTTTCCTTCCGGTGATTATTCAATATAACTATACTACTACATATTTTTTACACAGCCTAGCCGTCCTTTCCAACATTCCACAAGCTACAAAGCATTTCTCGTTACATAAATCTATTTTGCAAACATACTAACCAACTAAAAGCACTTAACAAAGTCTTGCATTCAAACGAACAGAGAGAGACCTAGAAGAGAGAACACCTTAACAAAGCTAAGGCACTCTTAATGAGCTGACATCCTGCCCCGTTTACAAACTTAGCCCATTGAATAGGTTAGGGTTGTTATTATTGTTGTTGTTTTTGTATTCATCTTCCCAATATATGTACATACACAGGTAGTATGGACTATCTTTAGAATTTTATCGCAAATTCAAGTTAACTCAGGCATTGTTAAAAGGTCTGTGGGTTTAAAGTATGTAGTTATACTTACAATACCTTCATATGTTTAACTACTGGACGTGTTGTTTTTTTTTATTGAATTGAGGTGGTGTGTAGTTTTGGAAGCTCTAGAAGCAGAGACAGAGGAAAATGATCCAATAAGGCTTGTGTGTGTCTTTATCTAGTCTATCAACACGCGTTATGTGCCGGTACACATGCCCGTTGCCGCTGCCGAAGTTGTTCTATCAAACATGTCAATCTTGGCTTGTGGAGCATGACCAATCCAATTTTCCAGGGTTGAATTTATACACTTTAGAGTATTTCAAGGCTCTCGTTAGTTCAACTTCAAAGGTATAAAACTTAAGTCTTGAGTCTAGTTTTAATTTCTGACTGTCCAAAGGAAGTTACTCTAATGGGTCCAATTTGTTAAGAAATTAAAGTTTTGACATTTCTCGACATTTCAAGCTCCCTACAATCTAAACCAAATATTCTAAGAGAGATAGCTGAACGTTCGTTATACCTTTTTTCGTAGGCCATATCTCAAGAACACGTAGAGACATCGACTTCAAAAAAAAATTGTTTATACAGGTTATATCATCAAATTGTACAGAATGTGTGGTCCGGTCCGGTTTTTATATTTTAAAGTTGAAACAATTGAACATTTGTCAAAATAATTTAAATAACATTGTAAAAGAATAAGAGAAATTAAGAAAATTAACAATTTTAAGGAGGATATGTTAAGAAAATATCGAGAATAATGTAATATTTACTTCGTTTTTCATATTTTCCATTTTGTAAATTGACGCTGAATGAAATAGGAACTGAAGAGAAGGGGTTTGTTAGTAGATTATGGTCTAACAATATGTAGCTCTTGGTGTGCAACAAGATGGCGCTATATTTGTTGAATCGTAACTTTTTGCGAAGTAACAAACACAGCTTATTTTCGTCAATTTAAACAATTTATTTGAGTCAGTTTACAAAAAAGAAACAATGTTTTTCATTTAGTTTTACAATTAATTACAACGAACGCGCAGAGAACTCAAAGATCGATTTTATGCTTAGCAACGTTGAAAACCAGCAAGAGAAGCAAGGTTTGAATTTTCTTAACTTTATTTTTTTTGTTTGTTATTGAAGACTTTAAATAATAGTCATAGTGTTTTGTACGTTGGGACATTACTCGACGAACGCATCTATCGAGCAAGAAGAAAGTATTAACGCCTAAAAATGAAAAACTCAAAAATGGATTTTGATACACGATTAAAAGTCACTTTTTTAAAAGTAAGTATTTTATATTAATTTTAGAAAAATACGAATGAAAGTTTTTTTTTACAAAATTAAGAACTCACACAAAATAGCCACCTTGCAACATGAACGAATTACGTTCACTGCGAAACAAAAGAAAAAAGGTATGAAATACTTACTTCAAAACTCTGTCTCCAACTAACTTCTCTTTTTATATTGAAATCTTTTATGAATTTAAGGCTGCGTTTCCATTTGCAAGTCAACTCGTGAAAGTCTTGCAGAAGTTTCTTGCAGTAGCGTTTACATTGTCATGTGAATTCTTGCAATTTCTTCTGCAATAAATGTCTTGCAAGAAGCTCGCGCATCATACTGTCGCAATTTATTGATGTATTTACACCAGGAGAGCAATTTATGTCGCAAGAAATCTGGTTGTTTACTTAAAATTGTGAAGTCATGGCGAGAAAACGTCTAGCAGCTGCGATGATAATTTTATTATTAAAAAAGAAAAAAAGATCAACTTTTGTTCGAGATTGGATTTTGAAAAGACGGGAAGCTGGTGCCTTCTATAATTTATTAAACGAATCAACTATAGAAGATGTTCAGCAATACTTCAATTTCACTCGCATGACCGCAATTGATTTGGAAGTTTTGATATTGAAAGTGGGTCCTATTATAAAAAAACAAGACACTCGATTCCGTGAGTCAATATCACCGAAAGAAAGACTCCTGTTGAATCTGCGATTCTTAGCACCTGGTATGTACATATAATTTAACGACAATAGGTACGCATTTAGCAGGTTGAATCTTTGATAATCATTTTTTCAGGTGACTCATACAATTCCCTGATGTATTTATTTAGAATTCCTGTATCCATCATATCAAAAATTGTTCCGGAAGTATGCCAATAATGTATAAAGCAAAGACGTCAACCAGCCACTTGCTCAAGATATACGAAACTGTTTCGATAAGCTGCAAGAACTGTCGCTAGTCGATGCAAAAGTGTTTAAACTAGCAATTAATTGCACTTGCAAATACTCGCAAGAAGTTATGAAAGTACTGTCGCAATAGAACTTGCTTGGTAGTTTCCACTTGTAATTCACTGTCTGACAGACTATCGGACATTTATTGCAGAAGTTTGCTTGCAAATTGAAACGCGGCCTAAGACTCTAAGCTGATATGGGCTGGGCACCTCTTTAAACCAGAATCCTTAACTTAACTTAAAGAAAAATCAGATGGTTTCACTCACAAGAACCTTTCATTACATAAAACTATTGATATCTATAATGCTTTCGCAACCAATTTCCGCGAGTCAGTTGTTAATAGCCCTGAAATAGTTAATTAAGTATATGTTCATAATCTTCACTCCTTTCCACAAACTACTCGTAGCTGTAGTCATATCCCTGTGCTACAGAGTACGGCTTTTACTCTTCTATCCATGTTGAATGACGACTGCTCAGCCGGTCCCGATGGTATTCCCCCTACAGTGTTAAAAAAGTGAAGAAATGCTTTAGTTGAACTCTTTATGTTCATATTTAAACTTTCCGTAAAAACAGGCAAATTTCCCAATATATGTAAGAAGTCATTTCTTACACAAATATTCAAGAACGGTGACAAGGCGGATATACATATCAAACTAGATTTCCATTGCAAAACTTTCTTGCATTCCCAAACTTATTGAACAAGTTGCTTTTGAGAGTACAGCATTATTTTTTTAGTAAAATTCTCATTTGCGAACAGCAACGCTGTTTCGTGAAAAAAAAGATTGATCGTTACAAATCTCCTTACCTTAAGAACAAGGTTATGAAAACGCCTTTGGCCATGGAATTATTTTATTTAAACTTTAAGCTCTTTGCTTTTCACCATCTTTCTTAACTTGGATCAACTCTTACATTGAAAATTGATCCTATGAGATAAAATTTAAAAATTGTCATTTAAATCCTTTTGTTGCTCAATCTGGTGTTCCGAAGGGAAGCCATCTTAGTCCCCTTTCTATTCTCATTTTTGCTGAAGATTTTTAAAATAATAAAGCCCACCCATGATCGTATTCTTTTACGGACCTACATTGAAAGTTTTACATTTTGGTGTGTGAAAAATAGCCTTTCCCTCAACCCTTTAAAATGTCACACGATAACTTTTACTAAAAAACGAATCGGAAGTGTGTTATTGTATTTAGCAGCAAAAACTCTGTCGAGTCTTCACTTTTAAGAACTATGATGTCATTTCTGTTCCAACTTAGAATTTAAATAAATTCCATAACGAACCAGGACCTAGTGGCTTACAACTCTCAACCATTCCTGTGTGCGAGTCATGTCAGGGATGGAGGGGACCTACAGTTTATATGCCGAACCTGAACCTGGCTAATTTGAGGAAACACTTTTTATGGCAAGAATTACTCTAGGAGGATTTGTTAATTCCTTGCACAAGCAGGAATTGAACCCAAGACCTCTGGCGTGACAGCTTAGTTTTATAAAACGCCGGGCGAAGGAGTTAAATGATCTCTATGTTATCTTTCTTTGTTCAATTGCCATATTCGACCTCCTCTTGAATATAATTCACAGCTATGAACTCCCTATTACGAAATTCATAGAAAACGTATTGAATCAATTCAACATAATTTCATTTGCTTTGCTCTTAAGGGTCTTCCTTGAAATATCCTTATGATCTGCCTCCCTATAAACATCGCTTCTTCAAATGCAATGTCTTCATCAAAGGTGTGTTAATAATGACTTAATATTTCTTGATCAACTCGTTAATGAAATTCTTGTATTAATTAAACTACCGAGGCATTATTGCTCATAACCTGCGTACATTTTATTTCATCCATGAGAAGAATGAAGCTCTAAGTCGAATGAGCATTTTATATAACCTCAACTGTTTATCGATCGATTAAAATCTAAATAAAAAGGGACTACAAATAATTAATTGACTTCAAACTTAAACAACTCCTACCAAAAATGTCACACCAAATTGGTTCAACATCCCAAAACCAAAAACCGCTTAAACTCCAATGCAGTTACTTCAATGACATTTTTATAATGTCAATAACATTATTTTCGCAACTTAGAAGGCTTTAATGCGAAGTTATCAGTGTTGGCCGCAATCCAGCCTCTTTTTTCAATAAACGATAGATGATGCTACTTGAGCAGCCTAAACCCAATCTTGAAATATTATATTCACAGCTTAAAGACCTTTGCTGAACAAAGTTAGGACTTCATTAAGGAAACTCACACACAAAAATATTCCAAAATCCCAAAGTAACAAATCCAATCCTGATGAGTTCTTTAAGTTTGAAAGCTTAACCAACAGGGTATTAATAGAGGTCTAGGCACCCACTGATATTATAGATTGGTGGTAGTGGTAGGTTATATATTCAATCCTCACTTTTTTACGCGCCAAAAACGAGACCAAGCAACATCGAAGGTCTTCAAAGGTGTGTCGATTCGATTGTTAAATAAAAAACAGAAAACTTGGTAGCCCAAGATAACACGAGAACTTCAAAAACCCGGTATAATCCAACACCAACACGGGTTTGCCTTTAATCGTGTCTATGTTCCAAAGGAGTAGCAGAGTGATTTGAATTTATTGCCGATGCTATCTTAAAGGAAAAAGGTGAATTCACTCTATTTTGAAAAGGGGGAGGTTTTTGTGTTCTCTATTGTTAGATGGGGTGGAGGAGGAAAGTAATGCACGATAAACTTTTGCTCTTTGACCTATGATGACACGAAAAGAGAGGAAGGGTTTTTTTTTGTAATTTTGGGGAGTGTGAAAAATAATAACTGTGAGTGATTTGTTTGATTGTTCGCTATTTTCTTATTTTTTATAGGTCAAGGAAAACGTTATTTGTACGCGCTGATTAAGCAGTAAAGATCCAAGTGCCTATATAATATCTAAGGGAATTGATTTTGTAGGTATTGAAAATTCGTGGAATAGATTTGTATTTAATTTGGTGACTGTTGATTTCTTTGAGTTGAAGTTTATAGTATTGTAGGTAATCCAATTTGTGTCGTTTTTAGATTGGAATTCTGCGTCGAGGTGGAAAATTGGATTTGGACAGTTTGTATGTTAATTCTAAGCACTTTTAATAAAAACTAGACGTACCTAGTAAAAGAGCTTTCGACTTGAAAAAGAAGGCCCCTATATTTCATCTCCCAAAAATACAGATGAAATTATATACTTATTTAAAAGTTTTCTGGACATTTTGTACAGGTAAAACATGTAACAAATGCTTATATTTTTCATTAGAATTAGAAACTTCAGTGTCCAATATTTTGAAAAATGTTATTCTTTGTGGTGTGGTGCTATAGCAATTTTTGTAGGAAATTAAATTTCCTATAAAACTTCAGTTTTGTATATTTTGTCTGTAGTTCTGCATTTTGAGAAATCGAACGTATTACAATAACTTCCAACGGAAAATTAATAAAAACAATTTAAATCGAAATTGTCTTAAGCAGGAAATAAACAGTACAAGTTCGTACCGACTTGAATCGTACCAATATCGGTGAAATACATAAGTACTAAAAATTAGTTAATTATTTATTAATCAAAAATATAGGTATTATTAATTGTAGCCTTTTTGAGCAACTATCCATTACCGATAAGTACGTGTAATTTTACTTACGACATATAGGAACTATATGGCAAGATTTGCATACGATGGTAGAGAAGTCGGAAAAAGTGGTTCCCGAGATTTCGTCAAATCTGGCTATATGTGCAGTTGCTCCATTGCCGTTTAGGTCAAAATGGGCCTCATGAACAAATATATTGATCAATGTGTTGTCTTCTTCGGGAATTGCAATCATTTTTCGGCAAAATTCCTCGCGAATAGAAAAAACAGGGTTTAACTTGTTTGTAATTTGGACTTTGAAGAAAAATAAGTTTAAGCCATCTTGAAGTATCCGCTGTAATGACCATCTGCTAACTTCAATTTGCCCCGACAAGTTTCGAGTCAAAACGCTTGGATTTGCTTGTATTTTCGGTGCTACAGCTGCGATTGTATCCTGAACACGAACATTGCGATCTCGATGGTACCGTCTTCGTGCGACGCTTCCAGATTCGCAAACATGTTCACTAGCCTAATTGTTCATCTGCTCGGGGGAGTACCGCCAAACTACCGCCTGAATTCCCTTTGGACAAAAATGACGGACTGCAAAGCATGGTACCGTTGCACTATCCAAATTCTTTTTTCAGTATCCCAAGCATTCATTTTGATAAATCTTAAATAGTAAATAGCAAAATTTAAAAAAAATAAGCACATTACTTGCACAAACAAAATTATTACGTTTTATTTTTGTAGCAAGATTCGTGCGTGACCTTGCATGTTTGATAAATATTTAAAGTTAAAAAATAGCATTAAGTAGGTATGTGTGAAAGCTGTATCTAATTATACAATTATTTTGACATTTTTACTGCTATAAGTTTTATATGGCAAGTGTTGTGTGATGTTTGGAGGAATATTTTGTTGGGAATTTTCTTTGCGAATTAAGATGATTTTTTAAAACGAAAAGTACATTGGCTGGCCCGGGTCGAAGGGATTTTAACTCCCTGTTTCAGGGGTACACCCGCTTACCTGACACCACTTATGGTGGTTACCAATGCAAAAAGTCTTTTAATTATTTTTTTTTGTTAGAAAATATTGCATACAAAAATCCACATCTCCCAACACTTACAATAGCTAATGGCATACTCAAATGTATGTAATGTATGAGTTCTTCGGCGTGCGTCGTCGATGTCGATCGCATGCTTGATTAAAAGCTTCCTCTCTTTAAAATTGTGAAATTTATTAGTTTTAGTCATTAATCTATCGAATAAAAGTATCCGCGTGCTAAAATTCGTGCGCATTCAAAAGAAAGTTCAGCCAAAAACCGCTCTGACGATTTTCAAAGAAAAAAGATTGAAAAATTAAGTTTTTTTTTTGAGAAATCAAATGGCATTTAAATTTTTGAAGACAACATTATTTTGGAGGTATGTTTTAAAATCTTAAATTATAGGTTCTATTTTTAAACAGACTCTTTGGATACAAGAGCAAGTTTTTGCGACCCAGTTGTAAATTTTTTTTGCAATTTGAACACTTATTTGAAAATTTTGTTTTTGATTCCCTATAAACGTCTTTTTGACGATAAATTGATAATGAAAAAAAACAGTGAATTACAACAGCAATACAAAAATAAGCAACATTATGTCAGAGCATAAGTCACATTTCCTCCACTCTCTCATCAATTTTTGTACAGTTGGGCTAAGCTTTTTGTACACTCGCTCAATGCTGTGTATGTGTTGGTTCACTCAATTAAAATAAAATATGGATTCTAGATCACTGTTTGATTGTTAGGGTCCGGACCAATTTAACGTTACTACTAAAGGCATAACACTAGTTCTATTGTAAAGACCTTTTAAAAAATGTTATATAGTGATTTACTTAGAAATTCGTATGTTTTAATTTTTTTTAGAGTAGACTATAGTCATATTCGTGGGCTGAGATCAAATTTGCTGTCTGTGTACACTGTACATCCACACTGTCTCTAACAGGCCAGCTGTTATGGCACTGAGTGAAACCCAAGTAGGTGAGGTTTCCAATCCTGCTGATTTGTATAATCATGTTTGTTGCTTGGTGCCATTATTCTTCTTCCACCATAGTCTCGCCATATATATTAGCAATGATGTTGCTTTCCAACTTCCACAACAATACGGTAATTGTACCAACTCCTTTTTTAGTTTCATGTAGTTAAAACTTTCCGTAAATAAACACATCATTCACAATTGTTTCCTTTATCGGAGCCCAAACCTGGAATTTTATACTTTGTCGATTTCAATGTTTACAATTCTTCGTAGCTTCTCCATTCGGGTCAGCCAACACCCGCAGCGATGTGTGGTTAGGTTTTTGCTGAATTCAACCATCTTACTCAGCTTGTCAATGAGCCTACTTGAATATCAGACGTTAACGGCAGAACAGAAAACACACTTGACTTGTTTCTCACTTCTGATCCTGATAAATATGTACATTATCATTGTATTGACGCCTCTAGGCACATCGGACCATAGCGTCATATCTGCTAATTTCTCGTGTCAAACAAATCCAATTAAAGAAAGAGCTCCAAAGGGAACCGTTTGGCAGTACGAGAAAGCCAACTGGGACGGTCTCAATAATTTCTTCAGGATCTTTAACTGGTCACCATGCTTCCTCGGTAGTGACGTAAACTTCAGTGCAGATTATAATTACTAGTATTACTCATCTGGGAATGGAAACCTTTATCCCGAATAATGTTAAAATTATTTACCCAATTCTAAATCATTGTTTGATTCGAGCTGCAAAGTGGTTATCAAGGAGAAAGAGGTGAGCTTCCGGTGTTTTAGAGCCATTCCAACTGAGTTAAGACGTTTAAGCAAACTATTAAGGCATGAAACGCTCATATTAAATGGACCAAATTTTTGCATGACCAGATAATAAACAAAATAAAATAAAATAATAAAAAAAAAAATTAGGTGGCGCAACAGTCCGTTGAGAACTAGGGTCTAGTGACTTACAACTCTCAACCATTCCTGTGTGCGAGTACTGTTATCAGGGATGGAGGGGACCTACAGTTTTAAGCCGAATCCGAACGGTCGAAAAATGTATAGTTTATAACTGTAAGTTTTGCTGTTCTTTGTTAAATATTGTTTAGATTTAGATTTTAAGTCAATTTTTATCAAATTGTCCGCTCCTATAGTAAAAAAAAAAATGCTTGAATGGAGCATCTCTACCAAAAACCGTTATTTTTTCTTGCCTCCAATGGCATCGTAGTCTTACCGTATTTATTTAAGATTAACTACAAAAAAAAAAAACCGTTTGAGAAAATTCGTCCTTAGCTTAGGAAAAGTTGTGCCGTCATTTTGTTTATTTATTTTATTACAGATATGTAAAACAATAAAAGGAAACCATTACAAAAACTGTACAATCGTTTTATACAGCAACTCTGTGAGCACTGCAAATGAATAATCAATTATAAATGAACCTCCACTCTTACTTTGACATATCACTCATTTCTAATTCGAGTGGAAAATAGTAAACAGAATTCATTTGTCACTCGTCGAAGCGGAGATTCTTCTTCGTATTATTGTAATATTTTATATTTTATTAACAAATTGACTGCGGAAGAGTGTAGTTTTCATATTATAAATAGTTTACTTTTATCTACACTAATAGAAAATTAAAAAATACTATAATTTATCTTCATCCAGATAAGGTACGGGCGAGATTATTTTATACTTAGATCAGATCAGGTACTAAATGCACCTTATCTCGTGCAAGGTACCAATTCCAAAAGCATTCCAATATTATTAAGATTATTAAGTACGAATATGAACATTTCATGAAAGTGTTTGAGAAGTTTATTTAGTTTAAGTTTATGAAATTCAAAGGAAAATACACAAATTAAATATACCTACTCATTTCATTAATTACATTTCATTTTAGTATATCACAAACGTTCAGCATAATGAATCCAACAATTGTCGTCACAGGTTTTGGACCGTTCATTGGTCATGAAGAAGTCAATGCCAGCTGGGAAGCTGTCCGCCTTTTGCCAGACTCTCTAAAATCCGATCTAAAAATTAACTATACAATTGAAAAGAAATGTATTTCAGTCGATTATGATGATGTCAACAGCGCTGTAGATGGAATTTGGGCGAAAAAGCCAGCGGTATGTACAGTGTTGTGGAAAATATTAGCAAACATTTTTATTTTAGAGTCGGCATAGAAAATAATAAATTGTACTATTGTAAGGTCACCCACCCCCAGTATCCGCGCAATAACACACATTTAAAAATAATAACAAACATACAGTGTTGGAAAAAATAATAGAAACGAGTGCATGTCTTCATTATTTTCAATACACACTATTTTTTAGCATTGAAGTCTTTTGTCG
This sequence comes from Eupeodes luniger, assembly GCA_951509635.1. Classification (NCBI taxonomy): domain Eukaryota; kingdom Metazoa; phylum Arthropoda; class Insecta; order Diptera; family Syrphidae; genus Eupeodes; species Eupeodes luniger. The sequence continues at coordinate 46,756,272 of OX608075.1, forward strand.
TTAGTCTTTAAATGGTAAAATTGTTTTGTGAAAACAAGCTGGGAAAAACGATGGTTGAAATTGCAAAAATGTTAAACTATTCAAAGAAAAAGTATTTAAAGCTCTACTTATTTATTATTGTTGTTCGATAATATTTTACATTTGCATACGTACATACATATATATTTTTACTTAAGATATATAGAAAATTAAATTCTTTACAGCGCCAGCGTCAATATATAGGTACTTATTACAATTATAAAAATAATTGAAATGAGAAACAATAATATTTAAGGGAAAAACTACAAGAAAAAACCTTATATAATATTTAAAGCTCTACATTCAATCCCAAAAGAAGAAACAAGATGAAGAAAAAGATTGAACTGTTTCTTGTTTTGATACAGTATTGGAAAGAATATGTAAGAAGAAACAATTTTTTCTTTAATAACTCAAAAATGATTTAAATGGACCAGTGACAGTTAGAACAATAAGAAACCGATTAATAGAAACAAGCCTTCCTGGTAGATATCCACGAAAAGTGGCGTTTTTGAGCTAGAAAAACATACATAGACTTGCCTTTACAAACTTGCATCATTCTCATTGGAATAACGTCTTATAGTCGGATGAATCGTATATCAATTTGTTTGGTTCCTATTCAAAAATGTATGTGAGAAGGCCAAAAAACAACGAATTTGACCCAAAACACACAAAGAAGACAGTGAAAAACGGTGGTGGAAATGTAATGATTTGGGGATGCTTTTCAGGCTCTTGTGTAGGCCGAATATTTTGGATGAAGAGAAGGTGCCAATTAAATAGGAGTTCATGCTGGATAATGACCCGAAGCACTCCTCAAAATTGGCTTAACAATACTTACAACTTACTTCAAAGAGAATGGCAACTCCAAACCCGTGAAGACATGTGCCAAGTTGGTGAATTTAGGGCCGATAACTTTGCCTGTTTTTTAGGGCCAAGCTAAATGAAATCTCATCCCCAATATATGTCTAAAGTTAATTTCCATTAAGTATTTTTTTTTCAAATCACAAATTTTCAAATGTTTTCTTTCGTTTCAGTTTTCCTTGACTTAGATAATGGTTCTGGTGTCCTCAAGCTTACCTTTTTATGTCAATTCGAAAAATTTGGCAGGTTCAAGCAACATAAGGGACTTCATTTGCAGTCAACTTCATTCTTTGAACGTACATTTTGACCAAGGCAACTAGTTAGTTTTTCAAGTGTCATGCATTTCAAATTCAGAACTTTACTTCGCAAACCTCTACTTTAAGTTCACAGTACAAAAAGTACCAACAAAATTATTGTCTACAAAACACTCCTCAGGCAAGCTACAAGTCCATCACGTTTTGAATTTTGTATTGTAAAGAAATATATGTTATATCTTTTTCAAATTGACAAGGAACCCTTTAACAGAAAGCATTAAATGAAGTTGTGCAGAAAATAAATAAATCATTGAGTAAAAAAGTTCAGCTTTTAGTTGTATTAAAAAACATGATCAACTGTCATTTTGACCGAAGTAGATTTGACTTGATAGTAAGGGAGATTTTTCTTGACTAACTTTCCAGTCAACTTTCCAATAAAGTTGCCTTAATTGGAAGGCAATTTTTTGGCAGCTGGCCAATCAGATGCTAGAAACTTGCCTTACTTTCAAGTCCCTTATGTCGGCTGAACCTTCCCATTGGTTGACTATTTTTTGAACTTCATCCAGAAGCTCATATATAAGCCAATCTGTGACTTTGCGTTCCTCCTCACTGTTAATGGACTTATCCGCTTTAGCCCATCTCAAATTATCCCATTAATCTCGTCATGAAGTGTAGTCGTGGGTATCACAAACTCCTGCCTGCTCGAAAGCTCAAACGGTTCCCACGGATACATTTTCTAGCGAAGTTTCACAGTTTCAAAAATTCATAGTTTCCTTGATACGAATACCAGAGGAAAATCTGTTTGAATACCGGCCCTGAAGATTGTATTGTAAAAAAAACGTTAAAATTATTTAATTTGCAGCTTGGGCGGCAGAAAACTTTTTTTGACGAGGTTGCCTTAATTCGAACACAAGCGTTCGAATAGGACACTCGTACAAATTTATTATTTATTAGTTTCCTATTATCGAACAGTAAAAATATTAAACAACTATTAGGTTTTTAGATACATATTTGTTTTTCTCAAAGTTAAAAGAAATAACACAATTGGATTTTTGCATTAAAACTAATTTAAAATCTAAGAAAATTACTTAGTTTAAACGATTTTTTTTCAAAAACTGTTCGGCTACCGGGAGGCGAATTTACCCTAAGTGATCTACCAAAAGGGTATTTTTAAATAATTTATCTTTTTTTACTTTTTGTCCCTAAAAATATAATAATTTTCTCTACACTTTGATAAACAGAGGGTTCGACCTTAGAAGACATGGTTTTTATGGTTCTTCTATCCTCATTGAAGAAAACATTTGTTTTTATTTTGTTACTATAGTGCACAAATCGAAAGCATACTTTATTCATTTTTAACACTATTTTGATATCTATTTTCTTAAATTAAGTAGTCGGTCCCCTATTCAAGCTATGCAAAATAAAAGATCAACTAGGAAAGGGAGGTATTTTAGCCATATATTTTGTTTAAGAAAAAGTAGTGCAATAATTATGAAGAAACCCTTGTTAAGAATTTGAATATTGTACTGAAAATATGTAGATTATTAAAAGCTTGTTTTTTATGAATGTCTTTCAAATTTTGATAGGAAAAATAACCTTCAACGAATCATGAACTTTTATAGAACACGAAAAATTGAACATTTAATTCCATCCAATAACGTAAAAATAAACATTACCTCAAGTTTCATATATAAGTAAATGAGTGATTTAAATCAAATTTCTCGATACCTCGCGGATTTACTCGGCTCCCGACTACTTGGATTACGCCCTTAAACTCTAGGTACAAAGATTATTTCTCAGGCGAAACCGAGTGTGCTCTAATATCGATTCCAATAGACTTCAAGTTTTTATAATAAGTGTGTTAATACCTAAGTAAGTATTCCAACATATTTTGTGTTTATGATAATTGTTTACTTTGGTAAAAATGTAGAACTTAACATAAGGGCCGACTACTGAAGACTCAGTAGGGTGACTTCAAGAATTTAGTGAACCGACTAAAGATGATTAACACTTCATTCTTTGAACGTAAATTTTGACCAAGGCAACTAGTTAGCTTTTCAAGTGTCACGTATTTCAAATTCAGAACTTTACTTCACAAATCTCTACTTTAAGTTCACAGTACAAAAATTACCAAAAACATTATTGTCTACAAAACACTCCTCAGGCAAGCTACAAGTCCGTCACGATTTTTATTTTGTATTGTAAGGAAATATAACTTATTTCTTTTACAAATTGACAACGACCCCTTTTACAGAAAGCATTAAATGAAGTTGTGCAGAAAGTAAATAAATCATAGAGTTATAGAGTTCAGCTTTCAGTTGAATAAAAAAACATTATCATTACCAGTTAGCTTTCCATTAAAGTTGCCTTAATTGAAAGGTAATTTTTTGGCAGCTGGCCAATCAGATACTTGAAACTTGCCTAACTTTCAAGTCCCTTATGTCGTCTGAACCTGCCCATTCAAACTAAAAAAAAAAATAAGTGGCCGAATACTCACCTCATCAACTCGTTAATTTTATAACAAGCATGAAACCACTAATAAAAAATAGCTAATAATACCAAAAATTACACTGGTCGACAAGTTTTGTAAGTAATAATCAAATTGAACTTTACAACTTAGATATTTTTTCCAATTGGATAATTTAATAGCAATAATTCAAAATTGATCTAAAGTTTTTGATTTAATTCGTGATGGTTTTCCAAATCTATATTTCCTTTCTTCTTAATTTAGTTGACATGTTTTATATAATACTAGCGGCCCGTCCCCGCTTCGCACGGGTAAATAGATACATATAATGTAGCTTTCTAATGAAAAAAGAATTATTACAATCGGTCCAGTACTTTTTGAGTTTATTCGTTACATACAAAAATACAAATCTTTCCTCTTTATAATATTAGTGTAGATGTACAGCTGTCAACAAAATAATAGCAGCGCTACTTTTTTCTCATTTCTTTTTATTTTATCTTCTTTGTTTTTGCTTTTTTCTCTCTAACTTAAGGTTTTTCTGAAAGCTCTTATTCTAAGCTTTCATTATCACCATCAATCATATCAATATGCATTCTATCAACAAAATAACGGCACTTTGTTTAAAAAATTGCAAATTTTGGACACACAAAATAATAGCAGCGGTAATGCAAAAAACAGTTAAAATCAATAAAATAAAGTATAATTCAACTAAAATAGCCAACAAACAGTGAGTATTTTCTGCAAATATCATTTTTTGTTATTTTGCATGTTTTTTTGTTAAATTTATTAAACAGTGGGACGAGGAAAACATTGCCTTCAAGAGCTACGCCAAATCATACGCCAAATGAGGAGCGCCGGACAATCGTACAGGCAAATCCAAAAAAATTTGAATGTCCTATCATTAATACTCTTCGCAGCGTATGCGATGAAAGACATTTTATGGCTAATTTTTTTACACCTTCGGTTTTAAAAGGAATTTCTAAAGATTTATATAGTAATCTAGTACTAAATATAGCCTATGTTACTCAGTGATAATGTAGCTTTCTAATGAAAAAAGAATTATTAAAATCGGTCCAGTACTTTTTGAGTTTGTTCGTTACGTACAAAAATACAATCTTTCCTCTTTATAGTATTAGTGTAGATTTGAAAAATCTTCATAAGTTGTTGAATTTGACCTGTCTTTAAAAACGCTAAACCATTTATGCTAAACCGGTTTCAAGCGAAAAAGGCAAAATGATTTGAAACAATTCCATTATATCAAGTTTTAAATATGAAAATAATGTTGAAAAACGGTATTTTTAAAACTTGAGCAAATTATTAAAGTTAAAGTTTGGATTAAAATTTAGAACATCTTAATTTTTTATAAAAGTATGTTTTTGTTTGTGGTACCGAAAAAAAACGTAATTCTGTCGACCAGTGCCTTCTTCTTTATTTTGAAAGAATCGAAAATAACTTTAAATTGAAAATCCCAGAACGTAATAACGAGTCCCCACTCGTTTTTCTAATAAATTCTTCATTGGTAAAAATATGTTCATTTAGCTAAAATTCAATAAAAACGAAAAAATTGTCCACAGCACTGTAGACCTACTTTGTACATTCCACAGATAAAGTAAACAGATTTTGTATTTTTCTTTTAAGTGATTTTGAAGTTGTTATTTTATTAATTTAAAGAAAAAAATACATTATTTGTATTTCAGCTCGTAGTCCATTGTGGAGTTCATGGAGGTACCAATTGTATCCGGGTCGAGGAACTCGCTTACAATCACAAATTCAATCGGAAGGACTACTCAGGCAAAAAACTAGTCGGTGGCAGTGCCTGTCTGGCAAACAATGGAACGGCTTGCTGTGAAATACGCACCAAACTCGATGTTAAGAAAATCGTCGAGAAAACAGCACCGCTTTGTGGTTGTGACGAACCAATGGTTACTTCCAACGATGTTGGTAATTATTTATGTGGTTATATTTATTTGAAGTCTCTGGACAAGAATAGCTCCAGAAGTCTATTTGTCCATGTGCCTCCAATTGACAAGCCATTTAGCAGTGCAGATACAAGTGATATGATCTTAAAAATCATTGCTGAATGTATTCGTCAGATTGAGGAGCTTGAAGAGGAGTGCCAACAGGAAGATGAGTTCTGTGATGCTGAATGTGATCAATTTTGTGATATACAGACTTCTGATAGTGCGTGATGAAATTAATCAACGGTTTCAAGATTTTTCGGTAATAAGCATTTAACAGCAATGATCTGCCTTTGTTTATATACCGTGGTATAAAGTTCTACCAATTTTATAGAAAACTAAATGAAACAAAACCAAAAAATAAAGATTCTTCACCACTAACTATATACACACATCAATGTAATAATTATACGTTCGTAAAAACTCATAACTTATTTCAGACCATTTAAGTTTAAAAATTTAATTTCCAATTTATTTTTATACTACATTGTTAAACTACATGCATTTTAAAATAAATAACCAACTATTTACAGAGCTAAAACTCTTTTTTAATTTTTTTTTTAATCATTTACAATTTTGTTGATCTTGTTTATTATGCCTTTTGGAAAAGGTAAATGTTGATTGTGTTAAAACCTTTTCTTTTATTGATATTATCCTGTTATCAATTTTTTACAAAGCGACTTATCTATTTTTGAAAGAGCAAACAGAAACAGCAAAAAGATGTATTACATCTTTAACGTTAGGTCAAAAGGACTTAAATCAGAAACTGGTCATACAGACTCAATGAACTTAAGACGTTAATATAAAAACAAATATAAATTTTTCCATCTTATTGTCTAAAGACTAAATTTATACAATGTTTAGGAGTTGTTTTAGTTGTTAGTATTAAACGAAAGAGACAACGAAAAAGCCGTTACACCAAATCAGAAACCTTAAATGCAATTTGTTGACTTAAGACCTTTTTACCTACCGCCAAAGTTTATGTGCCATTAATTAAAAACAATTTATAGGTTATAAGCTGCTGTGGAATTTTATATTCGATCGAGAAAAAGAACTTTATTGACTTCTCTCATATTCTTCGGTGTCGATAAACAAACAAGGCGACGGAAAACAAATGGCAATATCATAGATGGAGCGCCATAAACAGATTCAATATAGGATAAAAGGGACCACATGAGCAGTATACGGTCTTTGAAATAGTTCAATTCCCTAGCAAACCTCTTTAAACATTTCAATCTGAATCCTACATTTATATTGATATAATTATGTATATTCAGCCTAAGAAGATTTGTTGTTCGACTTTCATGTTGCTTAGTAGGTAAAATTATTGATTTGCAATAAAATTAAATATGGTTACAAACCAAACGTTTAGTTATACATATTTGTCTTTTTTAACTTATTGTGAAAATTCCGATTTGTCGAATTGAAAATTTTTTAAATTTTTCGACGTTTCAAGGTTTTTATAGAACCTTGAAGAATTGTCCAAAAATTTGGACTTCAAATACATTTTTTTGTACAAATATTAACATCAAAAGATGCAAAAAGGACTTTCCAAAAAAAATTTGTCACTTTGAATATTTTGCGAACAAAACATTATATTACCTCAATAATAATTGTATACATTTAACTAAAAACTTCAGGAGCATGAAAAGATATGGAAATCAAATGATATGCAAAATGTTATTGTTAATTTTAAGTTGAATTTTTTGAGTCCAATTGATAACTTTTTTTTACAAAACACGAAAACCTACAAGACCTACAGTCTTTTGTCTCCATTGTCTATTTAAATGTACATTCATACGTTTAAAGGAGATTGCGCATGACAATTGTCATGTCATACCATAAAACTCGTGTTAAAAATGATTAAATATTTCTTCATCAACTCATTAAAGATGAAACTGATAGACCTTATTTATTATCTTGAAGAGCCGTCTACCTCAACTCGTCGTCGTGCCCAACAATTGCACCTCTCATTCTTGTCGTTGATGAACATAATGCATAAAGACTTGCATTTACACGCTAACAAAGTGCAATGGACTCAAGAAGTAAAGCTTCTTGATCATTTCAAACTACGTCAATGGTCAGAATGGTGGTAAGAAATGGTAGCAGTGGATGATCAATTTCCGAAGAAAATCATGTTCAGTGATGAGGGACATTTTCGCTTCAGTGGATTCGTCAATAAGCAGATTTGCTGCATTCGGGCGAATGATAATCCAAATGTGATTGTCGAAAAGCCAATGCACCCACTAAGAGTGACTGTTTGGTGCGGTTTATGGGCTGACGGGTTCGCATCATCGAGCCCTATTTTTACGACCCGAATTGGATGTGATATATGGTTTCAACAGGACGGTATCCTTATATACAGCTAACGAAATAATGGCTCTGGTGCACGACAAATCAATGGCCGTGTTATCTCACGTAGTGGTGATGTCAATTGGCCGCCAAGGTCATGTGATTTGACACTATTAGACTTCTTTCCTTGGGGTTATTTGAAAGAAAAGGTGTACGTTGATAAACCAGCAACAATTCATTAGCTAAAGGATGAGATAATTCGACACATTAATTAACGGCATAGAACCTAAATTATGCCTTAGCATCATTGAAAATTTTGACCATCTGATGGAGGTGTACCGTTGAGGTCGAAGTGGCCATTTGACCGATATTTTGTTCCGTAAATAATTGAACCAAAAAATAATTATATGATAATAATATCCTAGATAATTTATTTTTTATTCAAAATCAACATCGCCCCCTAAAATTTAACCACCCTTTACAATAAAATTACAGATTTTTCAAAAAATTACTGATTTGTAAAAAATGGCATAGTTTCAAAGCCTTTAGAATTAAATTGATTATTTAAAAATTGTTAATTGTTAATAATAATTTTAACACTACTTAAAAATTAACGGTTGTGTTTTACGGTTCCTATGATATATGTAGGACTCTTTGCTTATAAACGAAAAAATCAAGCAAAAGGTGAATTTGAACTATGAACTTGAAACTATCACAATTTTAAAGTCCTTGAAAACACCTTTTTTTGGTAACACTCTTGAACCTGCGCGTTCTTGCCTCAAGTTACATACATACAATTTTGCCTTATCTCCTTTGTTTATCGGATTTAAATGTTAAATTATATACATTAGTATGCATGTAATTTTATTAATTTATTTGTAAACTGAAAGCGCAAACAGATAAAAATAATCATAAGAAGAAAATAAGAAGGCTTACCATATTTTACCGGACACCCTGTATAATTTAAAAAGTATTACTCAATTTAAACACAAATTTCAATAACTTCTATACATTTTCATACTATTCTCAAATTCAAGACCTATAAAAAAGTGTGAGCTAGTCTAGTAATTTTCGTCTCATAGCACTGAAAATAAACTCTATTCATTCACTTACCATTATTTTTGAATTCGAGTGGAAAAAAGTAAACAGAATACAGAAATCCCCAGTTTCACTCCGTTTCTGACATTTCTTTGAGCATAAACTTATGTGTTATTTCCGTTGACGTGTAGGGTTACCTAGTGTAACATAATGTATTTTTTTATTTATACTGATTACTGATGCTTCGAATAAAGAAACTTTTTTAAAGTGCATATAAAACATTGGCAATTCAAATTAAAAGTTAAGCTAGGTTAAGTTAGAGGGCTGACGTTTGGTCTTGTTACCGTCATCATGTACATCCATTGTAATACCCTATTAAAAAACACTGGACTAAGGAATTACAATGGATGTACATGATGACGGTAACAAGACCAAAGTGTGGGTCGCGAAGAGTTCCTAGGAGGGTCGTGCCTCTGCGACAAATGTGCTTGTTTGTTTATTAATAAATATTGAAATCTTGGATTGATCTTTGAAACTTTAACGATTAAATCGTTTTCCAAGTTAAGACTGTTTTCTTTTTAGTTTTGATTGTCCAGTATTGAAGAGAATGTGACTTCACATACATAGGTATGAAGTGGCGAAGGGCACTTACAACCGCAAAGCTTCGATTGCTAGGATTGTTAGCTGATACTTTTCAACTGTCCATTTCAATTAAATTCCATTTTTAAACATGCCATCTGATGCTAAATCTATACGGTTTTCTTTTACTGTTACATGTACATGACCAAGTTCAACCGAATCATTCAAAAAAGGATTTAAAATCAATCTTTATTCATTTTCAATTTCAGTATACACTTCTGGAAAGTGTAACTCAATTATGCCTATTACCGATGTCGTCTCGTTTTTTCGACGACTCTCGTATTCTTTGTCGTGTCGTTTTTTAAGTGGCATTCTATAACTTTTTCGACGCGACTATTTTGTAGCAGATTTTTAAACGATGAAAATGTATCAGAGATCTGTCAAACTGAAATCAAATTCTAAATCATTTCATTACTCGATATTCAACAAATGTGTTTTTATTAAATTATTACCAAATAAATACATTATTAAAATGATAAGTGTTGAAATGTATTACAACACAAGCAGCGATAGTGACAATGGTGAAGAAGGTAGAGAGCGAAATATTGCAAATGCACAATTAATTGTACAAATAGGGCAGTGAAGCGCGGCATCTGCATTTTGTAGCCTGAATTTGCTTTGACTTATGTATGCCCGGATGATGAAGACGTTGAAGTGGTTGGGAGCTGCGATACACCAATTGCATTTCCACTCGGGCTTAACCATCTGTTTATATTTAAGTAGATTTGCAACAGCATCCTCAAGCGCAGATAGGATGTGCAATTGGTTTGGCCCTCCTCCATTTCCTTTCATTTCTTTTTTGTTGTTCTAAACAATTTTTTTTACTTTAAATTCAAAGTCAGCCCAAACCTGAAAAAGCCATATCTTATTGGAGGACCTTTGCTGTTGAGTTTATCAGCTATTACATTCCATTCTTTTTTAAAATCGGCTTTATTCATACATTTTAAAAATCCCCTAGCCAACTGCTCGTTGCGTTGTTGGACAAGCGCCTCGAATTGGTTTTGCTTTGTTAATTTTAACCGAAAATGTGTAAAAATAGTTATTTTGTATTTATCGCAAATAGAGTACTAATAAATTCCATAAAATAAATTATTTAACAAGGAAACTTACAGTTTTGCGAACTTCCATTTCTACGTCGTGAGCAAATTTTCAAACGAGAGATACCGTCGTTTTTTTTCATTGTCGTCGTTTCTTTTCGTCTTACAAAATGCTGAATTAGAGCGTTCAACACACTTGACGTTTACACACGACAACAAAACGAGTGACAAAAGCTGAAAACGACTTATGGAATGCAGATTGTGTCGTGTCGTGTCGTATATTTTACTGTCGTTTACGACATCGGTAATAGGGGTGAATAGTTTTATCTCCAACTTTAATAAACCCTGTATCATGAAAGGAATATGGGAGCTAGCTAACAAATATCGATTCTCCCGATGAATTTTTTTCAAGAATCTTTTGAACGCAGGGAAAAGAATCAAATTTGTTTGCTTGCAGCGACACTGACCTTAACCGAAGTTTTCCAAGGAATCCTTTGATTTTGTTCTTTGCAGTTATAATGTTTTCCTCTCTTCCTTGGAGGCTCTTATTCAGAATTTTTAAGATTAGAAATGATAATTTCAAAAGCAACGGAAGGTCACAAAAATGGTTCGAATTCTCGGATTTTGAATATTGTAAGAACATCAATAGTTCAGCTCTAAATTCCAAAACTCGTGTCAATACTTTTCCCTTTGAAAGCCGCCCACTGACCTCTGTGTGATAAAGGAGATTTTTGTGGAGTAAACCCATTTCATCACACAAAATCCTAAACAGTTGACTTTGCAAGGCCTTGCCTTTTATAGAGTTCTTTACTCTGATATAATTCTGGAGGTAGTAACTTGGATTTAAGAACTTGTCGATGAAGAAAGCAGTCTGTCCATGAAACTTTGTGGATTTTTAACATAAAACATAATGTTCTGTTAAATGCAGCTCTTTATTCCTTTGTGGAGCTAATGAAATTGTAAACACTAATCCCATCAAGAAGTTGTGATTTCTGGAGGATCAGTGTGTAATGCACGAACTTCTGATGCTCCCGAAGGCGGGAATCCGTAGATTAAACATCCATAGATCATCGTTGTATGACACACCACATTTATGTAAATAAAAAAAACATATAAGAGTTCAAACAAAAAGGCTCCACCAAAAATAATTAGTTTAGACTATTTTATTCGTGCCTACAACTTTTTTTATATGTTATATACAGTTCTTTGTTTTATTATATTATAAATACATAAATATTAAAAACTAGGTATATATTTACAGTGTGGGATTTTATAATAGAAAATTTTAAATGTTTTCTAATATTGCTTGCATTATCTTCACTTCGATCAAATTCACTCGATCCCTAGGAGCACTGCGGAGTTTGTTGGCTATTAATTTACCAAATAAATCAAACTCATCCATTTGATCGGTGGAATTCGAATTAGATGATGTGTTGGCGGATTGTTGTTGTTGTACTGCAGGACTTGGCGATGCAGGTTGCTTTGTTGGAATATTATCAAAGTTGTTGGAATGCACTTCCATTGGGTAAATTGTAGCTGTTATAGGAGGTGGATTACTACTGCTAACGATACAATTGCTGCTTGTTTCACTAACAACATCTTCGGCGGTATAATTTTGATCACTTTGAACAAGATCATCAACACTCGATAGCATATTATCGGTTTGTTCAATGAGAAAAGAAAAGTCTTCTGTGCGAGCTGAGGAAAACAAATTTACGTTAGAAGATATATTTAAAAAACTGAAGTAAAATGCCCTACGTTTTTTTTCCGTTGGTTCTTCAAATTCTACTTCTGAAAATTGATTTCTGAAAGAAATGTATTAAGAAAAATGTTTAGTATAAAAATGTGTTTCTTCAAGATTTAAAAAAAAAGTGTTCCAAGTTGTTTTTTTTTTCTGAAACTTCTAATACCATGCAGCTAGATTGCTTTTGCGAAGGATTTCTTTCATGTGACTGAAAAAAACGAACTCCCTCGATTGCAAGCTTTACAGAATCTAATACATCGTTACCACAAAATGTCTTTTTGTTTTTAAAAGAACTATCAATCTTTTTCGTTTCGGTTTTGATAGATTCAAGGCCCAGAAAGAAATGTTAAACTTAAGTCATCTCCCGATTCACCCAATAATTAATAAACCAGTTAACGTGAAGAATTCAAATTAGTTACTACAATTCGATATTTTAATGGAAAATTTTCAACGCCATCAGTAACTCTCTTTAAAAATATTTTTCACAATTTTACCGTTTGACTATGATATCCACGTTTGAATCACCACTTTTGCAATTAGTTTTAATAATTTAACTCATGGAATATTTGAATTCCTCACAAGAGACAATACCCGAGAAAAAAAACTTTACCTCTGGTATGGCAGTCCTTCGGACTAACTATCATGCCACGGGTGCCACTCATTTTAAGCTATAAGTATAATTTAAAAACTAACTTAAATATAAACTTATAACTATGGGTTGGGTGGGTCAATAGAAGTTTGCGGTTACAGGTGCTGATGTTGAAATCAAAAGAATTTGGATTCGAAGTGACCAACCGAAGCATACGGGTACGTTGAGGCCGTAGGAGGTGTGGTGTGCTGGAAAATAGGTAACGGGTTACGGGTGTATGTGTTAAAAGAACTAGAGTTTAGAGAGAGGAGAAGATAAGCCCATCTTTTAACAAATGTAGAGCTAACCTTATGAATTATTTCATCAATGTGAAATAAAAAAATTAGTTCACGTCACATGAAAGGTCGAGATTCCTTATGTTTTCTACTGTATGTATGAGATGATTATAAAGATAGTATACTGACGGGGAGCTGTTTTAATGCATTTACGCGAAAAGGTAATTGTCTGGCATAATTGACTACCTTGGGGACACTAGAAGTGGCTAGAATAGGATTGGAACTTGCGGATCTTCTTTTCCCATGGATTTGTTCCCATATTCGAAAAATTGGTATCGGGAACTTTTCGAAAATGGGAAGAAAATTCCTATGGAAAAATACCTATCGGCAACTCTTTTTTCATGGGAAATCTTGTGTTTTTTCTGTCTGAATATTTCCCCGTTATTTAGTTGTCGGAATTTAAAGCGGAGCAAACAATGTAAGCAATTTTCAACAAAATAATAATGAAAATATTAATAAAAATGTATCTTTTTAAGGTCGAATTCAACAAATACTCACCAAGTTCAGGTTTTAACCAATTTTATGGAAAAAAACGAGATATGCTAATGGTTTCACAACAAATCGGTCTAAGGAAGATCAAAAATCAAAATATTGGAAAGAAATAGAAAAAGAACTTAACAGTAGGTGAAAAGTTGTTAACCATGATTTTTTTCTTTAAAAAAAAAATAATTTAAGGTATGGCTTGATAAAAAAAAATACGTGAGGAAGAGGAAACGATAATACGAATTTGTGCCTTAGAAGAATCGGTGGAAGGATGCCCAGATGCTTTAACTTTTGGTCTCCCTTCATGTAGCAAAATGAGAAAGACAGACGGTAATCGAAATCAAATCGTCCATAGTAATAATTGTCCAAAGTCATCATCAGTCAGCCGTTCTATTGAAGTGTTAAAGCACAAATCCATCGACGAGAATGTTTTGTTTGCTATGATCATGAATGCAACTGAGCCGGAGGAGTAGAACGTTGAAACGAATGATTCCCAGATGAACATTGAAAACAGGGGTGGAATCGGCTAAAGTGATAATTGACTATCAAATTTTTGATAGTCAAATCGACTATCACCGAGTTTCCCGTCTGTGTAAGTTGATTCAATTCAATTCAATTCAATTGAACAATTTCAGAATATAATTGTCACAATTCATTGTTGCCATGGTGAAATTTTAAAATTATTTCTTTAAAATATCTAAATAAAAGTATTAAATTGTCTGTGTTTTAATAACATTCTTAATTTTCTTATGCTTTTTCGAATGTCGTAAGCTTTGACCGTCACAAGAATGTGTTTTTGTACCTAAAAAAGGTAACTGACAAAATTTGCCATTCGTTTTTTGTAAGCGTCTGGTAGCTCTACTCAGAAACGACATGTTTGTAGGAAAACGACTATCAAATTTTTTTAGCGACAGCTTTTTAGGTATCAATTTGACTATCACCTTACACAGATCAAATTCGATTATTTTGACTGTCAACAAGGGGTGGAATCGGCTAAGGTGATTGTTGATTGTTGACAGTCAAAATAATCGAATTTGATCTGTGTAAGGTGATAGTCAAATTGATACCTAAAAAGCTGTCGCTAGAAAAATTTGATAGTCGTTTTCCTACAAACATGTCGTTTCTGAGTAGAGCTACCAGACGCTTACAAAAAACGAATGGAAAATTTTTTCAGTTACCTTTTTTAGGTACAAAAACACATTCCTGTGACCGACAAAGCTAATGAAATTCGAAAAAGCAAGAGAAATAAGAATTTTATTCAAACAGAGCCAATTTCATACTTTTATTTAGATATTTTATAGGAATCAATTTAAAATTTCACCAAGGCAACAATGAATTTTGACAATTTGAATCTGAAATTGTTCAATCGAATTGAATTGAGTTGAATCATCTTACACAGACGGAATGAAAATGATAGTCAATTTGATTATCAAAAATTTGATAGTCAACTATCGCCTTACGCGATTCCACCCCTGCAATTAGGTTGAAGAGGCAGTTGAGGCTATAAAGCGACACCAAAAAGAAATGAAATACCATTTCAAGAAAATATACAGGTCCATTGACAAAATTACAATTTTTTTTCACTAAGAACCGACTGTCAAATCATTCCAAAACTTTGTTCGAAAATTAATTTATTATTTTCATATTGACAAAATTTGTTCCCAAGGAAAGAGAATTCCGTGGGGAATTCCCGATAGTAGGAACTTGTTCCCGAGAAGGGAAAAATTCCTAGGGAAAAATATTTCCCAAGGAATTCCCGATAAGGCTGAATATACACGTTACTGGCCTAAGGAGTTAAAAACTATAAGACTATGAGAAATTTTGTCAAACGCTTTGCTGAAGTCAGTGGAGATCATATTAACTTCATTCGCTTTTTCTAAGGCTCTTAGAGTGAATGAAACGAACTCTAAAAAGTTTGTGGTGGAGTGATGCTTCCAAAAACTTTTGCGGTATGAGCAAGTTTAACAGTTGGTTGATAGTTTATCACTTCCCCTTTCGGTCTTTTCTTGTGAATTGGCGTTATTAAAGATGTTTTCCATATTTTAGGAAATGTTCCTTAAGATAAGGATAAATAAAAAATTTTGATAGAGTAGTTGAAAGAAAAGAGGAACTTCTGTTTAGGAAAATGACAGGAAAAGCATTAGTGTCCGGAGTGAACTTATCATTAATTGAGAAAAATTGCAATTGGGTAAGAATTCGGAAACTTTTGCGAAAATTAATTTTTAAAATATAATGCAAAGTAATTAGCTACCGTTATATTATCATTGGGAGGTTGTAATTAACGAAGAAGGTTAGCTTGAGTTTTATGTAAATATTCTTGATAGAGAGAATTGTATAGATCGTGAATATGAAGATAAGCAATAAGGTACTAAGAGTATTCAGTTGGGTATTGAGAGCGTAGAAAAATTTCCCACAGCTTGTTACTTTGGTTACGCAGCTATCGAAGTTTTCGATTATTCGAGGGCGGGGCTGACAGAGAAACTCTATGTCGATAGGTAGGGACATGTAGTGAAATTGAATAGTGTAGTTCATTGTAAAATAAGTTAGTTTAGGAACATTAGGCTTTATGATAATCATACAAGATAGGATGTAAAGTGAGTGTAACTTTAAGTCACGATTTAAGGTGGAACGTTAATAACAAGGGAGGTTGATAATTATCAATAGCTGAAAGAATTTGGGGTAGAGAGTTATCTAGGTCGGTCGGTCGGTCAACTTCAATATTTTGAAACAAAATTTGGGGTCCAGTCATCTTCTACCATGATAATTACCCAAAACACGCATCTTTTACAACAAGTTGGTGGTTATTGTATAACTGCACTAAGGTGATTAAAACACAGAGAAAGTAACCTGATCTGCATAAATGCAATCGAGCATATGTGATATGAACTGGAACGTCGACTTGAAATTAAGTCAAATTTCAAGTATCTAATTGGCTAGCTACCAAAAAATTGCCTTTCCAATTAAGGCAATTTTAATGGAAAGTTGATTGAAAAGTACGTCAAGAAAAATCAAGTCAAGTCAAACCTACTTATGTCAAAATGACAGTTGATCATGTTTTTTTTTTTATTCAACCAAAAGCTGAACTTTATTACTCTATGGTTTAAATTTTCTGCACAATTCTATTTAATATTTTGATATTTTGTGTAAAAGAGTTTCTTGTCAATTTAGAAAAGAAATAAGTAATGTTTCTTTACAATACTAAATACAAAGAGTAATTCACTTGTTTCTTGTCTGAGAATTGTTTTATAGAAAATAAAGTTTTTGGTAGTTTTTATACGATGAACTGAAGTTAGTAAAGTAAAATTCTAAGTTTAAAATTTATGTCACTTAAAAAACTAACTAGTTTCCTTTATCAAAATGCACGTTCAAAGAATGCAGTTGACTGCAAATGAAATCTCTTAAGTTGTCTGAAACTGCCCATCAAAAACAAAACTGTCCCCAAAGTCAACCCTCGCTTTGAGAAAAACAAAAAATAATCTTCTCCTAATTTGAATTTGAAATTCATTTAAAATTACCCCAATTGTTCAGCATCCTCCAAGAACGCCAAATGGTCGTAGTATTTATATTTGGCAAAGCACTCCTGACCATCCCTCTCAAAGTTTCGAATTTTCTTATACCGATCACGAATGTTCTTCCAAATTTTCTGGATTCGTTCGATTGGTATTATTTGGCCTAGCGCTTCGTAAATCTCAGCCCACATGAGATCCTTTGTAGCTTTAACCGATGCTAGTTTGCTGGATTGTAGCTCGTAGAGAATCGGTCGTTTAGCGACTTCTTCTACAATTGCTAATCCAATGTCTAGAAAGAAAAAAACAAGAACTTAATTATTCAATTCTAAAGCAGAGTAAAAGCTAACAGACCTTTCTGCATAGTCAATGTCGGTGGATTGAGTTCATATTTTAGGATTGTCTCTACATTCTGTTCGGCTTCGCCGTCGGCTTCTTCCTCCTCGTCTTCAATGGCAATACTAGATTGCAAATTTGATTCATGCTCTTGGTACTCTTCGATTTCTTCGAACTCATCGCTCTTAATTAACGTATCATTGTTGTCGTCCTCCAGTGGTGGCAATGGGTATTCCATTGAGCTGTTTCCTTCGTCGATTTCTTCAGCAGCAAACTCAAAACGATCAAGACTGGATGTGCAAACGGCGAACATCTTCTCTGAGGGTATTTCAATGTCGTGTTTGCGATTTAGATGCTTCCACAGATTCGAGGAGGACGTCTTGCTTTTGTAAACGTGCACACGTCCCTTGGAATAGCACAGCATGCAAAGAACTCTGTCATCAGTTTCGTCTTTTAAACTGCTGTCAGCCCTTGCTGTATGCTTGGTTGCAAGGGCAAAGTACTTCCAAACTTTGCTGGGTGTTTTGTGGCGATTCGATTGACGAGTTTCATTGTAGACTATTTTATACTCACTTATGATTTTCTTCTTGTTTAGAGATTGATCGTCGACATCAGCGTCCGAGTCGGTATGTATGATTTTGAACGAACCAATTTCTTCGGAGAAGTTTCGACTTCGTTTTATTGATCCGTTGCAGTTTGAGTTTTCAATGTCCATTATAGGAAACGTTGAAGTTGTTTTTTTTTATTTATTCGAATCAAAACAAATGAATTTTCAAAACAAAACTGGAGCGAATATTCCTTAGCCGATTTGACGCCGGAAAATGTTCTACTTTTGACTATTTGTATTTGCTAGCAGCCAGCGAGCAAGCAGCAAGCTATTAGAGGTTAGCTGACAGCAAAATGACAAACCGCCTGAACACTGTAAATGGCTGCGTTCGAACACATATCTCTTGGAGTTGCATTGAACTCTTTTTGATCGTATGAGATCGAGGAAAATTAAATTTTCAATTCATTTAGCGGCATGATACAACTAATAAGATAGCGCATTGCGCATGTAAGGTTTTGGCTGTCAAACTATCGTGACGTCACCAGCACTCAATTAATTGAAGAGAGCTAGTATATTTGGGGCAATTTCAATCTATTTTTTGTTGTGAATGTTAACGGAAGTGAATTTAAAATATTTTTAAATCAATAAAGTTATTTAAAGTGATATTGTTCATAATTTATACAAAAAAAAAACATTTACTAATGAACATGGGTGTTTGTTCTGTTTTTGACTGCAACAATAACGAAAGAAATAAGATAACGAAAGATTCCAGTTTTCATACATTTCCAAAAGGAAATTTAAATCTCTCGAAGCAGTGGGTCTTGTTCACTAAACGCAAGGATAAAATTAATGTTCAGACAGCAAGAATTTGTAGTCTCCACTTTTTGAAAGAAGATTTTATAAACAATACAAAGTATGAAATGGGTAAGTTAATACAAAAAAAGTAGTTCAGAATAAGAATCAGAAATATATTTATATCAACAGGATTCACACGGTACCGGATTTTGAAACCAGATGCAGTTCCTACGGTTTACCCAAATCAACTGTCTGTAGCGTCTGAGCCTGACACATCAAAGCGTTCGAAAATAATGGAGATGAAAAAACAAAAAGAAGTAGTAAGTGGGTTGCTGGAAGTTCCCATTGAGCTCGAGCATGAAAATGTGCCTGAACAGCAATGCAAAAACGATAGCTTGATGGGAAATATTTCACATTCACATCCACAATTAGAACAAGCTCAATTTGATGCGTTATATGAACAATTGTAAGTACCTTATAATATTTGTAAGCATTTATGATAGGAACAAAATCTTAATCGTACTATCCATGCATTCTGAAATTGTATAAAATAATTTGTTTTCATAAACTTATTAGAAGAACCTTACGCGAAGAAAATGAGCAACTCAAAACAGAGTTAAAGACTAAGACCAGGAGGATAAATAATCTCACAATCTAATAATCAATTCATCTTAACAATATTCGCTTTTTCAGGAAGGATTTTTGTCGTTGTCAAAGTCGACAATAGTAAGCCTATTGCTTCTGAGCCAGAAGAAAATCTCCCATTTGCTTACGATGGTTTGGACAACTTGGCTGGCTACATTTGCCATCGTTTTAAAAACACCATACCAAACCTGGAACAAATTGAACCAGACGAAAGCCCTTGGGTAAATCACTTGGACGAAGGAGGCTTGTCTAAAGCAAATCCCACAGTGATGGCTCACTTTGCTGCATTACAAAATGTTTTTAATGCCGTAAATGGAGAAGGTGAAGGCATTTATGTACATCTGTCCAAACTACATCCAGCATTTACTTGAAGTTGCCGAGAAAGCAAAGATCAAATGCGATGAGAAGATTATGAAGCTTTTCTATCGTTGTTGCATGTACTTCCGAATGCGAAAACTAAACAGACAAATCACTGAAAGCAAACTGTCCAGAAAAAGAAAATACAAACAAATTATTAATTAAATAAAAGGTTGAAAAACCACTGACTAAAAGAGACCATCATATCTTTTATTTAACCATTTATCACTATTTAAACAATCTTCCAGGTAATTCTATGGAGAAAAATGCATCCGTATGAAAATAAAAAAAAATACACCATACTCTTCATTTACTTCGATTTTTTATTAATTTCTTTCACTCAAACACACAAATTTTCTTTAACTTACGAATAAACACAAATATTAACTATTTAAAACCATTTATCTAAATGAAAAATATAAGAAATATTAACATTTTATTATATAAACAAAATATCCAAACAAATTAGTGCCATTGTTTTGTTTTGATTTCACATACTGAATAATAAACGTCAAACTCGTTGAGTGCTTGTGACGTAGATGCGCAGAACGAAACAAAAATAGAAACCGGAATGCGCTATCTGTTTTAGTTGTATCATGATTTAGCGGTTTTTTTTTTTAGCTCTGAGCAGATCATATATAATAAGCTCTGAATCATCTGAGCATGTAAAAAGCGTTTGGGACTCAGAATTCTTTTTTAAATGCATTTGAGAATTCAGATGTCGCTCATTTACATTTGTAATATCTGACATAAGAATCAATATTGATTAGATTAGATTAGATTGATTTGTATTGTTTCTGTTCTTGTTTATATTACAAATTATTTTACAAAAAATCGATAAGCATGGCTTTGCCGTCTGCCTGTTTGACATTAAAATAAACATTTAGTATTCAGTTTGTTTCTATTTGTTAGACATAAAGTATACAAAAAAATTGTCGTAAAAAAAATACAAATTTGTTTTGTTGTTAAAACTCTTCATTGATAATTTGATTGCGATAGCTCATAGGCATAGCATATTTATAAAAATAAAAAAGTTGCTTTAAATTGTTTTCACAGTTGAGATGTGCTAAGACTTCTTCTTACGATAAAGTGTTACTTCCAAGATAACTTCTTCGTATTTCTTTCAAAATAGGGCATCTTTTAATGAAATGCATAACATCTTCTCTCTCCGATAGGTTGAAAAGGTTACAGTAAATTGGTAAGTCAGGACGGTGGGGGATATAATTAAGACGAATAAGCTCTCCTCTCATTTTGAAAATAGACGATATAATTTCCATCACATTTTCGTTGTGAAAATAATTTCTTTCGCGCAAATTATAAGAATCGATATTGTAGTTTTTTTTATAAAAAATAAAATGTTTAACAAATTATTTATCACTTCTTCACAATATGAACCTTTTTTGAAAGAGCAACTAGATTTGTTTATACATTTTTCTTAATTTAACATGTTTGACATTTGTTTTATTCAGCTTTTTACTAAGCTTTGTGAGCGCATTATCTATACATTCGTATGTCAAAATGTATTTTCCTATTGTTATTATGGGGTTTGATATTATTTATTTAAAATATTTTCTTCAACTAACGAAACATCTAACTCCAAAATGTTTTAATTCGTTGAGCTAAAAATCCCTCCATGCTCTTAAGAAAGCATTGGTGCAAAATTTTAAACGATTTAGGAAAATGTCAAAGTCATTTTTAGCATTTTAAAAAGCTTAAAAATGGATGCAGTTGATTTTAAAAGATTTTAACATTTTACTATCTGTTAAAAATTTAAATTAAAATCAAAGAATGGCTACTTTCATTTAAGGCATCTGTTTTAATAGAAGTGGACGTAATGGTCCAGTCAATAGTTGGGAATTCCAATTAATAGGTCCGTTGAAGTGTATTTGCTTTGTTAATTTTACTAGTTAGCAAAACGAATAAGAATAACAATAAATTGTTTGAAATTTTTTGCCACTGTTTCTAAGTCTCCTAAAAAAAGAAACCCAGAGCAACCCAGAGAAATTTTAAGTTGCCAATATCTAAGTGTGAGGCATGCCTTAATTTCCCTAACACGTTCTGTAGTTTATATAAATAGCATCAATTCGAACAACCCTTATAGTTTGACATTAGATTAAAATTGTCAAATGTCAAAAATTATTAAAATTTTGACCGTGGTTTAAATTTTTCCAAATGAAATAAACCCAAATCTGTGCATTTAATACTTTTTTAGAGGAGAAACATCGAAGAATTTTCTTCCAAAATGTTGCGGAGTATTACTTCCTTAGCCATAACCAGGTAAAGTAAATTTGAATAACCTTTTGAACACACAATTATTCAATGCGAGTCTCCGTAGGCTACCAACAGTAGTTGCCGTACAACACATGTCAGTCTATCCTCCTACCTATGTTGATCCTGTGTTCAAGAAACAAAAACAAGCTTTACTAAGGGAAACTGGAGAACACTTAAAACTGGCTCACTTGCCAATCAAACCAGCACGCAATAATGATACCTCTTCGGTGTTTCACGATGATATTTTGAGCAAATTTACAAATTACGTAATGCGCAAAGGCAAAAAGGTCCTGGCGCGGGATTTAATGAAGAGAACTTTTGAAAATATCAAACGCATTCAATTGGAACGCTATAACCTAGCCGATGACCCAGAGGAGAAGTCAAAGATCGAAACAAATCCATTGAAGATCTTACATACGGCAATAGAAAATTGTCGACCGCTCCTGCAGTTGACACCAATAAAAAGAGGAGGTGTAACCTATCAGGTCCCAGTACCAGTCACGGACAAGAGGTCATACTTCCTCTCAATGAACTGGCTTATTGAGTCTGCCCAGGAGAAGGAAAAAAGTGTTCATTTGCCGGAGAAGCTGGCTTGGGAGTTATTGGATGCTGCCTCTGGTCAAGGACGTGTTGTGAAGAAGAAGCAAGATCTCCATAAGCAGGCTGAAGCCAACCGTGCTTATGCTCACTACAGATGGAGTTAGATGTTAGATTTAATTTGTCTCTAATTTGTTACTACTTTATTTTGGTTTTGGACAAAATAAAAAAAAAAGAAAAACTTAAACATATCCGTCTCCAAATACTTTAATATATCGTTCAGGTTCACGAACAACTCCAAAGCGGTTAAGGAGCTTAAATGATTGTGATTCATCTTGTCGATTGATTACTGCTTGATAAAGGTTTATTTCATCCAGAATCTTCAGGTTTATTTTACGTTCAGGCATCTCCCATGGAGGGAGAATGTCTTCAACATCCATTACATGGTGCTGCCTCCTGCCCCAAAAATCGACATATCCTAGTTTTATTTTGTCGTCTTTTTCGTTGATATAAATAAACCCTATAAGCTGTCGAATTGGCAAGCTACATAGACTCAACGTTAATACTCCAGTGATTCCTGGAATGAACAAACTATTCGATTTTCTATTCCGGTTTTTGTTTGACAAATTCGTCCTCACCCAATGTCCCAAAAGCAAGTCCAAAATTTGGATCTAGATGTCCGGCTTGTTCCAGAGCTATTACTGTAGGTGTCCCAATAGCTGTTACAATAGCTTGATATATTTTGAGCTTGTTAAACGCTGAAGCTAATCGAATCAAGGGAAGTCGGTAGATTTCTGACCACTTTTCTTTTTCATTCTGTTCGATTGGTGGTCTGGCAGTGACAGCATGTCTTATTATTGATGAATTGACTGTTGGTGATGTATAAAGATGTTTAAATAATTTTATAGTATTAATTCTTTGAATCATTTTTGTTTTAAAATTGCAATTTTCAATTCGCAAACAAAATATAAATAAAAGTTAGATATTTGCTAATAGTTGGGTTATGTTTTCTTTTTCTTCTGTCATAATAAACAGGGCAGGCAACAAAAATAAATTAAAAAGACAAGAGTTCCCACTTAAAAGAAATTGAGATCGACGATCCGAGTAGAGACAATCATGTCGATTATATAATCCGATGAATTAGTTTCGAATTTATTAGAAGTGATTTTTTGATATCTCACAAATGTCAAAATGACATTTCTTTCTCTCCGCAACCTATGAAATTTCGGGAAATGTTTACCCATATTTTCAATGACGTTGAGAATAAATTGATGTTGTTTGTGCTAATCTATCTCGTCCTTGTGCTCTTGAATTGTTCTTGGCTACGACGACGGGAATTGAAATTTCGTGAAGACATCACCAGCACATAAGCCACACCAAACAGACATTCTGTGTGGATGCATCTGCGTTTCAACAATCACCCGTTTATTCTCATTCGTCTAAAACACAAAAACATTTTGTTTTGAAGGCTTATAAAATGCTTCAACAATCAGCAATATATGTGCACCTACCAAGGTTTAAAAGATTTCAAAGATTTAAACAAAGAAATGTGAAGTAAAGTTGTTATGGTTTGATCACCTTTTAAAAAGATTTTACTCACAAACGATAAACATTCGAGGATGACAACAAAAGTTTCATCTGTCAAAATATTTGAAAAAAAACTTGAAAGTTCCAATCGTGGTCTCATGAAATTTAGCAAAAATGTGCCTGTTTTATGTCCTGGATTATCTCTGAGCTTTCAGCTTATTTTATGATGATTTCAGTCATGACTTAAGAATACTTTGTAGTTGTTCACATGGATGAGGATTTAACCATTTTAAGGTGATTAAAAAATATTAACCAAATGCCAAAATTAGATTCCTCAAAAGTTCAATTTCCACACAATAGGCGTG
Organism: Eupeodes luniger; assembly: GCA_951509635.1. NCBI lineage: Eukaryota > Metazoa > Arthropoda > Insecta > Diptera > Syrphidae > Eupeodes > Eupeodes luniger. Next base: position 46,780,870 of record OX608075.1, read on the forward strand.
TACCATCAACTGAGCGCTCAGTGAGCGCTCAATGTCAGATTTACGGAGGCAGAATCGTTTTGTGGGACAAGAATCTCCGTACAAACATAAGCTGTCAAAAACATATGTTGTCAATTGTAGTTTTTGACGTGAATTTATTATTTTTTTCTATTGATAATTCTTTGTTACTTTTGGAAAAAAAAACTATTAAAATGGATAACAAACAAGAACAAGTTTTGCGTCAAATTTTAAGTAGTTCATCAGATAAAATAAGAAATAAAAAAAAGGAATGAGGAGCATGAAAAGATTTTGATGGAACTCCTAAAATTAAAATTATTTAAATTACGCGCCACACCAGACAAATGACAACTGAACAGCTGTTTTGGGTGAGCAAGCAAATTGAGAAATGGATCCATGAATTTTTTGTCTCAGAAATCTCCGCAAAAAATCTCATTGCTCAGCTGAGATTTTTTGTCTCACTTAAAAAATAGTTGAGCGCTCGGAGCGCTCAGTTGATGGTACACGCCTAATGTTTGAAAAAAGTGTGAACTTAGTTTAATGTACATTTAAGTTTAAGAAAGTGGCAATATTGAAATGATTGAATTTTGGTTACATGTCGGTAATGAAGTTTTGTTTATATCCACAAATGTCATTTGACATCAAAACACAACACGTGCTGCTTTCGCAGAAGTTTTTCATTTTTTCATTTTATTATAAAATACTTTAAATTTACATCAAATAAACCAAAAATTAGATGGCAACTAATATCAAACTGAAAGAAGCGTAAGTACCCTTCATGCTTCACATGAAAGAACTTAAAAATCATTCATAATTCCACTTACCACACCACAGTTTCGAAGCTGAGTCCCAATTCGGTGCTTTCTATACTGGAGGAACCGTCGCCTGGACATCCAATGGAGAGGAATTCTTTTGCCAAGATGTTGGCAAAATCAACGTTATCAATATCGATACAGGCAATGTTGTTAATTCAATCGGTGAAGTGCAATCTGCTGATTTGGAAGAGGATGTTGTGTATACCTTCGCTTTAAGTGCCGATGACGGACACGTTCTAACTGCTCACAAAAGTGGCCTCTTGAAGATGTGGGAGAAACAAACAGGTACATTGGAAAAAATGTGGAAAAGTTCTCACAAAGGACCTGTTGCCAGATTAGCTTTTCGTAGTCGAGGAGGAGTTGTTGCCTCTGGCGGGTCAGATGCGTCGATTCGAATTTGGGACTATGAGAGAAAGACATGCCTGTGTGCTCTGCACGAAAGTCAGGGAGTGGTGGCTCTGGTAGTGTTCCATCCAAACACAGATAATACACTGGTATTTGGTTCGGGAGATGACAATAAGATCAATTGTTGGGATTACGCCACTAAAACTCTTAAAACCAATTTCACCGGACACTATTCTAAGGTAACTGCTATCTCCTTTGATCCTGATTCAAACATCATGGCCTCTGTGAGCAGAGATAAGGTCTTGATCCTATGGAATGTCGAAAGCGGTGCACAGGTAAAGGTACTCCCCCTGTACGAAGGCCTAGAGGGAGTTTGTATCCTCCCCAGGACTCTAAAGCTGCCGAATGGATTTGACTTAGCTGCAGCAGAAAACAAAGGTAAAACATTCGCTGCTGTAGCTGGAGAACATGGTTGCATTCGCGTTTGGAATTGCTCCGATGCTAAAAACATATACACTCAGACGAACAGTTCTGTTTCCAAAGCTTCCGAAGACGGAGGCCTAGCAGTCACTCAGTTGCTGCAATGCCACAAAACTAATCAACTGGCTATGGTAACTGCCGATCACAACATCATGGTGCACAACATCTCCACTTTTCATTGTGCGAAGCAGTTGATCGGTTTCAGTGATGAAATACTTGACGTTTGCTTTGTAGGCAAGAACTCCCGCTATTTGGCAGTGGCCACAAATAGTTCAGACATCAAATTCTACGACACAACCAATATGAATTGTTCCATTCTCAAAGGACACTCTGACATTGTACTGGCTCTGGCTTCACACAAAAACTTTTTGCTCTCCTCGTCCAAAGACAACACAATCAGGATTTGGGAGCTTGATCCTGGATCCTTTAGTGTAAAATGCGTTGCTAAGGGAACAAAGCACACCTCAAGCGTTGGATCGGTGGCATTTGGCAGAGTCACACATACTATATGTGCTTCTGCAAGTCAAGATACGTGTCTTAAAGTGTGGGAAGTGCCAAAGAAGTTTGCAAACAGTTCTACCGATGAAGTAGATCTACATCCTTTGGTGTGCACAACAACGGCTATTGCCCACGAGAAGGACATCAACTGCGTCGCTATTTCCCCCAACGATCTAATTGTCGCCACAGCTTCTCAAGATAAAACAGCAAAGCTTTGGGATAGCAAAACCTTGTCTCTGCTCGGAGTTCTCCGTGGGCATCGTCGTGGAGTGTGGTGCGTTCGGTTTTCACCGATTGATCAAATTCTTCTGACCACCTCGGCCGACTGCAGTCTTCGGCTGTGGTCCCTCACCGATATGACTTGTTTGAAGACCATCCAAGGCCATGAGAGTTCAGTTCTACGGGCGGAATTCATTTCCAAGGGAATGCAATTGGTATCGGCCGGAGGTGATGGACTTATAAAACTTTGGAACATCAAAAGCAGTGAATGCACCTTGACTTTGGACAAACACGAAGCACGGATATGGACACTGGCGGTGGCCCACGGAGAAACACATTTCTTTAGTGGAGGAGCCGATTCGAAATTGATTCGATGGAGGGACGTAACAGAGGAGAAAAAACTGACTCAAATTCAGGAGCGTCAAGAATTGGCCGCCCAAGAGCAGGAACTGAGCAATCTTATAGCTCAGAAAAAAATGTTAAAAGCCCTTCGTTTGGCTTTGAAATTGGAAAAGCCCCATTTGACTCTAAAAATCATCAATACCGTTATCAAGAATAAAGAAACCGGCCTTGAAGAAACCATCCGGAGCCTCAACGAACTACACAAAGAGAGTCTAATGCGACATGCGATATCATGGAATACCAACAGTAGAAATTGTCGACCAGCACAGTTGGTATTGAATATTCTGATCAATTTGGTGTTGGCGAAGGAATTCAAGCCATCGGGACTGGGAAAAATGATCGAAGAGACCTTACCCTATACAGAGAGGCATTTTAAGCGAATGACGGAGTATTTGAAGGATTTAAAATTTATTGAATTTACACTTAAGTGCATGCAACCTCACGGGGGCATGGAAATAGATGACGTAGAGAAATAAAATATTTTAAGATAAGATAAATATTATTTTATTTTATTATTAAATAATATCAATTCAAAATTGAAAGTGAAGTAAGTAAAAGTATTAATTAGAACTTTTGGCGAGTGTGGAAGTTCTGATTTGTTTATGATGTTGGCCTTTTTGACTTAAAGAGCTAAATGCATCATGCAGTCTAAAAGTAAGAATTTCTCCGGTTCTTACACTCGTTGACCTTTTGGAACCTTAAGGATAAGTTTTTTGTGTAGTATATTAATTATTTTAAGGTAACCGAATTTTCTTTTGGAGACCCGATAGTTTCTGATAATTAATTAATAATAAATGGAAAAGAGTTAGAAGTCTACCGGTCAAATTTATTATTTATTGAGGCTTCAAAGACAGTTTTAGGCTCAAATTGAATAAAGTCTGCTTTTGATTGCTTCAAGTTAGAAAAAGTACCATATTTTTTTTATAAAATGTTCGGATTTAAAAAATGTTGAACATTATGCCACAGAGGAATGTTGAAAAAGACAGAAAGCAAAATGGATATTATTCCAGAAAATCAAATATTCTATCTTTTTATAAACTACTATTTTTAAACAAAGTGGAACTTTGCATTTACTCGTCTTCGCATCTACCCCAATTCCTATGCTTACCTTACTGTTTGCACGCCATTATAAAATTTTTGAAATGAGTAAGGCCAAATTATGTATTTTCACTTTACTGCTTTTTTTGTAAATGAAATAACACGCCAGAAAATTTGTAAGAAAAAAAAAAACAAATTAAGAAAGTTTGCCAGAAAAAATTTGGTATTTTTACTTAAGTTAAAGCCAGACTGTCATGCTAGAGGTCTTGGGTTCAATCCCTGCCTGTGCCATATATAAAGTTTTTTCCACGGGTACCGCCTCTTGCGAGGAATTGACAAATCCTTTAAGACTAATTCTTGTCATGAAAAGTGCTTTCTTAAATTAGCCGCGGATTCGGCTTAAAACTGTTGGTCCGTTCCATCACTGACAACAGTACTCGCACACAGAAATGGTTGAGAGTTGTAAGTCACTAGGCCCTAGTTCGCAATAAACTGTTGCGCCACATAAATTATTGTATATGGATATTTTTCTGGCCTAATTTTCCAAACAAAGTTTTGCACAATTTTTTCTGGATGTAAAGTATGAAAATAATTTAATGATATGTAGCATCAAATGATAAGTTTAACCTAGTTTTATATCATCCTTTTGCAGTCGTGTTTATTCAAACAAATCTATTGTAAAGATTCTTTTGCCAATGTAAACATTAAAAAGTAAAACTTTTTGTTAATAATTATAGTCATTAGCATATGAAAACTTTAAAAAATAAAATAAATATGGCCTGGTTAAAGTTAAAACTATCGACGAGTGATGAGACGCTCAGAGAACTGCAATACAACTTTCTGACTTATTCAAACTTTGTGTTAACCTCAATTCATTTCTAATACCTGAGTGTGATTTAAAAATGGCGCCAGTTAGTATCAAATATTTAAAGAAGGTCTATCAATTTTTCGATTTTTGAGGCCTCTACACATGACAATATTTCAAAGCTAAATTAATGTTTCAGTCCTGGTCCTGATGGAATACCATCATTTATGTTGAAAAAAGGTGTGTCTTATGTTTCCTATACATATCTTCTTTTTAACGATTTTCTGAAAAGTTCCCAGATGTTTGGAAATAACGCCAGTCCTTAAAAAAATGTTCTAAAAATGTAGGTACGAGTTATCGTCTTATAGTGAGATTGTCTGCTGTTCCTAAATTTGTTTAATCCCTTGCCTGGGACATAATTTCTTTTAATTGTTCTTTTGTTTGTAAACAAAATTTACAAGTATTAATTTAATACTCGAAAAACACTCTCAAGTCGATTGCATATTTACAGACTTTAGCAGGACATTTTATAAATTAAGCCATGACATTCTTCTTAAGATTACTTAGATTGAGTAACATTTATTGGACTTAACGACCGTTTCGTTATGTGAAGTTCATCATATCTTAAAGATAAATATTATAGCATTATGTTCCGGAGTATCCCTTCATGTCAATTTAAAGTAAATTGTGGTGTACCTCAATAGAGTCACCTTGGCCCATTGATGTTTATTTTATTTATTAATGGTTTGCCTTCTATACAAAAATTCTTCAAAAATTCTAATCTATGCAAATGATGTTAAAATTTTTCGAATTATTAACTCCATCAAAGATTGTAAAGAGCAACAAGAAGATCTAAATCAATTTTTGGGAAAGATGCAATAAAAATAGTTTGATTTTAAATATTGAAAAATGTTAGACAATGTGTCTTAAACGCAAACGTGTAATATAATAAAATGTGGCTATATGATGAGTTCGTCACGTTTGAATAGAGAATCCCAAATCTTGGTGTTGTATTAACGTTTGCTGATCAATATCATTTTTGCTACAAGTAGTTGAAATTATGTTAGTTTTAAGTTATTGTTATAAACTTAACGTGTTTAATAAACATATGTGCGTGATATATGTTAAATGGAAAAATGGTTGTTCTGTGAAATGTTCGAAAAATCTTCATACGATGTTAGATTTCACGTGTCTCAAATTAATCTTAAGGAAAGGCTGAATCATTTGTGCTAAAACGGTTTTCAATAGAAAAAGGCCAAACATATTAAAAGTAATTTTTGTTCTTATACCGAATCCATCTTCAACAAAATAATTCTATTATATCTAAGAGGGGTATTTTTTAAATTTGCAATCAGAACTTAAAATTGACTCCAAAGTGTGTTTTTGAAAAGTATTAAATTCAAGGTTTGCTGAAAACTTCATATAAATTTGCGACAGAAATACCATTTAAATTTAAAATAACAGCTCCGTATACAGAATGTTGGTTAGTTAAATTTTATAAAGAGTCATCCTTCATCCCTGACAACATTACTCTCACACAGGAATGTTTGTGAGTTATAAGTCACTAGGCCCTAGTGTTAAATGGACTGTTGCACCACTTAATTTATTTATTTATTTAAGGGTTTTATGAGGGTTTAAGAAAATCTCAACAGTTAGAAAAAGTGTGGTTACAATTCTGAAAAAACTGTGTTGATGACATTGAAAATCCAAAATATCATCTTAAGTATGTTTGATTGTTTATTTTTTCTTTTTTATTTATGTGTTAAAAATAACACAACGCACAAAAAAATTAAATTATTTGCAGCTACATGCTTTCACTTTTGCATTTTATTCGTTACCTCAATTCGCCCAACAAAAATCCTTGAGATGGTTGATGGCCGTTTTATTCGTATTCCTGTTTTACAATAAGCTTTACAGAATTGCCGTGATAATTATTTTAAAATGGCAAAAATGTGAGCTGTTTTAAAAACTCTTAAATCAGAACCTCTTCAACGAAATAAGAAGAAACTAATGACTAGTAAAACTCTACCAAACAATTAATGGATACTAAACTGTGCGTCAGGTTGTACGAGATCTATTTGAGTAAAGTACTCTACATTCTACATTTAAAAGATGTCATTTTTAAAACCGATAATGGATTTGTTTGAAGCGTGTAAACTCCAACGGACTAAATTTATGTGCTTCCTTTCGTCTACTCAATCACAATGCCATGTAAAAGGTAGAACTTTTAGCAGTCCTAAAAATTTAAATTCTCTGGCAGCTATACACCTAGGTTGTACATTCGACTTTTACTCGAAATGTATTCCAAATCCATTCATAACGAAAATTGTAGTTCTGAAACTCATTGCTATGGATTTCTTTTTATGTTTTCGAAGTTAAAATGAAGTGAATTTCTGTGTTCTATATTTCAAATTGGACTAAATAAGTAAGTGTTATTTGAATTGGCCAGGAGAAATAATTTCAATAATCAAAAATGAAGCTTAACTAATTTTTGCAAAAGACTTGATTAGTGGAAATTCGCACCTATTACTTTTTATTTGAGAAAACGGACAAAGCATTTAAAGCGATTTTTTAGGCATAACAAATTGCTTTCATTTAAAATGTTCACTTGAAATGATTTCAAAAATGAAAAATCGATTCAAAGGTTTAACCTTGAAAACAACTTGAATTGATTTTTAATTTTATTTCAATCGATTTATGTTACACCCAATAAACAATAATTTTTCTCTCAACAAGATGAAAGTTTCCTCATGCCAAGGAAAAATCAAAATTGACAAAAAGTGGGACTACTTCACCTTTTTCGACAAATAAATCTTACATTTGTGTACCCTAAAATACATTTAAACTTATGCTAATGAAAATAAACCTCCTATCCGTACATGAAACTTTCACAAGAAAATATTTGCTTTTATTCCAAAAAAAAATATACAAATATTTTGACGCACTTGTTTTCGTTGTTTGTTTGATTTCTAATGTTTCTCTAGGGTTTTCATTGGAACTAAAAACCATTACACCATTAGTCTTTCTTGATTTACCCTTCTCCCCTAAAAACGTGCATTGCAGATCTTAAAAAGAACTTTTTTTTTAATTTTGAAATAACTTCCACTTTTTTTAAAATAAAAAAAGTAGCAAACGAGGTAGAATTTTGTTTATTAAAAACAGAAATGTAGTTTATCGTCAAAGAAAACGTTTTGGCTTACTCACAACGTTGAAGACGTTATTATCCTAAAACCCCTTAAATCATTTAACGCCTAGTCAAAATTCAAACTTTCAAATTCGTTTATGAGCTTGCGCATTGCAAACATTTTATTTTTGATTGAATTTTGGAACTTGCATCAATACCTTCGCTGAGAATAATTTCTTGTTAAATCAAATCAAATAAAAACAAGTTATAAATTTTGTTTTCTTTTATAAAACATACAAATTTTACAGTTTTAATATTTTAAAAAACGAAGCCTTGTGCTCTCTATTTAATCAGCCTTCTTGTTACCTTGATATCTTTTGGCGGTCATGAATATGACGGTGACGATAACGGATAAGTAGTGTCAAAAATACAAAAATTCATTTAAAATTATTTTGTACAGTTTGTATTTAAAAGTAAGTAGTTGGTTAGTATTTTGTTTCTTTTTTAAAGCTAAAATCGATTAAAACATGTGCTACAACATAGATACGAGACCGAGACGATATACTGACATTTTTTTAATTTTAAAAATAATTAAATATTATTTGTTTGTTTAATTATTCTGTGGGTACCAGTTTTTTGTCGAAGCCATCAAAATACGGATGTTCGAGGACTCCCTTGGCGGAGATACGATGCACCGGATCGTAGACCAGCATCTTTTTGATCAAATCCAGGCCAACCGCATTGAGTTTCCTGACTTGGTTGGCCAACTGATTGGTTGACCAATATGGGAATGTAGTCTTGTAGTCTGGCAGGGATGTGACACCAGGCCAAATGTCTTCAGTCGGTGTTCGGAGTATACGAAACATCCTAAATAGTTGATCAATCTCTGAATCGCCCTGGAAGAGGGGCTTTCTTGTAGACATTTCTGCGAATATGCAGCCAATGGACCAAATATCGACGGGACAAGAGTATCTAGGTGAGCCCAAGAGGACTTCTGGAGCTCTATACCAAAGTGTGACGATCTCGTGAGTGTAAATTCGTACGGGAATTCCAAATGATCGCCCCAGGCCAAAGTCAGCGACCTTTATGACGCCATTGTTGTTGATCAGCAAGTTCTGTGGCTTCAAATCACGATGCAACACTCTTCTGCGGTGACAGAAAAGTATCGCATTTGTTATCTGATACAAATATGATCGCACCAATTCGGGATCCATCATTTTGTCCATGGGTAGTGAGTCCATGTATTTCTTAAGATCCATTGAAAGAAATTCGAAAATCAAGTACAAACGATTCTCCTCCATCAGAACATCTTCGAGGCAAACTATGTTCGGGTGTTTTAGTTCTTTTAGCAGTGAAATTTCTCTAATTGCCGTCGATGGAATACCCTCGTCCTCAGATTCGAGGCGTATCTTCTTCATGGCGACAATTTGTCCAGTCACTTTGTTTCGACCCTTATAGACGACGCCGTAGGTTCCCTCTCCAATTTTTTCAATCTTTTGGAAGTCGTCCATTGCACCAAGGATTGTTTGTCGTTCGGATTTGCGTGTTTTGAAAAGTATTTATGCAATTTTTAACTATTTTTCCAACATAAACTTACGGGAGTGTCACACGCTTATATTATAACGAAGATCTTTTTTTTCAAATTACAAAAATCGCGCTTGACTTGACAGTCCATTGATGCCAACTTAAGAACGCGAAAAAATCAAACAAATTGCGAAATCATTCAGCTAACTTTCAAAACAAAATTTGTTTCTTTGTTTGAGGATTCACTGGACGATTTGTTTTCAGGGAGGTAAACACATAATTATTAGAGGGGTACATGAAAAATCGCATGCATTAAATTTTTAGAGGTGAGCAAATATTTTTTGCAACAATCTTCCCTTTCTTAAGTTTTTTCAAAAGTAAAGCTTTAGACAAACCTTTGACGCGATTTCAAAATGGATACGCCTCTACTCACTTAGTAATCATTTTTTTTAATATTGATCGCCATGGTAGATTGCTTTTACTGAAAAAGGTGCTAAAGTATAGAGTTACTCATTTCATCGTTCCAAGCTACTAGCCATTTACGATTATGTATCGCGATAATTAAATCATGCGTTAAGATTATTAAAATTTGCAAAAGCAGCTATTTTTCGGACATTACGCGGTCGTCATCAAAAATTTTAAGGAAATTTAAATTTCTTCAGATCCACGAGTTAGTTCGTTATGGCTTTTTACCGATTTAACGATATGATGTGTCATAAAGCAACCTAAGAATTTGCAAACCGTAATGCATCTTCAAACCTCGGGCGTTGAGAAAACAGTTTACTTATTTTTTATAAGGTAGTTACTAACTTTTATTTTATTATAGTTTTAACAACAGATGGGAAGACACTGCTGCTACACACAAATTCTGAAATGAAAATTGCAACAACAATACAGTTTAAGCCGTTCGATTTTTTCTGCATAGCTACGCAAAATACAATGTTTACTCGAATAATTTCCAAGATCTAAACACATTTAAAACCAATATTATTTAAGTTAAGAATTTACTACCCAAAATATGCGAACAATGTGTCGTTATTTCTGTTTTCACAAATTAATGAACTTGTAATTAGATACACACATATGCTTATGACATATTGCTGCAGGAAAAGGATTTAAGGATTATTCACATGATAGCGTCCAATGACCGACAAATGATGAATAAATGTGATTTTTCGCAATTTATAAACTTAAATTCTGACCAAATTGTAAACAAAAAGGTACAAATGTAGCTTAAGTTAATCTTAAAGTAATAAAATTAGCCTTTTCATTGGCAAAATAAGATAAATTCATCGTGAATTACAATCTGATGGTTACGAATTGTCAAACTCGATTCACGTTCCACATACAATCCACAGTTCAACGAATAAAATGTTCGCGTGCTGAAAATTTCATTCTTGTCTTTGTTGTCCATCTGTGATACCGAACAAAAACAAACCATGTGAAAGAAATGTCATGTCATTGGTCGCTGTCAAGTGAGTAGTCCTTAATCAATAAATTATATCCATTCTAATATCCACAGCAAGTCGATTCGGATAAGGATTTTCAACTGTCCAACAGCTGATGTTTTTTTTGGCTACCATTGTGGAACTAGAACTTTTGTCGCCGCAGTTTGACTTTTGAAGTTTGTCGTTTTCAAAGAAGTAAGGTCCAATGGCACCTCCGCACCAAAGAGCGCACCAAACAGTGACTTTTTGTGGATGTAATGGCCTCTCTTCAATTAGTTGAGGGTTCTCAGAACCCCAAATGCAACAATTTAGTTTATTTACATACCCACCGAGTGAGAAATGTGCTTTGTCGCTGAAGAAAATTTTGTTTGAAAAATCGCCGTCCACCGACTCGACTGTTGTTGAAGCACCCATTCGACGTATCTACGGCGTTGTGAATGATTAGCTGTCTTCAGTTGCTGTTTGAGTTGGACTTAATATGGATGTAGGTGCTTAATTGGACTATTATGTAAACCATAGGTTTAACAATTTGTATGCGTTGTGCGATAGTTAAGCTATCCATTTTCGTAGATGTCAGACTTTCAACTGAAAAAATTGGTTTCAAAACTTAGTTTGACAGATGTCGAATTCCAGCCCTATACATTTGAAACCGCAAAATAGATAACCCGTTCTAATTTTCATAATTTTAGATTTAATTTTCAAATAATATAGAATCATGAGATTTCAAAATGATTTTACTCAGAAAAAGCATTCAATGCAAAAACCATCATGAATGAAAATTTTGACTTCAGGATCACACAATATTTTGACGTTTTGTACTGAAGTTCTTGAATTCTTTCTTAACTGAACCGTCCTCGAAGCATTCTTTAAACAAAAAATACAGGTTCTCCTTTATCCCAAAAAAAAAACATCCATATTGAAATGTATGGAATTTTTAGTCAGTAAACTTTGCGTTTACCGGCGAGCTGTATTTTACTTCTTTAATAAATAAAATCTCGAAAATCGGAGCGATAACTACGATGCAGATATAATATAGTCAGAGGTTCCAGGTAGTTGTACTTAAAAAGTAATTAATTATTTATGTACCTACATTTTATCACTTCTTATTGGCCTAATTACTGTATAAAAAAATTGATCACAAAAGTTTATTATTCTTTTTTATAATAAAGCAATTAAGTTTATCTTATCAAAAAAATTACCAAGTGTATGATATAGGAATTCCTTTTATTAACTCTTGTTTTTTCCTAGGTATACTTTCGATCTTCTCGTTCTTAACCATCAACATGATCTCAATTGTTTAACAAATATTTAACGCCAAGATAGATAAATATGAATCATATTATAGAATATTATTCAAAGGAAGTGATCTTAACTTCATATATACAATTTGTTTATTGAGCTAAAAATGTAACATCACGTTCTAAGGCTATAAAAATTCAGTCAGTCTTTATTTTTACCAAGATCATTTGCCTCTCGTTGTTAAGGTTAATTGTATTCGAAAAATAAATCCAATTTATTGTGAGTTTTTGCATATAAATCATGCAAATGATGGTTTAACTGACGCACTTAACTTCAATAAACAACATTTTTGAATAAGCAATATTAAATGTGTTTGTTCATATTTAACACGATTGTTTACAAACACCTAGATGACAATATGACTGAGTATTTTAATTTTTTACAAAAATGAAGATTGGCTAAAGATGTTAATAAGATTTTTCAACAACATAATTTCTTATTGTCGTATTTAAAGGTTAAAGCGTGGTATATATTAGCATTTTTTTTTGTTATATTAAATTAGGGACAATCCAGTGAGTTGCAACAAAACGAATTTTCATAAATAAATAATAATCCACAGAGCATGATGTTTGCCTTTCAAATTATGGTCCAAATATTTTTACTTTTTTATGCACCTTAGCTTTAAAACATTAAAATGTTTGCACTGACTTAAGCATAAACTTAGGAAGGCCAATGTTCTCAGTTTATAAATAGTTTTCTTAAATATAAATGTTTTTATTGACTCTCGGAAATTGTGCCAGATTTTCTTTTTTGGAAAAAAGCTAGAAAGGTCTTGGTACAAATGTGTGTGTGTGACGGGTTTGCCTTATCCTTTTGACATCAGACATTTCAAATCAACAGAATGATACACTAGTTTTTGAATCTACCAAATCGCAGATAGTGTATATCTCAATAAGTTTGCATGTAAAACACATTGTATGACACTTGTCAATATTTAAAATCAAACGATTTTTATTGCATTATTCCCAAAATTGATTTAGATTTTCTTGTAGCTCTTTCCAATTCTTGATTTGAAAAATTTTAACATCATCTGCATAGATTAGCGATATAGAATTATTTAAAGCAGAAGGAAAATCATAAATAAATAACAGAAACAGCAATGGACCAAGGTGACTCCCTTGAGGTACACCAGAAATAACTTTCAATTGACGTGAAGGGTTACTCCTGAACATGACGCTATAACATAAGATATGATGAAGTTTGTAAAGACATCACCTGAGACTCGACCTGCGAGTGTTTTCCGAAGGCAACCAAACAAAAAGTAGAGAATTGTAATAAATTAGCAATTGTAGATTTTTTTTCACAATTCCGAGTTGATTTACACATTAACAGAAGAACATTTAAAAGAAATTATTTCACAGACAAAGGATTCAAACAATATTTAGGAATAACAGACAGTTTCGCTATTGATTTGTAACCAAATTTTTAGAATATTTTTATGGACTGGCGTTGGGTATGAATATTTCCAATGATCTGGGAACTCAAGGCTCGTTGAAAAGAAGAAACAATGGATAGAAGAAAAGGTTTTATATGGACATTTATCAAAAAATTCAAACTGATCTGCCAAAGGAAACAATGTTTTTTTTTATATGAATCTCAAGCCTTGCAACTTACAACCAGTGACAAATTATCTGTTGAAATGCTAAAAAACCACTTCCAAAAACAGCTCTAATAAAGATGCATTGATTCCGATGTATAACAGAGGAAGAAGTTTGCGTAACTGTTAACAAGCTTAAAGATGAAAAAGCACCAGGAGTTCATTAAATTACGGTAGAATTTTTTAAATTTAGACCCGTGGATCTTGTTAAAAAATTACTTGTATCAATTCTTAGGAATCACCTAACAATTTGGATTAACCATAACAAAATTCTTAAGGAATTCCAAGCGGGTTTCCAAAGCGACTATTCAACGAACGAAAAGATTTTAGTGGAAACACTCTTGCAGCTAAAAAAGAAGCTATAAGTCCTATTCATAGATTTCATGGCCGTCTTCGATACTATCGATAGAAGAGTCTTCTTTTACAAGCTGTACAACAAGAGAATGTCAACACAATTTGAAAACATGTATGTGGAACCTTGAGGAAAAATCCCATTGGTCTCAAACAACAATGGGAGTAAAACAAGGATGTCACTTGATTCCGTATCTGTTTTCCCTGTTTATCGACGACATCATTGACGATCTACCAGGTGGAACACTTCTGATTGCCTACGATGTTATCCTTTTTGCTTATTCACCTCAAACAATGCAACTAATAATATAATCAACCACCTTGTTGTCCACTACAAACTATGGTGTTTAAAAATAGTGGTTTCAGACTAGCTAGTGATGAAAAGTGGTATCTCAACAGCGAATCAATCAAAGTGGTGAAAGCATATAAATACCTTGATATAATGATAACAAATAATTTACAAATGGAAACCCATTTTAAGGAGAAACTTGCAAAAGCCAAGAGTTCAATTAGTGCTACTTGGGAAAAATGCTTTGCAAACAATCTTGCCAAAAGTTGTAGCTCTGTATACTGTTCAAAAGGAAAGTCTTTGGTTCGAGAAATTAAAGGAACTGGCTGATATAGGCTTGAATGTATCACTCAAGCGACTTCATCGGTACATAGAGCTACATACAGCGTTCTTCAACACAATCTTTGTGTAAGAAATTATGTAAGATTGATTCTATTCAAAAATTAATATCGGCCTCGGCCGCACCGAGACGATCTTCCAATAATTTGAACGCTTTGCAACATGTTGGTAAGAGACGACGTTATGCATTTCATTGGAAAGTGCCAAATCTTGAAAGAAGTGAGAAGAATCTTCCTTGGCAGTGATGTATTAAGTGATGCAGAGGTAATAGCTCTTCTTAAGTGTAATGGCGATGTAACACAGCTGTACTTCTTCTATTAAAAAAGCAATGTCCTATAGAATCCAAATCATTAATAAAGCCTTTTAATACCAGCCTAGCCAAAGAATTATGTTTACTGTTTCACATTTCTTCTTTTCATATCTTATATGATACAAATGTAACTATCTTTTTTAACTTTTAAAATATCAAGTAAAATATGTCAGTCGGGCAGAGGCCATTCTTAACAGTTTTATTATCTAAATAATTGTTAATTAATGTTTTGACAATTAAATAAATCTGATCTAATATAAATCTAAATGTAAAATCTTAACGTTTCGGACGAGATGTGTTCTCACTTCTCAGTTTTCTTTAAGGGATCGCCACAACATTTTATACTACGAGTAGAATTAAACATAATAATAATAAATAATGTTTCAAGTTTTTTATTCTATACTTATTATGTTATAAATGTATTGTTAAATAAATATTTTTACAATAAAAAGCGATCTGAATAAGCCGTATATACCCCGTTCTATTGTTCCTAATTCAACCTTCAGCGAAAATTAATATCAACATACATTCATTATTCTTCCTATTATTATTTTTTTTAAAACAAATTCAAAACATCTCTTAAGTCAACATACGAGTATTAATTACGTCAAATTTATGATCGGCGTCTTTTTTAATTAGCTTAGCACGTGATCCAGAAAAAAATGCGAACAAAGATAACTTGATTAATAATTCTGAGGAAAGAATGCACCGTATTAATAGTTAGGTAAGTGTTGGAAAAACAATTATAAATTTATTTACATATAATAAAAACGTGTGTGGTCTTAGTCAATAAACTTTAAAAGGACAAAGATAGTATGTGTCAGGTTGTAAGCAAGTCTTTCTTATTTTATTATAAAGTAGTACCAATTTTATTATACGCAAAATATGTTTATAAGATTGAAGAAGTATTTTGAATTAATGCAATGTTCGTTTCGTGGCACAAAAGTCAATGTCATACAAAGTCAAGTCATCATTGACTCATTGAATCAATACTGTCCTACCTACACTGCGTAATATATTTACATTATTTATGTTGGTTTGCACGTGAATATGTAAAAACAACCTGGATGGATAATCCAAGCCGGTTTTTGATTGTAAAATTATATCCTACTTAAAAATGTATTCTTAATCCGATAACTTGGAAAATACTTTAATGATAATTACAGTTGCGTAAAGTCAATTGCCTTGAAGTGTGCCATATTTGAAAGTGAAGTTTATAGAGGTTCAAGTGCAATGTGCTTTTAGAAATAAGTCTAATCATAATTAGTGGTTGTTTAGCAAATAGTTTTAATTGCCAAGCCTTATCAGTACCTTCAGGCCATTTACCTCAATTTTCAAGTATGAAATAAAAAACAAAGTTTATCATAAAATTATTCGCTTTCAATGCAAAACAGTTAATGTATTGAGTGGTGTAGGTTATGTTTGAAACGAAATCAAAAACAAAAGTTTTGATGGTTGAATTCAAAAATATAATTGACAATAGGTTAAGGTGACAATGAAAACATCGTAGTTTCGTAAAGAATTCATACAAAATTGGATCTACACATAGTGACTAGGAATAGATCTGTGGAGTTCAAGAGTAACATAAGCCTTATTCTTTAATGATAGGATTAGAATGTAGAAATATTAAATAAAACTCAGTATAAAGATCTATTTTAATCATACAGAGTTATTTGTTGACAGTTTTTTTTTTTAAATTAATATCAATTCAAGAAGAAAGAAAGGAAGGATATTTGAGTTCACGAAGTATCTTTTTTCTATTAAATTCGTGATGATTTTCTAAATCTATTCCTGTTGTTATTTACATAAAATGTCCGAAAAATCTACATAAGCCCTTAAAGAAACGTTGAACCATTTGTACTTAAACGGTTTTCAAAAGACAAAATGGATTGAAAGTTATTTAAGTTCTTGTAACGAATCCGTCGTCTAAACAATTTTATCATATCAACTTTTTGAAACATATTAAAAAATATACACCACAATAATGTTGAAAAGGAGTATTTTTTAAATTTGAACAGGCAGTCAAAATTGAAAATTTCCATAGGAAGTTATTGTAATTGAACTGATTTGTCGAATTGAAAATATTGACATTTCTCGACATTTCAAGGTCAATAGAGTAGATACAAGATTTTTAGAGAGATGTTTGTGCGTGTGTAAGTACGTTCAGGGAAGTTTTTTTCGTCGCTCATATCTCAAGAACCAGTGGAGATATCGACTTTAAATACATTTTGTTATACAGATAATAAATGCAGAAAGGACTCTAAAAAAAAAATAATTTTCACCTCGAATATTTTACGAACAAAAAACGTTTTTATCTCCAAAATAATTGTATGCAATGAAGGATAACGTTTTTGATATCTGATAAAATTTTTAAGAAAAATAGAATTAACAATTTTTCTACAAAAAACAACAAAATAAAATATTACTAAAAGTTGGTAAAAATTGGTTTTCGACTTAAATATTTTGTATAAGTTATAGATATGGGCTTCAAACTAGTTTCATTTAATAAAAAATATTATTTTCGACATTCAATAAATTTTGTATAAAATTCCGACAGTCGGTGAATAAATAAAGGTATTAACTTCAAAATGATAAAGAAGAAGGCAAAACGAATTAAAAGTATTTTTTTTATATTAAAAAAATATTAAAATAATGTTAAAAACGTGATTTTTAAAACTTCAGTAGATACTTAAGATCAAAGTCGAAATCAGTACCGATAAATTAACTCGTAAATTTATTTTCAAAACTATGAAAGTGTTATATTCAAGGTTTGCTCAAAACATTATAAATAGAGTCAAATAAAATGAAGGCTCAATTTTCAGAAACTAAGTAAGATATTAAAATTATTCAAACTGTATCAAGAAGATAAAGATTTGTACTTTGCAATACCACCATGCAATAAATTGTTAAGGGATATGTTGAGTTTTAACTTAGACTTAAAACACCGTTTTTGATTGTCTTTAGAATTTTTAAAGGGGCATATTTAAAAAAACCTGATGTGATAGACATATTTAAAGGCGATATTCAAATTCAGGATATCTTGTTAGCACAACTTAATAATAATTAGGTGGCGCAACAGTCCTTTGAGAACTAGGGCCTAGTGACTTACAACTCTCAACTATTCCTGTGTGCGAGTAATGTTGTCAGGGATGGAGGGACCTACAGTTTCAAGCCGAATCCCAACGGCTTATTTGAGAAAGCACTTTTTATGACAAGAATTATTCTTGGAGGATTTATCAATTCCTCTCAAGAGGCAGTACCCGTGAAAAAAAAAATATGTGAAGCACCACCTGCAAGAAAGTCTTAGAAATGGAGCAACTTAATAATAATAATATACAAACAAAATCGGCCTTCTCACTAGTCTTGTCGAAGAAGTATCCTAACGTTATCATAGCTCTTTTCCTAACTTAAATGTTTTCACCAAATTTAAGGTTAAAGATGAAAGAGCACGGTAGTGCTCATCGAAGTTTGGGCACTAGCCCCTCTTTACTGTAACATACTCTGTCGACTATCGACAGATAGTCTATAGCTATAGCTTCAGAACCATATCCTTGAATCTTCCACAAAAAAGGACTTTTGGTGCAAATAAATAATAAAAATCGAGAAATTGTGGTTTTGGATAAAGGGGGCTTGTTTAATTCTTGTGGAATCATGAAACTGAGCAAAGACAAAAACAGAAAACCCTAGATATTACAATAAAAGGGCGTGATATCCGCCCACTTTGAATATATTAGTTACTTTTACTTTACTTGTTCTTGAGATATGGATAACTTCAAATTAATTTTGTTTTACAGATAATAACAACGTTGCATAAAGGACTTTAAAAAAATTTTTGGTGGAAACAAAATATCTCACGATTTAAAAACGCTAGCGACTTCAGTTAAATTTTATATTATATAATGTAACCTGATACGAAATTAGTATAATTTTGGGAAACAAATCAATAACCGTTTTTTTTATAAATCAAAAAAACTGAAAAAAAAATTTGTTAACTCGAATATTTTACGAACGAAAAACCATATTAACACCAGAATAATTGTATGCAACAAAGAATAACGTTCTTGACGGTTTTTTTTTAACAAAGAAATGAAAACCTTAAAAATTGACAGTACTTGGCAACGATTAAAGTTATTGCCTACAAACTAAGTTTGTCTTATAGAAAATGTTTTCAACACTCATTAAAATGTTTAGAAAAATCAAACTGTCAGTTTTTTTTTAGAAAATATACTACGCAAATTGGTAAAAACTGATGTTTGATTCGAATATCTCGAGAATAGATGAAGAGCTTGACTTCAAAGTTTTTTAATTCTATGTACAATTTATTATAAACTAGATAATGTTCTTATACAATCCAATCGGTATTTTATTTTAAGAAATAAGAAACTTTCAAAAATGCTGCTAAAATAGATAAAAGTTGGTTTTTGAATAAAAATATCGGGAACAAAAACAGATATTGACATCAAATTTATTTCCATTAATTATTTTCATATGTTTAATATTGTTGGTAACTTTGAATATTCAATTGACAACTTTTTTTTACAAAACAAAACTTATAAGAAATGGGTTTCGACTCAATTATTAGGATAACAAAGAAATATGTTAAATCTCACACAAAATATTGTTATTAATATTTAGTTAAAGATTTACAAAAATCGACAGATAGGATCGGATATGAAGTTAACAGTGTGGGTCGCATCACAGCCTCTTTTTAGAATTGTCATCATTGGAACGCATAGCATGATTTGTAAGATCGGTCGGTAGTTATCTACAAATAAGGAAAAACATCAAAACCTTAATATTTACAATTCAAAACACGTGGGTTCCTCTCCAAAAAACAGACAAACCACAATAAAGACATATACATGTTAAAAAAAGCACTCAAATTCTGCTGTGAAAAGTAATGAGATATGCAGATGCGAAGTTTTAAATTTAACAAGGTTAAATATAAATTTATTTTAGCAGTGCGATATCGAAGTCACTCTTAGTAATGACAGGCATTTGTTATAGTAAATGGTAACTGACTAGAATTTAATGGATTATATTATGGAGTGATATAATTTTTCACCACGAACTCCAAACTTTATGAAAATATTTATGTTTGTTAAGAAGGCAGTTAGGTAGTGACACTTATTTTCTATACAATTTATAGTAAAAATCTTCTCTCATGTGCCTATGATAAGACCAATGGCATTGTTTTTATTTACATTAATGTAGTTATAGGATATTGGAGATTTTAAGATTAGTGTTTATGCCAAATAGTACCAAAACTAGAAGCTACAAAATGATAAAACCATTCCATTCATCGACTTATTAACAAAAATAAGTTCAACGATAAAGTTTTGCTTTTATAAAATGTATCAAAAGGCATTAAAGATCTACCCCAAAAATGTATCAATTAATAACCTAAAAACTTGAATGTGATAGTCTTATTGGTGAAGTTTACTGCATTTTAGAAAATATTGTCTAGGCAACATTTTAATTCATAATATCATCTTTTTTATTGTTTATTGTAATAAAAGACCCTCAATTCTCAGTGTCCTATGTGTTAAATATTAAATAACTTTATCTCCATCATCAGTATAGATTCGTTTATAAAACACTTAAAAGCCTACTTTATTATGCTATTTTGCGAGGTCTTTATCAACAAAAATAAAACCACCGCGTTCATTCACTCCTCGAACTTTTTGTTTCATTATCAATCAATTCATTGCACTTAAGTATAAGGTAGATTAAAAGCTAAAGAATTAACATTAAAACAAAAAGCAGTAAAATGTAAATAAATCAATCCATTGAAATAATTTGCACCACCCTCAAATTAAATGCTTTACGAGCTTACTACAAAATCTCAATTCAACTTATAGTGGCCTTCCGGTTTCTATATTCTGAACATCCTCAATGCTTATCACGTTTCACGTACCGAATAAATTCCTACCTATAAGCCCAGAGTCGCACCCGTGATTGTATGGGCAAGTTCAAGTATAACCAAGTCTACTGATTCGCCAATTTACTCCCTTAATCAACGATGAAAACAAACAATTTATTGGCAAACTATTTGCTATAGAGCTCGAATAATTATTATTATTATATTATCTTTGTGCACTTAGTATTGAACCTGAACAAAATAAAAAGAAGTAAAACAGTAGCCTCAAATAAAAGAAGTAAACATTAATAATAATTATTATTGCAAAACCGAAAAACCTATTTTTCGAGGCGAACATGAGATACCAGAATCACGAGGTAAACACTAAAATCAGCAACTTAGTTTGTCATGGAATGGTCGAAATGGCGTTGGTGGCGGTGCGTGGCGGCGGCGGTGATTCCTTTCATTGTAACGCCATCTGTTTGCATTCAACTTAAACATTTAACCGTATAAAATTTAAATTGCTCTCATTTTTCTTTGTTTTATTTGTACTTTATTTTAAAGACAAATATACATATTGTTAATATTTCTGAAAATTAAACACAAAAACCTTTATAGGTTATATGTATGCTTATGCATAGTGCATGTACCTTGTGATTGGAGTCTACACATTTTCAAATTGTAATTAAAAATATAAATCTAAATAAACAATTTTGAGTAAATAGACACGTGATAGCGGTGAAGCTTCTTAAGGTTGAGATATTGCGGATGTTCGTGCGAGCTATTTAACTGCGAAGAAGTGGCGTTATTTGCATAACTCTGTTCTCTTATAATGTGTAAATTAAAACCTTAAATCACCAAAAATGTCTTGTGCGTCTTGTGCATTCCAATTAAAGACATGTTGAAGAACAAGAAAACCATCCATACATTATATACATAAATAAATTCACAAGAAAAAACTAAGATTGAAATTATTTTTCGACACAAAAAAAGGTGATTCAAATTTTCCTGACAACTACAGAAGGGTTTCTATTCTTAGTACCTTACCAAAGATTATTACTTCAATTCTGTACGTAAGGCTTATCAAGTGGATTGAGAACACTAATCTTCTTGGCAAGTTTCAAGCAAGTTTCAATTATGGAAGTCTATTGAAAAAAAGAAGAAAATATACGCTTGTTTTGTAGACTTCAAAGCAGCTTTTGACAAGGTTAACAAACCGGCTTTGATGTATAAGCTTTCATTACTAGGAATCTCCCGGAAATTTTTGATAATGTATTTCAAACTTCTGAAGTCATCTAGCGCCTCGGTTTGGGATGGATTAGAGTTTTCAGACTAGTTTGAAACGACATACAGCTGGTGTTCCCCAGGGCTGCATTCTAGGCCCAATAGTGTTTGCTTTGTTTATTGACGATATCTGTGATGTACTTTTCAGGAGCAGTACTCTTCCCTGATATTCAAGTAAAAGTTTTGCTCTACGTGGACGATTTAATTTTACTAGCTGACAATTTGTTCACTTTGCAGCTTCAAATCAACAAATTAAATTCCTTGAATGTAAATAAAAACTAAACTTAAATAATGATTTTTGAGGGCCATGAAAGAGGAAGACTTCCCGAAGAGAATTGGTCGTTCAACAATGTCTGTATTGAGGTAGTGAAAGAGTTTCAACATCTCGGAGTTTTGCTAACGCATAATTCAAATTTTTAGAAGCACGCCAAACAAAAAAGCAATGAAGCTAAGATAGCTTTAAGTTTGACATGTCCAAAGTTTTTTGGAAATCAAAAAATTGATCTAGTGTTTCAAATACCACGTGTTTCAAGCGACTGTCAACACATGCTCGTGCTATGGGGTAAAGATTTTTTGTTACTTGCCTATCAAAGCGTTTGAAGCACTTCAAATTAATTTCTTTAAACGCTTATTTAAATTACCAAACTCAACATCAAGGAATGGAATCAGCTAGCCATCTCCGATGATACTAACCTAAACATAATGGAGTCTAATGTGGATGAATGGAATCTTATGTTTTTCAATGTTACTGCTGAAAACAACAACATTCAGGAATACTTATACCTCAATTAACAGATTCCATCAGAAACAAACTGTTTCAATAACGAATTGTCGAAAAAAGCTATAAGCCTTATCTATAGAACACGAGTTGAAGTCTTGAAAGGTAAACATGCCTTAAATTTCCGACATTCTAAACTTAATACATTCCACTTGGACTAGTTACTGTAATTTAAAACTTTTATATTTGTATGTTTGAAATTGTACTAAAATTGTTGACTTTCAATATTTCAAATCATTTTCAAATTGGAAAAAAATGTATAATCTTTTATTTTTGTTTGTATTAAAAATAACCTTTTAAATATTGTTAAAAATAAATTAATTATTTAGTTTATTTATTTTACTTTATGTATATTTTTTTTTCATTATAGAATATCAAATCAGGTAGCCGACAGGATTGCCATGTCGGCTTATTTTTAAGTCTATGAATATTGTTAAATTTTAATAAAGAAATAAAGAATTTAATAATAATAATAATACCCACGTAATTCAAAAACATTCCTTTAAATTTCAAATTGTTTACGAACTTTACTTTACTTTTTATTAATGTATGTAAACTACTCTTGTCTTGCCAGAATCTTAATTTTGATACATAATACAAGAAACTCTAAAATTCAAATCTATTCTGCTCAGAAGATCAGTTTAACTTATGTACATCTATTCCATTATAAAGATAAAAGTGACAACTTAATTCATTGGTAGCAAAAATCAAAGAATTGATTGATCTTAGAGCTGATAATTATGTATGTATTTGGTTTAACATTTAATACTAATCTTGCAGAACATTCAAGCGCTTTAAAAACTTCTTATTTTTACACATATATTTTTCTTATAGCGTAAGGGAGACTAATCGATGGACGATTGTATTTATCCTTTGAAGATAAATGTTAAATTCTTAAAGAATCAACACATAATATGTGTAGCCAATCACACTGATCGGCAATGTTTTCTTTTTCTTCAAGGTTTTGATGGCCTTTATTCAAATCCGACTTCCAAATTAATGTATTAAGCCAGGTTTTTGAGATATTACTTTTTTTAAATTCGGAAAAATATCTTAATTTATGCAGTATTTTTTTTTTTCAATAAAATCCGTGATGGTTTTCCAAACCTATAATCCATTTCTTCAATATTAAGTTAAAATATTTATATTATTTCATACAATATTCGAAAAATCTTCACAAATCTTTAAAGAAATGCTAAAGCATTTATGCTTATTCGATCTGAACAGATAAAGGCAAGACAGTTTGAAGAATGTTTTGCTCTTGTAACGAATCTGTTGTCAATTTTACTATTTCAAGTTTTGAAATATATTAAATATATAAAAATAACTAGCTGACCCGACAAACGTTGTGTTGTCATATAAATAATTTCTAGAGAATATTTGGCTGGAAATAAATAACTTATTGTAAGTGTGTAAGGATGTGATATATAAGTGGGAGAGGTATAGAGCACTGTAAAAGGTGATAAAATATTAAAATAAAAAATCACCAAACAAATTTTTTTTAATTTATTAAAATTAATTCTTTAAAATTATATACATATCGCTAATTATGACAATACTACAAAAAACCAATATCAATTCTTTAATGCAACAGAGTGTACAATATTTTTTGTGATGCCATCTTTCACCAATACAAACAAACTGGATGGTTTGCCCACTGAGAGCACGCCACGTATAATTGTCCGTGTGAAAAACATGAAGTGCTCAAATGTAAGCCGCAGACAGACATCGTTTGGCCTTGAGACTTATTGCTAGTTATTGCAAATGCCAATAATTGGAAATTGAAGGCGTTTGAATTAAATTGGCACATCTGTGGAATCGGAATCGCGTGCCGTTGCACAACCGTGGTGGGTTCAAATGACAAAAATATGACCGGAGATCCAACCTTCAGTTGTAAATTTTGCGGTTGCCTGTTAAATCTAATGAGTTCAAAAACTCAGCTAGATAATTTACAGCTTCGGTAGTATCACAAACTGTATCAATAGATTTGTATGATCCTAAGTCTCCATGGCAACAAATGTTGTATCTTGAGATTTAATTCGTTGACATCCACATTTTTTGCTGCTAAAATTGTTCTTTCTGCCGGTCACTCATGATTTATATATTTTCTCTGTACATCGGGATATATCTGGTCAATGAGATCATCTTGTGAATCAATAATCTAGCAGAAATCGACCGGTAATTTTATGCATCCAGTTTCATCTGTAGTAACTTTTCCGTCGCCTATATCTATCAACAGTTGTTTTGAGAACGTTTCAGCGGATGGATCTTGAAGCATTTGAACACGCATATTCACTTTCAGTTGCGATGATTTTAAGCACGCGTTGATCTCATCAGCGTACGTTGAACGCGGAATAACGGGAAGTGTTTGTCACAAATCACCTGAAAGGAGTAACAGAGTGCCGCCAAATAGTCTGTCATTGTTTTGTATATCTTTCAATGTCCTGTTCAACGCCTTAAGCGAATGTTTGTGTGCCATAGTGCATTCATCCCAGATGATAATTTTACACTTTTTTAGCAAGAATTAGCGAAATAAGGAATGTTTTGTCAGTTCCACCTGGTACATCAAAAAAAAAAAGAATCCATCTTGTCCAGCCGAAACTGCGAGCATGGTGTGGTCATAAATGGTTCTTTGTTCTGCATTCATTAGTGGGACATTGCGAGCAACAATCGCTGCCATTCCTTTTTTTTTTTTTGGTTGGTTAATGCATACCGAACTGACTGAGTGGTAAGTTGGCAATGATAATGCAAAGATCCTCAATAGCAATCAATGCTTCATTGTACATATAGCGTCACTGAATACTATCGTAAGATCGTTGCACCGTGTACGATGTTGATGCAATTAAACCATAACAATTAGGAATATAAAAATTAGATAAAAACCTATTCTCAGACCTACCAAATATATATACAAAATTTCATTGAAATATGTTAAGCCGTTTCGGAGAAGTATGGCAACTAACACTGTGACAGGAATATTTTATATATTAGATGTACAAAATGGGTATTTTTAAAACTTTAGTATAATTAAAATTAAAATTTGGATTCGAAATCAATTAAAATTTTTCATATAGAGTAAAGATTCATATCATAACTAATAAGAATTTCCAGAAACTAAAAAAAATCGTCATAAAATGTATTGTTAAGAGATATTTTAAGTTTTACTTCTTTTTTTTTGTGTTTTAAGCATTTTTAAAAACCTTTTGTGATGGGAAAATATAATATAATAATAAAAAAACGCTTTACCAAGATTTTAGAAGGTAATCAAACACAAAATCTCTGTCATAGTTTCAAGTAATTTTGGTACAACTATTCTCATATTTATATTATTTGATGTATGTACCGATCCAGACTTAAAATAAAGACGAGTTCTTGGACACCGTTTAAAAGTGTTCTTTAATGTTATGTAAAGGAGGCTGACAAATTTAAAATAACGTAATAATTAACCTTATTAACATATTTCAACGGCTAAAGTAACAATTTTAGTTATTAGATTTTTTTAAAACACTGTTTTCCAAAGCAAGATATGGTCTGACTATTTAATTTCACTAGATATGACAGCATTGCAAGATTTCAACAGTTTTCTAAATATGCTCAATTGCTTAAATGCAATAGTTTAGAAGGGTTTTGGCTGAATTTCATGCAGAAATGTTAAAAATTGTTTTGAAACGTAGTTTTTTTTCAACAATAATATATTTTATTCTTGTTGCCATTTCTATAAATGTGAAGAATGCTACAAAAACATACATAGATGCAAAAAGCCAGAAAATGAGAAAGGAATTGAAGACTACAGGAATTCAAAGCAAACTTAAGTTTATGTTAAGAAAATACAAAATTCTGCTTTCTCAGAATATTATATTAAATTGACCATCTCAAGGTTGCTTGTTAAGAATCTGAATATTAACTATTTCAGAAAATATCTCATCAAAATAATATAAAGCATTACTAAAGTTTTTCAAATTTTAAATTTTGTAAATACCTTTAAGATTATTACAAATATTTTAGTTGTTTTTGATAGACAAACTGATTTCTGAATGAATATTGTTAAATTACTAAAAAATCAGTAGATGAAATCTTTTCTTCTACAACTCAATTGTATGAGCTTTATGGTGAGACTGGAATAGACCTGGATTTCCGATTCATATTGTGTCCTCAAGTAAAGTAGTACTTTTAACCACAAAGCAGAAATTTTATTTGTATATGTATATGTATATAATAAATAAATAATTTTAACTATAAGGGGACTTATTTTAAGATCTCATTAATGTTAGAGTATTTCTTAATAATGTCAAATAGAACTAGAACTTACTCATATTGCACTTAAGCAGCATTTTGCATTTTTGACTTTTGGGTAAACATAACTTAGAAGAAAAAATTGTTTTCTACTTTTTTCATAAAAAAAAGAAAAGTTTTTGTATAACTTTCGTTTTTGTTCAGTTCGCAAAAAATATGTAAAGCTCTTTCGCTTATTTATTCAACTATTTAGTTGAAGGAAAAGAATTTAAGTGTGTTATTAAGTTAATAAATATAAAATAAAATAAGTAAGTAAGTTAATAGACATTTTTGATATCATTTAAGCATTTTAAGCGCTCTTGATTTAGCTTGTGAAAAGTTGCTATAAATAATAAAATGTACGTATATATATTCCAATTCGGTTTAGTTTAAGTAACTTTCTAAATTTTGAAGAATAGTAGAAATTGAATGTGATGTGCCTAAAAAGGTTATCACAAATTTTGAAAGTGAACTTATTTTTATAAAGTTAAATATTTTTCTCAACGTACAAGGTCAGTATGGGTTATAAAGGTTTTCCTAGAAATAAATAATATAAAGACTGAAATATAATAACAGAAAATTTTGCATTTTGTTTTATATGAACTTACGTTAATTAGAACTCAAATAAGAGGTTAGATTTTGATATTAAACAATAATTCATTAGCTCAAATGCTTAGTTTTACTCTACTGCTGGCAAAAGGCGGGTGTAAATTTTTAGTCAGGGGGTTGATCAAATACTTACCACAATGCCTTTCGAAAGCACCACAAAATAAAATGCACGACTGGGTGGCACGAACTTGCTCTTGTATCCAAAGAGTCTATTCAAAAATATTTCCTGTATTTTAAGATTAAAAAATGTACCTGCAAAAAAATTTATTTTCAAAAAATGCCATTTGATTTCTCAAAAAAACTTTAATTTCTTCAATTTTTATTTGAAAAGATCAAAAGAAAAGAAAATCAGTTTTTTTTTAAATTCATTTTTTATATATGTATGTATAAAATTTTTCAATTTTAGTTTAAAAACATTTTTGGAATGAATTTATTTAGAACTTAATAATATACGTTTTATATTTTAATTTCGTAAAAAAATGATGACCATTTTCAAGATATCGAATTTCCAAAAAAATGTTTACAATTTTTGGGAGAATCAAAAATTAAAACAATCGCATTTATACTCATGAAACATAAAGAAAAATCAAAAAATCGTGCGATTTTTATTTGATTATGTTCGAAAACTCGAAAATTGAATCAAAAAGCATCATTTTTTTCGCGCGATTTTTATTTCATAACTTTCGAGGTTTAAGACCAGTAGCTAACATGTCTCTTTAATTTTTGTTGTTGGAAATTCATTCCCTCTTTATAAAGGGTAATGTTTTAGCTATTATTTTTTTTGCAACACTGGTTTAAACAGCTGATGCCCGTTTCGTGTTTTGTTTCACTGTCAAACATCTTCAGTTTTAACCATGAATCGTCTTACAAACGAACAACGCTTGAAAATTATTGAATTTTATTATCAAAATGCGTGCTCTGTTAACAAAGTTCATTGCGCGCTTCTTCGAGCGAGCGACGAAGCTCATTTTTGGCTCAATGGGTACGTAAATAAGCAGAATTGTCGAATTTGGAGTGAATATGAGCCAGAAGCATTGCAAGAGCTAAGAATGCATCCACAAAAAGTCACAGTTTGGTTCGATTTATGGGCTTGTGGCATCATTGGACCGTACTTCTTCAAAGATGATGCGAATCGTAACGTAATGATATCCAACTTTTTTTTGCCCAAAATGCAAGAGCTTGACTTGCATGACATGTGGTTTCAACAAGACGGTGCCATATGCCACACAGCACGACCAACAATAGACTAATTTAAAGGCGAGTTCGGTGAACATTTTATTTCACGTTCGGGACCGGTCAATTGGCCACCTAGATCGTGTGATTTAACGCTTTTAGACTATTTTTTGTGGGACTATGTTAAAGCTCAAACAAGCCCGCTTCAATTGACGCATTGGAAGACAACATTGAAGCATTTATTCGTGAGATACTGGCCGAAATGTTGGAAAGAGTATGCCAAAATTGGACTAAGCGTCAATTTGCATGAAATAATCTTCAAACATTAAACTATATGGACCGTACTATCGATTCAAATAAAAAATCATGCATTTTTCTGAATTGTATATGTGTTTTTTTTATGAAAAACTTTCCTATATATCACCCTAATATAGGTTTTATATTTAAATTTCGTAAAAAAATTATGACCATTTTCAAGACATCGAATGTCAAAAAAAAGTGATTAAAAAAAGCATCATTTTCTTACGCGCGATTTTTATTTCATAACTTTCGAGGTCTAAGAACAGTAGCTTACATTTCTCTTTAATTTTGTTGTTGGAAATTCATTCCTACCTTATACTATCAAATATGTACTAATTTGTCATAAGAAAGTGCAGCTAGTTCTCACTTAATGAGAATAAAGGCCCGTAAGTGAGAACTTAGGCCCTCAGTGGACATATGTATTTCCTTTGGACTTATATCCCTGCACAAGTGAGAACTTAATCCCTCAGTGGACCGAGAAGGCTCTTCAGTTAGTGATTGCAAAATTCCATTTGTGAAATATTAATGCACGTATCATTAAAAACGACTTCTTTAAAAGCTATTAAAATTGAAACCTCTTATTGGAAAATCCTATATTTTACGTGTGCTTAAAAATAAGAAAACTTGTAAAGCATATTCTAAAAACACGCAATATAACATTTAATAGAATTGTTATTAGTATTTACTTACACCCTTTGTTAATAGTTTTCAATTAATAACTCAATTAAGTCACCCCGAGAAAAATTTTGTAAGATCAGCTAGATTTTTGATTAAGATTCAAAAACAGTCAAAGCAGGTTGAGATTCTAATACCTTCTTTTGTTTATTTTCATTTCCAAGAAAACTTATTACAATAAATCAACACTAATACTAATGACAATTTATTTATGCTGGTGCAATGACTCGCATAAATATGTTTGTCTTATTCAACAATACACTACCCATGTCATCGAGATACATATTTGAAATTCCGAAAAACTTGTTTCGGAAGGAAAATCCAATATTTCTGTGGACCAGATACTCTGGGATACGAGCAGCTTTTAATTTGCAAAACGATCGAGTTCTTTAATAACAGACGTAGAGAATTTTTCCCTTGATCATAGTCATAGTCATAGACGCAAATTTGTAAGCACGTATATGTAGCACGAAGTCGTAAGTCTTACTCTTGTATCATTAATGACGACTGATAACATTAAGCACACGCCACCCGCCATAGCCACCTTCGGCGTCGTCGTCGCTCGCCGTGCCATGCCGGCCGGCAGTACTATAGAGTAGTGTCATTAAAGATTAAGATTTCTATTTCTTGGGATTTTTACTCGCCCATTAAGTTAAGACAACATTTTGTTAACCGACTCTCTGTCTTGTTTAGCAATGTTTTTATTATTGAGTTAATATATGTAATTGTTTTTGTTGTTCCTTTTGTATTTTGCATTAAGTAGATAGATACACAATCGAAGTTCTCTTTCTCGCAAAAATAATGAAAAAATAACATTCTCTGGATTTGGTGGTTTTTAAGTTTTCTACTTTACCTGAAGTTAATTCAGTTTCCACCTGTTGCTTGCACGATTTGAACGCAGTTTTCCAAGCTCCAAAATTTCGTCTTCATTTGCGTTTTGCGTACTAATTTTAAAAGTGGACGAGTTTTTGACTTAAATTTTGCTCTAATTTTCACGGGAATTCGAGAGCATCTTATAATCGTATTTGAATTTAACGATCGGTTTAACGGCCGCTTTAAGGCGGGAAAAGGATTCTTAGTTGGGTTCGTTTGTTTTTTTTTTTCGGATTTAAGTGTGCGTTTGAAAACAAAAAGAAAAACATAGAAAAATGGTGATTTTGAAATGTGCAACGGTTTTTATAGCCATTTTGATACAAATTGTTCCGATTATCACAACAACCAAGCTTATAATACAACAGGAGGGTGAGGAAATTCAGCCTCCGGTTCAGCATTTTTTGCAAACTACTAATGGAACCGAGTTTCCCCTTCTCATCACCGAAGATCCATTATCTTCAACAATATTTCCGGATGATCTAACTGAAGCTCCATTGATATCAGAATCGATAGTTTTAGGTGCGACAAATGGTACTAATTCTTTACATTCATCCGATGATGTTGGCAAAGAATCTAAAATAAATTTTGCACCACGTTCCTATGTCCCACAAATGAATTCGACTGTGAAGCCGCCGCCGCCGATATCTACGGAAACACCCAACGATGGACCAACTATAGTAATAAGCCTATCGACCAATAACGGAAGTGAAGCTGTTTTAACGACGGCAACCGAAGAATATGAACACGACGCGCATGGACTTATTCCAAGTGCTAAAGTCAATGCCAGCATTCATTTGTCCAAGCCAACAGGAGAGATCATCTTCAGGTTAGTGACATTTTATTGACTTGCATAGTTGATTTCCTTCAAACTTCAATGTATCTATTATCAGACAAAGTAAAACCTTGGTTTTTATTTTTTCAAATACAAAATTAAAACGATCGGGCTTAAGGCCGATATAATGTGTAAGGCTTGTGACTTCTCACATGATGGGCGCATTATAGATTTTGTCGTCATAAATACACGGTTGGGTATTTTCTTGTTCTATTACACATTACATTTGACTTTCTATATTCTGGAAGTCCTTGAATTTCTTTTAATTAATTCGCAGGGTTTTTACTAAAGTAAGAAATTCCTCATTATGTTATATAGAAATATGCATACAATTATAAGCAAATAAACACTGAATAATATTATGAGATAATTTGATAGCTATTTAAATTCTAGCTTTAATCGGTTTTTATAAAGTCTGAACTAAATAGTTGAATTGTTGTGAATGAAAAAGAACACCTGTGCAATTATAAAATATTATGAAAAAAAAAATAATTTAATTGCTAAGTGTATTCAAAAGTCTATATGTACGCCAGATTGTTAGTTTAAGTTTAATTACCACCATGTTTGTCGGCAATTCAAAGTCCTTAAACAGATTCAATTTCTTGCAGGACTGAGCTATCTTAGGTTGAAATGGGGCTTTTTAAAAAGAGAACAGTTAATCCCGGTCTTATTTGTAAAGTGTTGGCTTTTTTCTTAACCCGTCCTTAACTTATCGTTCCATACCTGACAATATTACTTGCATACAGGAATGGTTAAGAGTTGTAAGTCACTAGGTCCTAGTTTTCAGTGGACTGTTGCGTCATCTTATTTATTTAATATAAACTTATCGTTCCCATTCATTGGTCAAATTTTGCATTGCATTATATCTTCAAAGTAAAGAAAGATGTGACATAAAATCTAAGTTTACTTCTGTGCTAATGACTTATGATTTCATTTCCTTTTTCGATTAAAAATACGAAAAAGATTCTTTTTCTTAGCTAAAAGATAATAATAAATGTATTCATAAAAGTAAGAAATATTATATTATCTATCAAATTGAACTTTAAATAGACATATTAATCAATGAAAGAGAATTCTCTCTATTAAATATCTTTAAAAATAAATCAAACAAAAGATCGATGTTTGATTCAAAATACAAATGATTGTGATTTATGAATTGTTGAATAAATTTATAATAATATCAGGTAGAAATAAAATATTGCACCTATGCCAATATACTAGATGAATCAATTAAAATTATTTACATAAATATTTATTTCCGAGATTAATGTCATAATAAGAATTATAATTTTATAAAAAATATTTTGTATATTTTGATTTATGTGATAGGCAATTGAAAATTACTAAAGTTAAATTTATTAAAGTTTTTTTGAATAAAAGAATGAAACTCCCACAGCTTATTGTAAAATTTCTATAATTTAAATAATAAAAGAAATTTGTATATACAAATTTGAATCTATTTTCTAATATAAAGTTGTTCTTTTCAATCTTCTATTTATTAATCATAGCAATACTAATATATGTAAGTTAAATAATATTAAGTAAACTTATTTTGTATAAAGATTCATACATGTATAGTGTTTTAATTAAGTTTTTTTTTGTGGAACAATTTGAACTAATTTTAAATCAATAATAATTATTATATCATTTCCTGTTAGCTTTTGCTTCAGGTGTAAACTATTATTTGCATTTATGTACATACATTTTTCGTACTATGATCTAGCAAAGTATTGGAAACTTTCTTAAACCTTTGAATCTTTAAATCACATACAAAAGTCAACGATTTCCTTAGCATGTATATATGACACTCAACTTATTTCCAGGTGTTTTAGAAGAAACAAATAATTAAAGTCAATTGAATAAAATTCAAATCAATTTGTTATTTGAAATCCCCTCCTTGTTAACATAACTGAAGCAGATCTTAACTAGTTAAATCTTATTTTAGTTTGCAGAACTAAATTGATATTGCCTCGTATGTTTTAGAAGCCTTATAATAATGATGCGACATTATTTATCCTACATTCGTTGAAATTAGTATTTCTAAATTATAATTTACAATTATACTTACATATATCTTTGTATGTACTTGCATTTTTTATTCATTCCGTGGTTTAAAGTTAAAGAAATCAAATTTATCTTTTTTTAGGAAGTTTAGAAGAAAAAATTGTTATTTTATGCGTTTCATGTTGCAAACCAAATTTCTTGCTTTTAAATAATTATTTATTAAAACATGCAACATAAAATATAGACTTATTCGTTTTGTTTTTTCAAGTTGGAAGTCCTGTCATTTAATGTGTCATTATATTAGTTGAATGTTTGGACATTTACAATATTGGATTGCTTAAAAATTGATTAAAATTTAATAAAACTTTACTTAAACAACGTAGCCACTTTTCGCACACTATGCGATTATTATGATTGAAGAGTTTGGGAGCGTTACCGATATCGAGAAGCCTGTACATTATCTCAATGCACTTCCAGTTAAAAATATTGCTGCTGCAAATGAAAGTGTTGCTGATAATTTGAATTTATCACTGACTTGGACAATATGTGGTCCCAATAAGACGGAAAAATAAGCCACACAACATGACCAATTTTGGATTTATTTCGTAAAAAGTTCCCTTGTCGTGTATTTTCAACTTATGGCTGCGATTCCGTTCAAAATGTGCGAAAAATTTGCGAACAAGTTGTTAAAAATTACCTTAAAAGTATCAAAATGTTCTGTTTCGAACTAAAGAGACGTTAAATACCAACATTACACAACTTATGGCCGAGGTACCGCCCAAACGTATGAAGAAGTGGTTGAAAATTCCCTCAAAATAATTACAAGCTACAGCCATTTCATTGATACATAGTTTGTCACACTCAATGGCAAAGCCCCAACTTTATATGGAAATCAAAAATTATCATTTAAAAAGCTGTGTGCGTTTTATTTAATTTCACTGTTGAAAAAATGAATGGCCCTGATTTGAAAATAAAACAATTTGTTTGTCTTGCTGAAAATTCTAAAAATATTTCCATGCAACCTTTTAAAGCATTAACCACAACATGCAAGCTGCTAAGAACCTCTGCATCTTAATAGTTGCATGATTCTGTCTTCTAACATTTTATAGATATCCTATATTAAACCAGATATATTTCAAGCACTTGGATGCTAAATAAATGATAAAAATATGTAACTTCAGGAGCACCCACAGAATATGCATACGTACCTATATATTAACAATCAATCACTTTTCCTACTAACAATTCTTTCCTTCTTATATTAAGGACATTTTTATTCGGATTGCATTTAATAGACCTTTAATCCTTCACACATATATAAATGTATGTAGTAAATATATATAGGACTATATTGATATTCGAAACGTATTTACGTATTTATCTTCTTAAATTCATATTAATATCAATGTGTTTTATTTTTTCCGACGCAAAAATTATTTTTTTTTTGTCAGAAGAAAAATTATTATTTTAGTGCAAAATAAAAATAATCCATAATTTTTACTTAAATGTGCAATAAATCAATTTTTGCATACTCATTAAAATAAAATGATGTTAAAATTAAAGTACTTAATTCATTTTATTTGAAAACGTTAAATACTATAACGCAAGTTGACAATGATGCATGAAAAGTTAAATCTTATACTTAAAAATTAACATCTTAAGCTGAGATCACACGATTGTTCAAATGTACCGATTTCGGGCGAAATTTTTCTGTACACATTTGGTGACAGAAATTTTGTGTACCGAAAATATTTTTAGGTGTTCACACGATTGGTGTATTTTAGCCAAATATTTTCTGCGCTTATTTGTGCACTGCAAGAATATAACCGATATCTGTACAACCCTGTCAAACGATCTGGCATAGCAAAAATAAACACCTGATTGATTGTGTATATGTTTGGTAATATACAAATAATTGAATTTAATTAAAAAAATACAAAATAAAATAAAATTAAAATGATGTCCATACGAAAAAAAAAAGAAAATAGCTGCCATAATGTGCATTTGTGTATATTTAATTGAAAAACAACAAAAAAATAAGAGAGTCACGGAAGCGAAGTGTTTGGGTGCGAGATTGGCTCCTGAGAAGGAGTACTGATGGCGCTTGTGTAAAAACTTTGGTTTAGTTCCGAGAAATCGAAAATCGAAAATCAGAAATTTGTATTTAAAAATTTCTTGGGAAAGAATGAAGCCACTTTTAATGATCTGCTTAAATTAGTTTCTCCACAAATCAAAAAAATAACACCAACATGCGCCAAGCTATCTCAGCAAATGAAGAATTGGCAGTCATGCTAAGTTTTTTAGCTTTTGGAGACAGCTTCAAAAGCTTATCGGTTCACTTTCAAATAGCACCAAATACCATATCTTTGTTTGTGCCAGAAGTGTGCAAGGCCAAAAATTAATATTTAAAGGTATACTATACGTAATCATATTTAAAATGTATAAATTCATATCACATTACGCTCTTGCTAGGTTCCAAACAATGAACAGATGTGGATTGAAATTGTCCAAAAATTTAATGCGAAATGGAATTTTCCCAATTGTATGCACTTATCTGCTTTGATTGGTCACTATGATCGGTCATTTAGTGGCAGAACAAATTATCTGCACATTTAAGAATTTTGTCTGTCTCCATCGGTGTATGAACAGTTCACACGATTGGTACAAGACAGCTCATTTTTATCTGCCTATATGCCAAAAAAATTGTCCTATCTGCCTTATGCCCAATATTTTCTGCCATTCACACGATCTGTACATACAAATGGACAAAAATCGGTACATTTGACCAATCGTGTGATCTCAGCTTTATTCTAATTCAAACAATTGTATTGGAATTCAATCTTTTTTTTATTTTCTTAAAAAAAACACACATTCTGTGTGCGTCAACTTAACGACTAAGGATATTCAAAGCCATTTCACATCATGTTTACTTCTTCTTGGACACACCAACAGTGCGACCACGACGACCAGTTGTCTTTGTATGTTGACCACGAACACGGAGACCCCAGTAATGACGCATACCACGATGGGCACGAATCTTCTTCAAACGCTCCAAATCATCACGGAGTTTTGAGTCCAATGACGGTGAAGTGCTGGTACTTGCCATCGACAACATCCTTTTGTCTGTCGAGGAACCAGTTGGGGATTTTGTAGTGCCTTGGGTTTTGGATGATGGTGACAATTTTGTCGACCTCTTCATCTGAGCACTCTCCGGCGCGCTTGGTGAGATCAACGTCGGCCTTCTTGAGTACAATGTTGGCATAACGACGACCAACACCCTTGATGGCAGTCATCTTGCGTTTACCATCAATGTTCGTATTCATGATACGAAGAATGTGCTGAAACTTCTCAGGAATAACGAGAGACATTTTGCCTCAGAGTTCACCGAATTCCTTCAAACAATTGTATAACAATAGATATAACTCATGACCACAAATAAAATCTTTTATCATGTGTAAAACTATTACATTTTATGTTTTCACTAAGCGAATTAATAAGAAAGCTTTTGGTATTATAAATTTATATTAACTGGTTAATTGGACTATAAGTACCATTGTTGGATTGACTATTTCTTAAATTAACGATGCAAACAGTAAAATTAAAGCAATTCAAGACTGATGAGGATGATATAGACCCATTTAAGATTAACATAACAGAATTGCGAATACTCTCAGTGATTTGTCAATTAAGGGAAACCAACAAGTTTAAGTCTATCAGAGTAAGGTGGTAGAATTTCTCTATTGGACCATGAATACAGGCGTAAGGCAAACCTTAAAAAGCTTTATTGGACACCTTCTAGTCTATTAATACATATCGTGTAATGAGGGGCCCAAATAATGCATCTTATTTAAGGATAGATCTTACAAATCATAAAGTGTTTTTATAGCATAAG
Source organism: Eupeodes luniger (assembly GCA_951509635.1). NCBI lineage: Eukaryota > Metazoa > Arthropoda > Insecta > Diptera > Syrphidae > Eupeodes > Eupeodes luniger. The sequence continues at coordinate 46,818,302 of OX608075.1, forward strand.
GATCTTGGAATTCTCGACTTAAACGTTTAATAAAACCTAATGATTTATTAGCTTTTTTATAATGAAATTTATGTCATTGAATTCTGTAAAATGGAAGGAAGGTCATTTGTAAATAAAACGAATAACAGTGGACTCAGACGGATTCCCCGTGGAACACCGGACTTGACTACAACACTGTAATATCTGTCAGTTAAGTATGATGAAATCCAAGAAATAATCTTATCATTAAGTCAAATTTTCTCCAATTTTCTTAAAAACACAGCATGTCTTAGTTTGTCAAATGCCTTACTGAAGTCCGTAAATACACAGTCGACTTGTAGGTTTCTTGCGAAGGCGTCAATACACTTTGCTCTTGTTAGAAAGATGGACCATTAAGATTTAACACTATCTATTTACTGATTTTAAAAATGTTTAATAGGTAGTTCAGGTTAATTTTATGTAAAGGATGAACTTAGAATAATTTAACTTAGAGTAAACTTTTACATACTTTGTTTACCTAACTACTAACTACTTTGTTTACCTAACTAACGTCCTCTTTATAATCGCAAATAGTCTATTTTGAGCTATTTTAACTTCCCAGGTAATCGAATCGATTTGTCGAATTAAAAATTTGAAAAAAAATTCAATCAAAACTTTTGTCACCTCAAATATTTTTTAAACAAGGAATGACATTACTTCCAAAATAAATGTATGTAACATTTTTATCATCTGGTACAATTTCAAGAAAAGTCGAATTGACGCTAAAGATTGGTAAAAATTGATTTTCAACTGTTTCATCTTATAAAGAATATTCAATTAATCCAATTGACAGCTTTCTTTAAAAAATAAAAACCTACAAATATACATGTAGTACCGAAAACTATTAAAAATTGATTTTTTACTCATATACTTCGGAAATAAATAATGTTGCTGCCTTTAAAATTTCTTTATTTTATACAAAACATTGTTAAGAGTATTAGGTAATTGTTTTAATTAAATCCAATTGGCGGTTTTTTTTTATAAAAAATAAAAGCCTTCTAAAAATACCACTAAAATTTAGGAAAATATGATCTTCGGCTCGAATATCTCGAGAAAAAATAAAAATATCAATTTCAAAATTATTCAATTTTGCACAAAAACATTTTTATTAACATTTATTAAATTTTTGGGAAAAATTCGTTCAAAAGTTTTTTTTACATAAAACGAAAAACTTCAAAAAATTACAAAGAACTGTTCAAAATTGATTTTTGACTAAAGTTTCTTGAGAACAAAAAAGACTATTGATTTCAAACCTTTTTGGTTATCTTGTACAAAGTTTTGTTATTAATATTTTGTATAGTTATAACCAACAATTGAAAGTAAAACAAAAACCTATAAATAAATACAAAAATAAAAGTACGAAACATTAAATTTTGAGTTGAATATCTCGAGAATATAAGAAGAGGTGCCGCGCCGTTAAATAAAGCCAACTGTTGAAAATTGGCTTTATTACGCTTTACAAAAGTGAAAAAAGGCCTATTCTTCATATTTGGCCGTATTTCACTTTCAACAGTCGGTCTTATTACACCATAACAAAGTGAAATAAAGTCAAATTGGTTTGTCATTAATGCAAAGCAACTTTGCATATACTCAACCTCGCACCTATCCCAAATCGTATAGTGTGTCCAAGCAGGGGTTTGCGGACATCCCCCTTTACATAGCTCATCGTAAAAGTAAGTTGGTCTTATTTCTTAAAATAGTTTGGGCTTATTTCAATTTGCCAGAGTGCAATATGACCAACTGCTGAAAATTGGGCTTATTACAGAAAGGACTCTCAAAAAAATTGAGTGGGTGGTTTTTTTACCATAGCAATTTAAAAAATAGGTAAAAATGTTGGTTAACCCAAAATATCTCACGAACCAATAATGCTAGAGACTTGAATTAAATTGTATATTATTTATTGTAACGTGATACCAAAGAAATATATCAAAAAAACTGAAAAAAAATATTTGTCACCTTAAATATGTTAGAAACAAAAAATAATTTTATCTCCAAAATAATTTTGTGCAAGGAAAATAACGTTTTTGACATCTGGTAAAATTTTGAGAAAAATCGAATTGACAGTTTTTTTTTATAAAAAAAATGGTTGCCTGTAAAGTCGGTTTTACGGGCGAAGATTTTACGTGACAACGTCTTTTTCTCGGTAGAATATTTATTGATATGAATATAATTAAATTGCACAATAGGAACAAGGAATTGAATGAAAATAAGAATTGCACAAATTTTAACTATAGAAATATATTTTGTTTACTAAAACATTGTACATGTAAACTTAAACTTAACTAATTCCTATTTGAGTGATTTTGTTGAGGATAGGACGATGATAGGAGAAATATGAAATGAAAGGAAGTGTTTCTGCTGTAATGTGTCTTGCGAACACGTGTGAACTTGTATTATGACGCTTTCTTGTTTTTCCAACGCCAAGAACGTTCGAGAAAGACAAAGACAGAGACACAAGCATGCGCCGATTCAATGCGCCTAATTCTCTAGTGCTGCGCGCGCGGCAGACCGACCATAGTTGAGTGGGAGAGAGACGCAAGGCATTCGGCGGGCCTCTCTCTCGTTCGGTGACTCATCGTAACGTTACCGGGCGTTACACTTTTTCATAAGTGACTCCCAGCCGCAACCTAATTTAAGACGTTGTCACGTCAAAATAAAAACCTAAAAAAACATTACTCAAAGTTAGTAATAATTGAGGCTTAAGTAATTTTCGACTCAAACATCTTTTCAAAAATTTGAGATATTGGCTTCAAACTATCTGATGGACGATTTTTTACAAAAAATATAAACCTAAACAAAACACTACTAAAAGTTGGTAAAAATTGAGGCTTAAGTAATTTTCGACTCAAACATCTTTTCAAAAATTTGTTTTCAACATTCAGTAAAATTTTGATAAAACTTGAATTGACAATTTTAAAAACCTAAAAAAAAACAACACTAAAACTTGGTAAAATTTTACTTTTGACTCAAATATCTTTTCAAAATTCAAAAAATATTGGCTTTAAACTATTGTTATCTCACAGAAAATATTGTTTTCGACATTCAGTAATTTTTTTTTATAAAAATCCAACCGTCAGTTTTTTTTTCATACAAAATTAAAATCTACAAAAAATTGGTAAAAATTGATGTTCGGTTCTCGATATCTCTTGAATAATAGAAGACATTGACTTCAAATTAATTTCATTCATCCAATTTGTATTTGTTTGTATAAGAAATAAAAACTTGTAAGAAATGCTACTAAAATTGGTAAAAATTGGTAGTCGACTAAAATCTCTTTAACAAAAATAGATTTTGAAATCAAACTATTTCATCATATTAAATTAACTTGTTGCAAAAAATACCATTTTAAATTTTTAACGGGTACCAATGGGAAGTTATCAGTGTGGGTCCCATCCCAGCCTATTTTTAATGTTTTTGCAGCGTTGTGTTATGTAAAATTGAAGTTATTGCTATCATTAAAATTTAACAAAGCTAACTTTGGAGATGAAAACTTTTTTTTATTTTCCAATTTATTTAAACAATATTCTTCTTTAGTTAGTGGAAAATGGAAAAGCTCTCTTAAATATGTATCAATACCTACTGATTTCGAACTCATTTCATATACATATGTATATAGGCAATATATGTATGTATGTATATTTCGAAATGATTCATGATCGTATTCTCTCTTCGAGACAACAAAGCATTACTTTCTTGATTTATTCTCTTGATTTTTAAATTTACTGTTGATTGGTTTCATTTAAACAAAAAAGTCGAAGGTATTCGTTTCCATTCCTAGGTATAGTGACAAACTGACAACCGCCTATATAACTGTTTAAATATAACCTCCTTATTATTAATTGCTCTCTTTAAATTTTAGGGAATATTAAAGAACAAATGTCTTTTGTACTTGATTGTTTAAAGAAGTTGCATATCATGGTTTAGTTGGTGCTTTATTTTCAAAGTGTAATAATCCTGCAAATTTACAAGACGGAATTAATTAGGTCTGAGCTCAGTTCCATTGGACTGTCACATGAGTGATTTTTTTTTTTTGAAATTATTGAACCATCAAACGTGGCTTAGAAATAAATTATTTTAAAATGTTCAATTTTAATACTGATTGTGTTTTAAAATTCTTGGTCGGAATCTTGTTATACTTGGCAGCAGCACAAATACCTTTAGTTTTGTAAGTTTTACTTCAATTTTTGTTTTTATTTTTTGGTTTGAGTGGTGAAGAAATATGTGATATGGTTTTTTTTTTAAGTAAAAAGTGGGAGCGGCTAACAACTTTTTAATTTATAACAATTTACTTAGATATGCTTTGAAAAATTTAATGGAAAATAGTTGTTTTAATGTGTCTATATGTAATACAGTTATAATATTTTCTCATGAGAACTGAAAATCTAGCGCAGATAATGAGTTTTTACAGTTAAATAAGACATTTTTTTTTGTCGGATAGTATAGCAATTTTATTTCTGACTTTTAAACACTAAAAGAAAAACAAAAGAACTTTTCACATTTATCGAATTGAACATTTTTATATATCTCGACGTTTCAAGGTCCCTAGAATGTAACCACAAACATCTTACGAACGAAAAATGCTAGCTACTTCAATAAAATTGTTTATTATAGTTATAATGTAATATGATACCAAATAAGTATGATTTTGAAGAAAATTCAATTAACTGTTTTGTGTTTTTTTTATAAATCAAGTCAATCAATCAAATTATTTGTAACTTCGAATATTTTTCCAACAAAAATAAGGTTTTAAACATTTGGTATTCTTTTTATAAATATCAAATTGATAGAGTTATTAAAAAAAAAGGTTTTAACTTGTAAAGGATACTATTTTATAAATTTAAAAAATCTAACTGACAATATTCCTAGCAACAATTAAAAACTTCAAAAATACTACCGAAAACTGGTAAAAAATTATTTTCAACTCAAATACCCCAAAGGGAAGGATTTTTCATCGTCCATATCTCAAGAACCAGTAGAGATATCGACTTCAAATAAATTGTGTTATACAGATAATAAAAAAGAAAGGACTCTCAAACAAATTGAGTGGGTGGCTTTTTACCATAGCAATTTTAAAAAAATGGGAACATTTTGGTTACTACTTGAATTAAATTTCATATTATAAATTGTGACGTGATACCAAACTAATAAAATTCTGAAACAAAATAAAATAATGTTTTTTTATAGATACAAAAACTGAAAAAAAAATCTAAGTGTCACCTCGAATATTTTACGAACAAAAAATGATTTTATTTCCAAAATAATTGTGTGGAACGAAGAATAGTGTATTTACATTTACAATAAGCATTAATAAAAATTGGTAAAAACTGATTTTTGACTCAAACTTCTTTTTAGAAAAAAAATTCAAAATATTGGCTTCAAACTAATTTCATCTTATAGAAAATATTATCTTCGACATTCAGTAAAATTTTTATAGAACTCCAATAGTAAGTTTTTTCATAAAAAAATACTATTGGAGTAAAATTTCGATTCTCGAAATCTCGTAAATAAATGAAGGTGTTGACTTCAAACTGATTTTATTCTGTGTTCAATATGTATTTGTTTATATAGAAGAAATACAAATCTTGATAAGAAAAATAGATTTTGAAATCAATCAATTTCTTTGTGTGCAAAATATTGTTGGTAATTTTTAGTAAACTTTTTATTAAAATTCAACTGAAAACTTTATGACTTTTTTCGGAAAAATCGCCATAAAACTTGTATTTATCATTTTAATTCAAACAATTTTTTTTTGCAATATAAACTTAATACATACTTTATTCATTCCACATTTGGGTTTTTCCAGAAAAATCTAAGGGTTTAAAAAATATCATCAAACAAAAAAAGCTTGTCCCTATACATGTAACACGAAGTGTATTAGGAGAACACAGAAAGCTATTGACTTCAAATTATTTATATCACATAAAATATTATCATAAATGTTTTGTTAAAGTTTTAAGCAAGAAAAATCGACAGACGGGGTGGGAATTTGTGGGTTGCATTCCAACCTCTCTTTATTATTATTTTCTTAAGCTATTGCCAATTAAAAGAAAAATAAAATCCTGAAACAAAAAAAAATTCAATTTTGAGTCAAATATCTTGAGAATAAAAGTTCAGTTTGGACTAAGGCTTTTTATGATATTATTATTCAGTTTGTGAAAAATTAATTCCATATAATATTATAGCTAAATTAGTTTTGTTTTCCCTCAACTTTAAATTACAAACTTAACTATCTATTCTTTAAAAAAAAAACTACCTTTACCTACATATGGCGCCGAACGGATCTCACTTCTCTAATTTTTCCTATTAAAAAATATACAAATCATCATCAGCGGTAACACCTTCTGGAAAATTAATTAAAAACAAATTTTGAATAAATATAGATTTTTGATTGATAAATAATTAAATTGCAATTAATTTTTATTAAATGTCGCATCCATTTGAAAAATAAAAAAAATCATTGTCTATTATATCAAGCAATCAATTTGTCTTATCTTTTTTTTTCCTTTCTCTCCATATTTAGGCTTTGTTAAGGAGGATGAGTAAATATGGTTATATCCCACAAATTATCTTATTCTTTGTTTTAAGTAATATAAAAATATAATTATATTTACAGACTTATCAATTAAAAACAAATCTTCTTATTTTAAATTATTATCATATCGAATTCTTTGCTCACACGCAGATTTCAGCAACCTACAAAATTCTCTCTTGTTCCAAAGTTCTGTGTTTTCTGAGTATTGTTACAAGTTAATTGAATAAAGAAATAATATTTGAAAGATAACAATTTGTCATCAAAGCAATCGATTAATTCCCTACACAAAAGTGTTTATCACAATTTTATCACAGCCCATCAATTTTAACATCATGATAGAGCTGTTTGTAGGCATGTACAATGAAATCAATATGGCGAAGAGTAAGATTGATCAGTTTACATAGTAAAAAATTTAACGATTTTGTGGTTTCCCGGTTTCTCAATTTTTACAATTTTGTCATAATAAAAAGACAAATACAATTTAAGATATTGTTAATTAAAAAAAACAACATATTATAACAAATTGTTGCATAGATTATTAGGTAAGAAATATTATTGACACAAGATTTGCATGTTTCTAAGGTTATTTGTTTTTTTTATCATAACCTCCCACTCCCACTTAATTATTCTTTTATAGTTGAGGTGTGTGGCTATTGACGATTTTAAATAAATAAAATATCAATTGCATTAAGCAAAGATTTTATTTAAACACTAATCACTTTAAATCAAGTTAAATAAGCGAATAATTTAAAATCAATAATGTCATCTTAATCGTTAGATACTTTAATTATTTGATCTGAAAATATTTTGCTTTTTTTTAATTAAATTATTTGTTGATTGCTTGTTACTTTTAATAATAAAATATGAATGGAAAAGAAAGCCGCGTTTCAACACAAGAAGTGTGTAAGCTTGAATATTTAAATTAACGGAAGTCATTTACATAGAAAAACCTGTATGTCAATCCAAAACTACTTATTTTATAGTGAAAATAAAAATTAAAATACAGAGTTTTTCAATAAAAAGTTGCATTTCGATATTGAAAATAATAAAAATATTTAAAATAAGAGATAAATGGATGTCTATTACATTACACTGGTCGACAAGGTTTTCTTACTGGCAATAAAATTGAACTTTTCCAATGGGTTTTGGTGGCCTTAATCCAAATCTGACTTCTGAAATCTGACTTTTGAAATATTACTTTCGTTCTTAAAAATCGAAAAAAAAAACACTTATATAAGGCTTTTTGGGAAAAAATGCTTATTTGAGTAAAATACGTGATGGTTTTTCAAAAACATAATACCTTTCTTCAACATTCAGTTGAAATAATTATATTATTTCATATAATATTCTAAAAGTTCTCTACACCTTTTATGCTATACAACTCTTTAAAACACAGAAAGGCAAAACGATTTGAAAGTACGTTTTTTGTCTATTATATCAAGTTTTTGAAATACATTTGTATATTAAAAAATATAAAAATAATGTTGAAAACGTGAATTTTTAAAATTGTAGCAAATTATTAAAGACATAAGTTTGGATTCGAAATCAGCACTTAAAACTAAATTCAAAACATATTTTTCAAAACTATGAAAAAATCAAATTCAAAGTTTTATCAAAACTTCATATAGATTTAAGTAAGGACTCATCATAACTAATGAGAATTTCCAGAAACTAAGCAAGATAATACACTGATTTAAATTGTATCTAGAAATATTCACCATTTTTGTAGTGAATTTTACCAACTTCAATGCAATGTTGAGTTTTCTAATTTAAAGTAATGGCGTAGTTTAAACTTGTCAAATGTCAAAAGATGACAACTGCCCCAAACACCGGGCTGTTCAAAATGAAACCTGCTCCTTTTGTAGCATTTAGCGGTAAGCAATTTTGTCATTGATTTCCGTTTATTAAATAAATTGTCGGTTCAAATTTTTTCATTTTTATTTTTCTGTGAACCAACGGTTTACAACGTCCTGAAGTTGTTTTTTGTATAATTAATATTATTTTGTATTGTTTGGTTTTAAAATGTCTTGACAAATTTCTAAATAATTTTCGAAGTGCTGGCTGTGACTTGAGCTATGGTATTATTGATTTATGTACATTATATCGGCGGTTAAAATGTCCATGGGCCTTAAGGTTAAAGAAAGTGAAACAGGGTCTATGGACCTTATGCCTTCCTTAGAACGTTTATATTGACGTATCGCACGTTTGAGATTTGAAGATTTTTCTTGACAAATTTACATGGTTTTCATGCTCTCTTGTGCCTGATATTTTATTAGTCTGACAGTTGTTGTGAGCTAGACTTATCCTCGTCCATAACTGTAATTTAATGTAATTTCTTCCTAGAAATGTTTGTAGTATGCTTATTAATATCCGTTTTAGGTTTCAATTTCGTTAAAAATAATGACCCGTTTTCAAGATATCAAATTCCGAAAAAAATGTTTATTATTTTTAAAAAAATCAAAAATAAAAACAATGACAATTCTGTTTGTCATATATTATGGAATATAAGAGCTTTTTCCGAAAAATTATTGAAATTGGTTTATTAGTTCTAAAGAAATCTTAAAAACAACATATCGGTTCCATGGGGGTTCCCTTCTAGAGCACTAAAAAAAAATATTTTTACTTGCGACATATAGGAACTATATTTACTTGCGACATATAGGAACTATATGGCAAGTTTTGCATTCGTGCAAAATTTTGTCAAGATCAAAACTAACAGTGGTCCCCATACAATTTTTTTTGACAAAAAACGATAATTCGAAAAACAAACCGATAGATTTTTTTTTAATTTTTTAACTTGGCTTCTTTTAATAAGAAAAACATATTTTTGTATTGCTCAGGAAAGGTACCGCTCATAGAACCTTTATTTTGTTTTTTAATTTTCTCAGCAACTTATGAACTGATTTCAATAATTTTTTTTGTGAATAAGCTCTTATATTGCTTTAACAATATTTGATTATCAAAAGTGCAATTTTTTATTGTTTGGATTTTTAAAAAAATTTTGATTTTTTTTTCAAAATTCTATATCTCAAAAACGGGTTAATATTTTTTTACGAAATTCAAATGTAGAGAGTATATTTACAATCACTAAACAACTGCATACCAAAAATATTTTTAGAACAAAATTGAAAAATTTTATATATACAAAATTAATTTAAAAAAAAACGCTCTAACGATTTTCGAATTTTTTTTTTGAAAAATCAAGGCCTTTTTTATTTATAAAATGGCATTTAAATTTTTGAAGACAAACTTATTTTTCAGGTAAAATTTTGAATCTTAAATAAGTTTTTTTTTTTAATTATTTTAACTGTATTGAATGTAACCCCCTCCCAAAAAAATTGAAAAATGGAGGTTTTTTCGACAAATCAAATGGCATTTATATCTTTGAAGACAAACTTATTTTACAGGTATATTTTTAAATCTTATATACATAGATACTTTTTTAAACAGACTCTTTGAATACAGGAGCAAGTTCGTGCGACCCAGTCGTGCATTTTATTTTATATTGAAAGAAGCCAAATTAAGAAAAAAAATTAGGGAAAATTTAATAGAAATATATCGATTTGTTTTTGAGAAAATTCGAATTTTCGACCTTTGATCAAAAAATTTGTATGGGACTACTGTTATTTATAGCCTTAAAAAATAAATGAAAAAAAACACCTAATGCGAATCGGATTAAGACCTTACTTTCCAAATTTGAAGTGAATCGACCCAATGCTTTCAGCTGTAGGGACTAAGAGAGACAAAGAGACAGATGGACTGAATCGGGGGACCCATTTTTATCGACTTCTTTACCATCGTAATGTCATGTTTGATTGAAATCTCGAGTTCGAATTTTTTTATATATGAAAAACTTACCGTATCTCCTATATGTCGCAAGTAAAAACAAGTGAAAAATTGGGTTGGGGATAATGGAAATAATGTATGGGTCATAATACTAAATCTAAAACAATGTTATTTTGATAAAAATGGACGACAAAACTACGTTTTTTTTTCCACAAAGAAAACATTACTTATTCAAAGAACTAAGATATCCTACAAGGAATCTCACCTTTAAATTTTTCAATTATATCAGAATTTTCAAATATGCACCATTAAAAATGTTTAAAACAACCAAAAGCTGTGTTTTTAAGTCTAAGTTAAAACTCAAAATATCTTCAAGCAGTAAATTGTATGATGATTTTGCAAAGTACACATCTTTCTCTTCTAAATACGAATAAATTCATTTCAGTATCTTACTTAGGTTCTGGAAATTCTCATAAGTTATGAGTCTTTAATTAAATCTATATAAAGTTTTGATAATACCTTGAATTTGATACTTTTATAGTTTTGAACAAAAATGTTTTGGACTTAATTTTTAGTGCTGATTTGAATTCAACCTTTAATTTTAATTATTTGCTCAAGTTTCAAACATTATTATTATTGACAACAGATTTGTTACAAGAGCAAAATTTTCTTTCAAACTGTTTTGCCATTTTCTGTTGAAAACAGTTTTAGCATAAATGGTTTAGCGTTTCTTTCGGATTTTTGAAAGACAGGTGAAATCTAACAAGTTGTGAAGATTTTTCGAATATTATTTGAAAAAAATATAAATATTTTAACTGAATATTGAAAAGAAGGATTATAAAACTATCACGGATTTTATTGAAAAGAAGCTACTTCAAAAATGTATATAGCCTCAAAAAGCCTTATTTACGTGTTTTTTGAATTTCAAAAAGTAATATCTCTAAAACCTGACCTGATACATTAATTCTGGAGTCGGCTTTAAATTAAAGCCACCGAAACCATTGGAAAAGTGCAATTTTAATGACAGTAAGAAACCCTTGTCGACCAGGGTAATGTTAAAAAGTGGACACTTTAATAATAGTACTAAGTACTAAAGAACTTTAGGAAAATGCGACTGCTTTTTTATCTTTTTGGCCTGATTTAACTTTAAATCAAATGCATTCGGTTAACCTAAAAAGTGATAACGCGTTGACATAGACTATGATACTTTTTCAATGCTCCATCACCAACTAAACTATAATGTTACAAATTGTATGCTTTTTTAAAAAATATATTCTCCCTAATCTGAATACACCTTGAAAAAGCATTATTGTTATTGTTGCTAATTATTGTTAAAATGTTAACTACGGAAAGTACTACAATTATTAATGGGCGATACATTTCTTTTCTCCACGCGACATTTTGTTGATTCATTTCCTTTTCCATATTCAATGAATAAGATGAATGCTTGTAAACAATAAATAATGTGCTTTAAAAATGTTATCTTGATAATGTGCTAGACCTATATTCCACTCCATATTGAAGCTTGACGAGATTGTGATTTTCAAATATTTATCTGCCACTTATGACATTTAACCAGACAGCGGTAATGTAATCATTGGACTGTTTAAAAATTAAAATCAAAGAAGAGTTGATCGGTTGGGGTCTATTTACTTATTCATTACTCATTAGATTGCCATTAAGATTCCTAAATTTTATGAATGTTATCACTTGTATCTACTCCAACTAACTTATATGAAGTTGGCTACGTAAATTTAATATTTTCAAAAAGTTATTATATGTACATTACTGAGTGTTTTTGAATTGCACAATTTGTCATGTATATAGGAATCAGAAAACAATGAGATCACATTAACACGTTACACGTTGAAGAGGTTCTGTTTTTACAAAAACATTGTTAAAACACAATTGTTCAAACACGTGCAGGTGATCTTAATTATTTTTAAGAGAAAGCAAACAACAGGTACGTATTTATATACATAATGTAGGAAAAATTAATTAAAATATTGCAAGAGTTGAAAAGAAGCGCACCGTAAGGAAAATGTTTATATACATATAGATATTATCTTATCAGCAGTTAATATGCTAAAGTTAAAATAACATCACAATGAGCGTTTTTCTTCATTCAGATCTTACTATTTTTAGAATTGATGAATAAGCTTTAGATTAATGATCGGGCTAAGAAGTTTTAGCTCTTAAGTTAAGTTTTAAGAATTCATTCACTTTTTTCGGTTCCGAAAATAAAAATAAAAAGAGGCTGTGATGCAACCCACACTGATAACTTCCCATTCCGTCTGTCGATTTGTCTTGTTTAAAACTTTAAGAAAATATTCATAACAATATTTTGTGCGAGATAAATAATAAGTCAATATCTTTCTTTGTTTTACTAACACGACTAACTTGAGTCGAAACCATTGCTCATCAGTTTTCTGTGGTTTTTGAAAGTTTTCGTGTTTTGTTAAAAACGTTTTCAGTTTATTTGTTCCTAAAAAATTAGCTGAAAATTACCAACAATATTTTGCATATGATGAAATATATTTTTGCCATCAAGATTAGTCAAAAACCAATTTCTACCAATTTTAGTAGAATTTCTTGAACATTTTTTACCAATTTTTGTAGATTTTCATTTTTACGAAAAATTTGACTGTTGGATTTTCGTAAAAAAATTTAACTGAAGACGAACATAAAATTTTCCATAAAATGAAATTAAATTGAAGATAATATTTTTAATTTTTGAAAAGAAAATCAATTTTTAACAAATTTTAGTAACGATTTTTTTATGTTTTATTTAAATAAAAGCTGTTAATTCAAATTTTTCATAAAATTTTACAAGATGTCAAAAACGTTATTTTTCGTTGGATGATATTTTTTAGGAGCCAATATCATTTTAAATTGTCATAGTAAAACAAACATCCACTAAATTTTGTTGAAAATTATTTCTGCATCTTTCTGTGTTATTATCTGCAAAATTTATTAACTTCTTGTGGAAAGTTATTTTAATGGGTCTGATTTGTCGAATTGAAAATGTTGTCATTTCTCGACGTTTCAAAGATTTAGAAAACCTGCAGAAAACAACTTACAATGAAATAAAATTACGGGCGCAAAATTTTAAGCCATTTAGTAAAATGTTAAAGCCATTTTTAGCAATTTACTATATCTTTAAAATTTGACAAAGTGAAAGTCACGGAATGGCTACTTTAACTTTTAGCAATTTGCTAAATTCATATGACATCTGTACAATTATTGTTATAAAAGCAGTGGACGGAATGGCATAGTCAACAGTTGGAAATTCCAATAATTAGTTCCGTTAAAACGTATTTTCTTTGTTTATTTTCACGAACTGTCCCGTTTTAGACATGTTTGGATGCTCGTTTTTAATAAAAGCCAATAAGCATTTTAAAAGTTAGCAAAACGAAAAGAAAGGTTAAACATTTTGAAGTTCCTTGATAAATTACTATAAATATTTAGCAAATTGGTAACTAGTAAATTGCTAAACCCTTAAAAATAGGTTGTTTAAAATGTTGTTATTTTATATTTTCTAGAGCTATAACCAATTGAGAGAAAATAGAAACGAGAAACAAGCAAACATTAAATTAAATACTAAAAATTAAATTTTGAGTCAAATGTCAAAATGTTCAATTCGACAAATCGGACATGTTACAATAACTTCCTATAGAAAGTTAATAGTACACACACAGCGAAACAAATTAATAAAAATTGTACTTCATTGTAAGGTTGGACTTTGCCATTAATTGTGAAAAACAATATCATTTAAATTGCCGCGTCGAAAAGATTTGCAGCTATCGATTCTTTTGAAGTAATTTTTAACCGCTTTTTGCACATTTTTGGCGGTATTTCGGTCATGACTTCATAACTTTTAATGCACCTAGAATTCGTGATATGTATATAAGTGTGAGCACATTTTCTTTTGCCTAGGCCCTCAGAAAAAAATCTTACGGTGTCAAATCGTATGATCTTGGTGAAAAATGGATGGTACCAAAACATGTTGTCCATGATTTTCAATTACCTACATATATCAAAAAGGAAGTACACTACATTTGAATTAAGCCTTTATAATAAGTTAAAATTAATTTCAAAGCTTTGTTCGATTTTAAAAATAATCCAAAACGTTCTAAATATTTATAAAGGGTGATTTTTTAAAAGCTATAAGAAATTTAAAAAAAAACACATACAATTCAGAAAAATGCATGAAATCTTTATTTGAATCGATAGTACGGTCCATATAATTTAATGTTTGAAGATTATTTTATGCAAATGTTGACCTTGACTGCGCCTCAAATGGTCCATCCGCTTAGTCCAATTTTGGCATACTCTTTCCAAAATTTCGGCCAGTATCTCACGAATAAATGCTTCAATGTTGTCTTCCAATGTGTCAATTGAAGTGTGCTTGTCTGTATAGATATGAGCTTTAACATAGCCCCACAAAAAATAGTCTAAAGGCGTTAAATCGCACGATCTAGGCGGCCAATTGACCGGTCCCGAACGTGAAATAAAATGTTCACCGAACTCGCCTCTCAATAAGTCCATCGTTGCGCGTGCTGTGTGGCATGTGGCACCGTCTTGTTGAAACCACATGTCATGCAAGTCAAGCAAAAAAGTTGGATATCATCTCACGGTAGCGCTCACCATTCACAGTTACGTTACGATTCGCATCATCTTTGAAGAAGTACGGTTCAATGATACCACCCGCCCATAAATCGCATCAAACTATAACTTTTTCTGGATGCATTGGTAGCTCTTGCAATGCTTCTGGCTGATATTCACTCCAAATTCGACAATATTCTGCTTATTTATGTACCCATTGAGCCAAAAATGAGCTTCGTCGCTGAACACAATTTTTTGGTAAAAAAGTGGATCTTCGGCCAACTTTCCAAGAGCCCATTCACCAAAATTTGTTCGTTGCAGTAGGTCGTACGGCTTTAATTCTTGCACCAGCTGTATCCTGTAATTTGAAAGGCATCACACCTAAATTCTTCCGCAAAATGTTCCACGTTGTTGAGTAACAGAGGCCCAATTGCTGCGAACGGCGACGAATCGATAATTGATGGTTATCATTATCATTAACGCTGGCCGATACAGCTGCGATATTTTCTTCAGTTCGCACTTTACGTAAGCGTGTTGGTGGTTTTATGTCCAACAATGTAAATTTGGTGCGAAATTTAGTCACAATAGCGCGAATAGCCGCTTCAGTGGGTCGATTAAACTGACCATAAAATGGAAGAAGCTCGCGATGAACTTTCTTAACAGAGCACTTATTTTGATAATAAAATTCTGTAATTTGCAAGCGTTGTTCGTTTGTAAGACGATTCATGGTTATATTATAGACCAAACTAAAGATGTTTGGCAGTGAAACAAAACACGAAACGTGTGTCAGCTGTTTAAACAAGTGCTGCCAAAAGGATAATATGAAAATGAAACTGAGTTATATCGCAACAAATTACATGTTGGCATCTAACATATGTATCTAAATATTATCGACGATTAAATGTGTCTAAAAATCGTTTTATTTAAAAAGAGTTATGAAATGTTCTACAAATTTTTAATGTGTTTTTTTTTTTCTTTCAGATCGGACGAAGAATGCCCAACATTAGTCGATGCAGACAGTTTGTCACAAACACAACTGATCCAAAGACTAACGGCACCTTGTCGTTATGATCGCCTTGAGAGGCCGATAAGTAAGTTATTTATTGACTATATGCAATTAAATAGTAGTTAGCCTAAACTTGTTTATAATGATACAACAAAATTAATGAAAGATGTTTCAATAATTTCAATATTAACTTCATTGACATTATTATTTAATTGACGCGTTAAGTTAAGAACATTTTTATAATGATATAATGTCTAATTATAATTGTTTGTATTTATAGAATAATTGTTTTCAAGGTCAGACACATTTTTTCAATTAAAGAATAAAGTGCGGGGGGACTTATGATTTAAAGAAAGAAGATCAAAGCTAGGTTCAGGAAATCAAAAGAAAAATAGATTAAATTTAAGTCATAACTGTTTTAACTTACTTTTTTCTTCTAAAATTACCCTCAGTTCCTTAATTACTTGCTCCTGTAACGATTGTTTCTAAGATTAACTTCAGGGAATTAAAATACTTTGAAATTTCAGTGCTACGTTAAGATTTCTATGCCAAATTGAGAAATAGTGTTCAATATTTTTCATCAAGCGTAGCCTAAGTACACTTTGATAAAAAAAAAACTTAGTTCCAAACTTATTTACATATATATTTTTACTTAACTGTAATGATTTTTAAATTTTTATTTTATTTTCAGCATTCAATGAAAAAGGTGAACGTCTACCTGTCGACGTACACACTCGTGCCTATGTTTACTTTATGCAAAATTTAGAAGCTCACGACTTGCAATTTAAAATGCATGCATTATTGCAATTGCGTTTTGTTGATCCTCGATTGGTATTCAAAGAAGTTGCCCCCAAAAGAAAGCAACCGATTTTGGGGGAAAAATCTTTAAGGGATACCCTTTGGGTGCCACATATTTTCTTTGCCAACGAACGAGACTCAAGTATTTTAGGTACAGCCGAAAAAGATATTTTAACTTCAATCTCACCAGATGGCACTGTGATAATTTCAACGAGAATACAAGCAACTCTATATTGTTGGATGAATTTGCAAAAGTTTCCTTTTGATGAACAATATTGTTCAACAGTTTTAGAAAGCTGTAAGTGTTTGATATTTTGTTTATTATTACTCTTAATGTGATTTCAAAAACATTACTATTTTGATTTTGTATTATTTGCAGGGATGTATAATACATCAGAACTTGTTCTTCATTGGGAAACGAAATCTCCGGTGACTTTTGATCCAGATCTACATTTGACTGAATATGTTTTGCTAAGTGCTTGGTCCAACGAAACTGTAGTTAACGCTGACTTAAATGATTTAAGGCATGGAGCTTTTGGTAAGTCTTCTTATATTTTATTTCTAAACAAAACGTTAACTATTGGAGATATCTCGAATATAAGTTTATCTCATGAATTACTCTAACACATATGTAAATGAAATATAAATGCATTAACATACCATATTTTGAGACATTTTTCATTCTGTTTTCCACCTATTCAAGCTATAATGAAAAATGATTCTAGGAAGTTTACCAGTTTTTCTTGTTTACTGAATGAAATTTAATTAATATTACTATTACTTATGAGCATATGCTTTATGTAAATATTTATCAAAAAAAAACAATAACTGCATGGATATAAGTACAGAAAAT
This sequence comes from Eupeodes luniger, assembly GCA_951509635.1. NCBI lineage: Eukaryota > Metazoa > Arthropoda > Insecta > Diptera > Syrphidae > Eupeodes > Eupeodes luniger. The sequence continues at coordinate 46,835,900 of OX608075.1, forward strand.
ATATATTAAAAAACAACGATGACAGAAACATTCTGAGACTTTATTTGAGAGAAAAAATTATACATTAAGTATTGATTCTGCAATTAAAATTTTGTAAAGGGTGTTTTTTTTCGTAAACGTGTGGTTTTAAAAAATAAATAAAAGGCATATAATTTATTGTTATGGCCAAGAACTAAGCTTTCTTATAAAGATAAAAGTTTGCAATCCACGTTGCGAACCTGCCTTAAGGCACAACAGGCAGTTGCCTAGGGCGCGCCCTCAGCTAGGGCAGGAAAATTGGTTGTCTCACCACATTCAAAATGAGATTATCGACATAAAGGCAACAGCAATTATTGATCGAGTAATTGAAATGCAGTACCCGTGGTATGATGGTTAGTGCGTGGGAATGTCATGCCAGAGGTCTTCGGTTCGATCCCTGCCTATGCCATCTAAAGTTTTTTTCATGGGTACTGCCTCTTGCGAGGAATTGACAAATTCTCCAAGAATAATTCTTGTCATGAAAAGTGCTTGCTCAAATTTGCCGTTCGGATTCGGCTTAAAACTGTAGGTCCCTTCCATCCCTGATAACAGTACTCGCACACAGGAATGGTTGAGAGTTGTAAGTCACTAAGACCTAGTTGCGCCACCCAATTTATTTTTTTAATCGAAATGATAGAAAAAGTTTATATTTTTCTGTTATTGCTGAAACCACTCCCGATCGATGGTACGTTTCGTACATTTTTGTGAAAAATCGCATTCTTTTAAAATCCACGAACATTTCGTATCTTATGTGGAAGTTGAAAATACCACAGGGAAAACGTTAATTGAAGCAATTAATAATGAGCTTTGGTAAAAGAAAATTAAATTTAAATTATTTGAGGCGTCAAGCCTATGACAACGGCAGAAATATGGTTGGAATCAAGAAAAGGTGTACAGAAGCTGATTCTAGACAAATTTCCTCGGGCACTTTTTCTCCATTGTACTGCACATACACTCTATTTGCTTGTGAATGACGCAGCGAAATCTTCTTATAGAGTCCAAAATGCTATTTTTCTGCTATTCAAGACCTGTGTCACTTTTTTTTTCGGAAACACCCAAGCGTTAAACTATTCTGCAAAAACATGCTAACTACTAAAAACAAATTGCTTTGAAAAATTAGTTGGATACACGTTGGTCAAGCAGAGCAAAAACTACTAACTGTCTTAAAGAAAATTTATCAGAAATGTATGATTCTTTAATCGGAATCGCAGAAAGTGTAGAATTTGATGGATATTCATGTTTCACAGCAACTCAACCAGGTTAACGCATATACAGATTTCAACTTGTTTTGTCAACGATTATTTTGAATGAGTTTTTAGGAAAATAAACGACCTTTCAAAAATGTCAAAATCCATGGACTTTTTTAACATGCTTAGAACATTTAGATAAACTGTAGCAGTACTTTCAGGCAAACCGTTCTGAGGAGTCTTTATTTAAAGCATTTACAAGAACGCTATATATATTGTAACAAAGATGAATATGCATGTAGATTTTATTGTTTCCGATTCAATGAACTTACGTAGTCGTCGCTTTCAGTCTGAACAATTTCAAAAAAATTGATCCAATATTTAAATTTAAAGTTGATTTCTTCTACCACGTAATCGATGTAACGTTTTGGACATTACCAATGTCTAAACGAAAACTTTGGTTTTCTCTGCGATATTTCAAAGAATGTGGACTTTAAGGATTGGGAGAAACTTGAAGAAATTTTAACAACAAGAATTGATGACGCTATTCAAAAGGATGTTCTGAGCTAGGGTTCTCATGAGTGAAATTAATATATTTAATAAAACGTAAAATCTTACTGATCTCAAACCGCTATCAATTTTAAATTATTAAGCTTCAAACCATTTGCTTGAATTGTATTCAAACTTAACAACTACGTTGAAAATTCTCTTAACGTTTTCTGCTAGTGTTGCTACAGGGGAAGCTAGTTTTTTAAAACTTAAAATAATAAAATCATATTTACGGTCAACTATGACTGAAGAGCGATTAACAGCCTTGGCAACAATTTCCATTGAAAAAAAAATGCTTCGTATTGAAGAATAAATAATAATAATAAAATCGCTACATTAATTGCAAAAATGAAATCTCGAAGAGCAGCATTTTAATGTCAATATTTTGTAAAATTATTTTATCGAAAATCCTTAATTAATTTGCACGACTTTCGTTTTTTTTATGTTTGGGGCTCCAAAATTGAATTTGCCTGGGGCGGCAACAGTCCCAGGTTCAGCAATCCGTTATATTTATTAAATGATTTCGGGCAAGTAGCTGCCGCGGCTGGCTGAAAGAAATTCCAGTCGAGAGGCCCAACTTTCAAACACTATTTTCAGCAATTGGGCGGTCAAGACGTTAATTGTCTCGGGTTTATCTGAGTAGACAAGTGACTTCACATAACCCAACAAAACATAGTACATCACGTGTTAAATCGCACGATCTTGGAGGCTTATGCGCTCACCAAAATCTTCTCTTAATAAATTGATGCGTTGCGCGACCGAACCATTATTTTTTTAGGAGTAAGTCTATTTATTATGCAATAGCAAACCAAAGTCAAACTGAGCATATCGGATTTACTTATTTATTCATCAAAAATGGATACATAGCCTGTTGGCATATTTAATAATAATTTTACAATTATATATCATTGAACATATTAAAAAAAATATTTTTAAACATATTCCTAATCATTTGAAGGCCGATTTCATGATGAATTAAATGAAAAAGTGATAAATCGAAAAGAGAACGTCCCGTTTCTAAGATTTCTCTCAGGAACATAATAACGAATAAGAGAAAATCTGGAGATTTTATTCTGATAATTACTCTAAAGCATTCTCTTTGACTTTTCTTAAAGATAAAAGTAGTTTAAAGCCAATATCTCAAAGTTTTGAAAAGATATTTGAGTCGAAAATCAATTTTTACCAACTTTGATTAATTTTTTTTTAGGTTTTTATTTTTTCTCAAAAAACTGTCAATTCGATTTTTTTCAACATTTTTCAGAATGTTGAAAACAATATTTCTTATAAGATTAAATAAGTTTGAGGCCTTAATCTTAAGTTTTTGAAAAGATATTTGAGTCGAAATTAAATTCTTACCAACATTGAGTAATATTTTTTTTAGGTTTTTATTTTTTATAAAAAAAACTGTCATTTCGATTTTTCTCAAAATTTTATCAGATGTAAAAAACATTATTCTTCGTTGCAGAAAATTGTTTTGGAGATAAAATAATATTTTAGTCGTAAAATTTTCGAGGTGACAAATTTTTTTTTTCAGTTTTTTTGATTTATAAAAAAAACCGTTAATTGGATTTTATTCCAAAAATATACTTGTTTTGTATCACGTTACAATATATAATATAAAATTTAATTCTAGTCTCTAGCGTTATTGGTTCATGAGATATTTAGGGTTAACCAAAATGTTCACCTTTTTTTAAACTCCTATGGTAAAAAAAACCACCCACGCAATTTTCTTGAGAGCCCTTTCTGCATCTTTCTGCCTTATTATCTGTATAACAAAATTTATTTGAAGTCGATATCTCTTCTGGTTCTTGAGCTATGGACGACGAAAAAACGTCGCGAACGTACGGACGTACGGACATACGGACGTACGAACGTACGGACATATGGACGTACGAACGTACGGACATACGCACGTACGAACGTACGTACACACGCACGCACAGAAATCTTTCTAAAAACTTTTATTTCGACTCTAGGGACCTTGAAACGTCGAGAAATGTCAAAATTTTCAATTTGACAAATCGGACCCATTACAATAACTTCCTATGGGAAGTTAAAAATTTTATATCCTTATTAACACAAGATCGAGAATCTATTTAAACTACTTTTTACCTGATTAATATGTATTAACTCTAACGAAGAAAAACTGTCAACTAATTCAACTTTCGACGTTCTTAGAAACGTTTAATGGAGCAAGGGTTTCCTCATCTTTGCAGAAATCAAGCATTAGCTGTCAAGAAGACCAATTTTAAAAAAGTACTGCCAGATTAAAAACCACACGTCTAAGATAAAATAGAATAGTTCTATATTACCAAACACACTTATTGAGTTCACTCGATATGTCACAAATTCCAAAACTTCAAATTACACATTTTTAGTAAATAAAAGTTTATAGCACCTTACAAAAATTTTCTTTTCATCGTTAAGCCCTATATAACTGATACCTCAAGTGACATAGACAAATTTAAGTAGATATCTGCTAAATGTTTTATTATCTTGATTTCAACAATAAGATTGATTGCCGGATATAATTCAGACTATAAAAAGTACGAACTAATTTTACTTAATTCGTCATTCTTCCACGAGTTACTTTTATGTATATTTTATTGATTGCCTTTATAAAAAAGCACAGTATCTTTTTAACTTATGTTCTAAATTTAGATAGTGGTGTAATGAAATTATGGATCATTTTTATTTATAGCTGGTAACTACAGTTCTTTAAGTTTCACTGTACATCTGACACGTGAAGTAGGCTATTATCTCATGGACTATTTCTTACCTTCGATGATGATTGTTGCCATTTCTTGGGTATCTTTTTGGTTACAAGCCGATCAGTCAGCTCCACGAATTATGTTGGGTAAGTCTTTTTAATATATTTCAATCTAATAAAATGTTTCACATACGCCATGTATACCCAAATCACTATAGGAACGAGTACTATGTTGACATTTATAACACTGGCTTCAGCACAGGGAAAAACATTACCCAAAGTCAGCTACATTAAGGTTTCGGAAGTTTGGTTCTTGGGATGCACATTGTTTATTTTTGGAAGCTTGGTGGAGTTTGCTTTCGTTAACACAATCTGGCGACGAAAGAAAAACGTTGAGCTGAAAAAAATCAACAGCAAATACATCTTGAAGTCAACACTTACTCCACGATTGGCCAGAAAGGATATGGGAATGCAAAAGTCACGATCGTGTTCGAGTTTGAACGATGGACAGTCGGAGAATAGCAATAGGGAACCCCATAACTACAACAATTATTTGACTGTTCATGTAAGTAGAGAAAAAGAGTTTTCCCATAAGTTAAATTTTATTATTACCTATCTTTATTGTTTTTATTTCAGACTCTTCCTATTATCACAACTCAGTGTGAAGAAGACTTCTCTGGAAATGGCAATCTTACACTTGATGTGGAGAAGGGCTCAAACAACAATATGTCTAAATGTGCCTCAATTAGTATAGATGACAATTTTGTCGGAGGAAACAAAAACAATGGCAACTCCAATCGCAACGGTTGGACTACAATGACACCTCAAGAAATCTCCATTTGGATTGACAGAAGGGCGAGATTCATATTCCCTCTGTCATTCATCGTTTTCAATGCACTCTTTTGGACATTTGTTTATTGTTTATAAAAATGTTCCCCAAAGGTCATTTACGCCATATGTAGCCAGTTTTCAGGTCTTAAATTAAAAAAAAAAAATGTTTTTATCTCGCCCAACGTTTGCACAATCTCTTTTATGGAACTGAGCCATGAAATCAGACTTAATTTTTACCATTTTGTATACTTCTTTTGTTTTATGTATTTATTTTTATATTTAATAGTCAACATTTTATTATACTATAAGTGAAAAACAAGAAAAATATTTTAATTATGTGTGTTTTGTGCAAAAGTGTTCCTATAAGAATATCCTTTTTACCAGTTTGAAGGAATTTTTCTATTAATGTTGTTGTTTTAATTTATAAACTTTTATTATTTTTTTAATTAAAGTTTACTTATTTTATTTTTCAAAACAACAAAAACGCCAACTTAATGTGATCAAACTGAAAATAGTGTATTATATATGCATAAGATTCACAAATATCGTCTCAATTGAATATTAGAAAAAGAAAATAGAAAATGTTTGTATTTTGTTTAGTTATGCCATTTTGTTTGTTAAGTATTCTAATATATATAACGTATTTTATAACATTCACTTCGTTTATATTTTATTCTTCATAAATCTTATATAAATATTTTTACATTACATTGTTATATAATATTGCAATTCATGAATGGATGCGATTAATTCTTTTATAAAAAGACAACAGAAAAAATTCATTATTTGATTTTATGTTAATAACTTTATTGAATATGTGAATATATGTGTAAATAATTGTAATACGATATTTTTTTATTTTTTTTTAAAGGTGTATGCAGTTGGAAATGTATACCTATTCTACAAGAATCTTCGTTCCAACATAATTTAGCAAACACTAAAATAAAAACTCTAATGGAAGAATTTAGAACAATAGAGGTTCTAATAGCCCGCTATTTAGAACAAATAAGACCTATCAAAAATGGAACGAAATGCTCTTAAGCAAACTTTGAAATTTTTAAAATTGACTAAAAAAATGTGCAGTCACAATTCGCAGGAAAGATTTGCTGACCGTGATATTTCTCGGAAACCTTTTTCTTTTACACACACAAAAGATAATCGCGCAAAATTTTAAACGATTCATTAAATTTTTTAAGCTATTGAAATTTTAAACGATTTTGACATCTTGCTACCTCTTAACATATTGCTAAAGTTAAAATCACGGAATGGCTTCTTTAACTTTTAGCAATTTCCTAAATTCATATGCCATCTTTACAATTATTGTTATAAGAGCAGTTCCAGTCAACTGCTGGAATAATAGGTCCGTTTAAGCGTATTTGTTTTGTTTATTTTCACGAACTGTATCTTTTTAGACATGTTTGGATGCTCATTTTTCAATAAAGGAAAAAGCCAAATAGCAAATTACTAGTAAGTAAAACGAAAAGAAAGGTTTAACATTTTGGACTCCCTTAGTAAATTGCTAAATATTAAGCACTTGTTGCGGTAAAATTTACCACAACAAGTTTCACTCGCCTATTCTATATCCTTTTCCCTTTTTAACCTTCCGTTCTTCGTTGTGGCTCCAAGATATTCTAAGAGTTCAGTTGAATCCTGTCTTCCATCAGTCAGTGGCCTGCTCTTATTATATACTGGAAAAGCAACCAAAAACAGGTGCGGACAAAATGGTGCATTTGTGTGACGGGCGGTCCACAAAGTGACTGTTGGTACGACAGATGGTCGACATGCTTACCAATTATGGTGATAGACAGGTGGTCTGGTCACCAAAGCAAACAAAAAAAGGCACGAGTGACACTTGGTCCTCGATTGCTGATGTCACTCAGATGAGAATGGCTGCATGCCCAACATAAACCAATCTCTTATTGTAAAAGATGGAACGTTAACGAGAGTCCCTAATCCCCTAGTCTGCGCGAAAGTCCAACGACGAATAGAGTAGAATCGCGAGATTAAAAACCACTGCCCACTTCCACCTCCGACAGTTAAACCAAAAAAAAAAGAAATTTATAAGCTTTCTTCAATTTTTACTCAATTGTAATTTTGTACGAGGGGAAAAAGGAACGCGTTAAACACTTGAGTTTCATGCAACTTATCAAAGTTTCTCCAAAATTATGGGGGTGTGAATAGGGTGGCTGAATGCACCCATTGAATTCCCGCTCACTGGAAGAAGTACCAGAGGTCGGCGAATCCAATGACGGTGGTAGTGCATAAAGCTGGGGTGAAACGTGCGAGTAGGAAAAGAAGTGGTGTCTCAACTGCGTTCGCTCACTCTTGCAAATATGCTAGGTGTAGCTGAATTAAAACGCGAACGAGACCCACACTTTCTGATTGGCCGAAAGCATGTGGGAATGGAAAACAAAGAAGAGGTCATCAAGGCAAGGTGAAAGCCTGGAAGATCTCTTTTTTGCGATATTGATTCTGAGCCGGAGGTTCAAGAGAATTGAAAAAAAAAAAGATAGAAGAAATTTTGAAAAGTGAAAAGAAATTCAAGTGTTTGTTGAAAGTAATAGAGAAGGTGAAAATTTTTGAGAAGAAAGATAGTGAAAATTGGAGGAAGTTAGCAAGAAAAAAAGAAGGATTGGAAAACAACTAGGAGAGGGAAGTTGGCAGGACATCCAGAAAGAAAAGCTAAGTATTTTATTTGGCATTTGAAGAGTAGATTTTTTTTATTTGTGCGTGATAATTAATATTGAGAATTGTGTAATAATCGTTGGGCTTTCGTTTCGAAAAAGAAAAAAGTAATTCCGAAAAAGCGGAACTCGCGACCCGTGTTTAAAAATTGTCTTTGTCCAGTCGGGACAAAAGGTTAACGGTCCATCTTCGGTGTTATACACAAATTCCTTGTCTTTAAAAATTCAGAAAAGATCTTGGGTTTTAATCCTACTTGTAAGGTTTCCCAAGCAAAATTTAAAATAATTAAAAATACTTCTACCTGTTTAAAACATCTTTTTTTTTATTTTGTTTATAAATTGTTTTGTTCGGTTCTGCTCCAAAAGGTTTGTGATTTCCTTTTACAAAAAAAATTACTGGCGCCCATTTTGATTCTTTTATTTTTTTTTTTGATATATCTCAAGAACACCCTATATTCATCGTCTTCAATCAAATTAATTTGATAAGACTTAATCATTTCGATTAATAAAACTTACCTTGTTCCAATTAATCAAACCCACCCCAAAACTGAGCTATCGGGCGACAGCACTGCTTTTGCTGTCTGTGCGAAAATTAACAAACAAACCTTATTCGGCTCTGACAGTTGTTTATTATTTTAATTAATCTCAAATAGGTACTACTCGCGCGCGCCGGCTACCTATTTGATACAAAATTTAACTCGATTGCGATTTTGATAATCTTGTTATCTTATTGAGTTTGCGGACAATCACTCCGCCATCATAATAATCGTCCTAAATTAAAGTTAATCATAAATTCGGTTTGTTAATTTTCACAACACACTAAAAAACTGGTTAACCCTTAACAATAGGTTGTTTAAAATCGATTCAAGACTTTAAAGATATAATTCGTGAAACTATAAAGGACATTCATGCAAATGTGCGAATTAATCATGTTAAATTTCATGAAAAGGATATGATGCTGAAACCATGTCGTCTATTTGGCTGATATTGTTCTCCTTAACAATGATATAAACATCCATTGATTTCTCACAAGATTTTTCAACTTGAACCATTTTTTAACCCTGCTCACTATGACGAATAATTCATTTGTCATTTAAATAACTTTTAAAAATATTTTAAACTAAAGATTATTATTTACCTTTCGGATCGTTCAATTCAAGTAGTGTTGGATGGGATGAAGTCTGAAAACCGCAAAATAAGTTGCTGATGGTGTACCCCAGGGCTTTGTTCTATCTCCAACACTCTTTCTCATTTTTATTAATGATCTCCTGTCTACAACTTCTAATCCCATATAGTGTTTTGCTGACGATAGTTACATTTTATTTATTAATTCATTTTTAGACTTACTTCGGATATGGAACTGCAACGACAAAATTTTATAAGTTTCTTTAATTCCAACTTAAACAGCATTGTACAATAGATAATAAAAAAACCTAGTCTAATTTAATGCTTCGAAAACCCAATGCTTTCTTGTATTGTTACAGCGAGATACACCTCCCTTGCCATTTTCCATGGAATCAATGAGACTGAACATCTCGATGTATGTGTTATTGTTTTGTCGCCAAAAATGCAGCAAGATGTTTGGGTTTCCTAAAGAGATTCAGAAAATTTGTCTCCCCTTCCATTTAAATTTATTGGTGATAATATTATTATTAGTTCATTTAAGTCGCTTAAACATCGTCGTAAAGTTTCTTGTCTCACCTTTTTTTACCGTTATTGTAAAAATGTCCATGTGTCATTGGGCAGGTTCAGACGACATACATAACGGACTTGAAAGTAAGGCAAGTTTCTAGTATCCGATTGGCCAGCTGCCAAAAAAGAAAAATCTCCCTTACTATCAAATCGAGTCTAATTATGTCAAAATGAAAGCTAATTATGCTGTCGCTGTGGCTGAAAGTTGAGCTCTGTGATTTATTTATTTAATGTATGAATGTATAATTTTATTTAAAGGTTTGTGTAAAATGGTTCCTTGTCACATTGGAAAAGGAGTAAGGACTTTTTGTTTTGCAATACAAACAATGACTTATTCACTATTCAGCCCTATCGGAACGGAAATTTCTCCGACTCATACAAATTTGTTTGTATTTTTCATTTTATTGCAAAAAATTTCTCTAAATCGGTTACACCTACGGAATATTTGTGAAACGAACGGTTGAAAAGGAAAAATTAAAGTTATATTTCTTGAATTTTTAATATTTCTTAAAATTCGGAGAAAATTTCGTTCCGATCGGATACCATTATAAGCCCCATTATGGACTTGTAACTTGTGTAAATTGTGTGTCTTTTGTTGGTTATAATGTTGTTCCTACTTTTCGCACTATTAGCTGAACGCAAAAGAAGATTAAGCTACCTTTATCTTTTTTTGTGTTCAAAGAATGCAGTTGACTGTAAATAAATGTTGTGTTCACCTGCCCATTTAGAAACGGCAATTGTTAGAAATTATGGTGATCTGTAAAACTATTAATTTAAAAATTAAAAAAATTAGGTCCAGTTTCTTCACAGTGGGTTAAATCTGCAATTTGATAATCCATAATTAAAAGAATCCGTGATAATCAAAGAGTGTTTGTTCATTTTTTTTAACTCGATTAAAAAATCGTGTTTTTTCCACTAATCTTTGCATTTTCCAGTCTATCTGTCAGTTTTGTTGTCAAAACATCATCAAGAATTATATTTTTTTACCTTTGTGACATTTTTTGTTTAGATTTTGGTTTTAAAATATTGGTAACAAAAAGCAAGGTACATAAATTCTTATTTATAGATTTTAATTTGTATATTATTTAATTAATTATTTACGTTTTCTTTGGAATCTTCGGAAAAAGTTAATATCGTCCCACTTTTTGAAATGGTCAAAACTTTCATAAATTTTGTATTGTTACTTCTCGTTTACTTAAACTTCCTGAAACTCGTCTTCGCTTAAATCAGCGCTCCACGAATAACAAATGCAATTTCCAGATGCACTGAAAACCACTTAATTTGATTGATCTTATTTCTTTTTATAAATTTTACAATTTTTATCACTTAAGTCTTCAAATACTAGATTTAAAAAAGTCTTCACTTAAAAAATATAATAATAATGAAAGAGATTTTGACGTCACAGAAATCCCAAGATGGTGGTGTAACCTCCCTGTTAAACCAGTGAACACGGTCATTTAAAATTTCTGCTGCTGAACACACCCTGTAGGAATCCAATGAACCACCAGAGGGCAGAAGGCGTTTTTAGGCGGTATTCAAATTTGGCGGTTGAGAGAGACGAACGTGTTTTTAGACTAGATTGAATAAAGTTATATGAATACTAAAATCTTTTGTATTTTATTGAATTTTAAAGTATCTTTTAAAGCTCAGAAGTGGGATATACTCCACAAGTTAAAATGTTGAATATGCATAAACTTAAAATCGGCGAGCTCCGTCAGATGTGCCAGGAATTAAATTTATCGACCAGTGGCACCAAGGCCAGACTAGCGGACAGAATAACCCAACACAGAGAAAAGGCAAACAATTCTCAGGTGCAAGATCTTTCGAGTAAGGTAATCGCACTCGAGCAAGCCATTGCTAACCTTACTGCAAAGGAAAAGGAAGCAACGTCACCGACTGAAATGTTCCAGTCAATTGACGAACAATCACCGCAGTTTACATCGTCTCCAAAGACGACTGCAGCGAGACCGGGTCAACGAGACGACAGCGTTGTGCCGCTTTTCACAACGGCGCCGTCTGACTATCTTGTTGCAACAACTGCGCCAGTGATGTGTTCAATGACGCCTCGAGATTCTGCATCTACTGTTGCATTCTCATCTGCAACCCGTCCAACAGTAAGTATGCTTCCACCTAGTACATGCGTTTACAAAGCACAACAAACTGTTCACCATTCTCACCCTTTTCATGTGCAACAAAATGCTGCATCGAGGGAGCACCGTAATGTTCCATACTACGATGCACCGAGTCAACAAAATAATATTCCATTAAATGCTGCACCGAGGGAGCACCGTAATGTTCCATATTTTGCTGCACCGAAGGAACAAAATAATATTCCATACCATGCTGCACCGAGGGAACATAGTAACATTCCATATGCTACACCAAGGGAACACCGTACTGTTTCAAATTATGTAGCACCGAGGGAATACGAATACGATCCATGTAATGATACACCGAGGGAACATATTAATGTACCCTATACTGCAGTACCTAGGGAATATTCAAACGCCCAACGATACGAACCACCAAGACCATCCCCGTACTACTCGTCCCATGTCGCCACACCGATACCGAACATTCGCGATCTGATAGATGTGCTACCAGATTTTAGCCCACTGGACCGAACTTCGCTTAGCTCCGATCAGTTTGTGAAGCGCACAAACATGCTTATGGAAGCATATCAGTGGCCTGAAAATATTTTGCTTTTAGCACTTCCTGCGAAGATGAAGGGGGCTGCTAAGCTCTGGTTTGACGGCTTGCCAATGATTTTTCAGAGTTGGAGTCATTTTGCTCAACAGCTACAGCAAGACTTTCCGAGTGACTCAAATGATGCCGACATACATCGTGATATGGCGAACTCGTTCCGAAAACCAAACCAAAGTCCTGAGCATTTTTATTATGAAATGGTAGGGATTGGACGCAAATACGGTTTAAGAGACAACTCGATTATAACCTACATCATCAGAGGGTTAAGAGACAGCAGGATGCAACATGCTCTATCCGGACATCACTTTTCTTCATTGTTGGACTTACTGAAGTCAGTAAGAGCGTACGATTTTACAGGTTCTACTCCAATCGTAAGAGTCGAGCATCCGATACGGAAAGTAGCTTCCGAAAGGTCACCCGACAACAACATACGTACAACAAAGTTTAGTCTGCGATGCTACAACTGCAATGAACCCGGTCATCGTTCCGTTGAATGCACCAAACCGCAAAAGAGAGACCGTTGCACCAAGTGTCATCGCCCTGGACATACAGCTGCAGTTTGTGACCAGTTAAGGAAAGACAATGTCAACAAAATTCAAGTCGTGCAACAAGATTTTGCTCCGGAGATTATCACCAAGAAGATTGTCCTCAACAACAGTCATGAGATGAAGGCTCTCGTGGACCCTGGCAGCGTCTGTTCACTCATCACCAGGTCAAGAGCCGAAGAGGTTTCCAGTATCCAACCCAGTGCCGATAAAATCTTGAAGGGATTCGCTGGAGGTGAGTTTATCTGTAAACATAAAATTAATTGTAGAATGATTCTGGATACGCACGAGTTTGATGCGGAGTTGCATGTGGTAGATGATGATTTACTTGAGCAGGATGTTCTTCTTGGCACCGACATTCTCTGCCAAAATAATAACAAAATTATTATCGAGAAAGGCATATGCCGAATTGAACGTTCTGAATCAAATATCTGTTGCGAGCTAAACGAACTTCAGTTAGAAAAGCTGAATAATATTTTGACAGATTTCTCAATGTGTTTTGCTAATTCGATTGCTGAGTTAGGAAGATGTAATTTTATGAAAATGAAAATCGAATTAACATCAGACGTTCCTTTCCAGCTACGACCATATCGAATTCCGTTTGCAAAAAGAGAAATTGTCACCGAAATCATTGCGGAGCTACTGAGATGTAAGATTATTCGCCCTAGTGATTCTCCTTATCTGTCGCCAGTAGTTTTGGTTCCAAAAAAGAATGGAGAGGATCGACTATGCGTGGATTTTCGCAAACTAAATTCGATGACCGTCAAACATAGCTTCCCGATGCCGGTAGTTGAGGAAATATTATCTCGACTTGCAGATAGTAAATATTTCACCACCATCGATTTGCTATCCGGATATCATCAGATAGAAATCGAAGAAAGCAGTAAGAAGTATACGGCATTTAGCACATTTGACGCAATTTATGAATATAATTGCATGCCATATGGTGTTGTAGATGGACCGTCCGTTTTCCAAAGCATGGTTAATAAGATTCTGTGCAAAATGAAACCGAATGAAGCAATGGGGTATATCGATGACATCATAGTTCCTAGCAACACGATCGAGGAAGGACTTCAAAGGCTAGAAAAGTTATTAGGAATCATCCGTGATAGCGGACTTACAATTCGAATGGATAAGTGCAAGTTTTTGTCAACTGAAATCGTCTTCTTGGGGCACCGAGTTTCAGAAAATTGTATTCGGCCTGGACACGAAAAATTGTCTTCGATAGTTGATTTCCGGAAGCCCGAAAATATTCATGAAGTGCGAAGATTCCTTGGCCTAACGGGGTATTTTCGAAAGTTTGTCCAGGACTATGCTACTATATCTCGCCCACTGACACAGCTTCTTTGTAAGACCGTTGATTTCAAGTGGGAAACAGAACAGAACAAAGCATTTGAGAGGTTAAAAACTATTCTTAGTTCTGACGTGGTACTCGACATTTATAATCCGAAACGCATTCATGAAGTACACACTGATGCGAGTAGCATAGGTCTAGCAGGGATTCTTCTGCAATCGACCGATGGAAAGGCTTTCCGACCTGTGTTTTATTATAGTCGACATTGCACAAATTCTGAACAGAAGTTTCACAGCCATGAATTGGAGGTGCTGGCAATAGTTGAGACACTTGAGCGATTTCGGATTTACCTGCTTGGGAAACCATTTAAAGTGGTTACGGATTGTGCTGCTGTTACGACCACAAAACAAAATAAGGAGTTGGTAACGCGCATTGCTCGTTGGTGGCTTAAATTACAGGAATTTGACTTCCAACTAGAGCACCGAAGCGCTGACCGAATGCGACACGTTGACGCACTCAGCCGTGCTCCAATCAACGAAGCAAAGGAACCCGAAATTGTTCGAAGCAGCATAATGAAAATCGAGATTAATAATAATGACTTCATAAACACAATGCAAATGAATGATCCGAAGATAACAGATATTGTCAACATCCTTAAAAATAGATCACCATCTGATCATCGAGAGCAGTTTTTGAAGGACTACGTTGTCGTGAAGAATCGATTATACAGACGAGTAGGAGACCAGAACAAGTTGGTGATTCCAAAGGCCATTCGTTGGCGTATAGTGATGTACGCACATGATGACAATGGACACTTTGGATTGGAAAAGACGATGCAACGAATCCTAAAACATTTTTGGTTCTCTAAGATGAGGAAGTACGTAAAAGAGTATCTGGCCGCCTGCATTAATTGTCAGTATAACAAATGTACCGGTGGAAGAACTCCAGGTGAACTTTATGTGTGGGATACTGACCCGATTCCTTTTCGTACCCTTCACATCGATCATCTTGGACCATTTATTCAAAGTCGTCGGGGAAACCAATACATTGTGGCCATCTCAGACGCTTTTACAAAATATCTCATCGTGAAGCCTGTCCGCACGACAAAGACGCAACCAGTGATAAGGATATTGAACGAGTTACGATCCTATTTTGGAACTCCACTGAAAATCATCTCAGATCGAGGTACGAGCTTCACATCGAGAACCTTTGAACAATACTGCAAGTCACATGGAATACAACATATCAAGAACGCTGTACGGACTCCGAGAGCAAATGGCCAGGTCGAGCGCGCAAATAGGACCATATTGTCATTTCTTCGGACAGTAGTAGAAGTAGATCAAGATTGGGATTTGGAAATGGAAAACCTTCAGTGGACTATCAATACTCAAATCAACTCAACAACCGGGTTCACACCCAACCAACTGTTATTTGATTTCGAGCTGAGGGATTCCCAACAGAACGTCCTTATTGACGCTATCAGTGATGATTGTCCGACATCGGAGGGAACGCCAATACAAATAAAACGACAACATGCTGTGGAAAATATCGAAAAATGTAAAGATGCCTGGAAGATTCGTTATGATAGCAAACATTCCAAGCCCCAAAAATTTAATGAAGATGACATCGTGCTAATAGAAAACGAAGCCCCATCAACTGGTGTGTCAAGGAAGCTTGAACCTAAATACAAGGGCCCATACATTGTGGCACGCGTATTGGACCATGACAGGTACGTCATTCAGGATATTCCTGGTATGCAGAGATCGACTAAGCCTTTTAGTTCGATATTCACCGCGGAGAAAATGAGACCATTCTGTTTGACTGCGCCGCACCTAGATGGAATTGATGTCGATGACAGCGAGGCGGATGATGACACCGAGGACGGTGAAGAGTCAGGAAAGGCCGAACTGTAACCTCCCTGTTAAACCAGTGAACACGGTCATTTAAAATTTCTGCTGCTGAACACACCCTGTAGGAATCCAATGAACCACCAGAGGGCAGAAGGCGTTTTTAGGCGGTATTCAAATTTGGCGGTTGAGAGAGACGAACGTGTTTTTAGACTAGATTGAATAAAGTTATATGAATACTAAAATCTTTTGTATTTTATTGAATTTTAAAGTATCTTTTAAAGTGGCAAAGAAATATCAACTCAACATACATTTTTCTGATTATCACACCAGTTCGTAAATATAATATGAACAAACCGAATTCCAGTTAATCCTTGATTAAAAGAGCTATTCAAACAAGATTGGCTGATTAACGGAATCTCGAATTAACTGCTTAAATCATGGATTCCTTGATTACGATTTTAGTATTCTATATTTATCAACTGGAATAATCCTTATTTAAAGTTGATTGATGTGAACAAACAAGCCCATAATATTTCTAAATATTGCCAAGTTAAGTTAATGCTTATTTTCTGAAATCTTAAGTTTTGCATTAAACCTTAGTAATTAGTTCCAGTTTGTTTTTGCATAATCATCATTGATTATGAAGCATTGTTTCTGTTGGTAATCACACAATCCATGATTTGAGCAGTTGATTAAAGATCTAAGCAGAAATACGTTCACTAATAAGTTATACTCATCTTTTATAAATTAACTTTCATTATTTAGTTTTCACAACCGAACTGACAGAACTATCTGTGGAAATGTCATGAACTGTTAAAATAATCAAATCGCAAATTCAGGGTTAGTTTGTTCATAGTGTGTAATCTTTTATCCATAGTTATTTCAGCCTTTTCATCCTCAAATTCGCACTTTAACTAACATTTTAGATTTTAGACGACATTTTTGTCATGCCTTATTATTTATTCCTTAAACCAAAAAATGTATGTAACAAGAACCTTAAAATTATTGAATAAAAATATCTATCTATGTAACTAACATTTTAGGAAAGAATATGTAGAGTTTCCAAAGTTAATTATTTATTAAACTAATCAGCCACTTACGATTTATTAGCGCCATTGAACAGAGCCTCTGCAAGTGTTGTTAAAAACCTTACCCACTATTAACAGATTACCCCTTAACTCACAGCGGAAAACCTATCCCTAAAATTCTGAAGCCACCAGTTATGATAATCATCCTTCTCATATGACAAAATTACTGTCCTCTTTTGTTTTGACATAATTTGAATTAGCAACATTTTATCTCGTTTTACAGTACTGAGGCAGAAATCAATTTTTGAAATAAATATTGGATAAATGATAAAATGATACTACTCGATGTCGCCCTAAAAAAATCCAATGTGAATACCGTCTAGGTGATAATTTGACATAAAGATGTCACTTTATCAACTTCATGCAAAATATACTGAGCTGAACACTGCCATTATTATGTTTTTGTTTATATGTCAAAATTGTTGTTTACTGACAAAAGGCGAATAAACATTAAGCAACTTTCTCCACAAAATGAAAAAAGAAGAGGGGACTGCGAAAATTTAATAATTAGGTATAAATTATTTGTTTTAAACCTGCTTCGGCCTCGACCGACACGACCACAGTTATTTCCGCTTCCATCCATCCGTGTTATAGTACCTGTCACTATGTTAAAAGCGATTTAAACAAAATATCCAACTCACTGAATTTAAATGAGCTAAGAAGCTCAATCGAATTCGAATCCAAAGTTCGATTAAATCAGCGTTTTTCATTGTGAAAATCAATCGCGCAGCAACCTAAGCAATTTATTTATATTCTTACCATTTTTGTTATTATATCAGATTTCTTAAGATAAGCATTTTATATTTGGTTCGAATCGAAGAAGAAGAATTAAAAATTGCAATGAGCGTAATTGAAGATAGCAATACTCAAGAATCCGAAGGCGAGCGTAGTGGTAGCCATAGGCACAGACGACATCGTCGTTCACACCGCGAGCGCACTAGTAACCGAGAACACAAGAGCCACAGGGAACGTGCATCAGAGACTGATCAAAGTACAAGTAGAAAGGTTGGTTAAGATTATTCCATTATAATGTTTGCCTGCAATCGCTATTAAAAAATTTTTGAAACATTACCAAATAAAATGAAGATTGCATAATTACGTATACGCTTAGTTATTGAAGTTTCTTGTAATAAGTTTTTTTTTTAATCGCAGAGACATCGTCGTAGCAAGAAAACCTCAAAAATGGGTTCAGTTTGGGCAAACATCTTGGGGACGTTTTTAGTTTTTGTGCACATTGCACTCGACGCCCTTCTCGAATTTGGCCTTGGGTGGTATTTAGGTGATAAGAAACGTTGTCCAGCTATCAGTTCGGACGACCAAAAACTCTGCTCAAAGAGTGCAGTGGAATTGGCAAAACTGATAAGAGAACGAAAACTCAAGGCTCACGATGTGGTCAAAGCTTATATTGATCGCATGAAAGAAGTGAATAAACTATTGAATGCCGTCGTTGATGGTCCCTTTATGGAAGCACTCGACGAAGCTAAGGAAATTGATGAAAAAATTGCCAGTGGCCAATTGACCGAAAGCGATTTCTCAAAGAAGCCATTCCTTGGAGTTCCCTTTACTACAAAAGACAGCACCTCTGTCAAAGGCAAACTCCACACCCTCGGATTGATATCTCGAAAAAACGAAAAATCTGTTGCCGACGCTGAGTGCGTGAGGCTGATGAAGGAAGCAGGTGCAATTATCATTGCTACATCGAATGTTCCTGAAGTCAATAAGTGGACTGAAAGCCGTAATTCTCTTTTTGGACAGACCAACAACCCATATGACACCAGGAGAAGTGCCGGTGGTTCGTCGGGCGGTGAAGCTTCTTTGATTGCAGCTTGTGCTACTGGCTTTGGATTGGGTAAGAAATAATTAATTGGTATTAACAATGCATAAACTCACAATGGTATTTGAATATTTTCAGGAACCGATATTGGCGGATCTATTCGAATTCCGGCATTTAATTGTGGTGTTTTTGGTCATAAACCAACTGTGGGAGCAATCAATACAAAAGGATGTACATTCAGAACTGGAAAGGAAAAGGAAACGATGGTCGTTGCAGGACCTATGTCTCGACATGCTGCCGATTTAATGCCTTTACTTAAGGTTCCATTTTATTTATTTGAAATTTTTCCTGCAGCAAATAAACTATAATTTTAAATCTTCAGGTTCTTGTTGATCCAGAAATGTCTTCCGAATTGAAACTCAGCGAAGAAGTTGATGTTACAAAATTGCGATACTTTTACATTCCCAGTAACGATATGCCTGCGTGCAATCCAGTGAATCGTGAAACCCAGTCAATGATGTTCAAGTGAGTGATTTTATCATTTTTAATTGATTTCATTAAACTTTAGAAATTGGGTTGGTGGCTTTATTAATTATTACAAAGCTTAAAAACTAAAGTGATTACAAGTTGAATAATTTAATTGTGTAATATATTTTTGGTTTGCTATAATAATACGTATTTTTCTTATCTCTATCTCCTTTTCCTTTATTTTTCCTGAACCTTACATAGACATAGTAGAAATTTTGTTTGTCATGAAAACATTATTCAAAAACTTAAATTTTCTCGATGCTAAAAACTTCCTTGTGCATGACAAGTCTTCAGATTCTACTAATTTTCTCACTTGTTTACATAATAAAATGTCTCTTCCTAAAGAAGAAAGAGAAACTAAAAAATTATCTAAGAAATTACCATTATAAGTTCTTAACAACTCTCTTCTGATGTAGGATAGCAATTTGCAATCCAAATCATTTTTAAACAAAGTTACAAACTAAAAGAAAATTGGTATTCTTGTTTTTTTTTTTTTCAGGTTAACGCGCTACTTTTCTGACCTTACCGGTGAAGAAGTCAAGCAGGCATCATTGCCAGGAACTGAAATTACTGGCAAACTATGGCGCTATTGGATGACTCGGGAACCAGCTGATTTTAACAAACTACTTGGCAATGGAGCTTCTTTAAATCCATTCGTAGAGCTTTTCAAGAAAATCATGGGACGAAGTGAATTCACAATGGCTTCGATATATTCACTCATCGATGGATTGCTTCCCGCTGAAAAGGCTCCTCTGATGGAAGAAGCAACAACAAAATGCAGTGAAGCATTAGCTGAACTTCTTGGTGATGATGGTGTTTTATTCTTCCATAGTTCGCCACGAACAGCACCATTCCATTATTATCCACTTTTTAAGTTTATGGATTTTAGCTATTTTAGTATTTTCAATGTCTTACGCGTTCCAGCAACACAAGTGAGCTTATGAATTTATTTGTTTGTTTAAATCTGTGCTTATGAATAATTTTGTGTAATTCAGGTTCCCATGGGCTTAGATTCAAATGGCATGCCACTTGGAATACAAGTTGTTGCTGCCAAAAATTGTGATAGACTTTGTCTGGCTGTAGCCGAAGAACTCGAAAAGGAATTCGGTGGATGGGTTGCTCCTTTTGAAAATAGAAATTAATCAAATTTTGTATTTAAGCTTTAAGGTTGTAAATTGGTGAGAGGAATGTTAAAAAAGAAATTAATTGTATATTTAGTTTTCATGGAATTATATTAAATATAGTATTAACATAAATTCTTATAAATTTTAATAAAAACAAGTTACGGGTTCTGTTGATGAAGTTCATCTAACAAGTATGTATCGAAAATTCTTTACAAAAAAGAATATTTTTATTCGGATGTATTTTTTTCATTAAAATAGACAATACTTTGGAAAAAATGTAACCAAATTTCTGCGGCAGAATGAGTTTGATTTCGAAGTCAGAATTCGTAAATAATTTGTTTTTTTTCTAAATAGTCAACCTAATTTTAAAGTGAAATCTACTTTCAATATTTCAAAATGAAAATATTTGGTAATAAAACACATTTTTCATCTTTACCTACAGAAGAAAAGCTTAATAAAAGTTAATTTCTACCCATTTACACTTTCTCTTCTACCCTTTTCTTGCTACCTCTAGCGTACCGCAATTTAACCACTTAGGGACTCTCTTTTTCATCCATAATTATATTATATAGTTGATTTCTAAATATTCCCATATCTCACTTTACTTTGATGACACAAAATTTATCAAGTCCATTACGTCGATGCATAATTATTCTCACCTCGTTCAACTGGATTTCGACAGTTTCTCAGTTTTTCTTTTCGCGAAAGCTAGTAAGAACTTTACACTTCAATACTTTCTCCATGACCAACCCATTCTATCTGTTCATGTTATGTGTGACCTTGGACTCCAATGTGACGAGAACTTAATTTTCCTGCTCATATAGGAAGATGATATAATACTAAAAGCCAACTTAGCAGCACTCGGTTCTTCAAAACGTTTGTCAAATTAATTTTCCAATCCCTACCTTACCTGATCTCTCTACATCACCTTTGTCCGTCCCTCCTTGAATACGCCTCTCAAGTATGACATGGTTTCCCTGATCCTTCCTTAAATTAATTAATCTCAAGACGCTGGAAGAACTAAGACAGATATCTGTCATCTTGTTCATCAATCGCCTGGTTTTTGGGGCTATTAACTGTCCTAATCTTTATGACTCCATCTTCCTTAACACTAACCCCCGTAATTTGAAAAAATACTCAATTATTTTATCTCCTCACAAACCGCAGCTCTAATGGCTCAAATGAACTCATTACTCGCGCAAGCTACGGAATGTCAATTTAAATGAAAACTTGTTTGATTTCAAAGTAAGCGCTTCTTGCCTAAGATATCGATTCCAAAACTGTCCCTTTCATCAGCCTCATCCTTAGCTAGAAGTTACTTAGTTCTTACGTTAGATTAAGTTTATAGCTTGAATTAAGTTGAATAAATGGAGGTTTTGCAACTACAAAAATTAAATTCAATTAAAATTAAATATAACTTTCCGCTGAAACTTCCATCTCTTTCAGCGATTTTCAAGCGTTTTACCGCACCAAGTCGGAAGGTCTCGTCTAGAATGTCTACAAACTTTCTTTAAGTATGTTCTAATAACCGTTTTCTGTGATTTACTTCAACATTTTTTGTTTCTTCTTACTTCCTATACTAAGCAAAGAATATTGCCCAAGTAACCTGTCCATTTTTTTAAATTTATTATTCAATTCTTCATATTTATTTCTTTTTTACATCACATTTCCACTTTTATTTCGCATCGAGAGTAGCTGCGATGATGTTTTTCTGTTTGTATGCTAAATGTACTCAATCGGACCTAGAATACTACCTTGTGGTACCCCAGAAATTATATCTTTGAAGTCTATACACCCTTCCGTAAAATATTTGTGTACATCGGTGGATCTATTCATTTAGACAACCGTCAAGTGCCTTTTTTAGGTTAGGTCAGGTTAAAGTGGCTGTCCGTAATGGAGTAGAACACGCTAGTTTAATGGCCCACTGTGAATTCACATTTATCTTTAGGTCCAGTTTGAGTCCCTTACGAAACGTGAAAGACCGAGCAGCTTGAGCAAAGCATGTACAGAGGACGTGAAGAACTGTTTCGTCCTCTTCCTCATTTCCTCATTTTAGAACACGCCTAGCAGGGGAGTGCTTTTCTATTAGACAGTGCCCAGCTGTGACACCGATTATTGAGCTTAGGTATTAGGTATCGCTACCTTCCTACTCTGGTTGGTTCTAGCAACAGAAGCGGATGCATGGATAGCCACAGCGCCCTTCTCTATGTAGGTAGTAGGAAAAACGGCGCCACACTACCGCCTGGTCTATAGGATATACCGGTCTCAACATTGTCTTTTTTATTTGTTTGTTTTGTTTGTTTGTTTATTTAAGTTCTAACTCCGTTGAAGAATAAGCTATTTTTTGAATGGTGCTCCCAGCCAGGCTGATCATCTGTACGGTTCGTTTAACAGCTTAGATTCAGCCCAATAGTAACAAGATGCAATTGGAAGGAAGAAATAGGGTAGCGAGTCAGACGATGTTATGAAGATCATGCTGATTGGTTGGGGAATATATTTAGGATCAGTAAACAGCAGATAAGCTATGTTACCCAGGGTGAGAAGAAATACCGGAGAGAGGAGAGCTTTATAGCTTCTTCGCCATGACAAAGTGGGAGGTGGGATGGAAATTGGTGACATCAGCGTGGCCTTGTATGCCGTGCTTATGTGGGATGGGGTAATGATTCTGAAGGAGTAGAGGATATGAGCGTCCTTTGGTTTCAGAACTCATCTGGAGAAGGTTCTTTAATCATTGACTTTACTCAGCTTCTACAACTCGACAACTTAAACGCTCAACTATAAAAAGTTCCTTTTTTAATAAATTTTAGTTACTAAACAAAATTGCCTTTTTTAATAAAAATTGTATTTTAAACAAAATACATTTCTTTTTCTAAACAAATCGATTTTTGTAGTTGAATAGAATTCAAAATAAAAACGTTAACATCCCTGTCATTGAACACATGTCATATGTCTTTGCTACGTCTCTCTAGCGACGAATAGTAAAACTAAATCTATTTGTTTTGCGCCGGCTCGGCGTTAAAAATTTTCCACAAATCAAGTCGAGAATCGAAAAGTAAAAGTATCCAAAATTTTACTAGAATTCAGTTTTCGTTGGGCGATCACTTGAATTGGTTGTTGTGTGTCCTCCTACCTAAGTGTCTGAGAATAGAAAAGTTTAATTAATTTTGAGTATCCTCTCTCGCGGCCAATATTGCATAAACATTTTGTTTCATTTTATGTTTGCTTTTCTTTATTCATTTGAAAACCAAAACAAATTTATCATTGGCGAGTGGACTGAAGTTAAAATAAAATAAAAGAAACTTATTGGAAAATAGCTCACTTGGATTTGTCTGCTGACAATAATTCCCTTTCCTGGGCCAAGCAACAACAACAACAACGTTAGCTGAGAAAAACCTTTTTTTATTATTTGACTTTTTCCTTTTATTTTCTTTGGGTTTTTTTTTTACTAATTCTTTCTGTTCATAAAATCGAACGAGGGTGGCAAACTAAAGTTCCCCCGTCTGTCGTCGCCGCCGTCACAGTCACACTTTAAACATTCATTTAAAAGATCTATAAATTCCCTTAAGTTTTGTGCAGTAAAAGTAATTGTTCGTGGTTTGAGAATTATTTCCTTTCCTTTGGAGTTGAGTGAAGTGGAGCGCCCATCGTGGTTTTCCAATGTGATCTCATCAAAGACAGCAATTTCTAGAAAACAATTATTCACCATAATTCAAATTAAATATAGACTATTTTTAAAAAAAGTGATCCTAATTTAACTTGACTTGATAAATCTCTACGTAAAGCTTATTATGGCGGCCAACGAAGTAATAAATAACAACTCCCTGCACTATTTCGAGGGAGTGGAGAAGTTACTGGAAATTTGGTTTGCACCAAATCCTGAAAATAAAAATGCTGATTTAAGGAAAATTCGCAGGTAAGTTTTGATTCTGTTGATTTCCATAGATTTGTGTTTTATATTTTATCAACAAGAAGTCTGGGGAATACATGGAAACTATTGATTTTCCAAAGAAAATTCTATATTTCCCACCTATACACATTGGTATCTGCGCCAATTGCCGGCTTCTTTGGCTGACCGGGATGGGGGGCAAAGTATCTTCCGGTATGGGACCCAGTTTTTTGTATTTATGGCTGTTTGTGTTTTTTTTTTTTTAATTTCTAATAAAAAACCGGTAGCACTCGCTCGGAAAAGAAGGGATTTAAAATACTTATCTTGATAGGAAGCTACTACCTATAAACCTTGGAAGCTACTACCTATAAACCTTTTTTATAAGAGTGAGATGCATTTAAAAAATAAAACTGTTACAATGGGACTAGGTTGTCATGTGCAGCCCGCATGTGTGAGAATATTTTTGTTTAGAGGTAAGGTAGGTAAGTATTTGGCCTTAACTGATAGGAATAAATATTTAATGGTTTATCTAAAACAAATTACTAACATGATTAAGACTAATTTTTTTGTGCGTATGATTTAAGTACCTTGGGGAGGGTAAATATACTTAACTCTGCAAAAATATTTTTTCTCCAAAATAGTAATGTAGTCATTTGGATTTCAGAAAAAATCTTTGGGTTTCTTCCATCACTTCCTACGATCTCAAAATAAGTGAATTATAGGTAAGCAGATAAAATCTTCTATGCATAGGCGTATAGATTAAAAAAGAAACATACCTTCTCGAAGGCCAATTCGAAATTTAGCCATGAATTATTAAGATAATTAATAAATTTTTTGTTGTCACGTTTTTTTTCATGGCCTCCATTAGTTTCTTACTTGTTAACAAAAAGAATATGCCTATCTTTATAAAACATAAGTTCAATGTTCAACACGTGCATTTTAAAACATGCATCAAGTTTAAAATGTGGTTGGTTCGAGATGATCGCATTGAGGAAGACGAGTTAATTGATACCTAATACGTAGTTACAAAAATCCTAGATCGAGGCTCGATTCAAGGCAATACAATAATTTATTTACACTTACAGTGACGAGCAAAAGTGGTCAAATGTTTTCAATTATGTATTTGAAAAATTTACTAAAACTAACCGTTTGAAATAAAATTGAAATCTTTTTCTTTTTAATTTTTAGATTATTAATCTTACGTTTATTATTTATAATATTTTTTTTGAAAAAAGTATACATTAAGTGCGTTTTGTTCGCATTCCATATATAGTAAAGTGAGAAATTGCAAACAAAACGATCCGCAGTAGTCCGGTTTTTATATTTGAAAGTTGATAAAACTGAATATTTGCCAGAATAATTTATCAAAAAATTCCAAAAAAAATAGCGAAATTCAGACCAGGGGTGAAATCGTGTAAGCTGATTTTTGATAGTTGACTATCAAAATCAAGAAAATAGTCTGTGTAATGTGGTATTCGATTCCAAAGTTTTAACCAAACAATTTGACATAAAATAAAAACTTCAAGAAGGGGGTTTGTTCGTACACTACTACATTAACATGTGGTGATGAAGCGAGCTTGAAGCTCGCCAAAATTCTTTATATACATACCTGAATCGAGTTGAAATGAGCTTGATTCGCCTCGATTCCGGTCGGGAATCGGAGTGTGAAGAAAAACCTGTGTGGAGGAGTTGGTTCTACAGATAATGCGTTATAGTCTGTTTATTTGCATGTTTGTGTACAAAAAATATAGTTTTGTTTTAATCAAATTTAAAAAGAAAAAAAAATGCACATATAGTAGGTAGCATATTCTTATAGGGTGCTGAACTATTCAGTTTTTCATTGTTTAACACGAATCAAACTATCTCACTTGCACTTCATAAGAAACATCGAAACACCATTTGCATTTTAGAAAGTGCTGTCTAACTTAATGATTTTTAAATCTTCTTGTGCGGTGGAAACACCAAAAAGATTTATCTAATCTAAACTGAGATAAACCTTTGGTGGAAACATAGCAAAACTTAATTATCTTTTCTATTGTTTTCTCTTGCAAAATAAGCCCAGTTAGTCCATTTTCACTAACAAAACTAAATAATATCAACAGTAATAGATTGATTTTTTTCCCCAATGGAAAACACATGTGATTCTAAATGCACAACTACTCAACGAACACATCCATCGAGATACAAATGCAATATCAATCGTACCAACATTTGAGAACGAAATCACATAAGATCCATTCGAGGCTCGTATAAATGTCAAAAACCTATGCATATGCATAGTGAGATTCTACTCTAACTTTTATCGGTGTTATTCATACTAAGGATATTGTTTTTGTTATTCGTGTAAAATCCCAGTATTTATCGCTTATAAGAAACACGCTTATTAGAAAACCTCGCTTAGAAGAAACTTGAACAAAAGCACCGTGAACTTTCCCATATATTTTAATATTGAATTGTATGTTTATAAGAAACACGTTTATAAGAAATACACTGATAAAAGAAACATTTTCCAAACACATACTTTTATTTTTCATGTAAAGTTGGTTGGATATAAGAAACTTGCAAACAAATCACGAAATTCAAAAAACATGAACAGACCCTTAAGAAAAACTCAAAACAAACGACGCAAATGTCATTTATGTACATATGATATAATTTGACATTTGAATGAATGAATTATTGAATGAATTTCAGTTCAGTGTTCATTTTGACATTAAATTTGTTATTTTTTGTGTTATGTTTTATCTTTCTGTTGTGTTCCTCGTCCTCGTTGAAGATGTCGCCTAGGATAAATGTTTGACACTCCGGGGTATATCCGTATAAGAAACTTGTTTCTTATATCCGTATAAGAAACTTGTTTCTTATATCCGTATAAGAAACTTGTTTCTTATATCCGTTGTAAGGATATAAGAAAAACTCGGTTAAAAGAAACAAATATTGTGCAAATTTTAAGTTTCTTATAAGCGTTATGTACTGTATACTATGGATAGATTTGCCAGCAAAACACGGGTATTATACAAAACAAAAATTATTTAATTAATTTTTCGACTTGTCCAATTATCCACGTTTAGAAAGTGTTTCTTTTTTAGTATTTAGTCCATAATCCTTTATTTTGAATTACTTGTGAGCAACGCTTAGGCATACTTTCCATTAAATTAGGAGGAAATTCTTCTGGAATATGACTTCATTCGTTGCCTAAGCTCTTGAATATTCGATGGGTGATTTTTGTACTGCCCCAACCGTCGTCGTATCACAATTGATTTCTCAACCATTTTGTGATATTTTTCGAAGTGTGTTTGGGATCTCCGTCCTGCTGAAAAGTTATTTCACACTCATTGTATCCCATTGATGCAGTAAAATATGGAAAATGTGTCTTCAAAATATCCAAATAATTCTCTTTACTAAAACAGCCCCAAGCCATCACCGAGCCTCCTCCATATTTTACGGTCATCTGAACTTGGTGTTATTGAATTTCTTCTCCAGGATATGACCAATAAAAAGCTTTACCATCCTTTCCTATTCGTTAGACCTTCGTCTCGTCGGACCTCATGACTTTTTTTCATTGGTCTATGGTTCATTGCCTGTGCTTTTTTAACAAGAAGCTAACCTGGTCATAATATTTTTCTCTGAAAGCAGAGGCTTCTTTGGTTTCTCTTTAGCGGCTAATTTAATTCTTTTGAGTGCCCTTTTTTTATTTAAGCTTTATAAATCACCGCGTGAAATATCAAAACTATTACTTGTCTATGTTTTTGGGAGCCTTCTTAGGTGTTTTGGATCCAAAACTTCTCAACTCCCGTTACATTCTCCTAGCATCCAAGTCAGTAAGTAACCGTTTCCGCCGTTTTTTCATTTCTTATGTTAAGCACAGAAGTTTTCGCGCGGTGATTCATAACGCTTTAGTAAAAAAAAAATAGTATTTACACAAAGCCAAGTTAGCTTCAAATGCATTGTTTCTTTTTGAAAAAAAAACTTGGTATTAGAATTCATCACATTGCATTCACTTTTGCTAAGCTTTAACATGTTCAAAAATGTAAAACAAAAATGTTACTAATGGATTTAAATGATAGCTATAAACGGCGCCTAACTGAATAAAAATATGTTAATAACATTGGGGTTAAGTGTACTGACTTTGAAAGTATGTACTTGATAGGTAGAATTTTCTGACCTTAATACCTACCTAAATTTGTATTTATGTATTTTTGGTTATTATGGTTTATTCTTCATGTAATTGCATTTCGATTAGTCCAGGAAAATTAGACATCAACTTCAAACAATTCTGACGAAGTCGGACATTTCTGGAGAGTTTTATTTATACCTATATACATACATCCTGCACACTTTTTAAAACGTTGTCTTAATTTAGGGTGGGCAACAAATTTTAAAAGGGGTGAAGTGCAGTTTATCCAATTTACCAGGGTAGTCATGTCCTCAACTATCTGGATACCTAGACCAATTTAAAAATATTTGACAAAATCGTAGCCGAAAAAGTAGCCCGATTTCAATGAAAAATCTGGTAGCTATTAAAGTTTGGGCTACGTGTCCTACTAAATTCTATTGTCGGCAATTTTAGAAAATGAAAGTCCAATCTGGCAAGCCTGCAAATTACTCGGAAACAGTATTTTTTTTACTTTAGGTAGTGAAAGTATGATATACAAGCTGCTTATGTAATTTTACACCAATAAACTATGTTCACCAAATTATAATATAATATAATTTTGTTTTTGGCTGAAGAAGTCTTGCAAGTCTTAGAGTGATACTGGAAAATGCCACCCTTTTAAAAAAAATATTTGGTTAATAATTAATAAATGAAACTTTTGGAAAATACAATAAACAACAAAGTATACCCAATTCTTGTTCACTTGAGGGTGGGGTTAATCCGAATTTTTTAACTTTAAAAAAAATTCACTTTAACCTGAACAATATAATTGAAAACATACAAAATAGCTTTGAAATGCAACCACAAGATGATCTGCTAATTGCTCGCCTAAGTTAATTAGACGATCCACAATGTCCAGCATTTCACAAATGTGATCTTCCATTGTTTGTCGTTTCTGAAGCTGCATACGACACAATTTCTTTAATAAAGTTACCTTATTCGAGAGTTTTGACTTCTCGTGTGCTTTCTTCAGAGCATCCCAGCATTCTTTAGCAGTATTCAATTTCCGAATATGCATCAGTTCAGAATCTTCCACTGCGAGTATATACATATATACAAATACTTAATTATATTTGCTTAAAGCTCCTAATAGTCAAACTTTAATGTGCTGGGATTAAAAATCTTTAAATGAATGTATATTAAAATTGGTTGCCATCAAAAACCATTATTAAAAAAGCACCATTATCACTCGTAAATTAAATCGCGACTGTCAACTTCTGCTGCTATTTTCTTAATTTTATTGTACTTGATATCTTTCTGTTAACATAACAGAAGTGGTTTATCTAAAAATCCCATTGCTAAAAATTAAATTGAAAATAACCGCTACTTTTATCGCGCTCCATATCTCTTCAGTGAGTTTCAAACTTATATTTTTTTTAAATATATTTATGCTCTGGTATCCAAAAGCAATTTTACTGTGCTGCATCTGTTATCTGAATTTTTTTTTTAAACCCGCGATTTTAAGCACGTCTGTCAGGGAAATGCAACCACCTAGTTATGTACATACATATTCAAACTCAGGAAGGGCGGATTTTCGGCGAAGTCTGCCGGAAAAATGCTACTATCTAGATGTCGTTCTGTCGAAACCATATTTGAAATCAGCGAGTCGGTGGAGTCAAGATGCAATGATTTAAGGTGGTTTGCCTCCCTACTTCAATTTTCGGAAAAGTTGTTCTTTTGATGCGTTTTTTCTCGGAAACTTGACCAATCATGCTGGTTTCTGTTATAAACTTTAATAAGACTACCTGCAACTTTAATATCAATTGGTTTTCTATCACGCCAAAAATTAGCCCTTAGCTCTTAGACTATATGAATCAAAAAATAATATGTTAAAACTATTTTATTCAAATGAATGACTGCATGATTAGAATTGTATGCTTGCTTAAATAAGTCAGGAAGCTAAAAACAATTCCAAATCTTGTTTTTTTTGCACGATGTAGGTTTGTTTTTTAAAAAGTTAAAATATTTGTTTTAGTAACAAGAAAAACAAACTTATGTTTTTAAAAAAAAGTACTTGTGCTTACATATTTTATTTATTTAAATTTGTTGTCATATATTTTCTATTTAAAAAGTCTGAGTAGAATATTGTAAGTAAATTTCTTAGCTAAAACAAATTTGTACTATATCAACTTACTGAACAAAATAAACAAATAGGAATTGCAGACATAAAGATTAAATAAAATGTTCAAGCTGAATTTAAAAATATGTTTAATGTCACTGTTTACAATAATTATGTTTGTTTTAAGAATTTTAAAAAAATGCGTTCACAAAGGTGTGTTTTCCCTCTGTTTGAAGTTTCATATCAAGGAAAAAGTCAATTTTTCTCAGATAGTCAAACAAACTCTATAACAGTCCATAATTGTCAATCATCTCTAATGGTGATGGCACAACCTCTTAACATTGATCTTTACTGGGTTTCTGGCTATAGAGACATTCCAGAAAAGATGAACTCGCCAGAAATGGTACAGTACAACCCATTCTACAACGTGTGGCCAATGCTGGCATACCAATCGCTACATGTAAATTATTGCTAATACAGGACGCTATGAAGAAGGCAAACATGAGGTGGAATAACGTCATTAACTTATCAGGTCACAAAAAACATCTGGCCTTCACTAGATTTAAAACTCTCAAGGTGCTTGCTATCTCTAAGCAGATCGCATATAAGCTCAATAATCGGTGTCATAACCGGGAACTGTCTAATGGGAAAGCACTACACGCAGCTAGGCGTATTCTCAAATGACTTTTGCAGAAGCTGTATGAAGGGGGAAACAGTTCTTCACCTCCTCTGTACATGCCCTGCTCTAGCTCAAAAACGCAAGAATTACCTAGGAGAATTCTTCTATAACGATCTCAATCATATTAACACAATTAGGCTTTCACGTTTCGTAAGGGATTCAAACTGGTTTCATTGAGCTTAGAAAAAAGCCTCAAGATTCATGTGGTATCACTTACCTACTTACTCCAACACGGATAGCCACTTTAACTTAACCTAAGTCGCAAGGCCCTAATTTTGTATGGACTGTTGCGCCACCTAATTTATTTATTTTAAACTTATGTTTTATTTTCATGTTTCCGTTAAAATTACAGTATTGCTCACCTTAATTGAGTAGACCTCAACATTTAAGAACATTTATAACAATGGCCAATAATATCTAATAACATCTATTTTTGTTATTTTAGTATAAATACGCCGATTGTAAAAAACATATTTTAGCTAGGTTTTTTAAACAACTGTATTCTGAAAACCGTTACATCTACAGACACAGGTTCGAATTGTAGTTAATTTATTTGCCTTAAAATCTTACGAGGTCTTGCGTTCTTCGCTCGAGGATTAATAATTAGGCCAACATCTTAAACAAGTAACCAAAAAATCAGAACTACCGGATTTAACGAATTGGCCAGATGTATCGGGTTTTTCAATAAGAGCGCTACAAAAGTTTTTTTTTTAAATAAAACAAAAACACTTTTGGATATCAATGACATTTTTTAGTCCTGTGAAAAAACGTTCGATGCCATTATGTATAGAACTCGATTTCTTTTGCACGCTTGCAAAAGTCCAGACCTTGAACCCAATGTTTGACGGTTTTCAAGCATAAATCGGCCGATACTGCTGCAATTTCATGTTCGATATTCGTATGAAGTTCAATCAATCGTCGCTGGCTTCTTGGCATAGACCATAGACTTGACGTAGCCCCACAGGAAATAGTCTAACGGCGTCAAATCGCACGACCGAGTCGGCCAAGCGACTGGACCATTTCGTGAGATAACACGTTCTTCAAACTTGGTTTCCAACAAATTGATCGTGACATTCTCTGGTGGCTTGTGGCGCCGCCGCCGTCCTGTTGGAATCACATGTCCTCCAAGTCCATATCATCCAATTGAAGCTAAAAATATTCGGTTATCATTGAAGAAGTACGGCCCAATGACGCCACGCCGCCGCGCCGGCCCATAAACCACACCAAACCGTAATTTTTCGGGATGCAATGATGACTCATGGAGTACGTGTGGATTGCTGTCTGACCAATACCGCATATTTTGTTTATTGACGAAGCCATTCAGCCAGAAATGAGCCTCATCGCTGAAGATGATTTGTCGATGAAAATCCGAATCATTTTCAAATTGTTGTTCAGCCCAATTCAGGAACATACGACGCTTCTGGTGGTCAAGCGGCTTCAATTCTTGCGTCAATTTAAGATATTTTCGCAAAATTTGCCACAACGACGTCACAGAGATGCCCAACGCTTGAGAACGACGCACGTGTGAGAGATACATTTGGCCTTTCTGCAAATGAAGCCTCAGATGCAGCAATATTCTCGACACTACAATCATTTCTTTGTCTCACTGGCACGGGAACATTTTGTACTGTGCCTGTGAATTCAAACTTTTCCACTAGACGCTCATTTGTTGATCTGCTAGGACGATTATATTGGATGTAGCGCTCTTAACGTTGAGGCCACTGACTCCGAATTTCGGTAGTAAATTTTAATAATTTCGACTCGTTGTTGGCTCGTATATATCTTTTCATCATGAAATGGAAAATATTACTGAAGAAGAGAAATGTCAAAAGAGCGGCAAGAAATATGGCGTCGTTTGCTGTCCCTGTCGCTCTACTTTTGTAGAAAAACAATGTATATAGTTTTTACCAAAAACACTCTATATGAAGATATAAATCTTTCGTACGTATCACCCTTCAAAACCCATTTGTTTACATTGTTGTATTTGTAATGTGGAAGAATTCAACGAATAAAATTGACGTGTTTTCACGCATACATAGACACAATTCCTGAGTTTTTTGGGGAAATTTCATGAAGTAGAGGAGAAATTACACGCACACTAAGAAATACTTTATGAGGCCAGTTTCCGGTTTAGCTTGTAGGCAAACCAATATGGCTACCGAGGATTTATATCTTTACTAGAGTGTTTTTGGTTTTTACTTTTTTCATCAAAAATAACAACATATCCCAGCTGACAATGTGAAAAATGTAATTCTTCATGAAACATTCATTGAAACTATTAATTATGTGTAAAACATTTTGTCTCACATTATTTAGGAAAATAAAAATATTCCTTCATTGGTACACTTCATAGTACCCAATGATCATTTTCATAGGTCTCGCTTCTAGGAGCTGTAGGTTAAACACGTCCCATATATTTTTGCCCATTTTATTTTCTAAATGTTTTGAAATCAGAATTAGTACTTACTTATCCAATTGCAATCTAATTGTGTGATTTATTATTCACATTAATCATTTTTCGCTTAAATGTTACGCAATAATAATTTGTATAATTTGTTTATATATAAAACAAGTTTTCACTTGCAAGTCTATCGTCTACAGATTTCAACAACAATTTCTTTTCGTGTGGCCGGCCACCTTGACATTGACCCCCGTACTCGCCGCCATCTAAATAAAAAACAATAATAGTTTTGTGAGTTAGGTGAGTGGGTGTGGGAAATTAACGTAAACTCATATTTTTATTTCATCTCTGTTTTTTTTTATTTTGTTTCCTAAGATCTCTCCATTTGTATTTTGTGTTAATGTTCGTTTTTAATTTTTCAACTTTTGCTATTCTGAAGAACCTGCTTAACAATAGAAATTTAAACAATAAAATAAAACAAAACTTTTGTAATGAATGCAAATGTACATTACATGAAATAAAAACAAAAATACAAAAATAAACGACACAGTCACTTCACAGTGAAATAGTTTTAGATGTTTGTTTGTGGCAAATAAAGTTTTGTTAAAATTGCTTTAAATAGGATTTGATGTGAAATTGCTGCGGAAAGTACAATAGATGAATGATGATGGGTGAGGCTTGGAGACGTTTAAAAAGAACTGCACTTACACTCTGATTTTGTGGAATAGGTTCAATTTGTTTTAATTGTGATGTAGATTCTGTTCTGAAGTAAATACCAAATTAAAATACATATACATATGTAGTTCCGATTCGTTTGGAAAGGAGATTAAATCTTTTTATTAGTTAAAAATAAATAAATAAATTGGGTGGCGCAACAGTCCGTTGAGAACTAGGGCCTAGTGACTTACAACTCTCAACCATTCCTGTGTGCGAGTACTGTTGTCAGGAATGGAGGGTCCTACAATTTAAAGCCGAATCCGAACGGCTAATTTGAGAAAGCACTTTTCATGACAAGAATTACACTTTGAGAATTTGTCAATTCCTCGCAAGAGGCAGTACCCGTGAAAAAAACTTTATATGGCATAGGCAGGGATCGAATCCAAGATCTCTGGCATGATAGTCCAACGCACTAACCATCATGGTACTACCTTTTTATTAGTTAAGTACTTTATAAAATCCGTATTAGGTTTCAAGTTCTCACAAAATATACAGCGTGATCCATTTTGCGGTTTCAAAGTAAACGTAATTAAAACACATACAAAATATTTTTTTTTTCATGATATTTCTTTTCTATTATAAATTTTGAACGTTGACATTATGTGTGAAACACTACATCATTTAAATGACCACCACGCGAATTGTTGCAAGCATCGATTCTTTTGAGGTAATTTTCGACCACTTTTTGACACATATTGGGCGGTATCTCAGCCATAATGGTTTATCTGCATAAACACGGTCTTTCGCGTAGACCCACAAAAAAATCCAGCGGTGTCAAATCGCATGATCTTGGCCAGTTGATATCGCCACGACGACAAATATTGCGGCAGGAAAGGAAATGTCTCTTGCAATAAAGAATATTCGCTCGAGTTGTGTAGCATGTGACACCGTCTTATTGAAACCACATATTCTCCAAGTCGTATTCTTCTATGGCACCTTCACACCTCCGGGCCAAAGAGCGCATTAAACAGTGACTTTTTGTGGATGTAATGGCCTCTCTTCAATTACCTGAGGATTCTCAGAACCCCAAATACGACAATTTTTTTTTATTAACATACCCACCGGGTGAGGAATGTGCTTCGTCGCTGAAGAAAATTTTGTTCGAAAAATCGACGTCAACCGCCTGTTGTTCAAGGACCCATTCGACGTATTTACGACGCACGTTGGGAATGGTCAGCTGACTTCAGTTGTTATGCGAGCTGGACTTTACATGGATGTAGATTGTAGGTGTAGATCCAAATGCAAAAATAAGCGATCCATTTTCGTAAATGTCAGACTTTCAACTGAAAAAAATTGGTTTAACAACTTAGTTTGACAGATGTCAAATTCCAGCCCTATACTTTTGAAACCGCTAAATAAATTAGCCGTTATTTCGTGATTTTTATTGCTATGGTTATGTTCGCCCAAATGGCCGACGTGGCTGGATTAAATAAATTCCAGCTGAAAGGCCCCATTTTCAACCAATTTTTGCCACAATAATAATAACGCGCCGAAAATTCTCTTCCAAGGCGTCAACCGTCTCGAGCTTCAAGCGACTTCACATAACCCCACAAAAAAAAGTATAGCTTAGTTAAATCTTAAAACCACGCAACAGGCCCACGACACGAAATTATGCGCTCACCAAAAGGTTTTTCTATAATTTGATGCGTTGCGCGAACCGAGTTATTATTTCATTATTTTCGTAATAATTTTGCATGATTTGCAAAACCTTGTTCATGAGTAAAGCTACGAGCAGACTGCATTTAAAAGCCTCAAACGTTAACGACTATCGACGCATATCATCTGAACACCCTTTGGGGACAGTTTCCACCCGTACGCAAGTGATTTGCGGACGATGTGCGACGGAGAGACCGCATATAAGTTTGCGGCTTTTTTGCATATCGCCTGAACACCTTCGCATACTTGTGAAACAAAAACAAGACATCGCAAATGTGCACATCAGCAGCAAAATAGCGAATGCTTTGATTGTACCTGATTGCAAAGCGTGTGGTTCGAATGAAGAATTAGAGGTGGAACTGGTCAACGTTGACTGATGATCTAAATTTGTTGTTGGCACATTTTGAAATATTAAACTTTCACTCGAAATGAAATCGATTCAAAATATAAACTGGAGTTCTGAAATTCACTTTTATTGAAAGCGATTTAATTTTTGTCGAACTCAAAACGAAGTGAAATTTCGTGTTCTATATTTCGGTATTTGCGATTTTCAAGTGATTTCAATTCGACCAGACTAAGTTGGTGTGATTTGAATTCGACAAAAGGAAATTGTTGAAAAACAGTAGTAGTTTAACTTCAAGGAAATAAACCTTTTATATAATGAACTTGATTCGTGAGAAGTAACAGCTTCTACTTTTTATTTGAGAAAAAGGACAAAGCATTTAAAATAATTTTCAACAAACCAAATGTATTCTCTATAACATTTCGAGTGAAACAACGTTCTTCAAAAAACTTTAAATACACATAAAGAAACTATACTTTCTCAACCGGGTCTTTCTCTTTCTGCACTTAAAGTGATTTCGAAAAGTTTTCGAAGTTGTGAACCCGATTGAATGATAGGACCCTGAAAACAATTTCACTCGATTTTCGATTTAGATTTCGATTTCATTTCAATCGAATTTAGGAATCCAGCTGATAATTTTCTTTGACCTTAAATATTTAATTTAATTGCTTGCAAATCTCAAATGTTTAAATATTACTAACCTATGTTTAAATGTGGGCATATTGCCATTCAATATCACTTTCTTCGCGCAGAATCCTTCTGTCTGGCGATGCCGAAGCCATTCCTATGTCCACACACTGCTCACCCGTAATTGCTCCACACCAGATTCCAGTTCGTCATCTTCTGCAATCAAATCCAATGCTAAAACAGCAATAGCAGCTCACATTCTTTATGACATTTTTAAGCTTTGTCAACAATCACAAACCTTGAGCAAAGGACAATGTCAAACAATCTATTACATTATCGCAAACTTGCATATGATCGAAAATGGGTAATGTGCGGATTTTTCCGCATATCGTGTAAACACGTCACAAATTGGCCGCAAAATTTGAGCACTAATTTGCGTACACTTAATATGTGAGCAAATCAACGCAAACAAATGTGCGGATAGATTCCGCAAATCGTCTGAACACCGTATGCTCATAGCTTAAGTCTATTTGTTATGAAGTGCAAACC
This sequence comes from Eupeodes luniger, assembly GCA_951509635.1. Taxonomy (NCBI): domain Eukaryota; kingdom Metazoa; phylum Arthropoda; class Insecta; order Diptera; family Syrphidae; genus Eupeodes; species Eupeodes luniger. The sequence continues at coordinate 46,873,553 of OX608075.1, forward strand.
AAACTGAGCATAAATCAAGTGACAGCTGTCAAAAAGAAAAAAAACTTCTGAAAAAAGTATTGTCAGATTGAAAACCAGACACCCGTTATATCTCCATCTGCTATTTGGAAGAAAAGTAGAGTAGGATAGATGTAAGCCAAAAACCAAATGTCAGAAATAGTGCTTTTATGAAGAAGAACACGTTCGCTTTCATATTTGCATTATACATGCTATAATTTGCATTCATGAAAATCTTCTGCATTTTCATTTTCTATCTATCCAAAAATCTGTATTTTTCACTTTACATCTCCTTTAAATTCAACTTGTAAATTCTATGTACATGTAAATGCAGCATTAGGTTGGCTATATTTGAGTAAGTCAGTTCGGTGGATTTTTTAAATACAAATGGCTTAGCGAGTTATTTTATGATCGAGGTCATCTGAATCAAGAGGATTAAAGGAAATTTAAATACCTCCAAATAACTCCGCAATTCAAATCCTTTAAAATTTGATCGGCGATACGATTGTAAGAGTTTTGAAGTGCCAGCTTTAAGATACATTGTTGAATCGTGGGTTTTTATCTATCATTGTGATGTATTTATGTTTGTCTAACAAAAATTTGAGAAATAATTCCAAATATGATGTTTCCTTAATTTGAAGGTTTTATCTTACTTTACTTTTCATATAAAAAAATTATACTTCAGCTCCCGTGTTTAAGAAAACTAATAACAATGGTCTAGTTTCACGTTTCAGTTTAGTCTGGGATATTCTTATTCTATTTTGTAGTTTTCGCTAGCTAAATATAACATATCTATCATCAACACATTGCAATTTTATATTTAAAGCTTTCGCATTAGAGAAAAGTCTTCAATAAATTATCAAGTAATTCATATTTTTAGTTCATTTCTTGCTGATGTAAACTTATATTTGACACCTCATATTTTTATTCATAGTGTGAATATAATGCTGAAGTGGTATAAAGCTAAAATCGACATAGGGCTTACAAATAGTATTATTTTATTCCGTAAAAATGCTTTGCTAGTGTATTTAGTGTTTTTTTTTTTGTCAAAGTCTTGTTAAGCAAACAAAATATGCTCGACAACAATTCAGACTATCGCGTAATATGCATTTCTATAGGAATACTTTATATTCTATTGAAATTTCAAACTTGGCGAAAAAAGAGTTAAAAGTCGTTGAAGAGTTCAACCATTAAAAAAATGTGATCATTTCTGAATGCACGACTGTGAACCCACATTCATGCATTGAAATACGTATGTATATGCAAGATATCTTCTGAGGCGAAAATTATACCCCTTTTAAGTGTACTTCGTGGTGGTTATGGAACTTAGAATCCTTCATATGGATTATTTGAAATATGTATATAGTTTGAGCTTTCCTTCCTTATGTTGTTCATTATTAAGATGTGCTCTTGGTTTGTAACAAGGTAAATATATGTATAATGTTTAACATTTACATATGAATTTACATATATTTATGTACATATGAACTTATCTGTCAATAGCACTAATGATACTGACGAGAAATGGAATAAGATTTAATTATGACTTTGAATGAGGTGTACAGGTTTCTATTTAGTTTTCTTGGATTTAATGAAAAGTATCGTCCTTGGATTTAAAATTCTTCAAAGTTTCGAACTTTGTAAACAAAACAAAAAGTAGTTTATTTATGAAATAGATAATAACAATAGAGAAAATTTATTAAAATAAAAGCTACTAAAAAGCTCTTTAAATCTAAATAAAAATTGAAAAACTGTGTTTGTAAGAATATCACCTAAAATTTTTTACAGTTTTAATTTAATATACATTATACACATTTATAAAACTCAAATTATTGATAAATTGAGTTCCAACTCATTTCTTTAGATCTCAGTTTGAGATATAACCTCAAATTTGGGCGTCTAAGATATTGGAACCGGGTTGAGCAAGTTTTTTACATCTTAGAAAGGCCTAATTTTTAGATTAATTCCAGTTTTGGATTAAATTTCAGACTACAAGGATCTGTATGTGCAATAATCAAATATTTTTAGAAAATATATATACATAACCGTTTAGGTTGGCCAAAAGTTATAAATCTACTATTTGCGTAGTGTAAAATGTCGTGGACGCTGACAGTTTCATAAAGCGTAAGAGTAACATAATGCATTTAAACCCATTAAACTATTAACTTTTCGTGCGCTTTATTTTAGTTTTACTACATACATATATTTCACATCAATGGGTGAGACGACATGATACATACATACATACATATTTTATAATGACCACGATTATTGAGTCTACGAGTAAACAGATAGACATAAGAGCTGTTTAAAGTATGCCGAGAAATAACATCCAATCTCCAAAATATTGAACATTCTCATGAACAAAGTGTTGATATGTAAATCTGTTAATACATGAAAAGACGACCGTTTTGACATTATATGCATCTGAAAGAAATATATGTAAAAATACTAAACTTTTATCAATACTGTTGCATTTTTCATTTTGACAATAACCTCTTGACTGAATCTATAGAACACACGATTTCTTGAAACTGTTCAATATAATACTTTTTATAATTTAAATAATATGCAATTTATGATATTTTAGAGATTAAAGGACTCGAAACTAATTACTTTTGATCAAGTAAGGTGTTCAGTGCAACACGAATAGATATGTATATGTATGTATATGTGAGCATTTCTACATATCAAAAAAGAATAATTTCAAATAACACACATCTTAAACAAAATCCAAAAAGATGCTGGGATGCGACCCACACTGATAACTTCCCATCCCTTCTATCGATTTGTCTTGCTTAAAAGTTTGTCTGTATGTATTAATTTTTACCAAATTTGCGTACTATTTTTTGTAGATTTTATTTTTTTATGAAAAAACGGACTGTTGGATTTTTATAAAAAAAAAACTACTGTATATCGAAAACAATATTTTCTGTGAAATAAAATAAGTTTGAAGCCAATATTTGTAATTTTTGAAAAGCTATTTGTGTCGAAAGTAAATTCTTACCAAATTTTAGTATTGTTTTTTTTTAGGTTTCTATTTTTTGTAAAAAAACTGTCAATTCGATTTTTCTCAAAATTTTATTGAATGTTGAAAATAATATTTCTTATAAGTTAAAGTTAGATAGAAGCCATTACCTCAAATTTTTGAGTCGAAAATCAATGTTTACCAACTTTTGTTAAATTTGTTTCGGTTTTTATTTTTTATAAAAAAAACTGTCAATTCGATTTTTCTCAAAATTTCACTGAATGTTGACAACAATATTTTTTGAAAGATTTAAGTAGTTTAAAGCCAATATCTGAAAGTTTTGAAAAGATATTTGAGTCGAAAATCAATTTTTACCACCTTTTATAAATTTTTTTTAGGTTTTTATTTTTTGTAAAAAAAACTGTCAATTAGATTTTTTCAAATTTTTCAATATTGAAAACAATATTTCTTATAAGATAAAATAAGTTTGAAGCCTAAGTCTCGAGTTTTTGAAAAGATATTTGAGTCGAAATTCAATTTTTCCCAACTTTGAGTAATGTTTTTTTTAGGTTTTTATTTTTTATAAAAAAAATTATCAATTAGATTTTTCTCAAAATTTTATCAGATGTCAAAAACATTATTCTTCGTTGCACAAAATTGTTTTGGAGATGAAATCATATTTTGGTCGTAAAATTTTCGAGGTGACAAATTTTATTTTTCAGTTTTTTTGAATTATAAAAAAAACCGTTAATTGGATTTTTTTTCCAGAAATATACTTGTTTTGTATTACGTTACAATATATAATATAAAATTTAATTCAAGTCTCTAGCGTTATTGGGTCATGAGATATTAAGGGTTAACCAAAATGTTCACCTTTTTTTTAAACTGCAATCGTAAAAAAAACACCCACGCAATTTTCTTGAGAGCCCTTTCTGCATCATTCTACCTTATTATCTGTATAACAAAATGTATTTGAAGTCGATATCTCTTCTGGTTCTTGAGCTATGGACGACGAAAAAAACGTCGCGAACGTACGGACGTACGGACGTACGTACACACGCACGCACAGACATCTTTCTAAAAATCTTTTATTTCGACTCTAGGGACCTTGAAACGTCGAGAAATGTCAAAATTTTCAATTTGACAAATCGGACCCATTACAATAACTTCTTATGGGAAGTTAATAAAACGCGAAAACACAATTTTTATTTCGAAAAAAAAAAATAAGAATACAAAATCTAAGTCTTCAAATAAATTTCCGCTCCAAAACTGACCGATTATTTTTAATTTTGTCTGTAAAATGTCAGAATTTTGAGTCCTACATATTAACGAGATGCTACAAAAATAGCAAAAAACACGTTAGAACTAAGTTCCATTCAACCGAGATCTAAAATTCCTAGAATTCAAAAATGAATTTCAACCGAGTTCTACAAATATGATTAAAGCATCTTGCACATGAACTACGAACTGCGAACTGTGGATGTTCGCATATTTTGACTTTTCTATCACATGAGCTTTATTTCCATTCGCAGACAGCGGCGAACTGTCAATTTTTAATTACCCTTTTCTCCATATTTTCCTCAGCCATGATCTTTCACACAAAAACAAAACAAGAGTGGTATAATTTTGAGGTTAAGTTGAGCGCGAACAATTTATTCGTTGCAGTGTGGATAGTATGTGGAACGCGAATAGAGTTTGACAGTTCGTAGCAACCACACTCCAATTCGTTACTAACAAATTGTTTTTACTAAATTGTCTTGTTTTAGAGAACAAAATGTAAATTTTATTATTTGTCTCAATTGGTTTCTTATAATTTAAATGTGTTTTGGTTTGAAATTGACTTTTTGAAATGTGTAAAATCACGTTTGTTCGTTCATTCGTTCATTCTTTGTTCGCTCTCATGTGCAAGGCCCTGTGAAGAAATGCCCGAGTTCTAAACATTTTTAAAATAAAGTTTCATAGATGAACTTCGTCAAAGTAACAGAGCTATTTTCAAAAATTTAATACAAATTATGAAATTAAAAATAAAATTAGTTAGCCCAACAGTCCGTAGAGAACTATAGGGTCTAGTGACTTACAACTCTCAACGATTCATGTGTGCGGGACATTTCGAAGCTGGATGTGATCTACAATTTTGCTAATTCGAGAAAGCACTTTTTATGACAAAAATTACTCTAGGAGAGTTTGTCGATTCCTCGCAAGAGGCAGTACCCGTGAAAAGAAAAACCTTTAAGGAGGCAGGGATTAAACCCAAGACCTGTCGCATGACAGTCCTAAGGCGCCAGTTATAGCTATCATTGAAATCGATCCGGAAAAATTTTTGAATCGATATTTGACGGTGTTTCTCTTTGATTAGAAATGAAAATTATATACTGATCGATCGGATATCACACAAATAATTTTTTTTGAGAAAAAAAAGTTTAGTTGCACATTTATTTTTTTCTAAAAATGTATTTTTCTTTTTTCCGGACGGAAATTCATTTTCGTGAACAGCTGATTCTTTTATGACCAAAAATGGAACAAATCGTTCCAATGATTTGTGTTTCAATTTCACTCAATTCCAATGACAGATTTCTGTCAGAAAAAGTTTTTCGGCTGCATTTCAATCAGGAAATTTTTTCCAATGACAGAAATTTTTAATGAAAGCTATAAACGACCTGCCAAAAAAATTCCAATGTTTGTTTTCAATGATGAAAACCAATGATAGCTATAACTGGCGCCTAAGTCTGTTCTTAAGTCTGGTACTAAAAACCCATGACAGTTTTAATGAAGTACATACATGTACATAAATATATTAAATTAACATAAATATTTTAAGAAATCTGCACAAGTTATGAAATTGGAAATTTAAATAAAACTAAATTTTTATTTAGGCTTCTTCTTCTTCTTTTTAGATTTTTAGGTTAATCCCCCGTTAACAACTGCCTATTTACATACTTGTGTGTAAATTATTCTTTCTATTGTAAGAGTACCTGTTTTAAATTTACTTTGATTCAATAATACTTTTTATTTTTTTTATATATTATGAGCTGAGTTTGTCATATATAATTTTAATTTTAAGATTCATTCGAAAACTAAGAGATCAAATAAAAACAACTAATATTTCTTATATTGATCTTTAATTCTGAAAAGGCCATAACAACTTCAGAAGTGGGATAGTTCCGAAAATTGTTTATTAATATTTACCTATATTATAAAGAATTCTGATAATGAACAAATCTGAAATCCAAGATTGGCTCAAGGAGCAAAACGTTGATTTTTCAACAACAGCTACATTGACGCAATTGCGGAAGCTGTACAATGAAAAATTCAGGGAGTTAAATCAAAGGGATAACAATTCCGTCGAAAATGAAAATTCAGATAATTCCGGAAATAATGAAGAAGATGTATTTGATCGTGCAATCCAGTTTGCATCTTTAGAAGAAGAAGAAGCTGATATTGATGCACAGCTTAGAGTTTTGGAAAAACGACGTCGGTTGAAACAATTGCAACAAGAACTGGCTTCCACTCCGAATGTTTTGGCTAACGCAAAGTTCGAAGATATCCAACATTATATTACTCCATTTGCTGGTGATGAAGCTTATGATGCCCGTAAATGGCTAGAAAATTTCGAACGAGCTTGTGATTCGGTAAATGGTGACGATGTTTACCGCCTTAAATCAATCCGACGTTTGATGAAAACGGATTCTGCTGCTGAATTGTTTCTTCGTGTGGATAATTCTACTAATTATCTTCAATTCCGTAACAATTTTTTGTCAAATTTTGGTCATGCGTATACTGTTTCAGAAGTGATTGACAAATTACGAAAAACCACTTTCCGTTCTTCGAAACTCTCTGTTATGGGATATATTCTCAAAATGCAAGAGTTGGCAGCACGTGCGAATATTGATGAATTGCAAGTCATTCAATTTATAATAGAGGGGTTTCAAGATAATTCTGTGAACATTGCTGTGTTGTATCCGGCTTCTAATATACAACATCTCAAACAACTATCACATCGCTATAGCCAATTACGTAGTCAACGAGAATCAAATGAAGCATCAATTAAGACCCCGTCTACAACAAACGCAACTAAGACAAAAGCACCAGTTTTGAAACCGAGCTTTGATAATTCCAAGATACTGTGTTACAATTGCTCAAATGTTGGGCATTTTGCAAGTTCATGTCCTCATCCCAAACGAGAAAAAGGTTCATGTTTTCGTTGTGGTTCTAAAGAACATATTTTAAAGGACTGTCCAAAAAAACTTACTAAACGAGTGGCCCTAGTAGATGATTTCCAGTTGAAGAATATCGAAAATACAAATAGAGAAGCTAACAATCATATTTCCGAAATAAATGATGTAAGTGTTACCTTTTTGATTAATGGTTCTATGCATAGATGCAATACTTTCGTTTCTTTATTTGATTCTGGTAGTCCGATTAGTTTAATGAGAAAATCTGCTGTTCCAAATGATTTAGTTAACCAATGGACTCAATATTCTGGTTATAAAGGATTGGGAAATTTAAAATTATGTACATTTGGAAAAATTCAAATTAAAATTTCGTTTCGCAAGTTAACTAACTTAATTAATATCTTTGTTGTTCCTGATTCAGTTATTCCATATCCACTTTTGTTGGGTCGGGACTTTTTAAATATTTTTAATATAAAATTTATGATAATTGATTTAACTTTTAATAAAATTCCCAAAACAAATGTTGAAATTTTGGATGATTCGAATAAAAATAAAATTAAAATATCAAATAAAGTGTTGCATTGTGTGTATAGTTCCACTGAAAATGAGAATTCAAATCTTTTAACTACTTGTGATCTATGTCAACCTTCGAACATGAATGATACAAATCATGTTGCATCGACCAATACTTTGTTAGGTATCGATCATTTTGTTCCGCACATTTTTGCAATTGAAGTAGATAAAATGTTTTCAGAACGTATAGATATAAATGTTAATTTGAATCAATTTTATCGGAAAGAGATTCAGACAATTATTGAGACTAATTACCTTGACCTTTCAAATATTCCAACCTCTAATGAAGAGAAATATGAAATGAAAATTCATTTGACTTCCGATATTCCAATAAGCTCAGCACCTAGAAGACTTTCTTATGAAGATCGGCGTATTGTCAGGGATATGATTAGCGACCTTTTGAAAAATAAACAAATACGACCTAGTAATTCTCCCTATGCATTTCCAATTGTTCTAGTTTCAAAAAAATGTGGCGAGAAACGAATGTGTGTTGACTATCGACCTCTGAATAAAATTATGGTAAGGGATAGTTATCCATTACCTCTTATTGATGACTGTCTAGAGAAATTGGAAGGCATGGCATATTTTACAACTTTGGATCTAAAAAATGGGTTTCACCAAGTAAAAGTCTCAGAAAATTCAATTAAATATACAGCATTTGTAACCCCAGATGGACAATTTGAATATTTGCAAATGCCTTTTGGTTTAAAAAATGCACCTGCAGTATTTCAACGATTCATTAATAATATTTTACGTCCATTTATTAATGAAGGGACTGTTGTTGTATATATGGATGATATAACAATTGCTACCAAAACTATTTCGGAACATTTAGATGTACTTCAAAGATTATTACGACGACTTGCTGAATTTCGACTTGAACTTAAATTCAAAAAGTGCCAATTCGGCTATAATGAAATAGATTTTTTGGGATTCTCCATCAATGAAAAGGGTGTTCGTCCCAATAATAGACATATTGAAAATATAAAGCATCTTCCCATTCCGAAAAATTTAGATCAAGTCCAAAAATGTTTAGGTTTATTTTCATATTTCCGCCGGTTTGTCCCGTCGTTTTCACATATCGCTATGCTATTACGGAATCTTTTAAAACCAGGTGTTAAATTTGTTTTCGATGATTTATGCCTTTCAGCATTTTCTAATTTAAGGGATAAGTTAATAACGTCACCGGTTTTGGCATTGTATAACCCAAAACGCGATACAGAATTGCATTGTGATGCAAGTGCTGATGGTTTTGGGGGAATACTTATGCAAAAACAAGATGATAACAAATTTCATCCAGTTGCATATTTTTCACAACGTACAACTGCTTCTGAGTCTCGATTTCATAGTTTCGAATTGGAAACCCTAGCAATAATATATTCGTTACGAAAGTTTCGTGTGTATTTAGAGGGTATTCCATTTAAGATTGTAACGGACTGTAACTCTCTTACAATGACATTGAACCGTAAAAGTGTTAATGCTCGAATAGCTCGTTGGGCACTTGAACTTGAGAACTATGATTACAGTATTCAACACAGAAGTGGCCTTTTAATGGGTCATGTTGATGCTTTGAGTCGCTATCCTTCAGCTTGTGTTCAAACTTCCAAAAAACTTAAACAAGTTATTTCAGTAATTAATCCGGATGATATAGACATGCAATTGCAAATAACTCAAAACAGAGATGATGATATTGTTCGAATACGGGATCGGTTAGAAAAAGAAGAAGTTCCAAAATTTGTTCTTGATGATGGCTTAGTTTACCGAAAGTTGGATAATGGAAGTTTATTGTTATATGTCCCGAAAGAAATGGAATCACAAATTATAAGGTTGTCTCATGAAAAACTTTGTCATATGGGTGTTTCGAAATGTCTAGATCAAATTAAATTACACTACTGGTTTCCAAAAATGAAAGAAAAAATTGAAAAGTATGTAAAAAATTGTGTTCAGTGTATAACGTTTTCTGTGCCAACACATTCTTCCAATCGCACTCTTCACCAAATTCCAAAAAAGCCTATACCATTCGATACCATTCATGTTGATCATTTTGGACCTCTCCCGTCAATTATTTCTAAAAGAAAACACATTTTTGTCATTGTAGATGCTTTTACAAAACATGTAAAATTATATTCAGTAAATTCAACAAGTACTAAAGAAGTATGTGCTTGCCTAGATAAGTATTTCGAATATTATAGTCGACCTCGTCGAGTTATTAGTGATCGTGGTTCATGTTTTTCGTCAATTGAATTTGGTTCATATTTACTTCAAAACAATATTGAACATGTTAAAATAGCCACAGCCTCACCCCAAGCTAATGGTCAGGTTGAGCGTGTCAACCGCATTCTTAAGTCGATGTTAGCTAAAATAACTGAACCAATTCAACATTCCGATTGGTCAAAACTTTTGATAAGAGTTGAATACGCTCTTAATAACTCTATTCATTCTACTACTAGTGTTTCCCCTTGTCAATTATTATATGGTGTAAACCAACGTGGACGTGATGTTGACACACTTTCTGAATATTTAGACGAAAAACTATTTTTGACTTCTGAACATGACTTAGCTGCATTACGAAAGAAAGCTTGCGATAGTATAGAGTTGCATCAACAAAAAATGTCTGAATACTATGCAAATGTGCATAAACCACACGTAACATTTTCAGAAGGAGATTTTGTAATGATTCGAAACATTGATACAACAGCTGGTAGTAACAAGAAATTTATCCCTAAATTCCGCGGTCCATACAAAGTGCATAAAGCTCTCCCAAATGATCGATACGTAATCAGAGATATTGAAAATTGTCAGTTAACTCAAATTCCTTATGACGGTGTAATTGAAGCCTCACGTATACGTTCCTGGGTTGATTGGAGGGATTCACATAGTTTGAATTCTAGTTCAGAAAGGTAATACATTTAGATTAGGTATATCACATTCTTTTAAAATAATTTTATTTTTTTGTTTTTTTATTTAATTTTTTTAAAATAATTTTTAAATTTGATTGTAAAATTCTAACATTTACAACTTGATCGAGTCGATCAAAATGGTCAGGATGGCCGAGTTGTAAGAGTACCTGTTTTAAATTTACTTTGATTCAATAATACTTTTTATTTTTTTTATATATTATGAGCTGAGTTTGTCATATATAATTTTAATTTTAAGATTCATTCGAAAACTAAGAGATCAAATAAAAACAACTAATATTTCTTATATTGATCTTTAATTCTGAAAAGGCCATAACACTATGAAAAACATCATATTTAATTACCAATTGTGGTTTTGTCAAGGAACTTAATTTAATTCTTTATTCATTATATATCACTTGAATTAAAATGTAATTGAAGTTGTGTTTCTTACTAACTCATTTACTTCATAAATATTTCTTAATTCTTAAGTATTCATAAATAATAAAGAATTGGAAACATTTTTATTTCTCGGTATTTTGACTTCGTACTTAATGAGATAAATTTTCTGAGGAATTCTGTAAATTTCTATAATAGTACTACAAAGATGTAAGATGATCTTTGATTCACGGAATAACCATTAGTTGCATTTTTGATACTTGTATGAAATATTATTAAATTACAACAATGCGATATTCATACATTTATTAGAACATTTGGTGTTTACAAAATGTTCTAGTATAGGAGGAACCCCACTTAAATTATCAAATCAAGTTAAATACCTAGGAGTTATCCTATATAAAAAGATGAACTGGGGTCCAAATACATTGGAGATATCCAAAAAACAATGTGACAAATGACAGACTACATGACCCCATGTCAGAATTTCAACAAACCCTTTCTATCTTTCCTGATAGGAACGAATTGGAGAACAGTTCCACACATATATACAGCCCAATTCTAAATGAAAATTCCCAGGGAAATATTTCCCTTTTCCCTTCTCTCATATTCTAAACGAAAAATTCCCGGGAATTTTGTTCCCTTTTCCCTTATTCTAAACAAGTTCGAAAATGAGAATAAATACTCCGGGAAAAAAAGTAGCTATTCTAAATGTGAAAAAAGGGAAAATACGAATTAATTTGGCTCGAGTTTGTTCCCGACACTTGAGCTGGAGAGTTACGAAAATAAATGTAAGTTTTTCTTTTTTTTGCAATAATAATTGATAACATTTCAAATATGTTAAGGTCAAAAACAACAAACATGGGTCAGCTTCAAATGCTTTTGAATTTGATGGAGGCTCAACGCGATATTGCGTGTGGCTTCCACAACAAAACAAAGGAGGAAGTGGCATTGTTTTGGCAAATGGTGCAAAATGAGCTGAATTCGTGTGGACCACCAAGAAAAACACTAACGGAAAGGAAAAAAGTAAACATTTAAAAAAAAAATTTTTGTATTAACATATATAGATATGTATTTACATGTACATATATAATCATAGGTTTGGAGTGATCAGAAAAAATATGTTCGATCAAAGGTGGCTGCGAACCTGAAAGCAAGGAATGGGACTGGTGGTGGACCAAATAGGAGCAACCTTTTTCGGACTACGAACAGGCCATCTATGTTTTGATTGGAATGAAAGAGTCCGTAGAAGGTGTTCCTGCAACAACGTTTGGGCTGGATGCAAGGAAAAGGAAATCGAATAAAGAAAATTTAGAGACAGCAAAAAAAGTGACCATTTCCTCTCCATCCCCAACTTGAATTTACAAGTACTTACAACTATTGAGGCAACTCCAGAGGGTTCGAACTGTCCCTCAAGGATCTTCTAACAACCCTTGGGCTTTAATGTTCTTCTAACTCCTCTTCAAACAAGATTCTTGCTGCAATACTGGACATTTTTTAATTTAATTTACTTATATGTATATGCATTTATTTATGCATAAATATCAATTTCAAAATGTTTGTTTTCCTTTTCTGAAACTTTTGTACACCTACATTCTTGTGTCAAATACTTCGGAACAGCTGTTTCGAACATACAAAATTTTCATTCCCGAGTTCGAAGGGAAAAACTGTCTCCCGGGGAATTCGGAATAGGAGAATTTTACTCTCGGGAGAACAAGTCTCCCGGGGAATTGTTTTCTCCGGGAATATTAAGAATTGGGCTGATATTTCAGACTCTCCGATCAAAGCAGTGTCTTCCAAGCCGAGGTATTGGCAGTGACAAACGCAGCAGAACAGGTCTCAATGATTGCATTATCACGAGCTGTTATCACCATTTCACTTGATATCCCAGCAATAAAATCGATTATTGCCACAGTAATCAAATCGTAAGCTTGTAAATGTCTGTCTTAGCTCACAGCATAATATTAAACTCTGCTGGGCACCAGGTCACAGTAATGTGCCTGAAAATGAGAGAGCTCATGCGCTGGCGAGGACAGGTACAACTCTGGACCAATCCCATATCACGTATAGACACCTCATCTTGTGTACTTAAACAGATCATTGATAACAAAATACTTCAAAAAAAAAAAAACATTGAAAGATGGGAAAGCATCGAAGCCTGTGCCACAGCCATTAAACTATGGCCCAAATTCAACAAAAATAGATCAAGTTCGATTATGATTATATTATGTCACTGTCCAGAACTATGCGTACTAGAAACAAACTCTTCAATAATCTTGAAGAACTTGGAGGCATTTCAGGAAACTGCTTATTAGGCCTAGTAAAAGCTTCTTAATTCCTAGAACAAGATAATCTAGAGACATCATAGGTTTTTATATTTTATTCTCAGGGAATTTTAGTACTTCGGGGTATCACAATGGATCTACATGCATCTAAGTGTGGCGATATCGTCTTCAATTGCCAGCCCATTTACCTAACCTAACCTAAACTAACCTGTGTACCGAATATTGAATTATATAGCAACGTCAAGTATTTTTATAGCCAAATATCATAAAGTGATATGTATGATCATTGAGCTACCGTAAAGATGTCGAAATTTTGTAAACTAAGCGTTTTCTTTAAAGTGTTCACAAAGAAGAATATCATTCATTCACTAGAATGCCTTGAAGCCTGAGTATGCACAAGATTGTATATTTTTTTACAAACTATTGATGTAAAATATTAATGTTTGAAACGTGTAGGACATTGTTTAAATTATTTAATCTATATTGCATTTGTGTTTATAAAAATGTTCATAACAAATTTGCCAAAGCGCGTGTCAAAAAAATATAATTAATTATAAATAGACCTTCAATGGGAATGCAAAGTTCTTAGATCTTGTTGATAATAATAGTTCGTTAGAATAAAATAAAAACTACTACTGGGTCGTTAGTACTTGCATAGTAATAAGAATTCAAGGAATTTAATTAATTATAAGAATAGCATAAAGTGTGAAAAAGTCAAAAGCTTTGAAATAGAAATTTCATGAAAAGTAAATCAGCTTTTTTGGATAAGTCTTTGTGAAGAATGTTTCTACAAAATATTTTTTTTTTAACAACTGGAATTCATCAAGAATTTATCCACATAAAATAGGCCGATTAAAATATTTGGTAATACTCTGGAAAAGTAGTTGATATTCATGGTAGCCGATGATGAAAATTTTCTGAATAGTTCTGACATAAGTTTTCCTTCGAAAGCTATCAGCTTTATTCGTTCGCCCAAGCTGAGAATTTGCAGCTAAGGCCCAAGGCGAACAAAAGTACGAAATACAAATTTTAAATACAAATCATCATAGTTTTCGCGTAACTATTATATTTACAACGTATTAAAGGACTAGAAACGCCATTTTTCAATTATTTTAAATTTTCTAACACATACGATTACTTTGGTTTTGTAAGTTTTCGTAGGATAATAACTATTGTAAAGCGTGTTATTGAACACTCAGGTAGTAATTTTGACATCTAACATTCTAACTTCCATTTGAATTGAGAAAACGTGCTTAGTGACATGATGTAAGTTAAGTAGAAATTTGTATTAGGAAGAGTCTTGAATAGTTTAAACCATCAACAAATATGTAAGTAAACGGAAAATGTTAAGTTTATTTAGTTTTATTTAATTAGATTTCGAATTAAATCTCTAATTTTGTCAACGTGCAACCAATAAAAAAATACATTGCATTTACAAATAGGAAATGTTACCTAAGCTTAAAAATCGTGAACCTACACGATTAATAGTTTTTCAATTTATTTTTGATTCTAATAAAGTCAAGCGAGTGATAGACAGATTATCTAAGCGAAAGCTTACTTTGTAAGTTTTTACGAAGCTATACGAATTTTGTATAGATAGAAAAAGATGTCTATAAGAAATACAATTTGAATCTATTCACACATAAGAATTTAGTTTGAACAGTTTGAAGTTTTGTGTAAATGTTTACATAAGATTCGATAAGAATACAAGTAGCAGACCATTGAACCCTAGAGACACCATTGCTTTCATCAAACACATTTTGGAATAGTTACTAAAGAATAGATTTTTTATATGGATAAGGATGCGATGTGCATTGCAAAAGGAAAACTATCAAGCACTTAAGATTCCATTTCTCTCTCCGTTAAGTTAGGAAATTTAACAATATAATTTGTATCGATACGAAAAAGAATTTTCATTAAACAGTAAAAAACAAACAAAAAGTTATGTATTAGATACTATGGGTTACAAAACTGTTTTTTTGAATTTTTCACTCGTTCGATTTTACTTTTAACTAAGCCTGTACATATAAAGGGAGGTGTGTACCCTGACCGACTGAAATTAGTCTGCTATCAAATCTTTGGGCTCTGCATCTACAAACTTCTATAACAGTCCATAACTGTCGATCATCTCTAACGAAAATGGCACAACAGTTTAATAGATAGAAATAGATAGTTTCTTTATTTTAAGATATAAATTATTAACAAATGTTTTTCTTTAAGAATATGGACATGGCAATACTGCCGTCTGCCTGATCGACATTTTATAACAAGAACACAATTTAAATGTAAAGAAGTTAAAATTCAAATAATAAACATAAGTTCAACTAATTATATAAAACAAAAAAAGAAATAATAGTTTGTTAAAGCGTTTTGAAATGATTTTGAAATTCAAAAAAAAATATATCAATTTTTACATGATTTGAAACACAAAATATTAAATAGGAAACTTTCAATTGCAATAACTGGTTGTAGAGTTATGGAAAACTATTGCGGTAATTTAGAGCATGTTTGCAGTATCTATAGACAGTTGACCATCCAAAGTCTCCATTAAGGATTTCATAGAGCCGAGTTGGGGGAAGAAAACTCAGTTCGAAATACAACCGTCGAATCTCTTGGAGTAGAGGACACTATGCAAAGAAGTGTGTGATGTCTTCTGGTTCTCCGGTGTTACATAGGCTACAGATTTGTGGAAGATCAGTTCGATGTGGCATAGAGTTAAGATTCAATATTTCGACTCGGGCTCTAAATATGTAACTTATAGCCTCAGAAGAAAGCTCGTTACAGAAATAATTAGCCTGTGATGATATTTGGTGATTGAGGTTTCTATACACATTTCTTGATAATGTTGTTGAAGCTCTTAAAAGATGATCACTGAAGATATGTTCATCAGTTCTGGCGATCAGATCATTGAACATGGTGTGTCATTGATTCAAATTGGACTCCAAAAACAATAGATTACTGCCATATGAAGAAGCTATCTGGTTCCATTCCTTAAACGGGGAAGCATTTGTTTGCATAAGCCTTGTCATAATGGATTTGTGAAGGCTTCTTTCATCCCTCCTCATAACTTTCAATATGTAGTCTGAGTTGGTTTTAAGGTTTGTAATGTAAAAAGGTGTTATGCCAGACTGTACATATATAGCATAATTGGGTGTTGAAGAAGGAAATCTGAACAAGCGTTTGAAGAAATACCTTTGCACGGCTTCAAACTCCTCTAGTTGTAAATATCCAAAAACTTGGGTACCGTAGTACATGCAGCAGTTCACAGTTGCTTGGAAAACACGATATTTGGATTTAAGATCGATTTTTTGGTTAGAGTAAAACTTAGAAATCAGACGTACCTACAAGCGGATTTGCTCAATGTGATAAGCGTTACACCCCAAGTTCAAAAAATCAAAGTTAAAACTTAAATAGGCATATCCACAGAATCATTCATTTTCAACAATTGAATTTTTTTTTTTTTATTTTGAGGCACATCTATAATCAAACATTTTCTTGATTGTTTATCATCTAAATAACAAGAAAATACTTGTGTGATTCAATTTGAAACATCGTTAATATCAGTCACGTAATATCCGGTACGTTAGATCAATGAAAAGCATTCAATGAAAAACCCTCAATTCATAATAAATTTTGATTTTGTACTGTCGTACAAACTTTGAAATTTCAAAATTTAGACAGCTTTCTTTTACTATTGATTATTCGTAAAATTATCATTCACAATCATTTATTTAGCTGTAAGATCTTATCGATAGGTGTGCCGCTAAAAAAATCACATATTTTATACCAATCACGTTTTCAATTTTAAACTTTAAAATGGCATTATTTATTTTTAAATAGAGGCACATGATCCAATTAAATTTTAGTTGATTTATTGATTGATAGAGAATAATTTAAGCCTATAAAATACTACCAGAATCGATCGTTGAGAAAGTTATATAAAGAAAAAGATCAGATTTTAATATTTGTAAAAACGCAGGTACTCTAATTTAATTGCTTTGTACTATTTTTTAAATGGTAGCACACCTTTCTTTCGAGGTTTTTCTATCAGTGTATATTATAATTAATTATATATTAATGATGTTAAGTTGTTTCAAAGGTCGTTGAAATGTTTTTTGTTTATAAAACTTAATAAATTTGCATCTGGTACGCTTGAAATTTGCAATATTTTAGCCTATTTTTATTAATTTTAATTACAAATTTTAATCCAATCAAGTCACAAGTAGGTTACATAATTGAAATAAGTCATGATACGAAAATATATCCACTTAGAAAGTGTCAATTTAATTTCTAAGGCTTAATATACTGTGGCAACATGAAAGTTAAAAATACTGTGGATATGCCCATATGTGACAACATAATACTTTAGATTTGCTTCTCTTAAGAATGAGAATAATTAAATCGACCTATACTTTCACGTTCTATTTCTATTGATATTTGTGACACTGCTTCTGTTAGCTCTATCTTAAGAGTTTAAGACCACAAAAAATAATCTTAAGGATTAAAATATAGACTTGCCAAGAGCAAATTTTAAGCCTCTATTAGCACCTACGATATTGACCCTAAGATACTTTTGTGTTGTCTTGGCTTCGTTTGTCTCACTAGAATATTCTGGAAATCTCCATTAAAAAGGGTATTTGTTAAAGCCTTTACTAAGCGATGGAATACTTTGGAGTGAGACTTTCAATCAATCCAGTACAGAAGCGTGTTACGTTTGACATTTAAAACAACAATTTTAGTTTGATATAATGATGTCGCATGAATTGCATCGTTTTTTTTGTTATAAACTTCTTGAACGCTAAAAAACTTTTCATTGGAAAAAAGAACTATTGCATGGTAATTTCTCGCGTGTCACAGTATAAGCCCTTTGACTCTTTCCACAATAACTTTTTAGAGTCGAAGTGTTTACAAATGATCTTTAGATTCTCGTCGTCGATAACCCTTAATGTGTAGATGCTCCCTAATTATCACTGAAATTGGTTCTGGTGAATATAACCAATTCTCTAGGCATTATCTTTCTCTTCCGAAGGGTTTTTAGTGGTATTCGCTCCCGTACTGCTTTCATATTCGTAAAAATGAAGGCTGTCATCTATTCTTAAAGACATAGCAAACTGGTGCAGAACTCAATTCCTGAACATTATTGCGGTTCCCAAGTTATTAAAAGAAGAAAATTTCGCCAGAACTTATTCCTTACCTTACTTATGTAATAGGTAATATTGCGATTCTATTTTCTTTAACGCTTCAATCCATATTAAAAGAAGCGAAATTGAAACCAAATTGACATTTATTCATTGCTTACTAATGTAAATAATGAAAAAAATAAGTAAACCATTTTTAATAGATGTTTTGAAGAACAAGGTCTTGAAGTTGTAACAGAATTTATGGCAGGACTAGGTACATACACACATACATTTGCCTTTATAACGACCCCCAAGATACTGTTTTGAAGTGATATTTTCAATAACTCGACCTGAATCATATTAAGAATATTTTCATTGAATACAAGATTAATATGAGTAGCCATTAGTCTTTCATCGAAACGAATCTTTGCAGAAATGTAGTGGGGTACCCAACTCTTTTTAAATCAACAACAAAATTAAATTTTAAAACTTCGTAGCGTCACTCTTGTTCACTCGATTTTACGGCCAGTAATAGTCTTGGTATTGACGGTACCAGTTCAGTGATCTCAGAAGTGAATTTTGTCCACTCATGGAGATTTTTTTCTTTCAAATCGTTTCTTTTGTTCATGGTATATTTTCGGACTCTGCATTATGCTTTGGGTCGTTATCCTGATAAAAAGTAAAGTTAGTTTCTAGGCCCATCTGTTTAGCAATATCTTTTAAATTGGTCTTTAGGATATATTCCATGCATGTTCCATCAATTATATGAAGTTTTCCAACTTCAGCTGCTGAAAAACACCCCAACACCATGACCGACCCAATTCCATGTTTGACTTTCGCTTGAGTATTTTTCCAGAAAGTATTCGGTATTCGGCTTACGCCAAACCATTTGGCTGCCTTCCGAGCCATGAATATTGAACTTTTACTCGTGTGTCAAAATTACGGTTCTTCAAAAGTCGAAGTCAATTGATTGGAATTCTTTCTCGAACTCAAGACGTTTTAGACAAATTACTGTTGACGTGGCTGATGAAAGGTTTTGTCCGCACTACTGTGCCATTAAAACCATGTTTCTTTTTCAAAGGTTCGAAGGAGACTTTCGTCTAATTTTGGTCCACTTATTTTTGGATTTTTATTTACTGCTCGCATAATTACACTTTTTTTGACTTGTGTGTTGGAAAAACATCTTCTCGTATTACTAGTCAAGTTTTCAATTCTTTTTTATTTACGAATCGGTTTATAATCAGCCCTATCATGAATTCCATCGTAATCGGAAATTTTTACGAATCCCGAAAAACTGTACCATGAAATCCGTTCGTAATGCAAAATTGCATGAGATTTTCCACTACGAACGGATTCCATGATACAGTTTTTCGGGATTCGTAAAAATTTCCGATTACGATGGAATTCATGATAGGGCTGAATAGTTTGAATCGTTGATTTTGGTAGATCTTCTAAAGTTTTCGGAGTTCTTTAAAGATTTTGCTCTGTTATCTTCCCATTGTTCTTAATTACTTTCAAACTTGTCCAGGTGGTATTGAAAAAATGTATGACTACTTCAGGATATGTTAAATAATTACAAACAAATTGAAAAAGATAACGGATATTTTGAGCTTCTTAAATATTTAGAACCTAGCACGCGAATACGAAATTGACACAAGTAAAATGTGTGTTTGCAACTAATGCAAATTAAACAAAATATATATTAACTATTATACATACATAAATTAAGGAAAACGAGAATATTTAAACTTTTAATAAAAGGGGTACGAATATGAAATTGATATATTATGTATGTATGTTTTTTAAAGTTCAAATCAAGTGTTTCTATTTTCTGGCTAGCCGTGTATAAAAACGGACTCCAAAACATTTAAAATAATAAATATTTCTTTTTTTTAAAATCACGAAGAAACATTAACAAAATATAATTAAATAGTTAAATTTTAGATTGATGCATCAAACCAGTGCTAACCAAAAATTAAACTTTGTTAATATTATTTTGGCAATTGCTGTATGTATGTTTTTATTTAGTGTGATAATTAATTGGAGTTAACTGTTGGATGTATGAACTAAATCCACAACGATTAAATGTACCCCCATATACCTGTATATAAAAGGAGTTCCTAGAGGTACGTGTAGGTGTACGCAGTATTTTCTATCCTGTTATGAAGTTTTTGTTTCATACTAATAATATCTTTTTACATACGAGTAGATCTACCTTCTAGTTGAGCATTTTTGTATGCATAAATATTTTCATTTCCGCACATCTATGAGTGTGTTGTTTATGTACAGCTGCAGTCAAAAATATTGCAACACACAACATAATTAACTTAATAAAATTAAAGCACTCATTTGGTAATTGGAATACAGTAGCATCATGTCAAATCAATTATCTTTTAAATACCAAAAATAGAATTTAATAAAAATCCATTCCATCTCCTCAGGTACATAAGGCAACATTTGCCTCATAAACATTTAAATGTTAAAAATATTTCGAGTTATACTTCAGTGTTATTTTTTTGTATACCTTAACTGTACATAAAATAGCTGCATACATATGTTAATATGATTCAACTTTAAATAAAACAAAAAAAATAGTGAAAAATCGATAACATAATATGTTACTACGTTTCCTCCTCTGTTTCCTGAATTTGTGCAGTCAAATGGAATGTAAAGATAATGTACCTAGACCATTCCATTATAAGTGCGTTAAGGTTATGTACCACTGCTTTTCTCACCTTTTTTTTTAAATATCGAATATGTAATCAATTATGTATGTATTATCAATATTCATACCTTTGTACATGGTGCTAGAACAAAATTACATACATATGTTTTAAAAAGCAAGAGATTTATAAATAAAAAGTTCGTGTTTATACTCTGTTGTATCGTTTTAAATTGCAACTGAAATATTTACTTAAATATTTAAACAAAATTGTGTGTTTATATAACTTTTGCTACACAGTGAAATTTTAAAAAGTTCATAAGCGGAAATGTTTTGTTTGCACGAAAACGCCCTTTTATAACAAATCATATGTTATGTCCTACATCCTTTTTTACCGCACTTAACTTTATGATAACATTTAAATCAAACGTAAATATTTAACCGTCCATTTAGATTATTTTTTTTCAAAATTTGTAAAATGGAGTGTCAAACTGGGTCTTATTAATTAATAACCCTAAACATTCTTGATCGAACAATGAAAGTAAGATGGCTTCTAAACCACAATTCTGAGTTCGGTTGTGCCTACTTTGACATATTGAAAAAAAGCAGTGGCGGGCTTTGACAGCTGACAAATTTCAACGCCCGATTTTTAAAGCTACATTATATTTTGCAAATTCTTAGGTCGCGCTTAATGACACATGATTAGCTAAACCATAATTCTGAGTTCGGTTGTGCCTACTTTGACATATTAAAAAAAAGCAGTGGCGGGCTTTGACAGCTGACAAATTTCAACGCCCGATTTTTAAAGCTACATTATATTTTGCAAATTCTTAGGTCGCGCTTAATGACACATGATTTTGTTTAAATACCGTAAATTCGGTAAGAATCCTGTCAAAAGCCCGACCGACCTAACGCGTGGTTGTGGTTTAGCCATTATGTATGTTCTCCAGTTTATGACAACATTTAAAATAAACAGAACTACTTTTTTATTCAATTTTAGTATTTTGGGTATTTTTTTCAA
Organism: Eupeodes luniger; assembly: GCA_951509635.1. Lineage (NCBI taxonomy): Eukaryota > Metazoa > Arthropoda > Insecta > Diptera > Syrphidae > Eupeodes > Eupeodes luniger. The sequence goes on from OX608075.1 coordinate 46,895,647, forward strand.
GCATGATTATTTAAATACAATGCTAATATCCAGTTTAATGTATAAATAGGAGGTATGTGTAGGAAGCAGGCTGACATCTGGAACATCCAAACTATTTTTAAAAAAAGTACCTAAAATTGTATTAACTTTTACATCATGACCTAACCAGGTAATGGGATATTTCGGGTTTTATACAATACTAGCCGACCCGTGCTCGCGTTGCTTCGCAAATTGTAACCACGAACATTTTTTTGAATATTAGTAATAGCATATGAAAAAATTTCTCAATGGGACTGAGCATATTTTCTACAATAATATTAATTTTATGGGGTTTTGTATGAAATTTTATACTCGCAGGTTAAGGCAGCTGCTTGCCGAATTTACAATTGAAAATTTAGAATGAAACAACAACAACTTGTGTGTGCTACCACCAAGTTCATAGGCTGGAGTTATAGCTATTTCACGGGGCCAACCCGATCATCAGACTCCTTTAGTGGTGCTTAATCGCTTGTTCAAGCCCAGCTCGGGCAAAAGTTCTTCAAAAATTAAATTGAACAAAAAGCGATTAAGCACCACTAAAGGAGTCTGATGATCGGGTTGGCCCCCGTGAAATAGCTATAACTCCAGCCTATGAACTTGGTGGTAGCACACACAAGTTGTTGTTGTTTCATTCTAAATTTTCAATATTAATTTTAGTTTATATGTATATATGGTTTCGCTTTTATATAATAGTATAGATTTGCGGTAAAAAAAAAAACAAATTTGTGTTTTAAATGTTCTCATACATCTATAGGTATGCGTGTGTAAATATCCATAGACACATTTTTTTATTCATCTGCTCATGTTCAGTGCAGTGCAACTGACTTAACCTTAAACCTACCCACATTTGTGTGCTCTTTTTATCGACGTCATTGTAAGTACCTTCTTCGAGTTATTTCTAAAGAAAATTTTAACTTAATTTCAGTTTTATTGTTCGAGGAAGTGCTACAAAATTGGTAGTTCAAGCTTTTATAATAGAACTTTTTTTATTTTTAAATTGGAAGAATTATAATCTATTCACTTCCTCGAACCAGAAAAATAAAAAAGATCTAATTTTTCTTTCGATAAATCGGCATTTCATGTGCACGGCACTGTAGTTAATTAAATGTCCATAGTAACTTAAAAAAAAAGAGCCCACACTGCTCAGCGATGTGGCAATAGAATTAGAGCCCCCGCAGACTGCAGACTATTTATCGGCCGTTAGTTTAGTCGGGTTGGGCTGAAAGTGCGCACACCGAGCCAACTAAATAGTTTGGTTGGTGAACAGGGCGCAGACTATCCAACAGCCGGGCGACTATTCTATTGTGATTTGGGCGACGCCATATTCAAAATACACGCACAGAGCGAACTGAACTATCGGCCGACTAAACAATCGTCATGTATGCGCAGGCGTGTATTCGCCAATACTGATTAAACACTTAAACAGTCGGCCGATAGTTGGCCGACAGATTAGTTTGAATGTAATCGGGTAGCCCATCAAACTTTTTTATCGGCCGATACTGAATCGCTGTAGTGTGCGCATATGCATTCCTCTCCATACTGATTAAGAAGCCGACCAAACTATCGGCCGATAAAAAGTCTGCAGTCTGCGGGGGCCCTTAGAGAAACAAAAAAATAATGTGTGTGTGTTGTGTAGGTTAGTTGATGAACTATACAATACAGAAAAATTGAATATGTAGGTAGGTAGGTAAGAGAAAAAACGTAACTATTAAATGGAACACATATTAAGAGAGAAAGAGCATGGGAAGAAAAGAAAATTAAAAATGTTGGAATGATAATGAAATGAAACAAAGCAGCGACCCCGCGATTGTGATGGAATCTAATTTTCTGGATAACATAAATTCAAAAAGTTTATAATTTTATAATTTGTTTTTATTTATTTCTCAGGTTGTATGTTTAACTTAGAAGTGATTTTAGGCTTAAAATTTGCGCAACAATATTGACTTTATGAAGCAATGCTAATCTTTGTCGATTATTGTGTAGGTTTTAAGATATGAGTGGTTGTATAAGTCAACTAATAAAAAAAAAATGGACAAAAAATGTAAAATTAATAATATTTAAGTTTGACAAATAATTAATGAAAAAAAAATTAAAGCCATAAACACTCTCATAACAATATAGAAAATAATAAAATATACTATTTCAAATAAATCGGTTGACTACTTTCTGAGATCGTGCGTTACAAACTAAAATGGTTTCGCTTTTATATAATAGTAGAGTAAGTGCGGCAAATATGGCCCACCCTTAACATTTTTTTAAATAAAACCATAAATTTAAGTCTAATTCATTTATTTTTTTTTAAACAGTCTAACAAAACATTTTTAATTCAGCTTTTAAAAACTTTAACTAAAAAAAGAAACATAACAAAAAGTTAAAAACAAAAACTTGAAGGAACTTCAAAAATCGTATTAAAAAAAATTGCGGCAAATATGGCCTACCTGGTGTTAAATATGGCCCAGTGTGGGCGATATATATAAACTTTATCAACTTTTTTTTTAATCATGATACCAAACATGTTAACAAAATATTAAACACAATTTAATTGAAAAAAAGAAGTTACCAATTTAAATCAAAATTGAATGTTAAAACACTTAAGAAAACTTACCAAAAAATTACAACCAAAGTAATAAAAAACAAAGTGCCCGTATATCTTTCAAAACCGTCGCGCCACATTAAGCACGAAAGACTGAGGCTAAACCGGTTTGAACGTGTTCGTAATGCAACATTTTTTTTTTCGCTCCGGCTTCCGGTTTGGGAAATACCGCTATAGGCCATATTAACCACGTAGGCCACATTTGCCGGACTTACTCTATAGATAACATTATTTATTTCTCGAATTTTTTTTAAATACTTAATTCCTTAACATCACATTTATTAAAAACTTGTATTTTTTTTTAAATTGTAGAACTTTTAGAACATTTGCGCGTTCTTTTTTTTGATTTCGAAATACGCTACTGTTATCGAACTTCCATACACACATAGTTTTTCTATTATGGATTATAGAAAAAATGTCACGAAATGCTCATTTCTGAATACATTCCTCGCCATTTGAATAGGACACCCTATACACTCTTTCTGCATTGTATCATAAATCGAAAGCGGAATGATAAAATAATGGTATTTTGGCCGTTGTCTTTATGCCACTCTCTTTTTCCTTTCTCTATGTTAATGTTAAATTGAAAGTTGTGGAAAAAGCTGTCATATGTTTTTAAAAGCAATGACGCAAAATTTTAAATGATTTAGTAAAATTTTAAAGCCATTTTTACAATTATTTTTATAGGAGCCGTGGATGGAATGATCCAGTCATCAGTTGGGAACTCTAATTAATAGGTCCGTTTAAGCGTAATTGCTTTGTATATACATATTCTCGAACTGTCATTTTTTAGGCATGTTTGAATGCCCGTTTCTTAATAAAAGGCAATTATAGCAACTTACCATTTAGGAAAACAAAGTTGGAAAAGGCGACTTATATTATGAGAAGCCTCAAAATCCCACTCCTCTTTGGGAAACATTGGGGGAAAATGTGGTTTCAATTCAAGTCTAGGAAATATCCTTCGTGTTATTTTCGAAAATTAAGCATATAAAAGAAGAAGCCACACCTTTATCCGGTTCGAAAAAATCAACGCCTCAGTTTTTGCAGTGACATATCTTCTGGACTTCTGAGTTGCATCGAGTTGTCTTCTCCGATGACAAAAAAAAAAATTCGGACCGGCTGCATAGCAGAGTTGGAGGTATAGGGAGGTACTTTCTATTACGGCACCTGCAAACTACATTTTGTGTCAATCGCAATGCGTTATCCTACAATGGTATACTGAAAGCGGCTTTTTCCATATTTTCAAACCTTTTTTGGACCTCTGCCGTGGATTTATAAATTGAAACTTTTATAAAGAGCCAAAATGTAAGGGCATTAACATGGCCGCCATACCCCGGATTTGAACATCGTAGAATAAGTTTAAGGATGGCTGACACGTCAATTATACGGATCAGGAAAACAATATACCCGCACTAACCCAAGCCATCGAATTAGCCCGAAGCTCAATTTCGCTAAATTATTTGGACCATTTGTATGCCTCACTTCCAAACCGGATGTTGAAAGTTGTGGAAAAAGATGTCATTATAACTAAATTATCTGTGATACCGAAATTGTTCGAGTCTATTTAATGTAATAAGGGTATTCATGTAACGATATAATTTTCTACTTTGTAGAAAAATATAAATTTCCGCAAAGGGTTTACATGAACACCCCATTGGAAATATTTGCGGAAACATTAGAAACAAACATCTGTTTATCTGTTTTTTTTTTCTACGACTTCTGCTTCAAATTTGAGAGATAAAATTCTATAATTTGCAGAATATTTTTCCCATACAAATTTTGACAGTTGATTTCTACCAATAGAAAATTCTACAGTTTTTAAGGTTTCTATGGGTTTTCTATGTTTGCATGAATACCCTTAATGTGTTTTCTTTTAATTGTACTTCAATTATTTGTTATACTCAGCATGGTTTCTTGAAAAAAAGCTATACAATTACTAATTTATTCAACTTCAGGACCTTTTGTTTAGGTGTTTTTAAAAAAACGTGGGCAAGTCGATTGTGTGTTTACCGATTTTAGTCAAGTTGTGTCACTATACATTAAAATTAAAGCTTAACAATAAAGGGTTTAATAACAACTTCTTAAATTGGATCTCATCGTATTTAAAAAAAAGAATTTATAGTGTTGTGATTCGTATTGTGTTTAGTCTTCGGATCAATTTGTTGTAAATTCTGGCGAAGGTAAATTCTGGTAAATTCAGGGAAGCCATTTAGGTCTAATTTTATTTATAAATGAATTGGTTTCGATCATAAACAAATTTCCCATCCTTATTTATGCTGATGACATTAAGATTTTCAAAATTATACAACTTCTGACTGTTTCATTTTGCAAGAAGACTTATTAATTTTTTAGAGAACTGTTAATATTTGACAAGTGTAAAACCATAAGTTTTACACGCACAAAAGTTTCCTTTGGTTTTAATTATACGTTTGATACATGTCATTTAAGTAAAGTGTCTGTGTTTTCTGATTTAGGTTTTATTTTTGATACCAAGTTAACTTTTAATGAGCATTTAAACTACATAGCTAAGAAAGCTAATAAGATCCTAGGATTCATAAAGAGATTCAGTCGCTATTTCCTACTCCGTTCATATAACAAGACTTGAATCAATTCATAGAAGATTTATGCGTTTTTGACCTCTTCTTACTATAATAACGTGTATACCCATTTGTGGATGGTCATTTCAGTTCACCAATTTTATTTAAAAATGTGACTTCCACCTATATTTATCTTCTTCTTTGACCAACAATTCAATAGTACATGTCAAAGGTATGATCTTATTTTGCGATTGTCAAATATGCATACAAATATTATTTTATTGACACGCGCTGTGATTTAAATTACATTACACCAACAAAAAGAAAAGCTAAAATATTGTCATTTGAATCGAATGATTATCTTTGTTATTCTATTTCATTTTCCCACCATAATCACTCAAAATAAAAACAAAAACATTAGTATTAAGAAGCCTTTCTGCAAACAAATCAATTTTAATTAAAAACATTTTACGAGAAATGCATTTTTATGTCATTTTCTTTTCGCATTACTCAGGTGTCGATTACGTCTTATGTTAACGCGTTTTATTTTTTTGTTTGTTTATTAGTTATGTATATTTAAGGCGTAGAGTTTAAAGTAAGTTTTTTTTCTGGTTTAGACATTCTTATGTTTTTACATAAATTTTAAAGTGCAAACTTTTAAATTCGAAGAAAATGCAAATTGAGTTTTAAACCAAATCTCACGATAATACAATGAACGAAAAGTAAGCCCAAAAATTTTAGTGCTTTGATCTTTATTCTAATCCACTGATGTGTTAAATATGACACCTCCATAAATAAGTGATTTTAGTCAATGTAACGGTATTTTTTTTAGACGTGTAGTTTTCAAAACCTGGCAATGCTTTTTTCGTAGTTGGTCTTTTTGACGAAAGTATTTCCTAAGGTTTTGCCATGAAAAAAATAATGCAAACAATTTGAGAATGGTATGATATTTTTTTTTTAAAAGAGTCATTCAATCGTTAAAATTATTTTTTATTTTTGACTAAAAAATGTTCTTGTCTTTGGCTCTGGAGTTTCTTTGAAATATTTTGTCCAGTGCAAAACCCTGGGAAATACTTCTGAGATTTTTTCCTTTTGTTTTAGTTTAATATAGTATTTTTTCCTTTCAATATGGAAAGTTGATTAGTATTTTTTTTATTTTCCTCCCAACACACTTAAAAAGACAGTGGAAGTTACAGGCGAAGATTGTATCTATTATTGTAAAGGGTGGTTAAATCTTAAAGGCCGTGTTGAATGTGAACCACACCTAAACGTCAAGTTTTGTTCTGCATTTCATTTGACATTTCTCAATTTTAGACTAAGGGGCCGATTATAGCTATCAGTAAAATCCATCAGTAAAATTTGAAACAGGAGGAATCTGAAATGTTTTATTGATGAGCGTTTATAGCAATCAATAAATTTACGTCATTAAATTAAATTTCACTTCGAGGCTTCGCGCTTCAGACAATTTTGTTACTATTGCTTTCATCAATAAAATGTTTAATGATGTGATCGGAACAGTAAAAAGTTGGAACACCAACAGTAAAACGAAATGGAATTGTTTTTGGCTTTTGGCAGTCAGCTGTTCAGTAAAATGAAATTTCATCATTAAAAAAATTAAAATGGATTTATAAATTAAATAAAACTTTAAATACATTGTATCTTTTTGAAAAAAATACTTGAATATAGGATTCATCTAATTGCATCAATTTATTGCAGAAATGCAATATTCTTACAGTTTTCTTAATATGTCATATTTATGAGCTAATTTTTGTTTTCCAAAAGTATTCTGTGCATGTTGACATTTCTATAGATGTGAAGGATGCTACAAAAATATAAATACAAAAACCCAGAAAATGAGAAAGTTTGCCAGAAAAATGTGATCTTTTTTCGTTAGAAAATAAAACAGAATCTGATATGAAGAGTTGTCTGTTTTGTTTACAAGTCTATATTTACTATCGTTATCAGTCTGCTTACTCGTAGATCGGAACTGATGCAAGAAGCCAAATTCTAAAAATTACAGTTTGCGTGAAATTTTTGAAAATATTTTGATCTTTAAGGAGTCCACAAAATTTAAAAATTGTAGAGAGAAAAATATTTGGTTCTTGAGTTTAAGGAAATTGGTGCATTGTACATAATTTTTCTATAAATTATATAAAAACAAATTATGGTTAAGAAATAAATTGGGAAGAAACTTTAGTGTGTCACTCACAAATTACAATTCTGAAAAACCTCTTTCCACTTCACTTCTCGAAAGATTCAAAGCTTTTATATTAAATATAAATAGATATCAAACGTTTATTATGTTTTTCAATTAGCCATTAGTTTAACGAAAGTGTCACTTTTGGTGTTTTTGAGGCATTTATAATCTTGGAATTCATGTTTAAACCTCAGGTCTAGAGCATCCTTGGTCCAACCTCAGTTAAAAGAAGAACTTTAAGAAACAAAGTTTAAAGTATTATATATAATAAAAATTCTATTATCATATATAAAAAATAAATAATTAAAAATATAAGGGGGTCATATCCTTTAAGGCAATACGATAAGTGTTGACTTCAAGGGAATATCTAAGGAAATTAAAAAAAAAACGCCAGGGGGGGGCGTCATGACCCCTACGACCCTTCTTCTTCGTTCCGCCATTGCCACTCATTACACAAGAGAGTCGATTTTACGATAGGATATCAACTGATTTTTTTTGGATATTTTATAATTATGGTTTATTTTATTGATGCCTTCAAACCTTAAAAAAAAGTAAAAATTGTAAAAGTCTTATGGAACCTTTCTATTAATTGTCCTTCTTTTAGAAAGAGTGTATAATATAATATATACAATTCGAAAAACCTTTTATCAGGCTTATTCATTCATGAAGTAGTTTTTCTTTTCAATGAAATTCGTGATGATTTTCCAAATCTTCAACCCCTTACCTTAATATTCCGTTTAAAAAATGTCCGTATCTTACTTATATTATTAAACAAGTATTTTGAAAATTTGGTAAAAAGGTGAAGGTGGAAACTAAGTTTTTTTCAATGTTACCAATTTGGTTTTTGCATTAATTCCTAGTACTTTTTTTGTCAAAAAATACTAAAATTAGGCTGCTGTACGGAGACTTTTTGGACTAACAGCCTTATTACGGTTGTCAAAGATCAATTAATTGACAATTGAAACATTTTGTCAATTAATTGATACATTGGTATTATGAGCGCGAGTTGATCATTTTTTGATCCATTGTGAACAAAGATCAAAAATCTATTGTGAATAGTGCAAATTTTAGTATGTTTGGGATGGATTGTTGTCTTTTCGTTGGTTTTAACTTTTCGTTGATATCTAAAAATACATTAAGGAAAACTTCTTTCGAAAGTCTAATGTGTTTTGAATGAATCTAAAAGCGAGCCAAATTAGATTTTGTAATGTAACTAAAAAAGATCTTTTATCTACTATGTGCAGCCAAATCCATGGGATTTGAAGCATCGCGTAGTTTTCTTCGAATCTTTGCTTGCTCCAAAGTATTTTCTTCTTCAATTTCATTTTCACCGAAAAATAGTTCAATAGTAGACATGCTTTTGGCTTTCGCGATCCGTAAAATATTTTATCAACAAGGAATTTGTGATTGACTGAAAATTTGATAATCAACAAATATTTTGACAACCATAATACCAAGACTGTCAATTTGAATCATTCACAATAGATCTAATTTCTGAAGAGCGTTCACAGTTTATCAAAAAATTTGATTGCTGACAACGATAATACCAATTCATCAATTTCATTGAAAAATGTCAACTAGCGTATTGATAATTGACAACCGTAATAGGGCTGTAAGTGTATGTAGGTATCTTAAATCGGAGTTAAGATTCGGAATCAGCACTAAAATTAGCTCTAAAACCAGTATTCAAATTTTTCAAAATTTCAAATAGAGTGAAATGAAGTCATCTCTTAACTAAAGAGACATTGGGAAAACAAGTGAGATACTAAAATATTTGTAAAATTGTCAAACAATTTATTGTTAAGGGATATGTTGTGTTTTAACTAAGCCTTTAAAATGGCAATTTTTTAAAAACCTATTGTGATAGAAAAATTTAAAGGTGAGTGATAGGAAAATTTGAAGGTGGGTTTCGAATTCAGGGCATCTTAATCCTTTAAAAAAGTACTGTTTTGTTTCCGCAGTAGAAAAAAACTTAATTTTGTCGACTAGTGTAATCTTTTATACGGCCACATCCACTGTATTCTAACCCAGAATTGCTTAAAGCTCGATATCTTTAAAAGATAAAAAAATTGAATACTGATAAAGATAACATTCGAAGGAAACAAAAATTAAATTGATTATCTAAGACAAATTTATTTAAACATTCACATGAATAAAAGACTTTAATTATATCGGTTATCAAAATAGGATATGATTGTCAAGGTACATATATAATTTAAAATACCATACAAAAGCCCTGATGTATTATAAAAAAGACTTTATTCACTTCAAGTAAAAATAATTTGAATATTTGCATACATATTTTAATAACAAATTATATTCTTCTTTTCAGACCCATGTGGGATGCCCTTCTTAAATCCGTTCGTTGCGAAATCATCAGCTTCTCACGAAATGATCAAATTGATGCCTATGTACTTAGGTAAGTCTTCTACTAACGTATGAATTCAAAATCTTTTAAAAAATCAACAATGTCCCCACCTATTACACATAAGCCGCTTTTAGACATTGCATCCTAAACACAGCAAAATGCTTAGCTATTTTTAAATAATTGACGGATGTTAATATGATGACCTTTTCGATGATTTTTTGAAATACATACATTGTATATAATATATAGGATAGGTGCTAAATTTAAATATTTTGTGTATATCTGCTCCAAACGCATCTTCTTCCGATGCCAGATTTGCAGACTTTTTTGTCATCAAAAGCATTAAAGTGCGTCAGGTATACAAAGTTGTTGCCAAAATTTGAAAAAGAAAAACAAAAACATTAATCTAGCGAAAATATTTATTTCTTCTTCTTGTTGTTGTTCGAGGAGGGGCGGGGAAATAAAACTAAATTATTTTACTTGCCATTGACATCATCGCATAGCTAGGGAAGAGAAAGTAATGTTTTTGCATACGAAAAATCTGAGAAAAAGTTTATTTTTCGTTCTAGCATACATATAAAATAACACGTACATACATATGTTTATATTTGTATGCCTGAAACGTTTGATCAAGTTTAATTTTTTTAAGACAAGGGGTTTGTTGATTTTGAAAATGTTTGCGCGCTTTTATATATATTTTGTTCATTTTTGTTTTTGAGTTTAAAATCGTTATTCTTTATATTTCAGCGAGAGCAGTATGTTTGTTTCCAAACGTCGTTGGATATTGAAAACGTGTGGTAATACTACTCCTCTACAATGTCTCGAACCACTTCTGGAGATGGCCGAAGAAATCGGTTATAACGATGTTGAAGATCTTTTTTACTCAAGAAAGAACTTCAAACGTCCTGAATTACAGGTAAAATTAATTTATTTAAGTTTTTAAGTGTTTTCTTGCAATTCTTAATGTCTTTTTGTATTTTTCTTATAGATTTCTCCCCATCGTGGTTTTGACGAGGAAGTAGCACTCTTGGATTCAATTTTTGATGATGGACGAGCTTATTGCTTGGGTTCTGTTAATCGTGAATGTTGGTATTTGTACACATTGAGCCGCGGGGGAGGTGAAAGAATTAACAGATGCATTCAAGATTCGCATAATATGCCCGATCCAGATCAAACAATTGAAATATTAATGACAGAATTAGATCCACAAGTAATGTCAATATTTTCTAAAGATGAATGCTCAAGTGGAATGGAAGCCACTGAGGTGAGTGATATAAATTATATCTTTTTTTAAATGTGTGTTTTTTCCATACAAATCCAATAAAAGGTCCAATTTTTCAATCAGCAGTTTAACATCAGTTTATATAAATCTTTATAAATGTTTCTATGGTTGGGATTCAAATTAAGTTCAATTTTAGTATGTAACTTATATCGAAATAGTCATTTACATATACATAATTCTGCCGTAATATCAGCAAGTTTAGGAATGATCATCAGTTAACGCTTGAGCATAATTTCTGATAATCTTTCAAGAACATATTTTGCTAACGCTCACAATGCGTTTAAAATTTAAAAATTTATTGAGCGAGGTTGTAGCTAACAAATAAATACAAAAAATGGCACAACAGTCCATTGTGCGAGTAATGTTGTCAGGGATGGAGGGGACCTACAATTTACAGTCGAATCCGAATGGATAATTTGGGAAAGCACTTTTGATGACAAGAATTACTCTTGGAGGATTTGTCAATTCCTCACAGCAGGCAGTACCCGTGAATGAAACTTTAGATGGTACAGGCATGACAGTCCTATGCACTAACAATCACGCCAATAGGTTATAGCTGGGTATAAACAAACGAAACTAGAAGAACGCCCCTATAGGATAACACACAGCTAAGCTCTAAGGCCCACCCGCATAAGTTATAGAAATTTGCTACGGAGTAATCACATGGTGCTATAGATACATTAAGCTTTAAAATGCAACGAACGGGCTTCTTGGTTATGGGTGGAGAACTCCGTTAAAAACCCTCCGTCGCATTTGATTTTGTGTTTTACCAATCGGTCACAGTGGTTTAATAACGATACTGGCCACTTCACCATTCTGAACTCATTCAGATCTCTGCCTAGTAACATCGACTACATCACCAAACTATCCACAATTCAATAAAAACTTCAAAGTATCTATTCCTTTTAGAATCACATACCTTGCAGAATGAGTCATTTTTAGTAGACGAGGCTATTCGCTTTTAGATATGGATCTACAGAAACGATCACTCCGAATCTAATGAAAAATATCTTTATAGCCTACAAACGAAAGTTTCAAATCTAAACGTAAAAATCAGGATAATGCTATTAGGTAAGGTAAGGTTGAAGTGGCTGTCCGGGATGCAATAGTTAGTAGCAGGTAGTAACACATGAATCTTGAGTCCTTCTTCTGAGCTCAATAAAACCAATTAGAGTCCTTATGAAACTTGAAAGACTAATGATATTAGTGTGTTTGAGATAGTTTAGATCGTTATGGAAGAATTCTCTTTGCAGAATTCTCTCTTAGAAGGCCGTATGCACAGATGAAGTGAAGAACTGTTTCATCCTCTTCCTCGTCCATACAGCTTCTGCAAAAGTCATTATATTATATTACGTTATCTTTAAGCGATTATAAGATTTCTTTTATCGCCATAAGAACTGTCTGGAACATGCTACAGTGATTAGGAAAGCGGAATGAGATACTTAATTTAAGTCGTTAAGAGTACATGTCTCCACCAACTCCCTCATTAGTTTTTGATCCATCTGTATAGAAGTGGATTGACTCGTCTTCCAGGAATACCCTATCCTCTCAGAACGATCTTGAAGTTCTATCGAACTGTAGTTGGGGTATGGTGTAATCTGTGTACTTTTGAAATGATTCTAAATAATTAAGAATTACTAAGCGGCCAATTGGCAGAATGGGGTCGTACGAAGCGATCCACAAGCTGAACGCTGGACTTTGCTATGTTATTTGTCCTCAATATCAAATTTTTTGTTTCTCCGGGAAAAAAATAACTTCTGAGTTTAAGGTATTTGATCTATAGCCGTCGCTACGATATGTCGATATGTCATTTCTTTCGTGCGCCCAATCACTGGCCATAAAAGTTGTCTATTCTTTGCTTAAAATTGTACAATGTGGAGCTACTGCAATTAATTTTCAGTGAATGAGAACAACTTAGTAGTAAGCTCGAAAATTTTGACTTTAACCCTGTTTTTTATAGAAGGAAAAGTGAATAGTATTTCTTGTTTCAGTATCAAACTAAAAACTAAAAGCTCTTCTCTCTTTTTACAAGAAGGTTTTAATATCAAACTAAAAACTAAAGGCTCTTTTTCTTTCTTGGTCTCATTTTTATGATGATGCTTTTTCAATACTACTTTCAAATTTTCTAGCCAAACAATTGAGTCATACCTGTGTCTTTTACAATCTAGCAACTTCATTACAAAGATGCAAACATTTTTAAGATTAATTTGTAAAATTAACGTATGCATAGCTTATCTGAACGCTTAGTGCTTTCAAAGAATTCCTTCTTCAAATGATTTCTTATAACCAAAGTGGTCTTTAAAAAAAGTATTTATTGTAATTTGTTTCATTTCAGAGAGCCGGAATACATAAACTCATTCCAGGAATGGTCATTGACGATTACCTCTTTGAACCTTGTGGTTATTCAATGAATGGAATAGCCAAGAATGTAAGTTTTATTTAATTCATTATTAAAAATTTCTTTTCAAAAACTTATAAATTGTTTTCTTTCTATCTCTATATCGTGTAAATATGTAAATAAAACAAAAGATTTCTGGAAATTATCCTCAAGTAAGTGGATTGTAAAAAATATGTTTTTTTTTTCTTTTTTCTTTTTAATTTTTCGCGAGTTTTATAAATTTATTTTTTGTTTTATTGTTCCATTAAAGAAATGTTAATTATTAAAGGAATTGTTTTTTCTTATAGGGTTGCTACATGACAATTCATATTACACCAGAACCAGATTTCTCTTACGTTAGCTTTGAAAGCAACGTTGCATCGTCAAACTATTCTGACTTGATCTCGCGCGTTATCAAAACATTCCAGCCCGGAAAATTCGTTGTGACTATTTTTGCTAATAAGGTACTCAATTACTTCTAATACACGTATATTAAGGATGTGAATAAATATTACAAATTGTGCTTTTTTATTTCTCATTACAGTCATCTCCAGCTTATACGGCTTTCCGTGAAATTGATAATGCTTCGCATTTGGCCGAATGGAAACGTCGCGATATTCAATATTGTCGTTTCCCAACTTACGATTTGACCTATGCGCACTACTGCAAATTCCCTAGCTGAGGGTTGCAGGTTAAGCCTTGCCTAGTTGGCGGGGTTAAAACCAATCAATCTCCTCCATCATCGCCATCAACTACCCCAACTGTATTTTCCACTTCATCAGTATTCTCAACACCATTGTCCACTCCAAAACACTGTGCAATTCCCAACAAGTTAAGCAATTTGATCTTCAGTTCATACATTGCTGATGAAAGCACAAAACTTCAACACTCGTGCAATTCTCTTCCCTTGACATCAGCTGCTACTGCTGCTGCTTCTGTTGCAATTCCAAAATCACCAAAATCCTCAGCACCATCTCGAATTGATTCATTGAAACGTATTGACGGCTTACTTATTGGAACACTCTTGCTGCTACAAATATACTCTTGGATATTCTACATTGACTTGGATGAATACTCTCCGTTGGTTTTATTCTCGTGGTGGCGCAATAAGATCTCTTGAAATTGTCTAAGACAATTACAACGTTTGATCATTATTTAATAATTATTGAGTATTTTAATTGCTTTGCAACTGAAGTACTGCACCACAAAAAACAACAACAAAATATACAACATCATCAGTTTCATCTCTTGCTCTTACTATTATCAAATAAATATGAAAAAATCGTCAAATTTTTGCTATAACTATTTAAATGTGAAAATATTTTTCAAAAACATTAGTTTTCAGTTAAAATTTAAATATTTTATAATATATGAATTGAACTTTTATTATGTGGAAAAAATCATAATTTTCGAATCGAATTTATTAAGGAAAGAAATTTTCAAAAATGTTATTTATAACGGTAAGAGAATGAGATAGCGAAAGTGTCCTTGCGCCCGTTAATGCGTTTCATTTGTATTTTTTTGTTTAACTATTATTTTTCTTAAACAATATTACTTTTTTTATTTAATTTTTTGTTTGCTTTGCATTTTTTGAAACATGTTTGCGTTTCAATGTAACAGAAATATGTAAATGTGAAAGTACGATTTTTACTTTTAAATTGAATATTGAATATATGTATGTGTAGTTTTGTTCTGAATTTTGTTTGTATACCAAATTTAAAATTGTTATTAAACACTTAAATTTTCACACCCTAATATATACAGTTATTATATTTCTATCTTTTTTGAGTTCTATATAAATAAACACAAATAAATGTTGGTAGACTTGCAAATCTATCTACGGAAAAATGTATTCATTTTGTATTCTTTTTTGTTTATTTGCCAGGGCGCAAGGGATATTCAAATATCTGTAAAAAAAAAAGGAATGTAAGTTAAAAGATTAGAAAAGCATTTCATTAAACAAAACAAAAATCAATCAAACTTTTTCTTAATTTTTGTGCGCACACTTTACACATAATCATGTATGATTTAATAAAAAGGTTTGTTAATTGATTGGTTGGTTATGTGAGCAGTTGTTTTTTTTTAATTTAAATTTTGTATAAATTTGTTTAGCTTAAATAATTTTGTATATTAAGGACATTTTTATTTTATTATGATTTATTACATTTTTTTTAGCTAAGGATTATAATGATTATTTCGCTTAGGACTGTTTTCACTGACATTTTTGTCTTGTCCTTGAAAATCCTAAAGAAAGGAAGGCAATGTAACGAAAAAAAAAATTGCTAAACATTTAAAAAAAATAAGTTCTTTATTTTGGCACAAACTTTCATTTCAACCATAAAATAATCAAAAAAAAAACATCTGAAATGTGATTTTAATTCAAAACCTACATTTCACCTCTTTTTTCTAAATACAGTCTGTACTGGAGTATATGTATATTTGTTTGGATGCTTATGATAAGCAATACAGTGTTGGCCAAAACAAAAGCAACTTATATTACCTCGATTATTAAAGAATTAAAAACCAAATTCAGGATACAATTATTGTTTTTTTTTTTGTTTTTAAAATTTAAATAAATGTTTACTGTTTCTAATGGAGAATAAAATAAAATGGTTTTTGTAATAGTTCATTAAATAAAGCGCAATTAGTACAATTTTTTCAATATTAGGCTGGTCAAAACAAAAGCAACTTTGAAAAATACATTTTTTTTTAGACTTACTAAAATATTGCTAGTATTTTTTAACAAACCCCTTGTTTTGAATCACTTCACCACATCATCAAAGCATGGAGTCAATTAAACTGTTATTATGCTGTTTGAGATACTTTTCCAAGCCATTTTAATTTGATCAAGCAGATCATTATTATTTATGCAAATAGTCCTTACAATTCGTCGATCTACAATTTCCCATAGATTTTCTATGCAATTGAGATCTGGGGACTGAGCTGGCCATTGTAACACGTCTTAACCATATTTGCCGTGTCCTTTGGGTCGTTGGCCTGCTGAAATGTCAATTTCAGAGGCAACTGATCCTCAGCGAGTGGCAGCATTATATTTTGCAAAATGTCACGGTAAATAAAACAATCCATTGTACCATCTTTTTGGTGGATCGGTCCCAGTCCATGCCCTGAAAAACATCCCCACACCATAACGTTACCTCTTCCATATTTTACAGTTGCTTTGGATCTGAGAACACGACGGAAAACATCGGAACCCTTAAAATTGAATTCGGAATCATCCGAAAATAGTACGTTCCTCCATTTTCTAACGGTCCAGTTAATGTGGTCATGAGCAAAATTTAATCTCGCCAGCTTGTTTTATGTTGAAATAAAAGGCTTTCTTACAGCTTTGAAAAATGTAAGTCCACCATCAACAGCTCGTCTCCGAATTGTTTTTGCGCTTACGTTCAGGTCGAGTTGGGTTCGTATTTCTCTAGATGATACCAAGGGTCTTTTTTAATTGATTTTATTACAACAGAATCCTGTCGTTTTGTTGTTTTTCTTGGTCTGTCACCTCGATGAATCGTTTGGAATGACTTTTTGGGTTTGTTAAATTTTTTTTAATTGTCAAATCACTGATATTGGAATGGAATATTTTTCCGATATTTGAATTTGACTCATTCCACTTTTATAATCTTTTGTAATTTTTTTTTATTTCGTTAGAGCATTTGTTTCCGGCCATTTTACAAAAGTTAGCTAAGAACACTGATTAACTTGCCCGTGAATTGAACAACACCCAATAAATATATTGAACTGCAATTAATTGCCAACACCTTTAATATAACGGACTAAATTTTTTCTATTAATTAAAAAAAGATAGATAGCAACAAAAAATTAGGTTTACCGTCCTACTTATGTAAGTCATATTTAATAAACTGTTTTGAAATCTATTTTCTCTTGTAGTCTATTCAGAAATACATGCATAGTGTATTTTATTTTAGAAAAAAAATTAATATGACTAGTTAAAGTTATTAATTTTTGAATGACATAAAGATGGAGTTAGTTTAAGTTGCTAATGTTTTGGCCAACACTGTATTTTGGTCATGTTAGTTAGTAAAAACCCACACAGTCACGATAGTGATCAACGTGTTTTACGGATTCTTGGTTTAACTACCAATCCCTGTAAAGGAGCCCCGTTTCATAAAGGAACATTTTTACTTAAAATATTATGACAAACGTTTGTTTTGGGCCAATGGGCACTCACTTTAATTCGAAAGTTCATTCTTAAAATGTTGAAAACATTTATCAATAAAACCTAAATTGTATTTCAAAGCACCAATTATTGTATTTCAATATAATACACTGGCTTTTCGTTAAAAAGTAAAAAACCGTTGATGAAACTTGAATCAGATGTTTCAATTATAATATACCAACAATTAAAAAAAGGTTATAAAATTATACATATAAAATGTAAGATTGTATTTTTGGGACGGGTCGTTTATCCACTCGTTTATAATATTTTTATGTTGGTGTTATGGTTGAAAAATTATTTAAATCTTATCGACATGAATATTATTGATCACTTGCTTAAATTGTGCCAAAGTAAATTTATCCACTTTATAAACCGTAAATTTCGACTTTGTTTGATCTTCTTGATTTTTGTTTCTTATTTTTTTTTTTTTTTAAATTTTGGACCAGTTTTATGGGACGAATTTTGTGATTTAAGCCTTCAAAGTTTTAACATTGTCTTTAAATACTATTATTTCATTGGTATGCTCAAAGGGCTTGCTTATAATCCAAAAATAAAGGTCATGGGAAAGTTTAAGACATCAGTGCGATGAAGTTAAAGCGAAATAAGAAATACTTCCTTTTTCGAAATTTATTTCTTAGTAAAATTATTTCAAAAAGTCTTCCAAAGACAATTTTTAACTAAAAGAAAGATTTAATTAGCTGTGCCAGGCTTATAAAAGTCCAGTAAAAAAATAATTTACTTTTTATAATTTTTTGAAAAAAATGCCATAGTTAGCGCTGCCGTTTCTTTATATTTGTATCGTTCTTTTTTTATTATTGATGAATCATGTATTCCATATAACCTTTTGTTTTAACACATTTGCACCATTTCCATTTTTATAAAAAAAAAGAAAAAAAATATATATCTACTTGAAATCTTCAAGTTTAAATAAAAAACAATATTATTTTTGAATACATTTTAAATTTTAAACGTAAAAGAAACTCAAATATTGTCGTTAAAAATAAAAACAACTTACAAAATCAACAAAAAAAAATTTAAAAAAACAAACAAACTCCGTAAAAAAATATCGTATTATGTATCAATGAACAAATGTTTCAAAAATCCAGAGAATACATTTTAAAATGCATGTTAGTCTCTATTGCTCAGTAGCTCATTTTTTAAATGTTTCTTAAAATTTTGAGTAATTTTTTTAACATTTAAGATACATTATAACTAATTATCTAATGAGTAATGGAATGTGTGAGGTTTCCGCTTGTATCTTTGTAAGTGACTTAAGACTAGGCGTCTGATATTCTTTAGTTTCAAATAAACTGAATTTTAAAAAGATGTATTTGATACTTACAGAGGTACAAGCTGAAACTTAGCATGAGGAATAAAACATCTGAAAGAAATAATAACAATATAGAAAATAAAAATTAACTTTTTTAAGAAATTGCTCTTTACGTAGGTGCTGTATTTGCAAAAAATGTCTCCTAAAATTAAGATTGATTACAATCAATGAATTTAAAATACAAAATAAAATAAATAATAATGTTGATTTACTATTATCTATTAAATTTGCTTAGAGATTTATTGAATTAAGTAAATACAAAAAAAAAGAAAAACAAAACAAATACAAAATCATTTCTTTATTTTTAATTAAATATGTATGTAGGTACTGAATGCGATTATACAAAAATGATATGATAAACAAATTCCGGTGATAAAAAAGTTTAGAATCTAATGATTTAATACTTTTTGGTTTATTTATTATTTAAAGTTATTTTATGTATTATCAAATTATAAAAACCTTACAAATTAAAAAAAACGTTAAATTATTATATATTACATAAAAATATTATAAAGTAAGACTTTATTATTAAAACAAAACAAACAAAAATACTTAAATATTGTCATTATGTATTATTAATGTTGTAATATTGAATAAATATCAAATGAATAAATATAAAAAATAAATCAGATGTTTTAGTGTGTAAAATACTAGATAAACTTCGTCGTTATCGTTAGAATGGCATGTTCAGACGACAGGGACTTGAAAGTAAGGCAAGTTTCTAGTATCTGATTGGACAGCTGCCAAAAAATTGCCTTCCAATTAAGACAACTTTATTGGAAAGTTGATTGAAAAGTTACGTCGTTTTCAATTGGCAATCTGGAATTGTTCTTCGATTCGGAATCCCAATTGAACAGTTTTTTTTTTTTATTCTGAAGAATCTGAAGTTTGGTGAGAATGTATTGGTTGAGTATGACATGTGTCACATATATGTGTATTCGCGCTAAATTTCATTTTGTTTTTGTGCTGCAAACATGGAGGAAGTGACATTTAAAATGTATGAATGTGTGAGTGATTCTGCTTCTGATTCTGTTTTTAAAACCAGAAGGGAAATTCTCTTCTTTTCAGAATCAGAACTGTCACTTTTGCCCAATTGAACGCATTCAGAATGCTTATTTTCACTTCCAGATTGCCAATTGAAAACGACGTTAGTCAAGAAAAATCTCCCTAGCTATCAAGTCAAGTCCATTTATGTCAAAATGACAGATGATAATGTTTTTTCATTCAACTAAAAGTTCTATGATTTACATATTTATTTTCTGCACAATTCCATTTAATGTTTTGTGAAAAACGGTTTCTTGTCAAATTCGAAAAGAAATAAGTAAAATTTCTTTTCAACACAAAATACAAATTGTGATGGACTTGTAAATTGTCTGAAGGGTGTTTTGTAGACAATAATATCTTTGTTTGTCCTTATGTTGTCTTAACCTGCCCAAATCATTTAAGTCCTTGACACTGTCTTAAGAGGAGTCTCTTTTCAAAATTACGTCTCTCTTCAAAATTACGTATAACGGTAGATAAATACATTTTTTCCGACAGTAATAATTCGAAGAAGAACACGGCCAAAAACCCTTAAAATGATTCGTGGGAACTAAATACAAATTTTATGAAAAGTTTCTGTATGCCAAAAATTGGCAAATTCTTCAAATGTCAAATCATTCTATTTTCAAAAATAAATAGTTCTAAGCTACTTTCGTTAAATACTGTTATTTATCGCAAAAGTAGACCTTGTTTTGTTAGGAAAGAAAAAAAGTGAGGCTTTTCATATAAGGGTGTTGAATCCACCCACTTCCTCATACAGGGTAGGTATGCGTTAAAGTGGTTCAAAGTGTTGTAGAATTAAAGTGGTTCAAAGAGTTGTAGCATTATGAAATTTAAGGGAGTAGTGGGCAAAACGAAACTAATTTAGTGCACGTGATATCCCCCCACTTTTCATGCATGTAATTGGTATCATTTACGACAAACACTTCTCATTTTTGTATAATGATTCAATTTAGCATGAAACATTTATGTGTATAAAGGGTTTGTAGTATAATTGAGAAAGAACTTTGATATTGATACAGAAACCTGGCAAAAATTGTCGTTCTCTATATTCAAGTAAGCTGAACTCCCTCACAAAAAAAAAATACATATCCTCCACCAAATCTGGAGGGCATCTTCAGTCGTCTTCGCGATACTATTTTCATAAGTAGTATCGATCTTAAAGACGCATTTTGGCGAATACCGTTGGAAGAGCAGGAGTACAGAAAAAACTGTTTTTACGACACAAGGATGGCCCTTGTATTATTTAAATGTCATGCCTTTTGGTCTGTGTATTGCAGCCCCAAAAGTTATGTCAGTTAATGGAAAAAGTAATTCCCTAATGGTTATGGGATCGTGTCTTTGTGTTCCTCGATGATCTGCTTGTAATAGCTTCAGATTTCGAGGAACATATCGCTTTGCTGGAGACCTATCAGCTTATCATCATTCCTTCTCAAAACTTTTGAACGTTTGATCGATATCCACTTAAGGGCAAGTATTGATAAGTCCCTCCTTTCAAAGGCTCAACACGCCTACAACAAAGGGAAATCAGTTGAAACGGCTCTACACAGTATAGTACGTACAATCTAATATTCCCTTCATCATAAAGAGTACACCTTAGTTGCCTTCTTAGGCCCCTTTCACACCAAACGAATCCGAATCAATCAGAATTACTCCGAATCAAGTTGAATCTGATTGACCAAGATTCGGCTTCGAGCGCTCCGTTTAAATGTGAAGGGAATCTTTTCCCGCCTTCAGACCGGACAAATCTGGTTCAATCAGGTTTGGTTCGAGGTCGCACTTGATTCAACCTGTCAGATTCCTCGTCCGGTCAGTCTTGAATCAACAACCATACGAGAGAGAGAGCAACTAAAAGAAAGAAAACAAAAAGAAGATGAAAGGATTTTTATAGATTCAGGCATTCAGGTTGATTCAGCTGGTGTGAAAGAGTGGAGATGACGAATCAGATTCAACTTGATTCGGAGTGATTCTGATTGATTCGGATTCGTTTGGTGTGAAAGGGCCCTTAGATATAGAAGGTGCATTTAACAATGTCGACACATCTGCAATTGCACGTGTATTGACATCTCTGAAGGTAGATAAGTCGATCAGCGAATTGAATTTAAAACTGGGTGATTTTACTGCACAAAGGGGTGTCAGCAGAGGTACGCCACAGGGATCATGACGAAATCTAGAATACCAAAAATCTCGAATGCCGAAAATCTCGAAAATAAAAAAAAACTATCTAGAACGCAAAAATCTCGAATCCACAAAAATCCAGAATTAACAAAAATCTCGAAAGACTCTATCTAGAAAAAAATCTCGAAAAAAAATAAAAATTCGAGATTTTTTTTTTTGTATTTTTAACAGTTAAAACTCAATAAAACACAAATACATCAGTTTACCCAATATTGTGCTTGTCATAATTCTTGACAGTGATTACTCTGGCACGACAATAATGCGATTTGTTAAGCTCACACAACCAATAATATTTATTATTATAACGCATTTGTTACAATGGTAAATAAATCCCTAGATTTCAATTTTAATATTTCTATATTTGTGACAATTTCATTTACTTTCATCTTTATAGAGGTAATTTCAAGCTCACGTTAGACTAATTTTAGTAATACTGAATTTACTGTGGATGTTCTTACAGTTTCATTGACAATGTGTTTAGATGGGTAACTGTTCTCACAGGTGCATGAGTAGCAATGTGCAATTGTATGATTGATAACTTTACTTGTCAACTTTAAGTTTGTTAAGGAGAAGTAAGTTATCCAGAATGTATGTTTGAATTTTTGAGACAATGTTTAAAATTCGCGCGAATTTTAAACATTGCCTCAAAAATTCAAACATGCATTCTGGATTTTTGCATTCGAGATTTTTTTTTTCTAGATTTTGGCATTTCGAGATTTTATTTTCTAGATTTTTGTTTTCGAGATTTTTTCCATTCTAGATTTTTGTTTTCGAGATTTTCATATTCGAGATTTTTACTTTCTAGATAATTAATTTCTAGATATCGTGGAAGACCCCCACAGGGATCATGACGAAATCTAGAATACCAAAAATCTCGAATGCCGAAAATCTCGAAAATAAAAAAAAACTATCTAGAACGCAAAAATCTCGAATCCACAAAAATCCAGAATTAACAAAAATCTCGAAAGACTCTATCTAGAAAAAAATCTCGAAAAAAAATAAAAATTCGAGATTTTTTTTTTTGTATTTTTAACAGTTAAAACTCAATAAAACACAAATACATCAGTTTACCCAATATTGTGCTTGTCATAATTCTTGACAGTGATTACTCTGGCACGACAATAATGCGATTTGTTAAGCTCACACAACCAATAATATTTATTATTATAACGCATTTGTTACAATGGTAAATAAATCCCTAGATTTCAATTTTAATATTTCTATATTTGTGACAATTTCATTTACTTTCATCTTTATAGAGGTAATTTCAAGCTCACGTTAGACTAATTTTAGTAATACTGAATTTACTGTGGATGTTCTTACAGTTTCATTGACAATGTGTTTAGATGGGTAACTGTTCTCACAGGTGCATGAGTAGCAATGTGCAATTGTATGATTGATAACTTTACTTGTCAACTTTAAGTTTGTTAAGGAGAAGTAAGTTATCCAGAATGTATGTTTGAATTTTTGAGACAATGTTTAAAATTCGCGCGAATTTTAAACATTGCCTCAAAAATTCAAACATGCATTCTGGATTTTTGCATTCGAGATTTTTTTTTTCTAGATTTTGGCATTTCGAGATTTTATTTTCTAGATTTTTGTTTTCGAGATTTTTTCCATTCTAGATTTTTGTTTTCGAGATTTTCATATTCGAGATTTTTACTTTCTAGATAATTAATTTCTAGATATCGTGGAAGACCCCCACAGGGATCATGACGAAATCTAGAATACCAAAAATCTCGAATGCCGAAAATCTCGAAAATAAAAAAAAACTATCTAGAACGCAAAAATCTCGAATCCACAAAAATCCAGAATTAACAAAAATCTCGAAAGACTCTATCTAGAAAAAAATCTCGAAAAAAAATAAAAATTCGAGATTTTTTTTTTTGTATTTTTAACAGTTAAAACTCAATAAAACACAAATACATCAGTTTACCCAATATTGTGCTTGTCATAATTCTTGACAGTGATTACTCTGGCACGACAATAATGCGATTTGTTAAGCTCACACAACCAATAATATTTATTATTATAACGCATTTGTTACAATGGTAAATAAATCCCTAGATTTCAATTTTAATATTTCTATATTTGTGACAATTTCATTTACTTTCATCTTTATAGAGGTAATTTCAAGCTCACGTTAGACTAATTTTAGTAATACTGAATTTACTGTGGATGTTCTTACAGTTTCATTGACAATGTGTTTAGATGGGTAACTGTTCTCACAGGTGCATGAGTAGCAATGTGCAATTGTATGATTGATAACTTTACTTGTCAACTTTAAGTTTGTTAAGGAGAAGTAAGTTATCCAGAATGTATGTTTGAATTTTTGAGACAATGTTTAAAATTCGCGCGAATTTTAAACATTGCCTCAAAAATTCAAACATGCATTCTGGATTTTTGCATTCGAGATTTTTTTTTTCTAGATTTTGGCATTTCGAGATTTTATTTTCTAGATTTTTGTTTTCGAGATTTTTTCCATTCTAGATTTTTGTTTTCGAGATTTTCATATTCGAGATTTTTACTTTCTAGATAATTAATTTCTAGATATCGTGGAAGACCCTACGCCACAAGGTGGTGTCCTATCCCCTCTCCTCTGGAACTTAGTAATAAATGAATTACTAATTACTCTAGAAAGAGAGGGATACAGAGTGTTTGCTTATGCGGACGATGTTGCTATTGCAGTAACTGG
Source organism: Eupeodes luniger (assembly GCA_951509635.1). Taxonomy (NCBI): domain Eukaryota; kingdom Metazoa; phylum Arthropoda; class Insecta; order Diptera; family Syrphidae; genus Eupeodes; species Eupeodes luniger. The sequence continues at coordinate 46,920,452 of OX608075.1, forward strand.
TAAACATCCCAATATACTAAAAGAACTCTTACAAAACGCTTTAAATAAGCTCACCAGATGGGCAAATCGGTGTGGACTAGGCGTTAACCCACAAAAAACCGACCTTGTCCTCTTCACAAGGAAATACAAAGTCCCACACATTGACCCTCCCCTCATAAACGGTGTACCACTTAAATTCTCTGAACAAGTAAAATACTTGGGTCTCATTTTGGATAAGAAATTAAGTTGGACACCTAATATTCAAGAGAGAATAAACAAGGCCACAGTAGCCCTGTTCTCCTGTAAAAAGGCCATTTGTAATAAATGGGGCCTACAGCCTTGCATTACACACTGGCTATATATGTATCTCGGTCATAAGGCCGATCCTTACTTATGGAGTAGCGGTATGGTGAACGGCGCTAGATACAGCGACAAATCGCGATAAACTCAGCAAAGTCGAACGAACAGCCTGCCTGTGTATGGGAGGAGCACTTCGCTCTACCCCCTCCACCTCACTTGATGTTCTGTTCCATCTAATACCGCTGGACATTTTCAGCAAGCAAACGGCCGCTAATACAGCCATACGGCTTCAAGCCTCCTCTCTGTGGATCAATAATGGAATTGGCCACACCACTATTTTGAACTCGTTCAGAACTATAAACAGTAATATTGACTACACCATACCCCATGCTCAGTTTAATAACTATAGCTTCAAAGTGACTATACCTCCCAGGTCTTCTTGGGAGAATACATCATTTTTGAACGATGATCCTATAAACTTTTATACAGACGGATCAAAAACGGAGGATGGGGTTGTTGGAGGCGTATACTCAGATTTTCACAAATAATAATTGAAGAAATAAACTTTTATTTAAAAATCTATGACGGTCAACGTTGCAAAAATTGAAATGAAAGACGATTTTCAGATTTTCTAAAACTTTTTGCCGAAAACTCTGTTCTGTGTTTGGTGCGAAAATCTTATTAGAAAGAAAAGTTCCTGTTGCTTTCAATTACACTGGTTGACAAAATTACATTTTTTTTCTGTTGCACAAACAAAAGAATACTTTTTTAAAGAGTTAAGATGTCCTAAATTCGAATCTAACCTTTAAATTTTTCTATCACATCAGGTTTTTAAAATATGCCCCTTTAAAAATGCTAAAAACAAACAAAAACGGGGTTTTTTAAGCCTAAGTTCAAACTCAAAATATCTCTTAACAATAATTGTATGATGATTTTGAAAAGTACAAACCTTTCTCTTTTGGATACAATTCAAAATATTTTAGTATCTTACTTAGTTTCTGGAAATTCGCATTAGTTATGACTTATGAGTCTTTATTTGAATCTATATGAAGTCTCGAAAAAAAACTTGAATTTGATACTTTAATAGTTTTGTAAATTACGTTTTGGACTACATTTTTAGTGCTGATTTCGAATCCAAACTCATATTTTAACTATTTGTCCAAGTTTCAAAAATACCCGTTTTCAACATCATTTTTACATTTTTTAATATATTTCAAAAACTTGCTATAATAAAATTATTTAGACAACAGATTCGTTACAAGAACCAAACTTACTTTCAAACCGTTTTGCCTTTTTCTGTTGAAAACTATTTTAGCAAAAGTGGTTAAGCGTTTCTTTTAGTTTTTTGTAAGACATGTGATATCTAACAAATTTTGAAGTTTTTTTTTCGAATATTATATGAAATAATAAGGGTATTCATGCAAACACAGAAAACCCATAGAAACCTTAAAAACTGTAGAATTTTCTATCGGTAGAAATCAACTGTCAAAATTTGTATGGGAAAAATATTCTGCAAAATATAGACTTTTATCTCTAAAATTTGAAGCAGAAATCGTAGAAAAAAAAAACAGATAAATTTTGTGTTTGTTTCTAACGTTTCCGCAAATATTTCTAATGGGGTGTTCATGTAAACCCTTTGCGGAAATTTATATTTTTCTACATATCGTTACATGAATACCCTTATTATAAATATTTCAATTGAATATTGAATAAAGGGGTTTTAGATTTGGAAAACATTCACGGATTTTATTGAAAAAAGGCTACTTAATAAATTTAGACAGCCTCAAAAAGCCGAATATACGTGTTTTTTCGCATTTTAAAAAGTAATATCTGAAAAACCTGATGTGATACATTAATTTTAAAGTCGGATTTAAATTAAGGCCTCCAAAACCCTTTGGAAAAGTGCAATTTCAATGCCAGTAGAAAAACCTTGTCGACCAGTGTTATCTTAAGCGCAAAATATTTAAATAACATTTTATTTATTGTTTTGATAAAGTTCCTCATTATCATCCCTGCACTATAGATTTGTGTTGTGTTGTTGTTTTGGAATGCACAGCACCGGTAGGTAAGGCAGAACAAGGCTGGACATAGAATTCATTACATTTAACAGAGCAGGATACCTATATGTATGTTTTTATTCCAACAACAAAATGAAACACTAAACAATATTTTTCTTGTTGGAGCAAACAGCATCCAAAATTTTCGCTGCCTATGTGGCTCACAATTTAGCCGCACAACAAATGGAAAATACTTCAAAACCTATCAATTTCTGTTCAAGAAAAGTATTACTATAAATATAATTAATGTTATTATGTACGTGATTGTCAATAAACTGGCATAGAAGTGAAAAATAATTATGAAATTAAATACAATTTGAAAAAGAGTTTTTACTTTGGTATACAAAATAATATATCATTACTCTTCCTACAAGTAAGATTTTGCGAAAAATTGTGAACAAGCAACATTCGGTTTTTATTACAGTCGCCTACAAAAATTCTAATCTGTGTATTTATTTAGTTTACATTTTAGAATATTTTTGTCTTTGCTTTAAAAACAACACATCAAAATCAAACCTAAATTAAAATTAAAATAGCAACAATGGAAACACAGAGAGAAGGTCATGGTGCGAGTGTGGCACTGGCATCATCAACAACAGCTCCACAAGAGGGAACCCGCCAGAACAGCTTGCAGAGGATCCAGCAACGCAAGCAGAAGGCTTTCAATTTGCCTTTATCGCAGCAACTGGCCAAGCTATCCATGTATTCGGCTTGTCAGGTAGAAAATTGTCGATGTACAGGATGGAAAACACTCCAAGAGAATCGCCAACGGAACGTAGAGAGCTCCTATTGCCCAGAATTCTCCGAAGAGTGCCGGAATTCAGTTTGCAAACATCCTCTACAGAATCACATCTCTCACTTGGATGGGATATCTAGTGATCAGATGAATGAACTCCTTGGAGCCATCATTGACATGGAAAATCTGTTCATGAGCATGCAACGGGTCGAAGACGAGGACACTAAGAAGGTCTATTTATATCTTTTTCGTTTGCTAAGGCAGTGTGTCATTTCAAGACAAAAAGCCGTAATTCGAGGTCCTCTGGGAGATCCTCCCTTTGAGGCTCCTTGCATTACTAAAGCAATATCCAGCTTCGTTTTCTACAAGTACAGTCATTTGAGTCAATCCGAATTGAGCACCATGACGGAAGTGGCCAAAACATTCCTGAACTTCCTCAATCATTATAACTTCGAGCCACCGTCGGTGCGGAGGGCAGACTTAACGCACGAAGATGCCTCTACATACAAGATCAACTACACCCGTTGGCTGGTGTTCTGCCACGTGCCTGCCTTTTGCAATTCCCTGAGGCATTTCGATACATCTTTGGTCTTTGGAAGGACTCTTTTAAAAACGGTGTTCCTATGCATGGCTCAGCAGTTGAAAAAAAAGTGCATAACGGAGCGGGATCGTTTCCCCGCCGACAAACGAGCTATTATCACACAAATGCCCAAGTTTTTAGAATCTCTTAAAGGTGAAATATTGAAAGATGACTCTCCCATTTGGGATCAGTCGTATCGTCCTCCGAATACGTTTCTGTCGCAACAAAAGAAACGTCAACAAGAAGCTGTTGCAGGCGCTTTGAAGCGACCAGCAGAACCGGCTTATAAAAGACCCAAAAAAGAAGCTGATCGAGGTTCGGATAATGAGGATCTTTCGGATGAGACGGTGCTACGTGCTATGAAAAATATTTCTGAATCGAAAGCTCTCACAAAGACCGAAGTTCTGTTTCCTGTCAATGTGTCTAGAGATGAAATTGTGAAAGCGGAAGAGAGCCAAGGTCAAATTCAGTTTCACATTGTTGGTAATTCATTGTCGCAGCCAGTGGAGAAACAAACTATGTTGTGGCTTTTGGGTAGGTATCGTTTCTTTTTATTTTTCTATTTGTCCAAAGAATTAACTAAATTACTTTAACCTTCTCATTCGCTTTATATATTATTGAGCTTATTTTAGTTAAATATCCAAGTCTTTAAAAATATAGGGTCACAAGAATAAGATGTAGAATCTGCTCAAAACTCATTTTCTTTTTGGTTTGAGTAAATAACCTCAAATAACAGAACCTTCTCCAAACTTTCTTATATTATCCTATTCCCAAATCCCAGAAAAGTAGAAGGGACTTTAGAGTTTTTACAATATATTTTTAAAGCCAAACTATTTAAAAACTATTTTAATTTATTTGTTCATAGGTTTGCATAGTGTATTTGCTCATCAACTCACGGAAATGCCTCGTGAGTATATAAGCCAATTAGTCTTCGACACCAAACACAAAACCCTAGCTCTAATTAAGGACAACCAGCCCATAGGCGGGATCTGCTTCAGACCATTCCCAACACAAGGATTTACCGAAATAGTATTTTGTGCTGTCACTATGAGTGAACAGGAAAAAGGCTATGGATCGCATCTTATGAATCATCTAAAAGATTACAGCATTCAACGTGGCCTGAGACATTTTCTAACATATGCCGATGAGCATGCTATTGGATATTTCAAAAAGCAGGGTTTTTCCAAGGACATTAAGTTGGCTCGTCCAGTTTATGCGGGATACATCAAAGAGTACGATCGTGCAACTCTGATGCACTGTGAACTTCATCCCAGCATTGTTTATACTCAATTTATTTCGGTAATTCAAAAACAACGAGAAATCTTGAAAGAACTAATTGCACAGCGTCATAAGGAGGTTCAAAAGATCAGAACCGGATTGACGTGTTTTAAAGAAGGAGTCCGTGCCATTCCTGTGGAATCGATTCCAGGACTGCGGGAAATTGGCTGGAAACCGCAAATGCGTGCTCAACGCACATCTCGTCCCCTCGAGGAATCAACCGATCCTGACAAGCTGGCAACATCATTTGCGACTGTTTTGCAAGCAGTCAGACAGCATGCATCTGCATGGCCCTTCTTGAAACCTGTCGCTGTGGCTGATGTCCCCGACTACTATGACCACATTAAGTATCCCATGGATATGAAGACTATGGGCGAACGCCTGAAAAAAGGTTACTATGTTACGCGGCGTCTCTTTATGGCAGACATGGCAAGAATTTTCTCCAATTGTAGATTCTACAATCAACCTGACACCGAATATTATCGATGTGCTAATTCTGTTGAACGATATTTCCAAACCAAGATGCGAGAGCTTGGATTATGGGATAAATAAATAATTGAAGAGGGTCCTTTTTGAATTATTTTTAGCAATTAAGGTGATTTTAATGTTTCGAATTTAAATTTAAATTATTAAATAAATAACTTAAATTAAGTTTAACACGGTTTAACTTTTCTAATCTTTTTGATACAGACAAAAAGTGTAAAAGAATTTTAAAATATTCAAGAAAAGCAAGATTTGAAAGAATGCAACATTCATTTAGAAAAAAGATGCTGCCCTAAAGAAGCGACAATTATTTCACTAAGGTAAGTAGGCAATTATATTCTTTTGTTCTATTGCCATAGAATAAGTTCAATCAAATCTTTAACATAATTAGAAGGATTTTTAATAATTAACACATTATTGAGACATTTTGCATTCAAAGTTTAGAAATTCAGTGATTGAAAATAAGAACAAATATCTATAGTGACTCTCACGACTAATCGGCAGTGTTGGGCATTAATTAATTAAAATTTTAATTATCTTAGTAATTAATTGAAAAATTAATTGCAATTAATTTAATTGCAATTAATTTTAATTGCAATTAATCTGTTAATTGCATATTACAATTAATTTATTTAAATTAACGCATGTTAATTGCGAGACACAATTAAAATATTGCAATTAATATTTTTAATTGTTGTAAGAAGCAATTAAAACTAACAATTAATTATCATATTTCACTGTACACTCTCAAATAATGACCCTTTTGTTGCCACTTGCCACGCTCTCGTTCAAACTTAAGGCTACGTACGTTTCTTCTGTCCTTGTCTTTCTGGTATCACCTTGCAGACTGTAGCTACTCCTCCTTCTTATATTATAATCAAATTTATTTGCAAGAACAATTAACAATTGATTAATTGTTAATTGAAAAACTTACAATTAACAATTAATTTAATTGTTAATTGAAAAGTCACAATTAACAATTAATTAATTGTTAATTGTTATATCACAATTAACAATTAATTAATTGTTATTTTTAATTGTACTTTGCAATTAAATTTTGCCCAACACAGCTAATCGGATACATGAGATATACATTTTCGCAATGCATTTTCTTCAAGAAAATGGAGGGTGTACAACTTTATGACCATTTTGTATGAAATTTAAACAAATTAATATTAAAAACAATAACAACTCTATAATTTAGAACCTCACGTATAATCGGGCACTTAATATTTAGTTATTATTTGGGTATCCTTTCTATTTAATGGCTTTCTTAAGGCGTCGAGGTATTCATTACTTATTTTTTGCCATTCTTCTTGAAGGCCCTTCTTAAGGTCTTCAATGTTTTTAAAGTTTTTTTTGAGCAAATCGACGTCGCGTTCATCCCATATATGCTCGATTGCATTTGGGTCAGGTGACCTTTTCTGTGTCTTAAGGACCTTAGGGCAGTTATACAATAACCTAACCACCACCGTGCTGTACAAGATAATGTGTTGTAGGTAGTTGGCATGATAGAAGATGAAATTGTCTTGTATTCCTAGCTCACTGACACTGGAACCAAAATGTTGTTTCAAAATATTAATTTTAGCCATTTGATACATTTTACCTTCCACAAAATGTTAGTTCCGAAAACCATGACCGAACCACCGCCATGCTTCACAGTAGTTTGAGTAAATTCTTTATTTGCTCTTCGCCAAACATTACATTATATTCTTCCATCTGAACCTTTAGGGTTAAATTTTCTTCCGTCCGTGAAAAAAACCTATATTATAATATTTTCATATGTCTAACGGTTAAATAACAATGCAAAAACATCATTTGCTATTTCTCGTAATGATTTACTGTCCTGGCTATGCAACAAAACCAATTTTCTAATTTCCAAAGACTTTTGTTTTCCTTTTGGTGTCATTTCGACATGGAGCAGGAAATGTAAGTAAAAGGGCAGGTTCAGACGACATAAGGGACTTGAAAGTAAGGCAAGTTTCAAGCATTTGATTGGTCAGCTGCCAAAAAATTGCCTTCCAATTAAGGCAACTTTATTGGAAAGTTCTTCATTCAACGGAAAGCTGAACTTTATGACTCTATGATTTATTTAATGCTTTCTGTAAAAAGATTTCTTGTAAATTTGGAAAAGAAATAAGTAATATTTATTTACGATACAAAATACAAATCGTGGTGGACTTGTAGTTTGCCTGAGGAGTGTTTTGTAGACAATAATAGTTTTAGTACTTTTTGTACTATGAACTTAAAGTAGAGTTTTGTGAAGTAAAGTTCTGGAATTTGAAATTCATGATACTTGAAAAACTAACTAATTGCCTTGGTCAAAATGTACGTTCAAAGAATGAAGTTGACTGCAAATGAAGTCTCTTATGTTGTCTGAACCTGCCCAAAGTCTTCCGTAATACAAGGTTATTGTAATAACATTTTCATTTGATGGGAAAAGTACCGTTACGGAGTTATAACAGTGCAAAAAACAGTGAGTATACGATTATGTGTCATAATAATGAGTTGTTTCTGTTTTTTTTTAAATTAATTATTTGCTAGTTAATAACTTGAAATGCAGTTTTTTAAATTCAGCTTAAATGATGAAACAATGATGATTAAGTTCTGCTTCTTCTGTATATTTTCTTGGAGAAATTGCATTGTTAACAAAAAAATGTATTCTCTTTGTCCGATTAGTGGTGGGAGCCACTACATAGTGAAAAACAAACGCAGCAAAATTTGTGATTTTTTTTTTTAAGTGCTGTATCTTGAGGCAGAATGATAAAGCTCGAGTGTCTAATTTTAAGATCTTTTGATAAAAAACTTCAGATTGATATCGATGATAAAAAGGTTTTCACATTTTTTGATTTTTCTTTTAACTCTACGATCTTTAAAAAAGAATATCCCAGTTTAGCTATGATCCTCACCGAATGGCTTGTTTATTCAGCTTAATTATCTTTTTAAAATGTTCAGTACGACCAATTTTACCTGTGTGTGTATTCAAAAGTCTTAAAGTTTTGTTAAGCATTAACGCAACTGTCTGCTGTTTTTCTGGAGTAAATTTTTTAAATAATTGTTGTTAAATTTTATGCGCATATTTTCTATCACTGCGCGCAATAAAGAACTCGCTTAAACACAGTGCAAGTGTTAGAAAAAAGGGGGAGGATTTAAGTGGACCGGTGAAGATTGGTCTTAAAATTTTGAATATCAAAATGTTGGATCTGCATTCCACATTGTTACTTTTTCTTTATTGAACTTTTCATATATTACAATTCTCTAAACTTAAACTTATAACTAAATATTTAATGATAAAAGATTTTTATTGGCACTTAGGGGCCTAACTCTATACATTGTGTGTTTTGAGAAATTAAAAAATAAACTAAAATATTATTGTTGTAAGATAAAAAATTCAATGAAAAATTAAAGATACCTCGGGGTGTTCAGGCCCGGTTGTCTGTTTGTTAGGCTTTTAGCCTCGGTGGTAAGCTGACTTGGTGTCAGCGTAAAATTGAAGGTCTCCTTCTTCGATGGTGGGCTCAAGATCTTCGTTCAGTATATCCAAAACACACAGATATCTGGGTTCAGGGTGACGTTGCTGGGAGTTTATCCTTCTGATTAACTCGTTTTGGTGGTTGTTCAATCTTCCCGTGATCTTCCTGGCTGTTTGGAACAGATACTTGTCGAAGGGAATTATTTTGGCTTCGTCGTAGACTCTTTTGTTACTGAAGTGTTTCTGCCTCTGGTAGTTGAAGCAAAGTCCAGTGCAGCTCCGTAGGATTTTGCTTTCAAAAACGCGAAGTTCCTTTAAAGCTGTTTTTGAAATTGTGAATCGCACCGAGAAGCTGTAGGCGATGTTGGGACGTAACAATTGCTTGTAAATTAGCAATTAAGTCGGCTGGCTTGTTGATGTGCGATAGAAGAAATAATCTCTATACATGACGAAATTGAGCTCAAAGGTAAACTGATGGGCATAAATTCCGGTAGTACAGCAGAATTGTTTGAGGGGTGGTTATTTCAACCAAGTATTGATTAGCGATGATAAAGTTTCATTCAGTTGAATATATGGCTGTGTCATCTGCTAAAATTGCCTATTCATATTGAAGGATACTTGGAAAATCGGATGTGTATTATGTTAAATAAAAGTGTAGCAAGGACGGTTCCTTGAGAAACACCAGCATCAAAAGTTACTGTGGAAGATACATCACTATTTACATACAATTTGTAACATCTGTTTGACAAGAAACTTTGAATAAAATTTCACAAATACAATGGAAATTTAAATTTAGTAATTTTATAAATTATTCCCAAATGAAATACAAAATCAAATGCCTTTTCTGTATCTAATTAAATCATTCCAGTGGACTTTCCTTGTGCACGTTTATCTTGTGTCATGTTTATAAAATCTTTTAACCTGATGAGAAGTGCAATGATACCTTCTAATTCCAAGTTGTAAAATACTTTTAGAATTTGTTATTTCAAATCCTTCTCATAGAATTTTCTTATGCTGCTAAGCAAACTTATTGGCCTGTAGGCTCTAGTCATATCAGATGTTTTTCATGATTTGGCTAAAGGCACAACTTAAGCTACTTTCCAAACAGTTGGAAGTATTGCAGTTTCAAACACGCGTACATAAAAATGAGATATTTTATGCCGCTTTTCGAAAGGTGTTTTAAATATGAATTTGTATTTGATGTAAACCTCTAATTTTCTTTACTTTGAGACTGTTTATAATAAATTTTAAATTTTGATCCTCAACAAATGCATAAGAAGGTGTTGGTTCATCAAAAGCATCTCAACTTTTCAATTGTTTTACCTTCCCAAAATATTTGTTTCCGTATCTCCTAAATTTGTTCAGACTAAGTGGTTCAAAGAAATGTGGCTTTTTCCAGATCTGCGCAAATAGTTTGTCTAGAATTTTTCAAAAAACGGAATCTTTTTGTTTTTAATTACTTTTATTATTTTCCAAAAGGGTTTTCCATTTGTATCACTTTTTGTTTGTCATACAAATTGTTTAGTGCAGTGTTTCAAAATTTCATTAGAAATCAACTGGTTGAAATGAGAAACCATGTTTCGGTGAAAAGGCTCTACTACAATTCTGCCAGTTTCTTCTATGGACGTTACGCAATTTAATGAGTTCCAAAATATGGACAGGAATTTTTTTAATTATGTATGTGAACTGTTTGAGTAAAACCTGCAACAATACTGTGAACATCATTATTAACTCTTTCCAGATCAGTGTTGATGTATTTCGAAAATTCATATTAATATTTTTTGATGTTGTAATAATATTTATGTACATATATAATAAAGTAAGTGTTTATGATTAGATTTCAATTGCATTTTTATAATAAAAAAAATCGAATGGCTTGTTTCCTCAGTTGCTGGTCTAAATGGTCCCATACATTTTCGATTGGGTTGGAGTTTCCATAACTCTAGGGCAATTACCAAGCAGCCACATCCGAGTATTATAAGATTTATGCTTTGGATTATTGTCCTGGTAAAAAGTGAATTGGTTTTGTAGTTATAATTTTTGTGCACTTTCTCTCAAATTTAATTTAAGAATCTCTATGAAGTTCTTGTGGTCCATTATTCCATCAATAATATGCAGCTTTCCTACCCCAGCTGCAGAAAAACCACCTCAAACCATCACCGATCCACCACCACGCTTGACCGTTGCTATAGTATTTTTGGGGTGGAACTCGGTATCTGGTTTCAGCCATACCATTTTCCGTCCATCTGAACCAAAGATATTAAATTTTAATTCATCTGCAAAAATGACTTTTTTCTAGAATTCAAAATCCTTGAAGTTGAATCGTTTACCTTTATTTAGAGCACTAATGAACGGTTTTTTCTTGACAACTCGACCGTTTAAACCATGTTTTGCGAATGTAGTTCCTCAGAGTTTCTATTGAGTTCCTGACGCAACCTTTCAGCCAGTTTTGGTGCACTACTTATGGGTTTTTGGTCATTTCACGCATGATAACGCATTATTTGTAACGGTTACTTGTTATTAATTTTGCGAATACAAAATTCTGTACGGATATAAATTTAATCTGATTTTATAGAAAATTATTGTCAGGCTTACCATAATGTTGGTTAAACATTATTTATCCGATTTTGAATGATTTGACTTAATGAAATTACTTACTTACTTACTTAAGGTGGCGCTACAGTCCTGTGTGAACCAGGGCCTCACCCAACAAACTTCTCCATCTAGCTAGATGTCTCCAGTTTCGCGCTCCAAGTTGGGTGAGGTCACTTTGCACTTGTGCGCGCCACCTGATCCGCGGTCTTCCTCTACTGTCCTGTGGGTGTGGATTCGAAGACTTTCCGGGCCGGAGCACTGGTTTCCATGCACTCTACGTGACCCAGCCATCTTAGGTTAGGTTAGGTTGCAAGGGGTGTGCACAGCATGAAGCTGTTGCGTACACGGGGGCCTATTGGTCCATTGTGATCCCCTGTAAAAGTAAAAATTTTTTTAGCATCGATGCTCCTCAATTCTGTCGATTAGCGTAGACTGGCTCGTTAACGAACCAGCCTGTGCTATCTATAAATTTCCTCATGCTCGCCATTGAAACCTGTGCTAGATCATCCAGTTCTCCAACAAACCTGTTTCCGAAATGACGGAGTCGGCTGTTTTGGAGGTTCGGACAGTCGCAGAGTAGGTGTTTAATGGTTTCCATTTCCTCCTCATCCTGACAGCTCCTACAAAAATCGGGTGCAAATGCACCTATTCTGTTAGCCATTGTGCCAATGGCGCAATGACCTGTTAGTACACCTGTCAAGATTTTAAAGTTCTTTTTACTCAGCGATAGAATATACCGAGTTTCCTTTTCATTTGTGTTAGGCCATAAACTCCTAGAGATTACACAATCATCTCTGGATTTCCAGGAGATATTGGTTTTCTCTTTTAGTCTAAGGTCTATCTTCCTCTTGAGTACCCCAATCGGGACGAGTGGTCCCCTAACTGAATGGTCGGTACTACTTGTGTCTGCTTTTGACCCTTTCCTGGCTAGTTCGTCTACTATATCATTCCCTTCTATATTGCTATGTCCGGGAACCCAGCAGAGCTTTACCTGGTTAGTGTGGCAGATTTTGTTTAATTCTTTCCTACAGTTTAAAACTGTTTTTGATCTTATGGTCTCACTGGCTAAGGCTTTGATAGCAGCCTGGCTGTCCACGAAAAAAGTAATCTCCGAAGAGCTTAGCTTTTCGTGATGTACCAATTCAGCTGCTTTTCCAATGGCAAAGACCTCAGCCTGAAAGACACTACAGTCAGCCGGGAGTGTATGACGCTCTGATGTTGAGAGATTGGCAAAACACTCCAGCACCTGTTCCTGATTCCATTTTTGACCCATCAGTGTAGAAAGGGATACCCTGTTTACTTATAAGTGAATTAGGATCCCAACCCTGTCTTTCTGGTATGAAAATAGAAAATTTCCTGTCGAAATCTAGTAAAGGGGGGATGTAATCGGTGGTCTCTCTCAGTCCTGGAATCGTGTCATATCTTTGTAAGATTGACCCGTGGCCATAAGTGCTGTGCCTCCAAAAGCTCAGTTCTCTTAAACGAATTGCAGTTTTGGCTGCCGTGCACTTTATGAACTCATCCAGACCCGGGAGGTCCAAGATCATTTCCAATCCAGCTTGTGGTGTGGATCTTTGAGCCCCTGTTATTCCTATACAGGCTAGTCTCTGTACCTTATTCAGGTTCTTGAGATAGCTTGATTTTTCCACCGCCTTCCACCATACAATAGAGCCATAGGTAAGAATGGGTCTGACAATCGCTGTGTACATCCATTGGATGACTTGCGGTCGCATACCCCAACGTATACCGAAGGTCTTTTTGCATGTGTAGAATGCACATAATGCTTTTTTCATTCTTTCCTCCGTATTACGCTTCCATGTAAGCTTGGAGTCGAGGATTACTAGAAATTTAGCTTCCTTAGAAAGTTTTAGAGGAATACCATTTAGTTTGGGAGGGTTGAAGCCCTCCAGTTTCAGTTTCTTCGTGAACAAGACTAGCTCTGTCTTGGTGGGGTTGACCCCGAGACCCTTCTTAGTTGTCCAAGAAGATAAATCCTTTAATGCATTTTCCATAATGTTTTCGATGATGGTAAGAAACTTGCCTGATACCAAAACCACTATGTCATCTGCATATGCTACTATTTTAATGCCCTGATCTTTGAACTTTGTGAGAATTTTGTTGACTACGAGGATCCAGAGTAGAGGTGAGATGACTCCTCCCTGGTGTGCCTCTAGTAACTGTTTTCTCGATAGACCCAGCCATCTTAGTCGTTGAACTTTTACCCTTCTGGCTAAGTCTACGTCGCTGTACAGCCCGTACAACTCGTCTTTCCATCTTCTCCTCCACTCCCCTTCGATGCATACGGGACCGTAGATCGCACGAAGAACTTTTCTCTCGAAACGACCTAAGGTGCTTTCATCCGCTCTTGTCATAGTCCATGCTTCTGCAGCGTATAGCAGGACGGGGATGATAAGGGTCTTATATAGCGACACTTTGGTCCTTCGAGAGAGGACTTTTCCACTTAATTGCTTTTTTAGCCCAAAGAAACAGGGGTTAGCAAGAGTTATTCTTCGTTTGATCTCAGCGCTGGTGTTGTTTTCTGCGTTTACAGCGGAGCCTTGACTACCTCAAAGTTACGTGTCGATGGTGACGTTTTGACCAAGACGTCGGTGTTGTAGGTCCTTTCTTGATCACAGCATGAACTTTGTTTTTCCCTCGTTAACCGTTAAACCCATTTTTGCCGCCTCTGCCTCAATACTCACAAAAGCCCAATTGACATCACGCTGAGTTCTTCCGATTATGTCAACGGGCAGGTTCAGACAACATAAGGGACTTCATTTGCAGTCAACTTCATTCTTTGAACGTAAATTTTGACCAAGGGAACTAGATAGTTTTTCAAGTGTTATGAAATTAAAATTCAGAACTTTACTTCACAAACCTCTACTTCAAGTTCATAGTACAAAAATTACCAAAATCATTATTTTCTACAAAACACTCCTCAGTCAAGTCTATCATGATTTGTATTTTGTATTTTAAAGAAATATTACTTATTTCTTTTCCAAATTTACAAGGAACTTTTTTACAGAAAGCATTAAATGAAGTTGTGCAGAAAATAAATAAATCATTGAGTAATAAAGTTCAGCTTTTAGTTGAATTAAAAAACATGATCAATTGTCATTTTGACATAAGTTGACTTGACTTGATAGTAAGGGAGATTTTTCTTGCCTAACTTTCCGGTCAACTTTCCAATAAAGTTGCCTTAATTGGAAGGCAATTTTTTGGCAGCTGGCCAATCAGATGCAAGAAACTTGCCTTACTTTCAAGTCCCTTATGTCGGCTGAACCTGCCCAATGTCATCAGCATATGCTAGTAATTGGACAGACTTTTGAAAGATAGTGCCTCTAGTGTTGACGTGTGAGCTCTGCACTATTCTTTCAAGTACGATGTTAAAAAAATTGCATGACAGCGCATCACCTTGTCTAAAACCATTTTTGACATCGAAAGGTTCTGTTCTGCGTGAATTCTCCATGGTCATCCTGCACAATTTTGACTTAATGAACTTAATGGTTATAAATTATTTGTGATTTAAATTAATTGCAATAAAATGCAGTTTTTAATCAAAAAGAGTTTTTCAAAAATATTTCGAACCTACTGTACGAATATGAATTTGATTGACTGTAGCTCAGCGGATAAAAGGGCTAATAATAATTAAGTCAAAAGATATAGAGGGTATGTAGATCTTTTTTCAAAATGTATTAGATATCGAATCTTGAAAAAGGATTAGGAAACAGGGTTAATAATGTTTAAATTCAAGACAAAAAGAGTAAAAAGTAAAAGTTAAAATTCACTGCTGCTCAGTGGAAATAATTTTGAGTTACAAGATATTTTATAATTAAATTGTAAAATTAATACATTTTCTTCATGGATAGTAAAAAATTGACTGCTCCTTCTTTTACATTCCCAATACTTTGTCCTAGAAAACCCCTAAAAAAATATGCTTCACCTACTAGTTGTGATTCGGTTAAACTGGCAACAATGCCTTATTTGATTTCCTAACCTAAATCAAATAACGGTTTCATATGAATCCATTTTACTCTTGTAGGCACCTTAGTCGTGTTCTTCATCCACGGCTCAAGGTCTTTTTCTTGGAACAGTTTTCATATGAAATACATATAAAGCATTCAAAGTGCTATCTTCTGAGACTCATTTACTATTAACTTTTAATTAACATGCGAGAAATAATCAAGTAGTTTAAAGATGATATTTTCAACGTCAAGTCTAAATATGTACATAGTTAAGGCAGTATACTGTAGGCAGACTATGACCAAAGGCTATGGTAATTAGTTTTAATATTTAAAGAATTGTATTAACAGGACACTGAACAGGCAAAAGGTTTTGAATTGTATAAAATCAGCTTTATAGTTAGCGCTAAATAAGTTAAGCCTAAATGAGCTTCGTTGTTAACACACTGTTCCTTACAAACAGATTCCCTGCCATTACACTGACAGTAGTTGGCATTCTGTTAAAATTAACAAGCTCAATAACAAAAATAACATTACTTTTAAAGACCTCCTTTGTACCTTTTTTAAGATTGAATAGATAATGTTTGAATGGGTCAGTAAAACAATGTTTTGCTTTTGTTAATAATTTAATCTCACGTTTATTTTGTACTTTAAGATTTGTTATTGTTATATTAAATAGAGGTTCATAAGTGAGATCATATTTTGTATTCGTCTCTGATCCACCGAGGATTTACGTCGCGATAGAACTCAAAAAATTCTTCAAAAACATTGATATCGCTCGGAGCGTGTATTAATTCGATGTCTGGTTCAGGGATAGTGTGTTCCAGCGGTGGTATTGGATCTAAAAAATCGCCCAAATCTGGTGTGAGAACTTTGTGATTTATGTACTTCTTGCGGAGCGATGATTTCTTCTTCGGTAGCAAGACACTGTCATTAACATTAATTGGAATGAGATTGCGAAATACATTCTTGTCATGGGGAAAGTTTAGTTTTTGTGAGATCTGTTTAATGATTTTTCCAAAAAATAAAGAAATCAGTTAGGTAATATAAATAAAATGTAATGATTCTAGAATTAACAACCTTTGGCATAACAATAGCTTTGGATCGTGGTGAGAGGTCGTCAGTGGTGCATAGAGTCCTCATTGGTGGCCTATCCAATTGCAGTGATTGCATTTGTCGACCCAAGGCTAGAATTGTATTCAGAATTGGTTCATCGTAGTTACCATTGTTCTCCTTGTTTGCCTCTGCATAAATAAAATTTGTCAATTCATCACCCAAGTCGTGGGCAGTTATTGGATGTCTAATCACTGTACAAGGATTAGCACTTTTCCTCACTGGAACTGTACAAGTTCGGTGAGTTTCAATGTTTGCAATGGTTTTTCGGTTTTCTTTGGAATGTTTTTTAATGTTGGACATTGTTTTTGGAGTGATAAATTTCTTATTGGGTATAGTAAAAGTGTATAAGTTATAAATAAATAGTTTAAAACACTGGAAATGGAAAAGGATTGAAGTTATAAAATTTAAGTTAAGTGTAAGTAGGCGACAGATGTTTTTCTTGTTGTTGGGGTTGTGTTTTGTTTGCTTGAAAATTGAAATGTCAAAAGGGCAGCTGCAGCAAGTTGCAGTTTTATAGAAAACAGTTTGAGATTGATTGGCTCAAAGTTGTTATGAAAGTTGTAGATGGGCATTTGATAGCTGCATCGTACAAAATTGGAAATATTAATAAGGGGTGTACGTATTTTGGACAAACGCAGTTTGATTGAAACTTGAAACAGATTTTTAGATATACTCAATGGAATTAAAAAAAATATTTTGATATTTTGCTGGTTTGATTTTTAATTTTATATAATTTGTTAATTTCGTCTCATTATCTTGTGATATTTTGGAAGTATTTTTTACAAAATGTGTGGATAGATGCAAGCACATTTATGTCAAACGGCAGTTAAAAATTAAGATTGATTTGTTTCTCTGTTTTGGAGTTTTTCATGTATGTATAAGTCTTACTTTTTGTCGTATAAGTTTAGCTGTCAAATTTCCAACGTAAAATGTTATATAATTATATTATAGTATAAGTGGAAATGTGTGGAAATTTGTCAAAAAATCCAGATCTGCAGATTTGATCTTAAATCAAAAATAAATCAATTTATGGAATGCAAGAAAGAGAAATTAGTATTTTGACGGATCTAGATCAAAAATAAATTGATTTATTTTACCCATGGGAAACCCCTTTAGGCATTTGCCTAATTTATTTTATTCTTTTAACTATACGGTATCACGATATTTTTTTTTAAATCTTGGCCTTTTTTTTTTTAAAGAATACGCGTTAAGTAGATGATTTATATTTTTAAGGGCACAACACTGGAAAAATATGTTGTGGTTTCTGGAAATGTCTCCCAAGAAGTTGAAGATATTGTTGTAATCCTAAAACATTGTGTTTTAGTCTCTAGGATCAGGATATTTACGACTACACTGTGCGTATAAATAAAAGTTAATCTAAACATTGCATAGTAATGAAAATCAGAATTAAAGTATTTTAGTCCGTGGTTTCAGTGATAGAGATTAATTAACACTGTGCTTGAAAATTGAAGAGGGTAGCCTTGGGCAGGGAAGGTTTGTAAATGATTGCTGACATTAAAATAACGGAGATGACTTTTGTCTTAATATAAAAGTGGTGAAACTTTAAGTTTACATGATGCTGTAAGAAAGTTCTTGTAAATCAAATGTACAAATAAATGTAGAATTTGCGGTGTGAGACATAAAATCTTAAACCTACAAATAAATCATTATTTAAAGTTGATTTACATGTATCTGCATTATGCATTCCTATAAAATACCATAACTTTTTGACAGATTTTTTCATCAAAAAAACAAAGGACGTCTGTTATTATAAAGTTTGACAAAATAGACAAAGTACAATCAAGTTCAACATTTTCTCCATATTTCCGCTAAACCTATAGAAGGGCTAGTAGCGTTAATTGATGACACCAACGCGAAGTTGGCTACTAGTGGTCCATATCTAGTAGGTGAATGTCCGCAAGCATTAACGAAAATGTAATACAAAATATTTTCGGACAACCAAAAAACATTGCTTCAAAAGAAAAAAGCTAGTAATTATTGGGTACAGTGTTTTTCGTAGCCTTTAAAATGAGAGTTTAAAAGTAATTTTATTTCTTTATACAGTAAGAACGCATTAAAATTTGATAACACTGATACAGACGAAGATGCTATAGTAAAGATGAACATCGTCTTCACTATAATCTTCATCCAATTTCCTATAATCTGCATTTTTGAAAACGTCGGCATTTTGTATCTTCTCTCTCTATTTAACCAGTGTGATTTTATTATTTTCCATCCTCTTTAACTACAGACTTCGAAGTGCAGATACATGTAAATCCACCTTTAGCATATTGTTTTGGTTTTTAGTATTTCTAATTTAATGGACTGGAGTAAAATGGGATGTGGATGGGTTCGGTGTGAGTTTTTTATATTTTTACTAATGATACAAATGTCAAAATTGGCATTAGGTTTGACAAGCTTGAGGATTATTGTAGTAAAATGGGTATGCAATTGCAGTTTTACGTAAATTACGTAGGACAGTTGGGCTTGATTTATTAAAATAGGTACAGTGAGAGACTTTAAGTAGTCTTTTTATCGGTAGGTTTTAAACTTGAAACCGTTTTAAAATTATTTTTCACGTAAAAATAATCTTAAACTATTAATTTCTTACCTTTATAAGAAAATCAATTAATTTGTAAAATTAATTAAATAAATTAAATTGATGACATGTTTTGGCTGCAATTTAATTATTTCCAACAAGTTAAGGACCACCCTAATGTACATTACATACACATAATGTTGACAATTTTCTATAAGACCGGAAAAGAAAACAGCTGTTAGACCACCAATACCACCACTGCTGTCCATTTACAACTTCAACCCAACTACCCACTCAATTGCCTATTCTCTTTTTATTTTGTTTTATGTTCGTATTATAACATATTAGTTTCGATTGTGAGCATCAAAAACACTCCATTACCAAGACCGGAATCTCAGACTGACATTTCGGTTTGCCTACAAGCTAGAAAGCACTAAATGTGAGAAAGTGTGCGTGAAATGATGCAAAAAACCAAACACATTCTCACATTTAGTGTTTCGGCCCATCAAAACGCTTCATTATAGTAATCAGCCCCATGTAAATGCTTCATTTTGAATGTTTCATGGCCTCGTTCAAAAACTAAACAATCCTAACCAACAAAATCTGAAGTGCTGACATGGTCTTAAATTGGAAGATTTGTATAGCTTTTTAATTTCAATACAAATAAATGTTGTTAATGTATATTAAATAAAATAAAATTGAACAAATACATAGTAAATGATTTATTAGTGCTGTATTTTGTTTACTTAAATTATTTGCGAACGCAATATGCGCTGCAACTGGTTACGTATAATTAGAAATGGACAAAAGTGTAACTCAATACTTTGTAAAACAACAAAACAGACAATTTTTTCAGCTGTAGTTTGCTTAGAGCATTTTCTTGGCGACGTTAGAAGTTCAGGTGGAAACAATAGGCGGGTACCTCCGTATTTTTTTGTACAGACAATGCTACGAGAAGCATACTTGTGAAGTTCCATTGCCAACTTTAGCTAGTTCAGATTCCTCAATTAGATTAGTACTTTCATCATTTAAGCAGTTCGGTAGTTGCAAGACCAAATTTTTTTTGTTGCAGAAATATTCCTGAAAATTTCTTTTTAAGGGACTATGTTAGAGTTAGAATTTTGTTTGTAGTTAGATTTTGGAATACAAATTTGAAAGAACCATGTTTTAAAAATAAGTTGCTTTGTGTAAAGCATCTTTAAGGAATAGAAATAGGCAATATGTTTCCACACAATACCAACTAAATGAGTGCAATAAATAGATTTAAGTAACTTTTTTTTATTCCAGTATGGGGAAACCGAACACCCAATAGAAAAAAACCGGTATACGCGCCAAAATCCATACTTCTTGACTAAATAATGTTATCTTCTATGTTTACACATAAAATTACTAATTTTGTAGCGTATGAACATTTCTAGACATTTTACAATCTGAAAAATTAATTATGCTATGAAATAATTGGCTACTATTAATGCTAATTTTTTTTCTAAAAAAATGATGAAGGTTAGCCGAAGCGGAAATTTATTTAATGAACGTATTTAAAATATTATTGGCTTTCTCAAAAATATTTTTCTACGCTAACCTCTGCTTTATATCTGAAAACTATTGTTTATGTATATTTTCTTCTATGTTCTGCATTTATAAAATGTAATCTACGGTAGTATTTATTATATTACGAAAAACAAAAACATATACGTAAAACTCATTAATTTTTGTTCATTATTAGCAGCATTTTTATTAAACATACTTTTCAAACAATAATAAGTGAACTTGAACTTTGGTAACTAAACATTTTTAAGGAATGAATGCAAATTATATTTTGCGTTGAACTGTGGAAATTCACCAAAAAAAAACTCTGTACGTCAACAATAAACATTCATGACGATTACATGTTCTATTGAATTAGTTGTGCATGAATTCAGAACGATTTTAAGACGTTTTCATTTTGTGATATATGCCAAAATTTACATTTTATTTGCTCTGCATATATTCAACAGGTTCGCTATAATCGTTCTGATTACTTTTTTAAAACATTTGTGTTCCTTTGATGCATAGTTTTTTTTTTGATAGCAAATACATGTATGCTTCCATCAATCAAGAATGTTATGGATAAGATATTTTTCGATTATAACTCTTTTTTTAAATATACAAACTATAAATATACTTGGATTAATTAAATTGATACAGATTTTAATTACTTGCAAACAAAATATTTGGGCCGTTCGTTAACGAAAATTTATTAGAATTCAATACAAAAATTGCGCTCGCACCCTTAACTTGATGGTTCTTCGAACGCATCTTTGATACAAAAATCCGAGGTTTATTATGAAATTTAAAGAATTTCGTAGTGATTACTGTAAATTAGTGAATTAATTATAATAAACTGATGTTGAACATGCTTTTTTCAAGACAAAAAGGTACATTGGTTCACTACCCACAAAATACCTGCAAAATTAAAGCTTAAAACTGACTTTTTCATCGAAAAAAGTAAAAAGAAAAACCTGAAAAAAACTTATTTACCCCTCCATTTTGTTTTTGCTTTGCAAAGTGCCGCTAGCCCACGTCATCGTTTTTTTTTTGTTTGTGCTCACATCTATTCATGGACTAATTGTCAAAATTACAAATACAACAATGTAAACAAACGGGTTTTGGAGAGTGAAACGTACGAAAGATTCCGGTCTTGGTAATGGAGTGTTTTTGGTGAGCATTTTACAAACAAACAAAAAAGACACTTAACCAGGCTTGCCAGATTGGTCTATTGGAAATTGGGCTTATTTTTGAATTGATAAACTGTGATAATTTGAACAAAAATGTATAGATGGTTTTTCATTGTTTTTAAAAATGAAACTTCTTATTTAAGCTAAAACAATTGAAAAATCCTCCGATTTTGGGCTACAAGTATATTGAGCTTGTGACTGTTTATATATCTAAGAGCAGGACAGTACAGGAGAATGAAATATAAACATAAACACAATTCACTCTTCATTCTCACCCAGCAATCAAATAAGCTTTCCATTTCTTTTTATCCTTATCGAATTGTGCGATAGAGAATTCTTGAGAAATCAAATCAACCACTTTTTGACACATATTGGGCGGTATCTCAGCCATAAATTGACGAATGTTGTTTTTTAAGTGCTCAGGAGTTAAATGTTTATCTGCATAACAACGGTCTTTCACGTAGCAATACAAAAAAAAGTCGGTTATCATATGACCATAACGCTCCGAATTGACGGTGACAGTCGTTTTCGAAGAAGTAAGGTCCATTCACACTTCCAGACCAAAGAGCGCACCAAACATTGACTTTTTGTGGATGTAATGGGCTCTCTTCAATTACTTCAGGATTCTCCGAACCCTAAATACGATAATTTTGTTTATTAACATTTTGCCAAGCAGTTGGACGATTATGTAAACCATAATCTCCTCTGAAAGTACGATATGTGGCTGTGGCAGAATCACCATTTTTGCATTAGGTTTCAACAATTTGTATGCGTTGTGCGACAGTTAAGCGATCCATTTTCGTAAATTGCAGACTTTCAACTGAAAAAAAAATGGTTGAACAACTTATCTTATGTCGAATTCCAGCCCTATACTCATGAAACCGCACAATGGATAACCCGTTATTTTTGGCCAGTTTATATTTCTAATAGCAGAACAGAGCAACCTATATAGCTTTGCATTTATTTTCTTCTTTTTTAAATTGTGCGATAGAGTTCTTGAAAATTTGAATCATACAAATTCTATTCTTAGATTTCGGACAGGAAAAGTGAGAAATTGTGTTTATATTTCTGAGACTACGGAAGTTCTGAGATCTTAGAAATATAAACTGACAAATTTAAATTGTACTATCGAACTAGATTAGGACATGGCAACCCTATGAAATGTATGCGATCTGCCAAAACAAACACGATCACTTAACCTTACAAACTAAAGTAGTATGAGTGGAAATTCTTCTTTTCTTGTTTTTTGGATCGAGAAAACAAATGTATTTGTATTTGTATTCTAACGTGGCGTTTGAGTTAAGCGTCGACCATCGATCGGTGGAGAATTTTTCTGTTGCAGTTCCAACTCAAAAAGATTGCCTTTGCCTCCCATAATTCTGAGTGGATTTTAAGAAAACAAAAATTATTGGACTTTGCCCTGTCATTGCTACAGCTACAAATACAATTCAAAATATCTCAAAGTTTGTGTTTTTGACTCTCACAAAATATTTTTGAGCACAAATCATCTGAAAACAAACCGTTTTGCGATTTCTGATTTGTTTTGGTTTGTTTATAGAAAATAAAATAAAACACAAACAATTTACATCATTGAAATTCAATTAGGATCACCTTCGACCTAGTTTCTCGAGTGTTGTCTTTGTTTTTCATTTTCATTTTATTTTCACTACAATTTTCTTCCGTCACTGTCAAACCGATCGCGATCGACGTCGTCGACGAGCATGAAAATATAAAACCAAAATAAACGAAGGAAAAGTATGAGTGAAAACAGTAGTTTTTGTTTTTGTTTTATTTTTTGAAATAATTAAAGTAAAGGAAAGGTACGAGTATATATCGAAGAGCATGGGAACAGCTTGTTTTCAGTTTTCGTTTGATTTTTGGTTAGTTCGATCGTGATTGATCGGTAACTCTGTAATTAATTTAAGTGCGAGTGACATATTTTATTTTTGTGCTTTATTGTGCGAAAAGTTAATTGAGATTGAACAAAAACCATTAAGCTGGCTGAAAAAGAATTTTATTGTTTAAAAAACACCTGTGATTGCAACCGAAAGAATTTGGTCCTTCACTTGAATGGAGGTAGATGCCGATCTTGTCGATTATTGCATGGAATGAGGAAAGATCTACAAACTTCAATACGTCACACTAGTTCCGATCATTTTTCTGAACAGATTTGTGCTAAATTTATTTGCAATAAAGTGATTATTTGATTTAATTTTGTGTGTGATTCTCCTTTTTATTTTGTTGTTTTGTATCTTCTTTTTATACCTACCTACATATACGTATACGTTATCTGTTTATCTCAAAAATAAAAAAGCTGTATAATATTATTAACCGCATTGTAAACAAATTGTGTAGGTACCTCTGTACTTATTTTATTCATACAAAAACGTGTCAATCTGTATTGTTTTATTCGCGTCGAAGTGCGGTCAAAAAAACAAATATTCTGTGATTTCTTACACAAGTTTTCTTGCATTCGCGAAAAATAAAAATAAAACTTCAAACCCAAGTGCACAAGAGTACCATAATTTGTTGGCATAAAATCTAAATATACAAAAAGATCCAAAAATAAACAAAGGCGAATTTCGTGTTGAAGTTACGACTTACGAGTAGTGTAATTTTGAAAGACTTAAATATCTTCACATTGTGAATAACCCTTTATTTTGAAATGGCTCCAATCGCTGTTTACGGTAAGGTCAATAACATGGCTGAGAACAGTGATAATAATAAGAAGAACGAAATGAAGGAAGTGGATGTAGGAAATATTAACGGTAAGTTCTTATTTAAATGAAAGTAAAACCCAATGTTTTTATGTAGCGGAAGGTAAAATAACGATGTTTAATAGTATTTAGACAGATTGATTTATATATCTATATTATGTATAGGATATTTCTATTAAGAGGTTTTATTTTGAAGAGCCCACTATTTGGCCAGCTGTCACTTTTGAAGCTGTCATCTTTTGAAATTTAAAAAAAAATAAACTATGCCTTTGCTAAAAAGTAGAATAATAGACGCTCCAACAACACATTGAATTTTTTAAAATGAATTAAAATTTTGTAATCATAGTTCTTTTTTGCGATAAAACTTTCCCGGCAGGGTTATTTTCCGAAGTGTGATCAGATCACCTTTTGGCCACCGAGATCTTCTTTAGACTTTATAGACAATGGCGCAAAATTTTAAACAATTTAGTAAAATGTTAAAGCCAATAACATCTAACTATCCTTAACAATCACAGAATGGCTACTTTAACTTTTAGTAATTTGCTAAATACAATTAATAGGTTCGTTTAAGCGTTTTTGCTTTGTTTGTTTTCACGAACACTCACTTTTTAGACATGTTTCGATGCTCGTTTTTTAATAAAAGGCAATTAGCAATTTACTAGTTACCTAGCAAAACAAAAAGAAAGGTTTAAAATTTGGGAGTCCCTTAGTAAATTGCTTAATATATAAAATACCTTAGCAATAGGTTGTTTAAAATTTTGCGCCAATATGTTTCACAATCTGAAAACTAAAAATTTTTATAAATTCTATTAACAACTTAAATTCAGTAATCATGCTTTTTTCTGATACAAAATTTGCAAACAAAGTATTTGGATTGTTTTTTTTTCATAAAACAAGAGTTTCTAGGTGAAGTTCAACACACTCTCTTGATTATTATTCTTTATGACATGACGTATGAACCACCAATTTTAAGTTCTATTGACATAACGTCATGTAAAAGCTGTCGGCTTTATTCATCTTTTGTTTACAATAACTTGTGAGCAGTAACTTTATCAAATGTAAGTTAATAGTTTTGACTTGAGTTGTTCTGTTAAATTTACATATACCACCTTCCGTTGTACAGTAAAAAGTAATAGTCAAACAACAACCTCGTGTTCGGTTGATCGGTTTTGACATTTCTAATAAAAACATTGAACTCTTATAGCATGCGTTTGGTCGTGCCGACTTTGACATATTAAATAGAAACAATGGACTCTTATGAGGCTATCTGAAATGTTACCTCTAGCTTTGTACTAGCTTTGGGTCGTAAATATCGTAAGCTCGAGCTAAACGCTCGAATAGATCTATTTTCTAGTTTGTCGCGCTTTGACAGCTGACAACTGTTGCAATTGCAATTTTTTTTGTATGTGTATAGTAGCAGTGTCTTCTGTTGTTTAATTTATAAAAAATAAAATAAATAAATCAAAAAAATGTAAGTAAACTCAAGTAAACTTTCTTCTCAACGCCCGAAGTTTGAACCTACATTACGTTTTGTAAACTCTTATTTTTCGCTTTATGACACATGATATTGTAAAGTAAATTAAGAAGCCTGTGTAAAGCCCAAACGACTTATCGCGTGGTTGTGGTTAGTCATTATGAGGCAATTTGAAATGGAACCTCAGGCGTTGCGACCACTCTATATCGTAATATCGTAGACGTCAGACTAACGCTAAGCCAAAGTAAAAGTAGTTATACTTACTATTCGGTTGGGAGTTTGACAGTCAATTGTCAGTCATTTTGTTTTAATGGTTGAAAATTGAAGTGAATTAAGAAGTTAGTAAACTTATGCATTCTTTTTATAAATAAATAAATCAGAACAAAGAGTGATTCTGTTTTTCTTCATATTGTCATCATATTGAAATCTTGAATCAGGTTTTATAATTCGCAATCACTTACATTTATGTATATAATTAAAAGTTAAGTTAAGAAGGTCAGCAAGTTCTTCCAAATCGGCCACTACTTATAAAAGACGTGAATTATTAATGATTAAGATTTGAAGATAAATTTCGTTTTACAAATGATAGAGTCGCGCTTTTTGATACATAAGATCGTAAATACGATTGAACCCCCATTAACGCCGCCGCCGGACCAACCGAACAAGAGGTTGTGAGTTGGAGCTAAATACAGCTGGGATTTTCTGTTATTTAATTTAGAGACCTATGTACATATGTATGTATATGAAAAGAGCTCCATAATACAACTGCTTCACCTCCAAGGAACCAGACTGTCATCTTAAGGTAGACGATTTCCTTAAGTCACTGTAAGCTGCACGAAAGAAATGTTATGTAATAATAAACAATTTATTCTAGAGGTTAATGAACACTTTTGTATTGCTTTTATTGCACCAATGATAATTTAAATTTGTGTTTATTTAAACATTGTATTGTGTTTTCATAGATAAACAAACTGCATGGCTTAATGTGAGATGCGGATTTAAAAACGATGGAGTTTATATGTAGATATTTTAGGAACATTGTACAAAATCCTATTGATCTAATTTTTTAATTACACATTCTTGTATAGATATAAGAACTTCGTTTCAAAATATTAAAAGGTATCAACGACTGTTAAAAACTACAAAGTTGGCCTTTTTTTTACCTACATACCTTTTCAGGAATCATTTTGTTTATGTCTAAATCTTTGTAGAATCTAGACAGAGGATGCTAAAGGGCCTTCTATTACAACAAATCAAAACATTTTTTAGCTTAGGTTACCTGCCTTTGATATTCGTTTTATTGTTTTTGTTTATCTACGCATAGAACTTCCCCCTACTCACCTGTCAATTCAAACTGTTTTGTCTCCTTGTGTATGTGGACGACGTGTATTCGGTCACGTAGCACATTTTATTATTAAAATCGACAAAGGGTGTTCACGTTCAGTGTTTATGTTTCGGAAACAAATAAGAATTATATTTGGTAAGCTATAATCATTGCAACTGCTGTTGTTTGGATTTCAAATAGCCAAAACCAATTTATAGCTTCTTAAAACCATCTTCGTGTAACTCTTACAAGTCAAACTTAACAAATTTTGGCTATTTGCCAATGAAAAATTCAAAATTTACATCATAACTTACGATCGTAACTTCGCTGACTTTAAAATTAAAAATAATGGTACGATAAGAAATTTTGTATATACATATGTATAACCTTTTAATTGATACGATGTTGTTGATGAATTCAAATCACTTTAAAAATCTTCTAACGAAATAATAAAATTGCCTTGATTTGTTGACACAAAAGTTCAAAATATGTCTGATGCTTTTGTTGACGTTGGTTGATAAAGTAATAAAACCTATTAGCGCAATAGGTATACATAAGTCTTTATTTTTATATTTTTGCATTTCATTGAGTAAGACAAATTTGTGTTATCGTTCACTTGGGTATAGGTATGTCTATGTACTTAAAAAATTTTGAATTTTCGACCGTTAACCTCTTGCAGGGTTTCCACATGTGAATTTAATAATAGTGATGTCACTTCAACTTAATGTTTCGTCATTTAATGTTTGTATTTTTTGTATAAAAGAGAATAAGTTCTATATTATTTCTAACAGCTCGATTTCATTTAGCATGAAATTAATGATTACTTACCTTATCTTATTTTAGTTAATTTAATAATATTGTAATTTCTCTAATGCGAAACGATGTTATACTGTGCTGTCAAAAGCAATTAAATGTTTTCGAAAATATTTATTTTAACAAAAACAAAAACGACAAAGAAGAAAGAAAATATGTTTTTTTAAGACGTGTGGTTTGTTTTCAATCTCACAATACTTTTTTTGAAGTTGGTCTTATAGGTTTCGATATGTTTTCGAAAAGATTTATTTCAACAAAATCAAAAATACAGAAACACAATCTCAAATATTAAATTAAGTGACATTTTCCCGCTTTTAACGAGTGTTTTTTAAGACGTGTGGTTTTCAATCCGGGAATACTCTTTTTTCGAGTTGGTCTTTTTGACAGCTGTCACTTGACTCAGTTTGGTTTCTAAATGTTTTCGAAAAAATGTATTTCTACAAAAACAAAAAAAAGAAAGACAGACATTTAAGTTGATTGACAACGTTTGCAAATAAAAAAAATATACCAAAATAATGAAATAATGGTTTGGTACTTGCGACGCATCAATTTATTGAAGGAACCTTTATAGGTGAATGCATTATCTCGCGTCGTGGCCCTATGGCGTGACCTCCCAGATCGCGCGATTTAACACCGCTGGAATATTTTGTTTGGGGTTATGTGAAGTCGCTTGTCTACACAGATAAGCACGAGACGTTTGATGCCCTGGAAGAGATATTGCTGACATACGATCCCAAAGTGGTGCCATACTGGAAAAAGTGGTCGAAAGTTGAACCTTTTGGCTGGAATTCAAGCCAGTCGCGGCAGTCTCTTTTTCAAAATCGTTTTGAAAACATAATGGCTCACCCATATCTTTATAATAAAGCTAAATTATTGGTAAGGTGAAAAACACCGATTTTTAGTATTACTAACGGTATTGACAGTTTATTCTGTGTGAAAATATCGCCATGATATCCCCAAATGGTCAGCTCTATTAATTATTTATAAAATTCGTGTATTAGTATTATATATGTATACATGTAAACGTACTTGTAAAATTGATAAACAATAATTCAAATTTTCAAATTAATTTAACATTTAAAAAAAAGATTCTTTCAAGCTGAAAACTGCATACTTCCGCATGTTGTGGTCCGGCGATCTTTACTGAGTGAGTAGGGTAAACTAACCAATCGTTGGCCCGTTTAAAATACGCTCCACTCAATCAGATCATAGTATTCTCACGAAATATTAAATAATTTAAAAAAAAAACAAATATTAATTTTTGTATTAAATTTGAAATCATAGCCAAATTTTAAACAACCTGTTATTAAGGGTTCCATCCCTGACAACAGTGATCGCACACAGGAATGGTTGAGAGTTTTAAGTCACTACACCCTAGTTCTCTAC
The DNA here is from genome assembly GCA_951509635.1 of Eupeodes luniger. Classification (NCBI taxonomy): domain Eukaryota; kingdom Metazoa; phylum Arthropoda; class Insecta; order Diptera; family Syrphidae; genus Eupeodes; species Eupeodes luniger. The sequence goes on from OX608075.1 coordinate 46,949,980, forward strand.
GGACTGTTGCGCCACCTAATTCATTTTTATTGTTAAAGGGTTTTACGGTTTTCTAGTTAGCAATTTGCTGAATACTTAGCATTTTACTAAGAGAGTCCAAAATTTTGAATATTTCTTTTCGTTTTGCTAACTAATAAAATACTAATTGCCTTTTATTAAAAAAACATGTCTAAAAAGTGACAGTTTGTGAAAATATACAAAGCAAATACGCTTGAACCGAACTATTAATTGGAATGTCCAACTGTTGCCTGGACTACTCCATCCACTACTCGCATAAGAATAATTGTACAGGTGTCATATGAATTTAGCATATTGCTAAAAGTTAAAGAAGCCATTCCGTGATTTTAACTTTATCAAATTTTTTAAAGGTAGTAAGATGTTAAAATTGTTTAAAATTAGGTAAATCATCTTTTGAGCTTAGTAAATGGCTAAAAATAGCTTTAAAATTTTACTAAATCTTTTAAAATTTTGGGCCATTAAACCTATTTTAAATTTGAATAAAAAGTAAATTTGGTATGTTTTTTTCTAATGATTATCATATCACTCTATTAATAAATTTCTCATTGTTGCCATTTCTAAATGCTTAGTTTGGCATCCCTTAGATTAGAACTTAAGGGCTTTTAGTTAGAATTTTACTTATGGAAAACAAAAAGAATGCTATAATGAAAAACCAACATCCCTTTCATCACTTTACTTACGATTTTTATCGGACAGAGTATAACTGATCCAATGAAGAGCACATTCGATTTCTTAATAAAGAAATTTAAAAATCTGTAATTTAATAAAATGTCTAACTTTAACTTCTGTGAAATAATACAAAAATTGGCATAGGGCCAACAAGATTCAATTATTGCCACATCAATGATTGGCATGTGTCAATTATAAACTGAGTAATGGATACTTAATTCTATACTAAAATATTAAAATAAAACCACCTTCTTTAGTCATTTTGTTTCAAAATAACATTTCACAATGGTTTACCTTACATTTTAAAATATTTACTCATACTTTCTCAACCACTGTACTATCAAAGTTTACTACAAAACTATCGCTAACTTGAGACTGAATTTTTAACATGCTTTTGTTGTTCTTTTAAAAACTGTAAGGACAAAATTATTGTGATAATTTCAAAGGTTTTATTAAAAAAAAAAAAATAATTCTGAATTCAAATGATTGGGGAATTGTTAATAATAGGAGTGTTTACCCTATTAAGAAGATGGATCTACACGGGCAGCGTAGTTATCTCAAAAATTTCATGGTTGAAATTTTTGCTGTGCGACTTTGACATGCGATACTCGTTTGTACATTGTCGCGTTCAAACAACAATTAAAACGCAATTTGTTGTTTTTTGTTGCAAGAAAATAATAAATAAGTTAACGACGTCATTATTGCCTTAAGGCATTTTTGTTTTTTTCTTTTCTTTTATATATCATTCAAAATTATTAAGAAAAGCTGGTGCAGCATTGCATTAATGTTTTTTTTTTTAAATAACTTAATTTTTACTAAGTGTTTATAATTTCAACGATAAGTTTAAATCAAAAACAATTAAACAGAATTTTGAACAAATAGTAGCTATTATATACGTAAGCTACTTAGCATTGAAATCAATCTTTTGAAAATGGATTAGATTATAAACATAATAAGACAATTTTAAAAACGTGGCGTTAAAAAGCTTATTATATATTATTTAATGTTTTTTTTATTGATCTCAAAAATAAATTAATCTAAAACAAATATAGAGTTTAATCTTTTTATAGGTACGTAATTCTTGTACCTATAGTAGAAATTGATAAGATGACATACAACGTGTTGTTATAAGATTAATAATTTAAGCTAATTAAGCTTTATGCTAATTTAGCTTAATTAAACGTTTGTTTATCAAGTTATTAAACACGCTTCCATCAAAGTAGCCAAACAATTTTAATTTTATTTTGACTACCTTTTATAATGGTCATAAAGAGTTATCGATTTGCTTATATTATCGGTCATTTAATTTTAATTAAAATGAAATAATTGAATTTGGTAGCCTGATAATGGTTTTAGGGTGAATATTGTTAAAATAAATATATTCAAACATTAAAGTTAGCTTAAATATTTAAGCTACATACCATACAAAGGTAACATATTAAGGTTGAGGTGAAAAATTTTAAATGCTTAAGTAAAATGTTAAAACTTGTAAGTAAGTAACTTTAAGCTAAACTAATGATTTTGCTAGTTTTAAACGATATTAGAAAGTCACGATCTGTCAATATTTTACTGAAGTTTAAATATGTTGCTGGGTTTTACTTCTGAATTTCTGACTTTTCAAATTATTAAGTACGTTGGAAGATTAACGGGCCAGTTATAGCTATCATTGATTTTTATCATTGAAAACAAACATTGGAATTTTTTTTGGCAGGTCGTTTATAGCTATCATTAGAAATTTCTGTCATTGGAAAAAATTTCCTGATTGAAACCCACCGAAAAATGTTTACTGACTGATTTCAATGATAGCTATAACTGGCGCCTAACGGCCAGTTATAGCTTTCAGTCAAATCAATTCGGAAAATTTGTTTGAATGTACATACATACATATATTTGACTGTGTTTCCTTTTGATTAGAAATGAAAATTATATACTGGTCGATCGAAAATAACAGATAGAATTTTTTTGTTTGAGAAAAAATTTAATGTATGTTTCTATTTTCCAGACAGACATTCATTTTCCTGAACAGCTGATACTTTTATGTTCAAAAGTGAAACGAATCTTTCCATTGATTTGTATTCCAACTTAAAACAATTCCAATGACAGGTTTCTGTCAGTAAACATTTTTCGGTGGATTTTTTTTTTTTTTAATGACAGACATTTTTAATGGTCTTTATAAACGACCTATAAACCCCTAAGGTTTGTGTGTTTTTCGTTTAGGATCTAAAAAAATAAGTATTATTACTAAATATTAAAGAAATTTCGAACTAGCAATATGATGAGGACTTAAAATTAATAATTTTTTCGCTTAAGATTCTTACTGCACCAAATCTATTTAGCTTGCTTTAAATGCTCAAGAAAAATTGATAGGTCTTAGCACAATATTCGCTCCAGAAAATGCATTTTCAAGCCCTGAGTATAATTGCCAAGTTCATATACCTAAGATCTCAGAGATTTCCGTATGCTCAGAAATATAAAAACCAAATTTTTTAAACAAACTTCCATTCTGTAAACAAAACTCTGAAAATCGAATTTTCGATTTTTCAATTAGGAAATCTCTTTTGCACAATTCAAATAGGAAGACGATAAATACTAAGCTCGTTTCACTTCTGGGTGGCCAATTCTGTTGTACTTTATTCTCCTGCTCTCAGTCAAGCCTACCGAGAAAATGTAGCCAGATCAAATTTAGCTTTTTGTTAAACTCAACATTGAGAAAAGAATTTTTTTTAAATCAAGCAAATTCTCAAAAAACAAGCTCTTGACGTCTTAGAGTGTTAGAATGTCTTATCAATCTTCATAATGTAGCAGATAACAGCTTTATTTACTCGTAATACCTAATGACATAAGCAGACTTCTAGTCTGTGATGTTAGATGATTGATAAACATTTAATTCTAAAAATAATTGTTCTATTAAAAAACATTCTATAAATTAAATATTAGCAACCACTTGTTATATTTTGACAATTCTTTTTACTGAAAGTAATTAATAACCAATATATTAAGGTTCCAGCAATCAGTGATATTTTTGTTGTCAAAATGTTTATGAATAGCTCTAATAAGTACCTTTTTCTAGTTAAATGTAAACTTAATCACCTTTGTATATTAAAATACTTCAATGATAAATGCTATGGACTCTGTAATGTAAAGTAAAAATAAAAAAAAATTTCTGAACATATGTACTTCCTATGCTAGTAGCACGTTTCTATTGACAGTAAAACCTGGATAAATGCCTCCCGCTTAAGAACCTTGATTTTTTGAGAACTAAAATTCTAAGAATTTATTTCATATAAAACTCTTGTTATAAGTACTTTTTGCTAAACTATCCTACTCGCTTAGTTGCATTTCATGTTATATTCTTTTATTAAACTTAACATGTACAAAAAAATAATATGCCAATGTGCATTGTACACGTTTAAAATCAGCTGAAAAATGTCTATAACTTGTGTTTACGCCTTAAAATTCAAAAATAAAAAAGAAAATAGGTATCTTAATCTACAACAATCGTGGGGCCATTTTTGTATAACATTATCATCACGGGGAATTTAAGGTAAGATACTTAACCGGGTCTTACTGTTAATACATGCTTAGAATGCATTTTGCAATGCTCTAGTAACAATACAAAGGTATAGTGCGAACTTTCGATTTCTTCTGCGCGTGAAATCTTATAGAAATGAAAATAGATTTCCATGCATCAAAGTTGTTTTTATTTTTTGTTTGAAATATTGACTCAGCGTCAGAAGCTATATACACACATATTAAAAAATTCAAGTGAAGGTGTACAAAATGTATTTGGACTTTGAACCAAAGTTTAAAATAGATTTATTTGATTAACAAAAACTGACCCATTTTCCGAGAACATCGCAATAATTGATAGAAATTATGTTAATATGTGGTTCAAGAATAAAAATATTCAATTTTATATGAATACAAACTAAATTCATGGATAAATTATACAATTTATTTTTTTTTAAAACAATTACTCAGATACTCAAAAATGTGTTATCTGCGTCTAGTTCTGTGATACTTTTTATATTTTTTTTGATCTTTCGATAAGATTTGGAATCAATTATGTTTGCTCAAAATGTTTTTATTATTTTATTGGTTGGTGATTTTTTTAAGGGGCAGTAGCCATTTTCAAGAACAATTTGATATCAAAACCAAAACATTGGAAAGGTTATCTTTATTGATAAATACGCTAACTTAATTGTTTTGTCAATAATATTTAAAATTGTTGATTTCAATTTCCAGAACTTAGGAATCAATTGAAACTAATAAAACAACTTAATTGGATTTCCAAAAATTCAGAAATCCTAATAGTTAACTTAAAATACACTGTGTCAATCTTCAAAGCTCTTGTCAAGAATTATATTTTTAGGTTTAAATATCTATAGGCCTTCGTTGTTAGCAAATAAAAGAAACATATAGCTAAAAAAACGAATTTGTACATATTTTTAAACTTCCTGGCTTCAAACTCAAAAGAATAAATAGGTCTAGATTTTAGTTATGAAATTTTATTTGAAGGCTTTATTGACAATTCAATTGACATCTATACTTAGATAAGTTAATCGTTGCAGAGGAAATATAATTGTCAATCATTTTAACATTTATATACAACATTTTAAGTAACATAAGCAAATTCAATCAACTGAGTAACATTGTTTAACTAGGAAAAATAATAAACTAATAAATTAACTTTGTGATCAATGTTAAATAATATAATGTATTCTGACCAACCCACGCAAACGCACATTGTTTGGCTTAAGCAACAGTCATAATATTGCGTGCTACGTTTGTCATAATTTTATTGCATTTCCGCGAAGAATATTGGAAATTAACAAAGTCGCAATATGGCCGCAAAAAAGTTCAATAACTTTTTTATGTTTGTCATTGAGTTCTTATTGTGCGACTTCAAAATATAAACAAAACTTGTCAACCTTGATTTCGAATCAAAATAACAAATTATATCAAACAAATTGAAATGATAATGTCACAAATACAAATTTAAAAGTAGTGTATTTGGGTTTAAGATTAATTAGAATTAGTCTAAAGTAATTTTTCAATAAAGATTTGAGATGAAAAACATTGGTATTGATTAAAATTGAAGAAGCACAATTGAAGAGCTAACAATTGTTTCGAACAAAGTCTTCCTTTTTTTTTTCAAAATATCTGCCAAATTTATTTTCGTAATTTTCTAATAAAAATAATATTTAGAGAATAAACGTAAACTATTATGATCTTTGAATTCTCATTTTTGGTGGATTAAGGGGGTGGGATGAGTCGTAGGAGTCATGACCCCCCTGGGAGAGTATTTTTTTTTTAATTTTCGTAGGAATTCTCTTGAATTCAAAACTAATCGTATTGCGTTAATGGATATGACCCTTCTTATATTTCAATTTTTTTAATTTTTTAACTGCATATAAACTTAAAACTTAGAACACAATATGTCCAATATGAAAGTATCCAAAAAAGATTTATGCGTTTTTGTCTTCGTTTTCTTCCGTTTTCCCAAATATTCACACCACCTCCTTATTCTCAGAGACTTTTGCTAATAAACCTCCCTACACTTTCACAACATAGACAATATCTCCAATTTTGTTTTATTTTAAAATTAATTAATGGTTCTATTATATCCGCAACAGCTCTGAATCGTCTTAATTTTAGCTTTAGTCAAACTAGCATAAGAACACAGATACCTTTATGTCCGATCTTTAGCAGAACTAACTATGGTATGAATAGCCCTTTAAATCAATTGATTTCAGTCTTCAATAAATTTTATAATTTTATTTCATCTGTTAATGACAATGTTAAAAGTAAACAATTTAAAGAAAGCTTTTTTAATATGTTATAGTATTTATTTATTTCTATGTTAATTAAAATTTTAAATTAAAAATTATGTAAATAGCTATAAGTTTATATTAACGTTTCTAAATAATGTCCAATCGCTCCGCCAAATTTATCAACTTTTAACCAATGGAGAATCTGGGGGAGAGGGGTCATATGAGCCATAAAGAACATACAGTTTGGTTGCAAAGATTTCATCTAGACATTTTTTTAATAATTTAACGATATTCAACGAAAAAGGGTTTGCCTTTAAAAATCAACTAAAATATTTGTAAAAAGAGGCTGGGATGCCACCCACATTGCTAACAAAATATTCATAACAATATTTTGTGTGAGATAAATAATTTGAAGTCAATATCTGTCTTTGTTCTCCTAAAACTTGAGTAGAAAACCATTTCTTATAAGTTTTTTGATAATTTTCGTGTTTTTCTAAAAAAGTTGTCAATTGAATTTTTCTAAAAGATAAACTAAAAATTAGCAACAATATTTTGCATATGATAAAATAGTTTGATTTCAAAATCTATTTTTCTAACAATATTTTTAGTCGAAAGCCAACTTTTACGAATTTTAGTAGCATTTCTTGAAAATTTGTATTTCTTACATAAATCCTTATAAAATTACAAATTTTCTAAGGACAATATTCTTACGTTAACAACAAAATTTAGCACAGAGTAAAATCATTTTGAAGGCAATACCATGAGATATCGAGAATCGAATATCAATTTTTATTCAATTTTGCCGATTTGAATTTTTATGAAAAAAACTGACCGATGTGTTTTTATAAAAAATGTATTGAATGTCGAAAACAATATTTTCTATAAGATGAAATTAGTTTGAAGCCAATATACTTTTAAAAAGATATTTGAGTCAAAAATCAATTTTAAGTAATGTAAAGTAAAGTTTTATTAATGGTTTTTTAGGTTTTTATTTTTTGTAAAAAAAATGCCAATTTCATTTTTCTCAAACTTTGACCAAATATCAAAAATGTAAAAAAAAATGTTCCATACAATTATTCCGCAGTTCATATTTATATTTTGTATTTAATTTTTTTTATAAAAACGCTAAATGATTTTTTTTTCAAAATTATAGCACTTTTATACAATTGTATTGAAGTCGCTGGCGTTATTGGTTCGTGAGATATTTTGGGTTAGCTACCAACCCGAATTTTATATCTGTATAACAAAAGCTGCGTTTTATTATCATAATGATCTGATCCGGATCTTGGATTTACATGCATTACAACAACAACACAAGATCCTGCTTTGTGTTTGGATCTCAATTTGAGATCCAAAATTTAATACTTTTTTCATACAAGGAGGGCTTTATCATTGTAATTTCACATGTAAATGTTGGTATCATTGCAAAAAAATTATATAAAACCTGTATTGCCATATAAACATTTCCATCTGACTGAAATAAAATATTTTTCAAATAAAAAGCGAGAAGCTTTATATTTATTTATTTTGTATATAATCCATAAAATAATGAGATATTTTAACAAAACTAGACATAAATTGGTGAAATGAAAATAATTAAGTTCAAAAAAATGTATATTTGACATAATTCATGGGTATTATTTTTCCCAAAAAAAGAAAAAGAACAACAAAAAATCATTGAACAAAATGTTCTTCTGGCAACACTGCTTTAAATGTCAAAAAATGTAAATAAAATCGAGAAAGCTGCAGCACAAATGGGAGAAAATACAAATAAATTGTAATAAATTGTTTTTTGAAGTCTACATCGGAATAGCTTTGAATTATTTCAAAAAAGTTTTTAATTCTTTGGTGATTTGCAGGACCATTTTCAAAAGTTGTGGAACTAGAGCTGGAACTTGAATCATCATCATCGATAAATGTGTTTGTATTTTTTTGCTTCGAAATGTCACTTTTGAAAGAACGCATTTGACACTGCTACCAAACTTTAAATAATAAAAAATATGATGATCCAATGCTGTTTTATTATCATGATCTGATCCGGATCAGATCATGGTGATAATAAAACGCGGCTAAAATGTATGTATAAAAGTCGATATCTCAACTTGTTCTTGAGATATGGACGTCGAAAAAAGCTTCCCGAACGTTATGATATGACGTACGTATGCATGCACGCACAGACATCTCTCTAAAAATCTATTATTTAGATTCTAGGGCCTTGAAACTTCGAAAAATGTCCCATAGCTTTCTATGGGATGTTAATTATCTTTAAGGTATTCAAAAAATCAAAAAAAAATTAATCAAAAAAAAAAAATGTGTATGAATGATTGGAGCTAATGTTAGAAGAAATCTGAAATATTAAGGTTTTGCAAAAACGTTTTGAAAATATTTTTACCAAAAAGGAGTCAACAAAACTTAAAAATGGGAGAAAGAAACATTTTTATTTCTTAAATTGTAATCCAATCAATTCAATAAATTCCAGAAGTAAACTTTTTTCTTTTTCCAATTTTTAAGTTTTGTTGACTCCTTTTTGATCAAAATGTATTCAAAAGGTTTACGCAAAACCTTAATTTTTCAGATTTCTTCTAGCATAAGCTTCAATCTACAAGTAAGCGGACTCAAAATGATAGTAATAATAGAGTCTTGGAAATTGCTTCAAAAGAAAATACGTCAAAAAAACCAAAAAATTCTTCATATTAGATTCTGTTTTATTTTCATAGAAAAAAAAGATCTTATTTTTGTGGCAAACTTTCTCATTATCTGGCTTTTTGCATTTAAATTTTTGCAGTTCAAAAACGCCAACAAGAATTTTTTTGGAAAAAAATTACGTTTCAACACAATTTTTAACATTTCTCCATGAAATGCACCCAAAAAATAGGGTATGTTTAGAGAGCTGTTAAAATCTTGGAATGCTTTCATATGTAGGGAGTCGTCCAAATTAAATACAGTCTACTCCCTTGAAGTCGAATTCCCTCTAAGCCGAAATTCCTTCTAACTCGAACAAATTCTTTAGATTCTTGGACCTTTTTCAATTCCTCTTAGTTTAATTTTTGTATGTATGTATGTCCAAACGTTAACAGAAAATTACAAAATTTAAATTTTACAAAAGTTAACCTTAAAATGTCTTTATTATTAATTTAGTAGGTAATGCATTCTTCATATGAGGGAAATTCTTATTTTTTACAATTCAATGCTAACTTTCAGATAAATTATGGCCAGAAGAAAATTGAATGCATTAGATCTTGCCACGAAGACGAAGTTGAAAAGAAAAAGAAAATTACTGAACATTTTGGTGTTCCCAAAAGTACTCTTTCTCCGATATGGACTGAAAGAGAAAAATTAAGAACTCGGCAAGATTGTGCTAATACTAGTTGTCACCTTAAGCGGAATAAAGTCTGTGGAAAGTGCTGGAATTTGCAGACAGCTTAGGATTTCCTAATTTCAAGGCTATAACCAGTTTAAAAACCAGGCATAGTATCGTAAGCAAAGTTTTTCCTGGTGAAAGTGCTTCTGGTGATAATAATAATAAAGCCAATGAATGGAAACAACAGATTTCAGAAGTTGTTCGAGGATTTAAACCTAGTCGACATTTTTAATGTCGATGAAACGGGACTTTTGTACAAATGTCTGCCGACACGTACCTTGACTTCAGACATGTTTTGGAGGGAAACACAGTATATAAAGAGAAACATGCCTTGTTGTTGGACCCAACATGACAGGCTCATAAAAGCTTAAGTTCTTATCCATCGGGTATAGCAAAGATCCTCTCTGTTTTAATAAAATTAAATCTTTGCCAGTTGATTATGTAGCCATCTAGCGTTCTTGGATGCCAACTGATTTAATTACTAGATGACTTTTAAAGTTCACTGTAAAGTTTGGACGATCAAAACGCAAGGTATTATTTTTCATCGATAATTGTCCTGCCCACCCCAAGAAGTTAAGGATAAATTAAAGTTTATAAAACTTCAGTATTACCCCCCACCCCCCACGATACCTCAAAACTTCAACCGATGGAACATGGGCATTATACAAAATTTAAAAGTTCATTATAAACGCCGTATACTAACCAAGATCTTAAGTGTTTGGGAAACCAGAAAAGAGGACTATGAGATAACACTTCTAGAATGAGTACACACAGAATGTAACTCCTTTGACAATTTAAAATTTATTTAAAAAGGACAGCTTCAAGGACAAGACTTGGGACGATAAAGATGATATTCTGCTTAATCAACTGATATGTGAAACCGACGCCGACGACACCAATGAAATCGAGAAGATCTGTAACCGGATAATGAAAACTGATTACAATAGTGCGAATACAATAATAAACATCGAAATGCCAGAAAATAATTTAATCAAAAATGCAATTAAAATATGGCAAACAGCAATTGAATTGAAAGAAGATGTACTACATGAGGTTCAAAACTGCCTTTTTAAAATAGAGTCATTTTTTAAACGAGTGAATACTTCATAAAATATGAGATATCAATACAAAATTATTTTTTTTTTTTTGAAATATAATGAATTACAGTACCCGTGTTTAGTTGGAAAATCTATCCATAGTATAGTAGGATTTTACACGAATAACAAAAACAATATCCATAGTATGAATAACACCGATAAAAGTTAGAGTAGAATCTTACTATGGATGGGTTTTTGACATTTATACGAGTCTCAAATGGATCTTATGTGATTTCGTTCTCAAATGTTGGTACGATTGATATTGCATTTCTATCTCGATGGATGTGTTCGTTGAGTTGTTGTGCATTTAGAATCATGTGTGTTTTCCATTGGGGAAAAAAATCAATCTATACTCTTGATATTATTTAGTTTTGTTAGTGAAAATGGACTAACTGGGCTTATTTTACAAGAGAAAACAATAGAAAAAAAATTAAGTTTTGCTATGTTTCCACCAAAGGTTTATCTCAGTTTAGATTAGATAAATTTTTTTGGTGTTTCCACCGCACAAGAAGATTTAAAAATGATTAAGTTTGACAGCACTTTCTAAAATGCAATCGAGGCGAATCAAGCTCATTTCAACTCGATTCGATATATAAAGAATTTAGGCGAGCTTCAAGCTCGCTTCAACACCACATGTTAATGTAGTAGTCTACGAACAAACCCCCTTCTTGAAGTTTTTATTTTATGTCAAATTGTTTGTTTAAATCTTTGAAATCGACTATTACATTACACAGACGCATTTTCTTGATTTTGATAGTCAACTATCAAAAATCAGCTTACAGGATTTTACCCCTGGTCTGAATTTCGCTATTTTTTTTGTAATTTTTTGATAAATTATTCTGGTAAATATTCAGTTGTATCAACTTTCAAATATAAAAACCGGACTACTGCGGATCGTTCTTTTGGCAATTTCTCACTGTACTATATATGGAATACGAAAAAACGCACTAAGTAATGAACTAAAAAGACATAGAAGCTTTTTTTTAGTTATTGAATTTATTTATTTATTGATTTCTATCTTATATTCAATAAACTAACTCAAACTTATTTTGACATCCCGTGAAAGTTCGCCTTAGAGGGAGTCGACTGTAGTTAGAGTCTTTCTGAACAAAAGTGTTCTTTAAAAATCTAATAACTAAAATTGTCACTTAAGCCCTTGAAATATTTAAATGTAAGGTAAAAATAAAAATTTAATACAATATAATGCAATTATTAAAAAAGAAGTTAAGGTACCTACATACATATGTATGTTCTTCTCTTGTCAAACTGACATTAAGAAGATTTAAAATTATGAAAAATACACCGCATACCTAATCTAATTTGCAGTTATCTTAACATTAATATTCAAAAATAAATTCAACTCGTGCCAAAACTAAAGTGATTCAATTTAAATCTATTTAAAAAAGAAAAATGAACTGCCCGTTCAATTGACCTAAAATAATGGTCATCTGCGTCCATTCAACTGATCAAATTGCATAACAACTGGTTAACTGTCAAACTGCTATGAAGATTCTTATGATTAAAATTAATTGATTTTAAACATTTTATTAATTAATAGTGTCAAAACACACACCCCTTTATTCCTCAATAGAAAAAAAAAAGAACTAAGAATTAAAATCATGGAAATAATGGAAGTGAGAACATTGCCTAACCTAAAATTATCTGCCTCCGTGGCGCAATTGGCTAGCGCGTTCGGCTGTTAACCGAAAGGTTGGTGGTTCGAGCCCACCCGGGGGCGTATAACTTTTTTTTTTTTTTTGAATTAAATTCGAATTAAAATAGTTCTTAAATCGTAAACAGGAAAACATGTAAAATGAGAACATTAATTTCGAGACTTGTAATAATTATTGGAATAACATTACCAAAGAAAACCTTTAACAAAAGCTTCAAAGAACTACACTGGTCGAAAAGGTTTTCTGCAAAATGGCATTTAAATTGCACTTTTCCAATGGGCTTTGGTAGCCTTCATTCAAAACCGACTCTCAAATGAATATATTACGTCAGGTTTTGAGATATCACTTTTTAAATAGCTTTTTAAGGCTACCTAAATTTATAAAGAAGTTTTTTTTTTTCAATAAAATCCGTGATGGTTTTCCAAATCTGTAATCCTATTCTTCAATATAGATACTAACATGCTTTAAATTGTATCTAACAGATCAAAATTTGTACTTTTCAAAATCATCATACAATTTATTGTCAAGAGATATTTTGAATTTTACTTAGCCTTAAGAAAACTGTTGTTGGTTGTTTATAGCATTTTTAAAGGTTCATATTTAAAAAAATCTGATGTGATAGAAAAATTTAAAGGCGAGATTCGAATTAAGTACATCTTAATCCTTTAAAAAAGTATTCTTTTGTGTGTGTAACATAAACGAAACGTTATTTTGTCGACCAGTGCTATCAATCTTTTTATGGTTATCAATCCAAAGAATAAAGCTGATGTCATCGTTTATCTACTTTATTTTAATCTTGCTGTTCTTTTTTTGGTACAATCCCCCCCCCCCCCCCCAGTTTTTTTGTGTTTCCAAAATGTTTATTATCTTTAATTGATTGCAAAAAAAAGAACAACAAAAATAAAACACTTGATCATTGTGACAAAATTAATAATAACATGGCGAGCCTTCTTTTGTAATTAATTGCTATTCTGGTGAAATAAGCAATTATATCAAGAAATAAGTAAACGAGACTTAAAACGTGTTCGTCGTCGTGTCCACAATAAATTAATGAAGTATTAATTTAGTCAATCACTTGTATTGAGACAATAACTTAATATAAAATTGTAATTAAATAATCGTTTAAATATCATTGTTGTTTAAAATTATTTATTACAGCGCGACAACTTATCTAAAATGAATCCCTAAAGTTATAATTATATAGCTAAGTCCCATTTAAAGATACAATACTGCAACTCGTGTCATGAAAAACCAGTTTGATTTTCAATTTCAAAACTTGTAGATACATTTATTAAATATATTTACATATATGTTTTTTTTTTGTTTCTTTTCATTTGTTTGTACCTACCTAAAGATAATATTAAAAGCAAAAGAATACAAAAAAAAAAAATATACAAAAATATAAACACTGCGTTTCACTTGATTTAACACTTAAAATGAAAATGTGAAAATGGCTACAAAATATTTTCCAAAATTAACCTAGAACCAATTGACGAAGTCAATCTGTAAAATTCAGCTGATTCTTGAAAAAATCAACTCTACGTGAACTTCAATCGAGTTTGATAGTGAAGTTATTGTATAATCGATTCGATTTGTCGAATTAAAACTCTTGACATTTCTCGTCGTTTCAAGGTGTCTGAAATCTAAATAAAAGATTTTTAGACAGATGTCTGTGTGTGCGTGTGTACGTACATTCGTAATTTTGTACGTCCGTACTTTCGGGAAGCTTTTTTCCTCGTCCATATTTCAAGAACCAGTAGAGAAGAGATATTGACTTCAAATAAATTTTGTCATACAGAAAGCAACAAAAAGCAATTTAAAAAAAAGTGAACATTTTTGTTAACATAAAATATCTCACGAATCAATAACGCTAGCGACTTGAATTAAAATTTATATAATAATGAGTTATCCATTTTGCGATTTCAAAAGTATAGGGCAGGAATTCGACATCTGTCAAACTAAAAATTGTTGAAACCTAATACAAAAACTGTGATTGTGTTACTGCCACATATCGTAATTAAAGAGGAGATTATGGTTTGCATAATCGTCCAACTACGCAAGCAATTGGCAAAATTACCCGTGTTTTGTTGGGAAATCTATCCATAGTAAAGTAGGATTTTCCACGAATAACAAAAACAATATCCATAGTGAGAATAACACCGATAAAAGTTAGAGTAGAATCTCACTATGGATAGGTTTTTGACATATATACGAGTCTCGAATGGATCTTATGTTATTTTGTTCTCAAATGTTGGTACGTTTGATATTGCATTTGTATCTCGATGGATGTGTTCGTTGAGTAGTTGTGCATTTGGAATCATGTGTGTTTTCCATTGGGGAAAAAACCAATCTATTACTGTTGATATTATTTAGTTTTGTTAGTGAAAATGGACTAACTGGGCTTATTTTGCAAGAGAAAACAATAGAAAAGATATTTATGTTTTGCTATGTTTCCACCAAAGGTTTATCTCAGTTTCTTTTGGTGTTTCCATCGCACAAGAAGATTTAAAAATGATTAAGATTAGATGATTAGACATCACTTTCTAAAATGCAAATGGTGTTTCGATGTTTCTTATAAAGTGCAAGTGAGATAGTTTGATTCGTGTTAAACAATGAAAAGTTCAGCACCATATAGGAATATGCTACCTACTCCATGTGCAATTTTTTTTTTTAATTTGATTAAAACAAAACTATATTTTTTGTACACAAACATGCAAATAAACAGACCATAACGCATTATCTGTAAAACCAACTCCTCCACACAAGTTTTTCTTAACAACTTTTCGATCCCCGACCGGAATCGTGCAAATCAAGCTCATTTCAACTCGATTCAGGTATATAAAGAATTTAGGCGAGCTTCAAGCTCGCTTCAACACCACATGTTAATGTAGTAGTCTACGAACAAACCCCTTTCTTGAAGTTTTTATTTTATGTCAAATTGTTTGGTTAAAACTTTTAAATCGACTTTCACATTACACAGACGTATTTTCATTATTTTGATAGTCAACTATCAAAAATCAGCTTACACGATTTCAACCCTGGTCTGAATTTCGCTATTTTTTTTTTGGAATTTTTTGATAAATTATTCTGGCAAATATTCAGTTGTATCAACTTTCAAATATAAAAACCGGACCACTGCGGATCGTTTTGTTGGCAATTTCTCAATTTACTATATATGGAATGCGAACAAAACGCACGTATTGTGAAGAAAATATGAAATATCGCTGCTGTAAGGGAAAGTGTTGCCGAAGACCCGATTGTGTCTATTCCAAGTCGTTCTCAGGAATAAGGACTGTCTTACGGCACATTATGGCGTATTTTGCATTTGAATCTACACCTACATCCATATAAAGTCCAGCTCATACAACAACTGAAGTCAGCTGACCATTCACAACGTCTCTCGTAGCTTGTAGATACGTCAAATTGGTGCTTGAACAACAAAAACGTAGGCTCGTTGGCAAAAATATATTTTGAAATCAAACTATTTCATCATATACAAAATATTGTTGGTAATTTTAAAGTTAATCTTTTAGAACAATTCAACTTACAACTTTTATAAAAAACCTGAAAACTGATAAGAATAGGTTTTCTACTCAAGTATAAGGAGAACATAGAAAGATATTGACTTCAAATTTTGTATCTCACACCTGTTATGAATATTTTGATGAAGTTTTAAGCAAGACAAATCGACAGACTGAATGGGAAGTTCTCGGTGTGGGTCGCACCCCAGCCCCTTTTTTTGATATTAAAAAAACAACGAACATTTTTGAAGATAAATAAATTAATTTATATATTTAAGATTACGGTGTACCATTAACAACGGAAACGGTTTTATCAATTTTTTCCTGACCAATTCGCACATTTATGCGGCTATCCTCGGTAATATCACGAATTCCGTCGTGAAGATCTAGTTTGGAGAATTGTGAAGTATTAGCATAGCACATATTTTTCACGTGATCTCAAAGAAGAAAAAGTGCAAGATATTCAGCCCTATCATGAATTCCATCGTAATCGGAAATTTTTACGAATCCCGAAAACTGTATCATGAAATCCGTTCGTAGTGGAAAATCTCATACAATTTTGCATTACGAACGGATTTCATGATACAGTTCTTCTTCATGATAGGGCTGATTAAATTACAAGATCTTCGAAAAATAACGTCAGAAAACTTTTCTTGCAAAACTTCGAACTGAGAATTGTGATTGCAATATTTTTACCATTTTGTAGTGAATTTTAACAATATCAATAATATATTGAACCTTGAATCCGTCCATTCTTTTTTTAGTAATGCTGTTGTTTAAGTCGAATAAATATCGGCCTATTGAAAATAAAACCTCTTGCTCTTATTATAAATCTCAAAACATAAATAAATAGACAAGCTTTTCTGAAGCAGTAATATGTAAATATTCAACACATTCAAAGTAATTGGAGTGTAATTTCATAAAATAAAACAAAAAACAAACTTAATTTTATGTCTAGCAGACATGATTGTTGTTGAGTTGACTGTCTATATAAAGTCCAAAGTCCAAATGAATTCAATTAAAATTATAAAATGTCTGTGTAGTGCATTATGAGAGGAGAGACTCCGTAAGACGTCATCGAATTCGAATTATTATCGTTATTCTTCTTAAATAAGCTAAAAGTAACTCCAACGACGAAGATTATTATGAATGTAGTTTGCTGTGTTTGTTTTTTTATTTTTCTGCTTCATAATAATTGGTTGAAATTAAGAGAATGCACGCAACAAGAAACGCATCCTAAAAATTATATTGAGATAATAATAATAATAAAACTGGTTAAGTGGTTTTTAATGTCTTTTATTTCTTTTTTAAGTTGATGATTATTGGGATTGACAGTCTTGAACACAAGAATCAATCATAAGACTATTTTAATAATTCATGCATTGAAGTTTTTTTAATACCAATTATGTATAAATAGTTGAATGCAAATTTGGATGTATTTATGTATGTGTACATAAAAGTTTGGCAGATGAAAAGTCAGAACGTGCGACTGTTTGTAATTTTCCATGTGCGAATGTGATTGTCGTAGATGTTAAAGTTTTGCTCAAAAAATTGCTAGCAATTTGCTAAATATTTAGCAATTTACTAAGAAACTCCAAAATTTTAAACCTTTCTTTTTGTTTTGCTAACTATTAAATTGATAATTGCCTAAAAAACGAGCATCGAAACATGTCTAAAAAGTGACAATTCGTGAAAATAAACAAAGCAAATACTTTTAAACGGACCTATTAATTAGAATTCCGTGGCGTCATAACAAATAAGCATAATTTTGGAAAAAAAATCAATAAACGGTTTTTTTATAATTCAAAATATTATAAAAAATATTGTTTATTCAGTAAAATTTTTGTAAAAATCCAACTTTTTAAAATCTACATAAAATACTACACAAAATTGGTAGAAATTGATGCTCGATTCTCGATATCACATGAATACATGAAGTTAATTGACTTTAAAATAATTTCATCCTGTGCTAAATTTTGTTGTTATCGTAAGATAATGGTCTTAGAATAATCCAATCCAAATTGGTGAAAATTAGTTTTCGACTAAAAACCTTGGGAACAAAAACAGATATTGAACCTAAACTTATTTTATCATATGCAAAGTATTAAAAATGGCTTTCGAATCAATTATGATGAGAATATAGAACGATATTGAAAGTTTTTCAATCTCACAGAAAATGTTGTTATTATTATTTTGTTAAAGTTTTAGAAAATTCGACAGACGGAAACGGATGGAAAGTTATCAGTGTGTTTCGCATCCTAGCCGCTTTTTTCTTTTTAGACAGTTTTGGCTTGACTCAAAAAATCAATAAGAAGTACGAGTTCTTTAGTAAATGCGAATAAGAATTATTTTTAAACTAACAATAATTGTTTTAATAAACTAATGAAATCTGCGCTAGTACAAAATTTTTGTTTGCTTTACTGAATTAAAAAACTCACTTATTCAGCAGAACGCGAGCAGTTCAATTTTAAGGTACAGTAATCCCGCTTAATTGATCGAACAAATTGGCTTCGAAAATTTCCCGTATTAGTAGCAAAGCTTTTTAGACGGAAAATTGAACCCCGCTTAGTTGAATTACTCGCTTAATTGATCTTAAAAATATGCAGCAGAAAAACTAAATACATGCAATTTTTTTCGGATAATTGGACGGACAAAAAAATTATTTTGATTGGGAAAACCAAAAAGCCAAGGTGTTTTAAAAATAAGGTTGTACCTTTGCAATATTTCTCCAACAAAAAGGCATGATGATGGATGATCCAACATTTATGGGCCCAAATTTTGTATAAATTTGACGAAGAAATGATAAAGCAGAACAGACAAATAATTCTTTTTGTCGACAATGCTGCCTGTCATAAGAAGTTGGACGATTTAAAAAATAGAAACGTGAAGTTTGTACCCACAAATACAACGTCCATCATTCAGCCCCTTGACCAAGGCATTATTCATTGTTTCAAAGCTTACTATCAGCAAAATATAATAAGGAAACAAATTACAGCCATCGAACGTGGCAAGACTATCGAAGAATTTTCGAAGTCGATCACATCTTTGCAAGCAATGCACATAAGCAAATATTGTTTGTGGTAGGTAATATTGGAAATATTTTACTACTAAACCTACATTTGCAAGTTCTATTTTTAAAGGCAGGCTTCATCCAAGAAGAAGAACAGCCGGAAAATGATCTCGTGGTTTTAGATAACGTTCTTGAGGACAATGCAGATTTCAATCCTTATTTGGCATGTGATGACATAACATATCATGTTATGGCGAACTAACAGACGCCGAAATTAAGTTGACACTGAAATGTTTTTACTTTGTAAATTTCTGGGATGAATATTTCATTTTTTAGTTGACCTACTCGTGCAATTATACGGGTTTCGCTTAATTGAACAGATATGTCAATTAAGCGGGGTTTCGCTAATTGAACCACCCGGATAATTGACCGAAAAATCTGAAAAAATGGTCAGTGCAATTAAGCGGGGAATACTGTAGTCACTTAGTATGTTCATAAACGCCAGACAATTTGTTGGATCTCATTTGAAAATTATTATAAAATATCAAATACCTACAAATACTTGTTTTAATTTTATAATAAATACGAAGGTGTAATTTGTAACTACATTTTTCTGCTGCAATTACTCAAATTAGTCAATAGATTGACAAACTTCAAAATTTGTGTATGTTTAAAGAAATGTCGAATACTTAAACATTGAAATAAAAAAAAAAAAACACAAAATAAAACAATAATTGTGTGTGTTTTTAAAATACATAAAAGTTTCCTATAATTTAAATTCAGCTCTACGGGAAAGAAAAATTAAGGTCAATTAATATAAATTATCTAAATAAAAAAGTAGTAACAAAAAAGCCTGCGAAACAGGTAACCAATTTAATATTGTATTCATGAGTGGTTCTGCATAAGTTTCCGGAACTAAATTTTGTTTACAGTATTATTAATACATACATTCATAATGTTGTTACTTTCCATGATGAAATCAAACAACAATATTTAAACTTTCTGATAAAATTATTTTAAACGTTCTTGATTTATCGGACGTTGTTTTATTGCTTAGGTTTAATAAATTGCTAAAATTAATTTTTTAGTTTTTGTTTACTTGTTAACCAAGGTTATTGTTTAAAAAATATACGAATTGTTTGTCAAAATAATTTTGTTTTTATATCATTTGTTGAGGGTTTCATTGACATCATAAGCTTGAACGAGTCGATGGCGTCCGAAGTTTACGTGCAAAATCTTATTCCGGTTTTTATCAAATTCGATCTTTTATATCAAAATGCCACTAATAAACACATTTCTGAAATCTTATGATTCGTGTAGCTTATTTTAATGTGTGTTAATATCATGAAGTCATATCAGCTAACAAGCCAATTTAAAATTATTGGAATACCGAAATTGAATAGAATTGGACTAGCGAAATTGAAATGTTTTTCACTCTAAATGATGCCCACAAGCCAACGTGACATTTTTCATGTTTCCACAATTGTATTGTAAATTGAAGGCTCGTCTAATGCTAATTGATTTATTTTTATTGGATCTGCGGGGCAAATATTGGATTCATGTAAAAAAATTGAACCCTCGGGATATATTTTATCATTCATGTGTCTTGGTCACACAGTGGCAGTGGTGCCAAACCGATTAAATTCCCAAAAAATAACACTGAAGTTAAAGATTCATTAAGTATTTTTTTAAGGTTTTAGAAACCTTTTTCAGAAAGAGAACTTTTTAAGAAATGTGTTTGCAAAAAGGGTACAATAATATTAAGTTGGAAATTTTAATTTCAAAAGCATAAGAGCGTGTATGTTCGACCCCTAGATGTGTATTTTGTTTTTCTATTCACTCAAAAAAAAAAAAACCAAGCCCTCAAAAGATTTCATCATAATTTATGCGATATCAAAAGCAACACGTACGTTATGTATGGACGGGACGTATGTACATACACACATTCAAAAAAACTGCCCAGTCCGGCCTCTTTCGAAGAGGCGTGAGTCCAAAATTCGTGCCTGATGTGTGGTTTGTTTCTATCTTATCAACTTGTTTTTGTGATATAAATAAACATGTTTATTTAGTTGATAAGTTTATGTATATAGTATGTTATTTTTTTTTCGCTTAAAATGAAATTTGTGTTAATAGCTCGCTAATTGTGATAAAATTATCTGAAATGTCAATAGAAATTATGTTAATAATTTCATCTTAATTAAGCTTTGTTATATCAGTCTATCGTTGGTAAGAAGAAGATTTTGATTAAACAAATATAAAATTTCCTAAGAAAAAGCGGGAAGATGAAAGGTTATTGTTTATAACAAAGATACATATTATCTGTTCTAATTACTTATTTCTGAAATGTAGGCAATGTTTGTTCAACCTTGGCTATTTTAATAAAGACACATTTTTTGTGTCACTTATTAAGAAAAGAAAGTAACTTTGTTGACCTCTAAAATTTTAAAAATGTTTGAATTAGGAACTGATTATTTGCATTTCTTCAAATTCAGTATTTGAAGAATAATTCTAAAAATGAATGTTTGAGATATTCTATATCAGATTCACAAAATAAAATTATGCGACATTGTAAAATGTATCAATCTTTTATTGTAACTTTATTTTACAATCGAACATTCCTTTCGTCTTGAGTCAATCTATTTTGGGCTGTTTGTAAACTTGCTATTATATTTGTTTGACACTTCGTCTAAACTTGAATAAATCTTTTAGTACTATCTTCACTGATAGCAACGAATGGGTAGACAATGTTCCACACATGAGTGTGTAAACTGATGGCTTGAAAACGGATGCTGGAGTAGATGCAGGTTTCTTTTCTGAAACACTCAATCTTGCCAACTCCTTCAGACTTCCCGATCAAAGCAGTGTATTTCAAGTCGAAGTATTGGCAGTGACATACGCTTCAAAATAGATCTCAACGATGGCGCTATCACGGACTGATATCACCATTTTCACTGTTAGCCAAGCAGTAATAAAATATTTCTGCCACAACAATCAAATCGAAGCTTGTAAATTACTGTCGCAAAGAACTAACAGTTTTTGGCTCACAGCATAACATTAGAATCTGCTGGGTATCAGGTCATAGTGATGTGTCTGGCAATAAGGGAGCTAATGAACTTGCAAGGGAAAGTACCAAACTGGACCAATCACATGTCGACTCTAGCATAATCATCCCATTATGCGAACTAATATAGATCATTAGTAACAAAACGCTCCAGGAAACGAATGAACAATTGAAAAAAACCTTGGATCCTGCGCCACAGCCAGGAAATTTTCTGTCCAAATTTAACGAAATAAAATCCCGTTCGATTGTGCACATTGACAGAAAATCAAAAAAATGATTGCCAAACATTTTGTCTTCACTTACTTTCCAATAAATATTATTTTTGAGCGTTTTAAAATCTAAAATTAATCAATTAGCACATCTAATGGGATTATCCAGTTCTAGTGGTAGTTTGGATTTGTCAAAATAACAATTTTGAAAATATTGTTAGAAAATCAACATTTCTCAAAAATAACACGGTCTTCAACTAAGGACGTTCCTCCTCACTCATTTGAGGTGCTTAATTTTTGTCACAAAATCAGGTACATTGCGCATAAAGTTAATAATTGTAGCGCCTCCGGAATCCCCCTTCCTCGCATAAGGGGCCAACAATTCTCCGCAAGATCTGCCTCTCGAATGCACCTAAGAGTTCAGGGTGTCTTTAACAAAGCACACATATCTCGGATATCATATATGTTAGTACTGGCAGAACCATCGCCAGAAGTCCTGGTAAGGTTTCCCAAGGTATTTGAAGGATTGCACTACTTCAAATTGCTCCGCTACCTTGATTGTTTGACCAATTTTTCTTCTCGTAGTCGACCTAACGCCTCCATGTACTTTGTTTTTCTTCACTGATGGCAGTCCAAGATTTTGTTCCGCCTGCTCGATCTGGATGAAGGAATCGGTTATCCCGATGATGTCGACGTCGTGGTGACGATGGTCTCTCTTGTTGACGTTGCAGAGTCACGAATTGCTTTCTCCGTCGCCAGGTTAAAGAGGAGGCAGACTAAACCATCCCTTTGTCGGAGTAGTAGTAGATGTTGATTGGTCTGTTGAACCTTCATAGTCGTGTTCATTTTCTTGTTTCGTTCCATTTTTAGTAATGTTTGTTACTTGCCAAATGTCAACAGGTGACAGCTGCTTAAATAGATGGCTATTCAAAATAAAACCTCTCACTGGGAAATCCTGTTCTCAATTTGACATCTCGGCAGGCAGAGTGACGTTAGTTTTTCTGATGCTTTTCGATTCGGCGAAGACGCCCGTTGTATAGTATCTCATGCTTCATGAAGAATATGAAGCATTTTCTTGGTTGATTGTATAGAACAGAATTTAAGTTTGTTTATTCATAAGTGCAACAATGTATTCTTACAACTTGATAAAGTCTACTTGGCTAAACAGTAAACAAAAATACTGCCTAATTTTCAAAACATGTCGATCAGAAAAATAAACAACAAACCTTAATCTACAAATATCTAATGTACTTATGTATGTTATTATATTTTTTTAAAAACATTGTTATAAAAATAAATAAGGATCTAAAATTATTCTTGATGCAGCACGCCAACGAAACATTTATATCAAACAGCAATTTTAAATAATGTTATGGACTTTAACCCCATTCACAAAATAAAACATAAAAAAAAACACGCTAAACAGCAGCTAAATTTTTGTTTTTGTAAATTCAATTGAGCTTAAAATAGATGTTATTATTCCGCATTTGAACTTTTATTTAAAGAGTTTCTTTTTCTTTATTTATTTTCAGGTATGTGTTTAAGAAAATCTCTAGGGTGATCGTAAGTATAGTAAAATATAAATTTGATGCCAAAACAAAGGGAGAGAAAAGAACTCAAATGAAAACTAAAGCCATATTTTTGCAATTAGGTAAATATAAATTGATCATTCTTTAGAAATATCCTCAGTACATGAAAGGCCTCGTTAAAAAGACGTTTAATTGATTCTATTTTTGACATTAACGATTTATTCAAAAAAAGTCGCGTTATTTGTTTGACGTAACGATTTAGTGACGTTTGCGTTTAGTATACATTTAATATAAAAGTACGGTTTTATTTATGGTTCTAAAATGTTAAAATTACGTATAATGATTTATTAAGAATGGTGTTGACAATCTAAAAGAAAATAATCTGACAGCTGACAGTTGAAAAAAAAAATTAAATTTTGTATACATTTTGGAAACCCTTGTTGATATTGATAAGTCAACTATCGAATTCAAATGGATTTAAAAGGCATTTGAATTATTGAAATATTTTTAAGATAATGACGTTCACGATATTCTGAAAAAGTGTTGACATTTGCATTTAGAAGAACTCGAAGGTTTCAAGGTTTTTCGTTATAGCTCTTAGTATTTATAAAGAAAGTGTGATATAATCAAGTCAAGAATATTTTTAAGGTTGTTGTACATATAATCTGATATTAATATTCATCAACTTCTTTGGCAATTTTGTAAATAGTTTATAGAACAACAAGGAAAAATAAACTCAATATGTGTGTAACAGGTAAGGAGATTTTTTTACTTTTTATCGATTAGTAAAATACAGAAACCGAAAGATAAACCCTACCCTAAACACTGGATAACATGGAAACTTTATAATTATGAAAACTTGCACTAGAGGAGTGTTGAGAAATCATGGATATAATATTGGAAGGAATTTCTGCATCGAATATGTTTGAGTGATTTAAGCTTGAACGAAACACGATCAAAATTTCTTAAATCTTGTTAAAGCCATAATAATCTCTTATGACTAGCTTTGATATTTTTTTTGAATTCCCCGAAAATAAGAAATGTTTTCAAAGATAGCAAATAAAAACGAAAATTGCTATGAATAATAAGGGTATTCATGCAAACACAGAAAACCCATAGAAACCTTAAAAACTGTAGAATTTTCTATCGGTAGAAATCAACTGTCAAAATTTTTATGGGAAAAATATTCTGCAAAATATAGACTTTTATCTCTCAAATTTGAAGCAGAAATCGTAGAAAAAAAAACAGATAAATTTTGTGTTTGTTTCTAACGTTTCCGCAAATATTTCTAATGGGGTGTTCATGTAAACCCTTTGCGGAAATTTATATTTTTCTACAAAGTAGAAAATTATATCGTTACATTGAATACCCTTAATATGAAATATTATGACAGTTTTAATTAATATGTTTATTCTTTTGTAAGAACATGAAATCATTAATAAAATATTGAAAACAATGATCAACAATTAAATGAAACCCTTAATTAAGCAGAGCAACTTCTAATTGTAATGGGCTACTCATATAGTTTTGTTTACTTGGAAAAAACTATTGACAAAAACCTTGGACTTTGTAACTTTTGATTGATATTCTGTTATTGTATAGATTCAATAGATTTGATTCAATATAAACAAAAAATACAGATATAATTATTTATTTATACTTTTTTAACTGAATATTGACTGCAAGTTTTATGCAACTGATATAAACAAAAAAATTAAGCTGAAAAATAAAACTTTATTTTACAATCACGTGAAAACATCATGAATAGTTTGAATATTTTTTTGTTTAAATTTTAAAGTAATTAAAAATTGCAATGATAGGCATATTATAAAATAAGTAATTATGATTCAATCAACCACTTCTGAGTGCAATTGTACATTGGTCTAGTTGAAAAATGATACCAAGTGTCACAAATGTACAGAAACATTGTCCTCCTAGGTAGCTATAGTGATCATGATCACGTACTCTGCTATGACTGATATTTTGTTAACGCCGCATTTTTCGTTGCATGCTGCCTTTAAATTTGTTACCTTTCAATTTGATTTCATAAATTTTATAAAAAGCAGCAATTTATTTCAGACGACACGGTATGACTTTTTGTTTAACATAATAAGTAGGTATTTTATTAACTTGTTACATGTGCATAGTGCTCAATATTCTTACAAGATGATACATGTATTTTGAGCATGATAACCTGACATTTTCCATTTTGAAAATGACTATTTTGACACTTTTAAATTACAAAACAAACAACATTGTGAGTAAACAAAGTTGTCTTTATATTAAAGCTGTTATCTTTTGACATCTGATGACAGGTATAAACGACGCCATTACTTAAAATGAAACGATATAGGCTTCCACTCCACAACTAATTGAAATTCTATAAGAAAATGTTGAAAATTTTCAATGAAAATTCTCAGTTTTCCTGACAGTGTTGTCACAATTCACCACTTAGATCTTGTGATTTAACACCTTTAAAATTTCGTTAATTTCCTGATTTAAATCCAAAAAAAAAGAGGCTGGGATGCGACCCACACTGATAACTTCCCATCCCATCTGTAGATTTGCCTTGCTTAAAAGTTTGTGTTATGTATCAATTTTTGCGTACTATTTTTTGTAGATTTTATTTTTTATGAAAAAATGGACTGTTAGATTTTTATAAAAAAATTACTGAATGTTAAAAACAATATTTTCTGTGAAATAAGATAAGTTTGAAGCCAATATTTGTAATTTTTGAAAAACTATTTGAATCTAAAGTAAATTTTTAAAAAGTTTTAGTATTGTTTTTTTAGGTTTTTATTTTTTGTAAAAAAACTATCAATTCGATTTTTCTCAAAGTTTTTCCTAATGTTGAAAACAATATTTCTTATAAGTTAAAATGGGTTAGAAGCCATTATCTCAAATTTTTGAAAAGATATTTGATTCAAAAATCAATTTTTACCAACTTTTGTTAAATTTTTTTTAGGTTTTTAATTTTTTGTACAAAAACTGTCAATTCGATTTTTTTCAAAATTTTACTGAATGTTGAAAACAATATTTTTTAAAGGTTAAAGTAGTTTAAAGCCAATATCAAGTTTTTGAAAAGATATTTGAGTCGAAATTCAATTTTTCCCAACTTTGAGTAAATTTTTTTTTAGGTTTTTATTTTTTTATAAAAAAACTGTCAATTAGATATTTCTCAAAATTTTATCAGATGTTAAAAACATTATTCTTCATTGCAAACAATTGTTTTGGAGATGAAATCATATTTTGGTCGTAAAATTTTTGAGGTGACAAATTTTTTTTTTTCAGTTTTTTTGATTTATAAAAAAAAACCGTTTATTGGATTTTTTTCCAAAAATATACTTGTTTTGTATCACGTTACAATATATAATATAAAATTTAATTCAAGTCTCTATCGTCATTGGTTCATGAGATATTTAGGTTTAAACAAAATTTTCACCTTTTTTTAAACTGCTATAGTAAAAAAACACCCACGCAATTTTCTTGAGAGCCCTTTCTGCATCTTTCTGCCTTATTATCTGTATAACAAAATTTATTTGAAGTCGATATCTCTTCTGGATCTTGAGCTATGGAAGACGAAAAAAACGTTACGAACGTACAGACGTACGGACGTACGGACGTACGAACGTACGTACACACGCACGCACAGACATCTCTCTAAAAATCTTTTGTTTCGACTCTAGGGACCTTGAAACGTCGAGAAATGTCAAAATTTTCAATTTGTCAAATCGGACCCATTACAATAACTTCCTATGGGAAGTTAAAAATTCTGACTGTAATCTGTCATTGGAATTGTGTGAATTTGAAACACAAATCAGTGGAATGATTCATTTTACTTTTGGACAAAAAAGTGTCAGCTGTTCAGTAAAATTATGTAATATCCGTCCGGAAAGTAGAGAAATACGATTTTAGCGAAAACAATTATTTGAGCGATTTCCGATCGGGTAGGGATTGATTTCAATGAAAGCTGTAATTAGTCTTTAAACTTTAGATAGCTATAACTAGAGATGACACAGCCTTTCAACTTCTCGCGGAAGCAGCAATTCTATCATTATCTGGGTAGTGAGTGGCATCATCCTGTGGAAACACATATAAATTAAAAGAAATATAAAGCATCTTGCACATGAGCAACGAACTGCGAACTGTGGATGTTCGCATATTTTGACCTTTCTTTCACATGAGCTTTTATTTCTATTCGCAGGTAGCGACGAATTGTCAACCCTTTTCTCCATATTTTCCTCAGCCATCATCTTTCACACAAAAACAAAACAAGAGTGGTATAATTTTGAGGTTAAGTTGAGCGCGAACAATTTATTCGTTGCAGTGTGGATGGTATGTGGAACGCGAATAGAGTTTGACAGTTCGCAGCAACCACACTGCGATTCGTTACTACCAAATTGTTTTTACAAAATTCTCTTGTTTTAGAGAACAAAATGCCAATTTTATTATCCTAATATTAGTGTCAATTGGTTTCTTATAATTTAATGTGTTTTTGTGTGGAATTGACTTTTTGAAATGTGTAAAATCACGTTTGTTCGTCCATTCGCAGTTCGCAGTTCGTTGCTCATGTGCAAGGCACTTAAATGTAATTAAACCATTAAAATAAAAAGTTAGCAGCTTTTATTTGATCAACATATTTCTTTAATTGGAATATATTATTTATTTTTATCATTAAAAGTGATGTATCTATATCCTTAATTTCTCAAAAGCTAATGCTAAGCTAGACTTATGTATATGTCAATTTAGTAGAAATTAGGTGCCAGTTTTAGCTATCATTAATTTTCGTCATTGAAACCATTCATTGTAATTTTTTGACATGTTGAATATAGCTTTCATTGAAAATTTCTGTCACTCGACACAAATTCCCTGATTGGAATCAAGCTTTTTAGGTTAGAGTTGATCATTAACAACTGACAGGTAGGAATGAAAATAAAATGTTCATTGAAAACAATTTCATCATTGAAAATTTAAATATACATAGATAAGACAGAGAAAAGTTCTGGGTTAAATAATGTATTTTTTTTAATAGAAAAAATCTACTACTCATTAATTTTGGCAGCAGACATAACAAATTGGACTCTCTTAATCGCTTTTAAATCTCGGAGCACATTTTTTAATGATGAAAACCATTGATAGCTATAACTAGCCCTTATCAAAACTAAGCTCAAATATCTCAAAAAAAAAAACAAAAACCGATTTTGGAAATATTTAGAGCATGTATTCAGCTTAAGTTATCAACTTTCATTGGTACCTAGTTAAGAAACAGTTCCCTTGGATTTATAGAAAAACTGGTCATCTCCTTTGGTAACCCTAAAAGAATAACATCGTTGTCTTACATTAGGCTCATGTTAGTGGGGAATTTACATTGAATTCGCTAATACTCCTTGCGTAATATAATCCAGTTAGTCTTATCATTATTATTTAAAATTATCTATGTACTCGTATATGAGCTGAAATATTCCAGAGATTATTTTTTAAAAAGATTTAAAGGGTTTGAGAAATATATGTATGTATATTCACCTACCTACTGAATTTTTATTTGCAAATTTATTAAGTATACGAGTAAGTTTACGTCAGAATTATAACAAATCTCATTTCTAAGTAAAATTATTATCAGCTTTGGAAAAATTCCAACAGACAAATTTTTAAAATTTTCAAATCATAAAGCTGTTATAACAAATGAATATTACTTGTCAATGTGTTATCAGCTTAATAACGATTTTTTAACTGCAAATAGAACGAGCAAATAAAATAAAAAACAACATTATTACTTATTATTTTTACAATACATAAATCAATGGGCGCGTTTTTGTTTATTCTGTTTTTGTTTTTCACTTAAATAATAGTTAAATTAACCAAAAAATCTAGATAGACTGGGAAAAAATAGAGACACAGATAGAGGATGTGAAAAATTGAAAGAAACAAAAATAATGGCTGCTTTCCTCTTCCTTTTTTTCGTGTGTAAAAGGTTTTGGCAAAAACTATTCAGCAGTCACAAATAGATGGCGTTTCTTATTACTTGACATGGAAATATGAGAGCGGATTATATGGCGTTCTCGTAAAACGTTCTGGCTGTACATCGGCTCTTAGGATCACTACACCCGAGGGATTTACTTTTACTTTAATTTTTGTCTGTGGACTTAGTACGCCATAGTCGACATCTTCATAGAGATCCTTGAGAAACACAAGAAAAGGAAAAATATGTTACAATGGTTAAGGTCTTGCAAGTTGATGCTGATGCTTACCTCAACTCTGTATCCAGTGGGTGAAGTAAGTCCGAGTTCACGAAGTGTTACTGCAACATCTGAGGGTGTTCCATCTGTGCGACGGTTGACGAATGCTACAGCGTAGGAGTAGTATGTTTGATAAATGGGAGCTATCGGTCGTGACCAGATTTCAATTCCCTTGTGTTTGTAGATCCTTCGACCTTGGATACCAAGAGGATCCTGATCAACGGCAATGATCTTTCTGTTTTGAAGGATGGCTTTGAACTCTGGACGAATAGTTCTTAAATCTACTGACATAAGAAGTGGCGCTGCCAATATTGCCCAGATGGCGAATTGAGTCTTAGATTGCTCATAGCTCAGACCAAAGTTACCAATAATTAACTAAAATAGAAACAAAACAAATGTTAGGTAAAAAATATATTATATTGATGTAAGTTACCATATCTGGATCATTCCAATGTCCAGGACCAGCATTAGGTGCAATCACATCCTGATTATTGCCATAGTAATCGATGATACTCTCTACCGAAGCCCATGAATCTTGAATATCATCAAAGTTCCTCCACAAATTGCAATGTTCTATGATCGAAGAGAAATTCGGACTGATGCCGGCGTAAATTTGATATACTGGCCAACTACATGAGTAGATCATTTGTCGTCCAGTTCTATTTAAATGTCTACCAAAGTCTGGATAACCGATATCCATGTCCAATGGCAGGGAATAACACCCATCAAGTTTCACATAGTCAACGTCCCAATCGGCAAACAAATCAGCATCAAGTCTTTGATAGCCAATGATGCCGGGATAACCTGCACAGGTGTAATTACCGAAATCTTCATAAATTCCGAATTTCAAGCCTCTCGAGTGAATCTGAAAGTTTTTAATTAGGTATCAATATAAAGTATTTCGAAACAAGAAAATGTTGGAAAAAAACTTACATAGTCCGATAGAGCTTTCATTCCACTGGGGAATCGTCTACGATCTGGTACTAGTTGTCCCTGTGGTCCTCGGGATTTTTCTAACCAACAATCGTCAACGTTGATATACTCGTATCCAACTGCTGCGTATCCTTCTGATATCACTAGATCAGTCATTGTACGGAAAAGGTTTTCACTGTGGATTAAAAAAAACCGTTGAAAATTCAAACATTCTGTAAGACAGTTATAGACATAAAAAAGTATGCACTTCAATTATTAAGTCTTGAAGTTTGGAATTCTTATTTGATAATCTTAAATGTTGCATACTTTTAAACGACATATATCTTCAGAGGAACAACGAACAACCAAATATTTGAGAAGCACTGTTTTATGATATTCAACATAATTTGAGTATGACGCGAGATATGCAATAATATTTCGACAAAGTGATTTGAAACTTTGAATAGATTTCTTCAATTGATTTCTTGCTTCTATAAACTGCAAAAGCTTTTAGAGCACAATATTTTGCAAAATAAAAAAAAACATAAACTAGCGTTTGAAAGTAATAGATGCTATAATTTGTGTACATGTCGTCAATTCTATTTAGACATTTGTGAGGTTGACAGAACATACACGTCAAAAAGACCTGAATGGTTATGTACATATTGACACATGGAGTCGCGGCACCTGACAGTCAACTCGTGAACCTTCAAGAAAACATCAACCAATACCCACCAAATACAGGTTAAATTATGTTTCTGATATGTTTTTCACCAGCAGGGGTGGATTCGGCTTAGGTGATTTTTAATAAATGTTTTGATCGTCAAAATAGACGAATTTTGATAGTCACATTGATAGCTAAAAAGCATTCACACCAAAAATGCGATAGTCGTTTTCCAACAAATATGAAGTTTCTTTTGCAATGTAAATAGAGCTACCAGACGCTTACTCAAACGACCGCAACATTTTTTCAGTTGCCTCTTTATCTTTGTCAAAGGTTTCCACAATCCACATTCCAAATAACAAAACAACAGTCTTAAGAATATTTTCACAAGAAACCCCACATTTGGTGTATTTGGTATCGTAGGGACCACTTTAAAATTTCACCATGGCAACAATGAATTATGACAATTGTAATTGGAAATTGTTCAATCGAATTGAATTGATTTTAACATCTTACCATCTCTTAACAATTTGCTAACGTTAAAATCACGGAATGGCTACTTTAACTTTTAGCAATTTCCTAAATCCGTATGACATCTGTACATTTATTCTTATGGTGGATGGAATGGTCCAGTCAACAGTTGGGAATTCCAATTAATAGGTCCGTTTAAGCGTATTTGTTTATTTTCACGAACTGTCACTTTTTAGACATGTTTAGATGCTCGTTTTTTAATAAAACTCAAATAGCTGTTTACTAGTTAGCAAAATAAAAAGCAAAGGTTTAAAATTTTGGAGTTCCTTGGTAAATTGCTAAATATTTAGCAAATTGCTAACTAGTGAATTATTTAACCCTTAACACTTGGTTCTTTAAAATTTTCCGCCATTATGTTTTTCAACCCATTTTTTACTTTTTTCATTGCACGAAGAATCAAAAAAAAATCTATATCGAATTGTTAGTACACGCTTTTGCTTCCAGGTGGTATAGAAAGTAACTTATCGGGTATACCGATACCGTTTTGAAATAAAAGCTTTTATATTGAATAGTTCTATATTTGGGTAGCTATCAATTTTTAATGTCTTATTTTGACATTTAACAACGATACACACATCAACAACGTATCGAAATTGTTAAAATAAACTAGAATTTTGCAGTCGAAGTTTGCAGTTTTTTAACCTGTGTTAGAAGAGAAAAGTTATTAAAAAAAAAATGTTTTACCCTTTTTAAATAAATCATATCATTAATTCATAGTATAACTCCCAAACTGCATTTTCAACAAAAGATTGTCTTAAGAATTTTTAAAATATATTAAATTTGCAACAATTTAAGTCCTACCGTGTACATTTATTTGTACGTGGCGTATTGGTTACCGCCTGAACACCATGAGTGAATCTTAAAGCTTTAAAAAAACGCTTGAGGCAGAAGCTGTCATTTAAAACGCTCATTTTAAAGCAAAGGACGTCCACACCAGTGAAGCGCGACAAGAATTGAACTCAAAACACAACAATTTTCAAAAACTTGGTAAACCTAACAAACAATGTACATAATTTATAACTAAATCCTCAAAAACAGAATCAAAATTTAATTTAACACTCAATTAAACATCAACATTTTAATATAGTATAAAAGGTGAAAAATCTAAACCACTGACAAAATTTTTGTTAACCTTTGTGGTTTACTTAATGATGACAATGACATGAACAACAATAAGTTCTTCATTGTTAAAACTTAAAATTGAAAGCAACTTCTGTAAAACGACTGAAGGTAAAATAAAAAAAGCAAAACTATCCAGAATATAATTTATTTGTTATAATTTGTGGGAGCAAAAGAAGTTATATACTTTTCTCACATTCGTTCCCTCGCTCGTTATGCTTTGTTTTTCCGCGATTAAACTTATGATGAATTGCACAAGTAGGCTTATAATGTCTAGATTGTTTTCTATAATTCACTTAAATTATAAACAATAATAATAATAAAGACTTTTACAAAACCTTGTGCATGATGGGCGTTTACAAATTAAGACTATAGACCAAGAGCTATTGTTTACGCACCAATTCATCTAAATTCAGAATATATCAGACATTTCATCATCGCTTGCTGCCTCCGCCCGCCTCGACCATATAATGCTTACCTATTGCTTTTATGATGCATGTATGTACTGTGTGTGAGTTATATTTTCACCTTAACCCTATTAATTATATAGGCAAACAAAATTATGTGTGTAAACAACAACATCTTTTCAATGATTATTCTTCTGTCAAAAACAAAAGAATTCTGTCATAAACTAAAGATAAAAACTGCGCTAAAACGTCAAATATGTATATCCAAATTCTGCAAAGTCTAATAATTTACTTGTAGTTAGATTCTTTTGAATTTAACGGTTTTCCGGCAAGGCCAAGACAAATTGTTAGACGGTAATAAACTTGGAAAAATAAACTTCACAAAAAAATCCATAAAAACAAAATTATAGCAGATTTCCCTTAAAGCCTTTGAACCGCAACGGTAATTTGCAATATATTTTCTACTGAATTTTTGCAGTTTTTATGTCTATATGGTGTATAGGCTTTG
This sequence comes from Eupeodes luniger, assembly GCA_951509635.1. Taxonomy (NCBI): domain Eukaryota; kingdom Metazoa; phylum Arthropoda; class Insecta; order Diptera; family Syrphidae; genus Eupeodes; species Eupeodes luniger. The sequence goes on from OX608075.1 coordinate 46,984,279, forward strand.
CCTGAAGAAAAGAGCCAAATCAAGCGAAACAAATTGTGTTTGCTGCTTCTATTGTGTTTCCGACCTTATTATGGAAAAGTTAATGTTAAGTTTATTTTTTCTTTGTTCTTGATTTTTATAATAAAAGTCTTTATTGGATGGTATACATTAGTTCCGCGAGAAAGATTAATTAAGTTAACTTCTTCAATAAATGCCGCGTCTAATTCTAAGATTGAATCTTTTTTAACGCCTTCTTATAAAAAAAAAAGATTATGAGAAAGCTGATTTTTTTTATAAATCAGAATAAGGTGAAATAACTTTTATAACCGCGAAAAATCTCTTTTGGAAAAACATACAAAAATGAAAACTAAGATTGACCAAAAGCTTTGTATCACAGAAAGCCTTTAATATCCGTCATTTTATGTCTTCGTAAAAATAAAATGAAATTTATGGGGAAAGTTTAAAAGGGAATTATTGTTTTATTATGTTTGTTTATCGTTTATTTCAAAAGAAAACATTAAACAAATTTATTGACACTTTTTACTAACCCAAACTATTGTAAGGGTAAACAAAATAGATATGAAAATTTTAAATAAATAAACTTTCACAAATGATTCCTAGATTAACGAATATTTGGTGTTTTTATCCCAATTACCGTGTATAAGTACATATATTCATTTCTTCATTCATTCATTTTTTGGCTTTAGGAACAAAGCTAAATAAAATACGCACAATGATAAATTTAATGCATCTATAGAGAAAATTCGTATGGGGACGATTGTTACTATTAGTTTTTAAGAAACGTGAATCTCCTCAAAAACTTAATTTCCAAATTTTACCTCAACCAACTAAATGTTTAGGCTGTAGGAGCTAGGACAGACAGACGGACGACCCACTCTTTTCGACTTCTCTACCGAAATTGTTAACGAATACCATACTTGCGGTATAGTTCCTATAAGTCGCAATTAAAAATGCAAATACGTAGTGTGAGATTTATGACCAGGAACTTAACACGAAAAAAGCCTTAATTGGTCGTTTTGTGTGGCTTGTTGACCTACTCTGTTAAAACCACATATCGTCCAAGTCATGATCTTTAATCCTGGACCGAAAAGATGGCGAATGACAAGTACAATTGGTACGAACACCGCGCCATCCAGTCGGGAATAGATATAAATTAGTACGTTTCAGTTAATTGAATTGCTTTGTTCGATTGCAAATTGATTGGTTGTCGTGAATGAATTATATTATGACACTTTAAATGACACCTAAATTTGACAGGTGTCAAATGCTAGCCTTATCATTTTGAAACCCCGAAATTATTTATTAATTTATCAATTAAAAGTCTAACATTAACAAGTCTAAGAGAACGCTTAATTGGTTCATTCAACCCATAGTTATTTCTATGAGAAGGAATATAAAAAAGTTCATATCTATTTAGTAGGACAAGGGTTGGAGCATATAAAAGCATTATATGACAGCAATTCAAAACAAAATACCCGATTATCGAAAATGTCGTTAAAAAATAAAATACACTGCACTTGCCTGCGAAATTGATCGGTAAGAGAATGGGCAGGTTCAGGTGACATAAGGGACTTGATTGGCCAGCTGCCAACAAAATGCGTTCCAATTAAGGCAACTTTATTAGTGTCCCTAACTATCAATTCAAGTCAACTTATGTCAGAATGACAATTGATCATTTTTTTCCATTTAACTGAAAGCTGAACTTTATTACTCTTTGATTTATTCATTTTACGCACAATTCCAATTAATATTTTGTGTAAAAGGGTTCCTCGTCAAATTGAGAAGTAGGTAATATTTCTTAACAATACAAAATGCAAATCGTGACGGACTTGTAGTTTGCCTGAGAAGTGTCTATACAATAATGTGTTTGGTATTTTTTGTAGGTTGAACTGAAGGTAGAAGTTAGTGAAGTAAAGTTCGGAGTTTAATTTATGAAACTTGAAAAACTAACTAGTTGACTTGGTCAAAATTTAAGTTCAAGGAATGCAGTTGACTGCAAATGAAGTCCCTTATGTTGTCTGAACCTGCCCAATATTTTGCTTTAGCTTTATTAACTCATGCCTGGTAAATTTTGTTTGTATTCTTTCTATTCTTAATATATTATTCTCATAGAAAGGAACCAAACAAAACAAAAAAAGTTCTTCATTGTATAAGCGTCTTTAAAATTCTTATTGAATTCCATTTCAAAAAGCCGAGCATAGAATTTCCTTTTGATAGAAAAAAGTCAACGTGCGATCGAAAATCAAACTTTTGATCAAAATGCACACCAATATCCTTGATAGATTAACTTTATGGAATTGATATTCGTTAATATTAAGAGATGGTGATGTAGTTGCGCTATATATATTGTTGCATTTGGAAAAGTTCAGCTTAAGGTGATTGTGATTGTACAATTCAAGAAAATTGTTAACTACTTGCTGTAGTTCCTTGAGAAAGCCACAATATGACATCCATATGTATGGAGGTGCATCCATCTATTTTAATAATTTATTTTCTGTGTGATAAATAGGAATCAAGCCATTTTATGACAGCTATGTATATGTAAACCCATTGTTTTTAACTTCTGCAAGAGAAGACTATGATGACAGCGGTCAAATGCCTTAAAAAAGTCGGTATATATAGGACATCAACTTGTTAACCCTTTTCTATGGAATTCAAAAAATAAAAAATGGTAGAGGCATAAGTTTGTACACGTTTATTTTGCTTTTACAAAACCATGTAAGTAATGGTACAAGAAGTCCTTATAATACAGATTATTGGTTACTACCTTTAGGAATTTCGGAATTCGGGAAAGCTTTGAGATAGACCTATAATTACTTACAAAGTGTTACCATCATCAAAGTTAAGACCATCTTTATACACAATGAAGATGAAGGATTTCTTCCATTCTTCTAGAAAATTACCGGTTGATAGAGTTTTATTGAAGATACTGGTCAAAACCCAACAAAGATAAGAAGAACATTATGATGAAAGTATAGAAGGGATTGAATCAAAACCAGCCATTTTAGTTATGTCTACATATTTCTTTTAAAGTTTTTAAAACTTCTTCTGTTAACTTTGTTAACCAAAAGTCTAGTAAAGGAACAGTGTTAGGATATAAGTCAACATTGAGAAACATGAACCTTATCTTTTGGAGTTGAGAAATACCCAAATGAAAATGATTATGTTTGATTTCAGTGTAGAGCTAGCATTGTCCTTATAGAAAATTGTAAGAAATTCTTCAAATTCTTTCTTTAATTGAAAAAAAAAAAACATTTTCAAGATCAGTACATAGCTTTGTCAATCTCCAGGGTTTTTCAACAGGGACGCTACAAAAGTAGAGCGACAGGGACAGCCAACGACGGAATATTTCTTGCCGCTCTTTTGAATTTATCTTCAGTAAGGTTTGCCATTTCATGATGGAAAGATATATGCGAGCCAACAACGAGTCGAAATTATTAAAATTTACTACCGAAATTCGGAGTCAGTGACCTCAAAGTTAAGAGCGCTACGTCCAATTCATGGTCGTCATAATCGTCGTCAGATCAACAATTGAGCGTCTACTGGGAAGAATTTGAAACCACAGGAACAGTACAAAATGTTCCCGGGCCAGTGAGACAAAGAAGTGCACGTAGTGTCGAGAGGCTTCAGTTGCAGAAAGTCCAAATATGCCACTCACACGTCATTCTTAAGCGTTGGGCATCTCTGTGACTTCGTTGTGGCCAATTTTGCGAAAAGATCTTGGCCCACCACATCCTTACAAGATTAAATTGATGCAAGAAATGAAGCCGATTGACCGCCAGAAGCGTCGTATGTTCGTGAATTGGACTGAGCAACAACTTGAAAATGATTCGGATTTTCACCCAAAAATCATCTTCAGCGATGAGGCTCATTTCTGGCTGAATGAATAAACAAAATATGCGGTATTGATCAGGCAGCAATTCACACGTACTCCATGAGTTATCAATGCATTCCGAAACAATTACGGTTTGGTGTGTTGGCGTCATTGGGCCGTACTTCTTCCGTGATGATCAAGACCGGCAGGTTACTGTGAATAGGGATCGCTACCGTGTCAATGATAACCGAATATTCTTGGCCCCAATTGAATGATATGGACTTGGAGGACATGTAGTTCCAACAGGACGGCGGCGCCACAAGCCACACAGCGAATGTCACAAACAATTTATTGGAAACCAAGTTTGGGTAACGTTTTATCTCACGAAATGGTCCAGTCGCTTGGCCGCCTCGGTCGTGCGATTTTATGCCAACAAGCCAGCGACGATTGATGAACTTCGTACGAATATCGAAAGTGAAATTGCAGAAGTATCGATTAATGCTTGAAAACCGTCGAAAATTGGGTTTAGCGTCTGCAAGCGTGCCCCTGGTGGCCATGCAAAAGAAATCGAGTTCCATACATAATGGCATTGAACGCTTTCACAGAAATAAAGAATTTCATTGATATCCAAAACCCTTTTTTGTTTTCTTTAAAAAAAATTTGTAGCGCTCTTATTATAAAAAACCCAATTAACACTCAAATGTTTAATTTTTAACCTGTTCAACACTTTTTATCCTTGTGTTAAACCATGGGGTTTAGGAGTTTTTTTCTTATTGAAATAGGAACAAACGCAACAGATCTTGAAATGATTTGATAGACATTAACTCATTCCTATTTAGAATACTGTACAAATTATAATGAAATCGTCCTTTGCGAAATTATAAGAATTATAAAAAAAAGTAGACATACAGCCTTATGATGAATGGAATTATTTATTAAAGGAAAATCAGAAATATTTAAAGAATATTTTAATTCACTATTCATAAACACTAAGTCCAAAGTTTGTATTAAGTGCGGGAACTATAATTAATGTTGCCATAAATTAACTACTCTTTATAAGAATATAAAATATATATTATTTAAAGATACATAGTTTCGAAATGTCATCATCACTTTTAGACGCATACTAATTTTTATTTTAGTCTTAGATTGCTTTAGCTACTGTGGTTTTGTCCTGCTTAATCATGAGAATCTTTTTAATTAAAACTGTCCCATTTGACATTTGCTATAACTTTCCATTATAGAAAGCAAACTAGTTCCTATAAGAAACAATAAAGAATATCTGCATAATATTCTATCAGTTTTTTTTTATTTTTTTTTTTTCGTTTTAATGTTGCTTGTGAATTTGAAAGCAAATTTAAAGCACAAATACCTTTTATCAGAATAAGGCCTTTTACTTGCAATTTAACTATTAAATCCCAATTAAAATAAATAAGCTTTTGTATTTCAAAATGTACATAATATGTGCGTAATGTATTTCCAACTTTGTGAAAATTTCCATTGCTGAAATTCTTAGCAAATTTTTCATTTTGAAAATAAACAAATCCATTTATGCCATAAATATACTCGTATCTTTTGTTTGCGAATATGTATGCACATTTCAACCGCCAAAGAAGATATATTCAGAGGTAGTTAAGGCTTGATTGCCCTCTAGCACTTTTTTATTTGTTGAAGTTATATTATCAATTAGATTCCCATCATTCATGATTCATTGAGCAAATGTGTTCATTGGAGCGCAAGCGTCCAAAGAATACTAAATAAAATCCAAACCAGTTATTCAATACGATATGATGATATCTTATGAACCTATACTATGTATTTCATGTGGAACGAACTTTAAACTATCGCATCTGTTAGCAAGCAGAAAGCGAAAGTTTGACGTTTTGCATATAAATTAGATCTTAATGTCAAATGTTCGCAAATGTCATCGCACTAAAAGTACTAACAAGAAAAGTTGTATCATCTTGAAACACTTTGTTTAATTACTTGAAATTAAAAATTGTGCAAATCCAACAACAAGATAATGAAGCTAGTAGTTTACGACGAGTGCGATATTCATTTTGCTTACATATTTAATTAATAATTCCATCGTGTTGACCTTCAAAGTTTGTAAAGAAACAAAAACTATAATTAAATTTGTAGTTCATCGGTTATTATAGTAAATTTCATAATTTGCATAATTTATGGATTTCTATATCGAATTAATTATTATAGTTGTGTGTGTTCGATGTTTATTTTTGATTTGTCATATAGCTCAGTATTTGATGAGATGCTAATTATTTGTTTTACAGTTATAAGCGTAAAATAATATTTGATTAAGCTATAATGATAGCCAAGCGTAAACTACACACAATAATTTTATAAAACAAAGATCAATTTGTTTTATCGGGATTTTGTGTTTTAATTAAAATATAATTAACATCTTTTTTTTTATTAATTGATTGAGTGATGTAAAATTACCTTTTGATAAATACATATGTACGAGTATTATAGCAACTTTTATGGTGGAATCACTCGAACAAGAAAAAAGAAACAATAGATTTCTTTGAAATGCAAATGCTTATAAATGTGGTTCATTGTATGATGCTTATATGTGCAATTTATTCAAGGTCAAATTAAGTCACAAATAAATTTCTTTGTTACGCATATATGTATGTATGTACATTTTGACAGACTAAAATCATTGTGAATTTTTAGATGAAGGCAACGTACATATAAATGGAGATTTTATTGACCTCGGCATTTGAAGAAAAAAAGTGTAAACTAATTTTGTTTGTATCAATTATGATAAATTTATGATATTTAATTCAAGAGGGCAATAACCTTTATATTTGTATCACTATCTATATCAGAAAATTTATAGTAACCTACATACATTAAGTGGTTCTTCTATAGTCTATATAGAAGTTCATGGTGTTTTTAATGTTTTACAACAAAGTATAGGTAAAGTTTTTTATATTGAAATTAATTCAAGAGCATTGAACTTACACATGAATATAACATAATATTTATGTATATTTTGCAAATATCTACATAATTGTATTTTAGATCAAAAAATACTTTCAACATATTTTAAATCAGGTTGTTTCTGACTCAATTGACTCAAGTGACGAAAATCAGAAAAGAGTTCTGAACAGAGTCCAAACATACTCTGAACATTCTCTGAACAAAAGATGTTATGACCGTTTAGAACTATTTTTTTAAACAAACCTGTGTACTTAGCTACCATAACTATCCTGTCAAATGCTTGTGTTCAGTATTCAACTCAGTCTGCTCAGTTTTTGTATTCTGAGCTCACAGAACGCACTCTGAACAAGTTCAGTACAAAAAAAGAAACACACATTTGAAACTTTTAATGTTCAGAGGTAAAAAAGGAACACAATTATTTGTTTGACAGTTCATGTTCTCCTCTGAACTATATAAGAAACTATTCTTGAAAAATTGTAATTGTTTTGTTGCATGTGTGGCATGTAGCGAGCATCGTTTCATTTTAGTAATATTGTAGTTTTGACTCGTCAAATGTAAAAAGATGACTAAAAATAACGGGCTTATAAATAACCCACTTTAACTGCTAAGGAAAAAGCTGTTTAAATCAGTAAACTGTCAAAATATGGAAGTTCAGCTTAACTTCATTCTGTCATTTTGTTGTCAGGATAAAGCTCCTAATTGCAGCAATGTTTCGATATTTTTAAACATAAGCTACTAACCAGACAGAGTTTGATGGGAAAAGAAGAAAAAATAGTCGCTGTCAATATCAATATCGAAACAAGCTAATAGCTAACAAACATCAACACATCCAAAAAGATCACATGGCGGCTTCGCTCGAATTTGTGACGTAGAAATTAATTAGTTATTGGGTCATTGGTTGGTTATTGGTCGCAGCGATCAAGGGTCTTTATACTACTATATTACTTTCTACGGGATTAAGTCAATAAGGTGTTAAAAGAGCTCAACATAAATCAGGTCACACATATTGGACTCAGATATTGAAACAAGTAATTTATTTTCTGATTTTTTCCAAGGAACTTATACTTCGTGCAATCCTAAATACTGCGATAATTCAATCGGACATCGATTTAATTGTGATATACCTTTTTTAAAGTGAAACTACAACCTCGCATTTGGTCGGACTTTGAAGTTTCGAAAAAAAACAATGGACTCTTATGAGGCAATCTAAAGTTTTACTTCTGACGTTGCGACCGCTTTATAGCGTAATATCGTAAACGTCAGACCAATTCTAGATCAATTCTCTATTTAGTCGCGAGTTTGACAGTTCATTGTCAGTCGTTTTGTTTTAATAGTTTAAAATTGGAGTATAATCAGAAGCAACAAATTGAAATTATTCTTTTTTATAATTAAATCAGAAAAAGTGTGATTCTGTGTAGTCATTATAAATTTTAGAAATAAACTTTTAAAGTTAACATACTGTATACGGTTTTTCAAATACGATTTGATCCAAGTGTTATGAGCTATGCTAGGTATGATACTTTTAGAAACTTTGCCACTTTACTAGTCGGCCGGTGTCGCCGGTTGTTGAAAGTTTGATAATTAAATTATATAAGTGAATGGTATGAATCCCATTCACTGGAGTTCCCCAAGGTAGCCTTATTGAACCTCTGATGTTTTTATTATTAATTTATGACATTGGTGAAGGCCTACTTTACTCTAAAGTTTTTATCTTCTCAGATGACTTAAAGCTTTTCTATAACTTTTCAAATTCAGTTTTTGAAGAGTGCTCTAATAATGGAATTGAGTTCAATAAAACAAAAGTGTAAGGTGATATAATACACTCGGAGTAACAAAAGAATTGTCTCTTCGTGTTTTATTGATGAACGCTTACTTGATCACGTTGACACATTTTTAATTTCTTGTCAAACTCTGCCACTTATCTTGTCATCACAAGTATGGCAAGAAGTCGCCTTAAATTAACCAATAGGTTTTCTAAAGAATTGAATGATACCTATACTTCAAAAATTCTCTACTGTGCGCTTGTCCTTTCTATCCTGGAGTATTGAAGCTGTGTATAGTGTTCTATATAATGATGTTTCAATAAATAAAATTGAAAGTGTTCAAAAAGAATTTTTGTTATTCGCCCTTCGTATTTTTATAAATCAGTTTTTCTTTTTTCATGTCTCTTTCTTTATAGGTATGTTTTGCATATAAAGGTTCTTAGTCAACTTTAGCTGTTTTTCTTTTTTTATATATATTTTTCTTTTTTGCCCTCGTTTAAAAAACTTTTGAAACAAGAAAGTTATGACCCTTTGTAAAATAGCTTAAGTTTAATTAGTAGGGGCTTACAAAAGGTAAAACAACTTAAGTAGAGGACGATTCGTCAATATGTGACAATCTATTTTATTTATCAGATAATAGGCATAAATGATTTTGGTAAAATATCTTAAGTTGTTTTTTGATTCGATATTAATCAAAAAAGTAAAATCGCTTATGTCAACTTAAGATATCTTACCACAAAACTTTTCTTGCATTTACATTTCTTGTTTTGAATTAAAATGTTTTACCATATTTAATTAAAAAAAAAGCAAAAACAGATATACTTTCTGAAAAACTATAAAAATAGACTTAAGTGCTTTTACCTTTTGAACACTGGTCATATTCTCTTTTTAAATTGTTCGTTATGTTGTTCGTTTTTACCATTTACTATAATATTTTCCTAATTGTTTATTATTTTATAATTTTATCGGTATTCAATTTAGTCATAAGTTTGCAGTTTAAATAAATAAACAGTTTTACTGCAAGCGAAGCATAAATATGTTTTCAAAGTTAAGCCAGATTTAATTTAAGGTTCTTGGTCTATTTAACAGAAGTCTATTTTGATAAACTAAAAGTTTTTACTCTTTTGTTCTGATATGAAATTTACTCACATAATATTTAAATAATTAGCAATAACATTTTCGTTTATTTTTATTTTCAGGTCAAAATGGTTTTAAATCCGGTAAGAATCTTTAAATTTAAATTCAAATACAATCACTTTTAGAACGAACAAAGTAACAACACACATAATACTTAATGTTAAAAAAAATAAATACAACGAAAAACTAATAAACTTAAACCCTCACCTTATGCAATTGTCTGGATCACCTTCACAATCTGTATTGCAACGAAATCGCTCCCACGACAACCATCCCATGGGTGGTGTTCTCGCTGCACCATTCTCCAAGGCATCAATCCGATGAATTAAATTACATCCCAGCAGAAGAAGGAAACAAACCATAGACTTATATATCACAGTGCATTGCGACGAAAGAACTCGTCGGCATGGAAGCATCGTTGTTGATGTTATTATTTTATTTCTTAAGTCTTAAGTCTTAACCAGTTTTATTTGTATTTTTGTTTGGCCAATGAAAATTCAACGACTAATGAGATAAAATGCTAACGAAAATCTGAAAAGAAAAGAAACATAACACAATTTAAGTATACCTTTTTGTTTACTATAAATAAAATTGCTATAAACTTAAAATAGGCATCAGTTATTGTGAATGTTTTATGGGCATTTGACATTGCGTTGTTGTCAGTTAAAACGAACTATTTATCGATATTATAACGGTAAAGTAACGTTTTTAGTTCACAATAGAGTAAAATCAAACAAAATAACAAGGCTGCCTTAGTTACACATGTACAATTGTTTTTTCCACATTTCCAATAGAAGGAAGACACGAAAAATTACATTGCCTTCATTTCCCATCTTCGTGTTCGACTTGCACTTTTCAATTCGTGACCCCCATATGTTGCACATTTTTTGTTTTGTTTCATTTCAACAAAAATCGTTGTTGAAATTTGCATTTTTAATGTGCTGTTGTGCATATAAAAATAAAAGCAACAACAACAATAACAACAAAATATCAAAATGTACAACAAAACAAAACTAATCCGCATTCATATTGCCGTTCCAGTGTTCATCATCGTGCTGGTGGCACATTTCCTGAAGCAACAATTGATGTGCTATACGAAATACGATCGTTCGAAGATCTAAACGTGACGTACGAAACTTGCATGTAGTTTGCAACAGAAAAAATAAAAAAACAGAATACATATTATATTAGTTTGTGAATGAATAAGTTTTGAAATTGTACTCGTATCTACTAATAATAAATTTCTAATGTAAATCAGAGCTCTTTTTGAACTTTGGAAAATAAATGTCACAATAGCATAGTGGAAATACCTAACCATATGTAAATGTCACTTGAAAGCCTTTGAAACATTTTGGTTTAACTTGGTAGAAACTTTTACCTGCAAAACCTAAAGCAAGTTGATCTTTATTTTATGTGTAGAATTTTTTTATAATAAAATGTAAGAAACGTGAAAAAATTAAGTGAAGACTTTTATATATTGACGTCTTCAAACCTCGGTAGCCATCTTGTTTTTCCACATGTTAATGCAACCGAGGGTCATAAAAAGAACACAATATTTGAACTGTCAACCAAAAAGTAAATATATGACGCAGCACTGTAAAGTGATTTTGTGACAGCTTATACTGTGAATAAACACAAATATCACTTTCGGCTGTAATGTTTTAAGCCTAGTACGCAGCTGAAGTGAAACGAGTTTTTGCGGCGGTCTCCAAGTGCAGAGCAAAATGAAAACGAAAACCACAGGGGAAAAATATTTGTGGAGAGTTCTGTCAGCTGTCAAAAACAATTGACAAGTTCTGACAATCAGCTGCTGGTAAACAAAATTGAAAAAGAATTCTCAAATTCTCTTCAACATCCTGAGTTTCCGATTCAGAAATGTATTGTTGGAACACATTAGACAAATCCATTTTATTTTAAATTTTAAATCAAATATACATAAATCAAAGTCAAAACACCGAAAGTCACGAATAAACATTTTTTTTTTTTCAATAAAAAAATTAAACGTCAAAATTTCGCAAAAAATTAATATGCCGGGCAATTAAATTGAGAACGAAAAGAGTGGTGGTACTACGAAAGTAAACCTTGGCAACATTTTCTACTCATGTTTTAAAAAATAATTACTAATAACTAGTTGGAATTGGAATAAGCTAACTAGCTTTAGTTGCCGGTAAAATATAAGAAAATATTTATAAATCGAGACCAAAAAATACAAGACATCTGCAAAAACAAGCATCGAATTCCAGCAACTTGTTGCAAGGAACATGTTTCAAATGAATGAAATAAAATGTTTATAACAACAGAGAAATCATAAATTAGTAAGGCAAGGAGAGTTTAGGTTTGACCTGTCATTTAGTCCACATATTATAAAAAAAATGAGGTTTATCTGCTACTGACAACTGACAACGAGTATTCACAATAAGAAACTAAATAAAAATTATTTAAATAAAATGCACGACTGGGTCGCACGAACTTGCTCCTGTATTCAAAGAGTCTGTTTAAAAAAGTATCTAGATATGTATATAAGATTTAAAAATATACCTGTAAAATAAGTTTGTCTTCAAAGATATAAATGTCATTTGATTTGTCGAAAAAACCTCCATTTTTCAATTTTTTTTGGGAGGGGGTTACATTCAATACAGTTAAAATAATTAAAAAAAAAAACTAATTTAAGATTCAAAATTTTACCTGAAAAATAAGTTTGTTTTCAAAAATTTAAATGCCATTTTATAAATGAAAAAGCCCTTGATTTTTCAAAATTTTTTTTCGAAAATCGTTAGAGCGGTTTTTTTTTAAATTAATTTTTTATATATAAAACTTTTCAATTTTGCTCTAAAAATATTTTTGGTATGCAGTTGTTTAGTGATTGTAAATATACGCTCTACATTTGAATTTCGTAAAAAAATATTAACCCGTTTTTGAGATATAGAATTTTGAAAAAAAAAATTCAATATTTTTTTAAAAATCCAAACAAAAAAAATTTGCACTTTTGATAATCAAATATTGTTAAAGCAATATAAGAGCTTATTCACAAAAAAAATTATTGAAATCAGTACATAAGTTGCTGAGAAAATTAAAAAACAAAATAACGGTTCTATGAGCGGTACCTTTCCTGAGCAATACAAAAATATGTTTTTCTTATTAAAAGAAGCCAAGTTAAAAAATAAAATTTTAGAGAAAATTAAAAAAAAATCTATCGGTTTGTTTTTGAGAAAATTCGAATTATCGTTTTTTGACCAAAAAAATTGTATGGGGGCCACTGTTAGTTTTGATCTTCAAAAAAAAATTAAAAAAACGCCTAACGCGAATCTGCTCAAAACCTTAATTTCCAAGTTTGAACTCAATCAACCCAATGGTTTAGGCTGTAGGAGCGTGGACAGACAGACAAAATTTTGCACGAATGCAAAACTTGCCATATAGTTCCTATATGTCGCAAGTAAAAAATCGAAGTGAAATCATAACTATAATCTGAAGTTAGTTAAGTATTTTCAGAGAGCTACCTGATAAAATAATCAATTATAAAAGTAGCTAGACAACATTAAAATATGCTGTAGTTATTTTTATTGATTTTATATTTCTCTCCTTTCTACCAAAGATTATTTTAAAATTAAATGAGCTTTATAAAAACTTGCGAATCGAAAAATTGAAATCAATCAAAGCACAATACATAATTCCTTTCGTTTTTAAATTCCTCCTAAAAGCATTATTTTTATTTTGTAATCGATTGTTAAGCTACTTTATGATGTTCACTTTATATCGGGTGATTTTTTAAGAGCTTGAGAACTTTTTAAAAAAAAAAAAACGCATAAAATTTGCAAAATCTCATCGATTCTTTATTTGAAACGTTAGATTGGTCCATGACATTTACTTTTTGAAGATAATTTCATTTAAATGTTGACCGCGGCTGCGTCTTAGGTGGTCCATTCGGAAAGTCCAATTTTGGGTAACTTTTTCGAGCATTTCGGCCGGAATAGCCCGAATTTCTTCGGAAATGTTGTCTTCCAAAGCTGGAATAGTTGCTGGCTTATTTGTGTAGACTTTAGACTTGACGTAGCCCCACAAAAAATAGTCTAAAGGCGTCAAATCGCATGATCTTGGTGGCCAACTTACCGGTCCATTCCTTGAGATGAATTGTTCTCCGAAGTTTTCCCTCAAAATGGCCATAGAATCGCGAGCTGTGTGGCATGTAGCGCCATCTTGTTGAAACCACATGTCAACCAAGTTCAGTTCTTCCATTTTTGGCAACAAAAAGTTTGTTAGCATTGAACGATAGCGATCGCCATTCACCGTAACGTTGCGTCCAACAGCATCTTTGAAAAAATACGGTCCAATGATTCCACCAGCGTACAAACCACACCAAACAGTGCATTTTTCGGGATGCATGGGCAGTTCTTGAACGGCTTCTGGTTGCTCTTCACTCCAAATGCGGCAATTTTGCTTATTTACGTAGCCATTCAACCAGAAATGAGCCTCATCGCTGAACAAAATTTGTCGATAAACACATTTCGAACCGAACACTGATTTTGGTAATAAAATTCAATGATTTGCAAGCGTTTCTCGTTAGTAAGTCTATTCATGATGAAATGTCAAAGCATACTGAGCATCTTTCTCTTTGACACCATGTCTGAAATCCCGCGTGATCTGTCAAATACTAATGCATGAAAATCCTAACCTCAAAAAAATCACCCATTACAAACCTCTTAAAAGTAAGTGAATTTAATAAGTGAATCTATAATTTTAATTCTGCTATAAACGTGAGACTTTTTACTATGATATGAATTCTCTCACGAATGCCCTCGGAGGCTTGGTAGGATGGACCTTAGTTTAAGTTGAAAAGATCATTGAAAAACTGGTTGGGTGTTGTTAGAAATGGGATGGGTGATTGTCTGACGCTATATGCCTGACAACAACGACACTAGCAGCTAGCAACAACAACTCATCAGGGAAGCTATGATGTTTTATAGTCATTGTCATAGAGCCCAACGAGCGACGACATTAAAGAAATAAAACCACGAATTTATATTGATCTGGATGTTTATTGGGATGGTTATGCAATTTAAGATAAGTATATGAGGGTAATTTATTTCCCAGTGTGTAGGAGACTTGCCTATGAGACATAAGCCAGACTTGAGTGCAGTAATATTTATGGGAGATGACATTATGATGATAAAGTCATTTTTGTATTTGTTTATTATAGCTACTTAACTCATGTATATAATTTGGATAAATAATTGTTCATTGCATAAATGACGGCAACGTTAAATGGGAAGTGTTTAATTTATAAGTTTTAAATTGCCAATATCAAGACATTATAAGGAAGTTAAGTGTTTCAGACTTTCTCCTGCTTATTTATGTTAAATAAATAAATTAGTAGTTCGAAACAGTATAATGCTAACATAATAAAAAATACATTTGAAATCAAAGGTATTAGATTCTGACAGTTTGTTTTGACAAGCTTTATATTTTGTTGGCAGCTTTTAATACCTTAATTGAACTTTACAATCAAAAGTCAATTATGACAGCGACAGAACTATCAAATGATGATTTCAAATGGAAAAACAAAATGTGTGACCTTAAAAAAGAACATAATGAAACAAAGTAATTTATAACGCCAAAAAGGTTCAGACAAAATAAGCCACTTCATTGCAGTCAACTGCATTCCTTCACCTTACTTCACAAAACTACCAAAGACATTATTGTCTACAAAACAATCTTGAGGCAAGCTACAAGGATTTGTATTTTGTATTGGAAAGAAATATTACTCATTTCTTTTTCAATTTGACAAAGAACATTTTTACACAAAACATTAAATGGAATTGTGCAAAAACAAATAAATTCAAGATTAATAAAGTTCGTCTTTCAGTTGTATGAAAAAACATGAACAACTGTCATTTTGACATATGTAAGTAGACTTGACTTAATAGTTAGAGAGATTTTCTTGACTAACTTTCCAGTCAACTTTCCAATAAAGTTGCCTTAATTGGATGGCAATTTTTTGACAGCTGGCCAATCGGATACTAGAATCGTGCGTTGCCTTCAAGTCCCTTATGTCGCCTGAACCCGCCCAATGGTAGACTCATGTATCTGCATCAAATTGATTCTCAATTGTAAAAATTGAATAATTTTTAAGGTGTCTCAAAAAGCCAGGATTTATTTTAGACTTTTCCTTGGGTCTATTTAATAAATAAATGAAAAACATCCATTTGGTTCGTTCCAAGCACACGAAACTATTGTAGACTACTTTTAATATACATCAATCAACTTTTGTTTAGTGACAGCTTGTTTTCAAAAGTGAAATCTTCAATTTAGCGGGATTTATAGCAGTTGCAAAGTTTAAATATGTAAAAATAGCCTGTCTCGTACCTAAGTCCTTAGGAAGTTCAGTTAAATTAAACAGCCAGCGTTCAGAGTTTAATTCCTTAAGTTGATCCGATAAAGTCCCATGGATTTCAATCTTGATACAACATTCTGAACAACTTGCCAAACTGATCTCTGAAACATTGTCAGCTTAACAACGCTTTAAAGTTTTGAATTCATTTTTCCATTAATTAAGATGTAACATTAGTTAACAACAGATTCCAATGTCTACACATACAAATATACAAGCTTCTAAACAACACGGAACTAAAGTTAATTTTCAACTTTGAATCTCAAAAGTTGCGTCTAATTAAAATGTACATACGAACATCAGGGAACAAATAACGATACAAACAGTGACAAATTGACTTTTTTCCAACATTTGTCACGTTCATACATAATTAGTCGTTATGTCATTTGCCTTTTTTTAGTGGCAGGTTAATTTCAATCGTGCATAAAGAAAAACATTCAATTCCTTAATTAGAAGAACACTGTGATGTTTAAGTTGTGCGGTTAAACCTTGAATAACTACTAACTTTTTAAGGTAACAATTGCAATTAAGACATATCTAGTACTTGTGTTCACAATTTTAACCCGAGCACTAGACATTCAATTGTCAAATAATACAATTTTAACAATGTCGGCGTATGCTATAAAGAAAAACTCAAAACAAAACCACAAAACGCTCGCACTGCCACCACCGACTATGCATCGTCTACGGTCGTCGCAACTGACATTTTTTACCGCAAAATATGATCTCAAATAACAAATCAGTTTCATTTTGAATTTGTATGAACATTCAAAATGTCATCGTTGTTGTGCTTTTGTGACAATGGCGGTCGATCTAATTCTATGATACACACGACAAACAATCAGATAAGATATCGATCGATTGATAGGCATCAAGAACACACTTGCACTTTGCGTTTGCTGTTTGCATTCAACGATGTCCCCCTAATTAGCTTATAATCTGCGGTAGGAGTAATAATAATAAACTGTCATTGCCAACAAGGGTTTTAAGCTATAAAACGTGTCTCAAAAAAAACGACACACGGGTGAAAGAGAAGCCGAAGAAGAAAAAGAAGTGGCATTGTTGTTACTATGACACGGCTATTGACTATGTTGCGTAATCGGAAATCGTTATAAATAAATTAAATAACAAACATGATGAGATGAACAACATTTTTTAGCTTCGATGCTATTCTAGAACACATCACTTGAAGCAAAATGTCGAAGAGCTTACGGTGTTCATTGGGTAAATTATTTTTTAATGTCATCCGGCGTAAAATTACTTGAAGCAGCATGGATGGCATGAATGCTCAGTCTTGGTTCGTTTGTATCTTCAGACTTCAGAACAGGTATTGGAATCCAGATCAATTGGTTTTTGATCTTAAGCAGATGAAGCAATTGCCGTTGTAAATGTCAAAGATATGTATATAATTAATTCTTATGATGACAATTGAATTGACATGAAAGGAAGCTGAATGTTTATGTTATATGTGCTCAAGAAGATATTTTGAACGCAACCCAGAATGCTTTAGAGACAAAAAAATGAATGAGTAGATAAACGTTGGACGTTTAGTTAAAAAAAAAAAACAAAAATCGTTTAACCAAAGTTTATACCTGTTTTTATATCCGATTTACTCGAAAAGTACATACATACATAATGTACTCTTTTAGTAGATATTTTTTAGATATTGATCAAATTCAACAATTTGAAGATATTTTGACATTTCTCATATTTTAAAGACTCATCCTCAATATCTATGAAAATTCCAATTGACGTCTGTACCGTTTAAAATGACAGTTCTTCTTGATAAAAGTTAAATACTTCCAATCAAAAAAACGCCATTATTAGTCTTATCACTTTTCGTTTATTTACAATTGTCAAAATATAACATTTTAGATTAATTCCTTACAAAGGTAATCCAATAAATAGAACCCAGTTGGATTTTATTGAACAAATCAAACCGCCTAAATGTTTAACGTTAAGAATAAAAGAATTCCTCTAAATTACCAATCGAAAACGGTCATAAGTGCTATAAAAGTTCTATCATAACAAGATTGCAAGAATAGATAAGAATTATAGTCACTTGACCCATAATTTCCAGAAACAATCATCATTTATTTTAACCAAGGCCAACTTGATAAGCAAGCTTACCGAAAAACAAATATTTTATTGAAAATTAATTTCCATAATGAGTCCATTTCCTTTTTGTGTCTTTGATCTAACAGATTCCCACCAACGCGCAAAATGTCCCCATTCGTGTAAAATGTCAAGTTCAAGAACTGTCAAAGTAATAAACTTTGCAAGCATATGCACTTGTTTATAATCCCAATGACAACTGCTGATGGAAGTGCTATGATTATTATATTGTCACGACTCTTACAACACCAAATGGCATTAAACTAGAATCTTACATTATAGTAATGTTTTCATGTGAAGGTTTTAAGCAATCTAAATATTGCGTTTCTTATGTGTATCAAGAGATAAATTGATTGATGGAAATGCATTAAACTATCATACCTATTTCACAAAAATAATTTATTAACAACTTTTGCTATCGTTTTGCAGACTTCAAAAGGATACCATAATTTTTGTATTTTTATTCCAGCAAAGCAAGCAATCAAGAACAGAAAGACATAAAAAGCTAAATAGTTTCTCGAATCTTCACTCCGTTTGAAAATGACAACAACGATGGTGAATGGTTTATAATGGTGCATCGTCGTCGTTGACTTGCCATAAAATATTGTTACGTCCCACACACATGTATACAAGTTTGCATTTAATAATACCTGTTTATAAAGCCAGACAGATGATGCAGCAAAATGCCAAACATATACTGTTTACATCACTTTTAGAAAAAGACTCTATAATAAAGGTGAATGGAAATATAACTGTTCGAAAAAAAAACAGTAAAAACTAACTCCACTACACTAAAATTTAGATGTCCACCAATGGACTTTATACAGAGACTTTGACATTAAGAATGCCATCTGCAATAAGTTAAAAATTATAAGTTTAATTTAAAATAGGGCTATAACTTTAATTAAGGGAAAAATTAAACGAAACATAATATTATTTTTAATGACAGCAATGAGTGGATCGAGTTGAAACCAAATCGAGATTTCAATCCAAGTAAATACACGATACAATTCACTTCTTCACGAAACGAATCCGCTTTCAACTCAGATTGAACTGTCCATATAGACGGATTGAAAGTTTTTATTAAAATCCAAAATTGGCGTATACACAAGTAATATTTTTTGAAATATCAAAATGTCATGCATAAATCACCATTTGCCGCTAAATGTTTGGTTTGAACAAAGATTTATTTCATAATTCTATCGTATTTTGTATCTGTCAGATTAATTATTACAGTTCATTATCTTTTATGTGAATGTTTTATTGTACGACTATTGTGCCAATTTTTTCTTTTTTAAATAAAAACACAACCACCTATATCGTCATACTATAATAATCGATTTTGCATTTCAAAAGCTATTACGATTTATAAACATCTCAATTGATTTACTGTTTTGTTCAATTTGACAGATGGTGACTTTTATAAAAATGTTTAAAGTGAAAACTTTTCTATATGTATGTTTTCTGCTCAAAAAATAACTACAGCATCCCATCACACGTTACAAAAACATGAACTGCAAATAAAATGAAAAGACATTTAGAAGCCAATTAAGATTAATATAACCTTCTCCAAGTCGTTGTGTGTGCGGTTAACTCTAGGTTTCATTCTATACAATTTCAAAAAAATCGCCTTGGCCCATATTCTACTCTAGATTTCATAACCCTTCGACTTCATCAAAGTTCTTATATAGAAAAACTATATAAATTACCATACCTATGGTATATTCATATCTAACTGTTGACGTTGAGCTCTGTTGGGCTCAAAAACAGATTTCAAAATGAATCGTATTTTAATGTCGCTCATTCTACGCGCTTATATGTCACTCACCTGTAGATATGATGTCATATGATATCTTTCGCTGCAATCGTGCAATAAACTATCTCATTAAACCGTCTCGTCTAGCAGTTGACGTCCCCGGGTCCGTTTCTTTCACGCATACTCTTCACTTATAAATAATTATGTGACAGCTATACGTATAATACCTGCTGATGCTGTGTTGTAGATTGTTGTGGTGGAACGTGGAATAGATATTGCGAAAAGTGCACTCACTATAAAGTGCAACGGGGGTGTAACACAGTTTCCCAGAATTGTTGTGATTCTCATATTTCTTGCAGAGACAGAGAGTGCAATTTGAGTTGCACAGCATCGTTTTATTTTTCTAATGAAAACGAATGAAATGAAATTCGCGCGCTTTTTGTGTCCAACCTCTGTTGTTGAAATGAAGCGACTAGCTAGTGATTGTTACGTCATGACCGTGTGCTTTATGTGTTTTAAAAGATGTCCAAAGTGAGTATAACAAGCAAGTTCTTTGAAGTCTAATGGCGTTATGAGAGCGCAGCGATATAGCGATGGGTTAGCTTAGCATGGGTGTGTGTCAGACTTAAAAGAATAAAATTGTCTGATGCAGACGAGGATTTAGCTTAATTGCGTAAGTGATGGGAAATATGAATGCAGTGAATCATGTTGATTGTTCTTTATTGTTTTGTCAAAGTAACAATTTTGATCAACAATTTTCGTTGTGCGGTAAACTGCAGCAAAATACTAGCATAGTTGATAGTTAGTTTTGTGAATAGCTGAGGTTTTATGGGAAAATATCTTGTAAAAATATTAAAGATATATGGGATTTGAGAGGTAATTGGTATAGTTGAAAAGCCATAATTCACCTTAATCATGTAGTAATTGATGATGGGAAAACAATTACGTAGCAACAATCTTCTGTATGTGCAATTCTCTATTGGTTTGACAGGTTTGACAGTTTGTACAATGAAACTATTATATCTATTAGGTATTTATGTATTGTATATACAGCATTATAATATTAAGGAAGATCTTTGTTTAAGCAAAAATTGTAGACATCACTTTCTCTTTAATATTTCCAAAGTATAAACATGATATTAAAATAGCTACTGTAAGGAATTTTTGTATTTTTCATAAAATTAAACTATGTCCCATGAAACATATACAAAAAGAGAAGACACCACTTTTGTGACAGTGAAAGTGTGCCTTATGACAGATGTTCAAATGTTTACATGCAACGAATTTAAATAACATGACCTCCTCTTGGAGTACAGTTAGAAAAAGGAGGAATGTGGTCCAGCGTTGCACGATGTCTTAATTCCTAAATTTGCTACGAATTATTGTGCCAAATTTGGGAATAAGCAAAGATACAAATAATCGTAAAGATTCCTGAGTCGAAAATTCGATCCTAATTCAACTTAAGGTTTCCATTGTGCATATAAACAAAGAGAAAAAAACTAAAATAAACAAATAATAAAACAAAATAGAATGTTAGTTAAAAATATGTTGTTTTGTAAACAAAATGTGAAAATAATACACTTGTTATTGTTTTTCATCCCCCAAATTCTCGCCAAAATAGGACTAAATGCCAACTACGTGCTTTATTATATAATAATAATAATTGATTCATATTCAGAGAATGTTTTAGTTTAATGACAACAAAAATCAAAAGTACCTATAAATCAGATTCTCCTATAAAAACATACATATGTATGTTTATAGGGTTTCCTAATAAAAGGTTTCATTTGTCATCATTTGACATTTAGCATGTATACGTAATTACACTATTAGTTAGAAACTTGATCGTATTTTTCTCAAAGTGATCGCAATTAGCCAGCAAGAACTTGTGATATCCTTCTAGATATGCCAATGACTGGCATCTTTAAGATTCAATTCGTAAATGTATCGGGAACATATAGCCTTTGATTTCTCTTAAAAATGCTCGTTTTTTATAAATAATAAAATAAAACCTCATATTGGAAACCTTTTATTTTCACGAGGTTTTATTTAATTCGTTAGTTGAACCATAAAATATATTTGTATAGTGTCTTTTAATTTAAGTCCTCAACACACTAAGAAAAAACGGTATTAATGGCCAAATCACAATTACTCGGCTTTTGATCGAATTTACGATATCATTTAAATTGAGATTGCCTCATCTAAGTCCATAAAAAATTCAATATGTCAAAGTCTGCATGACCGAATGCGTGATTGTGGTTTAGCTATAATACTTAGGAGTATACGTATTTTAAGTAAACAGAAATCTGAACGTTCCATATTTATAAAAAGAGCGACAAATTAAAATCAAGTGTTAGTATAAAAGAGTACACATTTTAAAATTTGCAGTTTTATGAAAATCGTGTGCAGGGTTCTTAAGATTACCTTTTTAACATTATTATATTCTCAAGGAAATTATGATTATTTTTTGTCTTTATATGATGCCTTTAAAATAATATTTCATTAAAATACAGCGAACATATATTTTTATATATACATACATATACCATTAATACTTTCTTTATGAAATGAAAGATAACTTTATTATCTGTCGAACTGAACTAAGAATTTGTAGTTACCAAAACGAAATCTAATCTTTTACCTGATGTACCCCGTCCTTTTTTATTCGCTTGTTGTTTTGGATTTCTCAGTTTTAATGTAAAGTTAATTTAATTTAAAATATGTGTCTCAAACGCGAGGTACATTACAAATTGATCTTCCATAAAATTGACCTACAATTCTTACAGACCGAGATAAACAACGCGATTATAAATTACTAATTAGCAGATAATTGCTTTTTCATTGTATGCATTTTTAGTATTATTCTCCCTTCAAAACACTGTTTACGATAATCTTATCAATAATAATAATAATAACAAATCCAAAATAAAAACAAAAAACTAGAAAATAAATATATGTAAAAATAAATCAGTTCAAGACGATAGCTATTTTTGAAAATAAGTCCTTAGCTGGCATTCGCCCGATCGATTTACACAGTTGATGTCACGTCCGTCAAAACTTATTTCCCTCACCTTATTCACTGAGGCCACAAAGAGCGATGGGTATTTTCAATTGATTTGGCTAAGTGCCGACTGTACTTTGATAAATTTTTAAACTAGTGTGATTAAAGAAATAAATAATAAAACAAAACAAAACAAAAACACAAACACACTCTCGGTAATGTTTAAAGTTTTAACGGTTAAATAAGCAACATTTTGTGAGTGTTATCCGTGGATTGTATTTATATTTTCTTTTGACAAAAACGGTTCGTGGTTTACTTTGTGAATAATCGCGTTTTGACACTTCAAAATGAAGATATTAAGTAAGCTTTTGATAAGATAATTTTCTTAAATTATATTTTTGAATCTTTTATATTTTATTTAAATAAAAAAAAAACACACAACTTACAAAGTTAGCAATAGTACATTTTACTTAGAAAAATAACCTTAAACTTGTCCTATATCAAAGATTGAATCAGCTGGCTCATTGACTCTTGAACAAAGACTAATTTAGTAGTCGTATGTGTCTCCGGAAAGTCGACTTGAACAAGAATTTATACAATTTGAGAAAACAGTGATAAAGAATTTTATCAGAGTTATTATTACTTTAGGGTAAATGGTAAATGAAATGGAACTGTTTCGAAAAAAAAAGAAAACTTCTTACGATTCGGTATTTTCAGAAAAATGGATATTGTGAGTTTTTATTTCGAAATTCAATAATAGTGTGGAGTTTCGGAATAAAACATGTGTGTTCATTTATTA
This sequence comes from Eupeodes luniger, assembly GCA_951509635.1. NCBI lineage: Eukaryota > Metazoa > Arthropoda > Insecta > Diptera > Syrphidae > Eupeodes > Eupeodes luniger. Next base: position 47,008,016 of record OX608075.1, read on the forward strand.
AGGGACTGTTATACCTAGAATAGAATTGAAAAAAATCTAATTACATTGTTTCTCGGTAAAAATGTATTTTTCTATTTTCCGGATGAAAATAAATTTTTCTGAACAGCTGATTCTCTTATGTTCAACAGAGAATTATAAATAAATTAAAAAACAGTTTTTATAAATATTTCACACAACTCCAATGACATTTCTGTCATAAAAAATGTCCAATGGGTTTCAGAAAAATGCTTGTCAATGACAGACATTTTTAATGATCGCTATAAACGTCCTGTCAAAATATGTAACTCTAATGTTTGGTTTGAATGATGAATGATGATGATGATGTTTGGTTTGAATGATGAAAACCAATGATAGCTATAACTGGCCCCTAAACATTTAATGTTTATTTTTATATTATTGCACCTATCCATCAATTTTGAATTCTTCTGTACAAAGCATGTATAAATCAAATGTAACAATTTAGTTTTAAATTTAAAATTATTATTATAATTAGTTATTACCAAGAGATATTTATTCGATTTAGTCTTTCAAAGAAAAGTTTTGCCTACAACAGCCATTTTAATACAGGGTAATTAATTTCGTGTTTTTAAGTTGGCAGGGCAGTAATTTGACACCTGTCAAACTCAGCTGTTATTTGAAGTGTCATATTAATATAATATTCAATATAAATATCATAATATTATATATTAGTAAAATGTTTGTGCATGAATACTGTGGTTATCATGATATAGACCGATCGCGATTGTATTAAATTCGAAAAATAATAATGTTTTCGAAGTTCGAAAATTATTATATTTTCTTGAGTTAAACATTGTAAAAAGTAATTTAATTAAAAAAAGATGTTAAAAATAATAAAATAACTATGTTTTCTAACTCAGAACTAGATTTTAAAGTTGAGTTTTTTTTTGAAAACTGTACGAAAATATCATTTAGAAATTCAAAACTAAGAGGACGTACCTAATTTAGTAAATGTCAATACAGAAAACAAAACTAATCATTAGCACACTTTTTATCAAAAATTAATTTAATGATCTGTCAAACAAGTGTCCCAAATTATGAATTTTCTGTAATTTAGGGAATTATAAGTAATGAAAGCATATGTAGTTTGAGCCTTTTTTTCAAATTTTAAACAACTATCATAAAATACAATCTTTAGTCTTTCCTTATGTTTTATTTCGTTTTTTCTTCTGTTTTTACGCAAATATTTGTTGCTACAGATGAAAAACTAAATTATGAAAGTAAGTGTTTAAACAAATTTATTTAAATAGTTTTGTATGTACATATATGTATAAGATATACTTTGTACATAATGCACATGTTAGAGTAGTACAACACAATATACGGGAGAGAAGAAAACAGTTTATTGCCTTGGACTTGCATCGAGATATGGTTTATAATTTGTTCTTATTTATTTAACTCATTGTATTTATAAATAAAATATAAATTATAGGGGTGTGTTTTCTTACTGATAACAATTCAATTCATTGTTTCTTGATATGACTTGGTTTGAAAAATGTACATATTTATTTGATAAACTCGCACTTATATATGTATGTACATAATTCAGGAGGGACATATATTATTTAAATGTGGTGGTCCAAGGGGAACAAAATTATAACCACGTTAAAAATTTAGTGCATCAAAAGCTAATATTTAATATTTGATCCATAAGCGAATAAATTTAATTTCAAAATTTTAGGTTTTGGAGAATGACTTCATGGGTGGTTAAAAATTTCCTTGAAAATCTATCAACATTTGGAAAAAAAACTTTTAAAGTTGATGTCTTCTTTTGACACATTTTTATTTATCTTGACAGAATTGTCAGTTTCTATTAAATCTATATTTTATGTTTTCCTGGAAATAAAGCCCACAATGTGGGTAGCTGTATTTTTGATATACGTCATTGATAAGTTGTCAAAATTCATTAAAATAATGGCGCTGCGTTCCTCAAAATTGACCATTGAGATCTTTTGATTTAAAACATTTTTACATTAATTTTGGGGTTATGTGAAAGATAAAGTCTATGCTAATATGCTAATGCATCACAACCGCGTAAAGATCATAAAGTTAGTAAGTAAGTAAGTAGAAACTACCTATTTAATTTTAAAAAAGAACACTCAAGGCCAGTAAAGACAGTTTTACGATCAAATTATTTGTTTGTGAATGAATGAATAAATGTGATTTTATACAAATTATAAACCTAAATTCTGTGCAAAAAAGGTTGAGATACAGCTTAAGTTAATATTAATTTAATAAAATTAGCCAAAATAAGAGAAATTTAAGAAAATAAATTGTTCGTCGGGTCGCGAATTGCAATACGATTGTAAAGAACTGTCAAACTCAATTCGTGTTCCACATACGATCCACACTTCAACGAATAAAATGTGTTCACTCACGTCTTAACCTAAAAATTTAATTCTAGTCTTTGTTGAACAACTGTAATGACGAATAAAAACAAGCCATGTGAAATAAATGTCATAATGGACAAATATTCGCTCATTGGTTGGTCGTTGGTCGCTGTCATGTGAATAGTCCTTCACTCCTCAAATAATCTATTGTAACGGGTGTTGTCGTGCTGTGTGGTTTTGGTACCATCCTGTTTGAACCAGATGTCGTTCAAGTTTAAATTTGGTTCGTGTACGTAACCTTGCTGAAAATGATAAGTTTACTAAATAAATTGACAATGACAGTTCGATGATTGGTGAAAGTTGTCAAAATTGTCAAGTACATATTGGATAACGCGATATTTATACAACTTGCTATTTAACGATTTTGTGAAAATAAACGTTTTAACAATTCTCTTATTCTTATGAGATTTGGTCTTACATATTTATCATCACTTATCTAGTTTGCTTACTTTCAAAACAACAAATAAAAGTTGATAAACAAAAAGTTCATTAAACCTTAATAATGTTTATTGAAATTCACTTGATAAACATTATATTTATAAAACAAATATCAACAATTTTGTTCCCCTAAATCATTATTCGTAATGAAGTCGTCGTATGAGTAGTTAGTGTAAACGATTCAAGTTGCAGCAAGTGTAAAAATATTTAAAATTACATATCACTTGAATGAAGTAATTATCGACAACTAAACATTCCTTGAATACCTACTGAACTATTTTGTAAATAAATTTCAATCGATGCATATAAATAAATGTATAATACAGCAACAAAAATAATGGGCAAAGCGTTCAATTTTTCTTTTTCCTTCTTGGCACGCTTTGGGCGGTTGTTACATAATTTACGTTTTGACTTTGGTATCCGTATCATGCGTCACAATAATCAAGGTAAATGTGTCGATGTACCAACGAAATAATTATAAATATTATTTAAATCAAAAACAAACTAATGCAAGCGTCATTCTCAAGGCAAACAAAAAATAAAAAATAATAACATAGAATATGTATTTATTACATATCCTTTATGGTACTTTACGACGTGTTATGACGTTTAATTGGCTACAATATTTAGTTTTGTATTCGTTGATAATTTGTTTTGTAATTAAAAGTCCTAAATTTTGTATCACAGTACATCGCATTTATAAGTGTTAACGTTACGAAAGAAAAGACAAATTTATTTGTAAATTCTGTAATTTATTTTGAGATTGTAGAGATAGACGTGCTGTCGTTTAGTGAGGTTTGTTTTGTTGGCATACATTTTATTTTAGCTAATTGGCTGATTAGGATAATGAATTAAAAATATAATTGTATACATAAAGAACCCTTCTAACCAGAAAATTAAATAAGTTCTATATTATCTTATTTTCTTTTAAAAAATTGACAAGTCCTGTGAGCGTTTTAGACAAAAGTTATCAGAATTAGAATTACAGCTTTAAATAGTAAATGAACACACTTAATAAATCATTTTTGTTAAAAATCAAAGTATAGATTTGGTCAGTTTATTTTTCTGAGACTTCTGAGAATTTTTTTAGACAGATTAGAGAATGAAAAACAAACAAATGTCACTATTCATTCGATTGCTAGCAATCAAAATAAACCTTTGCATTTCTTTTCTTCGCTTTTGAATTGTGCAATAGAGAAGTCTTGATAAAGAAATAAAGTCGAATTCTGATCATCTTTTTCAGAAATAATACGTTTTTAATAGTGGTGTGGTTTTACTTGTTAAATGTCAAAATATGACAGCATCAAAGTGATAGCTGCCAAATAGCATTGAGCATGAGCAGGTTCAGTATCGACATAAGGTAATAAAGTCAAATCTTTTTATGTCAAATTACCAGTTGATTATTTCTTTAAATCCAGCTAAAAGCTGAACTTCATAGCTCTGAGATTTATTTGTTTACTTCACCACTTAATCTAAAGTTTTGTTTAAAAGGTTTCTTTGTCATATCGATTAAACGGGTTTTTCGTCATATTGAAAAAGGAATAAGGACTTTTTCTTTACAATACAAAATACAACTTACGATGAACTTGTAACCTGTTTAAGGAGTTTTTTGTAGATAATAATGCTGTTGGTACTTTCTGCAAGTAAAAGATAGACAAATAAAGATCTAAGTTTGTAATAAATGACATCTGATAAATTAACCAGCTGCCTTGGTCTTGTTTTGCGTTCAAAGAATGCAGTTGGCTGTAGATAAAGTCCCTTTATGTTGTCCGAACCTGTCCAATTTTGTTTTCAATGAACCCCTTATTAAAAAAGCCTATATTTAGAAAATTTTCATTGCTTAGTATTTGAAATTCGTAGTCTTTTTGACTTTTTTCTATTTCAAATAGACTTTCATGTAATAAAACTCTCACTTTTCGACTCCCCACTTTACACTCAATAATATTCCCTTGAATTTAAAAATAAAATAATTTAAGATGTAATTACTTGCACGATTTTTGTACTTCAGTTTCCGTATCAGTTTCAATTGTTTTGAATGTTCTTATACCTTCTTTAAATGATTCAACTTTACCTAGGTACCTACTACCTACCTATAAAACAATGTGAAGATTAATCTTAAATCAAATTGCCATCAGGTAGATGACGCAAATAATATCAGATCCCTCTTATGTTTCACATATATTATTTCCCATCTAACCAATGTGTACCTACCTTTATATTTTCCTATACCTACCTATCTATTCCATTTGTTAATTGAGATTTATTTTCAATGAATCTCAATATCGAAACGAAACTACCTTATTTCAATTTTACAATCGGTGATTACACGGCCGTATTTAGCTTTGAATCTCATGCATCTCATCTTTGGGTTTCAATTTAACTGCCAATTTGCCATATTACAACATCAATAAATATGTTCAACGTAGATAGGTACATAGGTACAAGTACATTGTACGAAGTAAGTACAATTAAATACTCGATTTCGTGATGTTGAGCTCCTTAGTCGAGGCCTCATTTGTTTTTATGTCTGTTAACTTGTAGTTGGGTGCATGTTTAATGTTAGTAATCAATAATATTAGATTATAAGGGATATAAAAATAAAGGCCTTAAAAATAAAATTGATAAATGCACAAGAAAAAAAGAGTATACAAAACATAATATCTCCGCTTATTTTATGAACAAAATGGTGATGATGACGATATTTTTCATAGTTCTTTAATTAGTGTGTATAATGTGCATATGTAGACTTAAAAAATGTCACAAAAGAACTGTCATTTGTCGCCATTTGTAAAAAATATTGTATGTTCCGATAGAAAGACAATCATTTTGTCGACTACTACTGATTCGCGGATGGATTCGAAGTGGTTTTCTTGACATTTTTACAATGGGAGAAATGTCAAAATTGACATTCAATTCCCTCTGCCGCATACTCACCGGATTCTGTAATCGGGGTTCACGAGAAGAATTGCATTTATATACATTTTAAAACAGATATTACACACTATAACAATTTGAACGCCTTTACAACTTGTTATTTCAGTTGCCATATTAATGACATTAAGTAATAGGTTCTTAGAATGGAACAATAACAACAAAAAACACTTATCTATTTCACCATAATTGTAGCTAAATTCTACCATAATTCTAGGTAGCTAAATTTATATTTTACAATGTATTGCAGATTAGGCAAAAATATTCCAAATAAACTCTTAATCATCCCTGCTTTTCTTTTTATTTATGTCTGACCTTCAGAGGTATATAAATATACAATAAAATCAGTCATTTGCTAGAAAGAAACCAATTGAAGAAAAGAATAGAACAGCTCGATTTCTTCTCGTCTGGCTGTCAAAACTCAAACTTAACGCAGTCGCTTATTTTCCTCCTCGGATTGCGGACATGGTGGAATTTTGCTTTAAAATAATCAATCAGTTTCTCGTCAAGAAAACATAAAATATTAAACACAAATTAAGAATTAGCTTCTTCGGAGTGTAAATAATCATTTTGTTAAGTTTATTGATAGCAATCAAGCAAGTAAATCGACGGAAATAGATAAAAGAAAATCGTGAAAAACATTGTGGTTGCCTTGCCAGAGAACACATGGTTTAGTCGTGTATGTATGTCTGCACTCTTCTCGCTATTGATAAATAAAACGAAAAATCGACCTCTTACTTCTCTCTTAACAGTGTCATACAAAACAAGTCACATATGTTTTCATTTACAAACTGGATGTAAACAAACTTGTGCGAAAAATAAATACAAATAAAAACAAAGCAAGCTGATTATGGATTCGATACGTGAAACTACTCCGTCATCATCTTCTGCTTCTGCCTCCGCATCCAATCCTCCCGAGGGTACACGACAGAATAGCCTACAACGTATCCAACAGAGAAAATTGAAGGTATTCAATCTGCCATTGTCACAACAATTGGCCAAGTTGTCGATGTACTCTTCATGTCAAGTGGATGAGTGTCGATGCACTGGCTGGAAGACATCCCACGAGAATCGTCACCGTGACGACGAAAGTTCCTATAGTCCAGAATTCAATGAGAAATGCAGGAATCCAGCCTGTATGCATCCTCTTCAGAACCATATTTCCCATCTAACTGGCATTTCAAGTCAACAAATGAATGAACTTCTGGGAGCAATTATTGACATGGAAAATCTCTTCATGAGTATGCAACGAGTCGATGACGACGACACTAAGAAGGTTTACATGTATCTCTTTAGGCTATTGAGGCAATGTGTGATAAGCAGACAGCATCCAGTTATTCGTGGACCATTGGGTGATCCGCCATTTGAGTCGCCGTGCATCGCAAAGTCGATTTCGAGTTTTGTTTTCTACAAGTATAATCATTTGAGTCAACCGGAACTTAGTACAATGACTGAGGTGGCGAAGACGTTTTTGAATTTCCTCAATCACTACAATTTCGAGCCCCCTTCGGTGCGGAGAGGTGACATTACGCACGAGGATGCGTCGAGTTATAAAATCAACTACACACGGTGGTTGGTGTTCTGTCATGTGCCGGCCTTTTGCAATTCCCTCAGGCATTTCGAGACTTCACTGGTCTTCGGAAGGAATCTTCTAAAGACGGTGTTCCAAGGGATGTCGCAACAGCTAAAGAAGAAATGTATTTCGGAGCGAGAACGTTTCCCGGCCGACAAAAGAGCCATCATCACTCAAATGCCAAAATTCCTCGAGGCCCTTAAGGCCGAAATTGTTCGAGATGATTCGCCAATTTGGGACCAATCTTATCGCCCTCCAAATACCTTTCTTTCGCAGCAACTCAAAAGACAGCAGGAAACCCCTGGAGGGAGTTCCAGGCGTTCGGGGGAATCGTCGCAAAAAAGAGTCAAGAAGGAACCAGAGAGACTCTCCGAGCCTGAAGACCTCTCCGACGAGACAGTTCTACGTGCAATCAAGGCAATCAGTGAAACGAAAGCATCAGCCAAGACGGAAGTTCTCTTTCCGGAAAATGTTTCTCGCGATGAGATAGTCAAGGCAGAAGAACTTAAGGGCGATATACAGTTTCATGTAATTGGAAACACCCTCAGTTCACCTGCGGAAAGACAAAGCATGCTCTGGCTATTGGGGATGCAAAGTGTATTTGCCCATCAATTGCCAATGATGCCTCGAGAGTATATTAGCCAGTTGCTCTTCGATACGAAGCACAAGACTTTGGCTGTAATAAAAGATAATCAGCCTATTGGTGGGATATGCTTTCGGCCGTTTCCGACCCAGGGCTTCACAGAGATTGTGTTCGTGGCTGTGATCATGAGTGAGCAGGAAAAGGGATACGGATCTCATCTGATGAACCATTTAAAAGACTATAGTATCCAGCGTGGAATTAGGCATTTTCTTACGTATGCCGATGAGCACGCCATTGGATATTTCAAAAAGCAGGGCTTCTCGAAGGACATCAAGTTGGCGCGACCTATTCATGCTGGCTTCGTAAAGGAGTACGATAGGGCTACAATGATGCACTGCGAACTGCACCCCAGCATTGTCTATACCCAATTTATATCGGTGATTCAGAAGCAGCGTGAAATTTTGAAGGAGCTCATCGCTCAACGGCATAGCGAAGTGCAGCAAGCACGTCCGGGACTGACATGTTTCAAGGAGGGTGTTCGATGCATACCAGTTGAGTCGATTCCTGGCCTGCGGGAAATCGGATGGAAACCACAGATGAGGACGCAGCGAACGTCGCGTCCTTTAGAAGAACACGCTGATCCTGATAAGCTTGCAGCGTCTTTTGCAACTGTATTGCAGGCAACGAGACAGCATGCCGCTGCCTGGCCCTTCTTGAAGCCAGTCGTTGCTGCCGAAGTTCCTGATTATTATCATCACATCAAATATCCCATGGACCTAAAGACAATGGGTGAGCGGTTGAAGAAAGGTTACTATGTGACCAGGCGATTATTCATGGCCGATATGGCAAGGATATTTTCGAACTGTAGATTCTACAACCAGCCAGACACAGAGTATTACCGTTGTGCTAATTCACTCGAACGTTATTTTCAAACCAAAATGAGGGAACTTGGATTGTGGGATAAATAGTGCCAACGAGGGCAAAGCGCTGAGACCTGAGACTCTTCGGCTTCTCTCAAAAAACTAATGAAGTTTGTTATTTGCTGTTATTTACTAATTAAACCAAAACAACCCCGACTGAAATAAAATCATCATATATGTATACATTTTATTTTATATTTATTTAATTTAAAATTGATCGAAGATGAGATTATGTAATTGATTAAAATTGATACGGATGGATGTTGGATGAAAACCAGGTAAACAAAATTAAGCAAGTGGAACTGGATCAAGAGTTTAACAAGCCAAATCGTTAGTTTTCGTAAACGTACTCGTACATTGATTTTATTGTATGCACCAGTTTTAAAGTAGATATGGTAATAGTGAGTTTGTTTGAAGATGGTAACAGCTTTCTACAAATCAAATATTCCGGTTTAATTTGTTTTTTCTTTATTTGATGTTTGGTAATGTGATGTGAGGCATAGCTTAAATTCAGGAAGGAATTGAATTCGAATGTTTAACAACAAAACAAAATAAAAAGAAATGGATTGTTGCTTTTCAAATTTGACAAGTTTTTGATATCATGATGGAGAGCCACATTTTCCTTAACTATTGATTGAGATTTTATGTAAAATTGTATTAATTTTTTAAATTATTTAAAATCAATTTATGAAATTAGGGTTCTCTATCAAAATATCAGAATAAGATGTGCAGAAAGCACTTACACATAATTTTTGAAGGTTTAATTGTTGCAGGGTCGTAAAAGAATGCAATCTTTTTTGAATGCAATCATTAATGACTTCAATAATGAGAATCCATTAATTGACTTGATTGCAATCTTTTGAGAATGCATTCATTCTTTGAAATTTGAACTATAGAAAAATTGTTAAAACATTTTGGGCAAATAGTGTGCACCATAAGTTTGGTCTAGATTTAGGTAGTATACATTTTTTTTTAAATTTAAGCAGGTTGGACGAAAAACTAAAATATTCAAGAAACGTTGAATAATAAAACGAAACTCAGGATCAGTTACATGTGTCTATCATTGAAACCAATAATTAGTTTTTTGACAGGTTAGTTGTTGCGATCATTAAAATTTTTTTTTCACTGAAAAAACTTTCCTGATTGAAATCTAGCATTTCGGGTTAAATTAGATCATTGAAACTAAAGGGCCAGCTTATTAGTAAAATCCATCAGTAAAAATTGAAACAAGAGGAATGTGAAAAGTCTTACCGTTATTAAATTGGGGGTACGAACTTTGCCTCTTTTTCTTTTTTGGTAATGATTTCATCAGTAATTTTTTAAATGGTGTCAGGACCAGGAGCCAATTAAAGCTGCCATTGTCATTGTTGTCATCATCGAAAGAAATCATTCGAATTTTTTGACAGGTCGTTTATACCAATCATTGAAAATTTCTGTCATTGGACATGTTCAGATGACATAAGGGACTTGAAAGTAAGGCAAGTTTCCATTATCCGATTGGGCAGCTGGCAAAAAATTGCCTTCCAATTAAGGCACTTTATTGGAGAGTTGACTGCAAAGGTACTCAAGAAAAATCTCCCTAACTATCAAGTCAAGTCAACTTCTGTCAAAATGACAGTTGATCGTTTTTTCCATTTAACTGAAAGTTGAACTTTATTACTCTATGAATTATTTATTTTCTGCACAACTTAATTTAATGTTTTCTGTTAAAGGGTTGCTTGTCAATTTGGAAAAGAAAAATGTAATATTTCTTTACAATACAAAATACAAATCGTGATGGACTTTTAGCACACTCCTGAGGAGTGTTTTGTAGACAGTATTTTTGTTGGAAGTTTTTGTACTATAAACTGTAAAGTAAAGACTTGTGAAGTAAAGTTCTGAATTTGACATTCATTACATTTCAAAAACTAACTAGTTGCCTTGGTCAAAATTTACGTTCAAAGAGTGAAGTTGACTGCAAATGAAGTCCCTTATGTTGTCTGAACCTGCCCACTGAAAAAAAAATCCTGATTTAAATCTACCGGAAATTTCTGTACTGACAAAAATCTGTCATTGACCCTGATTACACGGGATGTTTTTTCGTTCGTCTTTCGTCTTTTTGACAGGTACCTACCCTCGTGATTACACCTTTCCTTTTTTCGTTCCTTTCGTTATTCCTCTTTTTGACGTTTGTGACCGAATTGTTTTTATTTTACTTTTTATATCCGAAATTGTAACACCCGGTTTGACTTTTAAAAGCTCTTTTCGAATAATTTCAAGTGCCTCAATTCTTTTATTTCTATTTTTAAAATTTTTGTTCAGCTTGTTATACAAATTGGGCCAACTTTGAAACAGCGTTAATAATACTTCCGTTTGAGTTTTTGTCCACATTTCTTAAATCGTTTAAATAAATAATTAAATTTACATTATTTCACGTTTATATTTGCCTTTACTACACCGTACTCTGGAAAACTGAACTTATAGCTGTAAATTATGCATTTTGTTTTTTTTTTATTGGTTGTCAAAGCATAAACGTCAAAGTTCAACCAAAAAAAGTCCATAAATTTTCAGGACTCTTTTCACGACTTCTTTCCCCCTACGTTTCTACACCCCTCACCTGATCTGTCAAAAAGACGAAAGAGGAAACAACCGAAAAAACATCTCGTGTAATCGGGCACATTGTGTTAAATTGAAACACAAATCAGTAGAAGGATTTGTTTCACATTAGAACATAAAAGAATCAGCTGTTCAGGAAAATACATTTCCGTCCTAACTAAACAGTAGTAATTTCCGTATTGATTTCAATGATCAATGATTTTAAGAGGCCAATTATAGCTATCATGGGTTTCAACCATTCAAACCATTTGAGTTTGTTTTAACAAGTCAGTTATAGTGATCATTGAAAAATTGTATAATTGGAAAAAATGTTCCTGGCAGAAATTCTGGAATTTCACTGACATAAATCTAGGAAACTTTAGCGATTTTTTAATCTGAAATAAAAATGTTCAATGATGAACACAAATAATCGGTACAGAAACAAAATGAACAGCTGTTTCTCGTTCGCCAAGCTGATTTCTCGTTAGAAACGTCATTCTTTTATAAGATTCCAGTTTATTTCAGAGATCAAAAATTATTCTGTTCCCGGCATAATTTCGAATGAAATTAATATTCAACGAATGAGTTAAATGATTTTTAAATTACTTCAATCAATTTAACTATGTAAATGCCAAGTAAATACGAGTACATAAGAAAATTGATCCAATTATTCATCAATCATCATATAACCATAATTCAACCTCAATTTTTAAAAATTAGTCCCAGTCTAAATATGAGAAAATGCGAATTACGAACACACACCCACATAACATAAACTTTATGTTATGACATATCACTATTCCAATTCCCATAGTATAATGATTTGTCATAGTTTATCTACCGTGGCGCCCTCTTGCTGCTACATATTTCACTTTTTAGTTGAACATTTTTTATATTTACGTCGAAAGAAACATACTTTTTTGTATCTTACAGTACTATTAATCTTGTACTCACTTGCAAGATTATTTTTCTTTTTACAATCTACACTCTCGATAACTCGATAATGATGACAAACTTTAAAGTTGAATGACGTCCCAAAAGCACGCAATCAAAAGACTACACAATAAATAAGACACCAAAACTAAAAGTCTGACGTTAACGTTATTTCTTTTTACATGAAGGAAATATTGCGTAATACTTTCTTTTCTGTTACATTTTTGCTATGATCTGGGGAATGATTTGTGTGCGAAGTTAGCCATATTGGAGTAAAGTCGTTTTAACTATAGCACACATTACTATACGCATCACAATCACAATCTAGCAATTGTTTATCGAAATGATGCTATACGAGACGACGACGCCACGGACGCAACGATATGATGAGATATTCAAGAAATAGTGCTGCTGTTGGTAACGTTTTAGTTAGTGGAGAAGAGTTAGTAAGGAATTCGATTTTCGGATTTTTCGGAGGAGATTGTATGAAGTGTGTCATTTAGTTAATCAAGTGACTTTAACGACGTTTTCAATTGGCAATCTGGAATTGTTCTTCGATTCGGAATCCCAATTGAACAGTTTTTTTTTATTCCGAAGAATCTGAAGTTTGGTGAGAATGTATTGGTTGAGTATGACATGTGTCACATATATGTGTATTCGCGCTAAATTTCATTTTGTTTTTGTGCTGCAAACTTGGAGGAAGTGACATTTAAAATTTATGAATGTGTGAGTGATTCTGCTTCTGATTCTGTTTTTAAAACCAGAAGGGAAATTCTCTTCTTTTCAGAATCAGAACTGTCACTTTTGCCCAATTGAACGCATTCAGAATGCTTTTTTTCACTTCCAGATTGCCAATTGAAAACGACGTAAGTCAATTTTCTCTAAATGCAATTAATGGAGTTTTTCATTTGTCAACAAAAATTGACTTGTTTTTGACATACAATCAAAAACGCAGATTTTAATTTTAACACATCTTTCAACTGCTCATTTGGTAAAATTGTATTCGTGGTTTATTTGATTTTAATTAATATATTATCAAAAACCTTTTCGTTGTTTTCTCAAAATCTTAAAAATATACAATATACATACATATATTGTTTGCCAAGTAAAGTGATCCAAAAATAAAAACTCTGACTTCCGACTTTCAAACTTTTAAGTGTTGCAATGCTTTTGAAATACAGAATTTATTTTATTTCTATTTTAGTACTTTTTGTAAAAATTAAGTAGTAAATTATATCTTCTCCCTAAATAAAAAAAAGTTTCACACATATTCTTTTGCTTTTGACAAGTTTCTTACCGACTTAACGATATTTTATAATATCATGTGTCATAAAGCCCGACCTAAGAGTTTCCAAAACGTATTGTAGCTTTAAACCTCTGGCGTTAAGAAGAAAGTTTACTTACATTTTTTAAATTATTTATTTCTTTTATTTGTTTGTATAAATTAAACAACAGAAGGGAAGACACTGCTGCTATACACAGATTTTGAAATAAAACAAGCAAAATTACAATGAAAATACAGTTGTCAGCTGTCAAACCGCGAAAGCATAGGAAATGGATCTATTCGGGCGTTGAGGTAACATTTCAGATTGCCTCATTAGCTATAAACTAGTTCTAAGACTAATGTGTAAACGGCTTGTTTCTATTGTAAATGAGATTTGAGATTGTTAAATAATGTGGTTTCCATGGGTAAATTCAGATTCACTTCAAAAATTGATTTTTTTTAGTGTCGCATGCAACACGATTGGAGTTATTTTTCTTTTTATCATTCTCTTAGGGTAACTTTGTTAACGTGCTTACGAGTCAGGTAGAGCTGTCAAATTCACAGCTAAACATTTCTTAAAATTTTGATTAGCATAGGTTAGACCTGCACATTTGAACTCAAATAAAAAACAAATCAATATATTTTGTCCCATTGAATGCAAAAACAGAAAGTGAAATTTTTGTTTTGATAGATAAATATCAAGAATAAGTTGATTTATTTTACCGATGGAAACCCCATAAGATCCATCTTTAATTTTTTGAATTAGTTCACAAAACCAATACCATAGGCTTTAAACCAAACAAGTTTTTAATGCATCTTTCTCTTTGCCGGCTCCTTAAAACGCCAAAGATCACGCATAAGTTGCTGACACAGAGTACCACTTTCATGTGTCTGCAACTTAATGAGTAGTGAAATGCTGCTGCACAGTCATAAAGTGCAACTACCTTTCCATAATGCAGGTCGTATCGGATGCGGATCGACTCAGCTGCAGTTGGTCAATTTTAACTTTTTATAAAAAAAAAAGCCTGCTATCTATGTATGTTTTTAAACACTATGGAAGACTGTTTAAGCTAAAGCCTCATTTAAATGTTATTAAGTGATTACTTAAGATAATCTATCAGATGCTGAGAGCGACAAATAATAACTTGATTGTCTATGTCATAAATGACAAGCACTCATACGGGACTAATGTTGAGATTGCCTGTTCAAAATCTATTCGAATGTAAAAAAATACAATTAAATTTTCAAGCAGTCGTAATTTTTGTATTTCTTTATAGTAACCAGTTTGAAGTCAATGGTACTTGAGTTTGCCTTTGCTTCGATGCTGGATGCTTGAAGTCTTGAAGAAAAACAGTTTTGTGAGTTTTTCTTTTTGCTGTGATTTTAAACCTGATTTCAGTCGCAACGGCCAAGGAAGACCTGACCAAGTGATCCGGTCATTATTTCTTCTATATTTTATACCTGCACTATTATAAATCCATCTATGGGTGAAGTTAGTATTTATAATATTTATGTTAAAGGGACTGAGTGTGCGCGCATGGATGTTTGGTTTGTGATGTCTTATACTATGGGAATATTACCGGCTTTTTTTAATTTCCGCTTAGCAGTTTATTTGCCTTTGAATTTCTGATGCTTAAGTTGGGTGCTGGTCTGGCCAACGGTCTGTAGTCTTAGCTGTCGTTAGTTATAAATATTTAATTTGTTTTTATAGATATTTACCTATACCTAACAATTCGTTTGCAATTTGTTTTAATTGCTTAACGGACATGAGTCATTATAAGATCTTAAAGAATGTTTAAGCTATTAAAATAAAGTGAGTATGAGTATGTTATTTGGTTGTAAAATAAATTAAAGACGTTAGATAACTTCATTAATGAAGCTGCTGCTGCTGAATTTAAAAGCTGAAGAAATTTTTCAAAACAAATCGTATATTTATGGAAACCTTAATGAAACAGAAAGTTAAGTAGTTTTATCACTTTTTCTAGTAAATTGTCTTGCGTCTTATAAATTACCAAGCTTAATTTTGTTCTTTTCATTTTTTAAAAAAATATTTGTTTAATTATGAACAAAAAGTATAGTAAACTTTCGATGAGCAATTTCCAAGAACTATCTCATGATGATCCGGAGAATTTAACTTATAACACTATCAAACAGATCTAATCGAGATCTGTCAACGACGAAAGTGTGAGCCATGCATTAAAGAATTAGGCACTATTCACATGAGAGCGGCCAACGACCGACGTAGAATGAATGAATAAATGTGATTTTAAATAATTAAAAACCTTAATTATGTTCAAATTGTAAACAAAAAGGTAGAAATATAGCTAAAATTTAATCTCAATGTAATAAAATTAGCTTGTTCATTGAAAAAATAAGAGAAATTTAAGATCGTCGAAAATTTTAATTTGATTGTTACGAACTGACAAACTCGATTGGCGTTCCACATATGATCCACACTTCAACGAATAAAATGTTCAGATGCGTCTTAACCTAAAAATTTAATTCAAGTCTTTGTTGTGCATCTGAAATGACGGATAAAAACAAGCCATGTGAAAGAAATGTCATAATAGACCTTTTCAATGCAGTTTAAAGTCAAATTAAGTCAAGAATTTTCGAGGAAGCCCTTTTGGATTCTGAAGTTTTCGTATTTTACAAATGTCACATAAAAATTACGGAAAATATTATTCTAATTTCGATTCGTAACTCAAATCTCCTTTTTACCAAAGAAACGAACTGTCATTGTAAATGTCAATTGATCACTTTCTCAAACCTTAAAAACCATAAACTGGACAGATTCAAAGAGGTTCTATTTTGAAACTTTTGTTTCCGTTTGAATTAGTGGTGGGAGAAGAGTATTTCACCTTATTTTCACTTCTTCGATAGCGGTAACAAAATAGCACAATATTTACCAAAAATCATCAGCATAAAACTAGTAAGAAATAGATACTGCACCTTTCTATTTAACAGTTTTTTTTTTTTTTAATTAAAATAGCTACACCTACTCTTATAATATATGGTATAAATTTATAGCTCAGCTAGCCTCATGCGCTATGCCCCATATTCATAATTTCTATTCTACTCGTTAATGAATCTCAAAAGCTATTAATTAAGGTAAAAACAAGTGGGAAAATTCTTTTGGAATTACCGCAGGCAAATTTTTTTAATTACCAAAATCAAGAATGCGTAGCCTATTTCTTCAGGCGTAACAAAATCTACAACAAATCATCGCCCATTTTTAAAAACTCTCTGTAAGAGAATATCTTAAAAACCAAAACACTACATCTGGTTGACGTGATGTCAAAAAAATGTTGATTTTTGGCATCACGAAAATTCACTAAATTAGAAAACGCAACGCAAACGAATGCAAATTGTTACTTTTTTGTTTGTTTGTGTTGTGATAAGTTTTTATTTACTCGTTGCTCGATCTAAGCTGGTCGCCGCCGCCGGCCGCCGTGCGGTCCGTCACGTTGATGGCGCTGACTGTCTCTCTAAAGTGTGTATTATTTTTACACTATACGACGCGCGTTCATATAAATGTCAATGAACTGTTCGTATGATGGGAGGGAAGCACAAATTAACAGTCAAACGATAGTTTATCGAAACAACTTAAATCACCTCAGTAGCACAAAAGAAGAAGAACACGAAGAAGGCATCCTGATGCTAAGTTATATAGCGTTCGTTGCCAGAATTAATTTGGTCAAATTGTTTTTTTATTTTTTAATACATACTTTATGTATGTTTTATGTAGATTTATGTATGTACTTTATGTATGAGGAGCTACAATAGTTGTCTAAAAAATTACTTTTTATTTATCAGGTATAGAAAGTTTTGCAAAGAAACAATTCTTGGTTCATGTTTTTGTTTTCTTATTTTCATTTATTTTATCAGCTTAATTTGTTATTTTTTTTTTGTACACTACATCACTTTATCATTTAATCATGATAATTATTATACAATTTATGTGAATGTTTGCTTGACATTATGTGTATAAGCTTTTATGTGTCAAAATGATGTACCTATAGATAAGTGAATGAATATGATAATATTTTTATTCGTTTGGAAGCAAATCAAAATTTGTTTTTTGATTTAACTTAATTAAATAGAAACACAAGTTGCTTATGACATTTTTGACGTTTAAAATGATGACATAAAGAGTTATGTGCTATCAAACAAGAGTTTTATAAACGAACATAGCTGAATAGCTCTGAATACAGCTGTCACTTTTGAAACTGTGATCTTTTGACATTTACGCCATTACTAAATAAGAAACGATACGCACTTTAACAATGCATTACAATTCTTAAAATTAACTGCTTAAATGGTGTAAATTTTGCTGTCACAGTTGGCGTACTTTCCACACAATCAACGAAACAATTGCAATTTAGCTAAAAAAAGTGTTTAGACAGTTTTATTATTTCTTAAAGAGGTGATCTCAATTGGCACCGGACAGATTAGGGTATAATAAGTAGCCATTTATAGCTATCATTGCTTTTTATCATTGAAAAAAAAAACATTGGAATTTTTTTTGACAGGTTGTTTATAGCTATCATTAAAAATTTCAGTCATTGAAAAAAATATCCTGATTGAAATCCACCGACAAATTTTTACTGACAGAAATCTGTCATTGGAATTGTGTAAAATTGGAACACAAATCAGTGGAACGATTCGTTTCACATTTGAACATAAAAGTATCAGCTGTTTAGGAAAATGAATTTCCGTCCGGACAATAGAAAAATACATTTTTAGAGAAAAATAAATGCGCAATTACACTTTTTTTTCTCAAAAAAAATCTTTGTGTGATTTCCGATCGATCAGTATATAATTTTCATTTCTAATCAAAGGGAAACACCTTCAAATATCGATTCAACAAATTTTCCGGATCGATTGCAATCATAGCTATACTGGATGGCGTAATGTTTTAAACAACCTATTGTTAAGGGCTTAACAATTTACTAAGGAACTCCAACATTGTAACCTTTCTTTTCGTTTTGTTAAATAGCAAATTGCTAATTGCTTTTTTTTTTTAAAACGAGCATCGAAACATGTCTAAAAAGTGACAGTTCGTACAAATAAACAAAGCGCATTCGCTTAAACGGACCTATTAATTGGAATTCGCAACTGTTGACTGGACCATTCTATCCACTGCTCTTATAAAAAATAATAGTACAGATGTCATATGGATTTATCAAATTGCTAAAAGTTAAAGTAGACATTCCTTGATTTTAACTTTAAACAAATTGTTAAGATTGTTTAAAAATTTAGTAAATCATCTCTTAAACTTGGCGCATTCTTTTTTTTTAAATAATAAAATGAAAACTCTTCTTGAAAAACACTAAACTGTTATGGCTTAAATCTATTTAAGATTCAAATGTTTTTATAAGTAAAGTAGATACAAAAATTATTTGCCTTTTAAAAAATATTTCAAATTTGCTATCACATATTGTCATGATTAACAAACTCACATTTCCATCTACTCTATGCCTTCCACCAGTATATCGAATGAATTAAAAGTCAATTATTGAGTACCTATACGAGTATACTATGTGTAATGAATATTTAAAATCAATTTCAAGTCAAATTATCATATTGATTCGTTTGTATTTTTTAATTGAACGTGCTTTATTATAGAATCACGTCCATGTAGAAAATAGAATTTGTATTCTTTATATTGTTCGTTAAGTTTCGATTTTTTTTGAAAACTTCACAACTGACAGTTCTTACATGACATATTATAATATTTTATTAAGATCTTTATTTGAATTTGACATCAATTTAAGTTTACATTTGTGGTGTTCACATTGGACACGTTTGAGATGACTTATTTTGACCTTTATTCAAACTGTCTATCAATCTTTAAGTGGGCATCCCATAGGAAAACAGTTGTAGAGCTACTAATATTTTTTCTAACACTATAAGGTAGTAAGCAGCACAAAGTATGCGTACAAAGATTTTTTACCACAAAAATTGTGTTTTTTGACATACTATCTTGCATCATCTTTGACAGAAAAAGCGTGCAGCATTTCTACACAAGGGTCATATTTAAGTCATCATGCACATTGATATGCATGAAAAACATTTCACTATTGACAGATGACTTAAAGTATTCTGACTTAATTTCAAGCTTTTAGAAATAACGTACAAGTTGTCTAATTTTGTTGAAGTTTTTGTAAGGCATTTTGCTGAGTTTATTGCCTTAAAGAAAAAAATATGTAAAAGTGCAACGATTTCCTTATTAAATAAAAATATCAATACAAAGCTTCTTTCCCGGAAACAGACAAATATGACAAGAATTGTTTTTATAATTTTGGCATTGTTTCAAAAATAAATTGTAAAAATTGAAATAATAAAATTCTTCAATTGTCTTGTGATTTTTGTTTTTGTGGGATGTTTAAGTTAGTCATCGCTTTGTTTTATTATATTTTAAAAATTTCTTTGTAATAAGAGTAAAATACAAAGTACTCGTAGAGCTATTATTTTTCATTTGTTTTTCGTTCCCTGTTTAATTTGATAAATCAAAATAAAAAAAAAAATAACAAAACTGATCCAATCAGTAAATAAAATTTGGTATTTGCACTAAAACTTCTTGAATTTTTTTTTCCATAGATTTTTGAACAATAAACTTCTCCATTTATGTAATAAATCGGATGAAAACATGATAAATAATTAATTATATGCGGAATTGTTTTCCTTTTTGGTAATTCTGATGCTTAGTTGCATTTTGTATCAATTTAAGACAAAATAGGAACAAAAATCGTTCGAAGTGAAATTATGTTTGACCTTCGGAAGTGTATACAAAATCCAAAGAATCAATAGAAAAATGATTGTTCCAAGTTTGTCTGTTTTGATGAAGAGAGTGGGGGAAAAATGTTTCAAATTAATAAACAAAAAACTTAACACCATGTTTTCAGGTTTCTTTTCTTTTAATGTGCTAAAATGAATAAAACAAACAGTTCTATGCCAAAAGTCTTTCTATTTCATAAATTTAAATAAATTATTATCATTTTTTTTTATAAAAGATTATGTTTATATAATTGATTGTTTATTTCGAAGAAAAACTGCAAGCTAAACTTGTTGGTAACAGAAAGTCATTAGTAAGCAAAAAACTAAATAATTATTTGATAATAAACTTCCTATTGACTTAACGATGACTTCTTTTTGTTTTGTCATTAAACAAACTCGACTTCAAGTCGAGACGCGAGCGCCTCCGCCGCAAATGCTTCTTTTTTATTGTTTGTTGAACAAAGCAAATACATAATAATTGCTAACTTCTGAAGTAGTAATTTTTTTATTAATTTTTTTCTTTTAAAAATTATAACATCTTTGTATAAAACCTTCTTAATTTTAAGCACTCAAACGAAAAGTACCTAAAAGTAGCTAACTAGTAAAAGTTAAAAAAATATAATTTATTAAAAAAAGACCACGGATTTTCAACTATTATTAGATCTGTTTAAATTCCAGAAATTTACAATTTTACTCCCGTGCACTTTTATAGAACTATGGATTTAATTTGTAAGTGAACTTCGTTAAGCGACATAAAACCAACCAATGAACGTTGAAAACTGAAAGTTAGCAAAAATATATTCCTTATGATAAAATCAGATTGATTTCAATATCTGTTTTTGTTCCCAACATTTTTAGTCGAAAACCAATTTTTATCAATTTGGGCAGCATTTTCTTAAATATAATAAAATATAATAATAAAATAAATAATTTTAAAGTCAAACAGCAAGGTTCCCAAAAGCGAGTGAAATTAAATCAAAATCTAAATTGACAATATTTTTATTTTTTTTTTTTCACTATATCTACATATAAATTGTTATTTATTGATCTCTTCTTTTGCTTCTTTTTTTTCGTAATAATTTATCCATTTATTTATTTATTCGTTCATTTATGTACTTATTCATTTATTTATTTATATTTACTTACTTTTTTTATTTATATTAATTTATTCATTTATTACTTATTTATTTATTTATTTATTTTATTTATTTATTTATTTTTTTATTTATTTATTTATTTACTTATTTATTTATTTTCTTTTTATTTATTAAATCATTAATTGTTTTTATTGATTTATATATTTGTATATTCACTTTTGTGTTAATTATATTGATTTGTTAATTT
This sequence comes from Eupeodes luniger, assembly GCA_951509635.1. Taxonomy (NCBI): domain Eukaryota; kingdom Metazoa; phylum Arthropoda; class Insecta; order Diptera; family Syrphidae; genus Eupeodes; species Eupeodes luniger. The sequence goes on from OX608075.1 coordinate 47,029,764, forward strand.
ATTTATTATTTATATTATACTCCATTATCCAAGAATTCAATTCTATTTAAAAATGTTTGTTAAACACAACTGAATCAAATTCTAGTCATTTTTTTTTTTTTTTTAATAATTTAAATTGAAGGTTTTTCTTTGCTTTTCCTTCAAGTATTTCGTTGCCCTAATATTTTTTGTTTAAACTATAAAATAATATTTCAGATGTAAGACATATTTATCAAATCACTGTATTGTAAAATGTGCGGTTACAACACCTATTATACTGATTTATGCAAAATAAAAATACTACTACTACTAAATTGACAATCATTCATCATTGTTTTCAGGATTCTACCATTCGTTCGATTATATAACTTTGAATAATTTTCGAAATTACTTGAAGTGAATTTATAAAGCTTTTAGAGTCTCTTGCCCAGTTAAATACAGCCGTAAAACCCTTCCTTCTTGGTGGAATGAAGAACTGTCCAGTCTTAGGAAAATAACGAGGACAATGTTCAATATCTGCCACAAACATAAGTTTTACCAACCGTATAAAGACTCTCTTAAAATTTACAAGCAAGCCAATTTGTCATCAGCCAAAAGACAAGGCTGGAGAGAATACTGTCAATCAATCGAAGATATAAAGGACTCCGCAAAGCTCAGCAAAGTTTTATCGAAGGAACATTGTAATCCTTCATTTCTAAAAAAGCCTGATGGAACCTGGACAGCCTCTCCAGCCGAATCTCTTGAGCTACTGATGAAGACGCACTTTCCGGGGTGCGAGAGTGATAACCCCGGACCGCTTGAAACCACTGAGCTAAACGTAGATCATGTGGAGCAAGTCAATTCCGTTAAAACCAGAGAAAATATTTTGTGGGCCATCAATACTTTCCCTCCATATAAATCCCCAGGCATGGATGGCATACTGCCAGTTATGCTTCAAAAGTTGCATGATGTGGCAGTTCCATGGCTGGAACAAATATTCAAAGGATGCCTCCTTCTCAAACATGTGCCCATGTCGTGGAGACAGGTCAAGGTAGTTTTTATTCCGAAAGTGGGTAGGCGTGGTCACGAATCCGCGAAGGGTTTCAGACCAATAAGCTTAACATCTTTTGTGCTTAAAACCTTGGAGCGCTTTCTTGATTACCATATTAGAGAAATCTTAGATGGACGACCTCTCGAAAGCTCTCAGCATGCTTATCTTAAGGGCAAATCTACGGAGACTGCCCTCCATGAGGTAGTGCGTACTGTAGAAAAAACAATCCATTATAAAGAATTTACTCACCTTCTTAGACATAGAAGGTGCTTTTAACAACGTCCTTACCGAATCCATAGAAGAATCGCTCGTTAAGTTCGGTGTAGAATACTTCATTCGAGAATGGATTATTTCCATGCTCAGTGGTAGGAAGATTCAATCCACTCTAGGCAATACAATCGCAACAAAACACGTGAGTAGGGGAACACCCCAGGGTGGTGTCCTTTCGCCTCTTCTGTGGCTTCTGGTCATGGATACAATTCTCGTTAAATTAGAGAGATGTGGAGTGAAGGCGGTAGCCTATGCGGATGATTTGGTGCTATTGGTGTCAGGAAAGTACACCTCTGTGATTAGTGAAATCACGGAGTCAGCTTTGAAGAAAGTTAGCAGCTGGGCCACTAGTTGTGGTCTAGGAGTTAACCAAAGTAAAACTGAACTGATGCTCTTTACCACCAAAACTAAAGTACCGCCCTTCACGCTACCTCGACTCAACGGTCAAATCCTATCATTGTCTTCCAGTGCAAAATATTTGGGAGTTATACTCGACCCTAAATTAAACTGGAAACGAAATATTGAAGTGCGGGTTAAGAAGGCCTGTGTTGCCTTCTACGCCTGCAGCAAAACTTTCGGCAAAAAGTGGGGACTTCAGTCGAAGATGATTTTATGAACGTACACAGCCGTAGTACGTCCAATCTTAACTTATGGTTCGATTGTGTGGTGGCCTGCTCTTAGCAAAGCCTATAATATCGTTAAGCTAAAGAAGGTTCAGAGAACAGCTTGCGTGGGCACCACAGGGGCCATGCGTACTTGCCCAAAGGACGCCTTAAACTTTATTTTGGATCATAGTTTCCTGCAGCGCTATTAGGCTGAAGGAATCAAACAGCTGGTTGTCAAAACCTTATGGTCACAGCAACACAACGAAATTGATTTCCTCAGATATTATCTCGGTAGACACTGACTACTGCACTCCTACTTTGAGCCTTAGTAGGGGTTTTAAGGTCATTTTCCCATCCAGAGAAGATTGGGAGGATGACATCGTGTCGATAGGTTTCGATACAACCATCTTTACTGACGGCTCAAAGATGGAGTGCGGAGTTGGTTCTGGGATCTTTTCTGAGTCCCTAAATGTAGCTAAATCCTTTAGGCTTCCTGACTTTGCTAGCGTTTTTCAGGCTGAACTGCTGGCAATTAGGGAGGCATGTAAAATACTTAAACAAAGCCCAAACCAAAACCGAAATGCGGCTATCTTCACAGACAGTCAGGCAGCTATCAAAGCCATTAACTCGGCTACATCCTCATATAAATTGGTCCAGCAATGTCGCGATGAGCTTGCGAGCCTGAACATTAACCTCGGTGTCACCCTGATCTGGGTTCCGGGCCATAGTGGTATCGTGGGAAATGAACGGGCTGACGAGCTAGCCAGGCAAGGATCGGCCCTTCATAGCTCACTTGCGGAAATGGTTAACATTCCTCTTGGGGCTATGAAGGGTAAAATCTTTTCCATCTACCAAACTGAATCAAATCGAAGGTGGAGCAATTTACCCAACTGCATTATATCTAGGAAGTTATGGCCCACCTATAATAAAACCCGTACAAAGGATCTTCTATGCAGGCCAAGGCAAGACATAGCCAGGATTGTTGCGGTTTGTATCGGACATTGGCCTATAGGAGTTCATGCAGAGAAATTGGGTATCTCTTACAACACCTTTTGCCGTAGTTGCTGCGACCAAAGAGAAAGTGAAACGATAATCCATTTCCTCTGCAAATGTCCTGCTTTGGCAAGCACTAGAATGAAATGCTTTGGGCAAGCATTCTTTCACGAACTGGATGAGCTATCTGAGACAAAGATTAGAGACCTAATCTATTTTCTCAATGCGACAAAATGGCTCTAATTTAATCGCTATGAAGCTTCTCTATAAATCTTTTCCTTTCTTTCACAGGTCAAACGAGTTTTGGTATCAAAACGGCGCACTACAGCGCTAATTGGATCTCAGGCTAGGTTGCCCTGAGATCGCCATTTCTACCTACCTGAAGTGAATTTTAAGCAGCTGACATTTAACAAATCAGTCAATTAACAATTTTGTTCTTTGTTGTAATTTGTATAATTTCTTTTGTCTGTGGTTTTTAATAAAATATTAATGTTTTTTTATTTGCACTGTGTTGATGCACATTTTCTGCAGATTTGCGGTTGTTTGCGAAAAGCAGTTTCCAAATATCGCTAAGAAAAGACCCTGATATCGAAGTATAGTTTCTGAATTTGTCTTGAAATTTTTTGAAAGAACGTTGTTTTTGCTATAGAGAAAACATTTGGTGTGTTGAAAAATTGTTTTAAATGCTTTGTCCCTTCCCTCAAATAGAAAGTATCAAATGCATTTTATAAATAAAAACTTAAGTTTTTTTTTCTTTAAGTGAAACTATTACTATTTTTAAACAATTTTCTCTTGTTAAATTCAAATCACACCAACATGATCTGGTCGAATTCAAATTACTTGAAGATCGTAATAATCAAAATGTTGAACACGGAAATTCACTTCCTTTTGAGTTCGAAAAAAATTAAAACGATATCGATAAAAGTGAATTTCAGAACTCAAATTTATATTTTGAATGGATTTTAATTTAATTTCGAGTGAAAGTGAAATATAGAACCTAACTGAACACCTTCATATATTCGTGAGATATTGAGAATCAAACATCAGTTTTTACCAATTCTGTGTACCTATATTTTAATTTTTATGAACAAAACTGGCTGTTGGATTTTTATAATTTTTTTGTACAATGAATTTAGTTTGTAGCTAAAATCTTTAATTTTTGAAAAGATATTTGAGTCGAAAATTAATTTTTGCCAATTTTTGGTAATATTTTTTTAATTTTATTATTTTTCGTAAGAAAACTGTCAATGTCAAAAACGTAATTCTTCATTAAATACAATTATTTTATAAATTTAATCATGTTTTGTTCGTAAAATATTCGAGGTGACAAATATATTTCTTCAGTTTTTTCGATTTATGAAAACCGTTAGTTGATTTTTTTTTCAAAATTATACTTATTTGGTATAACGTCAGATTATGTATTACAAAATTTAATTGAAGTCACTAGCGTTATTGGCTCGTATTATATTTTAAGTCAACCAAACTTTTCACTTTTTGAAAGTCCTTTCTGTGTTATTATCCGTATAGCAAAATTTATTTGAAGTCGGTATATCTAATGGTTCTTGAGATTCTGGACGACGAAAACCGGCTCTCTCTTTAAAAATCTTTGATTTAGTTTCTAAAGACTTTGAAACATGGAACAATGTCAAATATCCTATGGCAGTTGATAGCACATCAGTAAGGTGCACTTAGACGTATACGTACTTTTTTATTTTATTAAATTTTAACAAATTTTTCGACTGGATTGAACAATAACTTTATCACAGTTATTCTTCAAAAATATGAAAAATATAATTTTCGAATTTAAAAACCATAATTAAAACACAGCAAGCTTCAAAAATTGGAATTCCCAAATCAAACTCTAATGCAGGCCCAGACACAGTTAGGATTTGGCTGGAATACTTTTTCTAGAAACAACTCGCGAAAAAAAAGTATTAATTTTACTTAAAAATCTCTCGACCTTTATAAGATGCTTTAAAACACTTTATTCTTTCTTTTAATTGAAAATTGATGCAAAGAGAATAAAACTATTGTTAAATGTTTCTTTTTTTCTTTAGAAAAGTCATAAAACACATTGAAATTGATTCAGGATGATTTATTTTGAAAGCTTAAGGCTGACATAAAATCCATAATTAAATGCGCCAATTCAACATTTAATTTAGTTGATTCTTTTGTTGTAAATCTCAAGATCAACGAAAAAATATCTAGCTCAAAATGCCTACTGAGAGTTGTAAGAATCCCATTACCCACTTAAACTCGCCCAAACAAAGATATTGTTCTTGAATTTAATTCATCTAAAACGTGAGTTCAACTTTAAAATTGCAAAAACTAAACTAAAACAAACCTCATCAAATCTCAGCACATAAAAAAACATTAAGATTCATTTAAGTATTTTTATTTGTTGTTGTTGTTTTTTTATGTTTTAATAAGATCACTCTTTGTGCATTTCTGATGATGTGAGGATTTACTTTGTTTTAATGTATTTTGGAAAAAAAACCTAACTAACCGGTATGGATGCGATTTGTTATAGGTATAAGATAGATCTCTTTTTATATGGTGAAAGATACAAAAATAACTCATCGTTTGAATAGATATCAATATATATGTATCTATGTATCTATTGAAGCAAGAGATCATGGAAAAATTATCTTGGCGTCAATAGTTTTTCTTTCATCCACCACTCACTTTCACCTTCATTGAATTGAAATGTTTAAAAATCGAAAATAATAAAGAGATATTTTCCTTCAAAAAAAAGATACATTTTATATTTAAATATGTATAAAAAGTCTTATATTACCTTTTTTGAAAAATAGATAGATTTAATTTGAATATTTCCCACAGTAAAGAATTTACACTACAATAATAATTTTCCACTTGTTTTATTTTTTTTTTAATTTTAATTGATTTTTATCACTTTCAATAAATATTTTTGCATCTGAATTATGAACTTAATTGAAATATGGGATTTAAAATAACACAGATTGTCCGCGGACGGATAAAACCTAACGAGAGCTTGAATCTGAGCAAAACAGATGCACACACTAGAAATTTTATTTCTATGCAAATTAGATGAATAAAAATAAATTGCAAAGAAAAGAAAAAAAAATAAATCCACACATAAACTTTATTTATTAATTTTTTTTTTTTTTATTTTTTGTGTACTAAGATACGAACTCGCGTGTGGCTTTGTAACACTCTGAGAGAAGAGTATTTTAGGGGAAGCTTGAAGATCTCGAACCTATGCGACCGTCAACGAGACTGTCTTAACTCTGTCTGAAGTCTTAAGTCTGGCTTAAAGCGCAGCTGAGTTGCGCCTACGGATATTTTAGAGTATCTTTCAGATACACAAAACACAACACAAAGCATAAACTCACGAAAAACGTGTGTTGAGCGGGTTGTATTATATTATTTTTACTTTACTTTTTTGTCGTTGTATTCTTCAATGCTTTTTATGTTTTAAATAAGTTCTGCTTCGTCTTCGGTTTTGGCGGTTGAATTTTAGTATTTTGTATTTTTGCGCGGCCTAGAGGGTCTCTTCTATCTTATTTTGCTTGGTTTTCTTTGTATATTCTCTTTTTTGATTCGATTCAATTCGATTCGATCTACCTAGTATACGAGTACTACAACAGACCTCACGATTATAGTGAGGCTTTATGCACATGTTATTGCAATTTCACTCAAAATTAATTTGAGTGGATATTCAAACTTGAAGCTTTAAACTTGTGATCGGGTTATGTGTTTTTTTTTTTTTTTGGATTTTTGTTTTTATATTTTTGAATCCCTTTTGAAATGTGATTTTGACGGCTCTCTGACAAAATTTTCAGTTGAGCTTACGCCTTTCGTGTGGTTTGGGTTTTTTTTTTAAGTTTAAACATATCAAACGTCGTCGTTTCAACTTTAAAAAGGTTAAGTGAAAGAAAACGTGAAAACCAAAATAAATTTTGGTAATTTAATTTCTTCAAAATGTTTTGAGTTTTTTGCTTATAATCTAGCAAAAGGATTTAAGATTTTAAATCATGTGTTATTTTTGAATGTATAGAGACTTTGTTTAGACTTTATTAAAAAATAATGCAGAACTATACAGAAACAGGTAAATTTTGAATTTGAATGTTTAAATACGTTATTTTTAAAAAATCTTAATGCATTTATTTTTAATTCATTTTGAGAAAATACTAATTTTTATCACTTTGTTGCTTATAAATATTGATGTTTTTTTTTTATAAAGATTATTATATAATATGTGAACAAAAGGTGTGTAGTTTATCACGAAAGACTGGTTATTAATGGTATTATGATATTTGTTTGAATTATTATGCGATAACGCGTTTGTGTCTAAGACAAGGTTCTAATTATGTCATGTCTTCATTTTATCGAAATTTTCATATGGTATATTGTTAAATATACAGTGTTGGCCAAAACAAAAGCAACTTTAATTGTCTCGATTATTAAATAATTAAAAAACAAATTTAGAATTCAATTATTGTATATTTTTGTTTTTAAAAGCAAAATAAATATTTAAAGTTTCTAATTGAAAATAAAATATAGTTGTTTTTGTAATAGTTCATTAAATATATCACAATAAGTACAATTAATTCAATATTAAAACAAAAGCAACTTTTAAAAAATTCATATATTTTTGTTAGTCTTACTAAAATATTGCTAGTATTTTGTAGCAAAGCCCTTGTTTTGAATCACATCTTCGAGTCATGTACTCAATTAAATTGCTTATTATGTTGTTTGGGATACTTTCCCGAGCCAATTTAATTAGATCGAATAGATCGTTTTTATTTTTGCAATCAGTCCTTACAGTTCATCGATCTACAATTTCCCATAGATTATCTACGGGGTTGAGATCTGGGAACTGGACTGACCATTGTAGCACGTCAATCCAGTTTTCTTAAAACCACGTCTTAACCGTATTGGACGTGAGCTTTGGGTCGTTGTCCTGCTGAAATATCCATTTCAGAGGCAACTGATCCTCAACGTGTGGCAGCATTATATTTTGCAAAATGTCACGGTACATAACCATTTTTTGGTTTATCGGTCCCAGTCATCGCCCACACCATTACGTATTTTACAAGTAGCTTTGGTGTGACGTGGATTTAGTGCATCTTTGGCTGGTCTGCGAACACCACGGAACCCATCGGAACCTTTGAAATTGAATTTAGACTCGTCCGAAAACAGCACGTTCCTCCATTTTCTAACCGTCCAGTTGATGAAAGAATCTTTTTTAATTGATTTTATTATAGCAGAATCCTGTCGTTTTTCTTGGTCTGCCACATCGATGAATCGTTTGGAATGACTTTTTGGATTTGTAAAATTGTATTAATCGGCAAATCACTGATTTTGGAATGGAATATTTTTCCGATATTTTAATTTGACTCATTTTACTTTTATATTCTTTTATTTCGTTAGAGTATTTGTTTCCGGCCATTTTACAAAAGTTAGTTAAAAACACTGATTAACTTGCCCGTGAACTGAATAACACCTAATAATGTAGATTCAACTGGACTCGTTTGCCAACTTCTTTAATATGAGCAATGGATTTTGTAGTTAACGGACTAACTTTTCTCTATTAATAAGAAAAAGAGAGATAGCAATAAAAAGTTGCTTTTGTTTTGACTAACAAAAAATTGGATTAACTGTGCTACTTATGTATGTCATATTTAAATGAACCGTTTTGAAAACTATTTTCTCTTGTGGTCTTTTTGGAAGTAAATACATAATGCATTCAATTTTGGAAAAAGATTAACATGATTTGTTTAAGCTTTTAATTTTTGAATGACATAAAGATAGAGGTAGTTTTAGTTGCTAATGTTTTGGATAACACTGTATGTACGAACATATGTATCGAATTATAAGAAGCTTAACTCCAACAGAGTGTTATACTTAAGTCTTGATAAAGTAGACTGACTAAAAATTACCATTTTTCATTACATGATGACCAATTTAGAGTAAATATAGTTCTAACTTATTTTTCTTAATCTGTCAAAATTAAATGACGGCGGTATGAATAAGTTTACACATAAGAAATATCGCAAAAACAAACGTGAAGTTGTTTCTTCAGCAAAAAAAACCTTTGGTTTATAACGAAGTTAAGCAAACTGTATCAAATTTTTAAGTTCTTAGATCTTTAAAGCTCCTCCGCTGCGAATTAAAACAAAATAAAAGAAAGTATAAACAAGTTTTGTTTTTACTTAAAACAAACTAACAAAAATATTGGCGATTCCGATGATATCATCAACTTTATGTTTATCATTTTTTTAACATAACTTTTGTGATCTTTTAGCAGAGTTTAAAACAAAAAAAGCACCGTCAACATATAAATAAATGCATACGTTTTTAAAATTAATTATGTACCTAAAATGTTACTATATAGTAGTTTGTCGTATAAAATTTAAACACGCTAGTTTAAATATTCGGCCTTTCAGTATGGGGTTTCATTTTTAATAGGCTCATGATTGTTGGGCAGCTGTCAACAGGGTTAAAAGCATCAAACCTAAGGAAAACGCATGGCTTGAAAAACTACGGTAAAAAATACTGTTAACGGCTTTGCTAGGCAATTCGCCGCCAATTCAACGCTGCCAGTTAATGTTATGACTCCGCTTGTATTTAAGCGCGTCAGATATTCTATGTGACCAAACTTTTTTTGGCACTTGGACTGTGACAAAAGTGCGTGACTTGATGTTTTGTGCGTAGGACTGTCATGCCTGAGGTTTTGGGTTTAGTCCCTGCCTGGACCATCTGAAGTTTTTTTTCACGGTTACTGCGGCTTTGGAGGACTCGAAAAATGTCTTGAGAGTGATTCTTGTCATGAAAAGTGGTTTCTCAAATTAGTCGTTCGGATTCGGCTTAAAACTGTTGGTCCCCTCCATCCCTGACAACAATACAAAGGAATGGTTGAAAGTTGCAAGTAACTAGTTCTCTAGTTCTCAACGGACTGTTGCGCCACCTTATTTATTTATTTTACTGTGGCAAGAGTCGTAAGAGATCTCAACATATATAAATCCCCTGTTCCGGATGGTACCCCCTCAATTTTTCTGAAGAAGCGTTCTTCAATAATTCGTAAGCTTATTCATCTGTCCTACTCCTCATGTCTCGTTCTGAGTAGATGCAAAACAGGATTTATCCAGCTTATCACCAAAAAAAGTCGAGTCCTCCTCACTCTCTAATTATCGACCGATTACACTTACATCTCTACTTTCCAAGGTCATGGGAACGCTGATTATTTATCAGCTCAAGAAATATCTGGAAGATAGAAAGTTTCTTTATGACCGTAAGTACGGCTTTCGCAGCAATAAGTCCACTGGTGATCTCATAGTTCATCTCACCGAACAGTGAAGCAAATCCTTACATCGTTTTGGAGAAAGTAAGATTATTGCACTTGATATTTCAAAAGCATTTGATAGGGTTCTCCTATCGATAATGCGTGCTTTCGGTTTTCAGGAATCCCTCCTTCATTGGATTAGTAACTACCTTTGGTATCGTTCAATACAAGTAGTATGGATGGGCTCAAGTCTGAAAACCACAAAATAAAAATCTGGTGTGCTCCAAGGCTCTGTTCTGTCTCCAACACTCTTTTTCATTTGTATTAATGATTTCCTTTCAGCAACTTTTTATTCATGAATGGCACTTGCCACCAATGAGACTGAACATCTCCATATTCTCGGTATGTGTATCACCAACCACCTTTTGAGGAAAGATCACATACGCGATGTCGCCAAAAATGCCTTAACATGTCTCGGTTTCTTAAGGAAATGCAAGAAGTTATTATCCCCATTTTGATCTGGCTGTTATCCACTGTTATATATTGTTTTTCATTACAATAAAATAAAAATCCATTGATTTCTTTTGAAAAATGCACATTTTTCTTAATATCAAAATGAAACATCTTATTGGAATACCTTATACCTACATAGAGACACTGCATCATTTTGTCACTCTTTCATATAAAAACTGTTGAGAGTTTTTCTTTGATCTGATGTAATAAGTGTAATTTCAGTCTCACACTTCAATATGTAATTTCACTTATTTGACATAATTCCACACTTAAAACATTAAGTCATAAAAATACCGATGTAAAGAAATTCAAACCAAAAATTAAGTATACGCCATACGCTTTTCACCTTGGCCCAGTCAGTCAAAAAAAGGTCATTATAACTAAAAGAAATTATGATTCCTAATCAAAAATCATTAAAAAATGATCCCTGTCCCTCATGTTTCACAAAAACACAAAACAACCATATTTGTACAACTTTTAGTGGTAACCACAACAAAATTAGTGGTAATGTAATTAAATATAGATCTCACATAATAATAATGCCCCTCGCATTCATATAATTTGTTTATATCAACAACAACAAACCAAAATATATAAAACCAAAAAAGTCAAAGTCAAAAATTCACACAAAATTATTTCAAATTACACTCCAAATGATCTTTGGTCTGAATTGAATTCAAAAAAAATCAACGAGATTTCTCACACAGCTTTTTAAGTTTCAATTCTTAATCTAGTCGGACACGAAACGCGTGAAAATCTGTTCAATTTAAATACAATTATCGTTTTGAAGACAACATTCGAGGTCATCCCACAGACTTAAAACAAAAATCAAGAAAGCAAAAGACTTACCGATTGCATAAAACAAAGCTTAGAAGAAAAAGACTTTACACTTTACTGCCTATATACGAGTATATGATTGTCATTGAGTGTGTAGTGTATATCTTGATGGTTACTTTTGTCAGTCGTTTTGATGGGATACTATTCTAACCTATGACCTTTAGCTGCTCAGTATTTGCTTAAGAACATACAATACTCGAAAGCATTTGAATCAATTTTAAATTCGTGTGAATACTTCACAGTTTCTTCGCATTGTGATTTTAACACATTTACATTCAATTGAATTACTTAAATGGTTTTTGTTTTAAATTATCCATTTTGAAATAAAATCTTTATTTCCTACAAAACAGTCTTCTAAGGTTAATTTTTAAATTTATTTTAGTTTTACATTGAAAAGTTACAAATGTGACCATAATCAGTTTAGGTTTAGTATTTTAGTGAATATTATATTTTATATCTAACTTAAAACTAAGTATTGAATATTATTGAACAATATAAAGTAATTTCAGAGTGAAAAAGTCAAAGTTTAAAACAACAAAATTGTGAGATGTTAACTGAAAAGAAATCCAAAACGAGGTTAACATGATGAGTTATTTACTTTGTCAAAGAAAACCGTATGAAAGGTGTAATTTTGAAAGTAATAAAAGTTTATCTGATCACCAATGTGTATTTACAAAACAAACATCTTCTCTAATTAGTTTCGGGGCTATCATCTGAAAACCAACTCACAATTGCTAGTTTATCTTTTTGTTTAATTTTTATTTTTGAAATTACACATCTTTGCATGAAGAGAAAAGAGGTGATGTTTACTTGAGTAAACGTTTTTGAGATGGATGAGATTTTGGGTATGTAGGTCAACAGGCTATCATCAAATTAAAACATATAAGGTGATTCTTTTCGGAAGTATAAATTTGTTTATGGTTAAGGAGAGGAAATGTTTGCGTTACATGAATTTTAATGAATAATGAAATTAAGGTATAGACAATAAAATCAGTATCATACATATGAAGTCATTTGAAAGCTGAAACATATTTAAGTTAATGCTATCAATATTTTACCTATTAAAATCGTTGACTAGACGAAACAATTTCAATATTGTTTTATATAAACGTTAGTTTAATAATGTATGTAAATAATATTAAATATGTATGTATATACATTCTTTGGAAGAAACAAATTGATTTTCCATGCCTATAATTATTAAATAGGAAAATTAATCAATTTCTGGCTTACTTGAAATTATGAAATAATCCCAAAAATACTATTTTATTCAAAAAAAAAGTAACATTTTAAAAACATAAATTGATTGAAATCAGCTTGGGATACATTCATTTCAAATAGGTTGAACGATTTTTGCGGTGTTCCTTTTTATATAAAGACCAAAGTATTAAACACTCCAAATGAATTACCAAAATTAAATTACTACAAGTTGCAACGGTCTTCGTGATAACTTGATGTTAAGAAGAACAATAAAAATGTATCATCGTGAATATTCCGTAATTTTATTGTAACTCGAAAACAAGGACTGCGATTAAAAACTCAAGATGTACACATCGACGTTTACGTACAAAAAACTGCAATTTTTAAATAATTGTACCACAAGCCCCTAATTATAGAGTTTAATGCTATAAGTTTAATGGATCAAGGTCCATGCAACAACTTGTATATTTGTTTCAAAGCAAGCTCTACTATAGAACTTAATTGTGAGTGGGAGCGATGGGGATAAATTTGTAAGGTTTGTGTTTAACAGTGATATAAATAAAGAATGCATACATAAAACAATTCCACTAGCATTAAAAACCTTTAAATGCGAAAATAATAAATATTTTTAATTTTAGTTTCAAAATATTTTTGGTATGCAGTTATTTGAAACTTACGAAATATGCGTTTTAAATTTCAATTTCGTAAAAAAATGATGACCCGTTTTTGAGATATCGAATTTCTAAAAAGATATTTAATATTTAAAAAAAAAAACAAAAATAACAACAATGACATTTTTCATCATCAAATACTATTGAGACAGTATAAGAGCTTGTGCAGAATATTATTGAAATCGGTCCATTAGTTCCTGAGAAAACTTAAAAACAAAATAACGATTCTATGGGGGTACCCTTCTGGACCAATACAAAAATATTTTTTTTTATATTGAAAGAATCTAATCTAAAAAAAAAACATTTTAACGAAAATTTAAAAAAATCTATAGGTTTGTTTTTAAGAAAATTCAAATTTTCGATTTTTGACCAACAAATCTACACTGAGTTACAAAAAAAGTGGCGCATTCATACTTTAATATATACAGCCTTATTTTTGCAGAGGTATTAGGTGCCTCAAAGCCTTCGAGATCGTCACCAAAAAGCGGTTGAAGTGTCTCACAGGCTTTAATCGGTGAGAGGGATCACTTTAAATGCTTAAAGGGTGAGCGGCGTTTAATTATGAGGAGGTCTGGTTGTATACCAAGACTCACGATACAGCACGAGTGAATGGAATATGCTCTTCACTGATAAGTCCAGGTTTTGTCTAAGCTCACCAGACGGACGTAAAAGAGTATGGAGAAGATCAGGTGGGAGATACAATTCGACAACAGTTGCCCAGCGGGAAAATTTCTGGGGAGGTTATGTCATTGTGTGGCCAGGAGTTTCCGGGCACGGAATAATTGGGCTGTGCATAGTGGAATGATCGTTGAACTCCAATAATTACACCACCAACATTCTGGAAGAATATGAGGTTCCTTTCGCATCATTTATTGGCAAACATTTCTTTCTGATTTAAGACAATGCGAATCTTTTTTACATATTTGAAATTATTGCGAAATTTTAAAGTGCGCCACTTTTTTTGTAACTCAGTGTATATGGGGACTACTGTTATTTTTAAAACTGTTTTTAAAACTCTGTTAGTTCTAGTACTTAAAACTCGGTTTATTTCGTTCGTTCTCAAACTTTTATTACACTCTCAAATTTGAGGGTCTAGAATATTAGAACTCGGTTTAGCAATGTTTTTTGATTCTTTAAACGAATAACCAGGTGTTATTAAATTTGAAGTCAACGATTTTTTTTAATGTGCAATAATAATAAATTGTTAGAAAATACAGTTATGAACACCGACAAGTCCAGCTCACAACAACTTTCAGACTAAAAAAATACACATAATATGTGTATTTATAAAAATAATGTATGTAGGTTATAATGTTAAGCTTCTGACTACAGAAGAGAACCTAAAAAAAAGCTAAACAATTTGTCAAAAACACATTTTGTTTGTTTAAAGAAATCAATTCGTATGTGTGGAAATTATGTCTTTTTAAGAAACCATAATGTTCATATTCATTTAGTTATACTTTGTGTTGAAAAACGATTTATGCACAGTTTTCAATGAAAATTATTGCAGAGTAAAATCCGTGTCCCTCTCATTAATGCCTTTCCAACAACGGACTCAACCTTCTCTTCTTTGAACGTTCCAATTTCAATTTTTGTAACCTTATGTAATGTAAATCAATAATGTCATAGGTCTAGTCACAGCGAACACTTCCAAAATTGTATTAGAAACATACGAGTATAAACAAAACATTTTAATAGCAAACAATAAAAAATAATATTGAAAATATAAAAGAAAACTTCTATACGACATTGGTTCATAGAAAAATAAAAATGAAAATTAATTTAAATCGACCATTTATTTAAATAACTGAAATCAATGACAAAATTGCTTACCGCTAAATCAAAAACATTCAATATTATTAAATTACAATAAAATATGAGAAATGTGTGTCAAAAATTCCTACCGGGAAAGTAGAGTAGTAGAGTAGTAGTAGTAGATTGTTTTATCAAACTGAGTTCTAAGGAAATTATAGAAAGCGAAAAAATGCTCGAGTTCTAAATATTTTTAAAACCAAATATTAATTTGTTATTTTTCTTAGATAAACAATATACAAAGTTGTTAATTTAGCTTTCTAAGAGTAACTATGTACAAACATTATACATTATTATTTCAAACTTTATAAATGTAAAAAAAAATGCCCATTTTCAAATAAAACTAGTAACAATGCCGCATATTACTATCCGGAAGTACAATTACTATCAGAGTTATTTACTCCTATATAAAATGTAAGCTTTCAAAATCGTGTAAGCATATCCTTATGCTCATGCTTTGCAGTAAATTTATCATCGCACATCTTAAATGATTTTTCACTTTCAAATTCGCAAAAACTATACAAAGCATTTCAAGTTACTCTTTGGATGTAATAACTTGTTTAACTGTCGCCTAATAATTACAATTTATAAAGTTGTGAAGCTTATAAAAGAAACACTTAAAAAAACACTTGGAGTCTTTCAGTTTTAAATTAAAATAATTACATTGTTTCTTCTAAATTTATTTCTATAGTATTTTCTCAATAAACTAAAAATAATAACATGTATTCAATAAATAAATAAAAAACCTAAAGACCAAACAAAAAGAGTCAAATGAAAAATGAATCCCGCCTTAGGTGAATGTGATGGGGAAAGTTTTGCATGGAAGAAGTAGAGTTTTCAAGTTCAATTCATTTTTAATAAACTATGCGTGCGTCTTTTATGTTTAAGCCACACAAAGTCCATAATCTTATCCAAACTATTCCATACTTTTTGTAATATAAAAGTTGCATTCACATAAAGTCCAGGTGAGCTCAGCATGTTTGACAAAAAAGAAAAACTGTTTGGGGGGTAAGTAGTTTGTCCACTGAACTCGATCGTGACCAAGTGCCTTAACTTATCATAAGAAAATGATTGCAGCCTTGTGGTGATTTTGTTTATAATTTTATATTTATATATAGCATCATTATTATTATTTTCGATTAAATTAACTTACAAATTCAATGGCAAAATAGAATTCTTACTACAGGAAGGTATACAATTATTTTAAAATTAAAAACGAAACAAAAGTAATTTTGTCGGACCCAAATAAATTGATAATGATCTCCGGCTTTTTGTGTTACTTTCAACTGAAAGTAAAAGCTTGTTTCATTGAGATCATTGATTTTACAAGACTCTTCTTAAAAAAGTGTGTTTAGCCTAAGGTGATGATTTCAGAGCTTATGGTGAAGACTGGAAACGTATAATACATATATAATCGGATAAGAAAGGAGATAATGAGGAATAATGCCAATTTTTTGAATTCGATTTATTTAGAGGGAATAGTTGGTACAATTTATTAATGTAGGTAAAAGGTATACATGATGGTGTATAGCATATTAGATAGATTTGTTTGTTGAATTTCAACATAATTAAATTTAGATTAAAAATGTGTTTTTTTTGTTTTGATCTTGTGGAAAATGATTATTGTAGGAAGTGCTAAAAACCTTTATAATCTATATATTGTTATCTGAAAAAGAACACATTCAAAAGTTAACCCAAATTGCATGAGGGTAAAAACAAAACAGTACGTATTGAAAAAAATTTATCATTAGCGTTTTAATTTTAGTTTGGTTATGAATAACGATTGGTCCATATGAATTTCAAGAATATAAATGTCCTAAGATTTGCAAAAGGTTCACTCAAAACAGTATTTTTTTTAGAATTTGTCCTCTAGCATCAGCTCCAATATACGAGTAAGCTGACTGACAATGATAGTGATAAAAGACTCCCGGAAATTGCATCAAAAGAAAATACGCAAAAAAAGGCCAGAAAATTCTTCATATTAAATTCTAGGAAAAAAAGATCAATTTTTTTGGCAAACTTTCTTATTTTTTGGCTTTTTGTACCTTTATTTTTACAGAGTTCTTCGCATTTATAGAAATTGCAACAAGAACAAAATATATTATTTTTATTAAAAACTACGTTTCAACACAATTTCTAACATTTATGCATGAAATGCACTCAAAACCTCTCTAAACTATTGTACGAGTATTTAAGCTCATACCTTGCTGGACAATTGTGTTCTTAAAAATGTATGTTAAGTGATTTCAAGTCTCGATCCGCCCTTGAAACGGCCTATGTGAGCAGTTATAGTCCCGCAACTTATCTAACCGATTATATCTATAAATCTTTCGAAAAACTTTCAATCCAAGAGAATATTATAATTCTGAACAAAGTTTGAATTGTCAAAAAAAAAAAATTGGTTTCACTTTTTGTACAATTTGGTCAGACTATTTTTAAAGCATTGAACACAACTTATGTAAAGCGTGTAAGATGACGGTTAATGTATGCATGAACAAAATTTCAAAACAACTTAAATTTAGGTTGAACTGTTTTCTCTTTCAAAGGTAAATAATTACCAAATAGTAAAATATTTTACTTGTTCATTAAAATCGACTAATAAATGGTCACCTTTGTTAATTATTAGTTCAATATTTCATATAGCATTGTTGAAAATATTAGTATGTAACATAATAGTAGGATTCCGAAGAAGCAATCAGTTAGCTGAACGCTTGCACATTTATAACAAAAAAAAGCCCCTCGACTACATTCATTTATTACGAAATTGACAAGAAATTTATTAAAAACAAGTGACACAATAAACGAGTGGAGTCTGGTATAAGCCAATTCCTATGCAATCTTTATAATTTTCTTATTGCCATAAAACACTGGGGGAAATTAAGACCGCTTTGGTTTGTGGAAATTTTAAAATTAACTGAAACTCTTCAAAAATTTTGAATGTTTAAAAATTATTTTAAAATCTAAAAGAAATAAAAATCATCTAAGTAGACAAAACATTAAGCATCAGATTTAGATTGCTAATTGTATAGGGTTTTCCAATAATAGGATTAATTTTATACTTAATTCTCAATGCTGAAAAATCAATTTGAAAAATGTTTTTTTGGAAAATTAAAAATCATTTAGGAGTACTACACTGAATGACAAGGTTTTCTTACTATTAAAAAAGTTTGGACATTTCTCATAGGTTTTGATGGTCTTAATTCAAATATGACTTCAAAAATAATGAATTACGTTATTTTATAAAGTAGTTTTTTTTTCAATAAAATCCGTGATGGTTTTCCAAATCTATAATCCTTTTCTTCAATATTTAATTGAATTATTTCATATATGTAATATTCGAAAAAACTCCAAAAGTTGTTAGATTTCACCTATCTTACAAAAATCTAAAAGAAACGCTAAACTATTTTTGCTTAAATGGTTTTCAACAGAAAACCGCATTCTTGTAACGAATCTATTGTCTAAACAATTCTATTATATCATGTTTTTGAAATATATTAAAAAATATAAAAAATAACTAGCTGACCCGACAAACGTTGTGTTGTCATATAAATAATTTCTAGAGAATATTTTGCTAGCATTAAATAACTTATTGTAAGTGTGTAAGGATGTGGCATATAAGTGGGAGAGGTATAGAGCACTGTAAAAGGTGATAAAATATTAAAATAAAAAATCACTTAACAAATTTTTTTAATTTATTAAAATTAATTCTTTAAAATTATATACATATCGCTAATTATGACTGTACTACAAAAGAACAATATCAAATCCTTAAGGCAACAGAGTGAACAATATTTTGTGTGATCTCATCTTTCGCCAATACAGACAAACTGGATGGTTTGCCCACTTGAGAGCACGCCATGTATAATTGTCCGTGTGAAAAACATGAAGTGCTCAATTGTAAGCAGCAGACGATCATCTTTTGGCCTAGAGACTTATTGATAGTTATTGCAAATGCCAATCTTATTGGAAATTGAAGGCGTTTGAATTGAATTGGCACATCTGTGGGCATAATAGGGATTCGCGGTAATAATATATTTTCACCTCGGAATTTGCCATTTAGAATTATGGCTTGGATAACATTTTTAATTACTAATCTCGTGCCGTTGCACAACCGTGGTGGGTTGAAATGACGAAAAAAAATTACTGGAGATCCAACCTTCAGTTGTAAATTTTGCGGCGGCATGCCTGGTAAATCAAATGAGTTTAAAAACTTAGCTAGATAATTAACAGCTTCGGTAGCATCACAAACTGTATCAATAGATTTGTATGACCCCAAGTCTACTGGTAACAAATGTTGTACCTTGAGATTTAATTCGTTGATATCCAAATTTTTTGCTGATAAAATTGTTCTTTCTGACGGCCACTCATGATTTGTATATTGTCTATGTACATCAGGAAATATCTGGTCAATGAGAGCATATTTTGAATCAATAACCGTGCAGAAATCGACCGGTAATTTTATGCATCCAGTTTCATCTGCAGTAACTTTTCCGTCGCCTATATCTATCAACAGTTGTTTTTAGAATGTTTCAGCGAAGATTTTATGAGTTGCGAAGATTTTAAGCACGCGTTGATCTCATCAGCGTACGTTGAACGCGGAATAACGGGAAGTGTTTGTCTCAAATCACCTGAAAGCAGTAACCGCGTGCCGCCAAATAGGCTGTCGTTGTTTTGTATATCTTTCAATGTCCTGTTCAACGCCTCAAGCGAATGTTTGTGTGCCATAGTGCATTCATCCCAGATGATAATTTTACACTGTTTCAGCACTGTTGCCATGGATGATTGTTTTTTTATATTGCACACCGCGTCTGGGTTATTTTGAATATTTAGTGGCAGTTTAAATACTGAATGAGCTGTTCTGCCTCCATCCAATAAAGTTGCCGCAATGCCAGAAGATACTACAGCCAATGCGATACCATTATTTGATCGTATTTTAGCAAGAATTTGCGAAATAAGGAATGTTTTGCCAGTTCCACCTGGTGCATACAAAAAAAAAGAATCCACCTTGTCCTGCGAGCATGATGTGGTCAAAAATGGTTCTTTGTTCTTCATTCATTAGTGGGACATTGCGAGCAACTATCGCTGCCATTTCTACAATATTGTATTGTAGTTCACGATTCAATTTAGTGTCTATTAAATCAGATGCATTTCGATTTGGTGAATGCAAATGACTGAGTGGTAAGTTGGCAATGAAAACGCAAAGATCCTCAATAGCAATCAATGCTTCATTGTACATAGCGTCACTGAATACTATCGTAAGATCGTTGCACCGTATACGATGTTGATGCAATTAAACCATAGCACTTAGGAATATAAAAAATAGATAAAAACCTATTCTCAGATCTACCGAATGTATATGCAAAATTTCATTGAAATTGGTTAAGCCGTTTCGGAGGAGTATGGCAACTAACACTGTGACAGGAATATTTTATATATTAGATGTTAAGAAAGGGTATTTTTAAAACTAGTTAAAATTAAATTTTTGTTTCGAAATCAGCACTACAATTTAAATCCAAGACATGTTTTCCAAAACTATGAAAGTATTAAATTTAAGGCTTTCTCAAAAAAGAGTCAAATAATAAGACTCATGACTAATGAGTATTTTCAAAATCTAAGTTAGATACTAAAATGATTTAAATTGTATCTAGAAAACAAATATTTGAATTTTTGCAAAATCATCATACAATTTATTGTTAAGAGATATTTTGAATTTTAACTAAGCCCTGAAAAACCCTGTTTTAGATTTTTTTTAGCAGTTTTAAAGCAACATATTCTCACTCTATTGATACCCAAAGTACACTTATACCGGCTTAAAAAAAACCCTTCCGTATTTTATTGTTATAGATTCAAACTCAATATTTATGTAAATCTTTAAAGTCGAACAAAGTATACATATGTCGCTTTGTTTTTGAAAAAGATTAATATAATTTGTTGAAAATGCGATTAACTCAAGCTATATTTAATATTGTTTATAAAAATATCGCAGCTGTTTATTTATCAGCAAACTCATAAAACAAACTTAAAAACTTCTGGCAACACTTGAGGAGCTTATAGTTTTCTATTTTAACACCTTAAAGTATACTTGAATATTGAACTTACTTATAATTGCAATATTTATTTTGTTTTTCTATTCTAATTTTAATTGTATAAAAGTTTTAAAATACACTCAGCTAAATAAAACAAAAATTGTTTCTTTATTTCTCTGTATTCAAATATAAACTAAAAGCTTTTCTTGTTGTGTGCAAATAATTGTGGAAAACAACAAATAAACAAATGAAAAATAACTTATTATTCTTGCGCACGCTCTTTGGAAGTGGCAGTCGTTTTTTTAGTGGTGGGTTTGTATTTTTGGATGATTCTGCTTCGCCAACGAAACGAAAAGTTCATTCTTTCACCTTTCAATTCAAGCCTTCGATAGCCATAGCCTTAGCGTTAGCTGAACTGAAAGTAAACAAAAGTAAAAACGTCATCGTTATGTTATTTTCTCTGCCTATTACCTCTGCTAAGGTAATTTCCCTTTCATTCATTTACATTGTTTTGCCTTTGAGGCTTTGAAATTATAAAGGGGAGACTTCGGGGGAATAAGGGTGCTCTTTCTTGCCTTTTCGTCTTGATTTTCTTTTTTTAATAATTAGGTAGGCACTAAGAAACATTTTGTGTTTCCTGGGTTACAGCAAAGTGCGTGAATACCGAAAAGCTTTCCCCTTGTTTAGTTTAACCGCGCTTTTCAAGCATCAAGCTAATATAATGTACCTTTGCCGTAGGTTGTCAAATTAAGTAAAGCAACTATATCTGACAACTCTAAAGGTTTTAGCGCAATTGAGACTTTTGTGTTCTGTTGTCATCATTCGGATCCGGCATTTCCATTAAAATCAGAATTATTATACTCGTGTGCGAAAATCCAAATCAAAACAAAGGAAACAAACAAACGCTTTTCGGTTGGGGAAAATTTCGGAAAATCAGGGATATTCACAATGGCGCGGGCGTTGCTTTTGACAGAACACCGAGGCCGACGACAGAAGTGTCAAGTAGATTGCATTTACATAGCTATCACATTGACTGATTCCGGGTCATTGTAATAAGACGCAAGTCAGTGTTTGAGGAAAACTCAAAATATCAAAGTGTTTTCTTATTATTGTCTTATCTTAACTTAATATTCTATTTAAAAAAGAAAAATTCATGGGGGTTCTAAGAATTCTTATTGACAAGAAAACATCTATGGAGTTTTGTGCATTTATTTATACTTAATTTGTTGTTAAGTTTATGTTTTCGTTCAATTTGTTTGTAGTTCTTTTTGTTTTTGTGAATATTATTTTATATTATTAAGAGAGAGAGTCTTTTTGTGTGAAAATGTCAGAAAGTGAAGACACAAGTGAAATTATTTCGCCACTTAAGAATCGAGAGCAGTTGACTGAACTGGAGGAGGAATACAACGAAGTCAAAAACTATGAGGA
Organism: Eupeodes luniger; assembly: GCA_951509635.1. Lineage (NCBI taxonomy): Eukaryota > Metazoa > Arthropoda > Insecta > Diptera > Syrphidae > Eupeodes > Eupeodes luniger. The sequence continues at coordinate 47,052,395 of OX608075.1, forward strand.
CGCTAAGGGAATTGGTAAATAATAGTATACCTATGTACATAAACAAGTGAAAATACAATTTGTTTTAAGTAAGTGTGGGAGAAAGTTGTTACCTGTCAGATAGAAGACATAGGGAAGTAAACAAAGGACATCTGAAGGGTATTGATGTCGTTATGATGGAGGATGTTTATTTTGAAGGTTCCATAATTTTCTAGAGCATGGGTTAAAGGTGTGTTTGGATTTGGGAGAATTTGTATTGTTTACTGTTTACATTCTTCTTGACTTAAGTCTTAATAAACTCATATTGCAGAATAAATTGTTTTCATTTCATTTAGAACTTATCACACCGTGTTGCGAAGTATAACATCTTATTTGTAAGTAATTTATCGGAAAACGTAAACAGGTTTAGGTTACTTGTTAAAAATATTTAAAAATATTATGAAATTATTTAGTAAATTTAAATAAACTGAGAAAATTAATATTGGTTATCGAAAAGTTGACATACAATCTTGACATGCTTTGCTTTATTTGTGAGGCTATGGTTTGACCCAATCCCTATAATGTGAAAAACAAACAGAATTTAATTCACAACATGCTACTTTCTTCCTTTTGGATATATGTATCTCTGCTCGTCAAGAGATTAAAGTCACTTAGAACACTAATACAAAGCCTTTTGACTTATTCAAAAAAATTGTTTCTATTTCTGTAGTTTTTGTCAGGAAACAAACCAAAACTACAAACATTTAAAACAATAAATATTTTTCAATTTCCACTTTCGGAAAATGTAAGGGGTTATCCATTTTGCGGTTTCAAAAGTAAACGTAAATAAGACACATACAAAATATTTGTTTTACATGCAAAATATTTGTTTTCATGATATTTTTTTTATTATAAAGTTTGAACGTTGACATTATGTGAGAAAGACTGCATCATTTAAATGACCACCACGCGAATTGTTGCAAGCATCGATCACTTTTTGACACATATTGGGCAGTATCTCAGCCATAACTTGACGAATGATGGTTTTTAAGGGCTCAAAAGTCGAAGGTTTATCTGCATACACACGGTCTTTCGGGTAGCCGTACAAAAAAAAAGTCCAGCGGTGTCAAATCGAATGGTCTTGGTTGCCAGTTTATATCGCCACGACGAGAAATTTCTCTTGCAGTAAAGCCATATTCGTTCGAGTTGTGTGGCACATATTCTCCAAGTCGTATTCTTTAATAGCAGGCAAAAAAAGTCGGTTATCATATTACCATAACGCTCCATCGTCGTTTTCGAAGAAGTAATGTCCAATCACACCTCCGGACCAAAGAGCGCACCAAACAGTGACTGTTTGTGGATATAATGGCCTCTCTTCAATTACTTGAGGATTCTCAGAACCCCAAATACGACAATTTTGTGTATTAACATTCTCACCGAGTGAGAAATGTGCTTCGTCGCTGAAGAAAATTTTGTTCGAAAAATCGCCGTCCACCGTCGTCTGTTGTTGAAGTACCCATTCAACGTATCTACGACGTGTTGTTGTGTGAGCTGGATGTAGGTGTAGATCCAAATACAAAATACGCCATAATGTGCCGTAAGACAGTCCTAATTCCTGAGAACGACGAGGAATCGACACATTCAGGTCTTCGGCAACACTTTCACTTACAGCAGCGATATTTTCAGTGGTACGAGCGAAACGATGATGCACAGGCCTTACAATATCTGTAACCAATCCAGTCTCTTCCAATTTGTTCACAATTTTTCCAATTGCTTGCGTAGTTGGACAATTATATAAACCATAATCTCCTCTTAAAGCACGATATGTGGCTGTGGCAGAATCACCATTTTTGTAGTAGGTTTTAACAATTTGTATGCGTTGTGCGATAGTTAAGCGATCCATTTCCGGAAATGTCAGACCTTCAACTGAAAACTAAAATTGGTTTATTAACTTATTTCGACAGATGTCGAATTCCAGCCTTATACTTTTGAAACCGCAAAATGGATAACCCGTTATAAATCTTCATTGTTATTGTTAGTATTTGGGTTTAATTGCAATAATGTTTTTCCCTAAAGGGATTGTGGAAGAACTCCTTCCCCATTTTAGGAAATGCTTGCATTAGAAACCACTATCCTTCTACTCTTTGAGAATGTCCGCCAATAGTAGCATGGAAATGCCGTTTTTGCTTATATAGTGGATCTTACGAAGAATAATCAAAGCTGCAGATTAAGAATAAAAATACTGCACTACACCAGGTTTTGAAATTTGAATGTCTCATTTGACTGAGCTATGTTCATCACCAAATTTCTATAAAGATATATTTTATACTCAAATAATTTTGTTTTAATTTTATTTTTAATTCCAGACCTTGGAGTCGGTAACTTTGTTAAAACCGTGACACCATGTCCACTACGAGCACCTCTCGTCGTTACAATCGTTGGACTACCATGTCGCGGCAAATCATTTGCTGCCCACAAAATTGCTCGCCATCTTAGCTGGAAAGGTGAAATGGCTAAAGGTAAGTTCATGTAAATACAAAAAAAATATTCTTCAAAAAAGAATGTAATAAAATTAAATATCCAAGGGGACACCCGGGTTTGAACCGGGGACCTCTCGATCTGCAGTCGAATGCTTTTTTTTTTTTTTTTTTTGTAAATTCATTTTTATTAATTCATTCTTAAGACTATCTTAAAGCTAGACAAAAATTCATAAAACTAGCCTAAATTAACCATAACTTACAACTAACTTACTGGTCCCATACGGACACTCTAAGTTAAACAATAATACTTAATGCTAATGCCTTTCGGCCCTAAGATCTATTTAACTTTAATTCATTTTATTTATTTTTGTATTCATTAGAAAATTTCAAAAAAACTAATGTCAATATCCTTTTTTATTTTTACTTAAAAACTACTTAAAATAAGGTCCTTAATATAAAACTTAAAGCTAACTAAAACTACCTATTCTACCTATAAACTACTTAAAACTAGAACAACCACAGCAGCAAATCTAACTATCTAACGTTTTTTGTTTATCATATTTTGTTGTCTTTTTTTTTTTTTTTTTTTTAATGTTTTTATTATTTCTTTTTTTGTTTTTTTTTTTTTTGTATTTTTTTTGTTTTTTTTTTTTCTGTATTTTTTGTGTATATTTTTTTTTTGTATTTTTTTTTTTGTGCCACCATGCCTATTCTACTTAAAACTAAACCCTAAAACTATAAAACAAGTATGTAAGCCGGCCAAGGCTTAAAACCCCATCCCGACTACCCACTATCAAGTGCCGATTGAAGCCACCAAAACTGGTTCTCCTGCTTCACCCTATCAGTTCGGTCCCGTTCGGACACAGCCCTACTGAACCGAAGGAGCTCTGCTCCGCCTTGTGCCATGACGTCCCGATTGTACAGGAGTCGCCTATCCACGGTTCGTCGTCTGACGTGGTAGATTAACGGAACTGCCAATCTATCCTGTATCAGACCGCATCTATCTAAAAAGAGGAATGCCTCTGGTGGAATGAAGCCGCTCAAGCGTGCACTTTCAAAATACTCGTCGTTCGGATAGAACGCCCCGAAAATTAAATTGTTGGTCGAAGACATAGCCCTTGCAATGTGACCTCGAACGAGTTTTATCACGAAATTGTCAATTCTGTTGATTCGAGCCCCGTTGTATAGGACCTCGTTGGAATAATAATGCACGTAACAAGATTCTGCTGTTCGATATAAGCCGGTACAGCGTCGTAAACACTGCCGCTCGAACACCCGAAACTTCTCCATCTGGGAAGGGGCAACGTTGAACCACACAGGACAACCATAAACGATCATTGGCCGTATGAGGGCCATGTAGCAAATTACCTTCACTCTGGGGTCAAGCCGACTGCTAAAAAACAGCCGTTTCGTCAGAGCGAAGGCTCCTCTAGCCCTGGTCAGAGCAGCATTTATATGTCTGTCGAAATATAAATACTGATCTAACCAGATACCGAGGTACTTCACTACACTTTTGCTCGCTAATGGCTTCCCGTGAAGATCAACGATAACCATCTTGCGCCAATTCTTGCGCGTATCCCTCGTGGCCCTAGCCAACGGAGTCCGGAACAGAATTGTCTCCGACTTTTGGACATTTATTTTCAGTTTCCAGTCGTCGCAATATCGCTGAATCTTGTCGAAATCACGCTGCAAGAGAATTCTAATAACCTCAACCTTTCGGGCCGTTCTGTACGCAATAAGATCGTCGGCGTACGCAATTGCCTTTGTAAGACTACCTATTAGATCGCTGGTGTAAATGCTGAAGAGAATCGGCGAATTCACCGCTCCCTGTTGAAGACCATTTTTAATTAAGAATGTGGTGGTAGAAGTTACATTGCCACTTTTGACAACAAACTTTCTACCGTTAAGCATATCATAAAGTATATACAACAATGGCTTGCTTATGCCAAGCCTGCTCAGTTTTAGGTAAAGACCCTCTAACCATACGGTGTCAAAGGCCTTTTCCAAATCAACCAGAACAGCACCTGTGCATTGTTGTTTTGTTTTATTCCATTGGATATCAGAAACGAGTTTAGACGCAGCATGAATTGTGTCATGACCCGCCTTGAACCCGAACTGTTTATCCGGAATTATTTTGTTGTCCGCAGCCCACTTAGTCAGAGCCCTATTGATTATTTTTTCGAAAACTTTGCTGATGCTCGGAAGAAGACTTATCGACCGAAGATTTGACGGGTTGGAGTTGTCCTTTCCCTTTTTCGGGAGAGGATGAACCACAGCGGTCTTCCAATGCGCTGGATAATATGCATTATTCAGTGCATTATTGAAGAGTGTGGTGTAAATGTCAATTGCCTCCATCGGTAAATGTCTTAGTACAACGTTGGATATACCATCGACACCTGCTGACTTTTTATTTTTTATTGAGTTGAAGATGAGCTGAAGCTCAACCTTCGTCACTAACAAGGGACTTGGTCCCGTTTGCTCGGCGATTATGGCATTTGCCAAGGAATCGTCATTGAACCGCACGAAACCGCGGTTCTCAGATCGCCATTGTGTTATATCATTTCGAAGGTAAAAGTGATTAAGTAGGGCTCTGTTTTCCAGGTCGTGGTTGGGGCGAATGCTAACATTCACCTTGTACACTTGCTGGAAAGCAGCTCCCACCGCCTCCACTTTTTCCTTCGGATCTTCAATTATATAAAAGTCATCGTCAAAGATGGCTTCTTCTGGATCTATTTGCGCTGTCATGAGTACGTCTCTGTTCTCTTCAGTTCTTTGGAGTTTCAGACACGGAAGGTCATTGTCGTTCTTTTTCCTGAATATCTTGTTGATTTTAGGGAACATACTAGGGTCACTGGAATTAACTGACCGGATCTTGCGGTCCCAGTATTTGTTAATTGATAGCCTGTAGTTCTCCTTAATCAACAGATTGACATTTTTTATTGACGACTTCAGTGTCCTAACCTCCAAGTCGTGTGGGTCTGTGAGTCGTCTGTACAAGTTTTTGAGTCTTGTCAGTAAGCCACTCTTGTGCCTACGTAGTGCGTCAATAGTCGCGTTTCTGTAAGCGTCCATTTGGTCCCGTTCTTTGTACTTTGGTATTGTCCGTTCCATTGTTCGTTTTATTGTTTCGTCCATTTGTTGTAAATGTTGGTCAATTTCTGTATTTGTCAGGTTTCTGTTGTTTGGTGGGGCTATGTCACTCGAGCGAAGTTCTCTCGCTAGGGCGTTGGTGAAACGAGGCCAGCGCATCTTACTGTAATTGTAAGAATGCGTTGCAACGTATTCCTCCAACTCCACGCGTTCGTTCGGAATCTGCATTACAGCAGCCAGTCCGCAGTGATCACTGTCGTACTCGACTGTCTGTAAGCAGTTTCGAGGGTGATTACCCACTTTGTCTGTAACTGTCAGTCTTGTGTCGTACAGCAAAAGATCCAGAAAGGAGCCGGTTCTTGGATACGATGGCTTTTCAGTAGCCAGCAGGTCGACGCCATATTCAACGCTGTAAAGATTCATCAAATTAAAAAGATGGTTACCTCTGGGATTACTATGTTGATTTCCCCAATCTTCATGTTTTGCGTTCAAATCACCGGCCAAGATGAAATAGTTTTCTTCCAAGCTCAGTTTCAGTTCCCTAAAAAGAATCTCGAGTTCTGAAGCAAAGTAAGTAACCTGCGGAGCTCCAGCCGCATAAGCCGCAATCATATACATCCGCTTCCCTTGAGTGAGAGAGATGCATACAACGCAAACTTCTAGCGTCTTGAGCTTTCGCAATTCATTGTTGTATATGACCTTATAATTAATGCCTTTTCGTATAAAGAGAGCGACACCACCCCCTTGAGTGGAGTCGGGCCGGTCTCTTCTTACGATATTGTAATTTGTATGAGTCAATTTGTGTTTGTGGTTTAGCTTAGTTTCGCTAGCCATAAACACATCGGGACTGTAGTCTTTCAACAATTGGAACATATTGGCTCTTCGTTCAATCCTAATCAGTGAATTTACATTCACAGCTAGGACTTTTAGGCGCGTCTCCGGCAGCGCGCCCATTATGGTCTAAATTGCGTCAGGCCAGGCAACAAAGAGTAGAGATGATCTACCCTTTTGCCTTGCTCCTTTATCTGACTTTGCAGCCCTGTTAGTTGACCTTGAATGCTCAACAACAAAGCTACAATGTCAGGCTGCACCTCTGGTGCCTTAGGCACAGGGGCCTTTGGGGCAACCGTTGGTGGAGCCTGTCTCGTATTCCCGTTCCCTGACACCATTTGGGCGTAAGAGAATTTGGGATCCACGAATTTTTGTGTTGGAGCCTGTCGAACTGTTCGACTTCCTTCGGCTTTTTGACTGGCCTGTTTTTGTTTCATTTGCTGGACCCTAGGGCAACCCCTATAATTAGCCGGGTGCCCTTGGTTTCCACAAAGGACACACTTGAGCTGGGTCAAATCCTCAACCCGCTCATTCCCCAGCTTGCAATCTCCCTCGTTGTGGGTTTCGGAGCACCTGACGCAGCGCAACTGCATATTGCAGTTGGCTCCGGCATGGCCAAACCTCTGGCACTTCGTACATTGTAAAATGTCGTCGTGCCTTTTTAATGTCTCCCAGTGTATGGCTTGATAGTCGAGGCATTTGATTTCCCTCAGACCCTCAAACCTACTTTGGGGCGATAATGTTACGAGGAACATTGGCAGCCTGTAACCCCCTCGCCTGGACTTCACCGTAGTGAAAGGCTTGACCCCGATAAAATCGAGATCGTCAGTGGCTTTTTGGCGGAGCTCAGCTAAGAGCGCCTCCGGTTCCGTGCAGGAACTTATGCCCTTCAGAAGGACCGTCTTAAATTTTTCGCTCTTAGGCGTGTAGCTGAAGAACTCAGCTGTGGCCTCTTTTAGTAACCCTTTTACTAACTTGTATTCGGCCAGTGAGAAACACTGGACCGAATAATTCTTTTCTTTTTCGTTTAAAATTTTGATTAGAAATTTGCCCTTAGTGGCCGACTTACATACCTGTTTTATGTCGTCCAGGTCAACTCTGTGTGTCCTTATTGGTGGTATTTTTTCCCTTTTTGTCTGTGGTTGTTTCTGGTGTTGCTGCTGTTGCTGTTGCTGCTTCTGCTGCTGCTGCTGCTGCTGCTGCTGTTTCTGCTGTTCCTGCTGCCTTGGTTGTAGCTGTTGCTTAGCATTAACCGAAGTCGATGGGCCCTCAGACATTGGGCCTGTCACTGCTGATGGGGTCTTTTTCTTTTGCTCCGCTCCTGGGTTTTTGGAAGCGGGCTTGGATTGTGGTTGTTTTTGCTGCTGTGGTTGTTGTTGCTGTTGTTTTTGCTGCTGTTGTTTTTGCTGCAGTTGTTTTTGTTGCTGTTGCCTTTGAGCTGCCTCTTGTTGGCGGCGCGCCTCTTGCTTCAGCTTTAGTTGGCTGAGGAGCGGCTCAATGTCCTCCTTGAGTTTTTTAAGGCTTTCTTCGTGTTGGCTGATTTCGGCCTGTTTGGTTTGGAGGGCCTTCATCAGCTTCGCCTCGGTTTGGAGGTCCAATTCCACCTCCAACGCCTTTTCTTTCGACGGCTCTGGCTCCGATCTATTCTTCGGAGACCTGTACATCCCTTCTCCTCCCTCAGAGACGTACTCGGGGGGTTCAGATTCGTCACCCTCAGAGACTTCACTCTCTGATGTCGTCACGTCATTCCTTTGTTTTGGCAGCTTTTTTTTCAAAGCTGCCCTCTTAGCTGGATTTGCTCTTTTTACGAGGTTTGGTGTTGGTGTATCCCTCTTCCTCTTGGTCATTGAAGTTTGCGGGTCCGATGCATGACCCGATGTTACGGTGACTTGTGGTACCGCTTGTGGTAGTACTTTCGCATCACCCGATATATCAGCAGAGGTATCTTTCGATACCCCTGATTTCTTCTTTTTCTCCATTTTCCTTTCCTCCCAGTTAATAAAATCGACAATTTCTCTATTATGAAAAAAAGCGATGATATTTCTTGTCGACTCCGCCTGGGACTCGAACCCACGACCCTTGGAGCTATCTTCGGCTGCCACCTCCACTAGGCTACTGTTTAGTTATTAAAAATTGTGGCTTACTGCCTACTTAAATGGAAAACCCTACAAATGCACTTTTAATATAAAATTATCTACTATCCACTTATTAACACTTGCTTTCTCTTTGAAAGTCAAAGAACGACTGCAGTCGAATGCTCTACCACTGAGCTATATCCCCACTCAAAATTTTTATGGCAAAGTTCTTTCTTCAAACTGTGTCGTATATTCTTATAAGCTACATTAAGTTGAAAGAAATTTAAAAGAAAAGAATCAAAAGTAAGATAAGATAAGATGTGTTTAAAGAAATATTAAATTGTGTATTTGAAGACGAGAAGAAATATGGGGGATATAGCTCAGTGGTAGAGCATTCGACTGCAGATCGAGAGGTCCCCGGTTCAAACCCGGGTGTCCCCTTTGGTAAAACATTCATTTTGCAATATAATATTTCAGTAAATATTTAGACTTTTAGGTTCCTAACTGCTACATTCTTGAATTATTACATACCTCACTATAAGCCTGTAATAATACATCTAGAAAGAATACGAAGCTATGCCTTCATTTTTATATTAGGGAATGATATGATATTTTACATGATCCGCTTTTTTTAAGCATCTCGGTTTTAGGACATTGGGCAGATTCCGACAACATAAGGAACTTCATTTGCAGTCAACTGTATTCCTTGAACGTAAATTTTGACCAAGCCAAGTAGTTACTTTTTCAAGTGTCAAAAAGTTCAAACTCAGAACTTTACTTCACTTGCATCCATCTTCAGATCATCGTACAAAAACTACCAAAGACATTAATGTCTACAAAACAGGCAAGCTAAAATTCCATCACGATTTGTACATATTTTGTATTGTAAAGAAATATTACTTATTTCTTTTCCAATTAGACAAGTAACCCTTATTTACAAAGCATTAGATGGAATTGTGCAGAAAATAAATAATTCATAGAGTAATAAAGTTTAGCTTTCAGTTAAATGAAAAGAAACAAGATCATGTACTGTCAAGTACAGAGATTCGTTCTTTAGCCGTACTATGCGAATGTGGAATGCCTTGCCACACTCTGCCTTTCCCAGCTATTGCAATATTCAGGAATTCAAAACCAATGTGCACCGACACCTCCTTTCAACCCCTCTCTCCCTTTCCTAGTGCTCACACTGTGTCTACATAATAAGGGTATTATTATCCCTTTGAGTGTGCGCTTATTATAAAACAAAAAAAACAAAAAAAAATCAACTGTTATTTTCACATAAGAAGACTTGACTTGAAAGTTGGGGAGATTTTTCATGAGTAACTTTTCAGTCAACTTTCCAATAAAGTTGCCTTAAATGGAAGGCAATTTTATGACATCTGGCCAATCAAAAACTTGAAACTTGCCTTACTTTTAAGTCCCTTATGTCGTCTGAATTTGCCCATTACTAAAGGGTTTTCAATTAGCGCGGTAGATTTTTGAGCAGATTGTGACAGCTGTCAAACTGATAAAGAAAGATTAAACAACAAAGTTGAAATGATAAAACTTTATTATATTTGGATGAATTTCGGTGACACTAGGCATCCTCAAAAAGCTACCTTTTGGTGTGAATTTTAGGCCGGACAGCACACGATCACATTGGTTCGTAAATTTTCGAAAACGACGCTGGTCATCAACAGCGTACGCTGTAGAACAATGAAAACCAATTTCTTATGAACTAAATAGACCTTAATCTAAATGCTATCAGTGATATGTGCAACAGAAATGGATGTGCCACCAAGGCCCTACAATTTGATCCCCATAGACTTTTTGTTGTGGGGTTGCAATAATAATGGAGATACATACCTACATATAAAGGAAAGAATTTAAAAGTAAACAACAAAATATTGATTCTCTGAAGCAGTAATTTCCTTTTTATATTGTCTTTACTTTCATCGACTTTTAATACAACACACCTTAAATTTATATAAAAATCAGCAACAAGAGAATTGTTAGCTTTGCGTGATTCCATGTAATCATGTTTAGATTGATGTTTATAAGTAAATAAATAAAGAGGTTTTGCTTCGTAAATATAGTGAGACTATTAATCGAAAATATTGTTAGGTATCTGGTGGAAATGTTCACCCTAATTCGATTGCATTCATATTATGGATAACATTCAAATGAGTACTTATAAACAAATTTTTTGTCAAAACTCATTAATTTATTGGTTGCCAAGTTACACCTCATATAGCTCAAGCTTCAATATTCTTTGTTCACTTTTATTAAGTTGAAAAGCAATAAGCTTAATTCGATTGTACCACATTCAGCAAGAAGACAATTCGACACGAAATAAGTGAAGGCTTGATTTAAGGAATCCTTATCCCTTATGGGCTTTTTATTTTTAATGTGAAAAATGTTAATTCACCGTTATGTTTCTACCATAATCTCAACCAGGGATATAAAAGAGTGCAATTTTTTTTAATGCACTCATTAATGACTTCAATAATAAGTTTTAATTTAAGACTTCAGTCCTCAAACTATGCAATCTCTATTCTCTTGTAGCAAAAAGATTGCATTATTCATTTGTTCCTCCAATTAATTTTACAGCAATCAATTGAATGCAATCTTTGAGAATTCCTTTGCATTTTTTGCATTCTTTCCATTCATTTTCATTCTTTTTTTAGTTCTTTTGTTAACTTTGCATTCTTTGCTTTGCCATTTCTCTCCTTTGTTCATTGGATCCATTTAATTTAGCCGCAGTATTTTGACAAAATTTTACCGACGCTCAACGGGGCGAATCGTATGACCTAACTGGAATAATATTTATAATGCAAGGAATGCAAACGAATGGAAAAGCACGCAAAAAATGCACGAATTCTCAAAAGATTGCGTTCAATTGATTGCTGTAAGATGAATGAAGGAAACAAATGATTGCAGTCGTTTTGTTACAAGTGAATGATGATTGCATAATTTGAAGTTTGAAGTCCCAAAGTGAAATCAATGAATGCAATCTTCTAATTTAACTCATTAATAATTTTTTAAAGACTGGTCTCAATACTATTTCAATTCAAATATATAATAATATAGATTATTTCCTTTAATTTATTATTTACTAAACGGAAATTGAAAGTCGCTCCCTTTTCTACCCTGTTATTGATTCTGAATTTAAACGGGGATATAGAGACAAAACCTCTTAAGTATACTTATATGTGTTCTTTAGACGTGTAGTTTTTAAAAAGATGGAAAACGCATACAATTTAATGCTATGGAAAAGAATTTACCTCTATTATAAATATAAGGCTCATTTTATTTTAAAAATGATTTCGGCCAAGTGGCCGCCGCGGTTGTCTCGAATAAATTCCAGCCGAGAGACATAATTTTTTGACCACTTTGAGGCTGTAAGTCAGCAATAATGCGCCGAATATTTTCTTCCAAGGTGTCAATCGTCTCGGGCATAGACAAGGACTTCATATAAACCCACAAAAAATAGTCCGGTTTTAATTCACACGATCTTGGAGGTCAAACTACAGATCCACCAAAAGTTTTCTTCAATAAATTGATTGTTTAATTGCGTCGTGCAAACCGAACCATTATTTTGGTAACAAATTTGCATTATTTGCAAGCTTTGTTAAGGAGTAAGTCATCATGTGACGGAAAACAAAACTCAGCATAAACCAAAGTGAGTAGTTTTTCAAGTGTCATGAATTTCAAATTCAGAACTTTACTTCACAAACCTCTACTTTAAGTTCACAGTACACAAATTACCAAACACATTATTGTCTACAAAACACTACTCAGGCAAGCTACAAGTCCGTCAAGATTTGTATATTGTATTGTAAGGAAATATTACATATTTCTTTTACAAATCGACAACGAACCCTTTTACAGAAAGCATTGAGTGAAGTTGTGCAGAAAATAAATAAACCATAGAGTAATAAAGTTCAGCTTTCACTTGAATAAAAAAACATTATCAACTGTCATTTTCTTGACTAACTTTCCAGTCAACTTTCCATTAAAGTTGCATTAATTGGAAGGTAATTTTTTGGCAGCTGGCCAATCAGATAATAGAAACTTCCCTAACTTTTAAGTCCCTTACTCGGCTGAACCTGCCCATTGCCAGATTGAAAACTAAACGACTAAAAAACCGTTGTTCAGTTCTGATCTATTATTTATCAATAATTATTATTCAAATTGTGTACAATTGGCAATAAAAATGTAATCTTTTCCTTATTATCTTACAGTTTTTCCAGTGGAACAAAATGCTACCTCAGAAACCTTAAGCGATATCTCAGATTGGTTCCTCGATGGCAATAATGTTGCTGTAAGATATTCAAAATTCAAACAAACATTAAAACATAAATATTAAATAAAATATCTTTATTCTAGATTATCGATGGCATGCATTTGAGTCGTCAATCACGTCAAATGGTTTCAAACTTTTGCAATGAACGTATCTATCATCATTTAATTGTTGAAATCGATTGTGACGAAAAGAGTCTCGAATCGAATATTAAAGAGATGGTTCGTTATTTTGAAAGAACAAATAGTCGTAGCACGGATTGGAAGAAAATATTTATTGAAAAGGTTTGTATACTTATTATTATTGTATCTCTATATTATTTCATTATTATGATTTTAGGTTCGTGAATGTTTGCCCATGTTTGAAAAATGCCTCCCACTCGAAAGCCCTTTAATCACTGTAAATAATTCGGAAAATCCTTACTTGCATTCGGTGATGTCCCGAGGAGTGCAAGGAGCCTTACAAACTTCAATTTTGGGTGTTCTCTCGCATCCTGTGATAAGAGAACAACTTTTCTACTTTAGTCGGGTAAGTAAGTTCAGTGAATTGAAATCTAAGAATAATTCGTTCTATAACTAAAAATAGTTTTATTGAAAATAAATATGCAAAGCTAAAGCCTAAAGTGATTTCAAAATTTTATCCGAAATAAGCTAAAAACACTGTTTGGTGAAAAAACAGAGCAATTTTCAATTAAGGAGCAGTTCTTTGAAAGTAAAATACTGAAACAGATTTAAAGAAATCAAAATCACGGTTTTTTAAACAGTCTTCAACTTAATTAAGCAGTCTTGTCAAATTTTGGCTTAAATCAGGCATCTTAAACCTTAAATACATTTAGTTTAAAAGAATTCTAAAATCTAAGTTTCAAAGAATCCAACTAATTAATTTTTATTAATAATATGGTCTTAATTTTCTACTTTTCTTATTTCTTTCACTTACCAGCATGGCGAATCTGATTACAATGTGGTTGGAAGGATTGGTGGCAATGCGGATTTGTCACCACGTGGATGGAAGTACGCAGAGCGCTTGACACGTTTGTTTAAGGAGAATCAATTGACCCTTCCCGGTCCACAATTGGTAAGATTTTATAAACTGAAAACCAAAAACTAAAGACTAAAACTGTATTATTTTTCAAAACCAGATTTGGACTTCAGAGTTTATTCGAACTATCCATACTGTTCGTGATATACCCGGACCCAGAGCCGCTGTTAACGATTTGAATGAAATTAATGCTGTAAATTCGAAATAAATTTGTATCTATAAACATCAATTAATAAATATTTTATGGAACTTCTAGGGTATTTGCGAAGGACTTACTTATGAGGAAATTCAAGAAAAATTCCCACAGGAATTCGCTTGGCGTGATCAAGATAAATTCAAATATCGCTACCCTCATGGAGAGTCTTACTTGGATTTATTGCAGCGTGTCGATAGTGTCATTCAGGGATTGCTTACGAAAACACAAGTTTTGGTTGTATCCCATCAGGCTGTCTTGAGGTGTGTGATGGCGTACTTCAATGGCACCAAGCCAGGTGAGATTTTTTTTTCCATTTTGTATTCTTGTAATTATCGCATAAAAAGAGGCAATGCATTTTCTTAATGCATATCCCTTGTTAGAAGAAGACAATTTTTCATTAGATTTTACCTCGAATGCTCTTTCAATGGGTTTATTTTTAGATATAATTTATTTTAAGAGCGGAAAGTTAATTTTATAATTTTGCCCTCCACTTTATGTGTTTTGTGTTGTAGAAGGAAAAATAATTCTATTTTTATTTTGACGAATGAGAATGATAGATTGCAACAATACCGAAGTGAACTTTCAGCGTAAGCTACAAAATTGTATGTATTTACCTACATATACAAAAATTTACAGGGTTATCCATTTTTCGTTTCCCAGCAATAACTTGAGTTATGTACAATACGTCTAGAGTTTTGGATTATTCGTGTGAACTAGGTTTTCGTGTAGCCTCACAGAAAAAAAAAATTTAAGGGTGTCAAATCTCCTTGACCAGGAAACTTCTCTGTAAAAAAGCCATAAGTGGTCGTGTAAATAACATGCACATTGAATTTTTTTGGGAAATACAGACCAATGAGAATTTTAGACCATTATAGATGCATCCCTTTAATCACTTCGGGGATTGTTGAGCCCCACAGAGTGAGAAATGTTGTTCGAAAAATATTTTCAACACTTAACAAGCGTATTTACATCTGTAACGCTTCAGGTTTGGTTTGGTTAAAGTGGCTGTACGTGATGGAGTAAAACACACTTAGCCCAGTTTAATGGCTCATTGTGATACAACATGAATCTTGAGGCGTTCTTATAAGCTCAATAAAATCAGTTTGAGTCCCTTACGAAACGTGAAAGACTGATTATTATAATATGATTGAGATCGTTTAGATCGTTATAGAAGAATTCTCTATGTAATTCTTGCGTTTTAACTGTTTGCTCCTCTTCCTCATCCATACAGCTTCTGCAAAAGTCGTTTGAGAATACGCTAGCTTTTCTTTTATACAGTGCCTGGTTATGACAACGATTATAGAGCTTATCTGCGATCTGTCTGGAGATAGCAGCACCTTGAGTGTTTTAAATCTAGTGTGGGCCAGATATTTTTTGCGACCTGACACGTGGTGATGTTATTCCACCTGATGGTTGCCTTCTTCATAGCATCTTGCATTAGCAATAGTTTACCGATTGGTATGCCAGCATTAGCCAAATGTGGTAGAATGGATTGTACTGTACCATTTCTGGCGGAATGAGAGACTTTATTTCAGTAGTTCAGAGTACACACCTCCTCCAAACCCCTTCATTTGTTTTTGATCCATCTGTGTTAAAGTGGATTGACTCATCTTCTAGGAATGCTCTAACCTCCCAGAAAGATACGGAAGGCATAGAAATCTGGAAGTTTCTGTCGAATTGCAGCAGGGGATGGTGTAGTCTGTGTGCTTTGGAATCGACTACATATAAATACTTAAGAATTAAAAAGTGGCCAATGTTGTTGTTAACCCACTGCGATGAAGCTTTAAGGCGAATAGCAGAACTAGCAGCTATTTGTTTGCTAAGTATATCAAGAGGTGTTAGGTAGAGTCGTGCAAAGCGATCAGCTTATACTTTATTTAGTTGTGTCGCGGTTTATAGCTTTTTCTAAAACAATCCAGCATACTGCCTCACCATACATTAAAATAGTCTGATTTTCGATTTGTATAACCAATACGTGATTCGGGGTTGTAAGCCCCATTTATTACCAATAGCTTTTTTGTAAGAAAAGAGAGCTACAGTAGCTTTTTTAACTTATTCTGGTATTTTACGTTTGTAATTTAGTTTTTGTCTAAAATAAGACCCAGATACTAAGTCTCGTCTGAGAACTTTAATTGGATACCTTTAATATAGGCAGGCTTTACATATGGAATATTTTAAGATTTCATTTACCACCAGGTTCCAGAGGAGAGGGGATAGAACACCACCTTACGGTGTTCCTCTGCTAACGAATCTTCCAACAGAAGAGTTGCCCAGTTTTGAGTTAATTACTCTGCTAGTCAACTTTAAATTAATTAACTCCCCAAGCGAACTCTCTACGTTTAGAGATGTTAGTGCAGATGTGTACTAATGTGTGTAACTCCATTTTTACTGATTTAGACAGAAGTCTTGTATCAATACCTGCATTTAAATGGATATCAATCAATCTTTCTAAGGTCTTAAGAAAGAAATATGATAGACTTATAGGTCGTAAATCTTTAGGATTGACTTGCGAACTCTTCAAATTTCTTTACAATTTTACCCATGCATGCGTAGTTGGCCTGTAATGCGTAATGCGAATATAATCATCATGTTCAGACAACATAAAAGACTTCATTTGCAGTCAACTGCATTTTGAATAAATTATTACTTATAACATTTCCAATTTGACAAGAATCCCTTTTTAATAAAACATTAAATAGAACTGTGGAAAAATAAATAATTTAATTGTAAAATTAAGATTAGTTGTCATTTTGACATAACTTCAATTGACTTGATAGTTAGGGAGATTTTACTTAACACCAAATTTCCAGTTAACTTTCCAATAAAGTTGCATACTAGAAACTTGCCTTACTTTCAAATCCTTTATGTTGTCTGAATCTGTCCATTATTACATTTCAAATTACAGCTGAGTTTGATAGGTGTCAAATGCCTGCACTATACTTAGAAACACGAAATGAATAACCCTTCATACTTACAAAAATTCGTGGTTTCTTTTTTACGTTCTTGTGCTTTATAAGCCAAAAATGTGCATCGGTTTCTATTGAGTTCTTAACTGTTGAACCCAAATAAAATAATAATGTTTCTTTTTATCTTTTTAGATCAAGTTCCCTACATCAATCTTCCGTTACATACACTGCTTGTCGTGCGCACAAACGGTTTTAACTTTGAAGTCGAGGAAATTCCTCTACATGTCGAATGTGTTGACACATATCGTGTCAAACCTAAGGTAAACTAAAGTAGAATAAAATTATTACTTGAGAAATGATTAACAAAATACTAAACTATACACAATACCATACAGAAAAATACTGACATCTAATAAATTACTGTGCTTTTTCTTTTAGAACTGCAATATAGAGCGTACAAGTTCAGATGCCCTTGGTACAGTGCCCGCTCACTTTGATGCACCTCTGCCAAAAGTAACTCAAGGCCTTACAAGCCGTTAAAAGCTAAAGCATATTTAAACTAAAACAAACATCATAAACAACAGCACAACAATCATTCACCATCATTCAACAAATAATATACAAAAATAATAAAACAAAATCACAACAATATTAAAAAGAATTATTATTGGTCTCAAAAGAAAATCGTTTATAAGATTTAATGTATGTTTCCTTTATTAACATTCATCCCTCCTTTTCCACATCTTAATTTTTAATTTATTCAGAAAAAAATTTTAAGTAAATTTTTAGAGCACTTTATTTTATAAGTTTTAAATCTAATGAAAACAGTAGACATCTTAAATTTATGAACATTTACATTATGAAGTTCACAAAAGCTCTTAAAACTTCCTTATCCTAATCCTAAAAATATAGTTTTTTCCCATTTTTTATACAAAATGTATAAATTTAAGATATTTTCAATTTCTCGAAATTCACCTGAAACGGTACGAAACAAATAATACATATACATTATGTATGTGTATCATGACAAATAATATTGTTTAAATGTTCATTTATTTAAAGAGCCTACTGTCTAAGCAATGTGAATAATATTAAACAAAATAAAATTATTTTCAATTTGCATAAACAATACAAAATAAAAATAAAATCTTAGTCTAAAATGTCAATTTTGTACACAAAACAAAACAAAAATGTTGAAAAAAAAGAAAGAAAACAAAACTCAAGACAACATAATGCATTTTTATTATTTAGAGTAAATATTAATATTTAGCTTAAATGGATTTGATTGATGGTTATTTTGGAAAAATTCGATTAAATTAAATAAATTAAAAAAAAATATACATACATATATACATAATTAAGTTGTTACAAGAAAAATATTTAGTATTGTGTTTCTCGAGCATTAAACGAAAACAAAATAAAATTAAATAAAAGAGAAGAGAAGCGAAAGAAAAATAATTATATACCTACTATATTTAATGTAGTTAAGTTTTTAGAAAATTTTACACAAAACAAAATGTTTTCTACATCGGAATACAAATGAATATAAATTAATTGTGACTTAGAATGGCAATTATTTAAAATTAAATGCTAAATTAATGAAATCAATATTAAATTTATATAAAATGTAAGAAGATTTCAAAAACACAATTGTATTTGTCTTAAGAAAAATAAAAGTAGATTGGTAATTATTATTACTTTAATTATTATAACGTCATCAAAAAATAAATAAATAAGTAAATGACAGATGTTTTCTAGAGTAATAATAAAAACATATATTTTAGTAAACCAAAAATTAGCAATTGATTTTTATTTTTTTATGTTGGATTTAATTTGTTATAATTTAAAATACAATCAAAGAAAAGTGAGTATACGCCTCAGTGTATTTCGAAAAATAAGTAAATTTACATAGTTAATATTTTTCTCTGTAAATATATAGACAGGTGTTTCTAGGGGGGGTTACTAATTTGCAGGGCATTTTCAAAATAAGACACTAGAGGAGATCTGCTAGCATTGCATAATATTATTACAACTATTTATTAAAGTATAGTTAATGATGGTTGGTGCGTTGGACTGTCATGCCAGAGGTCTTGGGTTCGATCCCTGCCTATTCCATCTAAAGTTTTCCACGGGTATTGCCTCTTGCGAGGAATTGACAAATTCTCCAAGAGTAATTCTTGTGCTTTCTCAAATTAGCCGTTCGGATTCGGTTTTAAACTGTAGGTCCCCTCCATTCCTGACAACAATACTCGCACACAGGAATGGTTGAGAGTTGTAAGTCACTAGGCCCTAGTTCTCAACGGACATTTCCGCCACCCAATTCATTTATAACTAGCGGCCTGTCCCGGCTTCGCACGGGTAGCCATAAATAGGTACAGATATTTAAGTTATAAGCATGCTAATTAAAACGACCATGAATCACTAAACAAGAAAAACATTTTTTTGTCCTATCATTAATACTCTTCACAGCGTATGCGATGAAAGACATTTTATGGCTAATTTTTGCACACCTTCGGTTGGTTTTAAAAGGAATTTCTAAAAATTTCTATAGTAATCTAGTACTAAATATATCCTATATGTTACTCAGTGATAATGTAGCTTTCTAATGAAAAAAGAATTATTAAAATCGGTCCAGTACTTTTTGAGTTTATTCGTTACTTACAAAAATACAAATCTTTCCTCTTTATAATATTAGTGTAGATGTAGATAGTGTAGATTAAATATAGAACAAGCCTCTTCAGTACTTGAATATTGCCTAGAAAAGGAGAGTGGAAAGTCATGATTTCGAAGTTTTGAGTATGCCTTTTTCTGGCCATATGCCACTTATACCATCGGTTTCTCAAGAAACCTAAATCTTCCACCAAAATCATCAATAGGGATCTGCAAGTCAAGGAAGAACTGAGAAATAAAATCCTCGTATCCGTCATGCAGAAAAATACCTACTGCAAGAAGTAAAGAGCATCGAAAAGTGGTATGACGTTTAATGTGAAGCAGCCAAGATCAAATCCTTTGCGTAGTTAAGAGATTTTCCGAAAACAAAACGATCAGTGTTTCAAAAGACTTTATATAGAAGCTAACAAGAAATTCGAAATGATCTGCCAAAGGAAAAAATCATGAATATCAATTTACAAAATGCAAAGACTCCAAAGAATTTTGGAGAACCGTTAAGATGGGAAATGTCTTAAAATCAGTGACAAACTATCTGTTGAAATGGTAAAAAACCACCTCCTTAAACTTTTAAGCTTTAATAAAGATGCATTGATTCCGATGAAATTCTGGACGCTGTTATAACAAGCTTAAAGACGGAAAAGCACCAGGAGCTGATAGAATCACGGTGAAATTTTTTAAATTTAGTACTGTGGATCTTGTTAAAAAAAACGTATGCAAACCTTTAATATTATGTAGCATCTTGAATAATGAAATCGTGCCGCTTGAATTTATGGAAGCGATATTAATCCCAATCCATAAAAAAGGAGATATATGTATGTACGTACATAGTATCTGATCCAGACAACTATCTCGGAATGACTCTAGATAATATATTTCCTCTATGATTCAACGAACGACAACATTTTTGTCTTAAAAAGCTTTAGGGCACCACTCTTGCAACAAAAAATGAAGCTTTATATCCTATTTTTAGATAGAAGAGCCTTGTTTTGGAAACTATACAACAAGAGCATGTCAACAAAATTTGGAAGAGTGCTAAAAAACCTGTACGAAGGAAATAAAACTGCGGTGTGGAATGGTGAGGAAAGGTTGGATTGGTTTGAAACAACATTGAAAGTAAAACAAGGATGTCCCTTGAGTCCGTATCTTCTTTTCCTGTTTATCGACGACATCATTGACGATTTACCCGGTGGGATAGAGTTTGCTAAAACCAAAATAAAAGAATTTTCTGTTTGCCGGAATGGAAACCCATTTTAGGGAGAAACTTCTAAAAGCCAAGAGCGCAATAAGCGCTACTGGGAAAAAATGTTTTAAAAGCAATCTTGTTTCCCATAATGTAAAATATAAAGTTAAGCAATATAAAGTTTGCGCTTAGGGATATAAAAAATATGAAACTGTTGAAAAATGTCTAAGGTTTTATGTAAAAATATGTTTTCAACTATCAGAAAATCACGCCAAATTATATGATCATCATTGAAACCGGACTATCTCCGCTCTTTATTAAAACACTTAACCTAAATATTGACTATCTTTTGATAGTTTTTAACATGCCTAATCAACGATTGCCAAAAGTTATATCTCTGTATACTATTCAAAAGGAGAGTTTTTGGCATAGAGGAAATATATTATCAAGAGTCCCGACTGGTACCCGTCTTGCCTGAAACACCCTCAAATTTTATTTGAGGTAACTCTCTTAAAAGCCCGTAACAACTACATAGAATCTGCATTTTCCCATAAGAAATGCACGGGACAACTAACACATGCTTATGCTAATGGGCAAAATTCGCTCAATTTAGTTTGTAGGCCGAAAGAGAGCAAACCCATTAAGTCGGGACTCTAGATAATATATTTCCTCTATGGTTTTTGGTTTGAGAAATTAAAGGAACTTGCTGAATATTGTTGCACGCTTTGCAACTTATCGGTGAGAGAACCTTCCTTGGCAGTGATGTACTAAGCGATTCAGAGATAATAGCTCTTTTTAACTGCGATGGCGATGTAACACAGCTGTACTCCTACTATCAAAAAGCAATGTCCTATAGATTTCAAATTATTAATGAAGCCTTTTAATACCACCCTATACAAAGACTTATGTTGACTGTTTTATTTTTCTCTTTTTCATTTCTTATATTAAAAATTGTATCTATCTCTTTTAACTTTTAAATTATGTCAATCGGGCATAACCATGCTTAACAGATTTTTGTATCTAAATAATTGTTATGTTAGTTGATATTTTGAAAATGAAATAAATCTAAAATAATGTAATTTACAGGGCGATAGGTGCTACTGATGTATAAAAATTAAGAAAGCTGTTAGTGTTGTGTGCAGGAATGATAGCAAGATTTCAATAGTTACTTTGTAATGAATAAATTGACGTACGGCTTACTATATATCCAATTCTACAGAAAAATGTTTTTAACACTTTATAAAAACAGAGGTGTTTGAGACAAAGAATACCCGAGCTAACAAACAACAAAAAGCTGTGTTCGTATCTTTGCTTCTTCCAGATAGTTCTTAGTATATGCTTTTGCGTGACTTACAAAGGTTGATAATAGTTTTTATATGTACCACCCCAAAATATTATTCCACCACATTGAGTTTTCGATTGAACTAGCCCGTAATAGATGGTTTCCAAAACTGCCTTGCAATAAAGATTTTTTAAGTGAAACATCACATACCTAAGTAGTGTGGAAAGTAAATATTTTGTTCAGATCTAAAGTGTGAACTTTCCAATTTATTTTATTGTCGAATGTCAAGCTAAGGTATTTATTTATATTCAGAGACTTGTCCGATATAGAGACATTTAGGAGAACAAAAAGAGTTTACAACATTGATCGACATATTATTAGTGGCACAGCAAGAAAAGCTTCTTAACAAGATTTTATTACAATTGGAGCTATGATACATGAAAGGTGGAGAATACAAACTTAAAGTGCTCAAATTGAAGTACATAACCCTTGTTTTTTCACTTATAACAAGCTAATGAATTCCGAACCAATGTCGAAATAAATCCAAGTCAGAATTAATATCGATATTAAGTCTAAGATTGTCGGACAAGAGTATACACAGGCTACATATATCATCAGCAAATCCCGTCACATTTCCTTTTGAATTAAGATTAAATACACTATTGATGTAAATAAGGAACAAAATTGGAACAAAAACAGAACCTTGAGGAACTCCTATATTAATATTTGTAGTTTCACTGAATTTACCATCTATTTCAACTCTCTGCTGTCTGTTTCTCATGTAGGATGAAAACCAATCCAGCACAAAACCTCTAATTCCAGCTTTTTCTAATGTTCTTAATAAAATGGCATGGTCTACAGTGCCAATAGCTTTCTTAATATCATATAAAGAGCAGCAGTACTACTACTGTAGTCATATCTACTTTCGTAGATATGACTACAGTGAGCTAAAAGAGCTTTTTCAGCTCTGAATCTGTACTGTTTTGAGCTGAAAAAAGAGATGTTCTCAAGTTAGCTTACAACTCTACATTTCATGACTTTTTCAACAAAAAAAAAATGAAAATACTGGTGATACAGATATTGGTCTATAATTGTGAATACACTTCTTATCGCCTTTCATAAAAATAGGAATTGCTTCAGCTATTTTCAAACTTTGTGGAAATACACCTTGAATAATACTTTTGTTAAATAAATACGTTAAAATATCACCTACATTAAAATCTACTTTTTTATGAAGTTATTTCAAAAACTATATGACGTAGAAGAAGACGAATTATCCAAAGTTCTAATAACCTTAATAACTTCAAAAAAAGACATTGTCTCAAAGACAAATCTTATTTGATTGAAAACCTTTATTAAAGCAATTTTGACTACAGTTAAATGAAGATTGATTTAATCAAGCTTCAGAAATAGTATTCATAGCTATTTGAACATAATACTCATCAAAAGTTTTAGCCATTTCAGAAAAATCAACAATATTCAAACTACCAATAGAAATACATGATGGAAAGTTAAAATGTATGTTTTTATTGATTGGCTTATTGAAAATAGACCATTCTTTTTGTACTTCCAGCCATATTAAAATCGCGCCCATCCAATCCAGGGGCCTCATATGAGCCATAAAGTAAGCATCAGTTTAGTTGTATACGCAAAGATTTCATCTACGGATTTCTTAGTAATTTAAAAAACATTCTTCAAAAAATTGTTTTGTCTGTAAAAAAAAAAAACAACAAAATCCTTGTAATAATCTTAAATGTACTGACAAAATTTAAAATTTAAGACCTTTTCAGAAAAAAGAGGAAATATTCAGCTCGATATTATATTCTGAGAAACCGGAGTTTTTATTGCCTTTAAATTCTTGAAATTCGTCTTTAATTCCATCGTATCTACTTTTTTAAGTGAATTTGCTTTGGATGCTCTAGGATTACAATTTAAAAATAAAATATATGTAAATGTCCCAAAAATAGCAAAAGTACAATTTTCGTTATCTATCTATCTATTATGTATATTATCTATTTATTTACTTCATATAAAAGCTTTGAATCTATCCAGAACAGAAGTTAATAGACATTCTGCAACGTATAATTTCATTTATTTAATATTAAATTTTAAGAGAAATTATGTACCTAAATGCATCTATTTCCTTAAATTAAAGAACCAAACATTTTTCTTTCTCCAATTTTTAAGTTTTGTTGATCAAAATATTTGTAAAAGGGTCACGCAAAACTGTAATTATTTTAAGAATATGTCTTCAAGCATCACCTCTAATCTTCGACTAAGCAGACTGAAGATTATAGTAATGATAGACTCGCGGAAATTAGGTTAGAAAAGAATACGTAAAACAAGGTCAGAAAATTCTTCATATTAAATAATAGGAAAAAAGGTCAAATTTTTCTGGCAAACTTTCTCATTTTCTGGGTTTTTGTATCTATATTTTTGTAGCGTTTATAGAAATGGCAACAAGAACAGAATAAACTACGTTTCAAAACAATACCTAACATTTATGCATGAAATGTACCCAAAACCCCTCTAAACTATTGTATTTAAAAAAATATACCTATCTCGGAATGGAATTATCGTTCAATTTAAAAATGGAAAACCACCTAAAAAATAAAGAAGATAAGGCGAAATCAGCAATATGCCAGAATTGGAAAAAAATTTTCAGGAACAATTTAATAACTATCAGCTCCAAATATAGTGTATTTAATGCTACAGCCAAATCTATTATGTTTTATGGTGAACAATGTTGGGGGATAGAACGACACGAGGAAACTGAAAGCCTGCTGAGGTTCTTTCTAAGGAAAATCTTTTACCTTCCATTAAACACGCCAAAATACATGTATCACCTGGAGTCGGGGTTGCCAACAATGTTTATTTCTGCTCTTAAACTACATGCAGATTATCTATTAAGGGTGATAAATATGGAAGAATCAAGACTTCCGAAGAAGATTCTTAAGTATGCACTAAAAAAGAAAACTCTCTTCGTCAAAAATTGGGTTAAACTTGCCGGAAACTGTGGAATAACGATTAACTTGTCAGAAGCTAACTCAAACCAGTGGAAAAAGATCTTTTATGAAATAATCCAGCTGACTGATGAAAATAAAAGATATGCCTTCATCGAAAAAGCTCGCAGTTCAACAGAGCGAAAGTATTATTCATTAATCAATTACAGTCTTAATGAAAATAACTACTTTAAAAGCTGTTTCTCGTGCTACAACATAGGGACCATCTTCAAAATTAGAGGCGAACTCATCAAATTAAACTTTACTCCACATCGAACGGCGGGGAACTGTAGTTTATGTAATCTGCAAGAGAGGGAAGACATCCTTCATTTTATTGGAGTTTGTCCCGTGCTTAAAGAAATAATAGTATAGGAGCTCGCAACGTTTTCGAGCGAGAATTTTAGGTCGGCAAATTTTTTGATATGTTGTCTTACTTGCTTTTACGGTTAGAGTCTGGGCAGTCTGGCTGGCGGTAATGGTTGCGTTTAGGGGGGAGGGGCAATTTAAAAAAATTATTACTTAAAATGGGGAAAAAATAGTTAAAAAATAACGGTAATACTTACAATTAAGTATTATACCTTTTTTTAAAGCCAACACTTTTGTCTATTAGCCTGTTTTTAAATCAAGTCAAAACTATGCATAGTTTTTGAAAAAAATTGTTTTAAGCTCAAAATTTGGTAAAAAAAAGTTAAAAATATGGTTTAAAGTGTAATTTTTCAAAACCTTAAGATTATTTACTATTTTTTTTTTTTTAGAATTCATTGCTCTTATTTGTTTGTGATCAAAAACTGAAAACTAGATGATTTTATGTCTACTAGTTCTCGAGAAAATTGAAGATGACTAAAAATCGAATAAGGCTAAATTCATTTTTCTTAAATCCAGCTTATTTAAATGCCAAAGAGACTTTGCATGCACCCTTGCACCAACCCCACCTTGAACCCACCCCACCTTGCACCCAACCCAAATCCTATAGTGAGTCCAAGCAGGGGGGTTGCAGGGGGGCAGCATGCCCCCATACACACTTCACTGTTGCATACGCCCAAACTCGCACCTACCATTATTACTATCAAAATAAGACCACTCAAGCAAAAAAAAAATTATAATTTAATTAAAATAGTAGTTGTGGTTGTTTTCAATTTTCTCAAAAACTAAAAGACATAAAACCATTTAGTTTTCAGTTTTTGATTAATAATTAATAAGGGCAACAAATTATTAAAAAAAAAAAAACATATTTATAAACAAATGGTTGCCACACTAACCAGGTAAAGCTGTGCTGGGTTCCTGGACATAGCGATATAGAAGGGAATGATAAAGCAGATGAACTAGCCAGGAAAGGGTCAGAAGCAGATATAATTAGTAGCGACCATTCGGGTAGGGGACCACTCGTCCCGATTGGGGTACTCAAAAGGAAGATAGACCTTAAACTAAAAGAGAAAATCAATAACTCCTGGAAATCCAGAGACGATTGCGTAATCTCTAGAAGTTTATGGCCTAACATAAATGAAAAGGAAACTCGGTACATTCTATCGCTGAGTAAAAAGAACATTAAAATCTTGATAGGTGTACTAACAGGTCATTGCGCCATTGGCGTAATGGCTAATAGGATAGGGGCATTTGCACCCGATTTCTGTAGGAGCTGTCAGGATGAGGAGGAAATAGAAACCATTAAACACCTGCTCTGTGACTGTCCGAACCTCCAAACCAGCCGACTCCGTCATTTCGGAAACAGGTTTGTTGAAGAACTAGCACAGGTCTCTATGGCAAACATGAGGAAATTTATAGATAGCACAGGCTGGTTCGTTAACGAGCCAGTCTACGCTAATCGGCAATGATTGAGGAGCATCGATGCTTACTTTTACTTTTACAGGGGATCACAATGGACCAGCAGGCCCCCGTGTACGCAACAGCTTCATGCTGTGCACACCCCTTATTACCTAACCTAACCTAAACAAATGGTTTTGAAATATTGAAGTTGAAATTTTTTTTTAACTTTTTTAACGTTTTCGAGCGAGAATTTTAGGTCAATCAATTTTTTGATATGTTGTCTTACTTGCTTTTTCGGTTAGAGTCTGGCCAGTCTGGCTGGCGGTAGCGGTTCCGTTTGTTAGTGCACAACCTACCTGTACAGGTGATAATTTTGAATTTTAAAAGATTTTTTTAAAGCTTAATTTCCAATTTTCCACCTTTAAATATAGATCTCCTAAATATGCATTTATTATTGCCAGACATTTTTATGATTGTTTATTATGTGTCATAGGCGATTTTTTAAATTTTTTGAATACAAAATTAATTAAGTAAAAAAAGTTTGGGGAGAGTACGATAACTTAGGCGACAAAGTTTAATGACGGATTTGTATAGAACAGTTAAAAATCAGCATTTTTTACTATGCGTTTAGGCGGGAGGGGCAGTTTAAGAAAATTATTACTTAAAATGGAAAAAAAATAGTTACAAAATAACGGTAATACTTATAGTTAAGTTTTATACGCTGTTTTAAAGCCAACATTCTGTTCTATTAGCCACTTTTTAAATCAAGTCAAATCTATGCACAGTTTTTGAAAAACATAATTTTAAACTCAAAATTTAAGTAAAAAAAAGTTGAAAAAAAAATTTCAACTTCAATATTTCAAAACCATTTGTTAATAAATATGTTTTTTTTAAAATAATTTGTTGCTCTTATTAATTATTAATCAAAAACTGAAAACTAGATGATTTTATGTCTTTAAGTTTTTGAGAAAATTGACAAATTAATTTAGCCTAGGTATATCCTAATCCATATTCGATTTTTAGTCATCTTCAATTTTCTCGAGAACTAGTAAACATAAAATCATCTAGTTTTCAGTTTTTGATCACAAACAAATAAGAGCAATGAATTCTAAAAAAAAAAAAATAGTAAATAATCTTAAGGTTTTGAAAAATTACACTTTAAACCATATTTTTAACTTTTTTTTACCAAATTTTGAGCTTAAAACAATTTTTTTCAAAAACTATGCATAGTTTTGACTTGATTTAAAAACAGGCTAATAGACAAAAGTGTTGGCTTTAAAAAAAGGTATAATACTTAATTGTAAGTATTACCGTTATTTTTTAACTATTTTTTCCCCATTTTAAGTAATAATTTTTTTAAATTGCCCCTCCCCCCTAAACGCAACCACTACCGCCAGCCAGACTGCCCAGACTCTAACCGTTAAAGTAAGTAAGACAACATATCAAAAAATTGGCCGACCTAAAATTCTTGTTTTCCAAACGTTGCTAGCTCCCGGACTATAAGGTGTCACTACTTTGGTAAAAATGTTCTACTCATCGAGGAAGTAAAGAGTTATCTAAATGGTTTCGACTGGCAGCTTCTATTCAACTATTATAGTAAGGCCTATGCTTATAGAACAAGGATAATCACCGAAAGTTTTTAATTAGCTATGCAATAATGTATGTTTTTTAGTTTTAATTAAAATTTTAATTTTTGTTTTAACTAAACTAAAAGTCATTCCGTTTTAACTAAACTAAAAGTCATTCCGTTTTAACTAAACTAAAAGTCATTCCGTTTTAACTAAACTCAAAGTCCACGAAAATTGTTTTAAAAATTGTAATATCACAAATATTTGACAAAATGTATCAGTTAAAAATCAAATTCATGTGTAAAAATTATAAACGAATTATATCACATAATAATGTATACTACAGACACACGACAAACTTTGTCATGTCTTAATTTATTCATGTTCATATTCAATGCATTGTATAAAAATTTGTTTTTCATGAATAAAATTTATCTATCTATCTATTGTATTTAAGCTCTTAAGTAGGGCGTATTTAGAAAACTATTGTAATCTTGAAATGCTTTCATATGTAAGGAGTCGTTCAAATTAAAATACCTCTGTTGTCCAGCAATACCTTGCAACAACACAACAGTATTCTAAAATGTGTTATAACTAAAATTGTCAATTAGCTCTTGAAATATGTAAATGTAAGGTTAAGGAAGACATTATGTTGTTTTAATTTTCTCCGCCTCTTTTACATAACATTATAGAACATTTTTAAACGGTGCCCAAAAACTCGTCTTTATGTTAAGTGTGTGAACCCCCCCCCCCCCTCTCTGATAAAGAGCCTTATTCCGCCCATGCAACTCAGTATCCGTTAATTTCAAGTTTTGGTGGGTTTGTTTTAAAAGTTTGATTCTTAGGGTTTAGGAATAATTAAATGAATAAAACTTTAATTTAAAAAGAACGAAAAAGATATCGGATTTTTTGGAAGTGATGTTTTTGATGAACTGATTCATCAAATTCTTAGTTTGATAAGGTTCAAAAATTTAAGTTAGTCATGTGGATCTTTGTTTCCTTTGAAGTCTGTTCATAGAACAAAAATTCACACATGTATGCTTTTTTAGGAAAATTGTTCTTTGCTGAAAGAAAAATTTTCTTTCTTTCTTTTCTTTCTTTTTTTGATGGACGACTTTTTTCGTGGTCAACCAATTTCCCTTCGAAAATGACATGATGTTTCTAAACGTTTGATCCAATTAAAATTAAAGTTAAGACGGCAAACGCACTCTAAAAAAGTTATGTTCCTTTTAAACTAAACTATTCCCTTATTAAACTAGACTCTATTCTCAGCACTTAGAATATAGATAAATTAATAACTTTTCTTAAAAATTGTCTACCGTTTTGATTTTGATTTTGACTTCACTACAATATTGATACTGAGCCTAAGTTTTTAAAAAATCCATTAAGTACAAAAAAATTTCACAACAATATTTTTAGTGAGATAAATAATTTGAAGTCAATGTCTTTCTTTGTTCTCCTAATACTTGAGTCGAAAACCATTTCTTATCAATATTTTGTTGTTTTTGTAGCTTTTCGTGTTTTTTTTTTTAAGTTGTCGGTTGGATTTTTTCTAAAAGATTAATTGAAAATTACCAACAATATTTTGCATGCGATGACATACATACATAGTTGGATTTCAAAATCTATTTTTGTTAACGAAATTTTTAGTCGAAAACCAATTTTTACCAATTTTAACCAATTTTAGTAGCATTTCTTGAAAATTTGTATGTACGATCTTCGTAAGGTGGTAAGAAGAGAAGACATTTGCGTTATACAGGTTCAATTCTTTGAGAGTAAGAGTTTTGATGGCGTGTTCACTAGCGTAGAGGACCTCTCTAACAAAGGTGATGTATAAGGATTTAGTGACATAGGGGTTCGAGAATTCTATAAACCAACGTTTGATGAAGCGAAGGAATGAGTTGGCCTTGTTAATAATATAATCAAAATGGGCTCGAAAATTTAACTAAATGTCGCAAATAACTTCTAGGTCACGAAGAGAACAGGAGTGAGTTCGGTAGGGAAGATGTGATCGCTTACGGGTGAATGTTATAAATTGGCATTTATAGGTACATTGAGTCCTAAGAAATTTTTGCACCATGTTTCAAATGAAAGACAAGATCATTTTGGAGTAAGAAAGAATCAGATGTAGTGAAAATAACATTTGCTATTTTGATGTCATCAGCGTAAATAGAGACAATTGAATTATCAATGTCATTAATAACGTCGTCGTTGATAGTTACATAAGACAAATAATAAAGGACCAAGGTGGCTCCCTTGAGGGACTCCTGAGTTTGCATAAATGGGATTGGGGATTGAGAACCTCACAACAACCCTGTATCGGTGGTTCTCAAGGTACGATCTGAGCCATGATACAACTAAAACAGATAGCGCATTCGCGCTTCTATTTTTGTTTCGTTCTGCGCATCTACGTCACAAGCACTCAACGAGTTTGACGTTTATTATTCAGTATGTGAAATCAAAACAAAACAATGGCATTAATTTGTTTGGATATTTTGTTTTTATAATAAAATGTTAATATTTCTAATATTTTTCATTTAGATAAATGGTTTTAAATAGTTAATATTTGTGTTTATTCGTAAGTTAAAGAAAATTTGTGTGTTTGAGTGAAAGAAATTAATAAAAAATCGAAGTAAATGAAGAGTATGGTGTATTTTTTTCATTTTCATTCGGATGCATTTTTCTCCATAGAATTACCTGGGAAGATTGTTTAAATAGTGATAAATGGTTAAATAAAAGATATGATGGTCTTTTTTAGTCAGTGGTTTTTCAACCTTTTATTTAATTAATAATTTTTTTGTATTTTCTTTTTCTGGACAGTTTGCTTTCAGTGATTTGTCTGTTTAGTTTTCGCATTCGGAAGTACATGCAACAACGAAAGAAAAGCTTCATAATCTTCTCATCGCATTTGATCTTTGCTTTCTCGGCAACTTCAAGTAAATGCTGGATGTAGTTTTTCTAATGCAGCAAAGTGAGCCATCATTGTGGGATTTGCACTAGACAAGCCTCATTCGTCCAAATGATTTACCCAAGAGCTTTCGTCTGGTTCAATTTGTTCCAGGTTTGGTATAGTGTTTTTAAAACGATGGCAAATGTAGCCAGCCAAGTTTTCCAAACCATCGTAAGTAAATGGGAGATTTTCTTCTGGCTCAAAAGCAATAGGCATACTATTGTCGACTTTGACAACGACAAAAATCCTTCCTGAAAAAGCGAATATTGTTAAGATGAATCGATTATTAGATTGTGAGATCAAACCTGTCAAAGAAGTTTCTTCCACTTGGCTTTTTTCACTTCAGTCTCCAACTTATTTATCCTCCTGGTCTTAGTCATTAACTCTGCTTTGAGTTTCTCATTTTCTTCGCGTAAGGTTTTTCTAATAAGTTTATAAAAACAAATTATTTTATACAATTTCAGAATGCATGGATAGTACGATTAAGATTTTGTTCCTATCATAAATGCATACAAATATTATAAGGTACTTACAACTCTTCAGTTAACACATCAAATTGAGCTTGTTCTAATTGTGGATGTGAAATATTTTCCATCAAGCTATCATTTTTGCATTGCTGTTCAGGAAATTTGTCATGCTCGAGCTCAATGGGAACTTCCAGCAACCCACTCACTACTTCTTTTTGCTTTTTCAGCTCCATTCTTTTCGAGCGCTTTGTTGTGTCAGGCTCAGACGCTACAGACAGTTGCTTTGGGTAAACCGTAGGAACTGCATCTGGTTTCAAAATCCGACACCGTGTGAATCCTATTGATATAAATCTATTTCTGATTCTTATTCTGAACTACTTTTTTTTATTAACTTACCCATTTCATACTTTGTATTGTTTATAAAATCTTCTTTCAAAAAGTGGAGACTACAAATTCTTGCAGTCTGAACATTAATTTTATCCTTGCGTTTAGTGAACAAGACCCACTGCTTCGAGAGATTTAAATTTCCTTTTGGAAATGTATGAAAACTGGAATCTTTCGTTATTGTTGCAGTCAAAAACAGAACAAACACTCATGTTTATTAGTAAATGTTTTTTTTTGTATAAATTATGAACAATATCACTTTAAATAACTTTATTGATTTAAAAATATTTTAAATTCACTTCCGTTAACATTCACAACAAAAAATAGATTGAAATTGCGCCAAATATACTAGCTCTCTTCAATTAATTGAGTGCTGGTGACGTCACGATAATTTGACAGCCAAAACCTTACATGCGCAATGCGCTATCTTATTAGTTGTATCATGGATCCATCTGAGCCATGAAATAAAAAAGGGTGTGAAATCAAGCGCTTTAAGTTTAGTATAAATAATTTAGTATAGTTGGTATAGTATAATAGCTATAATTATATCAAAGGCTTTACTAAAGATAACGTCCACTTCATTTCCTTTCTTTAATTCGTTAAGAGTTTGGGGCACAAATTCAGTAAGATTGTGGATCTGTGGATCTGCCTTTTAAGAAAGCTTGGCTATGGGCCTGTAGTTCATAACTTAATTGTTTGCTCCTTTTTAATGAACAGGAAAAATAAAGGAATCCTTACAAAGCTTTGGAAAGAGAACTTGAGAAATAGAAAGACGAAACAGTACTGAAAGGGATCTACATAGGGAGGTAGCACTAGCACATTTTTTTAATGATATTGCAGGAAAACCGTCCGGATAATGAGATAAATCATCCTTAAGTAGATTTAATTTTTTGGCAACAATACCATTACTTATTTTGATTTGGGTAAGGGAGGTGAATGAGGTACCTTTTTAATTATTAATCAAAAAAGCTATAGTCAGATTCTTCAGACTAATGCAAAGAGGTTTGTAATAGTTTTAGGGTCGGTAGATGGCATATCGTGTAATTTTAATGTTGGTTGGAAGCCATCGGATTTACGTTTAATGTTAATAAATTGGTAGAAGCACCTGGGGTCCGTAATCAGGCTATCTTGCATTTTGTCAATGTATTCTAGATATAGGAATTCACAAAGAGATGAAAATCTCCATTGAGCTTGCTGATAGTTTGAGAATTCAATACCAGACTTTGTTTTCCACAATGAATTTTTGACATTTGAAAGGGTTCGTAGATCTTTATTATACCAGGAAGGGGACCAAAGACACATTTTTACGTCTTGTTATCGAAGAACGAATTGAAATCAATATTGTTGATTAGGTTATTAAGTAAAGCGAAGTCAGCTTGGCGGAAATTGAAATAAAATGATTTTGCAGAAGACAGACGAAAAAGTTGGACAAAAAGGTGGGTGGAACTGGTCAAGGGTAGATAGTAAATGAGTGCTTTCTGAAATGAAATAATTAAAGGCATCTGAAAAGATAATTAAGTCGAATTGTCTTCCTATGTTGTTGGTATGCTACTGTACTGACTTGAAATAGACCTAAGTCAAAGAATTTGTTTTTCAGAGGAGGCATTTGTAAGTACTAATGACATTTCATCATCCGATGGCCTCTATTGTAGGTGTGGAAGGTTTAAGTCACCGACAATAATTAAATCGTTGAGGGAACCTATCTGCCAACAGCGGGGTGACCCATCACCCCACTCCTTTTTATAAAATCTCAAAAAAGACTTTTCTCAGTTTCTTTTAATGTAGGTAAATACTCGATCTCTAATAAATAAAAATAATAATAATTGATTTGTAGTTTCAATACTGTTTTTGTTATGAAAGGTGGTGGGACGATAGACAACAGCAGATGCAATTCACGGAGGCAAAAAAGCCTTGCCTTCGGAAAGTTAAATATATATGTAATTTGGTATCTCAATTTTGAATGATACTCTTGGAAAATGTTTCGCTACGTCCCTGGGTAGAAGTATTTACCTACAACAATTTCGATTGACCTTGAAATGAAAAATACAGATACTGTTTGCAGAAATTTCTCTGACTAGTGACGTGCAAAGATAGAGGAAAAATGGAAAAGACCTAGATATGCATATGTACCTAACCTACCTATTTAAAGAACTCGGGTGTATATGGTAAGCATACATAAGTCCACGTATATAACTCTTGTGCTTACTTTAAGAACATTACAAGTAGAAGCGTCTCTTATGACTTACCTATTTATCATCTGAATAGGTATTTCTTTTTAGACATTATAAAGGTTGTTAATTAGAAAATATCGTTTGACATCTCGACAGGAAGACATAGGGTAGTTTTGGATTGAAATTCAAAAGATATAGGTATGTTTTCGTCATGAACGCAATGGTGACGTCATATTCACTCCTACGCCACAAGTACACAGAGAAAGTGAAAAGCGGAACTATGTAGGTACCTATGTACATATATGATGCGGACTTGTTATTTGTCACGAAATAACTTTGACCTTGCCAGTGTCCTCTGATTATAAGCCAACCCAGCCCGTGCAGACTGTTGTTCATCATGGGTCATAAAATTACTCGGCACCCCCTTTTGCGCTACGCCTATCCCAATCCCATTTATTTTACTTTTACTGGTTTAGGGTGGCAATTGACTTTGGCGGTAAATAAATAGATACAAAAATATTTTGTTTGAAAGTTGGTGCGTGAGTTTTTGGACCTACTACAAAAGATACGATATTATGGTGTGCTCTATCTCTATGCCAGTTCTATCTTCCTTATAATGTGTTTTCAAAGTCAACGAAGGAAATGAAAGACAGAGATGGTAAGATGATATTTAAGGAGTGCTTTGTGCTTTTAAGAACTCGTAGCATGTTGTCTCAGTTTTGAAATAATATTCCTTTTTCGATTTTCAGAGCTTATTTTTTCTTTTGTCTCTTTTTCGAGGACAGAAATAATTGTGAAGCATATTTGAACTAAAGTTAAAATAATTTGTGTTTTTCAAATAAACTTTATTCGAAATCAATTAATTCATATGTAAATTGAGTTGAAATTATGTTTGCCATCACATTCCAGCCCGTGCAACCAATTATTCGATTTTGTAGAATTTCTAAGGCAGAATAAATAACTTAACTATATAAAAGATTTTAATTTAAAGTACAAGAAAAATAATGGAAATATTTGAGGTTGTGTTTTTTATTCAAAATATTTCAAACAACATAAAGTAGATACAGTAATTGGCTTATGGCAAATATCTTCAAGGTGTTGAATTTTATCACTTGTGATAAACTCTATTACAGTCCATAACTGTCGATCATCTCTAAAGGAGATTACACAACAGCTAAATTATTACCTTTGCTGGGTGCTAGGCCATAGAGACATTCCAAGAAATTGTCAAGCATATGAACTCGCCGGAAATGGTACAGTACAACCCATTCTACTAAGTTTGGCTAATGCTGGCATACTAATCACTACGTATAAACTATAGCTAATGCAAGACGCTATAAAGAAGGCAAACATCAGGTGGAATAACATTACCACTTGTCAGGTCACGAAAAACATCTGGGATCAATTTGCTTGCTATCTCTAAGCAGATCGCATCTAAGCTCAATAATCGGTGTCATAACCAGGCACTGTCTAATGGGAAAGCACTACACGAGGCTAGGAGTATTCTCAAATAATTTTTGCAGAAGCTGTATGGATGAGGAAGAGGAGGAAACAGTTCTGTACATGCCCTGCTCTAGCTCAAAATAGCAAGAAGCAAGAATTACCTAGGAGAATTCTTCTATAAGGATCTAAAGGATCTCAATCATATTAACATAATCAGTCCATCACGTTTCACGTTTCGTAAGAGCTTAGAAAAATGCCTCAAGATTCATGTGTCATCACAATGGGATATTAAATTGGCCTAAGTGTGTCCTACTCCATCACGGACAACCACTTTGAAATCCTTGGCCATAACAATAAATTAAATATCTGATGTTGCCGTTGCCCGTAGCTATTAGGTTTCTCCAAGGTTTTCTTGCTGGCATTACAATTGCACTTTTCCAACAGGTTTTGGCGGTCTTAATTCAAATCCTATTGATGTATCACGTCAGGTTTTTGAGATATCACTTTTAAAATTGGAAAAAACACAGCATTTTCAAGACTATCTAAATTTATGAAGTAGCTTTTTTCAGTAAAATCCATGACGATTTTCTAAATTTATAATCCTTTTCCTCAATATTCAGTTGAAATATTTATATTATTTCATATTACATTCGAAAAAAATTCAAACGTTGTTATATTTCACTTGTCTTACAAAAATCTGAAAGAAACGCTAAACCATTTTTGCTAAAATGGTTTTAACAGGCCAAACGGTTTGAAAATGAGTCTGTTATCTAAACAAGTTTTTGAAATATATTAAATAATATAAAAATAATTTTGAAAACGGGTATTTTAAAAACTTAAGCAAATAGTTAAAATTAGAGTTTGGTTTCGAAATCAGCTCTAAAAATTAAGTCCAAAACGTAGTTGTTCTCGAAACTTCCTATAGATTCAAATAAAGACTCATAACTATTTTGAATTTTCAGAAACTAAGAAAGTTACTAAAATGCTTTAAATAGTATCTAAAAGACAAAGATTTGCACTTTTCAAAGTCATCATACAATTCATTGCTAAAAGATATTTTGAGTTTTAACTTAGACTTAAAAACCCCATTTTTGGTTGTGTTTAGTATTTTTAAAGGGCATACTTTAAAAATCTGATGTGATAGAAAAATGTAAAGCTGAGATTCAAATTTAGGACACCTTATTCCTTTAAAAAGTATTCTTTTCTTTGTAATATCACTATAGTTTTTATATACAAAGTTGCCATCAAATTTAAAACATTGAAATGTGATTTCTCAAGTTCACTTATTGCTAATTCGAAATATATAAAATCAATCTACCGAATAAAAAAAAAAGAGACAAATAAAAAGCTTTTAAACAAATGAGACAACAGTACAACACCAAAATTATGAACGGTAAAAATATATGTTCAGCAATAAAAAGCTACTCACCCACCGGTAATTTTCGTTAAAAGCTTTCTCTAAGAAAAGAAGATATAAATTTGCCCTTGATTTGACACTCGTCGTCTATCAGTCGTAGAGTGAAGTTGTGCATTTTGTCGGTTCTATATTTCTGTGAATTTGGTAAGTACTAAAATCTTTGCCTACTGTGATAAAAGTGAAAAGAAAATATAGTTAAATATACTTACATACATACATATTTGTAATGAATTCTTAATTATTGTTGTCTTTTGTTTAAACAATTTGTTTTCTCTTAAATTATTTTTCTAATAAAATAATTATGCAATTAACGTATCATCAATCTATGAACATGATGAGTTACTTCTTATCATTACTGCGTAATAAATTCTGCTAAATCTCTGGTTTTATCTTCATTCCCTTTTTTTTTTTTAAAACGTTCTTATTTGTAACAATGCTAATTGTTCGTAAAACTTTTTGTGCAAATATGTCCAAAAATAAGTCATAATTCATCGGTAATTTTTTCCTATGACCTTTAATGACCTTCCTAGAAAGGAAAAATGTGTTTCATTTTTTCTAAATGGGGTGTGTTACATGCATAGATATCTATTGATACACTGACGTGCTTTTTAATAAATTACTTCATAATTTCAATCAATTCGTATTTTTATTAAATAAGTAGGTACCTACATTGGCTACCAAGAAAGCTAAAACTTTTACCGTACCGGTGAATTTTGCAAATATGTATGTAGCTAGAACAAGTTTTGTTTTATCTCGGAAAATTCCGTTTTCAATGAATTCAAAAAAATTCATTCTCTGATTTCATTTCTCATTTAATTCCCCTTGATTAGATGAACATCTTTACAAATGGTGCAGGGTGGCTATTAAATTGTCTTATTTAAAATTAAATTTGATTTATATAGGTAGTTACTATAATTTATGGGTAAACTGTTATTTTTTAAAAGTATAGTATGTATGTATGTACATATATGTTTTAAGTCAAATTCTGAAACATAAATAATTACTACAGAAAACCAATTGTTTAAAGTTTATAATTTTTTTTTTCAAACATAATTTTGTATCGTTATTTTATAGATTTTGATGGGTACAATTATGTATGTATACTTATATTTTACAAGTATATAAAAAGTGACCTTGCTTCTATTTCAAAGTTATACCCATTTACATGGTAGCTATGTATGTGTCCTATTGTTGATAGGTCTATTAATTTTGAATTGGTCCTTAATTTGAGATTAAAGTAATGTCATAGATAGTCATAGAAAAAATACAAGGAACGACTTGTTTGCTTGGTAATGTTTAAATTTCCTTCGTTTTATTGCAGTATTTTTTAAATGTTACAGTTTTTATTTAAAGTACCTATTTTGTTGTAGAACCTCTTTGCTCTAGAATTTCGAGCCATCTTCGCTCTTTGGATTCAAGAACTTGCCTGGAGTGCTTTAGCAGTAAAGTCTTCCAAGTTGCTACAATGTTCAAATTAAGAAGAAGAAAGTCGGTGTTATTTTTTAGTACAACAATTTATTTAACTTCTTATCAAAGAAGTTCATTTTTTTAAGGTCCGTACTTGCCTCTAACCATTCGAAATTTACAACATATTCGCCCCTTATTTTTGTTTCTGTGATTCCAGCAGTATGTTTTGGGTCTTTAAATTGCTGGAACTTCCATATAAATGCAAATTTGTAGAGGCTAATTTACTAGTCGTTTCTTTAGAATGCCTAGTTATTTTACAGCTGTCAGCGTCTCATTTATTTGAAACCACTTTCATGCTGACCAAGTATTTCGGTTGTCAAATATTTCGCTAACCATTTTGTCTCATCCGATTTGTGCAATTCGAAATAGGTTTTACCAGTCCATGCCAACAAATAAGATGGTTTGATCAAACGTTTGCGTTTGGTTTTGTTGGTACAACGTTCATAAAGTGATTCAAACCTTATGACAGGCTTTTTGAGGCTATGGAAATTCATAAAGCAAGGCTGAGTTCAAAAATGCAAATAGTT
Source organism: Eupeodes luniger (assembly GCA_951509635.1). Classification (NCBI taxonomy): domain Eukaryota; kingdom Metazoa; phylum Arthropoda; class Insecta; order Diptera; family Syrphidae; genus Eupeodes; species Eupeodes luniger. The sequence continues at coordinate 47,091,543 of OX608075.1, forward strand.
GCACAAGCCATGCCGACAAAATTCTTGTAATGCATTTATGAACAGAAAAACTACTGCAAGAATGCGGCAGGTATACAATATAAAAAAACAGTTCATAAATGTCATCAAAGTAGGCGCCTATAAAAAAGTATGACAGAAATAATTAAGTTTTTTCTTTGAGTTACGCGGGTTTTAAATATTAACTATTCAATTATTTTACCTACTCATCTTGTTCTAACATTTTCCTGCAGAGCGGCAACAGAAATAAAATGACTGCAGGTTTGATCGCATTTCAGCTGTCAGACTGTTTTTTTGAACAGAGTTACCGACTGCAGTAATGCAGTGTATTTACATTTATGAACGCAAATCTTGCATTACTGCTGCATTTTTACATTAATGAACTTACCCTAATTTTGTTTTCAATTCCAAATCTTCAATCACACACCGTTTAAAAACTCAGTATCTTATTTATTTTTCAAAAAAAATCCTCATTAGTTGTAAGCCTTCACCTGCTATACATAAGCCTTAAAAGAACGCTAAAGCATTATGCTAAAACGGTATAAATCATATTTTATCTGATTGCATAGGGTTAAGGTTACGACATTAAATTTTTGGAATATATTGAAAAAAGTATATATAAAATAATGTTAAAAACGGGTATTCCTGAGATCAGCACTAAATATTAACTCAAACGAATTATTAGAAAACATAAAGGAATTGCATTAAAAGTTTTTCAAAACTTCAAATAGAGTAAATGAAGACCAATTATAAGTCATCTCATAACTAGTTATGAATTACGACAACTTAAAATGATTTGAACTTTATTTAGAAGATAAAGATTTGTTATTTGCAAAATAATCAGGCAATTTATTGTTAACGAATATGCTGTGTTTTTACTTAGCCTTAAAAACCTGTTTTTGGTTGTCTTTAGCAATTTTAAACGGACATGTTTTAAGGATCTGATTTGATAAAAAAATGTTAAATGTTAATAAACTTTTATCGACGGACTTTAAATTTGTCTGTCGATAAATATTTGTTGTTTTGATGATGATTTCAAAAGTTCAAAATAATCAAAATTAGATATTAGTTTAGAACTTTGCCTGTGTAAAACTAACCTTTAATATTTAATGTTGTCTCCAGTAACCTTCAATTTTTAAAAACCGCTGAGCAGAAATGAAACATTGATGCTTAAAAAAATTTAATTAGAGGTCTTAAATCTTGTAAATTAATACACAACAAATGACATCTGATGGTAGCAGGAAAGTTTGAGAAGTGACTTCGCTACACTGTAAGCCAAAAAAGTGCATGGCGTCGCCTTGAGCGTTAGTTTCCTTGGGGCGTTATTAGTTACCCCAGTGTGGCCGTAACCGTTGTCCAATACAAATATACTCTTTAAATAAAATTTAAATTACCCAACCAAAACGAACTGACAAGATGAAATCAGCTAAAAGTTTTTGAATATTCACACATCTTGTTCAATTGGGGTTTTCATGGTGGGCTAATGAGTTACTTCTTGTGGTCGCTATGTAGCCTGTATGAGGTGTGACCGCTTAGTGTTAAAGTCGTTATTCTTCTAGGAACTTTAACGCAAATGCATTTTTTCCTCAGTTCTTATTGCAAAATGGCTACACATTGAAAACAACTACTTACTCCAGTAATTTGGTATATGTATAGAACGAAAACTTGCCTTTTAAAAACAACCCAAAACTAAAATTAGGCACCTTTCAGCTTAAAAAGAAAAAGTACATTTGATAATTTCAAATATTTATCTTCTAAAGTGGCTAACTGTCTTTGGGTCACCAAAACCAGAACTCTCTTTTTGTAGCGTTCAAATTTATTGCTCGCAGTCCTTTATCTTTGACTGTTAGGTATTTGTTGAAAAATCTTCATGAGAAACTGTCTTCTATTCAGTAGTATTCGAAATTAACTTAAGTTAACTTTTATTTAAATTTTTATTAAAATATTATTTTTTTTTCTTATAAATTTGCAGTTTAAAAACAATAAATCATCATGTCGAAAATTGGTATTAACGGATTCGGACGTATCGGACGCTTGGTCCTTCGTGCCGCCATTTTAAAAGGTGCCACCGTTGTAGCTGTCAACGATCCCTTCATTGATGTCAACTACATGGTTTACTTGTTCAAATTCGATTCAACCCACGGTCGCTTCAAGGGAACCGTTACCGCCGAAGGTGGCTGCTTGGTCGTCAACGGACAAAAGATTACCGTCTTCAGTGAACGTGACCCCAAGGACATCAAATGGGCCAGCGCTGGCGCTGAATACATTGTCGAATCGACTGGTGTCTTCACAACTATTGAAAAGGCTTCAGTTCATTTGAACGGTGGTGCCAAGAAGGTCATCATCTCAGCCCCATCAGCCGACGCACCCATGTTTGTGTGCGGAGTCAACTTGGACGCTTACGATCCATCAATGAAGGTTGTCTCCAACGCCAGTTGCACCACCAACTGCTTGGCTCCATTGGCCAAGGTCATCCACGACAACTTTGAAATTGTTGAAGGTCTGATGACAACTGTTCACGCAACCACCGCCACCCAAAAGACCGTCGATGGTCCCTCTGGCAAATTGTGGCGTGATGGTCGTGGTGCTGCCCAGAACATCATCCCAGCTGCTACTGGTGCTGCTAAGGCTGTCGGCAAAGTCATTCCAGCCTTGAATGGCAAACTTACTGGCATGGCCTTCCGTGTCCCAACCGCCAACGTATCCGTCGTCGATTTGACTGTCCGTTTGGGCAAACCAGCCTCATACGAAGCCATCAAGCAGAAGGTTAAGGAAGCTGCCGAAGGTCCCCTCAAGGGAATCCTCGATTACACCGAGGAGGAAGTTGTCTCATCTGATTTCATCAGTGACAACCATTCTTCCATCTTTGATGCCAAGGCCGGTATCTCATTGAACGACAACTTCGTCAAACTCATTTCATGGTACGACAACGAGTTCGGTTACTCCAACCGTGTCATTGACTTGATCAAGCACATGCAAAGCAAGGATTAAACATGTCCCTTGGGAGAGAGAAATATAAACACACAAGCAAACTCAGCAAAGAACGCCCCCACTACCATTGCGCTCTCATTTAAATTATAAAATTCAATTTTAATACACACCATTGTTAAGTTACATAGAAAGAAAAAAACAATTTTAAAAATAATCCGTTACGAGTTGCAAAAAAGCGTTGAGTATAATTAAAAATTAATATTATATTATATTATAAAAAAAATACAATTTTTATTGCATTACCAACAACACCAAGTGTAAAATGATAAAATTAAAATAACTTGTAGAAGATACGTTTTAAGTTTCTGATTATCGGAAATAAATTATGTGTCGTAAGGTAAAATGATTTTTTTGTTTGTTTCTTTTATTATGTTTTGTTTTCAAAGTAAGTTCAATGTCTTTGAACTGAGATCTAGACTTGCTTAAATTCTTGCTTATCAGAACCACAGCCAGGCCTTCAAAATATCACTATGTGTTGTGATTGTTACTGTCATTGGCATAACGCAAATAAAAACAAAGTCAAAGGTTATCACAAACTAATATGCAATCCATTCCTATCTCAAGACATTTATTGGCAAATTTTCTGGTCAAATACGAGTATCACAAACTAGACTTTTACATTTTTGAAGCATATGAAAAGAAAACAACAATTTATTTTTAGGCCGTCTCATTATCAATAGCGAATTGAACTTATTTTGCATAAGTTTAGGGAAGGAAAAGTTGATATACTTCAATGTAAAAGTTCATCTTTTAGAAAAATAGGTTGGCTAATTAATATTGCTACGTTAAGAAATTCAGTGTGAGTTGGAAGCACTCCATATTCGAAGATTTTGTTTGTTTATGTTGCCGTTCAAATCAAAATGGGCCTCGTTAGACATTAAAAGACAGATCAACATGTTTTCGTCCTCTTCCACCTTTTTCTGGCGAAATTCCAAGCGAATTGTCAAGTCTGCATTTAGTTTGTTGGCCATTTGAATTTTATATGGGAATAAGTCCAAAACAGTTTGCATATTAAAGTGCAATGACTGTCTAATTATATCCATATAAGCAGATAAGCTTCTTGTTGAAACTCTTGGATTGTTTTGTAAGGCTGCAGCTTTACTAGCGATTGTTTCCTCCGTCCGAACTGGGTTTCGATGGCATTTTATTTTGTACTAATGTTTAATTGAGCTAAAGAAACATTGAATCTTTTTGTGGGAATTTAAAATAGGGTACACATGATAAAAACTTGCATAGTTAACCAGCTAAAACGTCGTCGGAACAATGCTTTGCAGATGATCTGCTCAAAGCGAAAAGGACCCCATGTCGAAACTGCAAAAACGGTATTTGCCGGTACTCTCCAACACTGTATAACTATTTTTATGTGGACAACAATTCAAAATACCAGTAATATTAACTCACAACATCAACGATTGTTTTGTCACAGCCTCAGGAGCTTTAAGAGAAACAAAAATCGAAACTCTAAGATTAGAAGAAGAGTATGAATCCTTTGAAAAGTTTGGAAAAAAGGGTAATTACTGGTGAGATTAGTAAAACACTTGAAGATTGAACTCATCCTCTCTTCAAGACTTGTGAAATAGCGTTTAACACAGTAAAAACGATTAAGAAAAACTTATAAAAGTAATTTCTCTAATTCCCAATCTTAACTCATATTCATCCAAAAATATGCAGATATTAGTAGATACTCCACCATCTTGAAAAAGAAATTCACTTCCCATTTACACTCAGCTTGCAAAATTTAAAAACTAAAATACTGCTGACGAGATCTTTAGAATGCCTCACAAAGAAATAATTTCTGCCTGTAACTCTGATAGAAAATTGGTGTTCGTACGTAGTCATCCAGGTACAACCCAAACACCTATTATTCACCGAGGACTCTTAACAGAATTGGCCAACAGCTACATCGCTGAACTAACAACAATTTACAAAGGCGAGGCATATCTGTTGCTCAAAAATACTCTAACCGATCATTCATTGTTGCAGATAATCTTGGCATTCTTATGGGTCTTAAAAATACGACAAATAAATGTCTTTCTTTGGAGGGGGAGCGTATCGGAATCCCGCTTTTTAAAATCCCGTTTTTAAAAAATCCCGAAAAAAAAGTTTTATAATCCCGTCTTCTAAAATACCGATTTTTTGAAATCCCGTCTTAAAATCCCGCTTATTCAAAATCCCGATCAATTATAATCCCGCTTTTTAAAATCCCATCAAATACCGACAATCCCGTTTTTTTTCTACAACATACGTGTATTAAACCAAATAACAATATGAATCAAATGTTTGTATGTTAAATAACTTGACTAAAATATAATAATATCGTAATTTGTTTTGTTTTAAATGTACATAAACATTCATTTTTGTTTACAATATTAACTCTTGCATAAACAATATGCATCCTACAGCAAATCTACCTCTCGATAACGGTTTTGCCACTATCGTTGACTTTGTTAATTGACTTGAGTTTGTTTTAAAAGAATACTTTATATTTTTATTTTTTGATATGTTGTATTTTTTAAATTTTATAATGAAATGAATCTAGAAAAATATCTCATTTTTACTTTGTTTAATTTTTTTTCTAATTTCGATTTTGCAATCAAAACTAGTTGTTTAATTTTAAAAAATCGCGCGATTTTTTTAAATTAAACAACTAGTTTTGATTGCAAAATCGGGATAATAAAAAACGGGATTATAAGAAACGGGATTACAAAAAGCGGGATTATAAAAAATCGGGATTATAAAAAGCAGGATTATAAAAAACGGGATTTTAAAATCTTGATTTTAAGAAACGGGAATATAAAAACCGGGATATCGAACCCAACCCCTTTGGAGGTTATAAGTAGATGTTTATACTCAAATAAAAACATTATGCTTGCATGGATACCTGGACATTCCATAATCAAAGGAAATGAGGATGCAGATCCTGCCGCAAGAAATACTATCAGCTGCCCACTCAGAATCTCAAATTTTGTCAGGTCTTACGCCGAACACTCATAGAGGATCATAAAAAAGAGTTTGCTACGAAAACATTAACCTTTTTACATCCGTATCTTATACAACCGGTCCTTTAACAGAGAAGACAGCATACAAATTTTTCGAATGAGAGTTCGAAAAGCAATTTTCAACAGGCAACCTATTACAATTCTGGAAATTCTAAACACTGTTCTAATTGTCAAACCATACTTTCTGTTTGGCATATCCGTGTCGAATGTGCTTTATGTCGCCAAACAACATTGCTGAAACATTTGCCGAAATTTTGAACCCATTTGATTTTGAAGTACTATCCATTCAATACGTTAAAGATGCCAAATCCGCTCTAACTTAAACATAATGTACAATGTATGTACATATGTTTGAAGGTAGATTAAATATATAGTTTGGCACCCAATTTTGAACTCGTTATACTAGGCCTGAATTCAAGTCGGACAACATGTTTTTGATAACATACATAGGTCGAAAGTCGTATAAAATCATTTGACAAAAATGATCGCAGTGTCAAAAATCAAACATCGCTCCCAATGACCAAAGCATCTGAAAATTTACTAGAATTCTTGATTTAACAAGGCTGCAAATGCAAACTGCAACCTCCGTATAATAGGTTACAAAAGGTTAAAGCTAATGTCGGCTAAAAAATACAAGACACTTAGACCGGATGTTGGGCTTTTGTGATTGGATCTTCTCTACTAATTTGTAGCTAATTATGAAGCATTTTAATCAATCATTTCGAAATATGTACATATGTACATATGTATGTACATACATAATATGTTAGTTCACTGGAATCGTTTTTGGGATGTGGCAGGGCTAAATTATCATCCATTCAGCTTCTCACTCCCCATTATGAAGCAGTGTCTAGATAAGAATTCTATAAGGGAGCTAATTTGGAGTCTACCAAGAGAAATGAGTTGCTTTGAGTGTTCAGAATTTAACTTTGGCCAAATTTGTTTTGTTGAAACACAAATACCTAATGGCGTTAGTCCATCTGTGTATCGCTTTGTTAAGGCGTCATGCGTTAGCATAGGTTTACGTATAGCTAATGGTATACAAATTTTGGATTTATTTGCCAACAAAGGTTAATAATGAGTCGCTTTTTTTGCTGCAACATCGGTCGCCTCGTTTCCTTTAATACCAAAATGACCTGGGATCTGTGCTTGAGTTATGTTTGCGTTATTATGAAGGATACTTCGGATGTAATTGAGAGTCGAACAGTACCTGGTTGAACTTTTAATTCCTGTAAGAGTACTTAAACTGTCGGTGAGGATCAATGTACTTTGAGTCCATGTCTGTGCCGTAGAAAGAAATTTTGTCAATGCTGTGATCTCGGCTAGGTAACTACCCACAGCGTCTGGAAGAATGCCTTAAAAAGGATGGTTTCTTCGTTGTTTGCTTTTAGTTCAATGACAGCGTAAGTAGAATTATTAATCCTGTAATGTTATCAAAGGCTTGATAGATTCAAATAGTTCACTGTGATGCATAAGGAATTGTTGATATCTGAAATGTTTTCTTTGTTGTGGCTGGAGAGATTGATGTCTATTGATAATAAGTGTCTTTTCCAATGAGGGGAAAAGTTTGCCAACGGATTTCCTAATGTTTCTACCATGTGCCGAAATTAAGGTAACTATTTTGGTTAGATATGATGTTAAATTTTTCTTGTTTTGTTTTTTTTTGTTTCTGGATTAAGTTTAATTTGAAGCTGTGTGAGGAGAATGAGAAACATCAAACTTTGCTCATTAAATTAACTACTCGATTTTGTCCTAGTTTGTTGACTGCTTTAAGCCAAGCTTCTATTCTAAGAGCTTCGATTGCTGTTATCCTTAGCGCTCCTGTAGATGTTCTGAAGCATTTGTTCATTGATGTATCAACGCTAAGTTTTTCTTCGAAGTACACATAAATAAGGTGAGCCCGTGTTGGAGGGTACCTTCGACCAGAGCTTTGGTTATTTTGAGAGCAGTTTCCAGATGTGATCCTTTTCTACGAGGACATATCATTTTCAGAGAATTGTTTCTAGTCTTAAGTTGATTGATGGTATCCAACAAAGGTAAATAAACGTTTAATAAGACTCTTAAGTTCTTCATGCATGAGGAATTTAAAATAAATCATTCTGAAACATGAATCAGGAACATGACCTTTTAACACATACAAAAAAAAATAACTAATGGTTTTTAAGCTTTATTCAACTGAATTTGAATACATTAATTTATAATTTAAATTCTAACTTACCCCAACTTATTTAAAGTCTAATGAAAAATATAAAGCTTATATAACTTTAAATCAATTAACATAGAGTTGTTCGTTTTACTTTACATACTTTTCTTTAATAATTAATATTTGAAAAACACAAAACCTAAAAATTTTCCATCAACGAACTTAATTATTTATTAAGAAAGAATCATTTATAACTTAGAAATAAAGAAAAACAAAATTCCCTGGGTCCATGCTCAAGACGTCCCGCGCTTTAGCATTGCTACAACTTATGATGTCAATAACAAAAGCATCTTTGTGCTGATAAAATGTTTAAATAGTGTATGTACAGTGATTGCCATTAATAATTCCTTTTCTATTGAATACTTTATACAAAATTCTTTGATTGTCTAAATATTAATATTAATATTAAATATTACACCCATTTTTTCACAAAAACCGAATTTCAATGCAGCGGAGATCAAATTTTTAGTTCAACTGATTTGAAAATAAGGAAAGGTTTAATATACATAGCTGTTTATTTTTTAAACAATATATTTTTGGGTCAGTTTTTATTGGGGATAATATTTGAAATTTAAAGAAAAACATTTATTAAACAAATTTGAAAATAGATAAACAATGAACTTTTATAAAATATTTAATATAAAACCGAACATTAACTACAGTCACTGTACATCGTTTTCTAACTTATTTTCTACCAAAGAATTGTACAATTTGGTGGTGATATAAATATTTAAACTCTTCCTTAACAATGTCTCTATAAATAAAATATTATGATTAGCTTTACACTCTTAATAAGACGAACTTTGATATCGATGAAATAAAGTAAAACACTAATCTAGGTCTATGCGACTATCGACAAAAAGACTTCCGGTGTGCATTTTGGACTCTTTTAATTTGTCATATGACTTCATTAGGTCTTCCATTGATATTGATAGCAACTCTTTGGGCGTCGACGCTTGTAATTCTTGTGAGGTGGTAGCAGCATTGAGAGCAGTCTCATTTGTGCGCATAAATTGCCGCATTCTATAGACCGACGCGTTTCGGCACATTTCTCGTAGATCAGATCCTGAAAAACCGTTTGTGAGCTTGGCTAATCGATTGAAATCAACAGAATTGCTTATGTTTTCTGTGTTGAGAATGAGTTTTAAAATTTCCAGACGTTGAGCGTCTGTAGGTAAGCCAATATGGAATTGAGCTGGCATACGACGGAGAATGGCCTTATCGAGGTCTTGTGGACGATTTGTTGCACCCATGACGATGACAGTCGAACCAGCTTGGGTACTAAGACCATCCCAGAGCATCATGAATTGAGTTTTCATCATGGCGGTGGCTTCATGATCGTTTGAGCTACGGCTGCGCAGGAATGAATCGATTTCATCGATGAATATGATGCAAGGTTGCAGCTTGATGGCAAGCGAGAAAACAGCCGAAGCAAGTTTCTGCGATTCACCGTACCTGAAATATACAACAAAAAATATAAATTTTTGTATTTTAATATGTTTTCTATGTGTAACTTTACTCTTATTTTGGGTTATTTGCAATGGAAGTATATGGCTGATAGCACATTTACCCCAAACAGGTAACCCATAATGACAAAAATTATGAGCTTATTTTCAATAGTTTCCATTTTCTTTTAATAAATTGATATAGGATTTTTATAGTCAAGTTGACCTTATTGATTGTTTCTTGTAAATGAAGCCCAAAAGTAAGTGTTTTGTCTAGGTGCACTCCTAAATACTTAGCACTAGGTTTTCAATCTGTTGGAATGCCATTAATTTGAAGCATATTGCTGGGTAAGAAACAAGTTTTTCTTTTTCTAGTGAAAAAGACCGCTTGAGTCTTCTCAGCATTTATTTTAATTTTCCAATTACTAAAACATGTTTGTTCAATATGTTATGTCAATGTTAAAACCAACTTAACCTGATGAATATATGTAAACATGTAAATAAATAAATAAATTGGGTGGCGCAACAGTCCGTTGAGAACTAGGGCCTAGTGACTTACAACTCTCAACCATTCCTGATTGCGAGTACTGTTGTCAGGGATGGAGGGGACCTACAGTTTTAAGCCAAATCCAAACGGCTTATTTGAGAAAGCACTTTTCATGACAAGAATTACTCTTGGAGAATTTGTCAATTCCTCGCAAGAGGTAGTACCTTAGATGACATAGGCAGGGATCGAACCCAAGACCTCTGGCATGACAGTCCAACGCACTAACCATCATGCTACAGTTACTACTAATATAAACATGTATCATATGCAAAAATATCTGATTTACAGCTTGTTAAACTCGGGAAATCATATTTAAATATTGTATACAAGACAGGACCAAGAAGTGTTCCTTGTAGTATCCTTGCAAGAACTTCACGGAAGCCAATATTTACTGAAACTTTAAAAAATCTATCAGATAGGAACGAATGTATTATTGTAACAATGAAAATTGGAAAATTAAGAACTAAAAGCTTGTGTATTAGACCTTGATGCCGCACCGTGTCAAAAGCCCCTTCAACATCTAATAAATACATACCAGTGTTTTTTCTTAATGTAAAATCTCTTTTTATAGAGTTTGTTATCCGATGTACTTCGTGAACAGTGCTATGACAGCTCCTGAACCCAAATTGTTGCGCTGTAAGGATGTTATGAACATTTAAATTTGATATAATTATATTTCTTATGAGTTTCTCAAGGCATTTACTCAGAGAACTAAGCGAGCTTAAGGGTCTGTAGCTACATGTTGTGGAGGTATTTTTTCCAGGTTTTTGAATGGCTATGATTTTTGCTGTTTTCCATATCTTTGGAAAATACGCCATTTTAAAACAAGCAGTTAAAAGATTTTGTACAAATTCAACACCTTATCTGGGTAGGTTTTTAACAATATTATATTTTTCAGACCATCAAACCCTGGGCTTTTAGAGTTTTTAAGACTACCCAGAATAGTATTTACATCTTGTTCTAAAATTATGTCATCATCAACTTGGAATTGTTGAGATTTAATAAGTGCCATTGATGTTTTTTTGTTTATATTGACCGCGCACTAAAGGGGTTATAAATACCGTTATAATGATTAAACACAGTGCGAGCAATTAGGAAGGGAGGACAGGATTAGAAAGGAGATGCCGATGCATATTGGTTTTGAATGTCTGCACATCGTAACAATTGGGAAATATTGAGCCTGGTAAATCGTTCCACATTCGTGTAGTTCGGCTAAATAAAGAATCCCTATACGTCTGAAGTTTGGTTTAAGGGTAAACTGATGAGCATTCCTAGAAGTATTACGGTTGAATTCTTTGAGGGGAGGAATACAACTGGCTATTTCCCTAGAGCATTGTTGGTGAAAATATTGATAAAACAATGCTAGGCACAAGACCTTGCGGCGGTGTTCAAGAGAAGTAAATATCTCGGTAAAAGAACGAACTCCTATCATTTTTATAGCTCTCTTTTCAATTCTATCCAAAAGACTTAAGTACGTTATTAGGGCACCAAAGAAAACCTGTTCTGTCCAGAAAAAGGACTGAAAGCTGTTCAGTCTCCTCGATGCAAGTACCACCCATGGATAGTGACATTGGGGGAGGGTTACGCTTTTGTGACATTAGACACCATTGAGCTATTGAAGCATTAAATTCTACACGGTTTTTGATTCTCCATTGAACGATGCTGTCAAGATCGGAATTTAATGAGCTTATAAAAAGCTGCCGTTGGTAGTCCACATCCGAACAACAAGGATGAGAACCCGTCTATTACTACTTGAATTGAACGGTCCAAAAGGTAGTTTATAGCAAAACAGAGAAGAGACTCATCAATACCAAATGCACGCATTTTCGATAAGAGAAATTGATACAAAACTCTATCAAATGCCTTTGAAATATCAAGTATAATAATCTTACTTTCTCCAAAGCGATTTATTTGACTGTCCGGTAAGATAAACCATAAGGTCAATAGTGGACCCATTGCTACGAAAGTCATACCGCCGGTTTTTAAGTGTTTCGATGACCTATGAAAGAAGGAACGTATGTAAGTGCAATTGGACGATTGGCTGGACAAATGCTGTTTTCCACCTACTTGGAAAGAGATCTGTAGACTAGGACAGTAGTAGGACGATGGGGTTACTATCCGGGCCAGTGGATTTGTGATTTTCGAGATCTGTAAGTACTCTCTAATAACTGTACGAGTACGAACAAAGATTCGTTTCATAGAATTGTTTACGCTTTCAAATACAAGCGGAGTCATGTCATTCATTGACAGCAACTAATTAACAGCAAACTGTCCCGCAAGCAAATTGGTTTTATCAATCGAGTTTACAAGGAGTGTCAATTGGCATGATTGTAAGCACCGACGGTGACGTAGTTTTACGTACATTTTTTACAAATGACCAAAAATGTGACGTCCAAAATTCAAGTATTTAAAGTATTAGGATATCGTTTTAATATTAGTCTTTTTTTTTAGTCATAATGAACTTTAAAGTAATTTTTGACAAAATGACGAATGCAAAATTTGTCCTTTGTCAAAAAGGACAAAAATACTACCAAACTACCAAGTTCTAAGTCCAGGTTAGATTTTGTGTTATACAAATTGATTGGAGTCGCCTTTTAGTGCTTTATATTTACCCCACTAAAAACACTGACAACAGACTAAGAGTTACATACTTAGTCCTTTAGTATCAAAAAATTATATTTATTTACTAAATTTAACTTCAACAAATATCAAGTTGATTTAAGATTACTCCAAAAACTGTGCTCAAATCGTTTCAATTTAAGATCAAGATTGCCCAATTTTTTAACTGTTTTGAAACATTTATCCATTTTCATGGAAACATAAAAAGTAAATAAAAGTAATTTTTCGAATGTGCAAGCCAAACAAAAATAGGTACTTGCCGAAAACGGTTACATAACCACTTCACAAACTAAACAACTTCATCGAATTTTACTTACCATTTATCGGTCAGAATGGCAACGTCCAGATTAATGAATCTCATACCAGCTTCCTTAGCAGTAGCCTTGGCGATCAATGTTTTTCCACATCCTGGTGGCCCATGCAAAAGAACTCCCTTTGGTGCTTCCCAAAGTTTCGATTGATTAAACAAGTTTCTATGCCTCACAGGCAAAACCACTGATTCCCTCAGTTCTTGGATAACACTATCCAATCCAGCGATGTCCTTCCAACTCACTGGAATATCATCAGGCACAACTAAATGTGATGCAATCATCAATTCATAGTCACTCAGAATTTGAGTGTTAATCTTGAAGCCATCTCCTTCACCGAGTCTATTTTGGTTTGCCGTTTTAAAATCAATTCAAAATGAAGAACAAAAATGAGAAAAAATTTTTGTAGGCGCAAAAATGTTTATTTAATCCTTTTCTAACCTTTTTAATTGTTCTTCGGCACGTATTTTGGCCTTCCTTTTATTCTTGCTTGTCGGATCCAATTGGTTCATCATCCACTTGACCGAATAAAAGGTAACAACGGACGCAAGCGACACACGTAGGATCAATTGCAGGACCTCATTGCGACTTAATTGAGAATTACCAAAACTTAGGTTATTCATTTTTGATTTTGAACCAAGAGATCTGAAAGAGTAATTTAATTTTAAAACACTGACAATTTAAAAAGAAAACGTTATTCTTAATTACAATTAAATAAATTCACGGAAAAAATCAAGTTTTAACTTCCGCAATACAAAAATCTAAGTCTCTGTGAATTGAATTTGCCTGGTGCTGGTACCTTGAGATACAAGTAAAAGATAGATGACACATGACAGCTGAAAAAAATGGCAACCTTTATGTCAAAAGCAACATTAATGTACTAGATCAGTTTGTTTTATGCATGGCGCATACTGGTTGGATTTTATGTAAACGCACAAACTAGACAACACCTAATTAAATTGCCAACAATTTAAAATGGTGGAATTTTGTGGGATTTTCGTTTGCTATGTCCATTGAAGATGTCAAAATTGATTTTCTCAAGCAGTGTAATTAATTTCGTGGATTTAAGTTGGTAGTGCTTGTATTTTATAAGTGTCATAATGTTAGTTCAATATTTGTTATTTACGACGATGGATTGCTTAATAATCAAATTATTTAAGAATTACTAAAAAAAACTACAAAAGTGTTGATTCAAACGTAGACACTTTTCACGCATTACGCGTATGGCTCAGTCAACAAATTTGCTGCTTTAAGTGCAAGTTTTGCTGATAATTTGAGTTTATCGATTTCAAAGCGTTTTTTCTGGAAGAATTTTGAAGATCATGACTTGGACAATATGTGGTTTGAAACCTTTAAATTTTTGGCTGTGAGTCTACGCAAAAGGCCGATAAGTCTAGCCAGTTTACAAAAACAAAACTGTATTTTTATTTATTTTTATAATTAAGCATAAAAAGGATTACAATGACATGCAGAGAACTCAAAGATTGGTTTTTTGCTAAACAATGTTGAAAACAACCAGAGTGAGAAATAAGTTTGGAATGACGTCATACAGGGTTATTTATTAGATTTCACTAATTTTAATTTCGGAATACTATCCTTATTTAAAGAATAGTTTCCACCCCGTTTTAGTTATGTCAAATATTTTATTAAAAACATTACCAATCTAAAATTTTGGTTATTTCAAATGAAAATAAGAAATATAAGCCAAATACAAAGTCAAAGGACTAATTTATATTTCAACCGAAAATCTTCATCCCCTATTGTCATTTGATGATTAAAACGAGTTGTATACTGCTTTTGCATTCTTCTTTTCGTATCTAAGGCGTTTAAAGTATTTTAATCATTCAAATTTAATGTCATAATGACATTAAGATACTAAAACAGCTCCATTTCAGCTTTAATATTCCTATCAACTAGTTTTAGCTTATTCCGCTACTAATACGCATATATTTTCTCTATAAATAAGCTTTTAAGTAATAAAGGCGTTTTAAAGTAGTAATAACTTTACGCCGTAGATAATACAAGTTGAAAATAAGGCTGATAGTGTTTTGTTTATAGGACACTTCTTTAAGAACACATCCCTTGAGTCTCAAGGAGGTATCAAACGCAAAAACGTCACCTAAAAATGAAAAACTCGAAAATGTATTTCGATATTTGAATGCAAATCAAATCTCTATCCACAGCAGGATTTTACTTCACCTTTTACTTGCAGTGATTCTACCACTGATGTTGTATTTGTTAGTCATACATGGCTTTTTCCGATAGAAATAGTTGAAGCAATTGAAAGTTGACCATTAGTAATTAATAAACCATTAGCAGCATAAGACCTGCTCGGTGGGCGATAGGCCTAAGTTGCTCCGTGGGCGCCGGGCCTAAATACAAATAAACCAAACGTTTAATCAAACAAACCTATTTCACGCCGCAACCTTCAAAACAAAACACAAAAGAGACAACTGTCATTACCAATACCAATTTTTCCAGCTAAATTTATTTATTATATGTTTAATAATTGTGTGCAAGTTAAAGTTATCCACTTGTTTAAACAAAAGCTTAGCCTCAGTGCCTCTGTCTACATTAGTTCAAATATTTCCTCTTGGCTGTAAAATTAGCCACGTTTTTTCTTTTCTTTTTTTAAATATTCGAGAAGTATGAGCGATTTTGGTTTTGGCGGTTCCCAAATGGGCCGGAATGAAATATTTCAACTTATCCTCCGTGTCTCTGTTGCTTCCGTTGTTACCTACTTTTCGCTGAAATGGATGATGAAGCAAATAGACCCAACTAGTAAGAACAAACGCAACGCCAAAATTCGCGCTGAGGAGCAATTGAAGAGGTAAATAATAATTTGGCTATTTCAATCACAGACTCGTGTATCTAAATTATGAATAATTTCAGGATACAGAAAGCCAGCAACTTCGGCATAAATACCCAAGTTCTGAATGACTATGAGCTGATGATTGCATCGCATTTAGTTGTACCCGATGATATTCCAATTAGCTGGAATGATATTGCAGGATTGGATGGTGTCATTCAGGAGCTGAGGGAATCAGTGGTTCTGCCGGTGAGGCACCGGGATTTGTTTAGCAAGTCGAAATTATGGGAAGCCCCAAAGGGAGTTCTATTACATGGGCCACCTGGATGTGGCAAGACTTTAATTGCAAAAGCTACCGCCAAAGAGGCTGGCATGAGGTTCATCAACTTAGATGTGGCTATTCTCACAGATAAATGGTAAATATGGCAGTCTTATTTTGGGATTCCCCTCATAAGTGAATATGTGTTTGGATGTAGTTAGTCAATGCATATGCACAAACCATAATGTTTCAGAGTTGGTATCTTACTACATTCTTATTGAGCAAGTGTCAAAAGTATTTTTTTAACATTAAATGTTGTATTATCTTTTAGGTATGGTGAATCACAGAAATTGGCTTCTGCGGTCTTCTCCCTCGCTGTTAAGTTGCAACCTTGCATCATATTCATCGATGAAATCGATTCATTCCTGCGCAGCCGTAGCTCAAACGATCATGAAGCCACCGCCATGATGAAAACTCAGTTCATGATGCTCTGGGATGGCCTAAGTACACAAAGTGGTTCGTCTGTTATCGTCATGGGTGCAACCAATCGTCCACAAGATCTCGATAAGGCAATTCTTCGTCGTATGCCAGCTCAATTCCATATTGGCCTACCTACCGATGCACAGCGTTTGCAAATATTGAAACTTGTTCTCGAATCAGAAAACATAAGTGATTCTATTAATTTTAATCAGCTATCAAAACTTACCAAAGGATTTTCCGGTTCTGATCTAAGAGAGATGTGCCGTAATGCTTCTGTTTATAGAATGAGAACGTTTATGCGCGATAATGAGAAAGCTATTGATTCGGCTAATGGAGATAGTGAATTGTTAGCAGTTGTATCAACATCATCTAATGATAATTTGCTTGCTATTTCAATGGATGATATGCTGAAATCCTATGAGAGGATGAAGGAGTCTAAAAAACATACACAAAATATTTTTGTCGAGAATCACATTGATCTTGATTAAATTTTAATTTATAAATTTAGGTTATTTTGTTCGTTTTGCATTTTTGGAAACTCCGAACACACTTCAGTTGGAATTTTAGGTTTACCGAAATCACTTTTGGACGAACAATAAGTTTTTTCCACGCGAAATTAAAAAGTTATATTTTCTAATAAAAATCAAAACAAACAAGACTTTTTAAATAATAAACTTGATAATGATTTAAGAGTTTAGGATTGTACTTGGGGATTTTGAGATTTATTTTATAAAATCAAATTCAGACCGGATTACACCAATCGTGATCTACAAAATCTTTAGTATTAGAAACATTTACCTTTAATAAAAATTAAGTAAAAATTAAACATTTTGTTGTCAAGTTAAGCGAAATTGACCTGGTTCATTAAAATAGTTTTCATAGACTTCGATTCTTCATAAAGTAGGGAAGTTAATCCTTAATAAAACTGAGCAAACAAGAAATTTTCCTGAACTTGCCTAAGATCTTTAAAATAACTCCTTCATTTTAATATTAAATGTTATAAAAACGAAAACAAGTATTGTTAAAAATTACAAATATAAAATGGTTGTATGAGAGAATGGTTTTATAAAAATTCATTTCCAAAATTTAAATTCCAAGCCAAAAAAGATTAGAAATTTTAAAAACTTAAATAATGAAGAACTCATCGAAATTTTATATTTAATTGTGTTTATATTTACTATTGTGGATTCATTCGTTCCCATGCTGAAATTTTGTTTGAAAGGACAGACAAATAATTCAATGAAAATTTCAGCCCCTAATAATATAACATTTAATTCTCGTCCACAACATTTTAATATTTTCCTGTAAGACACGTAGACTAATAATTTTGGGAGTGTATCGGAATCTTGCTTTTTAAAATCCCGTTTTTTTTAAATCCCGAAAAAAGTTTTAAAATCCCGTCTTCTAAAATACCGACTTTTTTAAATCCCGTCTTTTATATAATAATAATAATCCCACTTTTTAAAATTCCGACAATACCGTTTTTTTACAAAATACGTGCATTAAACTGAATAACAACAATAGGATTAATTACAAATAAAACTAATATATAATAATATCGTAATTTGTTTTGGTCTTACCACTATCGTTGACTTTGTTAATTTTTAATTTGAGTTTGTTGTTCTACTTTAAAAGAATACTACTTTACTTTATATTTTTATTTTTTGATGTTATATTTGTTGTTAAAGGTTACAATAAAATGAATCAAGAAAAATACATCATTTTTTATACTTTCGATTTTGCAATCAAAACTAGTTGTTTAATTTTAAAAAATCGCGCGATTTTTAAAAAATTTAATAACTAGTTTTGATTGCAAAATCGGGATAGTAAAAAACGGGATTATAAGAAACGGGATTACAAAAAGCGGGATTATAAAAAGCAGGATTATAAAAGACGGGGTTTTAAGAAACGGGATTATAAAAACCGGGATATCGAACTCAACCCAATAATTTTACTTTAAAGATGTCTATATCTGCCTTTAAGATATCCATCTTATCCAGTAAAGTGTTTTTCTGAGAATTAAACACTTTTCTCATAAATAACAAAGCCTACAGAAGAAATGCTATGAACACTTTATAGCCAATTCAATTTCCTACGAAAAAGGTCCTAACCACTATGTATTTATTTAACGTTGGGTGAGTTTTTAGTAGGATTTCATTTTTATCTTTTATACATTTAAAATTTAGGAGAAGGAAAACACTGCTAGGAAAAATGACTTTGGTAATAGTGGCGTGATGGTTAGTGCGTTGGATTTTCATGTCAGAGGTCTTGGGCTCAATCCCTGCCTGTGTCATCTAAAGTTTTTTTTTCAACGGTACTGCCTCTGGTGAGGAATTGACAAATCCTCTAAGAGTAATTCTTGTCATGAAAAATGCTTACTCAAATAAGCCGTTCGGATTCGACCTCCATCCCTGATAAACTTACTAGCACACAGGAATGATTTAGAGTTGTAAGTCACTAGGCCCTAGTTCTCATCGGACAGCGCCACCTAGTTTTTTCAATGATTTTGAGAGAAATTACACATAAGTTTACCTAACATTAGGATCTCGAATATTTTCTCTTAACTAAAGGGTTTTCGCAAAGACATTTCATTTGGTCAGTTTATATTTCTAAGATTTCTGGGAATTTTCTCAGACGGATTGAAAGATCAGGAGAGTCAAATATAAACATAATCAAATTAGCTTTACATTTCTTTTCTTCCTTTTTGAATTGTGCGATAGGGAATTCTTAAGAAATCTAATCATAAAAATTCTGTTCTTAGGTTTCGTTAAAATGAGCAATTTCTGTGAAACTTTTTTTTAATATTTCAGAGAATACGGAAATCTCTGAGATCTTAGACATAAACGGCCAATTTTGTACAGCCTGCTATTTGAACATGGACAACTGTCACTTTTGAGGCTGTCATGTTTTGACATTTGACAAGTAAAACTACGCTTTTGCTAAAAATGAACATTACACACTTCGAAAACGCATTAAAATTGTTAAAATTCTCTACAAAAATTAATCGTATATTTAAAATTTTTCTTTCCATTTTGGTCTGACATATTCTTAGCTGGTCAAGTGTTTTTGTAGTCAAGCTCATTGTTTGTATTCCGCAAGTAAGGATCGGTAGAATAGCAGAGTCGAAGGTATTTTTCATTGTGTCTGCACTTAGTCCGATTGTAAAATATGTTTAAGGCTCCAGAACTGTTTCCAGCTATTTGTATAATGCGTCTGGTTATTTATTTTATTTATTTTCAAGAGCTACTAGCCGTTTACAAAATGCAACAACAAAAATTTTATTTTATTTTGTTTCCGTTAAAAAAGATTTTTTCATCAGTTAAACGCTCGGTTGAGTTCTGAATGTTTCAAAAGATTTGTTTGTTCTGTTGAATTTTGTATATCAACTAATCGAAAGCTTCTATTTAAATCTTGTGGTTTTTAAAAGAAATAAATGGGTTGTCGGCCAAACCCGATAATTTCAGAAAAACCGCTTTGTAACTTTGATGTGAAAAGATTTTTAAACCCGTCAAAAGTCCAGATGTCAAAATGTAGCAAAAAGACTTCGAATGGAATTCCATATGTACTCCTGATTGGAAATAAATAAAGACATCCTGGCATCACTTTCAAATAAATACTACTCCAGAATTAAGTAACAAAGCAAATCTCTAAAATATCTCTCTCACATAATCTAAGTTAAAATGAGTACAATACATTTTAAGTACACAAACCAAAAAGAGACAAATACAACACCCGCCGACCAGCCAAAGGGATGTTATCAAAAATGAAACAGTGCATTTGTGCAGTACCTTAGGCTCTCTCTCACTTCAGAGTGGTGCCAGTCCATTTCAAAATCTAAACTGATGGACGCCATTCGTGTGTGAAGCTGTGAAGTGTTCGCAAAGTATTTGGTGTTTTTTTTATTTTAAACTAAATCAAATTTTCTTCCCCTAAGGAAAATGATACATTTTTCCATGATCATTCGAAATCCGACCAAGTAAAACACGTTTCCGTGCATCGAACGCAATAATGTCGCATGCGTTATAGAAAAAGAAAACTCCAATTGTTCGACCAGTAAGTGTAGCAAGTGCTGTGAAAAAATATAATTTACTCAAAAAACGAAGTATAAAAGAAAATTAGGAGAATCAAAAAATGGAATAGCCAACCAAAAAAGAAAGAAGGAAAAAAGAATTGGTGAGGTATATGTCTTCACTGTAGAGAGAGAGAGAGAGAAGCTGGATGTAGACAGCAAGAGATAGACAGAGATAAAGGTAGTTGCTTAGAAAACGAGAAGGACTGCAAGAAAAGAAAGCTACGATAAATACTTCGTACGTAAGCTCGTTTTTTTTTTTGGTTCGTTGATTCGTTTTTCTTATTGTGGTGCCTTCGCCTTGCCTTGCCTTGCCTACTGCCTCCTCGTCCTCGGTCTTGTTGGTCTGGTCTCGGTTGTGTCAATCTGAATCTGAATTCTTGCTCGTCCAGCGAAAAACTAAACAACTACGCTGGATTAATTTGTAAACAATAATATGCAAAATTACGAGAAATAAAAATCGATGAACATCTATTTTCTCGCGTTAAAATTAAAAAAGAGTGAAAGAAATAATAAGTGACATGTAAAATGTGCGTTTAGAGTGAAATAAAATAATTGCAGTAAATACATAGTAGGACGACGAAGAGGGAGAAAGAACGATACGATAGACAAAATCAAAGTGAATCGAAGATAAATAACAAAAGGAGAATAAAATACGCACAAGTGATATACACTGACTGACGTTTGTTTTTTTTTTTATTATTATTTTTGACATTTTAAGAGGGAAACAGAATGAGTCGACCATATAGAGACGTGAATCGGTTGCGTGAAATTATTATGTGAAAGAAATAGTTTCCAATACGACAATAAATATCAAGATGGAGAAGAGATCAGCTATATTTTGTTTCTATATCTCGTTCGTTTCGATTCGGATGTCGAAGTCGATGTCGATGTCGAATCTTCCAAATTCTCTACCTGTGTAAAGTTTTATTAATATTCTTTCTCTTGCTTTTTAATTCTTTTTCTCATTGTTTGCAAATGAAGGGAACAAAATTATTATTAAATTAAACAACAAAAGAAAAATAAAGAAATGAAAGATACATTTTTGTTTCCTTGTTTTTTATTTTTCCTTCAAATTATTTAAAATTTAAAAAATTGTGCCATAGTGTTGTGTGCTGAACGTAAAATAGAAATTGAGGAGAAAATGTGAGAACACACGAGGAGAATAGAGAAAACTTTGTGATGTGATAAATAGAATTTATATAGGAAGAAGAATAACAGTTTCTGTTTCCGTGAGAATTTCCTACAATAATTTTGTGTCTTGTGGTTTTTGGTTTGTTGAAATCCCATTCGACATCCACTGAAATACATAAAACGGATAGCAAATATTTAAAATGGTAAGTTTATGCTTCTGTAAAAGTAAATGACAAAATTTTAAAAATCGGATTTTGCTACTTGGAATTGGAACCATTGTTTCTTTATTGTTACCAAAACCTACTTCGTCGGTTCTCGCTCGGTTAACGTAAGGGAGAACGAGAAGAAGAAACAAATCTGTTCTGTGTACACCGACCGATAGACCGAACCGACAGTGTTCGTGTATCCAGGCGAAAATACTCTTATTCTTTTTTGATTTTGTTATTGGAAGTGTGTGTATGTGTAGTGGTCTCGTTTTCGCGCATTGGTTATCTAGTGGCTGTTACTCTTCTTCTTGTTCTTCTTCTTCGTCTTCTTCTTCTTTCTTTTACTACTGATGACACCTAAAGAAGAGGAAAATTATTGTTGATTTTTTCTTATTTGGTTGGTTAAATTTTCACTTGGAATCTGATTGAAGGATTTTTCAAAAATTGAAGTACCTATGTATATTTTATTTTATAAGTAGGTACCTACATATTGGGCCTATACATAATGTGCAATTGTTAGAACTAAAGAAAACTTACATATGTATGTTTCTAAAATAAAATTGAAAAAGTTAGATAAACAAATAGGTAGGTAAATGATTTATCAAACGATAACTTTTGAGGTTGTCTATCAAGAAGATAGCTATAGATAGATAGTTAGGTAGGTATGTAGGTATACTTGGCTATAGTTTAAGAAAATGCACAAGCAATTTGATTTATCTATTGAGCCCTAAAATATACACATATAGGTCTATAGGTAGATAAAGTACCTACCTATTGCCCTATTCAGGGTCAGACAAAAGAGACAATTTTAGAATGTAATGCAAACTGAAGTTAGCTATTAGATATTTATTGTAACACATAATCTTCCAATTGCAAAGTCTGGGTTCCTTTTGCGAAATAATTTATTTACCAGACACTGAATACAGAACAATAGGTAGGTACAACCTACCACCCACCACCACCAGAAAGTATTATTCAGTAACCCTAAATTATCATTTTTTGGTCCAACAATTAAAAAAATCATAACGAATAGGGATAGGGACTTTATTAGGTTATCCATTTTGCGGTTTAAAAGTAAACGCAAATAAAAAGCATATAACATATTTTTGTTAATGATATTTCTATTTTACAACACTACATGATTTAAATAACCACTACGCGAATTGTTGCAAGTATCGATTTTTGTAAGGTAATTTTTGACCATTTTTTGACACATTTTGGGCGGATGTTAGTTTTTAAGTGCTCAAGAGTTAAAGGTTTATCTTCATAATCACGGTCTTTTGCGTAGCCCCACAAAAAAAAGTATACCGGTGTCAAATCGCATGATCTTGGTGGCCAGTTGATATCGCCACGACGAGAAATTACGCTGCCAGGAAATGTCTCTTGCAATAAAGCCATGTTCGCTCGAGTTGTATGGCATGTGGCACCGTCTTGTTGAAACCACATATTCTCCAAATCGTATTCTTTAATAGCAGGCAAAAAAAAGTTATCATATGACCATAACGCTCCGAATTGACGGTGACAGCCGTTCCATCGTCGTTTTCGAAGATGTAAGGTCCAATCACACCTCAGCTACGGACCAAAGAGCGCACCAAACAGTGACTTCTTGTGGACGTAATGACCTCTCTTCAATTACTTGAGGATTCTCAGAACCCCAAATACGACAATTTTGTTTATTTACATACTCACCGAGTGAGAAATGTGCTTCGTCGCTGCAGAAAATTTTGTTCGAAAAATCGCCGTCCACCGCTTGTTGTTCAAGAACCCATTCGACGTATCTGCGACGTTGTAAATGGTCAGATGGCTTCAGTTGTTGTGTGAGCTGGACTTAATATGGATGTAGGTGTAGATCAAAATGCAAAATACGCCATAATGTGCCGCAAGACAGTCTTAATTCCTGAGAACAGACAGGACATTCCAATTAGTGAGGGTTCGTGCAAGGTAATGAACCGAAGCACTCATAAGAGTTGTAAAAATGATATAATTTCCATAACACAATATACTTAATGGCTCATAACATTTGTTTGATTTTAAAATAATGCAATTTGTCTGGGTGAACTTAAAAGAAACTGCAGGGCCAAAAACAAGAAGATGTTCTACGGTTAAAAATAAAACAAATTTATGGTATTCCATACTTTTCAAGACATGTGTCAAAATGGTTAATTCTATTTAAGGATTAACAACAATAAAGTTTCAAATAAAATACAGTATCATTCTTAATTTGTTTATATTATTTTTTTCCGGGGCAAATTAAGTCATAGATTTTTGTATAATTATTTCCTTTTGTTTAAAATTAACAATTAATATGATATTTTTTCCTTAAAGCATGGAGAGTTGTAAGATATTTTTTAAATTTGTTTATACGCTTTTTATTGCAAATGAATTTGCAAGCTAAGATCGTTTCTATTATTATTTCCATCACTGTAACTAATTAGGATAGGAGGAGGAGAAGTACCCGTGACTAATATCATGGTAATACAAATTTGAAACATTGAAGTCAGGTAAAATTAAAGTATTCAATTTATTTCGGACCTATTTTGTCACTTGGTTAAATTTTGCAATTCACAAATTGACTGATTTGCTAGGAAGAAAAAAAAGAAGCTTTAAAGATTCAACGAAGCTTGATTTTGAGTCTTTAAATTGAAAGGATAGATCAAAGTAGAAACTGTAGTTTACGTGCTTATCAGGATGTTTGTTTTGAAAATCTATATGTATGTACTAATTTTTAATGCAAAGAAAATTTAAAATTTGAATTGTAGTTCGGCAGAGTGGTCGGAATTAATCAGCTAGGTTCCCAAAATCAAGTGAAATAAAATCTTAATCTAAATTCAAATCGACTGAAATTGTTTTCAGGGTTCTATCACTCGTTCGATTTCATAACTTTGAATACTTTTCGAGATCACTTCAAATGAAATTAAAGCAGTTGGAATTTAGCAAATATTATTTCTTATGTTTATATTTTTTCTGTGCTTTTTAATAAATTATTATTCAAATTTGGGGGGTTTCTTGCGATAAGCAGTTGCCAAATATCGGTTGGGAAAGATTCTGGTATCAGAGTATAGTTTCTGAATATGTCTTGAAAGTTTTTGAAAGAACGCTGTTTTTGGTAAAGAGAAGACATTTAGTGTGTTTAAAAATCGTTCTAAATACCTTGTCCCTTTCCTCAAATATAAATTAAAAGCTGCAAGTTCTCACGAACCAAGTGCATTACATAAAGAAGCTTACGTTTATTTCCCTTAAGTCAAAATACTACTGTTTTTAAACAATTTCCTCTTGTCGAGTTTAAATCACACCAACTTAAACTGGTCGAATTCAAATAACTTGAATCGGAAATATCGACATGTAGAACACGGAAATTCACTTTGTTTTCAGTTCGATAAAAATAAAATCGATATCGATAAAAGTGAATTTCAGTAGATACTCCAATTTATATTTTGAAACAATTTCAATTTCATTTCGAGTAAAAGTGAAATGTAGATCCTAGCTGAATATTAGCTTTATTATTATGTGACACATTTTTAATAATAAATATTTTATATTTGGGCAGTAAAATATAGAGAACAAAAAAGGCTTTGGATCTTCAATGTTTGGTCCCTTTTTAAAGTGAGAAAACGCGTTAGGTGGCTGGTTACGTATTACATTTACCTCAAAGACTTGTTCTTTTTAAGTGCCTTGCACATGAGCAACGAACTGCGAACTGCGAATGGACGAACAAACGTGATTTCACATATTTCAAAAAGTCAATTTCAAACAAAAACACATTTAAATTATAAGAAACCAATTGACAATAATGTTAGGATAATAAAATTTGCATTTTGTTCTCTAAAAAACAAGAGATTTTTGTAAAAACAATTTGGTAGTAACGAATCGCAGTGTGGTTGCTGCGAACTGTCAAACTCTATTCGCGTTCCACATACCATCCACACTGCAACGAATAAATTTTTCGCGCTCAACTTAACCTCAAAATTATACTACTCTTGTTTTGTTTTTGTGTGAAAGATGATGACTGTGGAAAATATGGAGAAAAGGGTTGACAATTCGTCGCTGTCTGCGAATAGAAATAAAGCTCATGTGAAAGAAAAGTCAAAATAAGCGAACATCCAGTTCGCAGTTCGCAGTTCGTTGCTCATGTGCAAGATGCTTTAGATTTATAAAAAGAAGAAACCTTTTAAGTTATATTTTTTCTTGTACCCAAAAATTAGTAAACTTATTTGAGTGAAAAAATATTTTAATTTTAAAAGATAATTGTAAAGTAATGCGAAGGTTGTTAATTGATTGATTGTGGAAGTCTAACAGTTTTCTGTGTAACAATAATATTACACCATTACGATAAGTAACCATATTCACTTACATTTTCAAATACAAAACATTATTCGATGATCGCTCTCCCCTTATATTCCCACCTTAAAGTACGCCCTTCATTTGTGTTAAATTCTATTTTATAATCTTTTTTCAATCTCCCAGTGATCAGTTATCATTGCTACAACGCCACTCAACGATTCAGATGTAACTGATCGAAATGCCGACACAGAAAAATCAAAAACTTTTGATTTTACTCGGTGCGTATTGACACTGAAAATCGGTGTCTGTCCAGCCCACACACAGTACACATTTCTGCACACCGACACAAGTGTGAATACAAGTGTTGGGTCTATGGCCAGCTTTAATGTGTTTTAGTAAAGTAAACCGCAAAAATTGCTTTTCTTTTACAAGAAATCCTTACGTGAAAAATGCTTCTCAAATTATCATTTTTGGTTCAGCATGTGGCTCAAACTATGTTTTGTCTTGTACCATAACTAGCACCATGAATCGGGTGCTTTCATATACATTAGGCTCTCTTGCTTGGTGTATTGTGTCATGATTAATCTCATGGTCAGTAAGATGCTACCATAACATGCAACTCTCAAACCTGTGCTAAAAGTCACAAAACACTATATTATGTGTAAATTACTATTTATTAACATAACCAGAACAATTTTATTGAAACAGAATTAAAAAAATGAAACAGTCTACAAAAAAGGGAATTTCAAGAAAATTTCTCCACTTTTTCTTTAAGCAACTATTTTGGGTTTCTTCTTTTTCGCTTTCAACTCTCTTAAAAAAAGTCCACATTGGTTTTGAATTCCTGAATATTGCAATAACTGGGAAAGAGTGTTGTAAAGCATTCCACATTCGCGTAGTACGGCTAAAGAACGAATCTCTGTACTTGACAGTAAGACCAAAATTGGACTCGATGGTATACTGATGAGCATTCCTAGAAGCGCGAGTATTACGGTTGAATTGTTAAAGGGGAGGAATGCAGTTGGCTATTTCTCTAAAGTATAAACTGTTACAATTACGGTAAAAAAGGGTGAGACAAGAAACTTTATGTAAATGAACCAATGATGATACATATTATCACCAATACATTTTAATGCTCTACGTTCAATATACTGTCCAAGAGGCTTAAGTAAGTTGCAGAAGCACTAGCTCAGTACCAGGAGTTATACTAATGATTTAGACGTATATATTCTTGCAGATAACAGCCAGTTCTGAGGGAGAGAAAAACTTCTTGCATCGCCTAAGGAAACCCAAACATCTTGAGTCGTTTTTGGCAACATTGCGTATGTAATTGTTCCACAAGAGGTGGTTGGTGATCCACATACCGAGAATGTCAGAAAAGAACGAGGTTTCCACATTTTAAAATTAAACATCTAATTGTATTTGGGCTTACCTAAGTGCATACCTATAATTAGGTGGTCTTAACTCTTTTTTGTTTTTATAAAAACTTAATAGCAGTTAATGGTTTGTCTGAGTTCTGTGTATGTCAAATATCCTTCGAATCAAATAACTTCTGGGAATATTCCCAAGCACATAGGCATCCGACGTCATTCCATCGATCATAAGATCAATTAGTATTTGTAGGTAATTCAAAACGTATTTCACTTAAAACAATGCGCACTTACTAACCCTAATGCATTAAAAAGCTTAAAAAAAAATTTAAAATATAAAACTAAAATAATACCTAGTCGAGAAAAGTCTAAAATGCGTGCAGAATTTCGTTAAATTCAATCATATGCGATTCTTTTCTGTTCTTTAAATATTGTTTAATCGCCTGAAATTCACTGGCCTTCCTATTCCTAGAAATTAGCAATACAGAAAAAGCACGATCATGCTAGACATAGGAGGTAGTTGTGTTTTGTATTCATAGGATAACGTCTGAAGTGATGAATACAAGACAATTGCAACAATATATAAAGTAATGAACATGTCCGAGCTAGCAATCGCTGCTGGAACTTCAGAAAACGTGACAGATCACTCGACGCTTGAAGCTTGATTAGCTTATATAACACATATATGTAGATATTTTATTTATTTTATAATTTTGTTAAATAATAAAACAAAAACTTAGCAAGTGCAATGTGAGATTACGAGTAGATTTTTTCTCGGTTTAGATTCTTCTCTCAGATCAGATGGCAATTCATTAAAAAAGGGTGAAATTGTACTAACACACACCCCACCCGCACCTGCCTAACCTTTCTGGTTAAATGGCAATTAATGAACAACTTGCTGCAATTATAAAGACAATTTCACAAGTTTATTTCTTCTTTTCTTTTTATTGTTGTGATATTTGAATTATGGCCAAATGAGTAACTGTTCTTTGTGTTTGAAATCAATTAATTAACTTTTGCTATCTGTTGCTGTTGCTGAGATTGCATGCGAAATATAATTTTCTGTGCGGCAGCGGCTCATTACGGCACCGCTCCGCTCTGAACTGCTGACGCAGAGGGGCGCAGAGGGGGAACGAACGGGCGAACGGACTTCTGACGTTGCGACAACAATTCGCTGTTGGTGGTTGTTAAATTAGTATTTATGGAAATTTATAATAAATACACATCCCAACGAATATTAATTAAAATATAAATATGTACAATATTTAATGTAAATGCAATGCAACAACACAGGGGGAAGCGTTGTTTGATGGGGAATAGCCCGGGGGTGTTGGATAAACAAATGATTGATGAGAATGCTTAGCACATTTGGAGTGGCCTTCAAGTCAGCGGTCGAACGGTCGTTACCTTTGCAGAGGGGCGGAGGGTGGGGGGGGTGTTAGTTAGGAGTAAATGTGATGCAGACGGAGAAAATTATTGTACTCGCTTAGAAACACGATCGAGAATTATTCAATTTTATACATATTTATATATTTATATAAATTTTATTTGTGCTGATCGATGATGAGATGAGAATCTGTGGTATTTTATATTATGTGACGTTTGGCGCGTGCAGTATAATGATTTGAGAGACATTGAATCATATGTGTCATCGACTTTTGTTAAAGAAAATTATCCGATGCATTGTGTGGGATTTTCTTTTGTTTCAAAAAATAACGACAGGTATCGTGTTTTGATTGTTTGCAAATGTTTATACAAATTATAAGCTGTCTCGCGTGTTTTTAGCAATTTTGTTAAAATTTAGTTTTTTTTTGTCTGTTAATTTTAACAAAAAAGTGTAGCCATGATAATGCCTAGTTATACATTTGTAGAACTGCAACTTTACAAATTTACTTTTATAAAGGTAAAAGTAATGTTTGGTATGTTAAATTTTAAAACATTTCTTGTAAAACTTCCAAAAAATGGAATGGATAGTAATAATCGCGGAATTTGATAATCAACCTTATTTTGATAGTCGTTAAAAGCTATAGAAAAACACGAGAGAAGTATTTGGCATTCCTTATGGTGTTTAACGCCAATTAGAGTTTTTTTTTTGTTTTGTGGAATGCATTCATTTAGTGACATTTTTCGTAATACAGTTATTTACTGTATTGCGTTAGTCGTTTTTAAAACAGAAGCGTTTAGAAAAACTTCAATTTTTTTGGATTATAAATTTGCAAACGACAGCGCTAAAAAATATTTCAAAATGTATGTTTTTAGTCTTTTGGTTTTAAAATTGTAATAACAAGTTTTTTTTAGAGGAAAAATAAAAAAAACTTCCAAACATATAAAACGGCTTGTGGAGCTCATGGAGGCAAATGAAAGCCTCGTAAACAATTTTAAAAGAAGCGTCCCCACAATTCAACAGACAAAGTTGGAATGGGAGTCTTTGGCCAAGGAATTAATTAGTATTGGCCCACCAACACGAAACGGAAAGAAATGGCAGAAAGTAAGAAAATTGTTCAATGTATGAAAACAAGTAAATATGTTTCTTTTAGGTTTGGTTTGACGCTAAATTCAAGATTAAACAGAAATTGTTGTATTTAAAAAAAAAGAAATCGAAGCGACAGGTGGAGCAGGCTTTAAACAAATATGTTTGAATGATGTACATGATAGTGTGAACTCATCCTATGAGGAGATGTGAGAAATAATAAACGGAAACGCTTTCCAAAAGCTTTTGGAGAAACAAACTTTGGTTCGGGAGAAATTGTTCACTGACATAAATGAATCTTTGATCGAATTACAAACTAAACTAACCGAAAATGTTAATTCATTTAAAACTATGAATGACCATTTAAACGAGAGTGCAAGAAACTTTTTATTTGAAAGAAAAGCAGTTCGAGATTTTAAATTTAAAACAGCAAATGGAACAGGATGAACAACAACGCCGACAAGAAAAATAATTTGAAAATAACAAGTAAATCCGAAAAAAGCTTCATATTAAAGAAACAAAAATGAACACTGACCAATTTTGTTCACTTTATAAAGAAACTTTACTTTTGAAGTACTAATATAGTAAATAAGTACATAAAACGGCTGCTCACTAAATTCCAAATTGCAATTAATTTATTTGTCAAAATGTCAGCTGTTTCAGCTGGATCGCATGTGGAATCTATGAGCGACAAGTAGGCTGGCGTTCAAGCTACGCAATCCCGTTTACGAATAAAAAAATGACAACTGACATTAAAGTGAAATGACTATTGCAATAAGGGTGAATATAACAAATAATGGCGGCAGTGAATAAAAATACAATGATACTAACAAATTTCTATATCATGTTATATTGCTTTATTAGTAGGAGCAAAAATTTCACAATAATTGTTAATGAAGCTCTCTGTGCGAGTTTTCCTTGCACCAGGTGAGGTATTTTTATTTGCTAACAAAGCTGAAAGATGAAATTGGAATGCTTTGTCGCGATCCTTTTCCAGAATTCTCTTTAAGGCTAGTGAATAATTTGTTGAGCTGTGGAGATTAATTGCAAGTTGATGTTCGCAATTTGAGTCTCACATCCTCGACTACAGAGGCGAGGAACATGACTGTTCTGTTGTCCATTTACTCACCAACTTTTTATTTGTCTCACCAACTTTGTTCACAAACCTATGTACAGCAGGAAATGGGTGACTTACGTAGGTAAAAAGTTCAGCGGAGGTATAAAAATAATTTTGTTTTCAAAATTTAGAGCTGAAAACAAATGTCAGTGTCAAAATAAAATATGGGCCATCGTTTGCGTATTTTTATCTGAGCTTGATCACTAAGTTTGTATAATATAGGTTTTGGACCATTGAAAATATCCAGATTGAAGAATAATTGAGTGTGATTTTTGTAATCTTTTTAACCGAAAAAAACAAATTTATTTTGTTATTTTTACTTAAGTGAAGTGAATGACAGCATTTTTTAAACATTTAGAAAACCCAGAAATTACAAGCAGCTGCATTAAAAATTACGAGTTCAATGGAAGTATTATTCTTAATTAAAACCACTTTTCTCGATGTGATGGAATTATTGCCTTTTAAGAGTGATGCAGGTCCTTTTTATTTTTATCTAGTATAAACCTCTGTGATTTAAAAGTATGTACCTTGTCGTTCCATAAGTTCTGTAACAAAACAAAACACTGTAAGACAAGAACTACGTATATAATATTTTATATAATACTTTTTTTTTTATTATTTATTTGGCTATAATATAAAAATTTAATTAAATAAGAAAAATTTTACTCCAAATGACTGACCTCAGCTTTTATGCCACCTCTCAAACGTTGTGGTCATCGACCAATAGTGGCACTTCCTGTTGCTATTGATAATTGTTCCATTTACTCTATCTTCAAAATATAAAATTTCTATCAGAAGTCTTTCAAGCATGCTCCCCAATTCTCCGAGAGCCAATCTTAAGCTAATGCACTTTTTTGTTGTCTTGGCTTTGTTTGTCTTACCAAAATCCTGTAGAAGAATCCATCTATCTTTATTGGAAAGGTTATTTGTTAAACCCTTTTTGTGGTACAACTTTTTCTTTTCACTTTCAGTGAGACTTTCAATCAAACCATTTCAAAAGCATGGTGATGGTAACTTAGAACAACAGTTTTAGTTTGACGTAATTATGTGGCATAAATTGTATCTAATCAGAATTGATATCATATATCTATTTATATAATATATCTAATTCTCTGGACATTATCTTTCTCTTTTGAAGGTGTTTTAGTAATATTCGTGCTCGTACTCCTTTCGTAAACATACAAATATGGACAGCGCACGGGCGACTACTTTTTGAGCTGCCATCTATTCCTTAAGACTTAGCAAACTGGCGAAGAAGCCAATGCCCGAACATTATGCGGTTCTCACCGTTTTTTAAAACAAGACATTTTTGACAGAACTTATTCCCTACCTATGTTAGGCAAATATTGCAATTCTTTTTTCTTTAAAAAATCACTCTATGGTAACAGAACAGAAACTGAAACCAAATTGGCATTTATTCATTGATAACTAATTTTAATATTAAGAAAAATAAGATAACCATTTTATATCAAATTCTTGAAGTTTTTTAACAGAATTTATGGCATATTCTGGGTTTGAAAACACTTTCCTTCTAACCTTTAGGATTTGATTATATTCAGAAGTTCAATTCCTGAAGTGTGATTTCTGCCTTAAATTGTTTGTGAATTATGCATACTGATAGAATTCACAGAATTACACAAAACCCTGCTTAGCGAGTCTGTCAAGTATTCGCACAAATATACCATAGATTCTCTGACATACTTGTCTTAAAATTTGTTTTATATACAAAAGAAAGCAATGAAACATCTCCAAAATTTATTTACCAATGTTATTTTTGTTAACAAAGTATTATAACATTTTTTTCTTTTTTCTTTTCAGAGAGTCAAATTACAAATGAACCGCAGTTAGCATCAGGCATCCTTTATAGATCTTGCATCAGAAACTTTAACATTTACAACAAAGAAATAAAAAGTTTCAGTAATGAAACCAAATTTTAATCCGAATTTTATGGCAGCTACATTTGTTTAGCATCTTAAAAATCTATAGAAATCCACAAATAAACCAGAAAATAAGAATAAATGTTGGAACTTCCGTCGTCATTACCACCCGTACAACAACAACCGCTATTACAAAGAAAGGTGTCGTTTGCGGTGCAGTTGCTAGCGTCCACATCATTGCTGTCGTCTTTGAAACTAATAAACGCATCTCAAGCAGGAAACCTAATACCAACA
The DNA here is from genome assembly GCA_951509635.1 of Eupeodes luniger. NCBI lineage: Eukaryota > Metazoa > Arthropoda > Insecta > Diptera > Syrphidae > Eupeodes > Eupeodes luniger. The sequence goes on from OX608075.1 coordinate 47,125,018, forward strand.
ACTAAAAGAACAAGAACAAGGTCAATAGCACTGAACCAAAGACCGTCTTCTATGTTACGGTTTTCAATAGAAACAACTTTGTCGTCATTATCGTTATTGAATTTGTTGTCGCTGTCATCGTTTTCATTAACAAATAGAACAAATGAGTTCCTTCCAAAACGTTAAACTTATTTCAACAATAATTCAACAATTATTCACCACCAAGAACAAGAACAAGAAGAAGAACACCAACACCAACAACAAAAACAAAAACTTACCACTTTTTGTATTTGAACAAGACAAGGAACAAGTGCATCAACTTCAAAAAATCAATCAAAACTCAACAATTGTGATCAAATCAAAAGATAGACAACACATAACCAGAAAAAAAGAAGCATCCAATTTAGCTGTAAGCGTTAGCGCCAGTAGAACATTAATAGGTAGAAAAAGGGATTTAAACGTGAAAAGGACAAGAGGAAGAGGAGGAGGAGATGGTGGAAGTGAAAAAAGAAAAATAATTTTGGCTTTATTTCGGGAAATCCATAATGATTATTCCTGAATTCCTCGCTTAATCAAATAAAAATAAAAACCTTGGTTTGAGACTAAGAAAAAAAAAAATAAAGGATCAATTAGTATTCATAGGTACAATAAACATAACAAAATAGCATAGCAAGGAAACCAATAAATGCACTACTGTCTCAAAATCCACCGTCCTCTATCCGTGGAAACGAATGATTACGATTACTTAAAATTAAAACTAACAAACTTGTATCATGCATAACAATTTTCTTTTGTATAATCTAAGGAAACAACATTAACGCTACCACGACGGAGAATAAAGGAGAAAACGTATTTTTAATTTTTTACAAAATGGCAAATACTTTATCAGTATTGATACGAAATGTTGTCAGCAAGAAGCGCCGACGATACACGGAAGGTGGCTTTAACTTGGACTTAGCTTGTAAGTTTAAAATTTGCTTTTACTTTTATTTTTGCTTTATTTCATATTTTTTTAGTTTCAGTTGATGATTTTTAAAGAAATTCAATAACTATTATGAATTCACTTCTTCCTCAGTACCTATATTTTCTATGGCATAATTATTTCGTTTGTGCTTCCAATTTAACATTAAACAGATTTGTAATTTCGACTTCCTTGTCTTATTTTGAATATTAATCTTTTCTCTTAGTATGAATAATGTTGCTTACACATATACATAAATTTGTGTTTATATTAATATTTCTACTTTTGATAGATGTTACAATCCAGCCGCCTCCATTTACACACAGAAAGTTGATGGAGATCGTCCTCCACTTTTTATTTTTTATTTTAAATCTTATAGATTAATTTCGCCTCGTACGTGGTTTTGAAAATTATCCGTTTAAAGGAAGATCTATATACTTGAGTCCACAAATTAGGTATGCGGCCAACCTTGTAAGCGTTAGATTTGTTTAAGACCACTTACACCTTCACTTGTGTAAGTAAAGTGTTGCGTTGCCTTCCTCTGCTGCAAACACCATTAGGGTTTGATTCGTCATTGTATCTTCTTTTCCACACTTCTTCGGAAAATTTTGCTCGCAAAGCACTTTGGCAAGTTCTCATCTGAATCTTTAAGAATCCATGTCCCTTTGATATATTTAAAATTTAACGTTTTCTTAGTGTATGACAGGTAGGCAAACTCCTTGAAAGTTATATCGATCTTTTGCACGTTTAGGCCGAGGCGATGATGTTGAGATTCTTTTATCGTTAACAATATTTTCCGCCACCTTTTAAATACTGTGAAATGCACCAACCACAGGTCGCTTTGCTCTGCGGATTGTTTCTATGGCACCTGGCTAAGCATGAAGTTGAACGGAATTTTGATAAATTGTATCATTTTAGTTAGCTTTAGATCTGCGTATAACTGCTTCAAGAACGCTATTAACGCGTCCATTTGTCTTAGACCTACCCTTTCCAGTATCAAACAGTTCAGCTGTGTTACAATTAACTTTGATGGAGCAGCGAGGTTTCTTCATTTTCATCGTGCACAAACGGGTTAGTTTGGAAGCATAGTGTTTATCGATATGGAATTCTCGTTTTTTGTGTCCAAAATCTGTCGAAGTGCCAACATTTGATCGAAGGTCGACTTTCCTTGCTTTCAAACCTCCCACTTATAAGGAAAAAATCAAATATCTGACAAAAGCTTTAAAGCGGTCACACACTATAGCCTAACCGGACTTTATATGCGACGTTTAAAAGGCTAATTACTCAGTACACAAAACAAGTCAAATCATATCCCTTTTTTGTATATGGACTTAATAAACGAAATTATTGGTAAAAGTTTTGCAGGTTGGAACGAATATCATCTAGATGGGGTGACTTGACTATATTCATAGTATAGCAATGTAGAAAAATGTTTTATTGTAGATCCTAAGCACTAACTGTGTATTTACTACGACATTCCCTTGTCATCTCGGTAGGCTTCCGTTTTGTCTTTAAAACTTTGGGTAGATTTTTGTTTGCCCTTTGGTAGAATTTTCTACCATCCTCTCTACCGGTACAACCCCTAATAGATTCAAACTACCGCTTTTCGTGCTCTCGCTTTTTTTTCCTGAGAAAACAGGGTTCCTTCTTTCCTTTTTGCTAGCAGATAGATCTCTCGAGCTGCTCTGAGCGGCTTTGGTTATTGTTTGTAGCATTGCTTGGTAGGCTTCGTTCTTTGCTGCATTCTTAGTCAAATTAGGAGTTTCGTTGTGGTTGTGCCTAGTGAAACTCGGTTTTAGAATGACGCTTCTGATGGTCGTCCCTGCTTTCTGCTAGTGACGCGTTGGCCGAGAGATTAAAAGAAACCCGGTTAGCAAAGGATCTTAGAATCTCTAGCGATCTTAGTTTACCGATATCAAATTTGTTCGGCGTTTTTCCAAGTAGTGATTTTATAATGCATTACTCATAATTCCTATTACTTCTATATTTTATTTCAGATATTTGTGACAATATAATTGCTATGGGGTACCCAGGAGAATACATTCAAAGTGTGTTCAGAAATCCCATGAACGATGTTTGTCACTTCTTCGAAGTCACACACCCAGAGCACTATAAAGTCTATAATTTGCGCTCGGAAAAAGCTTACGATGTCAACAAATTTCATGGTGTAAGTTTTTCTAAGTTTTTATTTTATAAATCTACAAACGAATCATAACTTTTTTTTTGTTTTAGAGAGTTTCAGTGTATGCGTTTGAGGACCATAATCCGCCAACAATAGAACTGATAGATAAATTTTGTAACGACGTAGATCGTTGGCTAAAGACAGATCCGAACAATGTTGCAGCTATTCACTGTAAAGCTGGGAAAGGACGAACTGGTAAATTGAATTAAATTTTTGTATTGTATTGTTTTAATAATTCTACGCATCGACAATAATTAAATGCACTTTAAAAGCCTTTTAAAATTCTTTTGGTTCGTAAAATGAGTAAAAAGAAAGAGTTGAAATGGAGAACATTAAAATTAACGTAACAACCCTATATTATAATTTTATATTTTTGTCATATTAAATCTTTTTAAATTTTATTTTCGATTTTATTCTACAAACACTTTATTAGTAAGCGGTCAATAACTTGATTTTTGTTTGCTTTCTTTTAAGGAACAATGATTTGTTGTTATTTGTTGTACAGTGGAATTAAAACGAGAGCTGAGGATGCACTTGCCTACTATGGCGAAAAACGAACGATGAACAAAAAAGGTGTAACGATACCATCCCAGAGGCGATATGTCCATTATTATGCGAGACTGATACGATCGAAACTAAAATATGAGAGGCAAACGCTTCAGGTGAGTGATCCTTTGTGAAAAACTAAAATATATAAATTTAATCATTCTTCTATTTTATATATTATTATTCTAGCTTTGCGGAATTCGATTCACACCTGCGACCGTGTTACAGGGCACTGTGCAATGTTCAATATCGACAATGGAAGAAATTGATTGCACAGAAACTCGAACATCGAATATTTCTGCGGGATCTTGGACGAAAGTTACAGTAAAAGTAATTTTAAATGATCAATAAAACAATCAATAGCATTCTAATTTTTGTGTGTTTTCAATTATTTATTTGTTTCTATATAGGAACTGGACAGATTTCCAATAGATTTTCGCAAAACACATACTTTAGAACTGGATGAACAGAAAGTGTTTGTTACTGGTGATGTAAAAGTTGAATTAAAGAAAATCTTTCATTTTTGGTTCAACTCGTATTTTGTTTGTGATACTGCCGGTAAAAATTAATTTTAATTTTAATTGTTTTTTTTTTTTATTGAAATGAAGTCTTATGTTCTTTAAATACTTTTTTGCTTGTAGTTACTGAAGGCGATGGAGAGGATATGAAACTGATTTACACACTTCCAAAAAAGGAAATAGATGATGCTCACAAGGATAAGGAACATAAATTGTTTTCTGAAGATTTTAAGGTAAGCTACAAAAATGCTTGTTTTACCAAAATAATGTATACTGAAAGATGAGTAACATGTAATACCAAAGTTTACATTTTATTATTATTTTAATTGTAGTCAAAACAAAGTTTTTGTTTTCTTATGGAGAAATAGATATAAAGCTAGACTTATAACATCAATCAAGAAATAACATTTTTGGTCATATAAAACAATTTGAAAAAGGGTATAACCAATGTTTTGAACATTATTTTCAACAAAAGAAATTGAATGTTAATAAAATGAGCACACAAAGCGATTTAGTTCTATACAGATGAACCTAAAACCGATGATGGGGTCGGTGAAGGTGCATAATCCGAAACACTAAAAACTGTGTCTCTCCTTTGATCTTCCCAATAACGACCGTGAAGCGTGTTCCAAACTAATACTTTGGGCTGATCGGTGTGGATTGGACGTCAACCCACTCAAAACCGAATTAGTCCTATTTTCGAGGAAATACAAAATTCCAATTGTTATAGGAATCCAATTAAAGTTCTCAAACGAGGATAAGTAAAAAAAAAAATTAATCGGAACCGCAATATACAAGGAAGAGTCAAAAAAGCTACTGCAGCTCTTTTTTTTTTGCAAAAGAGCTATTGGTAATAAATGGGGCTTACAAATCCGAATTACGCATTGGTTATACACATCGGTAATCAGACCAATTTTAATGTATGGTGAGGCAGTATACTGGATTGTTTTAGAAAAAGCTATAAATCGCGACCAACTAAATAAAGTCCAACGTTTAGCTTGCCAATGTATAAGCTGATCACTTCGCACGACTCTACCTAACACCTCTTGATATACTTAGCAAACAAATAGCTGCTAGCTCTGCTATTCGCCTTAAATCTTTATCGCAGTGGGTTAACAACAATATTGGCCACTCTGTAATTCTTAAGTATTTAGAATCGATTCCAAAGCACACAGACAATACCATCCCCTGCTGCAATTCGACAGAAACTTCCAGATTTCTATACCTTCCATTACTTTCAGGGAGGATAGAGCATTCCTAGAAGACAATCCACTTTAACACAGATGGATCACAGACAAATGAAGGGATTGGTGCAAGTGTGTAGTCTGAACGACTGAAATTAAGTCTCTCATTCCGCCTTCCCAATCATTGTAGCGTGTGGCTTAAAGAAAACGTGATATCAACATCTGATATCCGTATTTTCTTAGATAGGCCGCTATCTCTGGACTCTGTCTCTTTAAACTCTATAACAGTCCATAACTGTCGATCATCTCTAATGGAAATGGCACAACATTTTAATATTCACCTTTGTTGGGTGTCGGCCATAGAGACATTCCAGGAAATTGTAAGGCAGATGAACTCGCCGGAAATGGTCGAGTACAACCCATTCTACCACGTTTCAGTAATGCTGGCATACCAATCGCTACATGTAAACTATTGCTAATGCTAGACGCTATGAAGTAGGCAAACATTAGGTGGAATAACATCACCACATGTCAGGTCACACAAATCATCTGGCCTACACTAGATTTAAAGCGCTCAAGGTGCTTGCTTAAGCAGATTGAATATAAGCTCGATAATCGGTGTAATAACCAGTCATTGTCCAATAGTAAAGCACGCGACGCGACTAGGCGTATTCTCAAAGTACTTTTGCAAAAGCTGTATTGATAAGGAAGAGGAGGAAAAAGTTCTTCACTTCCTCTGTGCATGCCCTGCTCTAGCTCAAAAACGCAAGACTTACCTAGGAGAAATCTTCTATAACGAACCACACGATCTCAATCATATTAACATAATCAGTCTTTCACGTTTCGTAAGGTACTCAAACTGGTTTCATTGAGCTAAAAAGAAAGCCTCAAGATTCATGTTGTATCACAATGGGCCATTAAACTGGCCTAAGTGTGTCCTTACCTATGTCTCATCAAATCAAAATGAAATGGAAGTTTGGAGTAAACAAACAAAATTCAACTATGTATTTCAAAATTTAAAACAAACATTGTATTTTCATTTTCAACATTATTATTATTTATTTTCCCTGTGGAAAAATTTTACTGGGTACCTTTACAAATAAAATCTTTTAACTCAATACGGTCTGATTCTTATATTCTCATTTTGTTTTAATTGTCTCGTTTCACGGCATCGGCGCATTTTAGACTCATCCGCACATTTAGTTGTTATAGCCATTCGAACTTCTTTTGCAGTGGCAATTGTTCGACTCGTTACTAGATCAACCAAATCGGCAACTATTTTTGTGTCCAATGGTTTCTTCTCTGGATAGTTAAGATCTAAGAAAGCCGGCGATGGTCTGCCTGTTAGGCTATGTGTCGCTAAAAACTCCCGATCAAATAGGGTCATGAGGATTTTTCTTGTTATCGCTGGTGGTGTTTGCTCCCAATCGACCTTAGCCCATTCGGTTTTTAAAATTGTTGTTCCATTCGGTCCGATGATGAGCCTGGAGTCATCATAAGGGCATGGGATTGGATAATTCTTATTATATTTTTTATCATCACCTAATCCATTGGTCCATGGTTTTGGTTTGTATATAGGCAAAGGTCTGCTTCCATTACTACTTGGCAGGTATTTTTGTATCGATGTCTCCGCCGCCGTAGAAATTTGCGTATGTCTGTTGAATGGCTTAAGTTGTGTATTACTATTGGATACACTTTTCGACACATGTGTGTTAGATAATGATGTTGATGATTTTTTGGATTTTTTCTTAGATTTTCTTGAAGAATGTGTTGATTTTTCATAAACATTTATGCCTTGTCTCATGAGTTCTTCCATCCGTGTTTGGGTTCGATTTATAAATGAGAAGATTCCAGAAATTCGAGTTGCTATTTGCTGCAGTCCTTGCCTTGTGTATCGTTTTTTGGATTTATTTTTTCCAGCTATTGATATTGCATGACTGTTGTCATCATCGTCAGTGTGAACTTCAACATATGATTCATCTATTACGAGATTTGACTCCTCGTAGTCCATATCTGATGTTGGTTCGTCATAGCTAGATTGGTAATCATGCTCTTTTCGTTTCAACGACAAATCCTCGGGCACTAACTCCAAGTCTTGCTTAGGTGGGCAATGAGACTTATTGAATGGTAACTGTTCCACACATTTTTTGGGTTTAAGTAGAGCATTTACTCTAAGTTGATTTAATTTGGCTAATATGAGTGTTGACAGTGACGCCTTATTTGCTGAAGCATTCGTTATTTCATGTTTGATATATTCTTCAATTGTTTGTTTGAGATTGTAAGCAAAATGAAATAGAGTTGAAGTGTCATAGGTAAATCCTTTTTGATTGTGATTAAAATTAACGTTTGGGTTATGTGAAAAGTTTTCAAGTGCTGTTAGAGATTCTGCAATTTCTGTTAGTTTCTGAGCATCTTTGGTCGATTTTGGTGATAAATTTTCCATTTCCAGTAGTGCTACAGTGTTTTTGGCTAAAATTTGCATTTGCTCAGTTGAATATTCGTTTGTATCAGTGAAATTAAGCCTGGGGGGAGGAGTGTTATCATATTTTGTAGGTGTTGATTTCTCTGATCCCATTGATGATGGAGACGGGGGATATTCGAAGGTTATGAGAGGTTCATTGATTAAGTTGACGTTTAATTCGTTTACGTCTGATTGTTGTCCATTTGAATGTGGTGTGGTATTTGCTTGAATCTGATACTCCAGAAGCTGTCGCTTTCGAAAGTGCTACAGCGATGGAAGAAAACATAACAGTTAAATTAATATTTAATTTGAAATTTATATTTAAATACAAATTTTCTTTTATTAATAAAGTATTAGGACTTACCATTGGGGCTGCCATGTTTTTGGGAGTTTTTCTTCTACTTCCGTTTGTATGTCCTATCACTCTTAATTCATTGACTCTATTAGTGGCATTAAAATATTCCGCTTCCTTTAAATAGGATTATTTTTTACACGAGAGTTTTTGTCCCTTTCACCTTTCCGATGTAATTTCCAGTTTAATGTTGAAATGAAAATGATATCTTTTTTTAAGGTGTTAAATAATTTATATTATATGTGTCTAGTTTAGTTTCTAGCAATTTTATTGCTTTGCAGTAGAAAGTAGAAATATTGCGAATGTGTAAGTTGATCTAATAACCTTTGGCTTTAGTATCCTTTCCTTTTGGTCCTTTCTACCTGTTTCAGTCTGATGATTGTTTCTGCGAATTTTGCAAAATATGAAATGTATGTGAAAGAAAAACAATTAGGCGAATAATATTTTGTGCGAGTAAGAAATTTTATGGCTGTTACTTAGAAAGGTTATGTTGTGATTATTTTTTAAGGGCAATGAAAAAGGATGTGAGAGTTATGAAGATTATTTCATATCATTCAATAAAAGAAAAACCGTCAAAGAAATTGAAGCGATTACAGGTATTTTAAAATCGCGCATTAACTTATTTGTATATTTTAATTAGTTCGACCTTCATTATTGAGAAAACAATAAATAATTTTCGCATGGATTAGTAAACTAGAAGACAAATGCATATTATAAAAAGTGTTTTCTGTATACCTAAGAATTTCGAAGCAGCTGATGATTTCTAGTGGCATAAAATATTCCGTTGATCTTGTTGAGAAAGGCTAATAAAAGTAAAATTATTTATTGGATCTACTTTATATCCAATTGAATTACTAATATCCGTTGATAAAAAAATTTTATCATGGACAAAAAACTATTGAATTAAAATCAAGCATTTTTGGTTGGATTTTTATTAAAAGCATAACCAACAGATGGGTACTAAAAAGAAAATGAAAAATCATCAGAAAAACGATTTTGTCGTCAATTATAAAATCAAAGATCGGTTGTTCATTGAAAAATAAACTTAAAGAGAAATTCTTGTTTAAATAAATAAGTTTTTTACGTGAACAATTCTATGTATATCTTTTTAGCTTTATTTTGATATCAAACATAACAAATTTAATTTTCTCAATCCAATATTTTGCTATTCTTCCTTTAGCGCCTGTTTATGTTCACATTTATTGATAATCGCACGCTTTTTCAAATTTTGTTCACAAGTGTTTGATGTTTGATTGTATTTAGGTCCGAAAACTTTTCGAAGATGTTCAAGTGACGTTAATGAACCGATGATGATATATCACCAATAAATTTAAATGCTCTACGTTCAATAATGACCTTAGTTAAGTTGCTGCAGCACCAGCCGAGAGATGAGAGTTATTATACTCAAGCTTTGGACGTACATATATAAGTCTTGTAGATAACCTCTCCAGATCAGTAGGGTAGACAAAATTCTTGCATCGCCTTAGGAAACCCAAACATCTTGGGATTTTTGGCGATATCGCGTATGTGATCGTTCCACAATATGTGGTTGGTGACACACATTCCGAGAATATCGAGATGTTCAGTCTCATTGATGCAAGTACCATCCATATATAATGGCAAGTGGGGTATAATTCGCTTTACGATACAAGACAGCATTGGGTTTTCGAAGCATTAAATTCCACGCGGTTTTTCATTTCCCATTGTACAATGCTGTTTATGTCGGAATTTAATGAGCTTATATTTTGTCGTTGCAGCCTTTCCATAATGTCGTCAATGAAAACCAACTTATCCACACCTGCAGCAATCATGTACCTCCACACCAAAGCTCTTCCCCCACCATGTTTCTCTGTAGGTGCCAATTTTATTTGAGAGGTGTGGTAGACTTTCTAGACACGGTTATATACGGTCATCGATTAAAGAAAACGTGACATTAACATCGTATTTTCTCAGATAGTCAGGCCGCTATTAAATCTCTGGACTCTGTCTCTACACACTCTGTAATAGTCCATAACTGTCGGTCATATCTAATGGAGATGGCACAACAGTTTAATATTCACCTTTGCTGGGTGCAGGCCCATAGAGACATTCCAGGAAATTGTAAGACAGATGAACTCGCCAGAAATGGAACAGAAGAACCCATTCTGCCACGTTTAGCTAATGCTGGCATACTAGATTTAAAGCGATCAAGGTGCTTGCTATCTCTAAGCAGATCGCATATAAGCGCGATAATCGATGTCATAACCGGGCACTGTCTAATAGCCAAGCGTCTAGGCGTATTCTCAAATGACTTTTGTAGAAGCTGTATGGATGAGGAAGAGGAGGAAACAGTTCTTCACCTCCTCTGTACATGCCCTGCTCTAGCTGAAAAACGGAAGAATTACCTAGGAGAATTCCTTAAAATTCATGTGATATCTCAATGGGCCATTAAACTGGCCTAGGTAGGTCCTACTCCATCACAGACAGACACTTTAACCTACACTAACCCTATATACGGTCATCAAACCGGAAAGCAGTGAATTTGCTCTAATCTGCCATCCCAATTTCATATTCGACTTAATTTTTTGTTCACTTTTGAAATAAAGGTTTTCGTCTTGTAATTCGATTTTTGTAACCGGCTTTATAAAGCAATCCCCTTATTCTCATGGGATGAACTTTGTTTCCCAAATTCTTATCCCAACTTGAGCTAGACTTTGCGTTAATGTAATTTTTGGATTTGTTTTTACTTTTCGGACAATCTTATTACATTTACGAGCATCAAAGGCCCGAAGAAAAACTGTATGCTTGGGACTTTCAAAGCAACCGAAACACCCTTCCGTCTGTGTACAACGCTCCAGATAGTTTATTTGTTTCTATCCATTATTTTCTCAATCTCTACATATGATTTGTCATGGTTATGCAATTCTGCATATTAAGAATTGCTTTTCAATTATAAACAGTCGTCTCTTTTTTAAGGGTAGTTGTTATGTATTCTTTTTGTTAATGGTTGATTAAATTGAAGAGCAAGATTGGTTCAAAATAATTAACTAAAATTATATCCTTTTTTTTGGCAGTAATGTTAGATTTAAGGAAATTTTTTAAATAATAATCTAGGTGTGGTAATTATTCCATTTCTTTGGATACCACCAAATAGTAGTTGACAAAAATTAATGCATTTGATAGCAAATGAATACAACCATCAAAGGAAAAAACCGAATAAAACAACACATATTTGTAAATGCTTAATATTAAGTTTAAAGTGTGTAAATAGTTAAGCGCAGCACTGTAAAACTGGCCCCTTTATATTGGAGCAAATAATATATTTTATATTTTTTTTTTTCAAATTACATAAACATGAAAAACCTTTGGAAATAAAACAATAAAACGCTAGATATGGCCGACTACACCACTAATTTGAGCATTAAAGTGTATATCATTTGAGCTTTTAGTAACTATGATAGTAAGGTTTCTCTTATTTAAGCAATTTCTAAAGATTAAAAGAGAATAAAGTGAGTGGAACCCACTTTTAAGAGAACGGAACATTCGAAAAAAAAGAAAATAGATAATCGAGTCTAATCACTGTTAAGGTACATATTTTGTTCTAATTGATAATTTGATAAGTTTGTCTTATAAAGTTCATACGAATAATGTTAATGTGATTAGGATATAAAATAGCTTAACACCGCGATGAACACAAATTTATAATATAACAATTCTCCGTGCTTTATTAGTGACAATTCACCTTATTTTAATTTAATTAGAAATCAGCTTGGCTGATTTATTTATTTATTTACGTACATATAAATAATTTAAGTAGAATTTATTCACAAATTAATTATTTTAATTTAAGTTTAAACTTTTTTGAAAAACTAATTTCGCACTCTTCTACAAAGTTCAATAAGGTACACAATTTTATTGAAAATAAAGATTATAACATAACTGATGGCTTGAAAGTTGGACTACCTATGTACTTATTACTTAACGGATTAACCTTATATTCGACTTTCTGTGATTGTAATATTGTACATGTGTGTATGTTCACATATTTAAGTATATAAGTTCTGAGAGCAATGTGAAACGTTTACTTTATTTAAGTTTGAGAGTGAGTACTTTTCTCATATGTACTTATTTGTTCAAGAAAAAAATATTTTTCATTAATATTTTTTCAAGTAGTTCATTAGTTTAATTTATTCTCTTCAAATCGATATCACTTCTTTATTTTCTAATGCGTACAGAGTGTTGTGAAAAATATTTTTTAATCCGTTTAATAAAGAATAAGTTTGTTAAACAAGTCAACAAATATATTTCTCCATTTTTTTCTATGTAAAACATTTTCAACTGTGCACAAAGTTCTTAATCTCTGCTGTTAAAATGTTTTTGTTGCTTTTCCATAGAAGTGTCTTTGTTTGGTTGATATAACCAACTTTGAAATATTTGAAAAAGTTGTTCAATTAAGGAAAGCCTATCCCTAATAGGATGTATGTATCACTACAGAACCTTAGTGGCCATTTTTTCACTTTGAAGTTAGATAAAAATTTAGTGTTTATCCGAAGCTTTATGAAATATTTGTATTAATTCAATACATACTATGAAATCCTTATTAGTAAGTATTTGCTTTTACGGAAATAATCAAAAAAAGGTGATTTTTGCCCACAAGTACCCGGGCGACTTTGATCTAGTATCCGACTACCTTTATTTTATTATGTAAAGTTAATTTAAACAATTAAACGAAAAGAATTGTTCCAGTAAATGGCAATTAACTTTAAAGCGTTTTATTATTCGTAACTTATTTAAATAACAAATAAGAGCACATAGTTTAAACTTCATGTACTAGTATCTGCCCACCTGGCAGTACTACTAGCATACATGCTTTCAGTTTGATTCTATTTAGAACTTTGATTATGTATGAACTAGAGCCTAACCCAACAAACTTTTCCATTCAGCTCGGTCCCTAGCTAGATGTCTCCAGTTACGCACTCCAAGTTGGGTGAGTTCACTTTCCACTTGTGCGCGCCACCTGAACCGCGGTCTTCCTCTACTGCGCTGTCCTGTGGGTGTGGATTCTAAGATTTTCGGGCTGGAACATTGGTTTCCATGCGCTCTACGTGACCCAGCCATATCAGTCGTTGGACTTTTACCCTTATGGCTAAGTCTACCTGCATGTATAGCCCTTCTGCATACCGGACCGTAGATCACGCGAAGAACTTTTCGCTCGAAACGACCCAAGGTGCTTTTATCCGCTTTAGTCATAGTCGATGCTTCTGTACAGTATAGAAGACCGGGTATGATGAGGGTCTTATTTAGCGACACTTTGGTTGCTCGAGGGAGATCTATACTACTCAATTGCATTCTTAGCCTAAAGAAGCAGCGGTTAGCAAGAGTAATTCTTCGTTTGATCTCAGGGCTAGTGTTGTTTTCTGTATTCATAGCAAATCCTAGGTAGACAAAGTCCTTGACTACCTCAAAGTTACGTGTGTCGATGTCAGTTTTGACCGAGACGTCGGAGTTGTAGGCCCTTTCTTGATCACAGCATGTACTTTTTTTTGCCCTCATTAACAGTTAAACCCATTTCAGCCTCCTCTGCCTCAATACTCAAAAGATCCACATTGACATCAATATGAGTTCTTCCGGTTATGTCAATGTTATCACTTTATCAGCATATGAGAGTAATTGAACAGACTTTTGAAAGATAACGCCTCCAGTATTGACGTGGGAGCTCTGCACTATTATTTCAAGGACGATGTTAAAGAAGTCACATGTCATCGACATCACCTTTTCTAATAAGTTGTTTCAAACCTTTATGGAGCAGCGCCAATTCTCCATCGCCACCCTGCACAAGCGAACAAGTTTGTTAGGGATGCCAAAACTAGGCATGACTATACAGCTCGTCCCTGTATGTGCTGTCAAAAGCGGCCTTGAAATCGATGAAGAGTTGGTGGGTGTCGATTTGACGTTCTTGATGAACTCAATAGACCATAAAATAAAGGAACTTTTATACAAATGGCCAAAAACAGCAATTAAAATAACTGTTGGCGACAAAGCGAATTAAATGAAAGTTGGAAAGCTTAGTTTAAGTGCACTATTGCAAATTACACTTTTTCAATCGGTTTTTGATAGTCTTAGTTCAAATAAGTTTTATGAAGAAAGCAAATTATTTTATTTAATTTAAAATTATAATATTTAAAAAAAATTCTTAATAAAATTCTTTTATTACAGGTACAACTTGTGCTTAAACAAGTCTCCCCGCACTTTCATAATAATGATGACAGAAGTGACACCGCACTGCTTCGCCAGCACAAAATTCATAATAACCACGTGAATAGCTTAACAACACACAATGCCAATAAGCTTACCTATGAATCGTCGTCGCCAATACCAACATCAAGTAAAAGTGGCGATCCAACTTTTGATGCTTTTCATAATTTAATACAACATCCAACAATAGAACGAAGTAGAAAACCAACAAGTATGCCACCATTTGCACCGCCGCACGGCGGTAACAATAGTGGCGGTATTGCTGGTGGAAGTAGCAACAATATGCATCTAAATCACAATATGCAAATGCGCCACCAGCAGCAACAACAATTGCAACAGAAACGCAGTAGTGAACCAACGCCGTCCGTAAATCCCGAATTAATAAACCGATCAAATAATAAAAATCACAATAGTAGTAGTCATCATCTACAACAACAGCAGCAGCAGCAACAGCAGCAAAAACAACAATTGCTCCAGCAGCACACCCACCTCCATCATTATCAGCATCACCAGCACCACGAACAGCAGCAGCATCAGCAACAGCAACAGCAACAGCAGCAGCAGCAAATTGTGCTGAATGCACCGAAGCAATCGTCACAACAACAAAACAGCAGTAATATCCATAATACGAGCAGTAATAGCAATAGCAGTAGTAGCAGCAGCATTAGCAGCCAGTCGACGTCTTCATCGTCTTCAGCTGGCGTGGAAGGCGGTGGTGGCGGCAATGAGGAGGACTGGGAATCCGGTGAGTCTTCCAAAACTACTTCCACTTCTACTACCTTTACCACTACAACAACTACTACTCCTACCACAACTTCATATTTTCCATATAAACGTTTAGTAAGTCAGCCTGATGATGATGATGATAGAAATTCAAATAAAATTCAAAATAAAATAAAAAATAAAAACAAGAAACAAGATGATGATAGTAATAGTGGTGTGTCCCTGATCAGTTCTCATAGTACCACAACCACCACTACCACGACAAAATCTTCAGCCAATGCAGACATAATCACCAACACTATTACCACAACAACAACAACAGCCATGAGCCACAAATGCGGCCATCCTTTCCCCACTTTTCCACTACAATCTTCATCGGCGTCGTTGGTGTCAAGTTTAAAAACGCTTCACGAAGAAAAGATGTCACCAACACCAACACCAACACAAAAATTCGAAGAAAGCCTTCCATTTTCTATTCCCTTACCTCTGCCAGCTGCTCCGTACCCATCATCTTCAAATGGTCTCAATCTAGCCTATCCAAAACTTAACATCACCCAAACAATACCACCACCACCGGCGGCAACGCCTATTAAATCTCGTCACTTAAATTTCTTTCATAGAAAATGCCACGAAACACCGTGCTTTTCCGACACTTGCATTCAGATAAAGTCTCCTACGGCTACAACGATGACGATGACCACGACCACCATCACCCCTACAAAATGTACAACAGCCCGTGACAAATTCCTCAAACTCATCAATAGTCAACGTTTTAAAGCAAAAGCTATCAGTCCGGCTCTGGGTTCGAGTCTGGCCATAAACTGCGCTGGTTGTGTTTCTTCTCCAGCAGCACAAACTCAGCAACTCCTCAAGAAAAAGAAAGTCAAAAGTAAACAAATTCCACCGACAAAGAAAACTTTTCAATGGCTTCAAAGTTACTTCAAAGTCGATCCGGATTTTCACGAGAACCTCTCGCAGCAAACGACCATACCGATGATGGGCCGACGCAACAGCGCGAGTAGTGTTACTGGTCGTATCCATTTGAATTCCATCGGTAGTGCTGCAAGCGGAGGAGGAACAAGAGCAGGTTCTGTAGAAAAGGCTGGTCTTCTCTTGGAATCTATCGAAGATGATTTACATTTTGTTGGCATTGGTTCAAAAAACCGCCTAGACAAGGCTAGTATAGAAGGAGGTGGTGATTGTTCCATTCTAATGGAATATCGCTTCAGAACACCCACAAATGATAGCGTTGAATTGAATACAATATTACTAGGCACTTCACCCGCCGACAAGGCTATCCGTAATATCGTTGATATAGGAACACAGCTAAACCCATTAACTCCCGCTAGAAATTTGGAATTCACATATGGAAATCGTGAATCAAAAAACCATCAGCCATCACCTTTAGATGGAAACTTAAAATGCAATGCAAGCTCCTCTCATCTATTCTCCAGTGATGAACAAAAAGCGTCAAAGGGTAGCAATAATAATTTAATGGATGATCTATGTGTTCCCTATTCGAATATGTATTTAGAGTCCGAATTAGAAAACAGTGCAAACACTGAGTACAATCACGATGGCTACTACTCATCCAAATGTGATAATCAATTGAGTCTTAAAAACTCTTCAAGCAAATGTCCTCGTTCCCACTCGGATATTCTCGATCTCAAGCCGGCCATAACACATCAAATGCTCCTGCGGCAAGTAGAGGAGCATTTGTTGCCTACAACAAGTGCCGCCGCCAAAAACAAAAGTGATGGAATTGTGATTGCCAAGCCAATTGACTCTCAATCGATTGGATTCAATTTCGAAACAGTTTCTCCTCCTTCTGCTTCTGTTTCTGTTTCTTCTTCTTCTTCTTGTCCTTCTCGTTCTCCTTCTATTTCTTCTGTTCCTGCTCCCAATCCCAATCCAATTCAAAATCCTCCCGATGAAGATTGCGATGTGTTCGATTCATCGTCGACTTTTAAAGCAACACCAGCTAGGCGGAAAACATATGTGGATTCCGTTCTCAATTTAACGATAATTAAAACTGATAATTCAGAAACGTGTGGCGCTGGCAGTTGTGGTGATGTTGGTGATTATAACGACAGCTGCTGTACAGGTCAAGTTGCCTCACGTAAACCCAAAACTGGTGGAAGCAGTAGCAGTAGCAGTGGCTACTGCTGCACCAGCGAGGGCAGCCAAAGTATCAGTTCGACCAGCAGCAGTGGTGTGGTGGATAACATAAGCAGCAGTAGCACCTCTTTCAGTTTAGAACGAAATAGTTTAGACGGTGGCAGCAACACTGTTATGGTTGTAGATTCAAAGAAAAAACTATCCCTTCCAACGCCAGAAATTGAGAAGGGTGCTGGTGAAATTGGTATAACGAACAATCGAAGCAGTAGTTATAGTTATAATCGTAATATTAATTTAAATAATAATAATCATAGCAATATTAGTACATTTTTAGAATCGACATCCATGCCGGCGTCGTCGTCGTTGTCATCGTCGAGTAGTAGTTCAATCGATAAATAACGACTAACATTTCATTAGTAGTTGGTTTCTTTTATTCGTTTTCGATTTCGTTTATATTTTTATAATTTTTTTTTTAAGCCAATCCGTATCAACTACTGATTTATTATTAAAAAAATAATTGTCTGTCTCTCTCATCCCATTATAATTATTTTCCTCTCTCACACTTTCTCCCCTTTCTCTCAATAAATACAATTGAAATCAAAAAATATATAAACTCTATACAGAAACGAATTACATTAATTTTTATTTTAAGTTGTTTAATTAATAAAAAAAAGAAGGCGAAAACAAAAATAGTTCGTTATTTTTTCTGTTGTTGTTTGTTTTATTATTAATTATTATCTTTGTTATTTAAATTTTCTGGATTTAGTGCTAAAAACAAGCCTTTTCTTTTTTTGATGATTCTGTATACAAATTTATTACGATAAATATCTATTTTTTAAAAGAAAAAGAACACACACAATATTTTTGAGGAAGTTACAATAATTCAAAAATAAAGAAATGTCATCTGTTTATATAGATTTTTAAAATTAACTAGTTTTGTAGTTATATTATCATTATTATTATTATTATATTTTTAATTAATTTAATACAAACAAAAATTATAATTATGTATATTATATATGTTTAACTTTTAAATGTATTCTATGTAAAAACAAAACAAAAATATCGAAAAGAAAACAAAAAACTCAAAACAAAATGTAGTTTTTAAATAATTTTATCTCTTACATAAAATTAAATTTAATTTAAATTGTAAGTTTTGTGAATTGCTTCGGGGGTAATTTTATTTCAAATGATTTGTAAGAAGATGTACAAACACATTCTTTTTTTTCTAATTTTATTTTGATAATAATTGAAAAAGAAATTAAAATGTTTATAAATGAACTTGTAACAGTTTTGACATAATTTGTATGTATATTATTTTTATTTTTTTGAAAGATTTTATGATACACCTGCAGCCTTATTCTATTCTATATTCAAGCTTTCAATCGAAACCAGCTTTTAATTCAAATTCCACCGAGTGCGCTTATGACAAATATATAATTGAGAACATGTTGTCGGTACCTTATTTGCTTTTATTTTATTTCGCTATGGTTAGAATATTTTCTGAAGCGAATAACATATAATAAGTCTGGCTGCAGAAGTAAATGTCAAGATTTTTAAATCCCTGTCTTCCATAAACGGTTTGAATGTTTGTTCACTTTCCTTGATTGAATGATATTATTTTTATCATATTATATAGAAAGTAGAGCAGAAGTAAAAATTGTTCCTAA
Organism: Eupeodes luniger; assembly: GCA_951509635.1. Lineage (NCBI taxonomy): Eukaryota > Metazoa > Arthropoda > Insecta > Diptera > Syrphidae > Eupeodes > Eupeodes luniger. The sequence continues at coordinate 47,143,946 of OX608075.1, forward strand.
TAACGTCCATTTTTTTTTAAACAATGTATTTTGAACCAAAGTTTAAACCATGCAGAAAAACTAGATTTTTGAAAAATAAAATATATGCGGGTATTCAGGGCGATTTTGTTTTTGTTAAAGTTCAACACTGGTTAATTAAACTATAAGATAATCAACTCTCTATTTTCTAAACTCTCCAAAATAGAAAAAGAAAGGGAAACACACATATTTTTTCGTTTGGTTTTATTTATATGACCGGAACTAAAAAATAAAAATAAAAACACAATTGCAAAACATGTAAATAAATTCTTAAAACTTATCGTTATTGAAATTGTACATAATGCGATTTTTTCTCTTTATATGTAAAGCCTAACAATGATAACCCAATAATAATTAATTTTTTAAATGGATTTATTCAACATATTCTCTAAGACCTTAAACTCATTTGTTTATACATTTCCACCAAATTTAGAGACATCGAAAACAGGACTTTTTGTTGTTTAGGAAATTAATTTTTGATCTACAAGAAAAAGTTAGTTAGATGTCAAATCAAGGTCTCAATCAATTTTCCGCATTTTAAGAAATACTTCCAGCACACAAATGCTTGTAAAGCATTCCGAATTCACCATTGTACGTTCTTCAAGAATAAACCTTTTCTCGCTGTCATATTAAGATCTTCGCTAACAAAATTTTGCACAACATCTCTTGTTTTTGGAAGCTTGTAAGCTTTTATGTTTTACCTTCTAGAATGGAAGTAACAATGATGAACAGAACCTTATAGCTTTACAAAATTGTAAGCTTGTAAGCTTTTAATTTTTACCTTCTAGAATGGAAGTTACAATGATGAACCGAACTAGTTTTCATCTCACCAAAACAATTTAGGCCCAACTTTATAGTTGGACGTTTATGTAAACATTAAACATGTAGTACTAAAGAAATCCTACATCCTTAAGATACTCATTGGAGCAACTTATGAATTTCTTAACCATTCCAATATATTATGGTTTTGTTGTATGAGTTAGCTCAAAAGGATGTTACTCCATTTACACAAGGAGATTTGGGGCTGTGATTATTTGTTTATCTTAAAATTAGTTCGTTTTTATTAGGTCTTAATATTTTAAATTCCAATTATTTTAAATTAACCAAGATCTTCATGCGGATTTGTATGGTTTCTAAAATCATAAACCAGAACACAATACTGAATTCCTCAAAATTATTATAAACATCTGTAACTTTTGTGTTTATTGTTTCTTTGATTTTATATTTGATTTGATAATATTTTAAATATTTCGTTTTTATTTAAAAGAGGAACACTTTAATTGTGTTTTTATTTTATGCGATCCATCGAAAATTGAACTTGAAATTCAATTTAATTGCTCAGTTAATATTTCTGCGTCATCAGTTCCAATCGCTGTAATTCCACAATTTTAACCCCACTAAGAGTCTTAGAGCTGAGTTTTCTAGGGTAAACAGTTAATGGGAATTAAGCTTTTCAAATTTTGTATGATTCAATTTAAAGAAAAAGGGAAGAATTAAAAAAAAGTATATGAAATTTTAAGAGCTCAAAAAAAGCTTGCTGGACTAGAAACTAAAGTATCCTTAAATAAATTTCATTCAGAATGGACAAGTAAATGAAAGTAATTTTTAAAGGAGGCATTGAATTCAAAATGATTGACTTGTATTTCCATAGCCAGACCATAGAACATTCGCACTTTTTAATATTTTATGATTTAGTCGAAATACTTAAATTATGTAAATTCGAACATCATACAAAAGTAAACATACATTCTTCGGATCAATCCGATAATGTAGACACGATTTAAGTAAACAAAAATAAATAGAACAATAATTTCTTCTATCATTTTTACTTCAAAATAGTAAAATTATCCCAAACCAATGAAACAATAGTAATCAAAAAACAATAATAAAACGAAAATAGAAGTTAAAAGAATTACAATATAGTGTTATAATTTAAACAAAAAGAAAAAAGAAACAATTTAAATATTTTACTTCTCATACAATAAAATATTTTTTTTTTTTAATCGAGTAATAATAATAATAATTGCTGTTGATTTAATTTTATTTGTTTTGAATTACAAATATAAAATCTTAAGTAATAAATCAACAAACAGTAAACAAATCCACATTAAAGGGTTAGACCCATCTTCATTATGAAAATACAATTTTGTTTATTATTATTTTTTTTTGTTTTTTATCGTTATTTTTTAGTTCTATTCTTATTATTAATTTATTTAATTTAATCAAGAAAACAAAAACAAAAAACTAAAAACTTTATCGAAAGTCATATGAATAAAATGTAAAACCAATTAATTTAATTTTTTTTTTTAATTTTAAGAACAAACAAAAAACACAAATAATAAAATGTTTTAAAAAAAGAAAACTTTTTAAACATAACCACTAAATAAGAAACGGACACTAATAAAAAACAACAATGTGAATAAATTTTTATTATAAAAATGATTTATTATTTTTTCGTATCTCTTCCTTATTTTAACTTTTTTTTTTTAGTTGTAGAAAGTTTAATTTTAATAGAGCTTAGGTCTTTTTTGTTGTTATTAGTTTTTATGAAAGCTTATTAAAAATATAAACATTTTTTTTGTTAAAGTATTTTTGTTTTGTAAGGAAAAAAGATATATTTTTCTTTTAAAATTAATTCCCTGCAAATCAAAATATAAGAAATTAGAAATTAGAACCGGGTTTATTGCAAATTATTTTTATTTGTTCACCTTTTTATTGTAATAAAATCGAATAAATTAATCGAAACACAAATTTTAACATTTATTTTCTTTTAACTTTTATTTTTTTTAAATTGGTGGTTTCTAAAACTTTTTTTATTATTTGTAATTTGTAGAAGTCTCAAATCAGAATAGAGACAAAATATTCCTTATAGATTAAAATATATATACTTAATAATTTAGTTACTTACATTTAGTGCTTAAAAAGCTATTTCTGACGAATGTGAATAGAAACGATTACTTCGAAATATAAAGAAACTTAAGATGTGATAGGTTTGACTTAGTGGTGACATTCCAACCGAACTAAGCTTGAACATAAATATTTCACTCATAACGTCATTTTTTGATTGAATCTCCGACAAAACAGCTCCAGTATCCCTAGACGAAGAAAAGGACTAGGCACGTACACATACATATGCGTTCATAAGAAGTCACTTTTAATAAATTACAATAGGCAAACTCAAAAGAGTATAAAATATCCTAAGTTTGATTTGCTAGCATTCTATGTTAGAGGAAACTTTTGACAAGGAATTGTAGATACATGCCAATTTACTTTAAGTCTACTTTCGAGACTCATTTGAATAATTTTTCAAATGCATTTTTCAATTTAAAGACCTCATAACTTTTTTCCTATGATATGTACCCAAAAGAATGATGCATGAAAAAAAAAAACAAAAATGTGTGTCCAGAACGTTTTACTTTCAGCCTTCTGCTGAAGCATTTTAAGCCTTCGACCACTTTTTGACACATAATGGGCGATATCTCAGCCATAACTTGACGAATTTTGGTTTTTAAGTGTTCAAGAGTTAAATGTTTATCTGCGGTGTCAAATCGCATGATCTTGGTGGCCAGTTGATATTGTCACGACGAGAAATTACACGGTCAGGAAATGTCTCTTGCAATAAAGCCATATTCGCTCGAATTGTTTGGCGTTTGGCACCGTCTTGTTGAAACCAAATGTTCTCCAAGTCGAATTCTTCAATAGCAGGCAAAAAAACTCGGTTATCATATTAACCATAACGCTCCGAATTTACGGTGACAGTCGTTCCATCGTCGTTTTCGAAGAAGTACGGTCCAATCACATCTCCTCCGGACCAAAGACCTTTTGTAGATATAATGGCCTTCTTCAATTACTTTAGGATTCTCAGAACCCCAAATAGGTACGACAATTTAGCTTATTAACATACCCACCGAGTATGAGTGAGTGAGAAATGTGCTTCGTCGCTGAAGAAAATTTTGTTCGAAAAATCGCCGACCACCGTCTGTTGTTCTTGAATGGTCAGCTGGCTTCAGTTGTGTAAGCTGGACTTTATATGGATGTAGGTGTAGATCCAAATGCAAAATACGCCATATGTGTCGTAAGACAGTACTAATTGCTGAGAACGAATCTACACATTCGGGTCTTCGACAACACTTTCACTTAGAGCAACGATAGCCTTACAACATCTGTAACCAATCCAGTTTCTTTAAATTTCTTCATAATTATGACGATTATGTAAACCATAATCTCCACGATATGTGGCTGTGGCAGAATCACAATTTTTGTAGAAGGTTTTCACAATTTTTGTGCTTTAAGCGTTAAACGATCCATTTTCGTAAATGTCAGACTTACAACTGAAAAAAAAAAAATGGTTTAACAACTTAGTTTCACAGATGTCGAATTGCTGATCCATTTCTTTTGAAATCGAAAAATGGATAACCCGTTACGTTATAGTAAACAAATTATGAGGATTTTAAGTTGAAAAATGCATTTGAAAAAACTTAAAATGCGTCTGGCCAGCAGAAGGCTGAAAGTGGTTATCATTTCGATCTCAAAATCGGAATAATGACTATTTTCGAACGCTTACCCCCACGTGGTGCGTATATCTACATATCCCAAAACTTGCTTTCGGCTCTAGGTCTATTTATGAAGAATATTAACATCTACTCAATATTTCATCAGAATCAGATATGATACTGAAATTTAGAAATAAGGGCAAAAATCTTAGTATTATAACATATAATGTTAATAAATTAATATATTTTCTAAGATCACTAGCATTTGTGAAAGGATGTCCCAAGATTTGGCGGTGAAACAAAATCAAGCTATTTATTTAGAAACTACCAATTTATGTAATTTTTAAAATATCTAATTTATCTTAAGTTCTACAAACCCGTTGACCTAATTACCAAAATTTAAACTTTCGATTGAATTGTTAAGTTCCTACAAAAGATGAACGGTAGTCTAAGAAGAAGTCAATGACAAAGGTTAATTTTGTTCAAGAAATATGCTTCCCTTGAAGTTTAAAAAATTCGATACCGATCGATATAAAAAATATTATTTTAAAACTACTTTTGTTCAGTTTCAGTGTTTTTGAAAATTGCTTTCACCAAGTTTAAAAATGATTTTGAACATATAGATCCTTTTTTTGTAGAAAGAAATTGCGAATATGGAGCAAATTATTGCAGATCAGAACCGATTTCTTTTTGGCTCAAAATTTATTTAGTATGTTTAGAGTCAATGAGTTAAATTTAAGAGCTTGTGAGCTTGTAAAATTACAATTTATAGAACTTCTGTTGTACATCACCGTTGATGTACCTTTCATTCAAGCTCTGTTCTTGTTTTTGGTATGAATGTCATTTATGTATATAAGTTTCGGGTTCTATATTTTCTCTTATAAAACATTTAACATAAAATTGAATTAAAAAAGAAAACTGATTGGAAAGTAATCAAAAAATTCAAACTTTCCTTTCAAATTTTTGACAAATTTCTTATAGAAAATCATCAAAATGTCTTTTTCATCAACAATACCCCCCCACCATTGGAAATAACATCAACTACTGGTACTACAACAACAACAGGTAAGACATCAACTACAATAACAACAACACTAACATCACCATCATCATCTGAATCAACTATTACAAATGCATATAATTGCAATTCAACAATAACAACAACAAGAAATTTTCTACTACCAAATCGTCATCTTTCATCAACAATAACTCCATTTCATCATCATCATAATTTTAATGACATGTACGAATATAATGTGTCAAAATACAATAATGACGACGACATTAATAATGGAGTCAGCTTAAGAAAATTAGCAAATAATTGTACCACAACTGCCACTACAACACCACTTATCAATAAAACCGACAGAATCCTTCTACCACCGTCAACGCCAAAAGTTATGGACTCCTCACAAACAACCCCAACACCAGCACCAATTATGACAACAGCTCTATGTAGGCAACATTCAAACTTACCCTTAAGTGCAGGACTCAAATCGATGTTGTCGAAAAATTTCAAAACTCGTCCTAGACGAGAATCGACTTAAGTTTTTCATTTGGTATGTTTAAGCATAGAAACATGTGAATATTTTTTTTTATTAAATAATTAAAAATAAAATTATTAAATGATTGCAAAGAATAAATAAAAGAACAAGGAAAATGTGTGTGTTTTGACTGTCTTTAGAAAGTACATATAAATAAAAAGAAATATGAAAATATATGAAGTAAGACGACTTTATATTTTGTATTTGTAGGTTAATAAACAATTATTAAAAACAAAAAAACAATTTCTTATATAAATGAACATAAAAACAAAACAAAAACTAATTATGAATGTATGTAAAAGGATAAAACAAAAACGATCTAGTGATTAAGTAAATTTTTCTGTGGTAAAAAGCATATTATATATAAAGAAATGTTGGAACGCAAACCGTCTTCAAAAATAAATATAATACAAAATAAAAATTTAAAAAAATTGTAGAATCATTGTATACAAAAAAAAAAACAAACATTTACTAACAACAACATTATTTCTGAAGCTTAAAAACGAAACAAAAGGTTTTGGGCAAATTGGTGGTTCGTTGGAAATGGTATTGTTGAATTTTCGACTAGATATAAAGAAAAAAGTTTAAGTCTTAAACAATATCAATTCCTTTTTAATACAAATTTTGATATAAAACTGTAAAAAATTGAAAATTAAAAACTAAATATTTCTTTCTATTCGTAATTGATTGCATTTCAGGGACTCTTATCAATTTTGTTTGTTGGTATGAAATTATGAAATTTTGTTGTAGAAATTTGATTAATTCTCAAGTTGTCCACTTTTCAAAATATACCCTGCCAACCACTAGGATGAGGCCACACATTTTGTAATAGATTTTCGCTTTTTATAGATGGTGGAAGTGTTGTACCCGGAAACTTTTACTACCTTTGAATAGGTACGTATTTCATCGTAACAAATTCATAAAATTAGAAATGAGCGTTGGAATTTCCTAATATCAAATATGTTACTTGGAGAAGTGAATGAAACGCGTTGTTAACCTTGACGGCCCCGTTGGTTACAACTTGTATTTCCATGATCTGAAAAAGAATGAGCTTGTTTTGGAAAAATATCATAGCCCTACATCAGGTGTAACGGTGTGTAGAGCTATAACCTACTATGGCACAACCGACTTTTACTGGAACGGTCATTTCCAAAAATAAAAAGCATTTTTGGACCTCTGCCTTGGATTTTCCAAAAAGACTATGCCCCAATTCACACTTCGAGGTTTGTTAGAAGTTGAATTCAATCAGAAGACGTGGAACTTTGGCCATGGCCCCTATATTCAACACTTTAACCAAATTTAAAGCGTTGGCTTTTACATAAAGTTTATGATGTTGGCAGCCAATTTGAAGATAAGGACACCTTAATCGAAGATTTTTGTGATTCCTGGGTCCAAATTTCCTGTGTTTATAAAAAAAATTGAATGTTTGCATTCCAGACCGTCTTATAGAGGTTATGTCCACAAAAGGCGGACATAGTCATTACTAATGCAAACAAAACATTATAAAGAAATGTTGTTTAACCATAAATGTAAATAGCTATTTCATTATTTTTTTCAATTTTTCTGACATTTGCAAGTGTTTATTTTTTGATATTGCAGAATTCCAACGCTCGTTTCCAATGTACCCTTCAATTTTGAATTGTGATGGTGAAATACGTACATATTCAAAGGTAGTACAAGTTTCCTGGTACAACACGTTCACCAGCTATAAAAAGCGAAAATCGGTTCTAAAATTTGTGCCCTCGTCCTAGAGGTTGGCAGTGTATATTTTATGTTGAACATTAATTTGAGATTTATGTTCTGTACAATTTATTTGTATCTTACTTCAAATCTATTCTCTTCTAAAAAACAAAATTCAAATTCAAAAATGTATTCATTTCCAACAAATCACCTCTCCCAAAATATTTCAATTAAAATAAATATAAGAACTACAATAAAATAATAATAATATAAACAAAAACAAATACATAATCAAATATCGAAGAACAAAATTTAACAAAATGCATGACAAACAATAATACTAAAAACACCTACGTAATGTATATTCTAAACTAATTTATTTTCTAATGTATTTAAACTTTTGTTTGAAATTCATGTTCTTAAGTTATATTGTTTTATTTTATTTTTTAAATACGTAACTGTGAAAATATTTTAATTTCAATTTAATTATAAAACTTTCGTTATTAATAAATCATCATCATCAAAATTATTCCTAACAAAACTTTAACTTTAATTTACATAATTTTTCAACTAAACAAATTTGGTAGTGTTTTGTTTTTGGTAAAATAAGAATCTTTTATAATTAATTTTATAGATTTGTATATTTAAAGAAAATTTGATTTTGCCCAAATATAGAGGATAGTCCCAGAAGTATCCGGCCTAACAAAGAAAACACAAACATAGTCTCCTTTTAGCTCGATACACTTTTCCCCCCTGCGATGTTCAATAGCTTCGATATCCTGTTTAAAGTGAGAACCTTCGAGCTCCTCAAAATAGAGCCATCAACCGAAGACTCCTCATCTCTTCATTGTTTTCAAATCTTTTTAAACCGAGCCATTTTTTCTGGCAAATAGGGTGTGCGAGGAAGCAGTTCGAACTTTAAATCATTGATGTTGGCCATCACGATAACGGATGTGTAAACTGGTGCATTGGGCAGGTTCAGACAACATAAGGGATTTTATTTGCAGTCAACTGCATTCTTTGAAAGTACATTTTGACCTAGACAACTAGTTAGGTTTTCAAGTATTATGAACTTCAAACTCGGAACTTGACTTCACTAACCTTTATCTTCAGTTGCAAAAACTACCAAAAACATAATTGTCTACAAAACACTCCTCAAGCAAGCTACAAGTCCATATCGACTTGTATTTTTTTTTTTAAATATTACTTATTAGAAATGAAATCCTTTTACATGAAACATCAAATGGAATTGTGCAGACAATGGTCGCATTCGGAAAGCTAGTGGCTACGTAGCCAAGGGATTCTGATTGGCTAAATCTAACTACAAAAGTAGTTGAAATTTCCCCTCCGACGTAGTGTAAAATTTTCGGCTACAAAGTTAGTGCACACTGGTTTTGACGTTTCACAATCAGCTGCTCGGTAAGGACACAAGAATTCAAAATGAAATAAATCATTTAGTATTTAAATACAAACAAAAATCACTCATATTATATCTTATATTCGGTTTTATTGAATTTAAAAACAAAACAAACTATTTAAAGTACTGAAAACACAAATGTTTCCTGTATTATATATTTACATTTGTTATTGATATGACAGTTCCGGATTGACTAGCTTTGTAGTGAAGTTTTGCATTCACAAATCTAGTTGAATTTCGACTACGTAGCCACTAGCTTTCCGAATGCGACCAATAAATAAATCACAGAGAAATAAAGTCCTGGTTTCTGTTGAATGAACAATTATGATTAGCTGTCATTTTGACGTAAAAGAGGAATTGACTTGATAGTTAGGAAGATTTTTCTTGATTAAGTTTCCACTCAACTTTCCAATAAAGTTGCCTTAATTAGAAGGTAACTTATTGGGAGCTGGCCGATCACATGCTAGAAACTTGTCTAACTTTCAAATCCCCTATGTCGCCTGGACCTGCCCATCCCATTGTCTTGATCAAAACAAAACTTTCTTTTTTTTTTCAAATGCGACCGTTTCTTCTTGATTTCGCCAATAAGTTAGCATTGATACTCGCCTTTGATTGTTTTTCCTTTCTGAATATAATCAATGAAAATTATTCCACGCTCGTCCCAAAAAACTGACGCCATGGCCTTGCCTGCAGATAGAACTGTTTTTACCTTCTTTGGAGCCGATTCTTCCATTTTAGTCCATTGTTTTGACTGTTCCTTCGTATCAGGTATGAAGTTATGGACCCATGTTTCATCCATGGATATGAATCGATGCAAAAACTCAGCTTTATTGCTGTGAAACTTCGCAAAACAAAAACTCGATTGAAACATCCTCACGACGCTGTTTTTGTTCCATTGCGAGTAATCACGGCACGCATCTTGTGCACAGCTTTCACATGTCCAAATTTTCAGTCAATATCCGATGTACAGCACTTTTTGAAATGCAGCTAGCTCACGCACTTTCAGTCGACTGTCACCCAAATACCATTTTGTGGATTTTCTTCACCATTTCTCAAATGGTCACCTCATTTGGTCGTCCAGTGCGATGTTCGTCTTTGTAACTCGTACGACCTCGTTTAAACTCTACCACCCACTATTTTACTGATGTAAACGAAGAATCAGACCTCCCCAAAGTAGAATCTAGCTCCGCTTTGATATTGGTTGGACTGGGGGCTTTTCAAATGGAAGTTTTGTTTCACAAAAATAAGACCAAATTTTTCCATGTTTACAAATTCACTGAGAGTGTTAACTATTGATGGCTCCCAAGCAAATACTGAACAACGTAGCATTGTCAAACTTCAAGTTTAAGCTTTATAAAGTTGGGACTCTCTACCATAGTCATTCTTTCCAACAACAACCGCCATCTATACGTCAGGTCGGGTACTTCTGGGACTTCCCCTAAGATGTAACTAGCTTTGAAAAAATTCTGGTGTATAAATAAAGTTTTTCCTTTTATATATCACGATTCTTAGAAGTAGATCAATAATAAAATTTGGCGTCCAATCCATGGTTAAATTCAAACCTTTGCGTATTAACATGGCTTAGAATAAATTTTTGACTTAAAAATGAATTTTGTAAAAGTAAATAAATAGATATAAAACTTAGTCCTGTGGTCGCAAAATTGCTTGCCACATTATGCAAGTATGATCTTAAGTTAATTTTGAGATTTTCCAATAAAATTCAAAAAATGTATTAATTATACAAGAAATTATTATGAATTGAAATCAAAAAGCCACCAACAGAAATACTACCAATTTTATTCCTTCCTTGATTCATAAACAAAAATGCTCTTCTACCATTATTGGCATTAAACATTAAACACAAAAAATATAAAAAAAACTATTTTTTATTAATAACTATATGAAAAAATATAAATTTTAAATGTGTTTTTCAGTTATTTTTTAATTTTTTACTTTTCTTTGTTTAATTCCATGCTGCCGATAAATTGAAATTTTTAAAATGCAAAAATAATATTTTTCTATAATTCGACAAATAAAACAAAAAAACAACGCAAATGTATGTATACTTACATTTTTAAAAACTTCAAACTTAAAACATTAAACTTTGAATTTTACAAAATTGCTTCCATTTTATTTGCTTGTATTTTTACATATATAATTAATAACAATTTTTAAATTAATTTTAAAAGGACATTTGTCATCTCCAACCAGTTGCCTGACATTGAATCGTTATCGATTGCTATCGGAAAATGATTTTAGTGAAATCTCTGATGTAATTTCTAGTTAATACCATAAATACATTTGTACGTTGAATTGAAATTTTATCGAAATTAAAAAGACGGAAGTGGTAACAAAATAATTTTAAATAAGAATTTGTTCATGTTTTATGTTTGTTTTTTGTTTTGTATTTGCTTTGGTTTCAAAAATTCTTTTTGGTCTTGGATAAATTTAGAAAGTTTTATTCATACCACCAACTATAATTTAAAAAAAAAAAAAGAAAAAAAGCATAAACAAAACAAAATAACTTTAAGGACATTTTTGTAAAACTTATATAATTCAAAGTCTGATCATTCACTATGCCAAATGTTCCTCTTTAACATGAACAATTTCAACACAAAAATATCCATCTTTTACTATTTTTATTTATCAAGTACTTACGAAAAAATTCTTAAGATGCATGTTTTTTTAATTCTCTTTTCTATATCTTCTTCTTTGTTACTTTTCTATATTTTTCTTCGTTCCATCTTTGCTTGTTTTTGACGTCCATTTTATGTTGATTCACTTGAATAACAATATAATTAACCACGGAAGTGTATATTTTATTTAGTTTGAATCATCCTCCTCATCATCGCTTATTTTAACAAAATTTGAGTTTAGTTAATTATAAAATTTTAAAAATAATGAAATAGTTTCAGACTTATAGTTTTGAACAATTCAAAATATCTTTAAAGGCAATAAAGATTTAAGATCGACTTTTGTGTTTTCCTTCAGATTCCAAGTTGTAATTTCTATTCTTCTTCTTTTTTCTTGTCATAATGATTTTAAACAAATGTTGGAATTTCACTGAAAGTTAAAAGTTTTGTGAGTGGCTCAGATAGTTAAAATGTCAATTTTCGAATCATTCAATGGCTGCGTTAAATCTCAGACAGATGGGTAATTCAGAATCCGGATATTTTGTTGCTAGTGTTTTACGTGTAAAAGGATAGCTGATCCAACACAGCTGGGATGTCAAAAAAGGCACCCAAAAGTATCTGTAAGTATCTGACAGAACAGTTGATTCGACATATGGTTGGATTTGAAGGAACCTGAAAATTGATTTCAAATTTTAATGTTTTTTTGGTAAAAATTAAGTGAATTATTAAAATTATCCATTGTAAACTTTGTTTTATTATTATTTTGGACCTCGAAATCTTAATGTTTATCTGCTTTTAGTGAACAGCTGAAAGTTGTTTTTATTGTTTGTCAATTTGTGTATACAACTCGTTCAACAAAATATCTAAAAATTCCCCTATATGGGATATCCTATCTAAGGCAGCCAACGTATTCAACCTTTTAAAAAAACGAAAGATACTAAATGAAATGTTATACGTAATTTGAGCCCAAAGACGTTACTTAAAATTATTTCATTATTTTCTGCACAATTGTGTAGTGGTCAAATGCAAATCACAGCTTTAAATCCCGCATTTGGGACTTTAAAACAAATCATAGATCATTTTAATTAAAGCGCTGTGTCTTTACGTTTTAATGCTTACTATAGTGAGCATAGATTAAAACTAAATCTTTAACGGTCAATTTCTTGACAAATCTTTAAAACTCGGTTTATTGATAAATTAGAACTCAATTGAGTTTGAGATAGAACTTCGATCTAGAGCATATTAGAATTCGGTTTAGCAATGGGATGTCTTTTACTTCTTTAAAAGACCTTAATTTTAGATTAATTACAGTTTGGAATTAAATTGCACACCACAACGACGGGTTTGGGCGGTTTGCCAAAAATCATAAATAGAAACTGCATTATGTAAAATGTTGTGGACGCTGACAGTCCACAGTGATAGTCATTACATCGTCGTTTTCGAAGATGTAAGGTCGAATCACACCTCTAGACTAAAGAGCGCAGCAAACAGTGACTTTTTGTGGATGTAATGGCCTCTCTTCAAATACTTGAAAATTCTCAGAGCCCCAAATACGTCAATTTTGTTTATTAACATACTCACCGAATGAGAAGTGTGCTTCGTCGCTGAAGAAAATTTTGTTCGAAAAATAGCCGTCCACCGCTTGTTGTTCAAGAACCCATTCGACGTATCTGCGACGTTGTAAATGGTCAGATGGCTTCAGTTGTTGTGTGAGCTGGACTTTATATGGATGTAGGTGTAGATCCAAATGCAAAATGCGCCATAATGTGCCATAAGACAATCCTAATTCCTGAGAACGACGAGGAATCGACACATTCGGGTCTTTGGCAACACTTTCACTTACAGCAACGATATTTTCAGTAGTACGAGCGAAACGACGAATCACAGGCCTTACAATATCTGTAATCAATCCAGTCTCTTCAAATTTCTTTACAATTTTGCCAATTGCTTACGTTGTTGGACGATTATGTAAACCATAATCCTCTTCAAGCACGAAATTGGGCTGTGGCAGAATCACCATTTTTGTAGTATGCTTTAACAGTTTGTCTGCATTGTGCGATAGTTAAGCGACCCATTTTCGCAATTGTCAGACTTTGAACTGAAAATAAAAAATAATTAGTTTAACAACTTAGTTTGACAGATGTCGAACTCCAGCCCTATACTTTTGAAACCGCAAAATGGATAATACGTTATATGTTATCGTTTACAATGACTACGACTTTTGAGTCTGAAGAGTCTATAATATAGCTTAAATTATACCAAAAAATAACATTCAATCTAAAATATTCAATATTTCTATGGACAACAAGATCAGATAAAAGTGAAGATAAATCTGTTTATAGAAAAGAAGATGCCCATTTGGACATTAAGTTCACTTGAAGAAATACTCAAAAATATTAAACTTTTGTCAAAATTGTTGCATTTTTGATCTAACACACGATCTAACACACGATTTCAAGAAAATTTGTCAATAAAATAGTTTCCATCATTTAAATTGCATGTATCATATAATGTTCCACAGATTGCACGACTTTAATATTATCTGAATCAATTGTTCGAGTTTTCAAGAAACAGTGGACAAAATTAAATCGAAAGAAATTGAGTTAAACACAGCTTTTATAAAAAAAGTGAGAATATTAAAACCAAATCTTAAAACAAATGTCCACTCCAACGAAAACTGACAGATTTTTTGATTTTGTTCGTAAAATGTCAGAATTTCGAGTCAGAACTACTTTTTTGGATGCTACAAAAATACCGACATCCAAAACTCCAAGAACTCAAAAATCATAAAAAAAGCTCCATAGATAAACCGAGAATTACTAGATCGAGTTTCTATTTTATTTTAAAACTTCGTCAAGAAATTGGCCGTTAATAAAACAAAAATCATTATGACGTAAAAGACAGACGGCAAAGATTCAACTCTATATTCCTTGATATTTTAAAATAAAAACAATCTGAAACTATTTCCCTATTTCTGTTGTTGTTTTAATTTAATAAATCTGAATTCTCTTTTTTTGTTGTTGTTTATATTTTAATTGTTTGTTGTGTCCTTTCAGGTGAATCTACTTATCTATAAATAAAAACAATTCAAAAACTCATCCACTCATAAATGTAAATAAAATAAAAAACAAAAATAATTCAAAACAAATTCACATTCTATTTATTTATGTATACATAAATGTATATAAATAATATGTGCATGAATTATGTATATATTAAACTATATATTCAATGTATATACGACTTAATTTTATTACTTCATGATAATTTTATTTTTAATTTTTTGCCTGTACAAAATAATTATAAATTAATTTAAAGTTATTGTTTGTTTGTGTAAATTATTATAACTATTTTTATTTGTTTTGTATGAAACAATTATATTTTTTAAATATATTATTATTATAATTATTATTACAAAATAAAAGAACAACTAAATCTTTTCTTTAAAAACACAGCAAAGCCCTTATGCTTTCTAATATTATTGTTAAATTTTTATTATCTTGTTCAATTCTTACAAACAAAAAAATATAATATGCAATAAATAAAATATAATTTTGCAATTACATCAGTTTAATTTAAAAAATAAAAACAAATCTGATTTATTCTCCTTTGATTAATTGATAAGTTGAATTTGCACTTTTATATTAATCTTCCTGTTGAGTTTAATTTTACGTACCTATCTTAAAAAATTGCTGTTTTAAACTAAATTTTATTTGTCTTCAGGTGAAATTTAAAACTTTGCCCCCAACATTACAGGATCTATCTTTAAACGAAAAAGAAAAAAATAAATATTTTAATTTGGTTTAACAATTTATTCAAGTTTTTCTAAGAAAGGCTTTATGAACTGATTATTATTATGCATAAGAGATACATTATGTTCATTTTAATTGATAAGAACAAATTGATTAATAAGAACTATCTTGTGCTATTTTTTTAAAAGAAATCCTATAAAAAAGCAATTAATAAGTCGTTACGGAAATTATGTTTGTTTCTTAACTGGGCTTAACAGTGTCGTTTCAAGAATATCTTCCGATGTGAAAACATTTATCTTTATTTTTTTAATACAATCTCTACATTATAAAAGATGTACTCCATGTTTCAAGGATTGAAATAGATAGCACTGATAAAAGAAAAAAGTTTTGTTCTCACTGCCTCTTTTGGAAAAATTACATCATTATGTATTTTTCTCAGAATCAATTAAATAAATGAAATTCAAATAGACTATTTCCTTGTTTTCAATATTGGGGAAACAGTATATACAGTCAAACTCCTTTATAACGAACTTTTAAGGGATCACAAAATTGCTTCATTACAAAGAAGTTTCATAAAAATTATTACATACAAAATTAATTTCTTTTTTAAACACTGCAGGTGTTCTTTTATATTTTCAAAAAACTACAAAAAAGAACTCATTTTAAAGAAATCAAAAACTTTATAATTTTAAATAAAAAAAATAAATTTTCGATGGCTTTTGTTTTATTATAAAAATCTTACAATTAAGAAAAAATTAATTATGCATCATCTGCGGTTTAATCTCTTGTTTCAATAAAACTTCGAAAATTGACAAAATTGCAATTGTTTTCTGTAGCATAAATAAAACAATACTTATTTAAATGATTAAGATGTCCTAAATTCGAATCTTTCCTTTAATATTTTTTCTATCACATCAGGTTTTTAAAATATGCCCCTTTAAAAATGCTACAAAACAACCAAATATGGGTTTTTTAAGCCTAAATTAAAACTAAAAAAATATCTCTTAACAATAAAATGTATTATGATTTTTAAAATTACAAATCTTTCTCTTTTCGAAATTATTTAATGCATTTTAGTATCTTACTAAGTTTCTCAAAATTCTCATTAGTTATGAGTCTTTATTGGAATCTATATAAAGTTTCGAAAAAAAAATTGAATTTGGTATACTTAAATAGTTTTGGAAAATACGTTTTAGACTTAATTATTAGTGCTTATTTCGAAACAATACTTTGATTTTAACTATTTGCTCAAGTTTTAAAAATATCCGTTTTCATCATTATTTTTTTTTTTTTAATTTACTTAAAAAACTTGATATAATAGAATTGTGTAGACAACAGATTCGTTACAAGAAATAAACTTACTTTCAAACTGTTTTGCCTTTTTCTGTTGAAAACCATTTTATCAAAAATTGTTTAGCGTTTCTTTTAGATTTTTGTAAGACAGGTGAAATCTGAAACTTTTGTAGTTTTTTCGAATATTATATGAAACAATATACATATGTACATATTTCAACTGAATATTAAAGAAAAGGTTTGTAGATTTGGAAAACTATCACGTATTTTATTGAAAAAAAGCTACTTCATAAATTTAAATAGCCTCAAAAATCCTTATTCTCGTATACCTGCGTATTTTTTCGAATTTTAAAAAGTTTAAAAATCTGACGTGATTACAATGATATACATAGGTGCTGTGTTGTTTTCGATTATTATTGATTTTATTGTTGACAAAGGAACTGAGAGTTCATCCAGCTTTGTTAAAACAATTTAGAATTTCAAATTTTCAAGAAGTGACTTTTCGTTTTAAAGAAACAACTTTGCTTTCGGGACAAAAAATTAGTTCCTCATAAAGAGAAGTTCGCTAAAGAATTCTGTTCTCAAGAACCTAATTCGTATGGGATATTCCTTAAGGTGGAGGGCAACAAAATTAAATTAGCTATAGAAAGAATCACGTTATAAGATATTTCGTTATAAAGAAGTTTTACTGTATTTAATATAAAACTTTAGTTATACTTGAAAGTAACAATGAATAAGCTTTGAAAAAACAACATCAGAGAAAATTGCAGGTGAAATAAATATATACACATAAGTTTTGGAGATCCCGATAAATCTTAACAAGTGAACAGATACAATTTTAGGAAAAAAATAACATTATTGTAAAATCTCCTTAGAAAACTAAGTGCAATACCTCCAAGTTATTTTTTTCAACTGTCTAACTGCAGTTTTCCTTTTAAAAACGTGTGAGGCAAATGAGTGACTCAAAAACATTTACAAAGAAGTAACTTCAAATAGTTTTGTTTTGTATAGCAAAGACATAATTATTTCTTTAAGAAATGGACGCCGTAGATGAATTTATTTAAAAAACAAATATGTAATGTTTGCAATATCTCCGTTAAAAGTTTAATTTCATGCTTTTACTTCGAAGTTCACTCTGGAACAATGAACATTTTCTAAGTATCATTCGCATAGAGACAAAACATTTCTAAATTATTGGCAATAATTAAAATCAAAATGTATAATAATATTATACCTTCACTTCCTAATTGAATAATAATGTATCAAAAATTATAGTAATCAGTTTAAATTAAAAACACACATTTGACTCCAATGTTAAATAAAAAAACATTACTAAATGCGATGTCCAAAATTCTGTCCTTCAATTAATATTTTTGTTAACAAAAAAAAGAAGAAATTAATTTTTAAAACTTATTTTATTTGATCTTATTTGTCAACTGTAAATTGTATTTTAATTAATAATTTTAAATTTAAGAACAAATCTAAAAATATCTTAAAAACCAATACATACCTACATATATATGATTATACGTGCGTAATTATATGCAAATGTAATCATGTAAATGTATGCATGCGTTCATTAATTACAATATTATTATACATATTTAAATATATATTATGAAATTTACAAAATATATGTATATAGCGATATAAAATAACAAAATAAAACAAAATGAATGGAAATAAACAAAAAAAAACCCAATTTGTGATATAATAAGTTAATGGAAAAATGTTTAATAAGAATTTTTATATGTAAAACAAAAACAAAAAACAAACTAGCTACTCACAAGAAATTATAAAAACAAAACTAAATATATATAAAATATGAAATTTGATTATTTTTTAGATAGAGTTTAACAAAATGCTATAATAGGGTGGCAAAAATAAAAGTTAAATATAAAACAAATAAAATTATCGACAGAGGAAAAAGGCAAACTATTATCAATAACATGTGTGTAATAAGAAATAAAAGGATAAAAATATAAAAAAATAAAAACAAAAATATGAAAAATTATGAGAAAATTGATATATGTATAACAATTGTGTTCTATTTTAATTAATGAATATTATTTAATATTTCGGTAACAAATTCCTGGCATATTTTTATTTTTAATAAAAAGTTCCTAACTATATTCTGTTTAAAATTTTACCTACTATCTGGGCAAGCTTATTAACTCGTTTTTTAAAAAAAGGAGATATAAGTCATATATAGCTATGATGCATACTAAAAAATGTATTAGAGGTGAAGCCTAATGTGAGATCTTTTTGTAAATATTTTGTCCTTGTGATCTCAAAACGCAGAACTCTAATGGTTGAGAACATTAGACTTAAGGTCTCCTCGCCTAATTTAGTAGTTTTCTTTCTTTCTTTCAAACTAATTATGTTATTGAAATTTATTTTGTTGAATAAATTCAAAATTTACATTATAAAATTATCTTTTTTATTGGAAATGAATTTAAAAAAAAAAACAAAAACGATCAACCAAAATTAACATTTTCAAAAAATAAAACACAAAAAATGTTGAATTCAATGCACACCATTTTAATTAAGAAGGGAAATTTTAAAATTAAAAAACACAAATATCCAAACTACTAGAAAACAAAATAAATGTACTTAAATTATAAATAAATGTGCTTAGTAAAAAAGAAAAAGAAAAAATCAATAAACAATCTTTGTTATATAAAGCTCTATTTCCGTTTCACAATATAAACCTATTTAAATATTGCCGTTAAATTTTTGTATTCAGTTCAATTAAAACTCATCATTTTTCATCTTTTATTTAACTTTTCTTTTATTTACTTTTCTGATGTATACAGTACATGAAAACTTTAAATAGATTAACATCTTTAAAGTTTAAATGATAAACAAATCCCATAAATATCTCCACAGTATAGAACATCTCATATATCCAATGATTTTATATTAAAAATTTGTAGTACTGAAAATATTATATTTAAAAAAATGAAAACCAAAATTAAAAAACAAAACTAAATATTAAAAAAAAAAAACAAAAATCAAATGAACAAAACCATCGCAACAATGTTTTTAAAATACAATTTAAAATAAAATGTAAAACACACACATGCTAAAAAAAATAAAAAATATACAAAAATGTAAAATAAAACACAAAAATATTAAAAAAAAGGAAACAAACAAAAATCATGTATGTCTGTATTGTCTTTTTAAATACAAACTCAAAAATTATAAACAAATGGATATGAAGATGAAAATAAACAAATGAAAATTAAACGATATGATTTACCTATAGAGTACAAATCAAAAATTAAAAAAAAACAAAAAATAAAACTATAAACATAAATATTTAATTAATAATTAAAAGGAAGAAGAAATTGATATAAAAAAGGAAAACAAAAAATGGTCAATAAAAATTCTAAAAAAAAATATATAAATACAAATACAAAATTGAAACATGTTTTATTTAAATTTAAATGGATTCCGAGTTGTATGATATTTGGTCGGGTGGGTTCGAAATCCTGTATGGATCATAATACTGTATTTAAAATACTGTATCTCAAAATACTGTATGTACAAAATACTGTAAGATCAAAATACTGTAGCTCAAAATTCTGTATCTTAAAATTCTGTATACCAAAATTCTGTATTTCAAAATGCTGTAAATAGGCTGACAAATAAAAATCGTTTTGATAATGTAAAAAAGTGCGCACTTTTTTACATTATCAAAACGATTTTTATTTGTCAGCCTATTAACAGCATGTTGAAATACAGAATTTTAAAAACATTACTTTTATAAAGAATACATCATAATATTATTTCATTGGCATAATGTTCTAATATACTTCCCTTGAACAATAACATATGATAATAATTCATAATTCTTTGAATTTTTGTTGTTGTTGTAAATACATTTGTATTATACAATTCATAGATTGCTGCTTATAAATATTATTGCCTATTGTTATTTACTTATTTATGATATGGTGATATTAATGTATTCTGTTTTTTTACTTGTTTGGAGTTTCAATAAATGATATAATGTACAGGCAGAAATCGGGTTCTGCTTTTGTTGTTCTCTATATACGTAATGGAAGCTTAAGACCGGAATTTTGCAAAAATACAGTATTTTTAGATAATATTTTGCTCATACAGCATTTTGAGAAGAAGAATTTTGAGATACAGTATTATCAGATACAGTATTTTGACAAAACAGTATTTTGAGATACAGTATATTAACCATACAGTATTATGAATATACAGTATCATACAGAATTTTAACCATACAGTATTTTAAAATACAGCATTTCGAGCCGCTCCCTATTTGGTCATATGCATAAACGTTAGCAAATGCTTTTACTAGTAAATTTGTATAGTATTTACTACTTTCCATATGCATGAAAGACATAGTAATTGCTGGAAAGGTAGTATTTACTAGAAGAAAAGTATTTACTAGTTTTTGATGAATATAGTAAATACTTATATTGATATTCATTAAAAACTAGTCCGAACTTTTGTTTCTAGTATTTACTTCATATTTTTCAAGTTTCTAAATACCTACAAACATGAACAATTACTAGTAAAACCTTTCTCATGTTAAATGCCAACATCAACAGTCGCAACTTTACCTTCAAAGCAATCGGTTTGCAGAGCATTTATTACGAGTATAAATATGGCAGCTTTTTTCAATGTTAGATCTAAAAAAGTTTATAAAGAGCGAAGAACGCCCGGGAATAATAATTTTAAAATGCTCTACCGTTTTTAAAAAGATAACGTTGAGTGGCTAAGCGAATATTTTATGGGTAAGATATTTTATTTGCAATTAATTGCAGCTAAAATCAATTTATATATCCCTTTTACAATAAGAAATCTCAAGGTTCTTAATCTGAAAGAAGGGGCAGAGCAACGTCCGCTGAAGAAAAGATGAGAATTTTCTTGAGATACATATATTGGTGATCCAGGCTTTTAAGTTGGCGTTGGGAAAGACACGAGCATGCATCAGAGTAGTGTTTGCAGAACTATGTATACTATGTAGAAAAAGTGGATAAATTGTCTCTGCACTAATTTTCCTTCGGATAACCCACAACAAGCTTAACAGGATTAGCTTTTGAAATACAGTTTTTCATCATGTATATGAGCGTTAGACTGTACCCATGGCGAAATAAAGAAGTCCCACTTACACTCAGACGAGTGTATAAATCGTAAAGGATATGCCTCCATCAATATCCAAGCGACTTGTAATGCGGGAGAATGGTTTACAAGTGTTGTTGCGAATAGTCAGGGTCAGTTCATAATTCAAGGATTTGGAAAAATAGTTTTCTTGAACCTATTTTGAACTCTTCAGAAAATACAATAATATTGGCTGACGAGGGATATGGAATTGCACCACATTGGCCACACCAATTCAAAATCCAACTAGTAACATCAAAAAGCTTATAACAATTTGCAAACTAAAGAGAGGATCATAATAGACCGTTGTTTTGGTCAACTGAAAAGCCGGTTTCCAATCCTACAAAACTATACGAGTCGAATTAAAGGATGTACCAACTTTAGTTACTGCATGCTTTGTCCTGCGCAATATTGCAATACTGACATTTAAAGTGACGACTTCGAGATTTCAGAAGGTGAAGGAAGGGGAATGAAAGTACAATCCACACTTCAGAGAATAATGCTTCTGTACTACAAATCTGAAGATTGGGACTGATGAAGAGAAATGAGATTGCAGAAAAGATATACAATACACAATTATAATTTTGTTATAATTTTATTAAAGATACATACATACAAAGCAAGTATGACTATGAATTACAACATGTTCGTCCGTCTTCGCAAAATTTGTTTTCAGATTCCTTCGTTGAGCGCAACGAATGATCGTCATCATTGCTAGCCAACCTTTTCTGAAGAAGTTCCTGTTGCATTTTCAAAAGTTTTAAGTTTTCCAGAAGCACTAAACGTTGAAGCTCACTATTAGTGAGAGAAATTGTTTCTTCGGTCTCCTGTTCCAAACGCCTTTTGCGATTTGGTGCTAGTGCAGAAGATTGACAAGCAAGCGGCGCTGACTCTTCTTTGTCCTCTTCTGCGCTACTTGAAGAACTACTTCTTTTTAGTTAATTATTATGGTTATATGATCCCACAGATAGACCACCTACAAACAAAAAATTTTTAAAAGAAATTTTGTTTATAAAACTTAACATTCCAGGTATTCTTGAAATTGATGAGTTTTGGTCAGCATTGATAAGCTTTAAGAAAATATGTCCCCATTCTTTAAGTTTGGTTGGTTTATTTCCCTTTGATTTATGGTCCGATTTTTTTCACATCAGTCTTAATGTTATTTATCCTCTATGAGAGAAATAACTCCAAGTGGGAACAAATATTTCCTAACAGTGATTGACGACTACAGTAGGTACTGAACTGGGGTGGAATCGCGTAAGGTGATTGTTGATTGTTCACCATCAAAATGGATGATTTTGCTCCACGTAAGGTGATTATCAAATTGACTATCACTTTTTTGCTATGGTTTGTTAGTGACAGCTATTTAGGTGTCACTTTCATATATTTTGATTAATTTTTTGTGAGAAAAATAATTTGTGTGAACTTTAGCTCCACTATAAATTTTAAATTTAGTGAAAAAAGTGAAAAGATATCAAAGTTAAAATAAAAATAAGTGAACAGTAATGTATACTTCAATGCAAATTTTCTATCAGTGCACCAGAACGAGATATGACTACAAAAAAGTTCAATTGCTGAGAACCAACTTAAGGAATAAAGCAAATATTTTGGAACTTCCTAACCCAATGTAACTATGAAACTTTCTATGAATATTTATAAATAAGTTATTTAGAACATAATGTATGTACGTATAAATTATTTATTTCAGATTCTTTAAAAATGTTCGATTGAACAAAGAAACGTTTGTGTATGTTTTGCGGTTGCTCGATTTATCATCAGTAATAAGATCAACACATATTCCACCTATCCTTCAACAGGCTGCAACTTTAAATCTTCATGGAGGTGGTTGTTATCAACGACAAGTTGGGGCTGATTGAGCTGCAGCGATGGGCCAAAGTACTGAAATAAGCGCTCCAGTTATTAAGAAAAGAGAATGCAGTCCGTTCTATGTCCACTTTTCATTTAATTTGAGCCCTTGGATTCAAAAAAAGAATATATTTTTGCAAAATATAACAAACATTTTTATTAATTTATAACTATTATTAAGTATAGTTATAGTATAGGTATACTTACATTTTCAATGAAAAAAAACTTTGCAAATTGAAAATTCATGAAATTAACACAACAGTTGATCGAAATGACATTTATGCCTGTTGCAATTTGTACCAAGTTTCCCAAACTTGGGTAAGTGCTGCCAGCAAATAATAAAGTTTTAGCGATCACTTTACACAGAACAAAGAAAAGGTGATGATCAAAATTGACTATCAAAACAGTGACAATCAACTATCGCCTTACGCGATTCCACCCCTGTTTATTTTTTGAAAGAAAAGAGTCAAGCTGTTTAGAAAATAGTAGAATTTATACAACAAAATGAAAACTATTTTGAAAGACTAATAAAAATACTAAGGCGCCAGTTATAGCTATCATTGGTTTTCATCATTGAAAACAAACATTGGAATTTTTTTGGCAGGTCGTTTATAGCTTTCATTAACAATTTCTGTCATTGAAAAAAATTTCCTGATTGAAAGCCACCGAAAAACTTTTACTGACAGAAATCTGTCATTGGAATTGTGTGAAATTGGATCACAAATCAGTGGAACGATTCGTTTCACTTTTGAACATAAAAGTATCAGCTGTTCAGGAAAATGAATTTCCGTCCGGAAAATAGAAAAATAAATTTTTAGAGAAAAATAAATGCGAAATTACACTTTTTTCTCTCAACAAAAATTCTTTGTGTGATTTCCGATCGATCAGTATATAATTTTCATTTATAATCAAAGGAAAACACCGTCAAATATCGATTCAAAAATTTTTCCGGATCGATTTCAATGATAGCTATAACTGGCCCCTAAGAACTGACAGAGGTGGAGAATTCACTAGCATAAAGTTAAAAGATTATCTCAAAAATAAAGGTATTAAGCAGCAGTTAACGGCCCTTTATAGTCCACAGCAGAATGGTGTAGCTGAGCGAAAGAACCGGAGTCTAATGGAAATGACACGGTGCATGCTCATACAATCTGGATCGAACAGTAAATTTTGGGCAGAAGCTTTAAATACTGCTAATTATTTACAAAATAGATTACCATCGGAAGCTACTCTGAAAACTGCCTATGAAATGTATTTTCAAAGACAACCAGATATGGCTCATATAAGAACATTTGGATGCGTGGCATATCATTATGTTATTTAAGAAACTTCGACATAAGTTGGAAGATGTATCTTATAAATATGTACTTGTAGGATTCTGTGATGAATCAAAGGCATATACAGACTGGATACAGAAACCGCCAAGATAATCAAGTCCAGAGAAATGTCAAGTTTAATGAAGAAATGAATACCGGCTTGAACAAATTACCTGATGTGATAAAATATGAAGATTATTCTACTTTTGAAATTAATCTTTTTACCAGCTAGAACCAAGGAAACGACAACTTGACAACTTATGATTGAAAATGAAGAAATTGGGCAGGTTCAGACAACATAAGGGACTTCATTTGCAGTCAACTTCATTCTTTGAACGTAAATTTTGACCAAAGCAACTAGTAAATTTTTCAAGTGTCATGTACATATTTCAAATTCAGAACTTTACTTCACAAACCTCTACCTTAAGTTCACAGTACACAAATTACCAAAAACATTATTGTCTACAAAACACTCCTCGGGCAAGTTACAAGTCCATCACAATTTGTATTTTCTATAGTAAGGAAATATTACTTATTTCTTTTACAAATTTTTTACAGAAAGCATTAAATGAAGTTATGCAGAAAATAAATAAATCATTGAATAATAAAGTTCAGCTTTTAGTTGAATGAAAAAACATGATCAATTGTCATTTTGACATAAGGTGACTTGACTTGATAGGGATATTTTTCTTGACTTACTTTCCAGTTAACTTTCCAATTAAGTTGCCTTAATTGGAAGACAATTTTTTGGCAGCTGGCCAATCAGATGCTAGAAACTTGACTTACTTTCAAGTCCCTTATGTCGTCTGAACCTGCACATTGTTGAAGATGAAAACAATGTTGATTTTGAAGAACAGTTATCAGAAGATGGAAGTACTTACTATTCTGAAGAAGATGGCATTGATTCTGAAGATAATGTTAGAAAATCAACAAGAACCAACAAAGGCGTACCTCCTAAAAGATATGGCTATAAAACAGCTTGCCCGGATGAACCCACAATTTATAAGGGAGCAATGGGTATGTGCCATGGAAGAAGAACTGCAGGCTATGCAAGAAAAGAATGCTTGGGAGTTTGTGGAGTTACCGAAAGGTAGAAAGGCTGTAAGCTGCAAATGGATATTCAAGATAAAAACATTAGCTGATGAACCAGGTGTTTGCCTCAGTGGTGAAGCGGACCTCTCTTCGAACCCTTTTAGCGATTGCATCAATGAATGATATGACAGTACAACACTTAGATGTTAAAACTGCATTTTTGAATGGTAACCTAGAAAATGAAATTTATCTGAAACAACCCCCAAGATTTTTACAAAGCCGAAAAGAAAATTTGGTATGTAAATTGAATAGAAGTATATAATGGTCTCAAACAATCATTGATGAATCCAGTATTTACTACTAGTTTATACTAGCTAGTAGAAACTTAGGTTTATGAATGCCGAATGTAGTAAATACTATTAGTTTCAGCTTCTACTAGAAGTACTAGTATTTACTATGACCTTTTACTACTAGCAATAACATTTGTTTTATGCATATGCCTCTAGATCTACAGTATTTACCTCATTTGTTATGCTGGTAACTTTATACTAGTAGTAAATACTGGATTCATCCAAGTTAATAATACAAATTCATCCAGAATCGGCAGTTTAAATCGCCAGTATATACTATAAAAATATGTTTACGTGATGTGGAATCGTGCGTTAGAAGGTTTCCTTATTTCTACATGGGTACAATCCAAGGCGCTTTTCAAATGCCAACTATGTTTAGCTGCTAAAAGTTCTTCATAATTCGAAGGAAATTTTATCCTGAGGGAAGATTTGTTCACTATGAGTTTTGCTACAAAGTGCACAGTTCTACACACAGTACTCTAATGAAGTCCTGTGTCTCCAACAACGCCAACTTGAAATCCTGGATCTCCAACATATCTCAAAAATATTCGCATCTTTTCTTCAGGGAAAGTTGTCCTCCTCTTTTTTCAGTTTGAATACCTTTGTTATATTTGTACATATATAGTCAATACTGATAAATTTTGTTTGTGTAATAATTTTTAAATTAAATTTCGTACCGATAAATACTCGCTTAACCATTCAACGTTTTTTTTTCAAAATGGTAGAGCATTTTGAAATTGTTACTTCCGGCCAGTTTTCGCTCCTTGTAAACTTTTTCTTAACTTATAGGTAAAAATGTTTGCATTTAAAATGAATAAAATGAAATGATTGCTTTGAAATTAGACTCACGAATGCGAATAAGTTGCTTTTCAACATACATCCATATTATGACAACTTTAAGTACTATGAAAATGTACCAGTAAAAGCATTTACTATCTTTTATGCATATGGACCATTGTTTTTGGAATTTTCCGAAAAAAGAACTCAGGAATAAAATCGGTAAGTAAGGACAATCATGCCTTTGATTTTTATCATACCAGAAACTAGGGTGATTTAAATATTTATCAAAAATCATTTATTAGATTAAATATGAAGAACTGTTCTTTTCTTTTTTGTAAACGACAAATGCAAATTATAAGCGTAGCATAACTTTCGTAGTTCCTTCTGCAACGACTCAAAAAACTGCCTTTTTGGAACTAAACTGCAGATAAGGAGCAATATTTATGTTAAGGGTGCTTTTGGACGTGTGGTTTTTAAAAAGAAATAAAACGCATATAATTTAATATTATGGCCAAGAATTTAGCCTTCTTCAAATATAAGGGTTTCCCATTATGTTTTAAAAATGATTTGGGGTAATTGGTCGCCACGAACGGCTAATAATTTTTGTTTATATTGTGCGTGTATTAAAGAAGTTATGAATACCCTTATACTGATTAAATACAGTGAGAGCAATTGGTAAAGAGGATAGGATTAAAAAGGAGAAACAAATGCACATTGTATTTGAATGTCTGCACATTGTAATGAGTGGGAAATATTTAGTCTATTAAAGCATTCCACATTCGTGTAGTGCGGCTAAAGAAAGAATCACTGTACTTAACAGTTCGTCCGAAATTGGGTTCAAGGGTAAGCTGATGAGTAGGGCAACCAAAAATATGTCCTAAAAAACTAGTTTTAAGCGCTTATAATATACCCTTAAAAATCAAATATATGCCCTCAAAATATGCTCAATAAATGTAAAAGATGTTCATAAGAAGCGTTATTTTCTTTAGGAAATTAATTAATAAGAACAATACCAATCAAAAAGAGAAAAATCAAAACTCTTCTTCTTCATTCCAACTTTTTGAAGATAAATAAAACATCAAACAAATTTGTTTAGTCGCAAATAGTTCAACTTCGCACACGTGTATTATTTATGAAAGAAAAAAAAAAAAAAGTTAGCAAAGCAAATTCATTTTTGAATAAAAGAAATTTTTAATGCCAGCGATCAATAAGAAAATTTATTGCAAATTTTTTTTGCAGTAAATAACTAACATTTCACTCAAATTTTTGAAAAGGAAACTTTGTCTGTTTGATCGAAAAACACTTTTATACATGGAAAAGCTCCGTTCAACGTCAACACAAGTGATCGGAGCGTATTTGAATGCTAAAACTTTAGCAGTTGTATAGTCTTCAACTGCTATAGATTTCTCTCCTGGCAAAGCCATTGCAATTATTTTTAGTTTTTCAAAGCCAGCTTTTTTGTCCATTACATTTTCTATTTTTTACTTCACTGATTTCGCAGCCTTGCTGTTAATGCTGTAAATTGTCTTCACCGCATCACTTATAATTTGTGTGCTGGAATTGAGCGATAAACCACGTGATTCAAGTTTTGAAATTGATGTCACTAGAAACCCATAGCTTGATGCCAAACAAAATTAATCCGCTTTCAATTCTGTTTTTCTTAAAAAAATCTTTACAAATTTGTACTGATGCAACTTCCTCGTTGTCAAAAGCACCAAAAATCCGAACAATCTTTTCAAAATGCTTGGCGTAGTTATTCACCGCTTGGAGCCGTGTCCCCCATCGCATTATGATTGGTTGTGGAGGAAGTTCCAGTCCAGTTCTATGTATGTCTGTAAAAGTTTTCACTCTGGATGGAGCTTTAATTTTTTTCTGATTTTTTGTTTCGTCGTTTTGTTCTTATTAATGCTTTGTTTTTATTGCTTGCCTTTACAAAAAAAAGTAAAAATATGCAATAATATGTCCTTTGAAAGCAAAAATGCAAAAATATGCATTTTCAGTGAAATATGCAAAAATATGCCCTAACAGATGACGTTTAAAAGACGAAGATTTCAATGAAACGCATTTCTATCACAGTCTCGCTTTAATAGTGATGTTAACAAAAAATATGTTCGAACATATTTTTGGTTGCCCTACTGTGGTGTTTGTTCTATCTAGCTACTTGTTATTATTCTACTTTGTAAATAATTGTTTATATTCGATTCTCTACTTCTTTGACATTATTCAATTTTTCATTAATTATTATTATTCGACTTTTTGATTTCATTTAATAAACATCTTATAGTTTTAGTTTGTTCAATAGTTCTTTGTTTTCTTTTAATATACAATAATTTGGCGACGAGAGAAAAAAATGGATTCCAAGCAATTGCATCAAATTTTACAAGCTTTTCAGGATCAACAGAAGGTGATAACTGACCTTGTTGCACAATTGCAAATACCTTCAGGTCATTCAAGTATTCAATCTTTTGAAAATTACGACGCCGAAAAAGAAAAATTTTCAAATTATCTAGAACGTTTCGAAAATTATTGCAGCATGAAAAATGTTGCAGACGAAGCCAAAAAAGCACAACTCCTATGCGTTTCTATTGGTTCACAACATTACAATAACCTAGCTGCATTTCTAGGACCTAAGAAACCTGTAAAGAACCTAAATCTTAAGGACCTAATCGAAAACTTCAAAAAGATGCTAATTCCAAAGAAGAATGTTGTGGTTTCTCAACATTATTTTCTTAATGTTTTTCAAAAGGACAATCAAAATATCACTGATTTTGTATCCTCGCTACAAAAAAACATTCTTGAATGTGAATTTAATGTGACATGTGAATGCCAAAAATCTGTTTCCGTGTCTGAAATTTGTCTACGTGCTCAATTTATTCGTGGTCTGAGAGATGATTGGCTACGCGAACAAGTTTTACAGTCTGAAAATATTACATTCGATGAAATTCTACTCAAAGCAACGGCTCTTGAAGCTTCAAAAATCGAAAGCAAGGAACTGCGACAAAGTTCAAGAATTTCCAGCTCACACACTGACATCAATAAAATTTCAAACTCAAGAAGCAAGACGACTGCAAGGAGCCATTCGAATTCCATGTGTTCTTCAAACAACAGCCCAAAGTCATACGGTCATTCCAGTTCAAAACATCAATTTATCAACTACAAGAACCTGGGTATAGAAAACTGCTGCTTAAGATGTGGACGAAACAATCACAAAGTTTCCTCATGCCAGACCAACAAATCACAACTCAAGTGTAACTCTTGCAAAAGAGAAGGTCATGTTTCAAAGGTATGTCTTTCAACACGTTTATCTAAAAACAAAAATTCCAGCAAACATTCTACGAACGCCGTTAATGTCCAAGATTGTGCCGACGATTCAGCTGAGCATTATGGACTCTACAAGTTAGAATTAATTGAAGACGAAATAGTGGATTTATTCGAAATCAACAATTGCGACAAATACCTCATTGATGTGACTCTCAACAATAAGACTCAAAAATTCGAAGTAGATTCAGGTGCAAAATACTCGCTTCTAGCCGAAAATGATTTTCGCCATCTTAATTTAAACCTACCTTTGACCAAATCCCAAGTTGCTTTTCGATCATACTCAGGAAATATTATTAAACCATTAGGAAAGCTTTCGCTTAATGTTGCTTACGGAGGAAAAGAGATGATTGGTGAGTTACATATTGTTCCAGATGGTCATGATGCTCTTCTAGGAAGACAATGGATTAGAGGTCTAGGTATCGAACTCAAGGCAATTGATTCAAATATGGTAAACCCGTCAACCGTGTTTCAAATTCAACTAAACAACTCAATCGATGACATTCTCAAACCATTTTCTGCAATATTTGAAGAAAAAGTCGGTTGTGTTCCAGATGTTCAAGTTTCTCTTCAACTCAAAGATGGTGTCAAACCAATTTTTACCAGAGAAAGAAACGTGCCCTATGCTCTACAAGAACGAGTCGACAAAGAACTCAATTCACTTGAAGAAGATGGAATTATTACGTTAGTTTCTGCAAGTGACTGGGGTTCTCCTCTGGTGGTGATACCGAAACCTGATGGTGGAGTACGTCTTTGTGTGGACTACAAGTGTGGCGTTAATGAACGACTAGTACAAGCTAACCATCCGATTCGACGAATTGATGACGTTCTACACAGCCTACGGAACTCTCAATATTTTTGCAAGTTAGACCTGTACAAAGCTTACCTACATTTGGAAGTCGACGAAGAAAGTAGAAAAATTCAAACCATATCAACACATCGAGGCACTTACCGCATGAACCGTCTTAGTTTTGGAATCAAGACCGCACCTTCAGATTTCAATCGAATATTATGTCAAATTCTCAAAGGACTTCAAGGAGTTGAAGCTTATTTCGATGACATAATTATCCACGGTCCATCACGAAACGAATGTCTTCAAAACCTTGTTGCATGTCTACACAAGCTCACTAAATACGACCTCCATATCAATATGAAAAAATGTTCATTCTTACAACAAAAGATAAGTTATTTGGGACATGTAATTGAATTCAACAAAATAAGTAAATCTCCAGAAAAAGTACGTGCTATACAAGATATGCATTCTCATTCTCCTTCGAATCCTGATGATGTAAAAAAGTTTCTTGGCCTTGTTACATATTACTCCCGATTTATCCCAGATTTCTCAACTATGTCACATCCTCTGCGCTGTCTTCTGCAGAAAGGACAAAAATGGTACTGGTCTTCAAAATGCGAGTCAGCGTTCATTAAACTAAAAACCGAACTATGCAGCGACCGAGTCCTCATGCCTTTTGATCCTACCTTGCCTGTCGTTCTAACAACTGATGCCAGTCCTCATGGATTAGCTGCTGTATTGAGTCATACTTTAAATGGAATTGAAAAACCGATAGCTTACGCTTCACGTTCTCTGACGAAATCCGAACAAAATTATAGCCAGCTGGACCGCGAAGCCCTTGCTATTATTTTTGGTGTTACTCATTTTTACAAATATCTATTTGGCAGACATTTCCTACTAGTGACAGACAATCAGCCCTTGTCAAGAATTCTTCATCCACATAAAGCATTGCCTCAGATGACTTCAGCTCGACTTCTCAGATACGCTTCATTTCTATCCGGATTCAATTATTCTGTTCAATTCAAACCAGGCGAAAGTAACCAGAATGTCGATTGCTTGTCTCGAGCTCCAGTACAATACCTTAAATTCACAGCTGATCAATCAATTGGTGAAGAAGTCGATGTGTTATACAATGAAACAATTTTACAGATTTCAAGCAAGGAAGTTACTGCTCAAATCATCAAAGAAAAGACTAAAGAGGATTCTGATCTTCAAAAAATGATCATCGACCTGAAAACCAATTCAACCGATTCCGAGTTTACACTCAAAGATGGTATCATTTTTCGGAAAGATAGAATTCTAATTCCACATTCTTTACGCTCAAAAATTCTGACAGAACTTCACGAGACGCACTTAGGTATCACTAAGATGAAACAACTTGCCCGACGATATGTATATTGGAACAATATTGACAAGGACATCGAGCGGTTGGTAAGAAACTGCGAAAATTGTGCAATCAACAGATCTAATCCACCGAAAGCTCCAGTGCATCCTTGGGATACACCTCAAGAAAATTGGGAACGAGTGCACATCGATTACGCTGGACCTTTCCAAAATTTCTACTTCCTCGTTTGTATTGATGAAAAATCAAAATGGGCGGAAATCAGAGTAATCAAAGATGTTCCAACTAGCTCAAGTACCATACAATTACTTCAACATATTTTCTCAACTCATGGATATCCTCAAGTTATGGTATCCGACAATGCTTCAATTTTTCAAAGTGATGAATTTCATTCATTTTGTTCAAACCACGGAATTTTCCAAAAGTTTATTGCTCCTGAACATCCTGCAACAAATGGACTTGCCGAAAGAAATATTCAAACGCTAAAACACCGATTAAAAGCTCTTTCAAATGATCGAACACCAATACATACAAAAATACAGAACATACTTTTACGATACCATGCTACACCCCTCGCCTGTGGAAAATCACCCGCTGAACTCTACCTGAGCAGAAAACTAAGAATACGAATTGATGCTATTTTTCCATATTATCCAAAACCTTCTCAATTGGAATGCAAACCATCCCGTTCATTGCAAGTGGGGGAGAAAGTTCAAGTCAAAATTCTTAATAAATGGCAATTTGGAGAAATCGAAACTAAATTGGGAAAGCGTCATTACCTCGTTACTCTTGACTCTGGTCGCACAATCAAACGACATATCAACCAACTTCTAACAACTTTGGTCGAAAAGAAATCCGTTTTATGTGGTCCAAGTCAAAGTTTCAACATTCCAAGACCAAGTAATCCTAATCCTGGTTCCATTATCTCCGTTCATCCTCAAGATAATTCAGCTCAAGAAATTCCTGCCTTAATCAGTCATAAACCTCCAGTTCAACAAGAAGTTAGAAGATCAACCAGAGAAAGACATCCTCCAGTCCGTTTTGGGGATAGTGTTCTTTCCTAAATATCCTTTACTAAGTGGGGGAGACTGTGGTGTTTGTTCTATCTAGCTACTTGTTATTATTCTACTTTGTAAATAATTGTTTATATTCGATTCTCTACTTCTTTGACATTATTCAATTTTTCATTAATTATTATTATTCGACTTTTTGATTTCATTAAATAAACATCATATAGTTTTAGTTAGTTCATTAGTTCTTTGTTTTCCTTAAATATACAATACCTACTGATGAGCATTCCTAGAAGTACGGGTATTACGGTTATATTGTTTGAGGTTAGGAATACAACCGGTTATTTCACTAAAGAATTGTTTATAAAAATAACGATAAAACAAAGATTGGCATGAAACCTTGCGGCAGTCTTCAAGAGAAGCAAATGTTTCGGTAAGAGAACGACCTCCTAGCAGTTTTTGGAGCTCTCTTTTCAATTATATCCAAACAAATTATACTCAAGTTTTGGACGAATAAAAACTTTGTAAATTATAGCCAGACCAGAAGGAGTAAAAAACTTCTTGTATGGTCGGTCGGAGAAAACCTAAACACATCAGCATTTTTGGCAAAGTCAAATATGTGATCCCTTCCACAACAAATTGTTTGTGATGCACATACCTGGAACTGAAAGCTGTTCAGTCTCCTCGATGCAAGTACCACCCATGGATAGTGGCATTTCAAAGCATTAAATTCTACACGGTTATTTATTCCCGATTGGACAATGTTGCCAAGATCGAAATTTAATGAGCTTATCATACGCTGCCGTCGTCGTTGGTAGTCCACATCCGAAGGACAAGGATGATAATCTAAAAACGAATATGAAAAGCTGAGGGTACTATCATGAGTGAAACGATTAACTGTGTTAGAAGACAATACGGAGCCCTGGGGTGCACCAGCGTTTATTTTGTGGATATCAAATTTGAACCTGTCCAATACTACTTGAATTGAACGATCCTAATGGGAATTTCTAACCCAAAAAGGAAGAGATTCACCAATACCAAATGAACGCTTTTTCTATAAGAGAGCTTGATGCTTAACTCTATCAAATGCCTTTCAAATATTAGGTGCAATAATTTTACTTTCTCCAAAGCGATGTAAGGATTTGTTCCACTATTTCTATATTTCTTAAGCTTAAAATTGATCAACGTTTCCATGACCTTGGAAAGAAGAGACGTTAGTGCAACTAGACGATAGTTAGAAGGAGAGGAGAATCGCGAAGTGTTGTACACATTTTTGGACATTGTAGTATTTTTTGCAGTAAATTTTGGGCATGCAAAATTAAATTTCAGCCGATTGGCCCAATCTTCGAACCGTTACGTTGGTAATAAATTTGAACAATTTGAAATGTCAAACAAAACTGAGCATAAATTAAGTGACATCTGTCAAAAAGACCAATTCCGAAAAAAGTATTGCCAGATTGAAAATATACGTCTATTTAAACACCCGTTATATATTAGTTCTGAAATTTTAACTGTTTCAATAAAAAAGTGATGAAAAGAAGTTTGGGTGATTAATTTCTAAAAAAATTATTATTTTTTTTTTAATTGTTAATTATTAACAGATTATTTCAGAATCTCTCTAAAGAATTACTTATATTTTTTGAAATTGTATACACAGAAATCAGGTAGTAATATGAATAAAAAAACAGTAGGATAAAATAATAAGGGGAAACCGAACATCTATTTATTTATATTTTTTTTATTTATTAATATAATTATGATTTTGAAAAAATTTAGTAAGGTTTAAAGGGTGGCCCAACAAAATGAACAACATTACATTTTTTCCATGTATTATGCCTTTATTAGTAAGAGCAACACGATATTGTTCAAGTCGTTACTTGGGCTGGTTTCGCAGTAGAGCTATAACGAAGCGGATGACCTTTAAATAATAAGTTTATTTGGACTTTTAAGCGATTAATCCGAGATCTGTACATAGAAATCTCTTCAAGGCAGTGCATTAAATGTTAAGCTGTTGAGATCGATAAATAAATTGGACAAGTTGCAGTCTATTTTTGAACTGATTCCCCCGATCATATATTAACATTGCCGGTAAGTAATATTCAAAAATTTAATTTTTAGCATATTAAAATGTATGTTGTTTTTTCACTATTCTTGGTTTAAATTAAAAACTTTGATTTCAATATTTCTTTGTAAGAATTTACTTAGTTTAAGCACTTTGAAGTCAGGCCATTAAGCTCAATGAGGAAGTTAGTACTGGAGTTTTGAACGCATCACTTAAGATTTCAAAGGAGATCTTGTGTTTCAAGAGGTCTTCCTATTTCACTGGTCGGAAAGGTTTTCTTCCTGGCAATCAAATTGCACTTTTCCAATAAATTTTGATGGCCTTAATCCAAATCCGACTACAAAATTAATGTATCACGTCAGGTTTTTGAGATATTACTTTTTAAAATTAAAAAAAAAACCACTTATAAAAGGCTTTTTAAGCGTACCTAAATTTACGAAGTAGTATTTTTTCAATAAAATCTGTGATAGTTTTCCAAATCTATAATCCTTCTCTTAAATATTCAGTTGAAATATTTATAATTATGTCATGAAAAAATGTGCAAGAAGCGTTAAACCCTGCTTAAAGGTAAAATGGTTTGAAAGTATGTGTCAAAAACGTATTTTTCGAAACTATGCAAGTATCAAATTCAAGGTTTTCTTAAAACATCAAGATTAACATTTAGGACATCTTAATCATTTAAAAAATTAATTTGT
Source organism: Eupeodes luniger (assembly GCA_951509635.1). NCBI lineage: Eukaryota > Metazoa > Arthropoda > Insecta > Diptera > Syrphidae > Eupeodes > Eupeodes luniger. The sequence goes on from OX608075.1 coordinate 47,180,482, forward strand.
TTGACAGAGTTTTTTACAAGAATATTTTAATAAGACCACCCTGTATGCATAAACTGATAAAAGAATACAGTTCATAAAATGTACCGTCCATGATAGGTTACACAGTTAAAACTAGGCTAGTAAAAGAAGTTATAGTAAGATACCAAAGAGCCAAAGAGCATGTTACAAACGTAGCATTAGTTACTCGTGCTTCTTGAACCCTGCAAGTTGCACTATTGGAAAAATCGAAGTGTTCTATAATTTTTCCGACATGAATTAAGATTTTGTGTGGAGGGAATTTGGCATGGGATACCAATAATGCATGCTTACTGATATTTTTACAAACAATGATCTATCGAATTGCATTCCCCCCTCAAACAATTCAGCCGTTATACTCGCACTTCCACGAATACTCATCAGATTACCCTTGAACTAAATTTGCAAAATACTTGCAAGTATAGATTATTTTTTAACCGCACATCGAGAATGTGGAATACTGTTTTTCTCTCATTTAAATATTCACAACTTTGCACTGGTATCTCCTCTTTAATCCTTCCCTATTTTCGCAATGTGTTTAATCTTTAAACATGTTATGGGTATTAATAACCCCTTGACGTATAATTGGGTTGTTTCAAAAGTGTATTGACCAAATTCGGGAGAATATTAGTAATATTAGAAAAATATTACCTGGCTTCAGGAAATCTACTTTGAACTATTTATTTTTCAATCTATTTTTCAAAAAATCTTCTCGTTATTTATTTAACCTTTTCTTTAATTCGATTTTCTGGTAAAAAATGTTTGTTTACAAAATTAAATCAATAAAAATTCTTTACATTTTTAAACGAAACAAAAGTATTAAAACCCTGTCATATAAACATTTTTAATTTTCTATTTTAATTAAATTGAATCCACCTTAATAATTTGTTAAAGTTTATTTTAAGATTGATTTCTATTCATTCTTAAATTGTTTAGATACAACTTTTATTTTAACATTTTGAAAATTGTTTGTATAATCATAAGATTTGTGGTTTTCAAAAATGTATTTAAATATATGCTCAACATATATTTGGTGAAGAAAAGTTATAGATTTTTGAGACGCTCAAGCTCGTTTGGTCTGATTGGTGCATTGGATCGATTCGATCGATCGATTTAAATAGATTCGCTTTAGGTTTTCTTTTGATATTTTTTAAGGCTGATAATAACGTTAGTCCCCAATACAAATTTGTTGGTCATAAATCAAAAAATTGGAATTTTATCAAAAACCAACCGATAGAGTTTTATTAAGCTTTTTCTAACATTTTTTTTCTTAAAATGTTTGCATTGTTCCAGAAGGGTATCCCCCATAGAATAGTTATTTTGTATTTTAAGTTTTCTCAAGTACTAATGAACCGATTTCAATCAGTTTTTTTTTCACAAGACTTCCCAGCCCTAAATCCGCCAATCGGAGCCAATAATAATTATTATGTAAGAATAGATTAAAATAGAAATCAAATGAACTTTTACTGATCTAAAGGCAATCGGTTTATTTATATAATCTTGAATTTGTATACATTTTTTTTTTAATGTTTTTTAATTGTAAAACTGGATTAAAAACTGGTGGTGTTTGAACTTCATAGAATTTAAAGAAACAAATGAATTTCATTTTGACATGCGAGCCCTTCGCATCTTCTGTTCATCAGCACATTTGCTAGTTATAGTTAGACGAACTTCCTTGGCTTTGACATTCTTCTTTTTTGTAACGATAAAAATAATATCAGCTACCTTTTTGGGGTCCAAAGGTTTTTTCAATGGCTTATTCTGATCCAAAAAAGCTGGTGAGGGTTTTCCTGTTAAGCTATGCGTAGACAGAACATCTCGTCCAAAAATATACAACAAAAGTTTCCTGGTAACTATTGGAGCCGAAAGAGTCCAATCGATGTTTTCGAAATCTTGTATTTTAACAAAAGTTTTGTTTGGTCCAATTATTATGTTTTGAGGATCACTATCAGATACAAATGGAAATAAAATTGAATTAGAAGGCGAAAGCTGGATAGCTTCGTCATCAGTGTCAGAAGAGCTAGGTGATGATTTTTTACTATCAGATTTTTGTGTGGGCGAATCGCCTGTAATGTGGACAAAATTTGTGTAAAATTTCTTTTTAATGACACGTCGTTTCTTTTTCTTTTGTTGGATTGGTGGACTTTCTTGGTGTTCAAGTGCTTCGACATCGTCAATTGTTTGGCAATCTTCAAAGTATTCCAGAGTAGAATCTCCTGTAACATGAAGTATTCTCTTTAGTGTTTTTTTTGTTGCTCGTCGTTTCCTCTTGTTTTGTTGTGGAATTGGTGAATGTTTCCTAACGACGCGGACGCTTTCAATGTCATCATAAGACACATCTGTATCTTCGCTTAAGATGATTCCGTCGTTGGCCACATCCTGTAGCTGCTGATGAAGAAAGTTTGCAGTTTCCACAACGGATTCATATTTTTCACAATATTTTTCAAAGTCTTCAGCTTCAATTTCAGATAGTCTTCGTTTTTTCGGTAATGGACTCTTCAAATCTTCACTTTCAGATTTTATTTGAAACTTTGGATTAACTTGTAAATTTTCTGTTACTTCTAGATCCGTAACGTAAATTGCATCATCTGAATCTGCTACCAGTTCTTCGAATACAGCTTCGATGTCTTCATCAATTTGTTTCTCGTTGGATTTTGTTTTCAAGTTTTCACTTCGTTGAATATTGAGATATTCTAATAAACGTTGCTTGCGATTCATCGGACGAGATTGTTGTAATAATAATGTTGCCATTATTATTTGTTTCCTTCAAAAATTAATATATTCCCAAAATTTTAACAAAAGTTAGTGTAGTTACTTATTCATCGAATAAGTAAACTTGAATGCACATATTTTCGCTGTGTGGTGTATTTATGTAGGTTTATTGGGAAAATATGCTTACAACATTTCGGATAAGAAAATCCTTAACTAATTACTTTTGATTCCAAGAAGATGTTAGGTTTTATTGAAGTAATTTTCTAAACCAGGTGTACCATGTCATGATAAGCAACTCAGGTAGATTCTACGAAGGGTCATAAGTGAGATGAGTGGAGGTAAAAATACACGAATCCGATCAGCTTCTCAAGTAGGTGAAATTGTGAACTTTTATTTACAGGTATACAAAACCTCGCTAATTATATTTTGTTCTTGATCCCTAAATCTATGCCTAAACGGTCAAAGGATCTATGCCATAAAGTCACCTATGATGTATGTATGTATAACTCATTTTCGTATTTTGTAAGCTTTTTGTTATTCATTTTGTTTTCTTGATTATACATATTAAGTCAAAAATGTTTTTAAAAAATGTAATAAGATTTGATTTTTAATCCAATTCAAAACTTGAAAAGATTTAACTTACTGTAATTTAAGAAAATATCAAGACCTATTTCAAAATGCACGCATGTATTTACAAACATTTGGGTTACCTTTCACCAATCAAATTCAGATCACAATTGGTTTTTATGTTATGAAAGAAAAGTAGAGGGTCAATCATTAAGTGACTTCAAGTTAGCAGCTCTGCAGACGTGTACTAAAATGCAGTCATTTTAGTATTGCAGTCAATTGAATGGAAAGCCTTTTTTAAAAGTCTTTTTAAATTAAACTCAGTACTTTGAATTTCAAACTAAAGTCCTAGTCAATTTTGCAGTCTTTTATTTATAAATCATCTGAAGCAGTCAAATGAATTTAAATAAAAATATTGCATTCTTTTTTTACTGCTTGCAGTGTTTGAAGTTTTGCAAAGTCTTTTACATTTTTCACTCTTAAAGTCTTTTAAATTTATTCAATATATTGAATTTCTGTTTACTGTTTTCAAGTCTTATTACTAATTTAACACTTTCCACTGCTTATGAAAGACTTTCGACTCCTGTGAAGCTGCGGTTGAAAGTTATAGATTTCAACAATTATTTTAAACAGAAGTGGAGTTTTAAAATAATTGTTGAAATCTATAACTTTCAACCGTGGCTTCACAGTAGTCAAAAGGCTTTCATAAGCAGGGAAAAGTCTTCAATTAGTAATAAGACCTGAAAGAATTAAAAAGTTTTCAATACATTGAATGCATTTAAAAGACTTTAAAAATGCAAAGAATGTAAGACTCTTTTCATAGATTTCAAAGACTGCAAGCAGTAAAAAAATGCATTCTTTTAATTTAAAGTTTTTTGACTGTTTTTGATGATTGCATTATTATTATTTAAGACCTTAAAATAGAATGGGAATGAATTTCTGAAGTTAAAAGAATAAGATGATAAATTTTATTGCATTCGCGATAGAATCAGTTGAATGAGTGTGACTTTTCCTTCTTTTACAACTCTGCAGCTCTGATATTTGGCACCTGTCAAACTCAGCTTATCTTTTAAAACCTTACTACAAAAGTGGTGAATCAAATGTACCCCTTTTTGCAACTATGCAAGCTAACGGTAAAATCGTGAAGTAATTTGAAGAAAGCATGGAAGCGTTACTGATATCGTAAGGCCTGTGCATTATCGTAATGAACTCTAATTGAAAATATTAATAGTGTTGCCGATGATTCGAATTTATCGATCTCCCGGTGTTCGCAACAATTTAAAGTTTCATACACATCCTTTATTTTCGGTGATTGGAGATCATGAACTGAACGATATGAGGGTTGCAACAAGACGAGACAACAATCCACCTAACACGACACTTATGGCTCTATTTTGAGAGAAGACAATTTTAACGCAATAAATAACAACAATACTCAAATAATGTACAAAAGTGGTTAATCTAAAGAATTGTATGCTATAAATTTTCACAAGGCGGCCTTTGATTTGGTCGTTTTTAACACTTAATATAGTAAGTCCAAAGTCTATAAAGTTCATCAGAAATGTATCGCTGTGTGTGTTTTATTTAGCTTTACTGTTCAAACTAAAAAAATAAATGACCCTACATTAGTGACAATCTGGCAATACTTTTTTTGGAATTGGTCTTTTTGACAGGTGTCACAAAATGTATGTTCAGTTTGGTTTGCCATAATAAATAGATTTACCCCTGAACAATATTTGCAAATTATGCAAATGGAATGCGACCCACACTGATAACTTCCCATCTCTTCTGTCGATTTGTCTTGCTTCAAACTTTAACAAAATATTCATAACAATATTTTGTGTGAGATAAATAATTTGAAGTCTTTCTTTGTTCTCCTTGTCGAAAACCATTTCCTATCAGTTTACATTTTTGTTGTTTTTGTAAGTTTTCGTGTTTTTTTAAAAAAGTTGTCAGCAATATTTTGCAAATGATGAAATAGTTTAATTTCAAAAACAATTTTTGCTAATGAGATTTTTAGTCGAAAACCAATTGTTACCAATTTTAGTGACATTTCTTGAACATTTTTATTTCTTATAAAAACAAAAATACAGATTGAATTTTTCTAAGAACAATATTTTACGTTAACAACAAAATTAGCACACAATGAAATCATTTTGAAGACAATACCTTCATTTATTCAAGACATATCGAGAATCGAATATCAATTTTTACCAATTTTGCGCACTGTTTTCTGTAGATTTTAATTTTTGTGAAAAAACTTAGAGTTGTATTTTTATAAAAAGTTTACTGAATGTCGAAAACTGTATTTTCTATAAGTTGAAATTAGGTTGAAGGCAATATTTTAAATTTTTGGAAAGATATTTAAGTCGAAAATGTTTTTATTTTTTGTAAAAAAAACTGCCAATTCCAATTTCCAAAATGTTATTAAATACTGAAAATCATATTTTTAATAAGATAAAATGTTTCCAGATATCAAAAACGAAGAATAACTTCGTTACATAAAATTATTTTGGAAATAAAATAATTTTTTGTTCATGAATTAAATTATAAATTATAAAATTATATCAGTTTGGTATCACGTTACAATATATAATATTGGTTATTTGTTATTGGTGCGTGAGATATTTTGGGTTAACCAAAATATCTCTTTTTTTAATTGCTTTGGTAAAAAAACCACCCACTTAATTTTTTTGAGAATCCTTTTTGCATTTTTCTGTATTATTATCTGTATAACAAAATTCTATTGAAGTCGATATCTATACTGGTTCTTGAGATATGGACGAAGAAAAAATCTTCCCAAACGTACGAAATCGGACCGAATATAACAAATTCTTATGGAAAGTTAGTAATGGTCCGGTTTATGTGACGCATCAATTTATTGAAGGACATTTTTGTTGAGCGCATTGTATCGAGTCGTGGGTACATATACAGCAAAAAGTGGTCCAAAATTAGACCTCTCAGCTGGATTTTTATATGGTCCTAAAAATACACTCCTTTAATATTGAAAACCCAAATATGTTATTTTCTAAACTTTGACAACCTTATTCTTTGGGTAAGCTGAAGAACAAAATATATTATGATTATTAATACACATTTCATTTCAAATTATTTTTGGAGCCCCTATTTTATCAATTTTTATAAACCAAACATTTGGTCTCTAGGCCATTGAAATAGTGATCTATCGGATATGAGGCTTAGCATTATGAACCCACTAATTTTGGTTGATTAATAAAGGTTCAATCGAGGTTGAATAAACCCAATCATGGTTCAACCTGTGGTCTATTTCACCAAATTACAATTACAATCACAAATTTGTAATTGTAAACTACAATTACAAATTTGTAAACTGATTTTCTGTTTCACAAACTACAAAATTCAATCCAACAAATTTGTAAGAAAAGAGACACAAAATATGGGAAATTGTAATTTCCAATTACAAAAAAAAAAAAAAACCGTTTCACCGTTTGATTTCCAGATTTGTAAACTACAATTTTTTTGACAAATTTGTAAGTCGGCGGACAGAGTTAGCTATGAATAAACAACATACAATTTTTCTTGCAAGCTTAATACGTGTTGATTTCAAATACATAAGTTTTAAAGGAAGATTGTATTTACCTGCAATATTATAGAACCTTTCACAAATGCTTTCGAATTCCTGTGGCCACCGTACACTATTTTCAAAAAAACATGAACAATAGCCGCACAAACACAATGTACCGATCTACAAACTGTAGATTTAGATACACCGTGCATATCTGCGATCCCATGATATTGGTTTCCATTTCCAAGCCAGTGTAAAGCTATAAGAAATTGCTGCATCGGTGTCAATGAAACGTTTTTTTCAGTCTCATTTGCAATTTGTCCTATTATTTCCTCCGCCTTTACACGTTTCAAGCGAAACTTTTCATTGAATGTAAAAGTATCAGAAATTGCATAATTTATACGCGGTCGATAAATTTGTCTTCGTCTACGTATGTACATATATGTTGCACGAAATGGTCACTTAAATCGCTATCGGTGCTACAATGCCTGCGACGACGTAACGACATTCTTAAACTGCAGACAATATTCTTATTGCAAATTACAAATTGTAATGAAATCTACACATCATCTTTCTATTGTAAGAAATTTTAATAAACTGAACAAAATTGTAAATATATTTGATTTGGTGGAACACAAACTTACAAAACAAAAATTTATTTTACAAATTTGTATTTGTAAACTACAAACAAAAAAACGTTTTGGTGAAACGCAAATAATGAAATTTCTACAAATTTCCCTTTGTAATCTACAACTACAATTTTGTAAAACAATTATCTCGTGAAACAGAAAAAATAAATTTTTCTACAAATTTGTTAAAAAAGCACTTGTAGTTTACAATTTGTAAGTTGGTGAAATAGGCCACTGAGATAAACCACAGCAAACGTTTAAGTAGCTATAATGCTGAGCCCTTTGGTCTATTTGTTTATTTTCCAAAATTTTAGAACTATCCGTTTAACTTTTAATCTTAATATGTATCTATATACTAAATTTGTTTTGGATAATTCTCTATTTTTGAGTATGAGGATAACTCCGAGGGACATTTGTAATTACGATAGCAGAAATTACGTATGTAAGTTACCAATTGATAACGTCTTCGTAAGTTATCCTTGGAATTAGGCCAAATTTTAAATTACTCATTAAATATGTAGTAAGCTACATTATATTTTGAAAGGTTAATCATATATTTCCTTGTAAATACTAAACTGCAAACAATTTTGATTTATAAACCTAATTTTTGAAAACCTATGAGTAGTTATTATCTATCTTAAAAAAAAACTATCTTTTTAAGCTTTTCATGGCTTTGAACTTGTTCAGTTTATTGTTTTACCAAATTTACCAGCTTCAATATAACAAAGGCAATTTTATTACCTGCCACTCAACAAAGACTTTTCATAATAAACGCACCACACAAGCCTATGAACTCGCAACCTCATTGTTTCAGCATGGTTTGAGCTCAACTCAAGTCGTAGTAATTTAAACTGACTGTGTAACCAGGCGGGGACCAGTAAAGGTACACTCTATATGCTATATACCTAGGCAAAAAGCAAAACAAACTTCTTCTTTTTTTTTCAATTAACAACGATTCAGTATTCTTTTGTGGCATGCTGCACCTAAATCCCAATAACCGTTTCCACTCTTTGAATCGGCAGCAGTGCAACAGCAGTCATTTCCTTTGATAAGATTAATTCTGCCTTTAATCTGCATCTGCACAGTTTCCTGAGAAACGAAAAAAAGAATAAAATCAAAAAAGTAAAAACAATTTCAACGCGATTGCACACAGAGTTTTTGCCGCTGACTTTTGTTTATTGCACTACTGTAGCGCACGCAAAAGTCTATATACCTACATAGGTTGGAAAACACTGTTCCGTTCCAAAGAACGTTTATGAGAATGACGACGACCGACGACGACGACGATGACTATGGAGCAACAAACAAAACTCCGCATGCTGTTCCATATACCTACATACCTACCTATAGCCTATTTTAAAAGCGTAGGCCTACGCGTAGCTATTGTAGAGCTTGTATGCAGCTATAAATACTACAATATTACCAAAGCTATCTTTTGTTCGCTAAAAGAGAGAGACTTCTAGTATACCTACCGCAAACGCAATAAATCTGCGAACTTTGTTTTCATTTTCAGTAGCAGCAGCAGTTGTAGCGTTGCGTTGTAGGAATAACTGGAAGCTCTGCCTGGCCACCACGCATATAGCCTGGAATCTAGGATTCCAAATTGAGAGCACATGGATCAGAGATTGGCAAGAACAGCAGCAGCACTCCCCGTAGGATAAAGGCGCGTATCCTTTGTGCATGTGCATGCATGACTCCATTAGGAATTTAATTCGCAACTCCATAATGCTTTATATGCTTTGGAATCCATCTCAAAGCCCAGAGTCGCACTATTTGAAGACTGTGCAGTAAGTCAATCAGACAGCAAGAAACAATAAAAGGGCGACACCTGAATCAAAAATCCTGAAAATCAAATTTTTTCATTTTACATAATTTTTCGGAATATTTTTTGGGATTTTCGGTATTTTGACTTTCGGAATTTTGAGTTTTCTGGATTTCGGTTTTCGGGATTCTATCTTCAACCCGGTTTTTGGTTGCAAAAGTAAACCTGTCTAATTTAACCACGACGAATGATACACATCGGATTTAGACAGTCGTTCTTTGACTTCCAAGCAGTGAAGAAGTGTTTTAATTTATATTTATTTCCAAGTTAAATAGTGCAATTTAAGTTAAAAATAAAGTTGGCAGTTTGCCACCACCAAACATAACAAAGTGATAGCCCAGTGGAAGTGGCGTCCGGAAGCAGATCCAAGGGTCGTGGGTTCGATTCCCAGCCGGAGTCAACGAAAAATTTAGTTGCTTTTTTTCACAACAGAGAAATTGCTGATTTTATCTGTTGGGAAGAAAAACAAATGAAGGAGAAGAAAGCAGGGGTATCAAAAAATACCTCTGCAAATACATCAGGTGATGTAAGTGCAGTACCGGCAGCGGTACCTCATATCACCGCAACAACGTCAGGCTACCAGTCCGATCCGACAATTGCAACAACAACAAGCAAGAGGAAACGAGAAACACCAAATCCAAATTTGGTGCAACGTAAGAGTGCTGCTACTCGTAGCGCTATGAGAAAAAGGATGGAGACGGAGAAGACGAAATTGATGACGTCGGATACTGAGTGCTCAGTGGTTGACGACGAGATTGATTACGTCTCTGAGGAAGGAGAAGGTCACTATAGGTCTCCGAACAATAAGAACGAGACCTTAGCAGAGCCGTCGACAAAAAAGGCGTTGGAGGTGGATGTGGACCTCCAAAATGAAGCAAGGTTGATGAAGGACCTGCAATCCAAACAGGCTAAAATCAGCCAGTATGAGGAAAGCCTTAAGAAACTTAAGGAGGAGATGGAGCCGCTACTCAGCCAACTGAGGCTGAAACAAGAAGCTCGCCGCCAAAAAGAAGCAGCGGAGCGCGTTCAGCAACAACAACAGCAGAAACAAACAAAAAAACAACAACCACAGCAGCAACAGCAAAAGCCCGCAACCATAAGCACAGAGGCGGTGCAAAATAAAAAACCGCCATCAGCAGTGACAGGCCCAATTGCTGAGGGCCCATCGACCTCAACTAAAGCAACGCAGCAGCAACAACAGCAGCCAAAACAGCAGCAGCAGCAGAAACAGCAGCAACAGAAACAGCAGCAGCAGGAACAGCAGCAGCAGAAACAGCAGCAGAAACAGAAGCAGCAACACCAGCAACAACCACAGCCCAAGAAAGAGAAGGTGCCACCGATTAGGACCTACCGGGTCGACCTGCAGGACTTGAAACAGGTATGTAAGTCGGCCACTAAGGGCAATTTTGTAATAAATATTCTAAATGAAAAAGAAAAGCGGTATTCGGTACAGTGCTTCTCACTGGCCGAATACAAGCTACTGAAAGAAGTGCTTAAGCAGGCCACCGCTGAGTTCTTCAGCTTGACGCCGAAAAGCGAAAAATTTAAGACGGTCCTACTAAAGGGCATAAGTTCCTGCACGGAACCGGAGGCGCTCTTAGCTGAGCTCCGCCAAAAAGCCAACGACGATCTCGATTTCATCGGGGTCAAGCCTTTCACTACGGTGAAGTCCAGGCGAGGGGGTTACAGGCTGCCAATGTTCCTCGTAACATTATCGCCCCAAAGTAGCTTTGAGAGTCTGAGGGAAATCAAATGCCTCGACTATCAAGCCATACACTGGGAGACATTAAAAAGGCACGACGACATTTTACAATGTACGAAGTGCCAGAGGTTCGGCCATGCCGGAGCCAACTGCAATATGCAGTTGCGCTGCGTCAGGTGCTCAGAAACCCACAATGAAGGAGAATGCAAGCTGGGGAATGAGCGGGTTGAGGATTTAACCCAGCTCAAGTGTGTCCTTTGTGGAAACCAAGGGCACCCGGCTAGCTATAGGGGTTGCCCTAAGGTCCAAGAAATGAAACAGAAACAGGCCAGTCAAAAAGCCGAAAGAAGTCGAACAGTTCGACAGGCTCCAACACAAAAATTCGTGGATCCCAAATTCTCTTACGCCCAAATGGTGTCAGGGAATGGGAATACGAGACAGGCTCCACCAACGGTTGTCCCAAAGGCCCCCGCGCCTAAGGCACCAGAGGTGCAGCCTGACATTGTAGCCTTGTTGTTGAGCATTCAAGGTCAACTTACAGGACTGCAAAGTCAGATAAAGGAGCAAGGCAAAAGGGTAGATCATCTCTACTCTTTGTTGCGTGGCCTGGCGCAATTTAGACCATAATGGGCGCGCTGCCGGAGACGCGCCTAAAAGTCCTAGCTGTGAATGTAAATTCACTGATTAGGATTGAACGAAGAGCCAATATGTTCCAATTGTTGAAAGACTACAGTCCCGATGTGTTTATGGCTAGCGAAACTAAGCTAAACCACAAACACAAATTGACTCATAAAAATTACAATATCGTAAGAAGAGACCGGCCCGACTCCACTCAAGGGGGTGGTGTCGCTCTCTTTATACGAAAAGGCATTAATTATAAGGTCATATACAACAATGAATTGCGAAAGCTCAAGACGCTAGAAGTTTGCGTTGTATGCATCTCTCTCACTCAAGGGAAGCGGATGTATATGATTGCGGCTTATGCGGCTGGAGCTCCGCAGGTTACTTACTTTGCTTCAGAACTCGAGATTCTTTTTAGGGAACTGAAACTGAGCTTGGAAGAAAACTATTTCATCTTGGCCGGTGATTTGAACGCAAAACATGAAGATTGGGGAAATCAACATAGTAATCCCAGAGGTAACCATCTTTTTAATTTGATGAATCTTTACAGCGTTGAATATGGCGTCGACCTGCTGGCTACTGAAAAGCCATCGTATCCAAGAACCGGCTCCTTTCTGGATCTTTTGCTGTACGACACCAGACTGACAGTTACAGACAAAGTGGGTAATCACCCTCGAAACTGCTTACACACAGTCGAGTACGACAGTGATCACTGCGGACTGGCTGCTGTAATGCAGATTCCGAACGAACGCGTGGAGTTGGAGGAATACGTTGCAACGCATTCTTATAATTACAGTAAGATGCGCTGGCCTCGTTTCACCAACGCCCTAGCGAGAGAACTTCGTTCGAGTGACATAGCCCCACCAAACAACAGAAACCTGACAAATACAGAAATTGACCAACAGTTACAACAGATGGACGAAACAATAAAACGAACGATGGAACGGACAATACCAAAGTACAAAGAACGGGACCAAATGGACGCTTACAGAAACGCGACTATTGACGCACTACGTAGGCACAAGAGTGGCTTACTGACAATACTCAAAAACTTGTACAGACGACTGACAGACCCACACGACTTGGAGGTTAGGACACTGAAGTCGTCAATAAAAAATGTCAATCTGTTGATTAAGGAGAACTACAGGTTATCAATTAACAAGTACTGGGACCGCAAGATCCGGTCAGTTAATTCCAGTGACCCTAGTATGTTCCCTAAAATCAATAAGATATTTAGGAAAAAGAACGACAATGACATTCCGTGTCTGAAACTCCAAAGAACTGAAGAGAACAGAGACGTACTCATGACAGCGCAAATAGATCCAGAAGAAGCCATCTTTGACGATGACTTTTATATAATTGAAGATCCGAAGGAAAAAGTGGAGGCGGTGGGAGCTGCTTTCCAGCAAGTGTACAAGGTGAATGTTAGCATTCGCCCTAACCACGACCTGGAAAACAGAGCCCTACTTAATCACTTTTATCTTCGAAATGATATAACACATTGGCGATCTGAGAACCGCGGTTTTATGCGGTTCGATGACGATACCTTGGCAAATGCCATAATCGCCGAGCAAACGGGACCAAGTCCGTTGTTAGTAACGAAGGTTGAGCTTCAGCTCATCTTCAACTCAATAAAAAATAAAAAGTCAGCAGGTGTCGATGGTATATCCAACGTTGTACTAAGACATTTACCGATGGAGGCAATTGACATTTACACCACACTTTTCAATAATGCACTGAATAATGCATATTATCCAGTGCATTGGAAGACCGCTGTGGTTCATCCTCTCCCGAAAAAGGGAAAGGACAACTCCAAACCGTCAAATCTTCGGTCGATAAGTCTTCTTCCGAGCATCAGCAAAGTTTTCGAAAAAATCATTAATAGGGCTCTGACTAAGTGGGCTGCGGACAACAAAATAATTCCGGATAAACAGTTCGGGTTCAAGGCGGGTCATGACACAATTCATGCTGCGTCTAAACTCGTTTCTGATATCCAATGGAATAAAACAAAACAACAATGCACAGGTGCTGTTCTGGTTGATTTGGAAAAGGCCTTTGACACCGTATGGTTAGAGGGTCTTTACCTAAAACTGAGCAGGCTTGGCATAAGCAAGCCATTGTTGTATATACTTTATGATATGCTTAACGGTAGAAAGTTTGTTGTCAAAAGTGGCAATGTAACTTCTACCACAACATTCTTAATTAAAAATGGCCTTCAACAGGGAGCGGTGAATTCGCCGATTCTCTTCAGCATTTACACCAGCGATCTGATAGGTAGTCTTACAAAGGCAATTGCGTACGCTGACGATCTTATTGCGTACAGAACGGCCCGAAAGGTTGAGGTTATTAGAATTCTCTTGCAGCGTGATTTCGACAAGATTCAGCGATATTGCGACGACTGGAAACTGAAAATAAATGTCCAGAAGTCGGAGACAATTCTGTTCCGGACTCCGTTGGCTAGGGCCACGAGGGATACGTGCAAGAATTGGCGCAAGATGGTTATCGTTGATCTTCACGGGCAGCCATTAGCGAGCAAAAGTGTAGTGAAGTACCTCGGTATCTGGTTAGATCAGTATTTATATTTCGACAGACATATAAATGCTGCTCTGACCAGGGCCAGAGGAGCCTTCGCTCTGACGAAACGGCTGTTTTTTAGCAGTCGGCTTGACCCCAGAGTGAAGGTAATTTGCTACATGGCCCTCATACGGCCGATGATCGTTTATGGTTGTCCTGTGTGGTTCAACGTTGCCCCTTCCCAGATGGAGAGGTTTCGGGTGTTCGAGCGGCAGTGTTTACGACGCTGTACCGGCTTATATCGAACAGCCGAATCTTCTTACGTGCATTACTATTCCAACGAGGTCCTATACAACGGGGCTCGAATCAACAGAATTGACAATTTCGTGATAAAACTCGTTCGAGGTCACATTGCAAGAGCTATGTCTTCAACCAACAATTTAATTTTCGGGGCGTTCTACCCGAACGACGAATATTTTGAAAGTGCACGCTTGAGCGGCTTCATTCCACCAGAGGCATTCCTCTTTTTAGATAGATGCGGTCTGATACAGGATAGATTGGCAGTTCCGTTAATCTACCACGTCAGACGACGAACCGTGGATAGGCGACTCCTGTACAATCGGGACGTCATGGCACAAGGCGGAGCAGAGCTCCTTCGGTTCAGTAGGGCTGTGTCCGAACGGGACCGAACTGATAGGGTGAAGCAGGAGAACCAGTTTTGGTGGCTTCAATCGGCACTTGATAGTGAGTAGTCGGGATGGGGTTTTAAGCCTTGGCCGGCTTACATACTTGTTTTAGAGTTTTAGGGTTTAGTTTTAAGTAGAATAGGCATGGTGGCACAAAAAAAAAAAAAACACAAAAAAAAATACAAAAAATACAAAAAAATAAAAAAAACATGGAATAATAAAAAAAAAAATACAAAAAAAAGACAAAATATGAAAAACAAAAAACGTTAGATAGTTAGATTTGCTGCTGTGGTTGTTCTAGTTTTAAGTAGGTTATAGGTAGAATAGGTAGTTTTAGTTAGCTTTAAGTTTTATATTAAGGACCTTATTTTAAGTAGTTTTTAAGTAAAAATAAAAAAGGATATTGACATTAGTTTTTTTAAATTTTCTAATGAATACAAAAATAAATAAAATTGAATTAAAGTTAAAATAGATCTAAGGGCCGAAAGGCATTAGCATTAAGTATTATTGTTTAACTTAGAGTGTCCGTATGGGACCAGTAAGTTAGTTGTAAGTTATGGTTAATTAGGCTAGTTTTATGAATTTTTGTCTAGCTTTAAGATAGATTTAAGATTGAATTAATAAAAATGAATTGAAAAGAAAAAAAAAAAAAAAAAAAAAAAATCGGATTTAGAAATTAGAATGCAATATAAACGGTTTTAGTAATCTAGTTAAGGTCACCCCATTCTGATGATTGACTCCTTTCTATAACACAATTTTGTGTCTAGTAAGATAAAAATTGCTTATATAATTTTGATTTCAGAAGAGCTAATTTACAGTTGTTGTCTGAAGATTCAACCATTTCTAGAATTGCTGATACATTAGAATTTTCTAATATTGAGAATACAATTTCAAATTTTTATAAGCTCCTTAATAATTGTTTGAAAACAAATCCACCTTTACAGAAATCAAGAAATACAAATTTAAGCCGTTCTTGGTACACGAAAGAACTGCTCAGACTTGGAAACAAAGATAATAAGACATAGAAAACTTAACTTTAAACTCTCTCTCCAATTAACTTCTCTTCTTATATTAAAATAAAATTCTTTAATGAATTTAAGACTCTTTCTAATTCCTCGTACTCTAGTTATATGTAATGGGTGATTTTTTTGAGGTTAGGATTTTCATGCATTAGTATTTGACAGATCACGCGGGATTTCAGACATGGTGTCAAAGAGAAAGATGCTCAGTATGCTTTGACATTTCATCATGAATAGACTTACTAACGAGCAACGCTTGCAAATCATTGAATTTTATTACCAAAATCAGTGTTCGGTTCGAAATGTTTTTATCGACAAATTTTGTTCAGCGATGAGGCTCATTTCTGGTTGAATGGCTACGTAAATAAGCAAAATTGCCGCATTTGGAGTGAAGAGCAACCAGAAGCCGTTCAAGAACTGCCCATGCATCCCGAAAAATGCACTGTTTGGTGTGGTTTGTCCGCTGGTGGAATCATTGGACCGTATTTTTTCAAAGATGCTGTTGGACGCAACGTTACGGTGAATGGCGATCGCTATCGTTCAATGCTAACAAACTTTTTGTTGCCAAAAATGGAAGAACTGAACTTGGTTGACATGTGGTTTCAACAAGATGGCGCTACATGCCACACAGCTCGCGATTCTATGGCCATTTTGAGGGAAAACTTCGGAGAACAATTATTCTCAAGGAATGGACCGGTAAGTTGGCCACCAAGATCATGCGATTTGACGCCTTTAGACTATTTTTTGTGGGGCTACGTCAAGTCTAAAGTCTACATAAATAAGCCAGCAACTATTCCAGCTTTGGAAGACAACATTTCCGAAGAAATTCGCGCTATTCCGGCCGAAATGCTCGAAAAAGTTACCCAAAATTGGACTTTCCGAATGGACCACCTAAGACGCAGCCGCGGTCAACATTTAAATGAAATTATCTTCAAAAAGTAAATGTCATGGACCAATCTAACGTTTCAAATAAAGAATCGATGAGATTTTGCAAATTTTATGCGTTTTTTTTTTAATGATATGGGCACCTCTTTCAAATATAATACAAAAAAAATTGAAAACTTATCAACTAAAAGAATCTGATGGCTTTTCAGTAGTTAATTTCACTTACAATAACCCTTCTTATTATAAAACTGTCTATATACGAGTATGAAACGCTTTTTCGACCAATTTCCGAGAGTTATTTGTTGAAAGCCCTGAAGTAGTTAGTGAAGTATATTTTCATAATTTGTACTCCATTTTCGAAAACTTGCTGCAGAGTATGGTCCTTGATTTTCTGTTCGTGTTTATTTGATAAGTGCTCAGCCGGTCCCGATAGAATTCTCCCGATAGTATCAAAAAAGTGTAGAACTGATTTAGTTGAATCCCTTAAGTTCATATTCAAAATTTTCCTAAAAACAGGCAAATTTCCCAGTATATGGAAGAAGTAATTTCTTACACAAATTTTCAAGATAGGTAACAAGGCGAACATAACGAACTACAGCCCGATTGCAAAATTTTCTTGCATTTCCAAATCGTTACAAATCTTCTCACTTTCTCAAACTTATGTGCAAACGCTTTAGAACAAGGTTATGAAGCTGACTGTGTATACACTGACTTTTCTAAAGCTATTTACCAACTTAGCAACGGAATTATTTTATTCAAACTTTTTATTCTTGGGTTTCCAGCATTTGCTTATTTTGGATCAAATCTTACCTTGAAAACAGATCCTATGAGGTAAAATTTAGAAATTGTCATTCAGAACCTTTTGTTTCTCAATCTGGTGTTCCACAGGCAAGCCATCGTGTTCGGTTCTTTTCTGTTCATCTTGCCTATTAACGACGTAACATCATGTCTGCGCTCAAGTGAGGTCCTAATTTTTGCTGATGACATAAAGACTTTTAAAAAAATAAAGTTCAACCATGATGGTATTCTTTCACAAGCCGACATTGATAGTTTTACATTTTGGTGCTGCATTTTGAAATATTGGGCGAAAAATCGAAAATCGAATCAGAAGTGTAGAAGTAGAACCCGTGGCATGATGGTTAATGCGTTGGACTGTCATGCCAGAGGTCTTTGGTTCGATCCCTCCCTGCAGGGCCGTCGAGAGGAAATCCGGGCCCGGGACGGAAAAATCTCGGCCCCCCCCATATTTACCATTTTTTTTTTCAAAGTTCATGCCTACTGATATGGTACGTTCTAATTTCAATTACGAATAGCATGAAATAGGTTGGAATTAACGGAAATAATAATTTTTTGTTCGCAAAGTGAACCGAATAAAAGTGTTAATCATCAAATCAATCTCACGGGTATCGTCCAGTTTAGTTGAAATGGAAGATGGATAGAAAATAATTCTACATGCGAGTAGATCAGACAACGACAGTTAGTAACGGTCGATTAACTATTTAAAAAAAAAATTAGCATGAAGATCTATTACCTTATATGAAAATAAAATACATCGAAGTAAAAGTATTTGAAATTTGTCCTTAAAAAAAACTATGTATTTTAAAAGGTTTTCAATTTCCTTGCCAAAGGTGCTTCGATGCACAGTGTAGCAAGTCCAGAAACACGATCTTGTGATGAGCACGAACGATGAAAATTCTTTGTTCTGGCAAGGACGCTAAATGAACGTTCGGCACTAGCTACGGTTACAGGAATTGTGGAAAACACACGGAGAGCAACACAAATGTTGGGGAAAATCGTCTCCAAGTTCTGGGAATAAATAGCATTGAGCAAACTCAATGGCGGAAGTTCTGTTTCAAAATTGGCTTCATAAATGTGTTTCAGATGAATTATTTCTCCTTTCAACTCTTGAGACACATGCAAGTTATACTTTTGGATGAACCTTGTAGCAGAGTTTTTAATCTCAATTTCGTCCATTGTTGAAAACTGCCATAAAAATGAAAATGTAGCATTCAAATTCTTCATCGTATCGAACCGACGAGAAATTCCAGATATAATTGAATCAACTATGACGTTTCTCTTGAAATTTATTTCTTCGTCTGTTTCAATTTTGCTCTCCGCCTCCTCGATTTTCTCCAAAATGTCTCTTTAATTGCCTTTTTCGGTTCGATGGGAACGATTCTGGAACATCCCCCAATCCAGTAGCAACTGCTTTGCATTCAGATAAAATTTGATCCCATCCGTTTCGAATAATGTTCAAATCCGAGATCAAGTTGTCAAGTTTTCGAATTTCAACGTCAATAGTCATGTTTCTGGATTGAAGAATGATACTTCTTTCATTTATAGCGCTAGGAACCTTGCACCAAATCGAAGACATCAGGACGCATTCAAATTTGTGCATATATTTTAAAACGCCATTAACATCTCTTCGAGCTTCAGCAGTTAAATTAATATCACTTAAGGCTTCTAATGATGTTCTAAGGTTTTTTTAGATGATTTGCAAATGGTTTCACTGCCTCAATTCTAGCTGACCATCTTGTATCGGAAAGTTTGTGAAGGGATCCGGGCACATTTTTCTTAAGAATTTCCCAACGTTGGGCACTGCTGCTAAACAAGTTGAAACACTTTTGAACAACACCAAAAAATGTGATTGCGGCAGTACAACATTCCGCTGAATCGACTCCACACAAGTTAAGGCTGTGAGCTGCACATGGTGAATACACAACATTCGGATTTTTCTTTAAAATATGACTTTGTGCACTATTATACTGTCCTTTCATATTGCCTCCATTGTCATAGCCTTGTGCACAACAGTCTTCTAAAGGGATTCCATTCTTTGCCAATGTTTCGCCGGTCAAATAAGCTATTGTGGTGCCAGTTTTTTTTGTTGCAATCGACAAATTCCAAAAACCGTTCTTGGATGGAGAACACATTTTCTTCCAAGTGCAGATATCGCAAAATAAATGTGTTTCGTTCCACACCACTTGAATCGGGTGTTGCATCGACAATTATAGCGAAGTATTTGGCGTTTTCAATCAAAATAGCTGAATTCACATGTTGGGCACAAAAAATAGAAGAAAAGAAACTTTATAAAAACAGAAACCGAAATAAGTATGTATTTGTGTTTTTTTTTTAATTTGCCGGGCTCCTTATTTTGACTTTAAAAATTTTTAAAATAAAATAAATTTGAAATTTACGTTAAATTAAATAAGAAAAGCGAAACAATTTATTATAACTTTCTTTGAAAAGTTCCGAGTTGCCCAATTTTCCATTAAATATTAAAAAAAATGTACGCCAATAATAATCAGGGGCCCAGATCGGCAAGCTTGTGACTGATAGATTGGTAGATAACATGCAAACAGGGGCCCGATTGCGAAAGCCTGAATGATTTTTAAATTTTGGGGCCACTAAAAATAAGTGGGAACAGGTATGTTGATGATGAATATAGAGTATATTGAAAAAAAAAACACTCTTCTCATTGCTTTCAATTTTACGGGCCCCTAAAAAATCCCGGGCCCGAGAGGGGTTTCCCCCCCTTTCCCCTCCTCTCGACGGGCCTGCCTGCCTGTCCCATCTTAAGTTTTTTTTCACGGGTACTGTCTCTTGCAAGGAATTGACAAATCCTCCAAGAGTAATTCTTGTCATGAAAATGCTTTCTCAAATTAGCCGTTCGGATTCGGCTTAAAACTGTAGGTCCCCTCCATCCCTGTCAACAGTAGTCGAACGCAGGAATGATTGAGAGTTGTAAGTCACTAGGCCCTAGTTCTCAAAGGACTGTTGCGCCACCTAATTAATTTTTTTATGTTCCAACTTAAAATTTACAAATCACATTAGTTTTATTGTCAATAAGGCAAGTTCTATGCATGGTTTTATAAAACGCTGGGAAAAGGAGTTCAATGATCCACATGTTACTCTTTCTTTGTACAATAGCCATATTCGTCCTGATCTTGAATGTGCATCGCAAGTATGGACTCCCTATTAAGAAATTCATAGAAAACGTATTGAATCAGTTCATCACAATTTCATTCGCTTCGCCCTAACGGGTCTCCCTTTGGATGATCCTTATGATCTGACTCCCTATGAACATCGTATTCAGCTCAAATGCAATCTCTCCATCAAAGGCGTGTTAATAATGACTTAATATTTCTTTTTTAACTCATTAATGGTGAAATTGATTTATTACTAAATTGAATTATTTACTAACTTGTGTACCTTTAAATTACCGAGGTATAGCTCATGACCTGCGTACATTTGGTTTTATGCATATTGACTTCCATTAAACTAACTATGGGTGGAATAAAGAGCTAAGTCCAATGAGCATTCTATTTAACCTCAGTTGTTCATTGTTGATTTAAATCGTAAAAAAGTGGGATGAAAATTATTGCTTTGAACCAGTGCTCCACTATCGTAAACGTCTTTAATTTACCTTTTGTTCTCTAATAGTTCATGTTAAATGTTAATTATGTTTTGTTCTTTGAGTGTGAGTTAGGCTTTAATTGTATTATTTTCTTATTAACAACTTACACATGCAATTATAATGAGACTCTGATCGTAGTTTGACGCTTGCTATAAGCTAACTACTTTCTGAAGTGTAAACAAAAAGATACAGAAATTAGTTTTTCAATTTGTACTTCAAAGTGACACTATTTTTAACACTGACACAATCTTAAACACTTCTTCAGACCGCTTGTACATAACTAAAAATTTGAAATATTTGCATTTGAAATAAATACATATTTAAAAGCAAATTACTAGCCGTAATTTGGATTGCCACTGCGAAATAATTTTGAGACGAACTTTTATTTCAATGTTGGAATAGGTATCGGTATGAGTACACCAAACGGAAACCACATTTTTAGGGAATTTTGATTTTCTAACGTAAATCAATCAAGTGATGTTGATTGCCTGCATACGAATAATTAGCACTTTTATTAGTTCATAAAATATTAACAAACAGTTTACTTAATCCAGCCCTGTGCATTGAATACGTTTTGAACTCTAAAAGACATATATTGTGGGCCTGTAAAATTGGGTCCTCCGGGTCTATATACGGTACGAGCAGCAGGCGGTGGGCGGTCTGTTGACTAGAATACAAATATTTGCGTAAGCTCTATCTGAGTCTGACGGGTGGCATGGGCAGGGCATTGCCGGGCCATCCCAACGGGCAACGGGGAGTTATCAATCCGTTTAAATCGAACAAATTCCGTTATTAATTCACTAGAGATTCAATGACACGAAAATATTCGCATTGAATTTTTTATGCGGATCATTAGACTTGAATTGACAAGTGGTGTTTTCTGATGTGGTATCGGTACGAGTATGGTGATGGTGAATGCTTACACAAACAGAGAGGACCAAAAGTCCTGAATGGCGAGGCGCGGCGGCACCATAGAGGATTACATTTTAGAGAAACATAGACGCACAATTTGCTATATGCTCGTAGGTACTATAGGTATACATAACCTAGTAATGTGTGTCCTATAAGGACTTACAAAAAAAGGTGGGGTGGTGTGGCGGAGGTCTGGCGCGGCGATGAGGGCTTTTAACTCTTTGAATTACGCTTGCATATTTGATGGAACTAATTGAGGGTAAACTTTTGTGTGGATATTGATTTGTAATTTAAAATTTATTTGCGTTTAATGCATATTTAAAAACGAATTCAAACTTTATAAACTATATTGTTGTTCAAATATACACAACTCGGTCCAACTTGAAATAGAAACTTTTTACTTCTCATATGATAACATCTATTATAGTAGATATGTACATAAAGGGTCATTGCTACATTATATCAAGAGGAGTCTATGATATGCAAATAAATCTCCTGTAGGTGCTCGGTCTCGGTCCCGGCTTCGGGCTCGGTATCGGTATCAGTACTTCTTAATGCATTTCAAAGTGCTATTTATTCATTCGAAATATAGTGTTGTCGCCTTCCAAACATATATGTATATGTACGTATTATAAATTGATATGAAGTTAGCCATCAAGTAAAAATGTATGAAAACAAAGAAGTGCAAGCGATACCAAAAGAGCACTAGAACTTATGGTTAACTTTAAATGGTATGGTTACAAAAACCATATAATGGCAGGCATTGGTTCAATATCGATTGTTTATATGCATCAGTTTGCAAAAAGATGGCTATAATGCATCAGATGAAGGACACTATTTGGCACTATATACTCGTAGGAACGATTTTAGGGCAGACACATTAACATGCCAAATGACTTGTGTTTTCTATTTACATTGTATTAGAATATGGTGCAAGGGGCAAGGCTTTTAGACTTGTGTGTTAAAAGTTTGTCATAAATCATTCACAAGCAAATATATTATAGGCTGTTTGAGTTATAGCTTGTGAGCTTTATGGGCCTTGAGCTACTTTGTATTAGTAGATAAAGCAGAATTCTGTAGGTTGAGTGAATTTTAGTTGAAAACCAATTTAAAAATCTTATATCTTTTGTAAAATAAGCTCTGAGTGTCATATGTTTGGATTTTAGATTTTTAGATTTGTATTTCTTCATATTTCAAAAGTAATAAAAACTGTGTTACCCACGAAGCGCTTTTGCTTGTCGGCAGGTGGTTGAAGTTTCATAGTATTTGAATTGATTGGATTTTAATATTAAACTGTGCATAGCGTTTTTTGTAGTACCCTAGGCGTGATGGTCAGTGAGTTGGACTGTCATGCTAGAGGTCTTGTTTTCAATCCATGCCTATGCCACCTAAAGTTTTTTTCACGAATGCTGCTTCTTGTGAGGAATTGACAAATCCTCTAAGAGTAATTCTTGTCATGCAAAGTATTTTCTCAAATTAGTCGTTCGGTTACGGCTTAAAACTGTAGGTACCCTCCATCCCTGACAACATTACTCGCACACAGGAATGGTTGAGATTTGTAAGTCATTAGAGCCTGGTTCTCTATAGACGCCACCCAATTTATTTTATTTATAATGCTTGGCGTTTAAAATTTAACTTAAATAGAACAATTTTATTTCCTTTTTACTTTTTTTAAAGTTACGAATATTTTTACGGTTTAAAGAAAGTTGGTTCAAAATTGATGATAACGTACAGTTAAGTTTTCGTTTTAAGTAGTTGTTATACATCATCGGTATTTCAAGTAGATCTTGTGCTGGTCTTCTAGTCTTTAAACTATGTGAAATAAGTTGCTGGAATCATAAATCGTCGTATGTAGTTTTCAAGAAATGCTGTCATCCTGAATATATTTTTCACATTCAAGAACTTCAAATGCAGATGGTTTTTATTAATAATTTTACAGAGGAGAGCTGTAGATTAACACGTGTATTTTTATGCGTTTTTAAAGCGTTTCGCTGTTTTTGAACTGAACATCTTTTGTTGAATTTCTTTCCAAATGAAATAAAGCAAACAATAGCACTCCTCATACTTAGCCTTACGTTAGTAATATGCTCGTTCCATAGAAAGTTTTCATTCATTGTTACTCCAAAGTATTTGATTGATTTAACTAATTCAATTGCATCACTTTTTCTTAAAGTCGTACATTCAGGATTTTCAACGAAAATATTAATTGACTCCGTTTGTTTGTTTGGTGCACGAATATGCATAATTTTCGTTTTGGTTGCGTTGATGACTAATCCAAAATCGTGGCATCATCAAGTGACTTCAAGACACATGTGTCTGCATATGCAAAAAAACCGTAGAAGTGCATCCCTAAAAAGTATAAAAAGAACCGGACCAGGTTTTGACCCTAGTGGTACACCATGTGTCCAGCTTCTTTCATTACTCCATGAACTGCCAATTTTCAATTTAAATGTTCTTCCTATGAGATATAGCTCTCCATCCAATTTAAAAGAGTTCCTCTAATGCCAATTTTGTAAAGGACATCCAAAAGTTTATCGTGACTCAACGAGTCAAATGTACTCGTATTGCTTAAGTCCACGAATATGACCAATACAATACGTGATTTTAACAGCATTGAATAATTGACCAAGAAGTCTTCCCGGACTTTAACCTTTCTGAAAACCATTTTGATTGGATTGCAGCAAGCAATAATTATCGATACATTTATTTAGTCATCTTACAACAATTTCTTCAAGGCATTTTTCAATAACAGGCAAGATTGGAGTAGGCCAGGCCTATAATTGCCACTCTTTTTTCCTCCTTTATACAGATGGGACGTATAACTGAAGTCTTCAAAATTTTCGGAGCACACCTTTGTGTCAAACTTCTGTTCACAATTTGTTGAATCAATGGTGCTAGTAGGTTTGCATTGATTTTAATGTCGCATCCCCTTATTCCGTCAGCACTTGGACTTTTATTGGGATTCACACTTCGAAGTACATACATACATATATGTATGTATATATGTATGTATGTATATTATTAATTTCGATTTCATCCGCTTGTTCTATACATAAATTGATTGAGAAAGTTCTTGACAAGGCTGTCTTGATGTTTTTACATTGCATATGTTAGTTGCTTGTGTTGAGAAAAATTCAGCAAGTTTTTCAGTTCAAAGCTCAATTATTTCTTGGGTTATCCAACTCTTGATTTGGCTATTTTTTAGGTTATAATTTTCGAACGAATCAGCGTTTATACTTCTTAATTTTGGAAAAGACACTGTTGTATAATTGATCAACATCATTTCCGGTTTCATATAGCGCATTCCAGTTCGTTTGTTGCATTTTTGCGATGGTGCAATGCCCTAAAATCAACTTGTCGTTGTTGTTCCAAAATAGTAAAGTTATAAAATCATTCAAACATTTAAACTTGATAAACCATAATCGTAAAATTCGACTTTTGGTGTTCTGTCAATTACAATTTAGTTCATTACACTTAGCACCTCAAATGTATCACTTAATTCATCTACAAATATTGCATCCATCTTCAGGTTGAAAGCACTCTTTTTAGATTTTGCTTAACTATAAATTGATGGATACAAAGAATGACCCCTCTCTAAGGATTGTTTTCTTAAAATTTTGTAGGCATGCCGGGTGAGTTTCATTTCAATGCATAGAGCAAGTGCCTCCTCATTGCTGTATGGCCGAACTTGATTAAACTATCTCTGCGATGTCTTAAATTCCTTAGCAGCAAAACAATGCTCTACTATTTCTTGTATAACATCGGCAACTGTGGGCATTCCACTAGAACGTGGCCTTCCACTCTTAGACTGATGTAGCTGCCATTTAATCAAATTTGATTTTGTTTCAATTTAAAAATATAACTGTACTAGCAAACCCGGCAAACTCCGTTTCGCCACCAGATGGCTTCGTTTTTTGTAACATTTTGTTTGGGGATTAAAAGATGAAGAAAAATTATTGTTTTTGTTTTATAGAATTAGAATTAGAATTAGAATTAGAACTTTATTCATTTCAATAACATTTTACTAAGAATACATACATATATTTAGATTGGATTGAATTGAATAATTATTAAGGCATGACATATTTATGTCGTCTGCCTGAGTAGCAATTGAAGTATTTCTCAAATTTTTTAATATATAAAAAAAAATTAAATTAATTAATATAAAATTAGGAACATGTTTTATAAATTATACGTTTACATTATCTTTTTTTATGCCAAGTGAAAATTTCTTTTGATACTTGTTATTTAAAAAGTTTTATAAAGCTTTTCATTTACTTTGAACAATTATCACATACATTTATATTCTTTTTTTTTTTTTTTTTTGTAACTTTTAGTTTAGTTAAAACAAAATATGGGATCGATTGACTTTTAGTTTAGTTAAAACAAAATTATGATTCTAAGATTAATTAATAGAATTTAATAGGACTTTTAGATTAGTTAAATCTGAACTTCAAGAGAATTTTACTTTATTTAGATATTATTTACAACTTAAATACACTCTCATCTGGCTAAAAACTTTCGTTGATGATTCTTGACCTATACGACAGCGCCTCTCTGCAATATTCATATAACAGCCTCCAATCTCGTCCATTTATATAGGTTACCAGTTCTTCCCATTGGAGGGTGTTTTTTCCAAAGTATACACGCCTTATTTCCTTCATATTTGGACATATCCCTATAAAATGTTTTAAGTCTTCCCTTTGTTGTAGATTGCAAAGCGTACATATGTCTATTACTTCGATTTGATGTGGTCTGTAGTTCAGTCTTAGCATTTCTCCTCTTATTTTAAATAATGTTGAGATCATGTTTCTACTGAAGGTACTGCTGAAATAATTGTTCTCGTTAAGATTCAGGTTACACTTTGAGTAGTATTGTCTTTCAGTAGATGATCGAGCTTTTCAATAAACTCATATCTTTCATTTTCATCAGTGACAGCTATTACTTCGTACATAGATTTTTTCCAATCAGTTGAATTTATATCTGACAAGTTTAAAACAATTCCACAATTCGCTGCTAACAGATTCCAATCCTTAACGAAGAGTGTCTTTTGCCTCACTGCAAATTGCAATATCTTCTTCGGGAGTCTACTTTCATTCATATGCAACACTTTTATAATATAATCCGCATTGAGTTTTAGAGTTGAGATGAACATTGTTGATAGCCCTGTTTCCAAATAATACATATATTTAGGAGTGTTGATGGGCAAAAAGAAGATTTTTCTCAAAAAAAAGCGAAGCAGATATTCCACGAGCTCGAATTTTTGCGATCCCCACACTTGTGCTGCATAGAATAGAACTGATTTTGCAGTTGCATTAAATACTCTATGCTTTGTATTTAGAGCTATAAGATTGTTGTTGAAGATTTTTTTCCAGTTGGAACATATTGCTAATTTGGCTTTATTTAGTTTGTTTTTCAGATGCTTCTCCAACTTCATATTGAAAGTAAATTCAACTCCCAAATATATGTATGATTTCACTACCTCCAGAATCCTTCCTTCGTATTTCCAGCTTTCATCTCTTGCCGTTCTACCAGAACCATTTTTAAAAACAATTACTTTTGATTTTTCGGTGTTGACCTCCAGCTTCCACACTTTGCAATACTCCGCTAATCTGTTAATCATTAGCTGTAGGGCATTAGGTGATTCTGCCAGCATAACAATATCATCTGCATACATTATTACTTTGATCTGCATATTACCGAATTCAACACCACATGGCAGCCAATCCACTATATCATCTATAAAGAGTGAGAAGAGCAGTGGACTGAGATTGCATCCTTGTTTAACTCCTTGTTCAATATCTATCTTATCAGATCGTTCTGTTCCATTGTAAATAAATGCTGAAGTATGTTGGTACATTTTCTCAAGAATACGGACAAAATTCGTGGAGAGTCCTAAATTGTAAAGCTTGTAAAATAGGGAGTTTCTGTGAACAGTGTCGAAGGCAGCCTTGAAGTCTACAAAAAATGCATATAGTTTTTTATTTTGTCTAATCTTCCATTGAACTAGTGATTGCAGAGTAAATATGTTGTCTATCGTGGAGTATCCTTTACGAAATCCGCTTTGAAACTCGCTTAACTTATTTTCCTCTAGAACCCAGCTGTTGAGTCTTTCATACAGTATACCTGTAAATATTTTGAGACTTGCGTTTAGTAAAGAGATTCCTCGGTAGTTACTCGGATCACCAGGATTTCCTTTCTTATAAATTGGCATAATTAGTGCTTCATAAAAGTGTTCGGGGAATGTACCAAATTTGAATATAATATTTAGCGCTTCTGTCAATTTTTGCTTTAATACATCTGAGCTATGCTTATAAAACTCTGCCGGAATTCCAGATGTTCCTGCGGCTTTGCCTTCTTTAATATTTCTCAACGTAGACACTACTTCATCTAGCGTTATCGGCAAATCCAACTTATCGTTCCAAATAGATGGTTTAGCGAAACTCCAAGACAGTTCATTAGAGTTACCTAGCAACGAGTAAAAGTGCGACCTTAAAGATTCCAATGAAATAGAAGCTGTTTCTTTTTCATTGTGGGAACAGTTAATTTTCCTTGTCAGCTTCCAGAACTCCACCGAATCTCTACTTTGACTTAAGGCAATGGCCAATTTTTCCTCATATAACCTCTTCTTTTGTTTACACATATTTTTGAATAGTTTGTTTATTTTAAGGTAATCTTCTTTGATGCTAGGCGAATCATATTTTCGCGTAAGAATCAACATTGAAAATGACTTTTTTCTTAATTTTTCGCAAGCACAATCATACCACTCATTTTTTTTCACCAAATTGTTTACTTTTTTAACTGTGTTTGCAGCATCATATATAGCCTTTTCTAGTTCACAAATTGGAATGTATTTTGCGGCAGATTGACTCTCCAACTTCATTATTTTATTATTAAGTTTCGAATTAAAAGAATTTTTTGAGGTAATTTTCCATTTTAGGACAACATTTTCAGGTTGTACGCTTTCGGGAGTTTCTGGATGTTCATTTCTTCCTATCGTTATACAAATCGGAAGATGATCAGAGTAAATGATTTCTCCAACCTCAAAGTCCTTAAAAATGGAACACCAGTCTCCACCAATAAGACCATAATCAATGACAGAACTGCCCTGTTTCCCGATAAACGTATGCTCGCCATTTCTATCACCTTTCGTGCATCCATTCAATATGCATAGTCCGAAATCATTACATAGTTCAATAATTTTTTTCCCTTCTGTATTAACTTTATTATCTTTGCTGTTGCGTTTTTCGAATTCCATGATGTTCTCTGTCTCCAATTCACCTGTTCTAGCATTCAAATCTCCCATTATCATGATATTATGAGTTTTAAGAGAACACAATAAATCATAAAATGCATCATAGTAATTTTGCCAGTTATTGCAGTTGAGATATATTGGTGTTAAATAGTATTTTTTCCCATGTTCCTTTATTTGTATGTAACCCATTTCATTTTCTATTTTTACCTCACATTTCGAAAGAATTTCCTTTTTAATAGCTATTAGAGTTCCTCCGCTGGCTCTTCCCCTAATGGCTGTTTTCTTCGCTGAAATCCAATAACATTTATGCGTTGGAAAATATTTTTCAAAAGTCTTGTTCTTTTCCTCCATTAAATGTGTTTCAAATAGAATGAAAATATCAAATCACAGTATGTATTTAAAAAATTCAGAATATATTATCTTATTGCTCAGACCACCAACATTATACGCTAAAAATTTTGTATAGACTAAAAATAAATTGTTATAACGATCCTCCATAACATCTCTGTGCTATTGGTGATGAATTTTAGTGTTTGGCAGCACTGCAATTTTTCTGCCACTAATTCTGTCATATTCTGTCAATGTCTTGTCATTGTTATCCTCATGGCGTTCAATTCTATTTGGAAAACATAAATTGAAAAAATCGCCGGGAAGTTTATACAAATCGCAAAGTTTCTCAAATCCACATTGTTTTTTATATCGTAATCCCAGTGAATCAACCCATGTGAATTCCTCACCATCAATGTAAAGCCGGTCATCTTTTAAAACTATCTTTAAGTTACCTCGCTCGCGTTTTAACATTTTACGAACTCGCAGTAAATTAGATCTTCTAACTCTCATATTTCTCGGGTAATCTTTTTGCACTGAAATGTTTTTATGCGTTAATTTCCTCGTGTTACTTAAAATTGTGTTAACATTATCTTTGCATTTTAACTTTACAATAAAATTTTTATATTTTGGGTTCCAAGACTTGACTTGTTTTATTTCTTCAATGTTGTTTGTGTTTGGATCGTTTGACAGTTGGGCACATATTTCTTTCACCTCTTGCTCCGGTTGGGCTTCTTCGTTGGCTTCCATACGAAAAACCAAATTTTTTTCTGTGGATTGCAGTTGCATAAATTCAATTTGTTTTTCCAAGTAACATACTTTTTCTTGAAGTGAGTTGACATGACCTCTCAAGTCCTGATTTTCTCGTCTTAGTACCCCTAAATCGACAAGAATATCTTCGATGTCATTTTTAGTTGCAAGATTTTTTTGTTTTGCATCGAATAAATCTTCAAGATCCTTTCGGGTCATATTCGATACCAAGCCACCTGTTGAAGAAGCAGAACTTCCTTTGCTTTTTTTGGTATCAAGATTCATTTTTTCTGGTGATATATGCGATACTGGCCTTTTGTTCATATGTACACTTGTAATTTGTTTACCTATATGTAAAGTGTTTCCTTTGTTCTAAATGCACAAGTTTTATTTATTGGATTTGGTGATTAATCAATGATGGCACGACTAATTTATGTTTTTTTTTTAAAAAGATTCACAAATAGTTAATATGCTTTTACTTCACCTTTGTTTAATTTTATTGACCTTTTTATTGTTAAAAACCTTATTTAAATGCAGACCACAAAACAACAATATCACTTCACTTTAGCTTCAGTGTTGCCATTTTATATTTGAAAAGGAAAAATTTTATTTCATTTTACAACAGTAATGAATTCATTTCGATTAAACCACATTTTTTGTTTTTTGGTCTGACGTTAACACAAACAAAGCGTATGGTTTCCCAACTCGTGAACACGCAACGTATAGCTGCCCATTTGAAAAACAATGATTTTCTAAATTTATCCCGCAAACACTAAGCTATTGGCCTTGCGACTTGTTAATTGTAATTGCGAACGCAAGGCGAACCGGAAATTGCAATCGTTTCAAGTCAAACGGAAGATCAGTTGGAATCATTGGTATTTGAGGAATTCATACATTTTCACCTGCGTACTTTCCGTTAATAATGGTTGCCTCAATCAAATTCGGCATAAGTCTTTTCACCGCAAGTCGAGTATCGTTGCAAAGTCACGGTGGATTCAAATTACGCAATATCATAATAACTGAACCAACTTTGAGTTGCAAGTTATATGTGGTGTAAATCAGGCAAGCATTCAATTCATCTGCAGGCGTTCCAAGGGGGAATTACTGGCAACGTCTGCCTGAAATCGCCTGCCAACAATGATGTTGTTACTTCGTCAAAGATCCTTCAGTGTGAAGTTTAGTGCTTCAAGTGATTTCTTATGTGCCATTGTGCACTCATCCCAAACAATGAGCTTGCATTGCATCAATAATTTTCCCATTGCACTGGATCGGGAAATATTGCATGTTGGAGTATTAATTGCGTTTAAATTGAGTGGCAACTTAAGCGCAGAATGTGCTGTACGACCGCCATCTAGAAGAATTGCCACAATTATTCCAGATGATGCTTACGCCAAAGTTATGTCACATCTTGATCGAATAGTGGCCAAAATCAATGAAATGACAAATGTTTTCCCTGTTCCTCCAGGTGCGTCCAGGAGGAATAGACCAACAGATTATTGTCCACCGCTTGCATTAATGTTTCGTATACGTATTGCAGCTCTCGATTTAAAACTTGGTTCAATGCATCGTGCATCGATCGATTTGGCGCAATAATTCCTACTTCAATCATTAGCTTGTTTGCAATAGTCAAGCATTGATCCTCAATCAGAATCATTCCTTCATTGTAGATTTCATGGGTTATTTGGATGTCGGAATTACTCGTTCGAATGCTCAAGCGATGTAAGATATCTCCACATATGTCGTCTGTTCCATAACTGAATTGGTTGTGAAGGGAAACATGTGGTGATGATGATTGCGAACAGCGTTCGTATTTCGCATTTGATGAAACAACTGAATCCGCAAGTGTTAAATCCCAATGAGAATTGTTCGATATGTTTGGCATTGGTGGCCATTCACAGTTTTCAAATGCGCAAATGATTTTGGTCCTCGTACATTTACCAACAGCAGTCGCAAATAAAAACATTCATCATTTCTAGGATGAACAGTGTACATGCCGACATGCGACCTAGCGCATCGGTGGAAAACACCTGTGGCCAATCTGGAACTGGGGTTCCTTGTTTGCGACGTTGGAATTTCTTTGTTGATTGATTCCAAGTGTAATACTTGGGCATTTCAAAGTACATCAGCGTCGCTGCGAATGGATCTGCTTCACACATTGCAAAGAAGCTAGTCATTGTTTGTCGATGGTGGTCTCTCAGCTCGTTGTGCAGCATTAGCCTCAGTGAAGTAAACTCTTTGTCCATTTTCCAAATGTACTGCTAAACGTACAACTGTAGGATATCTTTCATGAATGTTAAATGACAATAATCGCCAAAGTGCTTCATTAGTACTGACGTATCTGCCCATTTGGAAATTGCTGATTTCGTCATTCACATTTTCCGACGCAATACCAAACACAGCTATGTCGCTGCCTTTTATGACGTACTTGCACAAATATTTGACTGATTTGGCCATTTATATAGTAGATAACTGATTTTTTCGAAATTATACCAAATTTGCTCAGAATGTGTAATACAGAATTTTATATAAGTGGATTTGGGGTCAACCAAATTTTTCACTTTTTTCTTAAATTGCTCTATGATAAAAAAAACACTCACTAATTTTTTTTTAAAGTCGTTTTTGCATTTTTTCTTTTGGTTGACTAAAAAAGGTTCCCAAAAGTAAGCTTTGGTTTGGAATATTGGGCCCTTGAAACGTCAACAAATTAAAAAAAATTTCAATTCCACAAATCGGAACTAATCGGAAGCTAAACGGAGTTCACCGCTTTTCTGTTGAAATTTTGTCTGCTATAAACCTCACGAGGCCCGAGACATTTACAACGAATGCAAACCGTAGAAATCGGTTCGTGCGTTCTGGAGTTATAGCGTCAGGAAGGAAAACCCGACTTATTTTTATATAGTAGAAAAAAAACCTGAATTGAGTCGCAGTTGACTTTTTAAGTCCACTGCACGCCCTGTGTTATGAGAATAGAAGTAGCAATGAAAAAAAAACATAAAAAAAACAATACAAATTAGTTTTGTGCCTGCAGTGTTACATTTAAAGGAAGACTTTGGATTGAACCACAAAACATCTGGCATGACAGTCCTATGCACTAACCATCACGCCACGAGTACTAACTTTACAAAATATTCATAACAATATTTTGCGTATAAGATAAACACTTGAGTCGAAAACCATTATTAACCATCTTATCAGTTTTGTGTAGGTTTTTGTGTTTTTTAAAAA
The DNA here is from genome assembly GCA_951509635.1 of Eupeodes luniger. Classification (NCBI taxonomy): domain Eukaryota; kingdom Metazoa; phylum Arthropoda; class Insecta; order Diptera; family Syrphidae; genus Eupeodes; species Eupeodes luniger. The sequence goes on from OX608075.1 coordinate 47,214,081, forward strand.
AAAGTTGTCAATTAAATTTTTCTGAAAAATTAAACAAAAGTTTTTGATTGTGAAATTTGTGTTTGCTTTTCATTTTTTTTTCTGTCTTTATTTCTTATAAAGAAAATACAGACTGAATTTTTTAAGACCATTATCTTCGGATAACAACAAAATTAAGCACGGAATAATATCATTTTGAAGTCAATGCCTTCATTTATTTACGAGATATTGAGAATCGAACATCAATTTTTACTAATTTTGTGTAATTTTCGTTTTAGATTTTTTTCTTTAGTAGATTTTAATTTCTTTGAAAAAAAAAAAACAAAATATTGGATTTTTATAAAAATGTTGTTGAATGCTGAAATATTAATATATATATAATATTTTGTATGGAATGCAATTAGTTTGGAATCAATATCTTTAGTTTTTGCAAAGATATTCGAATCAAAATCAGTTTTTACATACTTTTAGTTATGTTTTTGACTTCCTTAAACAAGTTATTGTAATTGGTCATATTTGACGAATTAAAAATTTTGACTTTTTTCGACGTTTCAAGGTCCCTAGAATCTAAATAAAAGATTGTTAGAGAGATGCTTGTGTGTGCGTGTGTACGTACGTTCGTACGTTCGTACGTCCACGAAGCTTTTTTCGTCTTTTTTATCTCAAGAACCAGTATAGAGATATCGATTTAAAATGAATTTCGTTATACAGATAATGAGACAGAAGATGCAGAAAGAACTTTCAAAAAAATTGAGTCTGTGTTTTTTTTTACCATAGTAATTTCAAATCCAAAATATCTCATAAACCAACAACGTTACGAACTTGAATTAAATGTTATATTATATATTGTGACGTAATACCAAATTGATACAATTTTGAGAAAAATCCAATTAACTAAAAGGTGGTAAAAATTAATTTTCGACTTGAATATCTTTTAAAAAATATCAACTTCAAACTAATTTCATCTTATAGATAATATTGTCTTCGACATTCAGTAAATTTTGTATAAAAATCCAACAGTTTTCGACTAAAGATCTCGTTAACAAAATTAGATTTTAAAACAAACCTATTTTTTCATATTCAAAATATTGTTGGTCATTTTGGATAATTTTTTTTAGAAAAATTTAATCCACAAATTCAACAACACGAAAAAGTTTTGGGGGAACGAGGAAAGATGTTGACCCAAAATTATTTATCTGAAAAAAAAAAATATATTGTTTAATTTATTTTGTTTAAATCTTAAGCAAGACAAATCAACAGACGGGAAATTATCAGTGTGGGTCGTATCTTAGCCTCTTTTTTATGTTTTTATTGGAAAAAAACGGCGGTATTAAATTATTTTTGAATATATTGATATTATCATATATGAGACTTCTTTTGAAATCGATATCTCGTCTGGGACATGAGATATGTAGGATGAAAAAAGGTATACATTGAAACATCGAAAAATTTAGAAAATATTTATGTCCACAAAACATAATATCTTTCATTGGGCAATTAAAAAGAACAAAAATGCATTATTGAGAGTTATTCGATCTATGTTACTTTCAAAAGTTATTTGAGGCTATTAATTAAGATGCTTATACATATTTCCGAATTAATTTAGACAACTATAACTACATAATCATTCGAAAAATTCAAAGTAATCTATAACGGATACCCATTTATCTAAAATGTATCATCATTTAAATTTTCAAAAAAGTTAAATTTAAAATAAAAGCAATTTAAATTCATTCATACACATTATATTACCTTAAATGTAAATTACCAACAACAACAAAAAAAAAAGTAGAAAAAAACACACACAAATTCCAAAATTAATTTGAAATTTTATTTGCTTTATTTTCATATTAAAACTAATTATTTAACATGCTAAAATTATTCCGGTATCGCATATTATATGAAAATAATGAAAATGATTACAATTGCCACATTATTATTTTTCGTAATTAAATGTTATGCCTTTTTTGTTTTAAAACATAAACCAAAAACCTTGTATATTATGTTTTATTTTTTTTTTTATAAAAATACAATAGAGGTAAGTAATGGTGAATATATGTGGTTGGATGTTTTTAATACTCTGGATGCTGCCAGTAATGTGAACCTCAACCTCAACATGATTTCAAAATACCATACCAGACGCAAAATAGGATTTGTTGGTTTTATTTTTGTTGTTCATTAGATATTGTTATGAGCACAATATATAAATGATGATTGCATATTAATACATACCTATATAAGCGTATTATAGATAAAAGTCCGTCCATAAATACTAATTCATTATTATATTACTAGGCCACTGATCCTATTTTTTGGTCTATTGCAGATAGTAAAGAAACAGTATAACCAATTTATTAAAGGTTGTTTTGTAATTTGTGTGTATTTTATATGTTAATACTGAAATATACAATAAAAACTATCAACAAAAATGTTTAACATTGGGAATAATGAAAGAAGCAATGTGTTTCAGACAGAATGTTATAAAAGATAACATAATTACGTAATTTAATTCAAAGAAAACAATCAAAACATTGCATTGGTACACTCAGGCGTATACGTAATGGTTTCGTTGTATTGAACCTTTAATTTAGTTGTTTAATTTTATTTTCTTAATTATATTCTGGTGTTGGGTGAACACAATTATTTTGTATTTGAAAAGTTTGTTAATACGCTGTAGACAAACTACTACATTGTTTCTTTATCAAATTTTAAAATCTTCTTGCTAAAGTGTCGAAGAAGAGAGCAACCCTTCTGGCGCGTTAATGGGAATAAAGCAATCAATTTGATGATAATAAGAACAAAACGATTTAAATTGTTTTCCATCTTTACATCGATGCCTAGGGATACCTTGGGTCGTAGATAAAGGATATGTTACTTAGGCGGGTTTGTTTTTAGTGCTCTACATTTTTACAGGAACCGAGGTTAAATTTCACATGCCAAAACCCATTACGACAATGGTTTTATGGTATCAGTCGAAACATTAATGGAAAACTAATAAAATCAAATACAAACAAATATCTGACTTAACCAGAAATGGAGAGATATATATCATTGGAGTGTTTAGTTTATAATCAAAAGATACGAAAATATAAATGTTAAGTTCTAGAAATAAATTTGTGGGTTAAATAAGCCACCAACAAATTATTACAAATTATTCTATAAGCTTATATCTAGATTATAATAAGCTTCATTAAAAAATCTACCTCAAGTAGTAATGGCCTCAGTCTTAAGGCTATCCAAGGTGCATATAAAGAAATAAGAGCAAGTAAATTTGTACAGTCTACAAAAGCTACAAAGAACGTCACGAACAAACATTACACTATACATTTCTCTGCCCAAATGCAAAGTTTGCATCCCTGGTAACAATTATTTTGACTGATCGGAATAATGAATTTTGTTAGCACTAACGAAGAATTTTCTTAAAGTGAAGTTTTAGGTCTAACAATACTACAGTAAATGAATTTAAGAGTATAAGGATCTTTAAAACTATATGATCTAAAGACCTATTATAGGACATTGACCCACATCTATATATTTATTTAAAGATAATTTAGGTAACACCACTTACAAAATTCATCTAGACACTTTGAAAGAGTAGGCAATCATTGACACTAGAAATATCAGCAAAAGAATCTATGCCATCTGCGAATAAGAGACATTTACAGAATTTCAGAATTTTAGACACATCATTTAATTACATTAAAATAAGAAAGACAGGAGGAACCGCACGACTTTTTATCAGGAACACCAGAGTAAACTTTTAACCTTTTGGAACAAATGTCATCAACAATTACAAATTGGTTACGATCAAATACATGTGAACCAAACCACTTGAATAATTACCCACTAATTCTATAGGTCTCAAGTTTTCTTAAGAGGATTTTTAAGTTGATCCTACTAAAAGCCTTAGTAAAATCAGTGTATGCTGTATGAATTTGTTTATTATCTTCTAAAAGAGTTTATACAGAAGTTTGAAAATTTAACAAAATATTAAACAATGGAATTACCCTTACAAAACCCGAGTTGGAAATCGCACCCAAGACCATTTATATGATTGATAAATATATCTTTGCCAAGATAATATAATATTTTTGGAATGATGGAAAGTTTAAAAATGGACCTATAATTTTATACCTCATCTTTTTTCCAGATGTATATACCAATATTTCTGAAATTTTTCACTCTTTTAAGAAAATTCGAAAAGACAATGATTGATTGAATAGCTCTGTTAATAGAACACAAAGTATATCAGCACACTAAGGCAAAACTAAGCACCTAAATTTAAATTTAGTACATCAGCAATACAGGTATAATTAATAATTATATATATGTACCTTGAAAGTAATCACAAGCGATTTCATTAGGCTCACGGGAAACACCGAGCCTAAAGTGGAAAAAACTGATTAAAGTGCATTATCGGAAGAAAACCTTCACTTTTGCGGTTTGAGTTAATACAATTCCAAAACTCAATTTTATTAATTTGGAAGTCAGTATCTTCTTTTATTATCAAGATATGAAACTCATTATATAAATTTTAGTATTTTTAACTTTTTTAACTTAAAATTTTACGAAATTTCAAAGTCCCTAGAGTTTAAATAAAAGATTTTTAAAGAGATGAACCAGTTGAGATATTGACTTCCAACAAATTTTGTAATTTGTATTACAGAAAGATGCAGAAAGGACTCTCAAAAAATTGAGTGGGCGGTTTATACGATAGCAATTTAAAAAAAGAGGCTGGCATGCGACCCACACTGATAACTTCCCATCCCTACTGTCGATTTGTCTTGCTTAAAACTTTAACAAAATATTTATAACAATATTCTGTGTGAGATAAATAATTTGAGGTCAATATCTTTCTTTATTCTCCTAATACTTGAGTCGAAAACCATTTCTTATTAGTTTTTTATTTTGTAGGTTTTTGTGTTTTGATAAAAAAGTTGTCAGTTGAATTTTTCCAAAAAATAACCAAACATTATCAACATTATTTTACATATGATAAAATAGCTTGATTTCAAAATATATTTTTTTTAACGAGATTTTTAGTCGAAAACCAATTCTTAAAAATTTTATTAGCATTTCTTGAATTTGTATTTATAAAGAAATATAGATCGGATTTTTCTAAGAAAATTTAGCATAGAACGAAATCATTTTTAAATAAAATGCACGACTGGGTCGCACGAACTTGCTCCTGTATTCAAAGAGTCTGTTTAAAAAAGTATCTATGTATATAAGATTTAAAAATATACCTGTAAAATAAGTTTGTCTTCAAAGATATAAATGCCATTTGATTCGTCGAAAAAACCTCCATTTTTCAATTTTTTTGGGAGGGGGTTACATTCAATACAGTTAAAATAATTTAAAAAAAAAAAACTAATTTAAGATTCAAAATTTTACCTGAAAAATAAGTTTTTCTTCAAAAATTTAAATGCCATTTTATAAATAAAAAAGCCCTTGATTTTTCAAAATTTTTTTTCGAAAATCGTTAGAGCGGTTTTTTTTTAAATTAATTTTTTATATATAAAATTTTTCAATTTTGTTCTAAAAATATTTTTGGTATGCAGTTGTTTAGTGATTGTAAATATACGCTCTACATTTGAATTTCGTAAAGAAATATTAACCCGTTTTTGAGATATAGAATTTTGAAAAAAAAAAAATTCAATATTTTTTTAAAAATCCAAACAAAAAAAATTGCACTTTTGATAATCAAATATTGTTAAGTCAATATAAGAGCTTATTCACAAAAAAAATTATTGAAATAAATACATAAGTTGCTGAGAAAATTAAAAAACAAAATAACGGTTCTATGAGCGGTACCTTTCCTGAGCAATACAAAAATATGTTTTTCTTATTAAAAGAAGTCAAGTTAAAAAATAAAATTTTAGAGAAAATTAAAAAAAAATCTATCGGTTTGTTTTTGAGAAAATTCGAATTATCGTTTTTTGACCAAAAAAATTGTATGGGGCCACTGTTAGCATTGATCTTAAAAAAAATGGAAAAAACGCTTGAACTCAATCGACCCAATGGTTTAGGCTGTAGGAGCGTGGACAGACAGACAAAACAGACCGGACGGAATCGCGGGACCCACTTTTTTCGACTTTTCTACCATCGTAATATCATGTTTGATTAAAATCTCGAGTTCGAAATTTTGCACGAATGCAAAACTTGCCATATAGTTCCTATAAGTCGCAAGTAAAAAGAGGCTGGCATGCGACCCACACTGATAACTTCCCATCCCTACTGTAGATTTGTCTTGCTTAAAATTTTAAAAAAATGTTCATAATAATATTCCGTGTGAGATAAATAATTTGAAGTCAATATCTTTCTTTATTCTCCTAATACTTGAGTCGAAAACCATTTTTTTTTATTTTTTAATTTTGAGGTTTTCGTGTTTTGATAAAAAAGTTGTCAGTTGAATTTTTCCAAAAAATAATTAAACATTATCAACATTATTTTACATATGATAAAATAGCTTGATTTCAAAATATATTTTTGTTAACGAGATTTTTAGTCGAAAACCAATTCTTACCAATTTTATTAGCATTTTTTGAATTTGTATTTATAAAGAAACATGGATCGGATTTTTCTAAAAAAAATTAGTATAGAACGAAATAATTTTTAAAAAAGAGGATGGGATGTGACCCACACTGATAACTTCCCATCCCGTCTGTCGATTTGTCTTGCTTAAAAGGTTTATAGGTTTTCGTGTTTTGTTGAAAAAGTTATCAGTTAAATTATTTTAAAAAATTTAAAAATAACCAACAATATTTTGCATATGATGAAATAGTTTGATTTCCAAATCTATGTTTGTTAACGAGAGGACTAATCCTTAACGAATTTTTACCAATTTTAGTAGCATTTTTTAAAAGTTTTTATTTCTTATATAAACAAATACAAATTGGATAAATGGAATTAATTTGAATTCAATGTTTTCTATTATCCACGAGATATCGAAAACCAAACATCAATTTTTACCAATTTTACTTACTATTTTTTGTAGATTTTAATTTTGTATGAAAAAACTGACAGTAAGATTTTTATAAAAAAAATACTGAATGTTGAAAACAATATTTTTTATAAAATTAAATTAATTTGAAGCCTATATCTCAATTTTTTGAAAAGATATTTCAGTCGAAAATCAATTTTTACCAACATTTAGTTATGCGTTTTTTAAGTATTTATTTTTTGTTAAAAAACTGTCAATTCGATTTTTGTCAAAATTTTACAGAATGTTGAAAACAATATTTCTTATAAGCAAAAATTAGGTGTAAGCCATAATTTTAAAGTTTTGAAAAGTTTTTTGGGCAAAATTAAATTTTTACCAGCTTTGAGTTATGTTGTTTTAGGTTCTTACTTTTTATAAAAAAAACTGTCCATTCCATTTTTCTCAAAATTTTACCAGTTGTTGAAAACGTTATTTTTCGTTGCACAAAATTGTTTTAGAGATAAAATAATTTTTTGTCAGTTTTATTGATTTATAAAAAAAAAACCGTTAATTGGATTTTTTCCAAAAATATATTTCTTTGGTATCACGTTACAATAAATAATATACAATTTGATTCAAGTCTCTAGAGTTATTGGTTCGTAAGATATTTAGGGTTAACCAACATTTTCACCTTTTTTTAAACTGTTTTGGTAAAAAAAACCACCCCGCAATTTTCTTGAGAGCCCTTTCTGCATATTTTGCATTATTATCTGTATAACAAAATTTAAGTCGATATCTCTTCTGGTTCTTGAGTTATGGACGACGAAAAAAACGTCGCGAAAACGGACGTACGGACGTACGCACGCACAGAAATCTTTTATTTCGACTCTAGGGACCTTGAAACGTTGAGAAATGTCAAAATTTTCAATTTGACAAATCGGACCCATTAAAATAACTTCCTATGGGAAGTTAATAAATATTTACCTTCATTTCGAGAGTCAAAGATCAATTTCTACCAATTTTGCGTACTATTTTTTGTAGATTCTAATTTTTAAGAAAAAAATGATTGTTGGATTTTTATTAAAATTTTACTAAATGTTGAAAACAGAATTTTTTATAACATAAAATTAGGCCGAATTTTTGAAAATATATTTGAGTCGAAAATCAAGTTTTACCAATATTTAGTAAGGTTTTTATTTTTTGAAAAAAAATTGTGAATTCGATTTTTTTCAAAATTTTACCACATCTGAAAAATGTTATTTTTGTAGCATACAATTATTTTAGAAATAATATCAATTTTTGTTCATGAAATATTCAAGGTGATAATAATTATTTTTTTTTTGCAGGTTCTTTGATTTATTAAAAAAACCATTAATTGAATTTGCTCAGAATTATATAAGTTTAGTTTCACGTCACATTATAACGGCTTATCCATATATGGATCTACACCTACATCCATATAAAGTCTAGCTCACATAGCAACTGAAGCCAGCTGACCATTCACAACGTCGTAGATACGTCGAATTTTTCGAACAAAATCTTCTTCAGCGACGACGATGGGTATCTTAATAAACAAAATTGTTGTATTTGGGGTTCTGAGAATCCTCAAGTAATTGAAGAGAGGGCAAAAGTCACTGCTTGGTGAGCTCTTTGGTCCGGAGGTGTGATTGGACCTTACTTCTTTGAAAACGATGGAACGACTGTCACCGTCAATTCAGAGCGTTATGGTCATATGATAACCGACTTTTTTGCCTGCTATTAAAGAATACGACTCGGAGAATATGTGGTTTCAACAAGACGGTGCCACATGCCACACAACTCGAGCGAAAATGGCTTTATTGCAAGAAACATTTCCTGGCCGAGTAATTTCTCGTCGTGGTGATTTCAATTGGCCACCAAGATCATGCGATTTGACACCGCTGGACTTTGTTTTTTGGTTTGTGGGGCTACGCAAAAGATCGTGTTTATGCAGATGAACCCATAACTCTGGAGCAATTAAAAACCAACATTCGTCAAGTTATGGCTGAGATACAATTCGCGTGATGGTCATTTAAATGATGTAGTGCCAACGTTCAAACTTTATAATAAAAAAGAAATATTATTAAAACAAATATTTTATATGTGTTTTATTTACGTTTACTTTTGAAACCGCAAAATGGATAACCCTGTTTAGTATAAGTTTAGTAATATTTTCACTTTCTTTTAATTGTTATGGAAAAATACATCCACATTGTTTTTAGAGCACTCAGCATATTTCTGTGTTATTATTATCTGTGCGTACTCACGCACACAAATATGTACATCTCTCTAAAAATCTTTTATTTAGATTCTAGGGACCTTCAAACGTCGAGAAATGTCAATTCAAAAAATTGGACTGATTACAGTAACTGGCTATGGGAAGTATATTTACAATAACTTAATTTGAAGGAAAGCAAACTATTTCAAGACCTTTTACGAGAAGAATTTCAAAATATTGTACGATATCAAAATATCTAATCCAACACCAACAAATTCATCATTATTGTCCCCTTCCTTAACTTATGTGTAGAATTTAATTCTGAAAAATGTTTCACATATCAACATTCTCACAACATAATATAGATTATATTGTCACTTTGACAAATTATAATCTATTCCTCAGAGATGCTATGTCCATTTCAACTTTCTTCAAAATAATTTGCAAAATTTTCTTCTTCCACTTCAATTAAAACAAAACAAAATAAAATAGAACACAAGCTTAATGCAGATACTCAAGCTTTAATTTTAAATGAATATCCTGAGATATCTTCCTTAATGTATCCTTTCTATTTTGGAATTACTTTGTGGAAATAATTGCGCTGGGCTAGTGTGCATCGATAATTTAGTAAAATTGTCCTTTCTATGGTATATATGGTAAAGGGGATCCAAGTCTCCACTCACATAACGTTGAAAACCGCAACCTTCAAAGTAAGAATATCTATACGAAAACAAACTCTGAAAACTATCACATACAACATGCATTCATAAACTCTATTCTCTATTGCATAATTTACAATTTGATTGTTCTTTTCATCTTATCCATTTCCCCAACTTCAGCTTCAACTTCAACCTTAACCCTAACCTTAGTCCAAAAGAAGTATAGACCCAGCATCCCAATTTAACACCATAAAATCCGAAATTTTATTCAGCAAAAACTCTAATTGCACACTTTTGGTGAACATATCTTTGTTCGAAATAACGGATCAACAGAAATATTTAGCCAAGAGGCACTTTTGCTTCCTCTGTACTTTGAATCTGATTCTACAAAAGTATATATGTAGTTAGATATGTTCGTTCTGTAGGTACAGTTAATCTACCGTAGGTAAGGAAAAGGGCTGAAGTTTTTGATATGTTGGTTAAAGTGATAAAATAGGAAGTTTTGAGATATTTTCACTCATTTTTGAATAAACACCAAAAACTTTGAAAAAATAATAACCCTTGACTAAGTTTGTTTTGTTTGCTATTAGACAAACAAAAATTGAAGTTTGAGGTTCTGGTTTCCAATTTTTCCTTACTCTTTGAAGTTAGCTTTTGAAAAAAAAAAGACAATGAACTCGATTTGGATGCAGAGACTGGAATTAAATATATAAACTGAAATAGTTCAACTTTAAAGGAAATACTTAAAGCTGTGGACTCTTATAGTCTTATTACACTGGTTAACAAAATAATGTAGCTGACTTTAGTTTGAATCCAACTTAAAAATCAATCTAACTCGTCAGGTTTTTGAGATAAAAATAAATAAATCAGGTGGTGCAACAGTCCGTTGAGAACTAGGGCCTAGTGACTTACAACTCTCAATTATTCCTGTGTGCGAGTACTGTTGTCAGGGATGGAGGGGACCTACAGTTTTAAGCCGAAACCGAACGGCCAATTTGACAAGAATTACTCTTGGAGAATTTGTCAATTCCTCGCAAGAGGCAGTACCCGTGAAAACTTTTTTTTTTTTATTAAGGTGGCACAGGCAGGGATTGAACCCAAGACCTCTCGCATGACAGTCCAACGCATTAACCATCATGCCACGGGTACTAAAAATCTTATATTAGGCTTTGTAAAGATTCCTCATGCCAAAAAGCCACTTACGAGAACCGTATGGCAATATGAGAAAGCCAGCTGGGAAGGCTTCTTCAGGAACTTTAACTGGTCACTATTCTTCTGTGTCACTATGATAGTGACGTGGATTCCAGCGCAGATATGGTTACAAGCATAATTCTCTGTGGAGTGCGAAATTTTAAGCCCAAATAGGGTAAAATCTATCAAACCCAAAGAAAACTCATGGTTTGATTCGCGCTGTAAAGAGGTTTTTAGGATCAAAAATTTTAGTTTCCAGATTTATAAAGCCAACCCCACTGAGGAAAACCAGAATAAGTTCAAACAAGCTAGAAAGACTTGTAACGGACAAATTCGACGTATTAATATTTTGCATGACCAGAAATTACGACCAATTTGCTTCCAGCAACGTTTTTGGTTCATTCGAAGATACCAATTAGTTAAAAGACTCCCCTGTACTTGAAAGCTTGATTTTATGGGACGAATCTTCTTTTCCAATCGTACAGTTGCAAGAGTACTTAAAGATCTTGACCTTCACAAATGCACTGGCCCGGATCGTATCCCCGCCATATTATTCTGAAGAGGTGTTTTTTAACGCTGGTAAAACCACTGCGTAAGCTTTTCCATTTGTCCTATTCTGCAGGTCTCTTTCCGAGTGGATGAAATACAGAGTTTGTCCAGCCTGTTCCTAAAAACCTGAATCCTGAAATGCGTGTTTTTGGTATTGATGAATCTCTTCTTTGTTGGGTTAGAACTGACCTTTCGGACCGTTCAATTCAAGTAGTATTAGACGGGTCCAAATCCGATATCCACAAAATAAACGCTAGTGGGCTCCGTTTTGTCTCCGATCATTGTCTGTTTCGCTGATGACAGTACCCTCAGCCTTTTATAGTAATTTTTAGATTCCCATCCATGTTTTTCGGATGTGGACTACCAACGGGAGTGTTTGATAAATTCATTTAATTTTGATCTCAACAGCATTGCGCAAAAACGCTCTAGTGAAATAGCCAGTTGTATTCCTTCTCTCAAACAATTCAACCGCAATACCTGTACTTCTAGGAATGCTCATCAGTTAACTCTTGAGCTCAACTTCTGACATACTGTTAAGTATAGGGCCGCTTTCTTTAGCGACAATACACGAATGTGGAACGCTTTACCGACTCAATATTTCCCACTCGTTACAATGTGCAGACATTCAAAACCAATATGCATCGGCATCTTCTTTCTAATCCTGTCCTCCCTTCCTAATTGCTCGCACTATGTTTAATCATTATAATGGTATTCCTAACCCCTTAAGTTTTTAGATGATTTTTTAAATCTACAATCCCTTACTTCATTAGTTGTACGTCTCCACTTGCCATATCTAAAACCTTTAAAAAAGTTGAAGAATGTGTGCTTAAACGGTTCTTAAAAGAAAAACGCAAAACGGTATTAAAGAATTTTTTGATTACAAATTCGTTATCTTGAGGTTATAACTTCAAGTTTTTGGAAAATAATATAAAAAAATATAAAAATAGTTTTCCGAACGGGCATTTCTGAAAACTAATACTAAAACAAATTGCTCAAAAATATAATGGAGAAAGATAAAGATTTAAACTACGCGAAATCATCATACAATTTAATGTTGTCTTTAACATTTTTAATTTAAAAGACCAACCATAGGCATCATCTCTGAATTAATTATAGAAAGTGCCACAGCTGGTTATCGTTTTGATGACCATGTAACTGCAGCACCTTGTATCGTTAAAAACATAACCTGTAGTTGACTTACGCTGATCAATGGCACTTGTTCAGTCGGAATTGCAGAATCCTTGAATTTGGGTAGGTTCCTTAAAGTATAAAAATGTCTTGTTGAGGGTTCCTTTCAAATATCGAAATATCCGCTTAATGGTTATACAGTCGGCTTTCCGAAATCTTTTATTTCAAAGTTCTTAATCATGTTTTCTTTTACAAATAATTCTTGACTTTCATCATTGGAGAAAATTATAACGTCATCTACCTTAACGGCAACAAAGATCATACTGTTTTTGGCAACTTTATAAAAGATGCATTGATCAGCATCCGAACCCTTAAGAAAATAGACACCAGTAACACATCGTTTAACTTTTCGTTTCATACTCAACTTGACTATTTTAATCCATAGAGAGATTAATTGAGCTTACATATTCTTTTGGATTCATCAATGAAGTTATCTGGGTGTTCCATAAAGGTGTCTTCTTTTATGTAAAAAAAAAAAAATTAGGTGGCGTAACAGTCCGTAGAGAACCAGGGCCTAGTGACTTACAACTCTTAACAATTCCTGTGCGAGTAATTGCAGGGATGGAGGGGACCTACAGTTTATATGCCGAATCCGAACGGATAATTTGAGAAAGCACTTTTTCATGACAAGAATTACTCTTGGAGAATTTGTCAATTCCTCGCAAGAGGCAGTACCCGTGAAAAAAACTTTGGGTGGCACAGGCAGGGATTGAACCCAAGACCTCTCGCATGACGGTCCAACGCACTAACCACGCATGGGTACTACCTTCTTCTTTTATGTCCCCATTCGAAAAAGCAGTAACAGAATCCACCTGATTAATGTTGAGGTCGTATTTGGATGGAACCGCAATTAAAAAGATGAATCAACGAGTATCTAGCCAAAGGTGATGCGATCAGCCTTTTAAAATACCCATTTGCCTTTGATCGGATGGTTGTTTTTGGGTAGGTCTACTGATTTCCATGCATGATTCGAATGGAGAGAATCATCTTCGGTTTTTATAGGTTTTTTCCACATAGGTGCTTGAAGATTTAATATATCGTCTTCTACAGTATCGGGGTCAATATCTTCAAACTTAACATTAAAACCTACCTGATATTTTATATTTGGCTTAGGAATGCGATCGGACCTACGAACAGTAACAACATCTTCTTCAATCAAACTAAGAGTAGCTTCAACATTATCATTTTTATAACCATCTACATACACTTTTTAATAAGATTTTTGATAATGCTGATGTGCCGTCCTCTTTTAAAAAATCGATAATTTTTCCAATCCATAAGAAAGGTGATTTAAATGCAGTTGAAAACTACCGAGGCATATCCTTCATGAATGTCATTGCGAAGATATTTTGTGGTGTTCTCATTAACAGGCTTGAAAATTGGGTGGATGTAAACAACATTCTTACAGAGGTTCAAGCAGGCTTTAGAAAGAACTATTCGACGGTTGACCACATATTTACTCTAACATCAATAGTAAAAGCATTTCAAGCCAGAAATAAAAAAGTATACACATTGTTTGTCGATTTTAAAGCTGCATTTGATTTGGTGAATCGAAATGCTTTATTTCTTAAACTTTCCCAACTTGGAGTGTCAACAAAATTCATAAAAATAATCCGTTGTTTGTACACAGATACTGAAGTTGCAGTCTGGGATGGCAAAACATATTCAAAACCATTTAAATCACTTACTGGAGTAAAGCAGGGATGTCTACTAAGTGCTCTTCTATTTGCTCTTTTTATTAATGATATAGCTATGCACATTCCACGAGGTGTACGAATTGCGGGTATCGTAATAAATGTATTACTCTACGCTGATGACCTTCTTTTGTTATCTGAATCAGCAGAAACCTTGCAATTGATGGTAAATCGTCTTACGGACTATTGTGTCAAGTGGGGTTTAGTCATCAACACAGACAAAACGAAAGTAATGGTCTTTTCGCGTTCTAATCGGAGTGAAGTTAGGAACACCTGGCTACTTAATGGGAGTCGTTTAGAAATATCGAAAGAATACAAGTACTTGGGAGTTTTACTAAATCCAACCCTGGATTATAGGAAGCACCTTGTAGAAAAAGCAAAAACTTCACAAAGCTTAATTAATGTTACTTGGAACAAGATTTTCTCTAACGATCACATAAACCTTTCAACAAAATATAATATTTTTAATGCAGTCGTAAAATCTTCGCTTTGTTATGCGGCACAAATATGGGGTATGCAAGAATACGAGGAAATTGAAAAGTTTCAAAGAAATTTCTTAAAGAAAATATTCAATATTCCCTTAACCGCACCAAACTATTCAATTTATTTGGAAACAGGCCTGCCAAAACTTTATACTTTGAGTCTAAAGTTACAGGCTGATTATTTAATTAAAGTGTTTGGTCTACGGGAAAATCGGTTATGTAAGATAATGATGCTCTACGAAATTCGAAATAAGGACTGGTGGATGAGGACATGGGAAAACATTGCTGCTTCCTGTGGAGAAAATGTGCAGATCAATTTCAACAATATTGTTCAGATGAAAACGAAGTTTTACGAAATCATCCAAAAACTTGAAGAGTCTAACCGTAATCAGATGACTGAAAATGCCCGTCAATCGGAGAGCAGATTACTCTATAGCCAGCTTAATTATAACTTGTGTGACAAGAACTACTTCTAAGATTCTTTCTCCTATAAAGATATTTCCCTAATTTTTAAGTCAAGGTGTCGAACTTCTACATTTAAATGGAAAACCATACAACGGAAGCTTTGACCAATTTTGCCATCTATGTAACTTAAGAGCTAAAGAAGATTGCTTCCATTTCATCAGTGTGTGTCCAATTTTTAACCAACAAAGAAGACTATGCTTTGGTAAACCATCCCTATCAGTACAGGAAACGATTGAAATTTTAAATGGATCAGATTGGACGAACCTTGTCAAATTTGTCAGAGCTAGCTACCACTACAGAATACTTATAGTAACGGAATATACATAAATCATATAATGCAGATATTTATACAATCAAATCATATCTTTTTTTTTTTTTAATTGTATACCATTAAACAAATGTACTTGTTCAATTGTATACTTAAATATTTTAAAGTTACCAGTCGAGCTGACGGCTAAGCCAATGCTTAAAAAATTCATAAAATCTTTTGTAAAATATATAATGATTACTTGCAATAAATGAATATTTGAATTGAATTTGAATTTGAAATTATCATTGAAACGTATTCTGCCTTGGGTATTATTTTCGCTCTTAATGGAACTCAGTTTCATAAGCGCTGGCGTTGTTTTCGCACAATGAATTTTAGAATAGAAGACAGCATGCGATTCATGCTTCCGTTTCTTGGTCATCATTTTCCTCAGAATCGGAATTTGGCTTATTTAGGTTTTTCAAAAATTAAACAAAGGTTTAGTTGAATTTTGTTTAATATTAATTACTTTTTCACTACAGGAATGCACAAAGAAGGAAACATCGCAGTTAAAAGCAATTGTTTGTATTACCATATTGAATAGACGGTAAGCTTTCGATTTTTACACAAATGGTTCGAAAACAAATGAAGGGGTTGGTTGAGGTGTGTAATCTGAACGACTGAAATTAAGTCTCTCATTCCGCCTTCCCAATCATTGAAACGTGGTATCATCAATATTTTCTCAGATAGTCAGGCCGCTATCAAATCTTTGGAATTTGTCTCTAAAAACTCTACAACAGTCCAGAACTGTCGATCATCTCTTATGGCTGGGTGCATGCCGGGCCATAGAGACATTCCAGGAGGTTGTATAAGGCAGATAAACTCGCCAGAAATGGTACACAACAACCCATTCGACCACATTTGGCTGATGCTGGCATACCAATCGCTACATATAAACTATTGCTAATGCAAGACGCAGATGAAACTGGTTTCTTGTGGTATCACAATAAGCCATTAAACTAGCCTATATGTGTGTCCAACTCCATCACGGACAGCCACTTTAACCTAACCTAAGCCTTCGATTCAGCACTGTATACCCAAGAAATACACATTCAACATCGAGTTTCTTTCTTTTTTCGTTTGGCATGTCGTACGAGTCATAGCCTTTCAACCAAACACTCCCAACATTTTCAGATTTGGTTTAAATTTTTACCACAATTCTTCAGGTGTTTTTGGCTTTTCACCTCAGTAGGGGGTCTGATTCAAAATATATGCTGCGGTTGATGCTGCTTCTGCCCAAAGTCGTTGTTCGATTGTTAAATGATCCATTAGCATAAATGGCAAATCTTCAACTTATTTTATGGTACTTAAAATGACAGCTGCGTTTAAAAGGTAAGAAATGCTAGCGCTACCAACTTTAAACCACAAAAAGAATAACCCTATACTTAAGTACCTTGCACATGAGCAACGAACTGCGAACTGCGAATGGACGAACAAACGTGATTTTACACATTTCAAAAAGTCAATTCCACACAAAAACACATTTAAATTATAAGAAACCAGTTGACACTAATATTAGGATAATAAAATTTGCATTTTGTTCTCTAAAACAAGAGAATTTTGTAAAAACAATTTGGTAGTAACGAATCGCAGTGTGGTTGCTGCGAACTGTCAAACTCTCTTCGCGTTCCACATACCATCCACACTAACCTCAAAATTATACCACTCTTGTTTTGTTTTTGTGTGAAAGATCGTGGCTGAGGAAAATATGGAGAAAAGGGTTGACAATTCGTCGCTACCTGCGAATAGAAATAAAAGCTCATGTGAAAGAAAAGTCAAAATATGCGAACATCCAAAGTTCGCAGTTCGCAGTTCGTTGCTCATGTGCAAGATGCTTTAGGCACCAATTAACTTAATACTTTGCAGGTCTGGTTATGGCAACCCTTTATATTTTTGTAATATTTAGAAATGGAATGATTTAAAAAAAGGTGTACAGGATGTGTAGGTTTTGAATATTAAATTGGAACTGTAAAAATAGAGTTGGGTAAAGCCACTATTTTGGAAATGTTAAGAAATCTGTATTCCAAAGTATGAAAACTCTTTGTGCCTTGAATATATCACGTCCTCGATAATTTCCTGGTGTCAAAAGACTGACTGACTGTACTCGAATTCCAGCTTGAAATGTTCTCAATTTCCATGCTTCATCTCCAACAATTAAATACAATAGTTTCTATCATTTCGGTCTTCGGTGTCTTCCGCAGTAATTAAAAAACAAAAGATCGTTCTAGCGAAGGGAAAGAGATTACAAAAAAGGAAAACCCAGAAAAGAATTGAACAATATTTAAAAAAAAAAATAAAAAGAAAAGCCAAACAATCAAGAATATTTCGCTAAGGACCTTCTTCTTCATCTATTTGGTGCATTCTGCTGGCTTCAAGCTTTACCATCAGAAGCAGTAGCAGTGGTGTCAGTCACATTGTACACTGCAATACACATTACATTCAGCAAAGCAAGCTATATAGAGCAACAATGATGATACAACTTAATTGAATTGTTTACTTGAACCCTAGTAGTTCGCTTGATGTCTCTATGTCTAGTCCTTGTGTGATAAGGATATTTCTCTGCATTTAAGATTCTTGATGGACATAACAAGTGCAATTTAGAGTGTTCAGAAAGAGTGGACACGGACAGACAGCAGCCAGAAGGAATACAGAAAGTTAAAAGAGTGTAGGTAAATGTTGAAGTGTAATTAACTTGAATGGAGACACTTAGTGCACATCAGAGGACATCCGCTTCGTCCTTATGGTATTTGTTCTGTGTTATGAGAATCTTTGTACAATTTTCACAATCATGCAAAATATCCTTGAAATTTGTTTACCAACTATAAGTACAAATGCATTTGTTGATCCTGAAAAACATGGCAAACAATTTGCGCAAAACTACTGTCTCAAGTGCATGACTTGGGTAAACTAAAACTACAACTACAACTACTATTACGAATATGTCGTCGCTCGACGTCCTCGTTCACGTCCTTGGTCGTATGGATAACAACTTTTCAAGACAATGAAATCATAATTATCCTTGAACATGAATTGAACATACTCTGTTTCTCAGTCTGTATGAAAAGTAGGTATATGCTCGTACATAATCAAGGAAGTTTGACTTCCTCCGGGGGTCCCCTCTCAATATCCCAACTACATGAAGGAAGCTCATCTTTCGACTTCTTAGCTTCTTTCATTTTATAGCTCTAAGGCCGAAGGAGATTCTTACATAGTTTGTGGTGTTGGAGCGGTACGTGATTGAATTTTTAAAACCGACTCAACTCCTCGGTTTCATTGAATCAAAATGAACTGTGTTGTCTAATGGAAAGAAGGATCACGAGGAAGTTAATTGAATTTTTTCGTCCTTTTTTATTTTATATCTAAAGTTGAATAGCAAGATGGTTTTTATTTATATTGTTTTTGTGTTTTGTAACTTTTTTTCTGAGTGCGGTGAGCGGTGGCGAACGCGAAAATAAAGTACTGCCAACAAATTTTATTTTGAAGTTGAGCGGCGCGGCGGCGGCGGCGTTGGTTTGAATAGAAGTTGCAAATATAAGAGTTGAGCCATGGAGAGGGAATACAAACAAAAATTGTATAAAAGTTTCGGTTTTAATTAGAAAAGGCAAATTCCAAGGAGAACGGAAATATGTACTCGAAATGGCATAATTACTTGAAATTCAACTGACCTAATTTTAATTTGAAAGAATTCCTACGAGAGCTAATAAATTATGTAGAATATTGTGTTTTTATTATTTTTGTTTGATGATTGCAAATCCTTGCGGTAGTAATATTTGGTATAAACTTAAGTTAGAATAGATTTAGGACTTTTTTGAAGTTTGAATCAGTGTCAAGCGAGTATAATAAACATTGACTTCATATACAATATTGGAAAATGTTTTAACAAATATGTGACAATATCTTAAAGAGTCCTGATGTTTGAAAAAATGTGTGTCTTATATTTTATATCCATTGTTTGATCTTTTCAACGAGTCTCTGAAATGTTCCTAGATCTTTGAAAATATATATACCTTACGCCACCTGTCCATGAAAAAGGTTTTACCAACTTAGTTACGAATTATAAAGGGTTTTTCAATTTGCGCGGGTAGATTTTGGCACCCGTGACGGCCATTTTGTTTTGGTGACATCTGTCAAATATTTTGTTTATTATTCAGTTGTTTATGCCAAATCATCGTGGCAAGTTACACGATTGAACAGCACGTTCAAAAGATAAAACTTTATTATCAAAATGGGTGTTTCTTAACGCAAACGTTGCGCACATTGCGCCCATTTTACGGTAGATGTGGTGGCCAGCCCTTCACTGTCGACTCTTCAACGTTTTTTGGCCAAATTTGAAACGACTGGTTCAGTAAACAATCAGCCAACACCCGTACGTTCAAGGAACGCAAGATTGGCCGAGAACATCGCCGCGGCCCGTGAAAGTGTACAGCAGAACCCGAGGCAGTCTATTTCTCGCCGTGCACAAGAACTCGACCTTTCACAGACTTCAACTTGGCGAATTTTGCTTCGGGACTTGGGCCTACACCCGAACAAGATCCATCTGACCCAGGAGCTTAAAGTTCATGACCATAGACAACGCCGCGCCGTTTGTTCGCTGACTGGGCTTCGATTCGTTTGGAAGGGACCCCAATTTTGGTTCACCAGGTTATAATGCAAAAAAAGTTACCGTTTGGTGTGGATTTTGAGCCGGCGGCCGGCGGCGGCGTAATTGGTCCGTACTTTTTTGAAAACGACGTTAGTGAAGCGGTCACTGTCAACAGCGGGCGCTACGTAACGATGATAAGGACAACTAATTTCTTATGGCCCAAATTAACCCATATGGACTTAGACGACATGTGGTTCCAGCAGAACGGCGGCGCAGCGCTACGTGCCACACAGCAAACGCCACAATTGACATTTTGCATGTACGATTTGAGGGTAAGGTTATCTCTCGCGAGGTGATGTGAATTGGTCACCAAGGTCATGCGATTTAACCCCGCTAGACTTTTTCCTGTGGGGTTTCTTGAGATCGTAGGTGTATGCAAATAATCTCATGTTTGAAACGTTTTTTGCAGCCTTGAGTATGTCGTTTCAGCTTTCATGATGGCATCTTACAAAATAGCTTCACACGGTTCAGTAGAGGTTTAAGTACTTTGCCAGGGAGTATTCGAAGATAACTGTGCATTTTGAATCTTAAAGACAAGTTATTGCTATAGTAAAATTTTGACAGTCTTTATGAGGATCTTTTTTACGAGGAATTACATTTATAGTTTTCTAGTAAAATTTTGAAGCAGGCTCAAAATATATTAATAAATTTACGATAATGAAAGTTGTAACTAAAGTATTAACATAATACCTTACCTTTTATGTATAACCCCAAAGAAAAAAGACTAAAGGTGTTAAATTACAATGTTTTGGTGGCCAATTGTTATCATCTCTTCGAGAAATAAAACGGTTAAGAAGCTTTTTCACAAAATTAAGATTGTTTCATTACAAGCGACATGAACATTAACGTCGTCCTCGGCAAAATTTTCCAATTTCGGCCATACCAAAATCATTGATAAAAGCTGGTAGCGCAATCAACTCACCATAACAATTGCAATTCCCGCCTTATTTTCGAATAAGTAAGGCTAAGTCACATCACCAGCCCAATAACTGTACTGTATTACTGTCCTCATTCTTAAGATCAATTTTCGATGGAAATCCGGATCATTTGAATGCATTTCGAAGCCTAGATACAACGCAGCTGGTGATCAATTGGCCTTAATTGAACTTTAAAAGCCTCACAAACTAAAGTATGTATAAGAAATACAGTGAAGTGTTTTTTGTGGAAAATCTTATACTAAAGATGGACGAGGAAGCGACAAACATTGCAATCAGATATAAATCGAAGGAAGAACCTGGAAGCGTAGCAGAATGAACTTCAATTTGGCTCATCAGTTTTCAATTATAAATATCAAGTTTAATGACATTACACTTTTTTTTAAAAGATGTACGCCCATGTTCCGAATTTTGATCGAAAGTGAATTGAAATCACTTTTCAATTTCACGTGAAATGAAATTGCATGTTCTTCAATTCGATCGATTTCGAAAACTTCGAAATTGCTTCGAACTATCAGAATTGAAGGATCATGCATTTTTATTTTGTTAATGAAGTAATATTTTTTGCTGTTTTGAAGATGGATGCAATATTATTGTCAATTTTAAGTGAAAAAGTGAAGCTGAATTCAAGAGAAAAAATAAGAAGACGAATTTTGCGAGACACATCAAATATATTGGATTTAACTGACCCAATGTAAGTGTGTGAAAATTATGTAGAATTGTTCTGATAAATAAAGTAATTTTAGATTAAGCAAAGATGAAATGGTGGGAAGCCGTCGGGGGTTAGCGTGTGGCACATTCAGTCAAACCACACAAAAGAAAGCAGCTTTGCTGTGCTCTCAACCGCGTTCGTGCTGTCCGGGGCAGTGCTGTCGTTTCACAAATTCCGAGAGTAGCAATTTTAATAAAATTTGGGGAGCATTTTATGAAGTTGGGGAGCCTCGTTTAAAGACGGAACATTCGTTCGAATGCTACGGGCAGATATTTCATAAAATAAATATGATCACAAATGAAAATAAACACAAAAATTTTGTAATTTTTTGTATCAATATTTTTATTCATACGTACATAAAGAAAAATGTTGGAAAATGATATAGCAACGTAACCTCTAACTAAACAAAAGAAAAGTATCCATATACTATACATACATAGTTATATATCTACATAAATATAACCACATAAGAAATCTTATTATAAAAAATAACTAAAAATAGATCATTATTTACACATGTACATATGTACCTACATAATAAAGCATAAAATATAAAAATAAATACATACATATGTACATCATTAATTCTTTTACTCTAAACCTCTTTTTTTATACTTCTCAATTAAACTCTTCGACGGTACCCACTTTTCGCAAGAGTTATTGTTTAGAAGTTCTTTTGCCGTTAAAATAGAATTTACTGATTCTACATGAAGGCAGTTTCTCTTTTTGTCTTTTATTAGACTAACGTCGTTTTCAATTGGCAATCTGAAATAGTTCTTCGATTCGGAATCCCAATTGAACAGTTTTTTTTATTCCGAAGAATCTGAGGTTTGGTGAGAATGTATTGGTTGAGTATGACATGTGTCACATATATGTGTATTCGCGCTAAATTTCATTTTGTTTTTGTGCTGCAAACATGGAGGAAGTGACATTTAAAATTTATGAATGTGTGAGTGATTCTGCTTCTGATTCTGTTTTTAAAACCAGAAGGGAAATTCTCTTCTTTTCAGAATCAGAACTGTCACTTTTGCCCAATTGAACGCATTCAGAATGCTTTTTTTCACTTCCAGATTGCCAATTGAAAACGACGTAACCTCCGAAAATTTTCTTTCTGCAGTCGCACTACTGTGGGGAAAAGCAATAATCGTACCAACAAATTTTCTTATCAAAGGAAAAAGATATTCATTCAAAGCATTTTTACTTTGGAAAATACATCTGTAGAAATCTTCAAAATCCAATTCATTTGAAACACAAGTTTGGTTTAGAAATAGCCGCCATTCCTCATCTAGATTTTCAGAGTCTGTCTCATCCACTAAATTTGGAAAAAGCATCATTAAAGGAACCAAACAGGGTGCTAAATTCTTGGGGTCAATACCTTGTATTGCGATTAAAACTTCATCATCAAAATTAATTCGTGATCTTACTTGTTTACATAATTCAATGTAGTAGTCACGACAATTAATTTTTATTGCTCTAACGTCAGAGTCTGATATGTTTTTTTTATTAATTATTATTGCCGCTTTTGCCCCAATATATAAATGTCGTTAAGTTTTAAAAAAATATTTTCGTTTGAGAAATCTATTTTATGTACATAGCTGTAAATCATCTATAAAGGCTTGACAAAATTTTGAAGAAGGGTTTTGTAATACATTTTTACAGTTTGGAGCAAGGTATGCATTTTTGGGGCTTCTGCTTGAAATTCAATGTTTATTTTATTTGTTATATTCAAAACGTAACCCAAGAAACTTTGATATGTTTTATTTATTTCTGTGATCTCTGAACAGATATTATGTGCCGAATCCATATTGCTTTCTAACTCATAAGAAATAAAGAAGTGTTGCAGTGGAACCCATTGTTCAAGAATTCTTGAAATAACGTTTTCCAACGAAAGCCACCTAGTTGAAGACATCTTAAGAATTTTGTGCACCTCAAATGAAAAATATTTTTGAAACTCTTCGAGTTCCAGTTTTCGCTTAGGACTATGCGCAAAAAAAGAATATATATTTCTGGTTAGGGCCTCAAGATGGGAGGGAAGTAAAAATATCGCTACCTCACTTGCTCATGCATTGAATTGAACTTCAACTGCAAAACTGTTACTTGTGTTCCAGTTGAAATTAAAATATGACATTTTAAAGTCTAAGAGAGATGTTAAATTTTGAATGGCAGCAGGGATGTGAGAAATCAGGATTTAAAAATATTTTCATTAATTTTCTATGTGGAGTCTTAAGGAGCCATTTTGAGACATGGGTAGCACAGTAGCCCTTCCTACAGTAAAGGAGCCAAATGCTACTATAGTAGCCATTCCGACAGCAGTGGTCCGGGGACTACAGCGAACGTTGAATTGGCAACACAGAAAAGGAAGAAGACAGAAAAGGAGATGAATAAAAAGACGGATGTTAAAATTTAATCAATTAGATATAAAAAGTTAATTTTATTAATTCAAAATTTAAAACTAAAATTTAAGTTATAAAGTAGAAACAAAATGAATGGCAATTGAAAACACAAGAATGCAAGTGGCAAGTAAAATCAACAAGTTAAAAAATATTTGGCAGTTTAAATGCGCGCCGCGACCACGATGTGTGGCTTTTTGAAGTCTAAGGGACGGTGGAAAGCCGACCGTCGCCCTTATGACCCAAAACCCACCAAAATCAGTATTTACATATAAAAGTATGCGAATGACGAACTCTTGTTTGAATAGACTGTTGTAGTATATGTATGATGATGGAGTAGCTCAACTTCGATACAATACTGTCAGTTCTATTAACAATGAGTGTCGTGCTGAGAGTTCTGATTTTGGCCACTACTAATAACTTCCTTGCGCAATACTGAAGGTGAACTCTAAGAATTAAAGTTCAAAATTCAGTAGAGTGTGATGGTAAAACTACATTGGTTGCCAGTTGCACTTGTGTGTGTTATTTTACATTTAGCAGAAGGCTAGTACATTGGTATACATGTGAGTTTGTGTTACAATTTTACATTTAGCAGAAGGCTAGTACATTTGGTATACTACATGTGAATGTATGGTTATCATGTTGGAGTGTTACATTCTCCTTGTGAGTGCGGGGATCATGTTGGCGTGTTACAAAGATGCTTTTTTATATGTTCTAAGGGAAATAGAACCTTTTATAATACCTTCATCGATTCCTTCCATTCAAGAACTTGCTGCAACCCTTCGATTCCTAGCAAAAGGAAGCTATCAAAGATCAATTCGCAGAAATAAAAAATGTGATTTGAGTGCGTTCAAAAAATGGAACAAACCGAAATACAGAACATCCATTTGCATGTTCGAAAATCCAATTCCCGATAACGAATTGTGGAACACCCAAATTCACTTTCGCAAAGTGTATTCGCAATAAGTGAAATGCAGAACATGGGCAGTAAAAACCTTTTCTACTATTCAGTGACAAATACCACGAGAGATCACTAGACTTTGACCAAAGAAGATTATTAATCTCAAACGATAAGTGTTATGATTTATAGCCTTAAAAGGCTGGCTAACATATCGAACGCTCCATTCATTTCTTTAAAAAAAGGGTAAGAAATTAATATGAAACTCGACTCAATTAGCCGACTCAATGATACCATCAACTCGAGAAAAAAATATATTTTGATGACGTATTTATATTGACAAAATTAATGACACAAGAGCCATTTCGTTGCGCTCAGAAAGTAAATCAAGTCTATCATTTTCATTTCTAAAAGTTCGTCAAGATCTTTAAGGAATGCCCTTCCGAAGAAGGGCAGGACATTTACAGGGAAAGTGAATCACAGTTTCCTTTTCATTTTGGTTTCTGCAGCTACGGCAGTGGTGTCCACATTGCAGTGACCCTGGCTATGTCATGTCTGGATCTGCATAAAACATCGGTATAACGGTTTTTGTTATAGGTACGCCATATCTTCCTGAATATAGTACAGTCCGTTAGATTGTTCTGTCAGAAATATTGAGAAAATGTTTCCCTTCATAGCTCCAACTCCAAGAGGAATATGTACCCTTTTTGCAAGTGAGCTATGATCCCGTGTACCCGTGTTTCTATTTTTTAGCCGAAAAGACTTAAAGACATTTAAGGACTCGGAGATATTTTCCGACCCACCTCCACTCTCCACTTTGACCCGTAGTAAAAAATAGGATTATCAAAGACTTTCGTAACCATGCCATTCTTCCAATCCTCTCTGGCAGGAAAAATGACTTTAAAATCAGTTTATTAGTGTTGCCATGTCCATATGCAATGGTCTGGAACACCAAGAGTATTATTCTTTAAGCCTTAGCGTTCTGCATGATACTATAAATATGTAATGTGTAGGTCTACTGGGAGGAGATTCATTACAACATTTAAGGAATTTGTTTGACAGAATAGAAGGGCCCCTGTAAAGCCGACACTAGCTATTCTTTGAACTTTTATTAGTTTCTCGATATTGTAGTTCTTCTTAAGCGCAGGTCATCACACATTTCTGAGATCGTCTTTTTGATCTTATTTGAACTCTTCAAACAATTATTTTAAAAGAATTGAAAAACTTTGTATTTAATTTTATTTTAATGTTATTTTAGTAGACGTGTGGTTTTAAATCTGGCAACAATTTTTTCAGAGTTGGTCTTTTTGACAGCTGTCACTTGATTCATTATTTATTTAGTTTGTCATTTCAAAATGAATAGACCTATTCCTTAAAAATATTTGCAAATCGTGCAAATTTATAACCAACAAGACATTTATTACCATACAGCCGAACGAAGCAATCAATTCATTGATGTAAACTTTTGGTGTGCACATTATCTCGCGTCGCGTCGTGGACATGTGGCGTGGCCTCCAAAATAGTGCGATTAAATACCACTGGACTATGTTTTTGTATGCTTATGTGAAGTCGCTTATCTACGCAGATAAGTCCGAGACTAATGAAGTCTTAAAAGAGAATTATTCGGCGCTTTATTGCTGACATACGGCCCCAATAGCTTCAAGTGGTCGAAAATTGGGCCTTTCGCCCGAATAATGATAAACCCTAATCTTAATAATAAAGCTTAATTCTTGGCTTTAGATTAAATTATACCTATGCGTTTTATATCCTTTTGAGTCCCTTTTTTAGAAAATGGAACCACAATATTATTATTTATTCGTCCATTCTTGTAATTGTTGTTAATTAATAGAGAATGTATGCTTATCGGAATTTTAAGTATACAAAGAAATTAATTGAGACTTCAGTTATTTTTTTTAAATAATACAATTTTTACGTTTATTGCCATCATTCATGTTTATTTTTTTTTTTTTTTCAAAATAATAAAACTTTTTATTTGAAATTCTACTGTGTTTTTTATTTTGTTTACCTATTTACAATTTGTTATTACTATTCTACAATTAATCACAACTAATACTTTAGTTTTAATCTTGTTCTATGAAATTCTTTACTTCTTTTATGTCCAAGTTCTTTCTCGTATATTCAAAAAATTCGTAAGTTTTTGCTTTCCAAGGTGGAGAATATTCTTATAAATATTCTGTTCCTTTCTAGTTTGAGATTTCCAAGCCTATTTGATTCCATTTGTGGTTTAAACCATACCTACCTACAGTTTTTACAAACCATGTCAAGAAGAGGGACATTCAGTTTTGTATGTGCCTTCAATTTTTTGATGAATTTAATAACCGGAAGTCAACATTATCACAAGTCTCCCTTATATTTGTCAAAAGTTTAGTTAACTCTTCTTTTATGAAAGACTTTCGCAAAATAATACCTTGGCTGACAGTTTTCTGCTGATCATTGGAAATGTAAGCGACAACATTTCGAAATAAATTTTCATCCTTAAAAATAGTATCTCTATAATGTACAATGGTGTAAATTAAGTTATTTCGTGTTTCAAAATATTGAACCAAAAGAAAAGCCTCCTCAAGTCCTTCTGCTTCAATCACTGCATCCTTTTCCTCACACTAAAATAAATTTTTTGAAATAAAACAAAATTTTAGTTTAAATCGAACCCGTATTAATATGACCTTTAACTTACCAAATAATTTTGGACTAAGGCGTTGCTAAGACACTCCATTTTATCAAGCAGCTGCTGTTCGGAGTCCAAAACGTGAAGCAAGGCAACTGGAGCTTGTGAATTTTCTTTCTGCAGCATGAAATGCTTTCTATTGTTATCAACACTTTCGATAAAGACCAGTTTCTTGCAACTGACAGTTATCAATTGGACCTTACTATCATCACTAAGTTGATGAACTAGACACCACAAGTTCGCTTCCAAAGGTTTCAATTCAGATGTAAGACTTTTTTGTGTCATCAATAAGCGTGCCCGTTCCATTTCGACTGCTTTTAGGTCGTCTGAAGCTAAACGCACTATGCCAATCAGTTCTCGCCGTTCTTGATTGAACCGAATTCTTCGCTCGACGTAAGCCCCATTAATATCACCAATCACCTCAACCGAATGTATGACAAAATATTCGTTGTTTAAACCTTGAGTGACTTCAACAAGGAGCCAAGACAAACGACAGGGCATTTTTGAAATTTGTTTGCCCAAACTTTTGATCATTTTCTTAATTTTGTGTTGACAAATGTTTGAACCTTCTGACTGTTTTAAGATTGAGCTAAAGACTGAATGACTGCTGTAAGAGGCCATATACATATATGGGTGAAAGTTCAAGAAGGAATAAGCAGAGCTGCACATAAATTACAATGATTTAAAAAAAAGGAGTTACAAATTTCCAAAGACGCGTTTTTGAAAAACCCTATACAAAATTCCAAGAAAAAACAATAAAGAGAACTATTTTCGTTCGTTTCGAATGCCACTTGGTTTGCAAAATTAATTAAAGCTAGTCTCAGTAAAAGATAGAGGTATAAAAACGCCAGCGATTCGGAAAACTATATTAAAATAAAACAGGTAGGTAGCTTATATTAAAAATGTTCCTGTACTGTTTAAGAAGGTTTTATTGGTCCCTATGTTTCCTATGTTTAGCAGTTATACTTTAGAAATATTTGAGGTATTTTATTACTTTTAGCATAATTGTTGTACCATTCTTACCTTATCATCTGAATCTCTTGTAAGAATATTCAACAATATGGATGTTAGTTTCATTTTAATTAAATTTATGGGAATAACCTGAACTGACAAAACTTCCATGTATCGTAAAGAAATCAAGTTTAGGTATACATAAATGCAAAAACTTTAATATTTGGCATCACTTCAAACCTTTTAAGGAAAAATACAAATTCCGTAATACTACTCTTAGATACCTAGATTATCTACTGGGTGGATAATTTACTAGAAGTAGGTACCTTTTTAAGTATCGTAACAGGTGCGGCGCGGCGTGACATTTAAATACTCACGTAAGGAAGAATTGGTATAAATAGGCTTCAAAATTAACGGTGTTGAAGTAGGTGAAGTTAACAAAATCATCGCAACCAAATTTCGCCTTTAAATGTTTCTATCACATCAGGTTTTTAAAATATGTCAAATGTAATGTATGTAACAACCAAAAACGGGGTTTTTAAGGCTAATTTAAATATCAAAATATCAATTAACAAAAATTTCTCTTCTAGTTACAATTCGAATCATGTTGGTCCCTTTTGAAAATTCTCAATAGTTAAAATTTGAAGTTTTGAGCAAACCTTAAATTTAATCTACTATATAAAAATAAGTCGCGTTTTCCTTCCTGACGCTATAACTCCAGAACGCAGGAACCGATTTCCACCGTTTTGCATTCGTTGGAAAGGTCTCGGGCTCCGTGAAGTTTATAGCAGACAAAATTCAGGAAAAATTTCAACAGAAAAGCGGTGAACTCCGTTTAGCTTCTCATAGAAAGCTCTAGTAAAAGTTCCGATTTGTGGAATTGAAAATTTAAAATTTT
The DNA here is from genome assembly GCA_951509635.1 of Eupeodes luniger. Taxonomy (NCBI): domain Eukaryota; kingdom Metazoa; phylum Arthropoda; class Insecta; order Diptera; family Syrphidae; genus Eupeodes; species Eupeodes luniger. The sequence continues at coordinate 47,243,865 of OX608075.1, forward strand.
TTTGACGTTTCAAGGGCCCAATATTCTAAACCAAAGCTTACTTTTGGGAATCTTTTCTAGTCAACCAAAATATAATAAGAAAAAAATGCAAAAACGACATTTAAAAAAATTTAGTGAGTGTTTTTTTTTATCATATAGCAATTTAAGAAAAAAATGAAAAATTTGGTTGACCCCAAATCCACTTATATAAAATTCTGTATTACACATTCTGAGCAAATTTGGTATAATTTCGAAAAAATCAGTTATCTACTATATAAATGGCCAAATCAGTCAAATATTTGTGCAAGTACGTCACAAAAGGCAGCGACATGGCTGTGTTTGGCATTGCGTCGGAAAATGTGAATGACGAAATCAGCAACTTCCAAATGGGCAGATACGTCAGTACTAATGAAGCACTGTGGCGATTATTGTCATTTCACATTCATGAAAGATTTCCCAAAATTGTACATTTAGCAGTAAATTTGGAAATCTACAATGAAGGAATGATTCTGATTGAGGATCAATGCTTGACTATTACAAACAAGCTACTGATTGAAGTAGGAATGATTGCGCCAAATCGATCGATGCACAATGCATTGAACCAAGAATTAAATCGAGAGCTGAAATACAATGTTGATACATTACAGGAATTCATTCGAAATAATGTGCCCTTGCTGAATGAACAGCAAAAACAAGTATACGAAACATTAATGCAAGCGGTGAACAATAATACTGGTGGTCTATTCTTCCTGGACGCACCTGGAGGAACAGGGAAAACATTTGTCATTTCATTGATTTTGGCCACTATTTGATCAAGATGTGACATAGCTCTGGCGTTAGCATCATCTGGAATTGCGGCAACTCTTCTAGATGGCGGTCGTACTGCACATTCTGCGCTTAAGTTGCCACTCAATTTAAACACAATTAATACTCCAACATGCAATATTTCCCGATCCAGTGCAATGAGAAAATTGTTGTTGCAATGGAAGCTCATTGTTTGGGATGAGTGCACAGTGGCACATAAGAAATCACTTGAAGCACTTAACTTCAGACTGAAAGATGTTCGACGAAGTAACAACATCTTTGGCAGCTTGATGATATTGTTGGCAGGCGATTTCAGTAGACAGACGTTGCCAGTAATTCCCCGTGGAACGCCTGCATATGAATTGAATGCTTGCCTGAAGGCATCACTTTTGTGGAATAACGTAAAAACATTATCG